>RSEE01000005.1:0-1286122 GCA_003971905.1 Moniliella sp. 'wahieum' | reverse complement strand
AAATCGTCCGCTCTATGAGCATATGCCCTCCGTTTCTGATTGGACGCACCCTTGACAAGTTACACCCACCCATCCCTAACCCTACCCAACCCTACCCAACCCAACCCGCCCTAACCCTAGGGGAGGGCCGAGGGTAGATAGCTCGCTACCAGAAGGGGAAGGGGAGAGAGTTATGCCGAGGCGATAGCTCGCTACCCGAAGGGAGAGAGAGTTATGCCGAGGCGATAGCTCGCTACCGAAGGGGAGAGAGTTATGCCGAGGCGATAGCTCGCTACCGAAGGGGAGAGAGTTATGCCGAGGCGATAGCTCGCTACCGAAGGGGAGAGAGTTATGCCGAGGCGATAGCTCGCTACCCGAAGGGGAGAGAGTTATGCCGAGGCGATAGCTCGCTACCCGAAGGGGAGAGAGTTATGCCGAGGCGATAGCTCGCTACCGAAGGGGAGAGAGTTATGCCGAGGCGATAGCTCGCTACCCGAAGGGGAGAGAGTTATGCCGAGGCGATAGCTCGCTACCCGAAGGGGAGAGAGTTATGCCGAGGCGATAGCTCGCTACCCGAAGGGGAGAGAGTTATGCCGAGGCGATAGCTCGCTACCCGAAGGGGAGAGAGTTATGCCGAGGCGATAGCTCGCTACCGAAGGGGAGAGAGTTATGCCGAGGCGATAGCTCGCTACCCGAAGGGGAGAGAGTTATGCCGAGGCGATAGCTCGCTACCCGAAGAGAGGGGAGAGAGTTATGCCGAGGCGATAGCTCGCTACCGAAGGGGAGAGAGTTATGCCGAGGCGATAGCTCGCTACCGAAGGGGAGAGAGTTATGCCGAGGCGATAGCTCGCTACCCGAAGGGGAGAGAGTTATGCCGAGGCGATAGCTCGCTACCCGAGAGGGGAGAGAGTTATGCCGAGGCGATAGCTCGCTACCCGAAGGGGAGAGAGTTATGCCGAGGCGATAGCTCGCTACCCGAAGGGGAGAGAGTTATGCCGAGGCGATAGCTCGCTACCCGAAGGGGAGAGAGTTATGCCGAGGCGATAGCTCGCTACCCGAAGGGGAGAGGAGTTATGCCGAGGCGATAGCTCGCTACCCGAAGGGGAGAGAGTTATGCCGAGGCGATAGCTCGCTACCCGAAGGGGAGAGAGTTATGCCGAGGCGATAGCTCGCTACCCGAAGGGGAGAGAGTTATGCCGAGGCGATAGCTCGCTACCCGAAGGGGGAGAGAGTTATGCCGAGGCGATAGCTCGCTAGGAAATCGTCCGCTCGTTGCAGCATATGCCCTCCGTTTTTCGATTGGACACACCGTTCAAAAGTTACACCCCCCCATCCCTAACCCTACCCACCCCGACCCACCCACCCACCCTCCGATGGCCTCGACGGGTGATGACTACGTCAGAGGTCATAGGCCTCAGGACTATTGAGGTATCGCATACGGGCTAGCCCGTATGCGATGACCTCCGCCTCGATTGTTATGCGCCTCGGGACTATTGAATCTTTGAACATACGTCTAGGCATGCCGAACGCCAACTTGTAGGCTGCATGCACGCAGTGCTTGCAGTATGTCCCTACATTTGCTTTTTGCTCATCATTGACCTTCACATGTCACAATGTGCACCCCGCTAGCTAGACCGAATAGCTTCCACTCTAATGGCGTGGGAAGACAAGGGACCGGGCTGCAACTTGCTTTACTTCAAAACTTGTGGGGAAGAGGAACGTGGCATGGTCATTCGGCAACACCATCCCCACTTGACCATGCAGGTTATCCCCTGTACTGTGCATTTCCCCAGTTGATTGATAGACAAACGGATGGATAATGTGTACCCCTGCGCCTTGCTAGCACAGCGCCTGGTCCTCTTTGTTTCCTTTGTCACTTCCGAAGGCCCATCATTCTCCGTACATGTTTTTCAACGTGGCCAGAGGCTACGTGCTAGTCTGGATGCTCTTCAGGGGCATGCACATTTGGCTCTTATCTTCAAACGCCGGCGAACGGAATGTTCGATGTTCGTTGCTTCATCATTGCTGCCTGCTCGCCGTTCGCCTACTTTCACCCCGACCCCTCGAAGAAGCCGCGCCCCTCGAAAGTGGATTGACTGTCTTTCGCTGGAACAGCGCGGCACAAACATTCGAGCACACGGTTCGAGGACAACATTCGAGCACAACGTTCGACGCGCCTCTCAGTGCTTCATCCCCTGCCGCCCCAGGCGATCGTTTCTAACAGCATACCCAGCAAGGCACGCACCTCTCTCACCCGTCCCCCTCATGTCACCGCCACGGCAAACCTCTGACACGTGTGCAAGCGTAAAACGTGCCTTTCTCAATTCGACCGCTTCTATTCAAAGCGAGATATGCGAGTCGGAATGCAAAGACGTCAACGCCGCCCACACATGGGGTACCGGCAACTGGGTTATGCGTGTAGAGTCAGTGTGGGCGGCAATAGGAATTACCCACTCCCTTCGATGGTCAGCAGGATGTGTAATTCATGCTCTTAAAACCAGCAGCGCCCCAACCAAAAGCAGCATAGCCTGTGAGAACTGCTACGCCCTTTGGCCAAGGACGACGCGCCCCAACCTGACCTCACTCCCTGTCGATGCGCTCGACAGCCCACCGCATTAGTCTTCAGTTGTCTAGCCAAGACTGGTTGTGCTTGCCCCCTCCCCACCCCCAAGGGTTAGCATTTGCCACAAACCGACTGGGTGGTAACTCTCGTGCCCGACACGAGTGGTCCAATTTCATCTCAACTGCGCTTCCGAACCCCGTGAGCTCGTCGTGCCAGTATTCCTGTACGCTCAGAGCGAAGTCCTGTCACATGTCGGACGGACTGGGGAGCATTCATGGGATGGACATGATCTTTGCCTTACCTAGCAACGCGGGTGCCAACAATGACGCCATCGCGGGGTAGGACGGTAGCCGGCCCGGATAGCCAGCTGAACCGAATGCCCGCCAAGACGTGGGCTGGACGGGGTGCAGCGTATGCTCGTTGTCTGCTGACCTATGATGACCGCTTGTAGGGCGTATCCACTTGGTGCTTGAGTTCTGGATTGCGCCTCGAGTGATGGCACTAATGATAGCCTGCACGCTTCTTTGTACGTCCCTCCTCCCAAGCACCCGTCGGTCGGCGCGTAATGCATGAGAATCACACGCCACAAGGTTACTTCTCGTCTGACCCACGCCAAGGGCCCAGGGGGAGAGTTGATGGTGTTTAGTCGGATGTCCATCGAGTGTCTACCAAGGCGGGATGGGGGACACCGGGCGAGAGGAGGAGCTGCTGGCGGTGGCAGAGACGGGCTGCGAGTTGAGTGTTGCGCCGGTCTTGCCCGCGCCGCTGCGCAGGCGATCATCGATCAGTCGATCATGCCAATCATTGATCATGCCAATCACTGCAATATTGAAACAACACTGCGGCTGGCTGGCCGCTGGCAGTCGATGATCGCTCAGACTCAGACCCCCTCAGCTCCCTGCCCTGCCATCCCTCGCCCCTCCTCCCGCTCTGTCGCCTCTAACTGTCTTGCGCGTTGCATGGGGCTTGGGGTGCAGCCGCATCCGCTCGGACCGCCGTGATACGCAGGCACGCCACGGGTGGGAGCGCGCGTCTCAGGGCAAACGCACCCACGCTACGCCAGACCCAGACCGCCGCTAGGCTGCAACCGGGCCGTTGAAGCAGCTAAACTGCAGTCCCGATCCAACTCAATTCGAAGCCCAACCACACCGTTCCCAACGCGGCGGCCACACACCAACAGTCAAATCGAAGCCCCTCTGGATCGCTGCTGCGACGTGGCTTCGACGAGGGCGTACGGAAGGGGGGATGCGTATCTCCACATCGAAGAGAAGTGTTGGCTCACTCGCCCTGCCCCGCATCGCCTATCTTCCAAGTCGAGCCAAGAGGAAACCCTGCGTGCACTCTCATTCTCTTCATCCCCCTCTTGGACCCTCCATTACTCGCATGTTCTCAAATCAGGTTGAGCCGGTCGACAGCCGCCGCCACGTGGGGCACAGCTTGGAGTCTGGGGCCCATACCATCCGCCAAATGACCCAACCCTCACCCATCCTGCGTCCCGTTTGCCTTCAGGGCATTCTTTCTACTAACCTTGCTTTATCCCTATCTCTTGCTGGTGTGCATTCAAATTTAGTACAGATCAACTGGAACCCATGGTCCACATGCATGGCATCGCACGACATGGCACCCAGGCCGGGATGCAGCTTGAAGCCTCGGGGGCATCCTCGTTTTACGAAATCCGACTCTATGTTGGACCCTGGGACGCCTCGGAGGATGACCTTGGAGACAGAGGCGGGGTCAGCGAATCGTCTGATTGCTGCCGCCCTTTAGCGTCTCCGTGTGACTCGTTCGGCTCTGGGGGAGGAGGGCCGTGGACATTTGTGCCGCCGCTGCTGCTCGGTAGTGGTGGGTGGATCAAGGCGAGGAACGGGCAGGGAAGGCGTCGCATCTCCCTGGGCGACAGCTGCGTTGGACTTTTTCGGAGACAAAATACTGACAATCGCGGCAGAACAGCAATTGAAGACGAGGACATTTCTCCAGGTTGTGATCGCGTCGAGGGCAGCGCGGACGAGAATGAATGGGTCACGAAGTCGAGGCAGCAACTGGCCCTTGAGGAGCAGGCAGACGCGAGCGGTCTGCGGGCGTCACAGGAGGTCGAGGTGGATGTCGAGCAAGCCGAGCAGGTATAGCAGCTTGCGGAAGGCAGGCAGAGGGTCAAAGCTGGTGCATGGCCGTCAGGCGGGAATGGAAGGGCACGTACCAGACTCTGACGGCCGAATGGTGATGCGGACGCGGGCCAACTCGGGGACGCAGGACAATCTGGGTTGAAATGATGAGCAGAAGGACGGCCACCGCAAGCGGGGGCGTCGATGGCGAGCCAAGCGAGGCCGAGTCAGCCGGCGCCAAGGAGAAGGGCGAGAGACCGCTGCTATCGGGGGAAGGGGGCTGGCTGCACGCAGGGAGCCCAAGGCGGGACAGGCGGCCCGAGGAGGAGACCTGAAGTAGAGGCAGGACTTGCCCTTCTCCGAATTCAACAGTGCTGCCAAGACGGCCGAAAGCGCCAGCAAAAAACGATGAGGTGGAGGAGGCCTGCGCGGTCGTGGGATGGCGGTGGTGGGGGGGGAGGAGGGGGGCACGGTAGGACACGTTCGGGCAACAATGTTGTGTGACGCGTACATGTCGTGATGATGCATGACGGTCATATATCACGGCAGTTGCCTTAGACAGGCGCTCTGTATCTGTTCTGTATCTTTAACGCCGGCATTAGGGTCACGAACTGCGTTGCCTGCCACCGTTTCTCTACACGACCGACACTCCTTGCACTCAGTTCTTGGTAGATGTTCGCCTCTGTGATCGTGATCAGTGATAAGGCGGAACGCCCTACCCCTTGGTGTTAGTCGGGGCCATTAATTTCCAGCAAGTCGGCTCGGCAAGGGAAGCGAAGGAAAAAGGAGGCGGGGGGGGGGGGGGGTAAGGGGTACATACATTCATGGAGGTCCAAAGGTTAACTCACGATATTTACTTGCTTGAGCTAGAGAGTGGATCCTATACGCGGAGCCAGGGACAAAAGGAATGGACTCTCGGTGTACTGAAGGGGGTGGCTGCTGGTAGGTGTGGCAAGGCATCTTAGGGTACGCACCGGTGTTTGCAGTAGTCACGCGTTTGAAGTCTTCTGGGCTCGGGGACGGAAAGTAGCAAGTAGCAGCGGGGAGGGACATCCAAAGCCTCTGCCAGAGTGGGACTGGACTATAGGACTTTGGTTCGACGTGGTTGGATTAGGATGAACGATGCGACTTCACTAGGACTTGACTGACGAGCTGAGAGACGAGAGAGGGTAGGGAGGCGGCGCGGTCAATAAGGGGAGACGAGGCTGTCTGTATGGGAGTAATTGGCGAGGACAGGAGGGGAAGACACCAAGGACGAAAGAGAAACAACGCAGTATAGAGGAGGAACGGGGGACAGAGGAGCACGGAGGGGCGGCTGCCGCAAGGGCAACCGAGGTGACGGCGGTGTTGTTGGCCATCCGACCAGCCGGAAGACGAAAGGACCCATATATAGGGTGTGTGGCAAATGGTATCAGCAGCACTTTAGCCGGATGAGGGGGGTGCGTTCGCGTTAGCAGGGCCTGGCTGCGGCGCCTGGCATCAGCATGGGTGATACGGTGGCGAAGATGACATCACGGTCGTGCGGCGCGAGGCACTGGCAGGCACTGGCCTTCTCCACTAGCTTCACTGGCCGACACGGGCGTGTGGACACTGGCGTGCTGGGAGGCGCGCGGCCGGACGCCTCCGGACGCCTCCGGACGCTCGCGAGGCCTCAAGTTGGCCGGGGCAGCGTGGAGCAGAGGCTGGGCGCCAGTGTGGCGATAGCACGGCCCCCACGCTCTGCTGTGTGATGCGCGCAGCTGCACGCGGGCAGTGTGGGCGCGGCGGCGCACGGGCAGCCCCTGCAGCACGCGAGTACCTGGGTACTCTCAATGTCCGGCCTGGCCATGAGCACAGACAGAGTACTGCTGCTGCTCACTCCATCCTCCGTCCGAGGACTTAACCCAACATCGCAGCCGAGCGCACCCGCATCGCCCCCACCCCCACCCGCCATCGCCCCGCCACGCTCCGATGGCTGCCCGCCTCCACCATGCACCGCCCCTGCCCCACCCTCCGCTTGGCCCACCGCGCCCTCCTGCCCGGCTGAGCCCCCTCCTCCTCCACTGCCTCCCTCCCCTCCGCCCCTCCCCCCTCTCCCCCGTCCCACGCCCCCTCCCGGTGCCCCCGCCCCCCCCGGCCTGCGACCGCTGTCCGCCACCGAGCAGATCCGCTTCATCTTGCCCCCACCCCCATTGCGCCCCCTTGTGCCTGCGCTCCCGTCTCAGGCGCTGTCCCCCTCCGTTACCTTCCCTCCCGTCCCCCAGCCATCGGGAGTGCCCCCCTATCTCCCCGCCTGTCAGCATCCCATCCACTCACTGCATCCGCCTCCCGCCCGCCCCGCCTCGTGCCCCCCCGCCCCACTCCCCGCGAGTGATCAAGTGAGCGTTCCGGTTGCGCCGGCCCGCCTATCAACCATTGCCGAATGGCTTGTCGTTGTTGCGTGCAAGCTCGACTCGTCCACCATCTTCACCCGGTCGAACTGGCCTATTGCATTGCCACTGCCATTCCCGAGCATGCAAGATGTGCTGGCATGTGCGCCCGCGCGCGCGCTTCTGGACGTGTCGGCGTTTGTGGGACTTGCTTTGCCCTTGGCCCAGGCTCCCGTTGACGCCCACGACCCGGCGGTGGTGGAGCAAGTGGTACGCATGTGGGCGGCGCTGCTGGCGGACCGACTTCAGGCGCAGTTCCTAGTGTATCCATGTGCGAGCGATGGGCGTCAGATCCTGGATCATCTGTATGCCGCAGGCTTTCTGCGCGCTCCGCTGCCGTGGATGGTGCCGCCGCACAGCCCGCCCGAGGATCAATGGAAGTTGGCAGACCTGGGTCAATTTTCCTCTTTGTTAGACAGCGAGCGCGGCGAGCCCGAGTACGTGCCTCGCTCCGTGTTCCCTCAACTGGCTTCGTGCTATGCTCCGTCCTGTCCCACGTCGAACTACTCGGAGCGGCCCTGCTATTCGCCCATATGCATTTGTCGAACCTTTAGCACCCGGTTGACGCTTACCAATCCCGACCCCGCCCCGGTCGCCCGGTCGTCGTCCTCTGGTTCGGGGCCAACGATGGACATCTCTTTTCCCATCTCAACGCATCCAGCCTGTCCTCGGCACCGACAACCGAGGGTCCTAACTCGTTGGCCTCCCACTCGCGTAGTGAGGCTACAAACCTTTTCTCCCGCCCGGAAGCTCCTTGCGTTGTCAGCGCCAGGGAATTGGTCCCGATCCGTTCAGATCCGTTGTTAGTCTCCCACGGGCTCGATCGTGCTCTCGAAACGGTGCTGCGGACGAAAACCAAACCGTCATGGCAAGAGTTGGTACCGATGCACGTGTGGGAGCAGTTGGAAAGCGCCGAGATCAACCGGCAGAACCAGATGTACGAACTGATCCAAACCAAGCCGAGTTCGTGGGGGACTTGCTCTATCTTCAATCGGTCTGGCTGCCCTCGCTGGAACAGGGAAGCGTACCGGAAGACGAGGGGAGGTACAGTCTGACCCCGACCAATGTTGAATTCGAAGCGCCCTCTCTTGTGCCCTGGGCCGATCTGGGACACCAAGAGATCCGGTCCAAGGTGGTGCGAACGACGGGCAAGGTGCTACAGCCGTGCATTGATTGGGCTCAGGTTCTGCTGCATGCGCTGCGCACCGGCTGGTAGAAGGAGATGCGATGGTGAGTGGGGTGGGCGACCTGGTGCTTTCTGCGCTGGACCACGACGTGTCGCAATGCTTCACGAGCTATGCCCAAAAATACTACTTGATCAAAGCCAAGCTGGACCTAGCCAAGCAGCGTGACAAGGGCTTGGCCGCGTACCTTTCTGCCCCGTCCACCTGGTCCGGGCCGAACCGGTTGAGCGTCGACTCGTACTTGCATCGTCCGTTGGTGCTGCTGGCGCGGATGGAGTTGCTTATCTCCAACGTGAAGGAAGTCACGACCGACGAGCAGGAGCGAGATGGGCTGAGCAATGCCATGGCTCGGATTCATGACCTCCTCATCTGGCAGCAGCGCCACATACTTGCGCCTGCCGAAGCGATTGCGCAAGCGTACATTTGGAGCGAGAAACTAGTCTGGCCTGCCGAGCCGGAAATTGGCGAAACCCACCTCCGCGCCGCGCTCGGCTTGGCCCCGGCCCAGAAGGGCGTGGTGTACGAAGGCATCGTGTACCGCAAGCTGGAAAGTTCCTTAGGGACCAAGGTGATGACTCTAATGCTGGTCGTGACAGACAAGTCTTTTTTCCTGCTGCAACGTCGGCCCAATGCATTTGCCCCAGATCCCAACGACCCGCCTGAGGATGAGTCGTGCGATGGGTGGGCCTTTGATGAACGAGTACGTCCACTGTTCCCTGCTCTCGCCCTTACTACAAGGGGCATATGGGAAACGAATTTGGTTCTTGGTATTGCATTTGGCTAACTATCGCTCGTTGGGGATCACTTGGGTCCCCAAGCCGATCCCTTGGAACTGCTTGTGCTCGGCACCTTCTCCGACGCGCCTCTCAAGATCAGTATCGCGTCGGGAGCGGGGGGCAAAGTGTACCCGGTCGCGTACCGGCACATGAGTACAGCTCGCAGCTCTATCATCTATATGAAGGACGAGGAAGAGCGGCAGGCGCTGCAGGCGGTGCTCGAGTTGTCGATCGAAGCGCGTTCTCGCCAACTGACCGCCGTCGCACCGTTTCGTCTGGACCTTATGGCACAACAGTCATTTGGCTTGGTCGCTTCGCCGACGCATGCTAGTCGAGTGGGCAAGTACCATTCCGGAGGGATGACATCCGCGCGGCTTCCCCGCGGGATGCAACCCCGGGCTACCGGTGCCATTCGGCTGCTGTCACCTTCACCACCCGCGATGGCAGGGAGCGTGTGGCGGTGGTGACCGAGGGGCCGCCGGCGGGGCTGTGGATCGGATGGAAGGAAGATCCGTCGACCATGTGGACCATGGTGAAGAACATACCCGGTCTGAAGGATGTAGGGGTGATTAGCACGCCTGAGGGTGGGCTTTTGCTTTTGCTGATCGACTCGCAACTGGCCGTCTACCCGTTGGACGCGGTCGCACCCCCGCACCGTGCCGTAGCCGCTGTTCCCAGTGCACCGACCAAGATGGTGGAGGACGTGGTATTTTTTTGCGTCCTGCAACTGGCGGATCTGACTCGCGTGCTGTGTGCCGTCCATGCGCCGGGGGGCGTGCAAGTGCGGCAGTGGGAGGTGGAGTGGGACTTGTTCCAAGCTGCCTGGCAGGGTCCCTCGTTGCGACGGGTGCCTGCACCAGACCAGCCCATCGACGGACCAGATTGTGTGTTTCGGCCGCTACCGCCCGTGGCAGAGGGGGATGTGCGCGGCGTCATGTGGTCGGGGGGGCACTTGGTTCTGGTGCGCACTGTCGAGGTGGAGATCTTGCGGCCGGAGGCGACGGCGCGCAGGGTGAGTTTGCCCGCTGCGCTGCATCCCCCGCCCGAGCGGGCGGTGCATCGGCGCAACACGGGCGGGATGGCCTCGAAACTGCGTAGCTGGGCGCTGTCGTCGCGGCCGAGCTCGGCGCACCAGACTAGCTCGCCGCACTCGTCGCAGCTTGGGCGCAGCGGCAGGGGGCGGGAGCCGACGGCGCAGGCGGTGCGGACGGAGCTGACGGGCGCCCGCTTGCTGGCCGCCTTCTGTGTGGGGCGGGACGAATGGCTGATGTGCTACGAGCGGGTGGGGCTGTATGTGCGTCGGGGTGGACGCGGCTGCGGGATGGATTCCGGTGGGAGAGCGAGCGCGGCGGGTGGTGGCGGTGGCGCCGTAGGGGGGGGTGAGTGCCAACATGCTCGAGGTGCGCCATGCGACGAGCGGCGAGCTGGTGCAGGTGGTGCGCGGGCGGGCGTGGGCGCTGCTGCGGGGCGGCGGCGCGGCCGGCAGCGGGCCGCGGCTGCTGCTGCAGCGGCACCCGTCGGGCTGGCCTGGGATGGAGGACCAGCGGGTGTACGCGCTGATGCTGGCGGCCGGCGTGTCCGACGCGCCGGTCGCGCCGGGCGAGGCGGTGGAGGTGTAGACGCTGCAATCAATATACTGTGCTGGACAGGAGCCGAGGGGGTGCGTGGGATGGGCAGAGTACCACGCCGCGCGTATGCAGGAACACGGGGCTGGCCTGCGCTGTCTGGGAGGCGCCGCAGCACCCGGCCAGTGTCGATGCGCCTCGCACGGGCAACGCCGGCTGCATGGCAGGGACAGAGCACATACTGCCCGCGTGCTTGCCGCCAGGAGTCGCTGGCCCGGTGCGGGGCCGCTGATCGCTGAGGCTCAGCGGTGAGACTCACCGTCTGCAGGGCAGCCTTGCTCGATGCGCAGCCAATACTTGTCCTAACCCTTCAAGCTTCAAGCTTCAACGTCCAGTTCAAACATTCAAGCTCCAAGCTTCAAGCCTCGTGCCGCCTGCTCCTGGATGCTCCAGCCCTGCCGCTCGTCTGGCCCTGGCCAACGAACCCCATTTCTATTTCCATTTCCATCGCCATCGCCATCGCCATCGCCATCGCCATCGCCATCGCCATCGCCATCGCCATCGCCATCGCCATCGCCATCGCCATCGCCATCGCCATCTTCATCCCCACTCCCACTCCCATCCCCACTCCCACTCCCATCCACATCCCTCCATTCCCCACCCCGCCGCCTGGGGCACCGGCCCTTCTCCCGCCATGACCTCCATGACCACCCTCTTCCACGTCGGCCCCGGCCCCGACGAGTTTGTTGAATTCCACGAATCCTTTGGCTCTCACGCCTTTCTCCAGCATGTGTGGGACGAACAGCACAAACCCCTCAGCCGTCACGGTGCGTCGCCCCCCTCCTCCTCCTCCTTCTCCCGCAGCCACCTGACCCTCCCCCCCGCTCCTCCCCTCAATCTCAATCCCCAGAGCTCTCACGGGGCAAACTACACACAGCGCGCGTCGCATCTCGGACTCTCTTCCTCCGCGTATCGAGTTCCCCAGTGTGCGCCGCGTGCACGGCAACAAGTACACCTATACGGGCCGGTGGGTATCATGGGATGAGCTGTCGTCGCGCAATCCGCTGGCCATCACCAAGCCACCTAATATGCAACAGTTTATCGAGGCTGGCCGTACAGTGGGCGACGAGCGGCTGGAAGCTGTTGGCCCTGGTGGCTGGCTCGGCGCCGATGAGGAGCGCCGAAAAGCTGCCAAAATGGCCGTTGCCGCTTCATCCGGATCGACCGCGACCGCGCCCGAAGCTTCCACTTCCGGCTCGTTGGCTAGTAAGTACGCCACGTCCGCTGCCCAAGCCCTAGCGGTGCGGCTGCGGCGGCGACGCCAGTGGTGTCGTCCAAATCGATTGAGGAGGACGATGACGGCTGGTTTGGACCGGGCCAGCCCCGAGCCGAAAGTAAGAACCAAGCGCACACGAAGGCCCAGCACTCCACATCCTCCTCTGGCAGTACCAAACGTACCTTGTCTCTAGCTGAACGACTTGGCATTCCGCCCGCTTCCCCTCCCGCAGCGACCACGCCACTCGAATCCTCAGTAGCGCCTCCACCCGCCAGCACTCGGGCGCAGCAGCCGTCTCGACCCGTCCGCCCACCTGGCAAGACCGCGCACGACCCACCCCCCACCAAGGAGGCGGGAACCGGTGCGCCAGATCGGGCCAAAGAAACTGTAGGGTCGATTCTGCTACCTTCGTCGCGCACCTCGATGGATAGCAAGTATGCGCCCCCAAGTACGGATGATTCGGCTCGTGCTAGCGCCGACGGCGGGACGCAAGCCATCGATTCGATCCTAGAGCGGATTCGCAAGGTCCGAATGCAGAGTAGCGGTGGCTCCACGCCGTCTTCCGCGGCTGTATCCCCTGTTCCTACTCATGCTCTCGCCGCCCCTGTCGAACCTGGCAGCCAAAGGAAGAGCAGGGAGGTAGCCGACCTATGCTCCGCTCCTCACTGGCGTGGAGCCCGCCAAAAAGAAGAAAACACAACTGTGGCGGCCAACGCTGAGCCAACTACCACCCGTGTCGCTGTACCTCTCTCTGCCCACCACCCTCCAAACGGGAGGCCACGAGACGTCCCTCCTACGGCCGCACAGCCCCCAGGCCAACCAAATGGTACAACAAAAAAGGCAAATGGACAGGCGCCGACTCCCTCGACAGTATCGGCGGGGGCCAAGGCACCTCTCAAGGCCAAGAAAAAGGGCTCACAAACGACTGCTGAGCATCCCCCGCCCAGTGCAAGTGTTACGAAAGCGGAAGGTGGAAAAGGAACAATTGATTCCCCAGCGGGGCCTGGGACGATGACCAAGGTGCATCCCGAATCCAAGGGCAAAGGGCCGGCTGTTCCGCCCGGCTCGGCAGCTCCGCCTCACCCTGTCCCACCTCAAGACACTCGTGCGCCAGGGCCGAGTACTTCCAAGACCCATCGTGGTGGGCGGAAAGAACGCCTACGCAAGGAAAGGCTCGCTGCGGCTGAAAAGCAATCTCGTGCGAACGCGGGCGCTCACCAACGCGCTGGACCACCGGCCGCGACGCAGCCCGCGCACCCCCAGTCCGTCGAGTCTTCGTCTGGCCATCCCGCGCATACGCCTCCTCCGGCTCCAGAGAAATCGTCCCGACCGGAAAGGGAACCTACCGACCCTTCGCCGGCGCCTGGAAAGAAAGGGAGAAAACGGGGGGTGTCCAACCCACCACCTGTGTCCCAGTCGCAGAGTCTGGATGGCACGGGCAATGGGACGACGAAGGGGGCGGGGAACGGGGCTCCGCTCTCGCCCCGCCGCTCCTCGCAAGGCAAACGGCAGGCGAAGGTGCCTCCTGCAGCTACTGCTACTGCGGCGGCAGCGACGACGGCCCCGCCAGCGGGCGTTCCCGCAGACCGCCAGCCTGCGCCGCAACCTAGTGAGACGAAGCGTGCGGAGACGCAGCAGCGGAGCCCAAGTCGGCTGGGGCTGTAGCTGTGCCCCGCCGTTGGCGAGCTCGAATCTGCTTGTATGCCGCTGGGCCAAATTGATTGGGCCGACGAGTTTGAAGACGACGATTTTATGTTTTGCAACCCGAGCTTGGCGCCCGCGGTGGCGTTGCCCGCCGCGCCAGCGTCAGCGCCAGCGCCAGCCTGGTCGCACGGCGGCCGCAAGCCCGTCGCCGCCCCGGCTGGTCGCGGGCCCGCGGTCGTGGCACCTACGGGCCACGGGAAAGCGACGGCAGCCCCGGCCTCGGCGGCCGTGGCCGAGACACGTGCGAGCGGCAGCAAGCGCGGCAAGAAGCGGGGGGGACGCGGCGGTGGAGCAGCCGAGGGCGCCACGGGGCCCCGGCTCCATGTCCCGCCGCCGTCGTCCCACGTTGCCCATCCGCCGCCGGGGTCGCGATTCAGCGGGGACCCAGCCTGGTTCACGCGCCCAGTGTCGCGGCCAGCGCCGGCGGGCGGGCGGCGCATCGGGGGCGCCGTCAGGGACGCCGTCGGCAGTGCCGGCGCCAGGGCCAAGCCGCGGGAAAGGCCGCAAGGGGCGGGGGGCGGGCGCGCGGGTGAGGCGTGGGGGCGCGGCGGGGGGGCTGTGTGGCAGCGGCGGGGCAGGGGGTGCGAATGCTTTATCTGCGTAGCCTGGCGCGGAGGGCCGTGGTGCAAGGGGCAGCGGCAGGCGCATCCCAGCGCATGGCTGCGGGCTTGGGTTGTAGACTTCGGCTGTAGTCCTAGGCTGTAGTCCCAGGCTGCAGCGCCCAGACGGTGTGGGTCGCCGGCAGCGCAAGCAGGGTGCTCGGCGCGCCAGAATGCGGGGACGCGTGGGCAGTGCACAGCGCAGCACGCGCACGCCTGCCCGCGCCCAACGCTGCCCCGTGTGGGGGCTACTGTGTCGCACTGGTGGGGCGAATCCCCGCCGGCGAATCCCGCTAGGGTTGTGCTTCCAATGCGGGGACGCAGTGCCCCGCACAGCGCCAGTGTCGCCTGCTTTCACGACGCGCTGGCCCACGGCGTGTCATTGTGCAACCCTAGGCTGCCCCTGAGCACTCTGGCCCTGCCGTGCTTCGGCCGTCCAGCCCAAGTCTTCGCACCCCCAGAACGCTTGGGTTCCCCCACCACCACCACCCCCGCCCTCGCCCGCCACCCACCCCCGTCGTGCCATGTCTGTCGAGTACGTCCACGCGCTACGCCCCTCCTGCTGCTCTCGCTTCTGACTCTCCTCGTCCTCCAGCCTTACGCCCCACTCCCAGCTTGGCTTCCCGCGCCCATTAACTGAGCTGGTCACCCGCCCGCTGCTCATCAGCAACCCCAACAAGTTCCCCATTGCCTTAAGATCAAGACCACCGCGCCCAAGCAGTACTGCGTCAAGCCCAACTCGGGCCGCATTGAGCCCGGGCAGAGGTCCGAGGTGCAGATCATGCTGCAACCCATGCAGGCCGAGCCGCCGCTCAACGCCAAGTGCCGCGACAAGTTTCTGATCCAGTCTGCCCCCATTCCCGCCAACTTGGCCGCGATGTCCTACGCCGACTTTTGGCCCGTGGTGGAGAAGCAGGACAAGGAGTCGATTCGTGAGCAGAAGATCCGTGTTGCCTACCTCCCGCCCCAATCGGCCGCTGTGCCCGAAGAGCGAGCGGAAGATGAGTCGACTGTCTCGGGGTCCCGCAACGGCGCTCCTGCCAAGCCTCTCACCCCGGCCCAACTGCAGGCCGAGAACGAAAAGCTCCGTGCCCAGCTGGCAACCAAATCGTCGCGCATCCCACAAGTGCCTCTGCCGCTCGTCGCTCTCCTGCTCGCCATTGTCGCGGCCGCAACCGCCGCCGGGACCTGGTTTGCCCTTGAGAACGAGCTGATCAAGTTCTAAAATGGTGTGGTTCCCTTGCTGGTCTTTGGATTCAAAGTGTAGCCGCCGAGTTGTTTGGGCCATTGATCTTTTGACATCGCCACCCCACCCCCCCTTACTTGGCTCTACACCAGGTATTTCTCTGGAGTTGAGGACCAGTGCTCCATTTTACCAACCCAACCTCCCAACGTGTCCCTCCCTACCTTGCCTCATCACGCTTCACCCTGGCTGCCGATGCAGTCCCACTCTCGTTTACTTGTCCCCCCGTTTCTCCTCCGTTGCGAGTTGCCATTCGCAACGCAACCCACCCGTAGTCCCTGTCCCCATCCCTTTGAGCCCTGTGTCCGTATCGCCAGCATGCACGGCTCAGTCCAGGCAGGCCTACTTGTACTTGGCTGGACTGTATGCACAAGCATCCGCTGCTTGCCTCTCATCTTTCTGTGACCCCATAATTGGGCAGAGTGGGCGTGTGGCTTCGAAGAGCTTCTACCGACCGGGGCGCGATCGTGCACGTGACGGGAAACGCGCTCAAGCTTCCGTGACGCGTGAGGCGTGGTGAGCTGATGTAATGGTGCCACGTGGATGGAGTGCACGGCCAGAGTAGTACGGCGGGAGAAAGACGCCAAAGACACGTGTGGGGTAAATGCAGATGGCTGGCCGCCGTTTGCTGTTCATTGGCCACGTGATGGGTTCTTGAAGCTGCCCGGGCGAGGCGGCTGGCGGAGCAGTGCGCACGTGCCGTCTCACGCCCCCCTTGGAGGAGGCCCATCGATCCGCTCGAGTATCCAGCATCCAGTCTCGTCGACGCGGGCATCGCATCACTGCATCACGCTCCGCCCCGTCGGGGTGCTGCTGTTGGCGGAGGATGTCATCGATGGACGCCCGCCTCGCGCCTGCCCTCGCCACTTGGCCACTCGTCTCACATGCACGGGCGAAGCGGGAGGAGGAAGGAGAGAGGGAGGAGGAAAGAGATCTTTAATGAGGCCTGAGGGAGAAGGCCTCTCCAAGCCACGGGAACACGCGTCTTCGTGGCAGACCTCTCAGGCCTCAAACCGCGGGCCAGCCCCGGGCTCACCCGGTAGGGGTCTCTCAACGGGACAGCGTTCCCGGCGCGTTACGTACCTCTCCTCTGGAGAGTGTGTGCTATAATGCCGGGTGAGACAAGACTCGACTTGCTGATAAGTGTCCGGCTGTCGTTCGCTGCCCCAGACGGCCAAACAGCTGCAGCTGGACATTGCCTACAGCACGTGCCGTTTCTATAAGCTACAACACTGGCTTCCCATTGGCGGAAGCGCCGAGGCAGCAGCGGCTATCTTGGTGTTGCTGCTCGCGCCCTCAGACACGCGGGCAGTGATTCATAAAGAGGCCAGTGTGCACTTCGGCGCCAGTCTCGGCCGGTGCTGGATAGAGATCGAGAATGCAAGTGGCGCCGAGGCACTTCTTCTGCCGCTGCCGCATTGAACGCACGCGCACGGTGGCTTTATCGCATCGCCGACGTTGGGTGCGATACTGCCATCGGCAGGCTATGCCAGTGCTTTGTCAGTGTGCACACATGGCATGCACCTTGACGGGCATTCGAGCGCTCTGGGGTCACAGTTTACTCCCTCTCTCGGCCCCCTCGCCCCCGGCAGTATAAATGTATCGCCATCCCTCCTGTCGCCCACGCCCTCGCCCCCCCCCCGACTCCTGCGCCTCATCCCTCATCAGGCGCCTCAGGCCCCACCCGGTGTTGCTGTGCCACCCGCACCCCTGTTTGGACTACAATGAGCCTCTTCCCGCCCATTGCCCTCCCTCCACCCATTCGCGACCACACGTCGAAACGCACTGACGCTGAACCACCAACATCGCGTCCCCCGCTGTCCGACAAGCCGCCGCCCGTTCCCAGTCTGACTGACCACGACTTTGGCCGTAGCCCTTCGTCCCCCGATACAACCGACCGCAGCAAGGCCGACCGTCGAGCATTAACGCATGGTGGGAGCCTGAGCCAGGTGCGGCCTGGGTCCCGCTCCCGCCGCGGGCGCGGCACAGTCGTCGACTACGCGTGGCCATTGTGACGGAAAACTTTCTTCCCAAAGTAGACGTGTTGTAACGCGTACGCTGGCGCGGTTGCTAGAGCACCTTGCGGCCGAGGGGCACCAAGTCATCGTCTGTGGCCCCGACACGAGGATGGTCAGTCCCTTTCCTGAGGAGCGCGTTCTCGTTTTTCCAGCGAACGTCAACTGGAGATGGGTGTGCTGACATGTATGTGTGATGGTTCATGTTCCTACTCCAGACGTCGTATGCTGGCCATTCGGTCGTGGGTACGTGGGGCGTGCCCCTGGTGGTCTACCCTGGTCTCAGACTCAACTTTGCCCGCCCTCGGTTCCTACGTGAGATGGCGCGCTTCCAACCGGATGTGGTCCACTTTATTGATCCCATTTGGCTAGGAGCTCAAATGGTTCCTCTTGTCCGTGCCAATTTCCCTGCGGTTCCCATGGTCGCCTCGTACCACACCAACATTGCCGTCTATGCCAGTCTGTACGGAGCGCCCTGGTTGGAGCGGGCCATTTGGGGTCTAACGCGCTCGCTCCACAACAAGTGCGAATATACCCTCTGTCCGTCTCCTTCGACGGCTACGTTGCTAGCATCCAAGAACTTCTCCAACGTTTCCCTCTGGCCGCGTGGGATTGATACAGCAGTATTCACGGTACGTGTCAACTGGGATGCGCATTGCATGTTATCTGCTGTGCAAGACGCACAGACTGACCATACCACTCTTTTCGTTCCAATTAAAGCCACTGGCCCGTGATGAGAAGCTGCGAGGCGAATGGGGATGTGTTGAGGATAGGTCCTACATCCACACACCTTCCCCCGATACCTTTTCGCAGGGAATTGAGCGTAGTCCGCCCCCGTCCTACGAAGCCGTGGTGGGCGCTGCGATTCCAGAGGCAGCATTTGCCTCTTTTGCTCTCCCGCCCCTGCTATTGCAGCCACCCCCTCCCCGTCTGCCGAACCATCCACTATCTTGGCCACGCTGCCCGCTATCGACACAAAGCAAAGTGCCGACCGGTGTACTGCGCCGTCCGTGGTGGTGCTGTATGTGGGCCGGCTAAGCTGGGAAAAAAACCTTCGGCTACTGGTGGCCGCGTACGCTCGATTGGACCCGGTACTGCGCGCGCGCTCGAAACTCGTATTTGTTGGTGACGGCCCGGCGCGCGGTGCGCTGGAAGCCGAGTGCGCCCAGTTGGGTGTCGCCGCTCTGTTCCTGGGCCATCAACGTGGCAAGGCGCTGGCAGCATGCTATGCCAGTGCCGACATCTTTGCCTTTCCCTCATATACCGAGACGTTTGGGCAAGTGGTACTGGAAGCGCTAGCTTCAGGGCTGCCAGTCGTTGGCTTGGCGGCAGATGGAACGGCGGATCTGGTCCGTCACAACCACACGGGCCTCCTGCTGACCCCAACCGAGATGGGTGTCAAGGCAGGGCTGGAGGAAGAGCCGAAGCGCAACCCCAATGCGTTGACGTTTGCCTCCGCCATGCGTCCTGGGAGTGCGACCTTCAGCAAAGGGGTGGAACGGTACAGCGAGATGCTCGCTCAACTCATCGGTTCTCCTGCTGCGCGGGCGGCAATGAGCCAAGCGGCCGCCGCCACGGCCTCGCGTCGATCGTGGCGCGGGGCGATGGACTGCGCGGTGGATGGGTACCATGCTGCGATAGCCTCCTACCCTCCTGCTACCTCCACCTCCCTTCCACCTCTCCGCGACTGGGCAAAGGGATGGAGAGTGTCTCCCTTCCCTCGCCTGTCAGCGAGCCCGCGCCCCCCACCCGTCTGCTTCGCCCGCGCAATCTGGTGATACTGACCGCTTGGTTGCCACCTATGCCTTGGTGTGGCCGTGTACTACCGTCAGGTCCAGATGCACACCTGGTAACAACAGATTGCGTTCGCTATGCGTCTTTTGCATCAGTCCCATTGCAAGATGGTGAGTGTCCTATACTTGCTCACTTGTTCCCTCCCCCCCACCCATGCTGCCGTTATTCCGCCACGATACCTACTATACTCTGCTGTGCTCTGGCCCTTGCTCGTGCTGCACTGACTTTTTCAGCTGTTGGTGTAAGCCACTGGCCCAGTTGTGAATGATCCATACCTCCCTGTACCGCGTGTGTTCTCCTCTCTTTGCCCGCATATATATAACCCCCCACACAGTATTCCTTGCTGACGCGGCGAAAGCCCTCCGTCCGCAGCCTTATCGTCTCATTCACATTCTCCCGATAATCTGGGGAAGAACACGCACAGAAAAGGATTGTTCTTGCCACAATAGAAAGTCCATGGGGCAAGGGGTGAAGGAGGATGAACTAGGATGAGCCGGGTTGGATGTTTGAAGGTGCGTGGCGCCATACTGCTACAGAGTCTACCGGCATTTGGTGTTTAGAGTGGTGTGGTGTGCCCCAGTTACAAAAAAGTGATCGAACCCGGGATCGAACCGGGGACCTTACGCGTCTCAAAGAGACCTTGTGCTTCGGACTGCATGTGAAGCGTACGTCATGACCAGCTAGACCATCCGACCTGATGAGATTCTGTTGGGCTTGACGAGGGAGCAGCCAGCGGAGGTAGATGAAGCTTGAAGCTTCTTGAAGCTTGAAGGGAGGACTACATGACAAACGTAGACGCCAATTGTGCTCAAAGGAGTTTGGCGGTGTAAACTGTTTCGCAGACCAGCTGCAATGATGCGTAGCTGGGTTAGGGTTGTATGAACACGGCTCTGCAGCGGCCAGATGCGGTTGATGCGGTAGAAGTGGGTGGGGCAATCACAGTCGCTAGCCACAGCGTGCACTGATTGATACTGGCCAAGCATTAATCCGGCCACAGGCGTCGGCTGGGGCTGTGTGATGATGCCATCATGGCGTCTCTCACCCACCGCCACCCGTGATTAATGATTGCGGATTACGATTGGGCCCCGGCGTGCGGGCACTCTCCATTCCCCGCCGCCATCACCGTCGTCATCACCGCTGCCGTCGCTGTCACCGTCACCCGCACCCGCACCCGCACCCGCAGCACCCGCACCCGCCCCCGCCGTCACCAGCCCCGCCGCCGCCATCCGAACATCAGCGCTCCACTTCTCCGCCCCGCCTGCCCCCAGCGTGCCCACACCCCTGTGCCCCCCCCGCCGGCGTCCTAGCGCCGTTTGCATGGCCCGCATTGCCCTTGGATCGTGCGATCGGAGATCTGATGGCCTGCCCCACCACGTCGGCGCAGCCGCTTGCGCCTGTGTCTGCTGTCGCGCCTGCTGTCGCGCCTGCTCCTGCGCCTGCGTCTGTGTCCGTGTCTGTATGCAGCCCACCGCCGCCGCCGCTGCTCACCCTCACCCTCCCGCTCGCCCCCAGCCGTGCCTTGGCCCGCACCAGCCCCATCCCGTCTGCGCACGAGGCACAGCCCCCGCTCCAATCGCCTCCGCCTCCGCCTCCGCCTCCGCCTCCGCTTTCGCCTCCACCCCCGCCTCCCTCTCCGCCGCCCCATTCGCTGCCCCAATCTCCTTCGTCCCTTCCTCCGCCTCCGCCTCCGCCTCCACCCTCAGGCCCCTCTGCGTCGGCACCCGTGTTTCATCTTGACGCCGCCCTTCTTCCCGCCTCCGACGCGCAGCCTTCCCAGCCCCCCCTTTTGTCACCCACTCAGTCGCCCCTCTTCGCCCCCGGGCTCTCCATCTCCGCCGACAACAGCCACCGATGGGAGCCGCTCTCGTTGGCCTATGCTCCCCCCGGTACTGATTCAGTATGTTGTGCTTGTGGATATCCGGTGGGCCGGCCAAGATGGGACCGACTGACATGTGATTACCGCCGTTCTGTCTCTCCAGCTTCCTCCTGTCTTTCCTCAATTGCCCCTGGTCCCCGATCGAAGCAGTTCGGTGGCGTCAGATACCAAGATGGGCTTGCTCTCCCGCCTCTCGGTGGTCCTTGGATCCGACTCGCCCATTCGCCGCGGCTCTGCACCTTCCTATCACTCTTCGCAACTCCGTACCTCCTTCTCGTGGGCCAGTACGGCCGGGCGGATGTGGCAGCGTGCGTCGGTGGCGGACCCGATGGCTGTGCCTGCTGCTCTGCTCACTCGGCCAGACCCGGCGCGAGACGGATCATATGCCTCCGGATCTCCGGCGGACGGACCATATGCCTCTGGATCTCCGCCGCGGAAAATAAGACTGGTCCCATGTTCGAACCAGGACTCTACTCCGCCGCTCTCGTCTGTCCCACTCCCCGAAGCCCCCCTTCGGTTCTCCCCTGGCTGCCGGTCTCTCCACGCAACCGTCTTTCGCCCGCTGTTGTCGATGATGATACACAGACATATGGTCCGCCGCACGAGCCTGGCCTGGGACCGCAGACGGGACAGCAGAGCTCCTGGTTCAACCCTCCGTTCTCGACGACCGTGTCGGGGGATACGGCCGCTTCCCTCGGATCACCTTGCTTTCCCACCTCTACCTGGGTAGCGTCCGAGGCAGCTACAGCTACTGCTGCTCCTGTATCCTTGTCGGAAGACCCCGTTCCCTCTTCCCTCCCCCCTCTTCGTCCAGCTGGGCCCGCTGCGTCGCACCCGCCGGGCCATCAGGGCCGATGGAGGTGCCGCATGCAGGGAGTGGAAGGCGTACCGGGACCCCTACCTCTCTCCATGCCCATGCTTGCACTGCCCCTCCCAACAATGGCCATTTCTGGCGACCCTCTCGCTCGCGGCCCATGACGGAACCGGATGCGGGGCACGCAAGGGGCAAATGAAGTCTACCCGTCGCCCAGCTACGCACCAACTGCCAAGCTAGCCTCGCACTCGCCGCATGAACCCCATCTCCTGTCGCCCAATGAGCCGCATCTCCTGTCCCTGATGGGGTCGCCATTGGCGGGGGGAGGGACGTGGATCCTGCTCCTCTACTCGCGCCGTCATCCGAGGGTGGGACAGGCGATCTGGCAGGAGTTGGCGAGTGGGCCAAGAGGACGTACAATGGAGTGTTCCGTTCGCCGCTGGGGGCATGCCAATGGCCGCCCTTGGGTTCCTCCCCTCTTTGGGCCCGACGCCGGCGTCGGACCTGCGTGGTACGCGATTGGGGGCCCATCCCGCCCGAGCCAGTGCAGACCATTCGTGGGAGCGGCCTTGGGTGCCAATCGTTCCGCGCCAAGCGTCGCTGCCGTCGCACATCTCGATGCTCATTTGCCCTTTGTCCCGCCCGCAGCACCCGGTTCTTCGCCTCCCCCGTCTTTACCGCTGCATCCTTTGCCTCAGCTGGATGATGGGCGGGGTCGGCTTGGCTCGGTTTCGGCCGAGGCTTCGTCCCACACCACGTCGTCCGGATCGGTGTCCGGGTCCCGGACAGAGGCCCATAGGATCGGGGACGATATGCAGATACCGCCGGATGTAACGCCCCAAGCTGGCGGGATCGCAAGCGCATCCCAAGGTGCCGCAGGCAGGTTCACGACTGACCAAGCCTCCCAACGTGGGGAGCAAAGGGACATTTTGGTGCGATTATACCAGTCCGTTGACGGGAGAACGGTGTGGGACCAAGTGTAATCGGTACTACGATTTGGCGCGGCATCGGGAATCGATCCATGCAAAGGAAGAAAGTCGGTGGGTGCGGGAGAAGCGGATTGAAGTGGGGCAATGTGTGGTGCTGGGGAAAGAGGTGGACTTGGCACGCACGTTGGCGGTGGGGAGAGAACCGGTGCGATGGGGTGAAAGGGTGTGGGATCGTGTTTAGCCGAAGGGATGCGTTACAGCGCCACCGTCGGCTGCGCAACCATTAGGCGTGCCTCCCGTGCCACCTGTACTGTTGGCTGTGGTGCCCCTATTTGTCTGTCTCTCTTACGCCCCCCTCTTCCCCTTCCCTTGCTCTCTCTTTGCTTTGGATGTCCTATTTATCCGATCTGCACCGTCTCCTGCTCGCGTGAAATGAAGCTTGAACGATAATGCTTATACCCTCTAATAGTTTCCCCTCTTAATCTTGGTTGGTCTCTACACTTATTAGTTCTAGAGTGTGTTGCGGCGTGCCATTGTCTAGATACTACAGTGTAGTGAGTTTCCCTGCCAGACCTCAATATGTAACAGGAGATGGAGATAGGGGAAAGCATGAGGATCATATTCATCGAGTGGAAAGGGGGCGAGGGATAGTATATACCAGTCCGGAGAAGAAGAGAACATGCGAGCTAAATCACACAGAGAAAGACAGGGGTGTGCTAGAGTGCGGCTAGGGAACGCTATTATGGGCAGCACGAAAGATGAGCTTCATGAAGACGTGCAATAAGGCAGGGCAGTCAGCCACAAGTCCTTCAAGCAAGCTGAAGGGAAGAAGACAAGAGCCAAGCAAGCAAGTCGAAACAGACAAAGGGGTGCATGCTTGGCCCGCGCAAGGGGCGAATCACCCGAACCAGCGAGCGTCACCTATCCATTGGAGAGAGTGCAGGCGAACCCTAGTAGTACTAATACCCTTAGCAAGGGGGAGCTTAGACAAAAAAGGGGAAAACGCGGTCTAGAACAAATCAGGGGCCAGTTAACCTGGTAACTATGGGTGACCAGGTGGGTCTGTCTGATCCCGACAGTATGCGTAAGCCCCCCATTGAACAATTTGCGAGAAGGGCCGATAAAGCAGAGCCGGGGACGTGAAGGGCACGAATGCAGACGCATGGAACTACGTGTGACGGCCCTCCGCTTGCTCGGCTATCCAATGTTTGCAGATAACAACTTATTCGGCCACCTCCATTGTAACTGATGTTATGAAGCGGGAGAAGATGATGAGGCCAATAAAATAGATAGTTGGACGGTGGCATGACGAACTGCACGGGCCCAGAGCATCCGCAAAAGGAAAGACACGTGTGGTCTTCAGAAAAAAGAATGCGAACGAGAAGAGAAGAGGCAAGTGGGAAGTAGGGAACGCAACAGCAGGTACCGCGACTAGAAGGAAAGAATGGATGAGAGGGGGGCAGCTGGGCGGGTGTGCAGGGAGTTGAAAGGAGTGTCATTCGGCGGAAAAGCAACCGCGAGGGAAAGGGGGGAGATGTAAACGTTGAACGAAGACTGGTGACATGAACGTGTCGAACGAACAGAGCAGGCTTCAACGTGAACGATGAATGGGGTTGGATGAAAGGCTTAGCGTGACCAGCTCATTTCGGGCGCCGGGCCACAGGGCTGGTTGGAGAGGGAAGTGAAGAACTGTTGAGGGTTCTGGCCCGGTTGGACCCGTGGGACATTACCGGCCTGAAGCTGGGAGAAGAAGCTCCACTGGGCCTGCCAGATAGCCGTTGCGGCATAGGTGGGATGGCTAGACTTCAGCACCTTGTAGCTCCAGAAGAAGCTACCGCCCGACCAGCCGTATGCGGATGCCTGCGCTTGGAAGTACTCCGCATTGAACGTTGCGTTGCCCACGATGCCGCTGATCAAGCTCCATTCCGTCATGACGGTGGGCACAGGGAAGGAGACGTAGCTATTGACGTTGTTGCAGACGGACTGGTAGACGTCGGATGGTGTGTTCTTGGCCGGGTAAAAGCCTGGGTAGGGGTTGTCATTGAATACAAGAAGGTCGGGATCCTTATCCTGCGCAAAATCCTGCCAGTACTCGGCCGGGTTGGGTGCAAACCCATGGTGGAAAAACATGGTCAAGTTGGCAGCGGGAGAACAGAGTAAGTTCGGTTGTAGAAGGCCATGGTCTTTTGCAAGTGGCTGGGAGTGGCACCGATCGGGCCGTTGGGCTCGTTGACCGGTGTGATCGCCGCCACAACAGAACGGTAGGGGTGGTGCTCGAGCCAAGCGACCAGCGCGTGGATCAGTTCGTCCGACCGGTCCTGGTTCGTAGAGTTCCACCAGGTGGGATGAGGGTGGATTGTCCACTGGCCTGATCGCCCGATTGCGAGCCCATCATCTGGTGCAGGTCGATCACTGCGCGCATCCCGCGCTTCCATAGCCAGCCCATCATCTGGGTCAGATGGTCAAGGTGGGTTCCGTTGATGTACGGTTCGCGGCCTTGGGTCGGGACCCAAAACCAATAAGCACAAGGGATGCGGACCATGTTGATGCCCACTTGGCTCATCAACTCCACGTCAGTCTCGTTGATAAAGGTGGACATATATTCATCCAATACCTTGGTGGTTTGGTTCCCCAGTGTTTGGTGAAATGTCCATTCGTCCCCTGCATTCGGAGCATAGGTCACCCACCAATTCTCGTATCCATCGCTCGTGAACAAGCCAGTTGCCTAGACCGACACCGTAGGCCTTGGAAGAAGAATTGGACCACTTCCATCGAGGAAGTGGGGTGATCTTCTAGGGTCGTTACCGCTCGAGTCAAGTGGGCGATGGTGATGCTTGCTCGCAGGATGACCGTGGGAGGAGGAGTCTTTAGACGACAGGCCGGCGCCCAAACCAGCCCCAAGCCCAACTGCCAAGACGACGAGGACGAGAAGGCAAACCAGCCACCATCGGTGGCGCCTGACCCAAGCTTTGGGTGGTGGGACAGGCTCATGCCCTAAATCAGTTTTAGCTCTATCAGCACCGTTTGCCCCGGGGGTCTTTTCGCCAGCTGGAGTCTGATCAGGTGCACACAGAATGAGAACCGGGTTAGGCATAAGTCATTCTCATCTTTCACTCAATGGTCTTGAGCGGGAGAAATATGCACACACCTCTTCCAAATCGACCCTGGACGTCTCTTCGATGTAATAAGCGTTAGTAGAGGGAGCTGGCAGATCCATCCTGGGGGTGGACGAAGTGGAGGGAATGGAGGAACCCATCCAGGATTCCGAATATTTGCTAGCGTAAGGTTTGCGCGGATGGATTGGCACCCACTCATTGCCAGCTTCGTCAATGGTGGAGGCATTGACTGCGGCGCTAGCACTGGCCGTGCGAGAGGAAGGATGGAGATCGTCCTTGGACAATTTGCTGGCTGGCGTGGCGGAACCGTCATACACCGTTGTTGTCGAGTCAGGACGGACGAGAGGAGAGTGCCGGTCACGGTTCAGACCAGTGTCGGTAGTAGAGTCGGATACAGACAGTGAAGACTCAATGCGGGGCATACTGGACTCTGCTTGGGTTGGACCTTGGGGCGGGGGGGAGGGGAGGGGGGGATCAATAGATCGCCCTTCCGTGACTGCATAATGAAGCCGCCAGTGTAGGGTAAAGGGAGCGGGCGGGCGGGGCGGGGTGGGGGGTTGTGAAGCAGGTGGAAGTGGTGGAAGTGGTGGAAGTGGTGTTAGATGGCCGGACCGTAAGAGCGCAAGGAGGGAGCGCTGGACGGAACGCGACGGAAGAGGAAGCGCGGCACGAAGATAAAGAGGAGGAAACGCTTAATATAAGTAACCTAGAGCTGCCTGCATTGCCGTCGTCGGGGTCCGTGGGTTCCAGCGGAAGAAAGACAGAACCAAGACAGAGACCGAGGGTCCTGGCACGGCAACACAGGCACAGGGCACAACATTTTGTGTGGATCGCGAGAGGCGGAAGAAACTGAGGGGATGCACATGCGGCATGATGCATGATATGCATGATGATCGATGATGTGCAGGATGCGTGATGGAGTAGTGCGTCACGCGTCATACATCATGCATCACGCGCCAGCAGGTGGCCAGACCTCTGTCAGGCATCAATGTGATCTTCGTGGCAGAAAATCAGACAGCGAGGCTGGCGTTGATGCGCTGATGAGCTGAGCGCTGACTCGAACAAATGGACCCAGCAAGGCCCCGAAGGAGGGTTGTCCATGTCATACATGACATGTGACTGACTTGCATTATGCACCGCCGGCATTAGGCATCCTAGTTACTATCCTGGCAAGCGGCAAATCCCTAGTGAGAGATTTCAGCCTGAGGGTCGTGCTGCAGCGTGCCGCAGAAGACCCGTTCACAGCCCTGAGGCACTGAGGCCTGATGGTCAGGCCCAGGCGGTCAGGCGGGGTCCCGGTCAGGCCTCAAGCTCTCAAGCTTCAAGAGGCCTAAGGCCTAAGGCCTAAGGCGGCCTCTAGGCTAGTGTGACGTGTGACGATAGGCGTGTCAAAGCTACGGACGGACAAGTGACTAGTAACACAGAACCTGACATGTGACACCCGGGGTGTACTAAGCATGTAGGGGGATCTAAGGCACCGAAGAGGTCAATGAGGCCTGTGACATGTGTGAGGCGTGCGCGTAAAACGATAGGTAAAGTGTAGGTTGCAGCTGCTCAATAAGAATCAGCAAGAGGACCGTAACGTGTAACGCGTAACGCGTAACGCGTAACGCCAAATGGATGCAAAATAATGCAGGCCGCCTGAGGCCCCTCAAGCTCTTGAAGCTTGAGCCTCAAGCCCCAGGAGGCCCTAGGCCCTAAGGCGGATCCGAGAGGCTAGCGTGACGTGTAACAGTAGACGTCACAAAACTACGGACGGACAAGTGACTAGTAACACAGAACCTGACATGTGACACCCGAAGGCGTAACATGTAGGGGATCTAAGGTACCGAAGAGGTCAATGAGGCCTGTGACATGTGTGAGGCGTACGCGTAACGATAGGTAAATTGTGGGTTGCAGCTGCTCAATAAGAATCAGCAGGGAGGACCGTAGCGCGTAACGCGTAAGGCGCAACGCGTAACGCGAAATGGATGCAACATAATGCGCGTCACATGGCACATGTCACATGTCACTACTACTCAGTACACTCAGTCTGAGTACTGACAGTCTGAGTACTGAGGTACTCAGTCTGAGTAATGAGACTCACACGTACTCACATGTCACACAGGGCTTTCACGCTCATCGAGCTCATCGACATCCATCCATAGCTCGCACTCTCATCAAGCCGTCCACACACACAACGTTGAAGTTGACCGGCTAACATCGTCGTCGCTGACCACCACAGAACCCAATAAATGAAGAACTGTGCCCCAGCCAGCTTGCATCTAGGTTAGCCTGCTAAGGGGAGTGAGATCTGAGTCAGATCTGAGAGGAGATGGTGGCGGGTGGCCCTGAGGAGAGATACAGGAGGCTATGAAGGGTAGGACCTTGTAAAGCCGAGGGTATCGGGGAGCAGAGGGAGCGTCCGGGCGGATAAGAGGAGTGATGCCTATATATCACCCAGGATTGCGTGCTGATTGGGGCATCGCCCCAACAAAAAGGGGGTCCCGGTGTTAAGGGTTGCGGTGACATCATGGTGACGACCGAGAGGGGGGGCGGGTGTGTGTTCGACGGATAAGATGTTGACAAGGACCGATCCAGTATACACATTGTAGATCCTGCTGCAGATCCCAATGTCAGGGATACACATATACGGCAAAAGCAGTCCCAGATCGTTGCCATCGTCAACGCATCTTCAAGCTTCAACGTTCCACATGCAACGTTGAACCTTGAACCTTATTCAGCTTGAACACGCCCGGCGCCCGCACGGACACTCCATCCAAGTTCCACACACCGCGATCTACAGCGCGGTTGCAAACGGTGAATCGGAATAAGCTCAAGCTTCAAGCTTCAAGCCAAACTTCTTGATGCGTACCTCATGCATCATGATGTATGGCTTCAGGTGTGCCGACTATAGGCCCACCGGATGATTATCGATTACCGATTCCCGGCTATCGACGCCTTTTATCCTAGGCTAAACACTCTGCGGTTGCTTTTTTCTTGACGGAAATCACATTTGGTTTGCTGCACATGCTCGATGCTGAGGCTCAGCGCTCATGCAGCAAAGCATCTACAACCTCTCAGCGCCTCGAGCCCGCGAACGCCTATAAGGCCCAAGACGAGCGAAGTCATAGGGGAAAGGAAAAGGGAAAAGAAAAAAGGGAAAAGAGAAAAGAGAAAACAAAGGATGCATCATGCATCATGACAGTGCCGCCGGGTACGATGGGATAAATATGACAGGGTTTGGCAGGGTCATATTCATATGGCTGTCAAATTGGACGCGTAAAGTAAACGCGTAAACGCAAACCTCTAACCAGGCCCCTGGTCCACTCCGATGGGTATCACATATCACAGGTGCGTACTGTCCCGCACTGTCACCGGCACCCCCACCACACCATTCTCAACGCCCGCCGGCAGCAAACCCAACTTCAAGCCAGCGCTGCGCCAGTGCTGCGTCTTACTGCGCCTCGCTGCCTGGGCTTCAAGTGCATCTGCCACCTGCCTCATCCAGAAGGTCTCTGCCTCTCTCTTCTCTTGCAAAATTTCATACCCACCTGCCACACGACAAGTGGCGCGAGGCCAGCCAAAGAACACATGCTGCAATCCTCAAGCTTCAAGCTGCAAGGCCTCAGGCCCTCAGGCGGCCTCGAGCCCAAGATTGTAGAGCGAGTTGTTCTGTGTGGGTACGATGCGCATACAGATACCTGCAAAGAGGAAAATGCAGAACCTGCGGGACTGAATGGGGATGGTGGAGAGGGAGGGGGCGAGCCAGGCCACGGAAGCATAAATATGAGGGGGTTAAAAATATGGAGCGACAAAAGTGACGAGAGTGGGGTTCGAACCCACGCCCCGGAGGACTGCGGTTGAGGCCAGAGAACCTAAACACAGCGCGTTAACCACTTCGCTATCTCGCCATCGCTGCACACCTCAAAGAGGCGTGCCTTATCATCTGTGTGGATCTAACCGACTTGACAGGGGGCTATTTACTGCTGTTATCGCCCTATCTATCTCATCAAGTCGCCCCCCGAGCGCCGCAAGGGTATCTCAGTGTGAGCTTTGCGTGGGTGGATCTGCTGGTGTTTGCGCCTTTCCAGCGCCGCCGCCTGCGCTGTGGAGTTGATATACCCCACCGACACCACCCCGCCTCCCTGCCCATCACGCCACAGCCATGCGCATCGGCCGCCCCAATAACCCCATCGCGCACCTCGTCAGCACCCTGCTCCTCGCCCTGCTTGCCCTTTGCCCTCCCCTGTATGGCGACGGTATCCACCGGCACGTCACTGGCAGCCTGGCCTCCGAGGCAAAGCGAACAGCAAGCCTCCGCTGCTGTAAGTGCTCCTTTGCCTCCCATGCTGACGCAGACGTCGCGCCGGAGCGTATTGGAAGTGGTACGTTCCCAAGCGAGCTACAATACACGTCGAGCCGCATTTGGACAGGCAATACGGCAGTCCTCGGGGCTGCGCGGTACGCTCCTGCCAATTTCCCACTACCTGGTCCCTGATGTCTCCGGCGACCGCGGGGCAAAGGCGCGATCGAATGCGATACATGCTTGTGCGTCTGAGTCTGGGCCGGGGCCTGAGCCTGGGCCTCGGTCGTCGTCCTCTATCTTGCCCTTATCTTCGCCTCCGCCACCGGGCGATTGGATTGCGCTGGTGGAGCGTGGTGGCAACTGTTCGTTTGTAGCCAAGGTGCGACTGGCCCAGGCGCTGGGCGCGCGTGCGGTGGTGGTCGGGGATGCGCCGAGCAGACGTGAGCATGGCGGTGCCAGCGACAAGATCGGCGCGGCGTGAACCAAACGGTGGACCCGGGCTTGGCCAACAAGCAGCTGGTCACCATGCAAGCCACGAGTGCCGCGGACGACGTGAGGATCCCCGCTCACTTTGTCACCCGGCCCAGTCTGCTCGACCTGCAGCGCTTGCTTTCCGACTTGGCACACAAATCCGGCAGAGGTCCTGGCCAAACCGCGAGGACTGCGGAACCTGTTGGGATCGAGGTGGTGCTGTACGATGACGCAGACCACGGGGAAGGGTACGTTGGGCAGATGTGTAACGTTGTGGCCGCGTACGCCGACCAGGCTGACTTGTTCCGCGTGTATATGTGTTCTCAGCTCGGCTGCCGACTTGGTGGGTCCTGGCCGTCTTGCTTAGTGCGCTGGTACCCTACGTATTGATTCGGGTGGCCCAGTGTGTGCGGCAGCGGGAGCGAGAGCGGACAGATGAACATGAGGAGACGCGCGCGCCCGAAGTAGTAGTCCTGCAATTGCCTTGCCTCATCGTCCACGGCAACGGCATTCCCTGGGGCTCAGCCAGCATGCCTGGCTTGCCTAGGTCGCCTAACCCACCCGCAGGCCAAGGGTGGGGCCACGGCGAATCTTCCACCCGCGTAGGGTTGGCGGCATGCCCAACAGGGGAAGAAATCGAGGACATCGAAGCCGACGGCTGGGCTTCGGGGACGGTGACACCCGGTGCAGTGCTAGAGGGTACATTGTCGGCCGAGTCGATGGGATTGCTACCGCCAGGTCGGAGCTGGTTTTACTCGGATCAATGTGCCATCTGTCTCGGTTTTTGGAGGGAGAATGGGTACGTGTCCTGCCCTGTGGCCACATTTTCCATCAGAAAGAGGTGGATGAGTGGTTGCTAGGCCAACGACGCAGCTGCCCCGTGTGCAAACGAGACGTGACCTTGCCTGCACCCTCCGGGTCCGAGGACAGAGGGACTGCCGGACAAGTGTCAAGAAGAGAACACTGGTTGCGCATTCCCTTCTCGCCGTGGCGGACGCACGCTCATGCATCCACCCAGACCCAGACGGTCCCACCAATCTCGCCCCAAGTAAATGAACGAACGAGCTTGCTCCCCCCTCGACCGAGCGAATGAGAGAGAGATCTGTTGAGTTTGCCCTCAGGTGCTGCGGTCAGGAGTATGGGGCTCTCTATACCCCCTCGCCTCCCACACCTACTCCCCACCCTTTGTCTCCCATCGAGTCTTCCCGCCTAACTGAATTCCGGCCCACCTTGCCTTTGCTGTTGATAACACTCTCTGTATGATACCTCCAGTTGCGTTTCGAAGATCGTATCCATATGCCACACACTCTGAATCATACCTCCACTGCGTTTCGGATCTTATCCGCTTCCACTTGCTATGCGGTTCTGCTTGGGCGCTCCTGGTTCCCTCAGTGGCTCGCTTAATGAGCACTTGATTTCGTATTGAGTGTTGGTAGTCGGACGACAAAGGGTATAGAGAGAGAAGAGGCAATGGTCCAAGGGCTTGGCGATGAGGAAGAAGTACGTCGCGCAGGGTAAAAGCTTGGCCGGCTTGTCCATGTCCTGCTGGCTCTGCTTGTCTAGTGCTGGATGTGTGGCCATTACATGAAAAGACACATGGGCATGCTTCCACACGTCTCGATAAGATCGGGGGAGGCGAAAGAGCACTAAAATCTATACAAACCGAGCAAACGGCATCCAAGTCAAAGACGATAGAGAGAGACATACGCCACAGGGGCATGTTGGGTGGTACAGAGGAAGACGAGCCGCGATCATAAAGACCTAGTAAGGGTAGAAGGGAGGGTGGATATAGAGGGGAAGAAAAACGAAAGGCAAAAGTGGGAAACATATAGCACTGTATGCGTACCCCCACATCGATATGGACAACCACGGTCCAAGTTGGCCAAACACGAGCAAAGGTACAAGCGGATACGGTGCCAGAGAGCACCGATCAGGTGCCCGACAACAATAACTAGTGGGCGCCTCCAGTCAACGCTCCCGGCTGCCTGTTTGACTCCCCTGGGGAGTGATACAGGTTATAAGAATCAAAAGTGGACAGCGAAGAGGAGGCGGCATGACCATAGGGAGCAAACGGAACAGACGGCGCCGCCAGTGCCTCGTCTCCCCTTTGTGCCGAAGCCGCAGCGGCAGTGTATCCGGCAGCAGGCTTGGTACGTGAGGAAGCCTTCTTCTTCTTGTAGATCACCAAGCCCAACAAAGCCGCTGCTAGTCCAGCGCCTACCCCGACCCCGATACCAACCCCAAGCCCCACCTTACTTTTCGAGGAGGACGTTGGCTGGTGGAACCTGTGCCCACGCTACGCGCCTTGCCGAATTCTTTGGACGGGCCGGTACCGGTTATACACTTGCGCGGGTGGATTGTCAAACGAGCTGGAGCCATTCTTGGCAGGGTACAGTTCGGTGGCGCGGATGGATCTTGGGGGTCCAAGGGGCCGGGCCAATGGTATTCATGTCGCCATGGAGATAAACTTGCCCTGAGACGGCACACCAGCATCGTGACAAATAACACGCAGTCCGGCTGTGATCAGGTTGGGGTTGGTGGGCAGCGGGTTGACCGTGTACACCACACTTCCGTCTTTCTGCACCTCATACGTGTTCTCCAGCTGGAGACTGCGTTGGCCCATGTTCATGGCGTCGTGGAAAAGCCAGGGCGGATGACCATAACTTGGTAGCAGCGGCGAGGGCATTAAGGATTGGTTCATGTACTCTTTTCGACGGTCACATTGAAGCTATTTCCGCCATAGGTAAGGACAGAGGGAAGCCCAGTCGGTTCAGGACGAGGAGCAAAGTAATAGTCCGGGTACACTTCTCGACCACATACGTGGTGTTATAACCTTGAGGGTTGGACGCGAGTGGCATGAGCAGTTCATCGTTGTGCGGGTTCTTCCAGCAATGAGGACCGAACCATCAGGAGCAAGGATGGCAGAGGAATGGTACAAGCGGGCAAACTGACTTTTCCAAGTTGGCATCAGTAACTTTTTACCCTTGGGTTGATCGGGGTCGTATAAGAGCGGAGTCAAGGTTGGGCCAGATGCCATGCCCTCCAAGCGGACTTGCTGGCCATTGAGTTCAAGCATGTTCCAACTCGTATTGCCGTATCCGGCGTTCCATTCTCCCCCCATGACGATCAGCATCTGGCCTCGGCAGGTGAATGAACTGGCCCATGGTCCGACCAACGGGCATGTCATCTCTCTGACAAAATGGGGGTTGTCCACAGGCGTACCATCAGCATGCTCGGGTTGAATAGAAGCACAGTTGGTTGAGGTAGCCGTCTGGTACATGTGACGTTGGGAGCGTGTGTAATTGCCCCATTGCTCATCTTCATCTAAAACCATGCCACCACAAAACAGGATGGTGGGAGTGTAATTGTTGTCCGGCGTCAGTGGCTTCATGGCTGCGCACTGAGGCCGGTAGACACGGATTACCCCACCAGGAACGGGAAGTGGAGTCCAACATTCTGTTGTGGTCCCACAGGATGTTGGAGACATTGGCGTTCATAAAAATCTTGCCGCTAGGCATAAGGAACATATGGGGTACATGTTTAGTCCGCTGGTGGTCGTCATAAACTTCGACATCTGCATGCCCTGGAACGATCCCTGTGCGGTGATGTTGGTTCGAGCGGGAAAGTACTCGTACGTCGGATTAGCGCCACCGGCAGCCAAGTTCTGGATGGAGCCTTGACCTGGTGACGCTTCGAAGGTTGGATCCGTGTTAGGTAAGTTGCGATTAATGTATCCGCCGCTGGTGGAACCCTCCGATGATGACCAGAGTGCCATCGGCAATGCTCTCGACGGTGGGGTACCTTCACAGGCGAGTGTTTGTGAATCAGCCTCTCTTTTCCTTTACTCCTCAACATTCTTTCAATATGTCCCTCGAGTATGCGAAACGTGTGCGGCCAGAGAGAGAGATCCAAAGGAGGGGTTACCAGCGTTGACCAGCCATTTGGAGATGACCATCATCGTTCCAATTGGAGTACCCGGCTGGGCGCCAACAATATCCAGCAAGCGATGGCCTGCGTCCGTCTTTGGATTGGTAAGGGTTCTGGTTCCCCGTCACGGCAACGTTGCCGTACTGAACGGCTTGGTTGCCACCCCGACGGCCCATGGCCATTTGGCATGGTCATGCCGGCGGCACAGAAGGCATTCGTCTCAACATCGACTCCACGTACTTGACCATCAGTGAGATCGATGAGCGAGCCCCAGACAATTTGCCATTAGGAAGTTTCGCAGCGTTGCCCTCCACCTTGTCGAGAACACAAGGCAGTGTTGTTGTCAACCAAGCCGAGCACATGGCTGAGGCGAGCGAGTCGTGAGTTAGGATGTCGTGAGTGAGGGCTTTCCGGCGAGCGCGGCAGACACGCTTGTTGCCACGCAACCGCCGCAGCGATAAGGACGAGGACAGCATGGTGCATGCACACTGGAGTGGTGAAAGGTTGGCTGTATAGCGCTCGAGTAGTGATACGATGGGTTAAGGGATGGAGGGAAATGGCACTGGAGCGAGGACGAGAGGGGGAGGATGGGAGAGAAAGGGGAGCGTGGGGGTGAGACTGGAACAAAGGGGGGGCTGAGAAGCCAGTGCAGTCGCAAGTGGTGGGGGTGGGAAAGGCAGACGAGAGAAAGGCAAGATGGTTCTCTGGGTCCGCGTAGTTGGCCTTGTAACATTCTCCAGGCTGTTCGGCTAGGGTGCTGAGTCAAGCTAACGAGGAAGAAGCGACCTTTTTACATGCAAACTCCCAGCCGCGCGCCCTGGGCCCGCGCAGCGCCAGTGTCGGCCTTGTGCCGGTTGGTGCGGCTCCACACTGGCCTCGTGCTGGGCGTCGACGTGAGCGAGACGATGCTGCAGCCGGCAGCGGGGGGGGGCGGTGCTCGGCTGGCGCACTGCCTTCTCTCTGTTGTCGCTCGCTCGTTCGCTCGCTCTTCTGCTGACCATTGCGGATCAACTGATCGTTCAACGTCAGCGTCAACGTTCAACCAACGTTCAACGATCGATTCAATTGGATGTGTGACTTGTCGTGCAAGGAAGGCTTCGGGGTTCGGCTCCCCTTGCCCGCTCGCTCGCTCCTTGGCCTGCGGGCTGGCGATGGGCTGGCGATGGGGCTGGCGGTGGAGACATGGGGTTGGCAGCTGGCAACTGGGTGCTTGGGTTGGCACTCTGATGAAGGCCTAAGGAAGGATTGGTGGCAGCTGGCCGACGGTGATTGGGTCGATGACGAGGGTGACGTGGCAGGTGGTTTGAGCGCAACACGCTGTGGCAGACAGGCAGGGGACCAGTGTAGGCGCGGGTGCCCGGGGGGCAGTGCTAGGTTGCGCGTCCGCCTCCTGCTGCCCTCGGATGCGGGACGCTGGCAGGAAGCGCGCCCCCACCACCTCTCGGCTCGTCTCGTCTCGCTTGGCTCTCTGGTCTGTTTGGGTTCTGTCTCCGTCTGCGATCGCGTGTGCTTCCGTCTCCGTCTCGTGGCTCCGACGTGTCTTTTGTTGTTGCTCGGCTTGCTTCGCTTCCCGCCCCTAAGGCCTTCCCCCCCCTCGCACTCGCACTCGCACTTGCACTCGCACTCTCCTACTCGCCCCTCCCCTCTCGACACTCACTGTGCGTCTCTCTCTCCTCGCGCGCCTGCCTCCCTTGCTCCTTCGCCTAGCTGATCTACCCGATCCGCTCGCTGCGCACCCTCCTTCGCAGATGGTCGCCAAGTCTATGTGGGCAACCTCAGCTGGGACAACCACCGACGATGTCTCGCGCACGCTTTTGCCTCGTGGGGCGCGCTGACCGACTATGTTGGTGATGCGCGACCGCGAGACTGGTCGCTCTCCCGCGGATTTGGCTTTGTCACCTACACCACCAGGAAGAAGCCGACACTGCGATCCAGAACATGAACGAACAACTTTGGATGGCCGCACATCCGTGTCAATATGGCCAACGCGCGTCCGGTGCGCTCCGGGGGCGTACAACGCAGGCTATGCCGGTGGCTTCAATGGCTATGGGCGGGTACGGCGCGCGGCAATATGCGGCCACGCCGGCCTCCTTTGGCATCCCGCCCACCAGGGCTTTGCCCGGGCCTGCCGAACCCGTACCAGGCGGGTCAACCGGCATTTGCTGACCCTGCGGCCGCGGCCGCGGCGGCAGCGGGCTACCCGGCTGCTGGCACGTTTGCTCCGCCCCCGGCTTTGTCTCCCCGACCGCCGCAGGCTTCGGCTCGCCGCAGACGTCGTTTGCGTCGCAGGGTGCCTTTGGTGCCCGGCCCAGCCTGGGTTTGGTCCACAAACCGCCTACCCGCCGTCGCAGGCCGGGTACGGTGCGCAGTACGGGTACGTTGGCTTGAATTCTGGAAGTGGACCAAGGTGTACGTGAGCCTAGTGACTGACCCCCTCCGCCAGCTTCCCTCCCCCCGCTGCCTGATGTGGGTTTTCTTGACGCTCGTCTTCTTGGTTGTGAACTGGTGACTCATGGACTCGATCGTGACGTTTGCATTGATTGTATTCCCCTCTCTCCCCGCACCTCTTGGCGTGTCAAGCGCCCACGTTCCTTTTGCAAAGTGAAGCTGCCCCGGTCGTCTGCGTGGGCTGAGTTCGACCCTTTCTAACTTTCTAGCCTGGTGGGCTTTGCCGGATATCTGTTTGATGACGCCTTGGTTGCTCGAGCCGAAGCCTGTACTCGTACGCTTCCCCTTTTGCCCCCGCCCCAGTCCTCGCCCATTCCCCTTTCCTTTCCCTTACATTTCACTCTGTTCGATGATCTCTGCCATCGCTTTCCCCATCCGTTGCTGTCGGGCGCTCGGGAGTGTCATGCTCCTGTTTCCGTCTTGCCAGTTCCCCTACCCTCCCCCACTTTATTTCTGTTTCTGATGGTCGATCTGATCTGATACTGTATCGATCCTCTTTCCATTCTCCTTTGGCAAAGGAGTTTACCGCATTCCTTGGTTGACGGAATCTAGATGGTGCGGTCGTTCCGAGCCTGGGCCTTGGCAGCCCCCGCACCGTTAGTTGGACAGCAGGAGAGAGACCACGCCGCTGTTGACTTAGTCCGAGTCCGATTCGTCAAACCACCTATCTTCGTCTGTCACCGCCCGAAGATCGCCGCTTCCCCTTCTGGGCTCGGTGGCTGACCGCGCAGAAGGACGAGGGTCAAGGGAGGAGTCAAAGTCGACTTGGGCATAGAGGGAGGGTGAAAAGATTGTCTGCGAAATGAGTGAAATGAGTTAGTGGTTGACCAACGCAGCCAACGCGCCCAACCAACCTCGGAACCGAACTGTACCTGGTCCCCAGCAAGAAAGTGAGCCGCATTTGTTGGGCAAACAGATGCAGCCCGGCAACCTCGTCGGTGCCGTTGTGTGGAGGCAATCCTGTCGCAGCTGATGCCACAGGGCGGGAAGACTCGTCTTCGTCACTGTCCTCCTCGGGGACGAAATCATCCTCTTCCTCCTCATTTTCCTGTTCCGAGTCTCCTTGGATTGGGGGAGCGTCCCAAGGCGGATGCATTGGTCGTGTTGTCATCTGGGATAATGAGAGCGAAAAAGGCATCCCCGTGCCCTTGTCCTTGTCCTTGTTCTGCCCTTGCTCTTGTACGCCTTCCGTTCCGTGCCCGCCATACGCCAACGCGCGTCCTGCTGGTCGACGCGCTGAAGCAGTCGAGCAAAGGCGGCGCCCTTAGCCTGGTGTGCGCCTTGGTCCTGGGCGCGATGGGTGGCTGTGGCCAAGGGCGGGGGCAAGCCTTCGTCGGCCACAGTGGGAGGCAAGGTAAGCGATCCAACGGCATGGTGAAACAGTGTTGGTGCTCGTTGTCGCAGCACACGCAAGGAAACTTCCTCCTCCAACGCTGAGAGCGGAGGCGCATCGGCGTGCGGGCCAGCATGAGGGTCGCGGCTCTGGACATGGTCCCAGAACGCCGTCGCGGGCTGCAATCAGTGGCACATGGGCCCGTGCAGACACATCGGGAACAAGCACGCTGACACTCGGGGGGGGCGACGTGCCCTTGGCGCTTGCCGCTGCACGGCTGGTGGAGCCCCAGATGGCGCGGGCAATGTGGTCAGGCACACGCGGGACGTATTGGAGAGCAGGCCGAGGGGGTCGTCGTGCAGAGCTTGAGGAATGCCGAGCGGCGGGAGATAGGCGCGAGCGCGCGCAGGCAGCGGCATCGATGTGGGCCTCGACGAGCGTCGGCGCTGAGGCATGGCAGCTGGCGGCGGCTCTTGCGGAGAGGCTCTGCCGGGGAGAATCATGAAAAACCGATAACAACGAAGGCTCGCACGTGATCTACAATCTATACCATCGATCAGACCGGACTCTATCTAGCCTTTGTCCCACTTGTCCCCCGGCATCCCCGCCGAACAGCCCACCACCAACAGCGATGCTAAGCCTGTAAGCCTGTCTATATCGTACTTTCTGGCAGAACCGGGAGCACCATACAGGTACAATGCAAGTAGATGGGGGCAGCTTAGGCCTCGTGCAGCAGCGCCTGGCGCCGCGCTGGGCCTTCTTCCCGGATCGCCTGCTGGACCGCCTGGAGAACAAGAGGGTGGACACTAGCATGGCATGCGATTACGCCCATGTTGGTGCATACGTGCGGCCTTGGCCAAAATCCAGCTCGGCCCCCCTCACATCGCTCACTTTACCCCCACTTTCCTCCACAATCAAAGCCCCCGCCGCATGGTCCCAAATCTTCTCGATATAGGTGCCCAGCTGAACGGAATACGAAGGTAGATCTCGCCATCCCCACGAGCGATCGAAGCATACTTTGCCTGGCTGTCCATCCGTACACTGTGAGCGGTATCGAGGTGCACAGCTCTGCGATCCGCTCGTTCGTCTCATGCGACGCATGACCTGCCTCGACCGATTCGCAAAAGCGCGCCTTGCCCGTAGCCAAGTCGGAGGGGAGTAAGCGGTGTCATCTGAATGGAGGTATGGGGGGAAGCGGTGGGGCCAAAGAGAGGCGATTGGGTGGCCCCCTGGCCGCGAACGGCACTGACCAGGACGCCCTTGGGTCCAGTCGGCTGGCCCACTTCCAAGGGCAAGTTTGGCGAGCCAATCACGCCGACTTGCACTTGCCCATCCACAACCAACGCAAGACACAGTGCATACTGGCCTCCTCGAAAAAGCCCTTGGTCCGTCGATGGGATCGAGGACCCACATGGCTACAAATGCCAACAGGATCAGCAAGGGGCTCTCGTTATGCTAGACTGGTGAGCTGGCATGGATTTCGCAGAAGTACGCACCGCCTGTAGCACCACCCTTGTAGTTGCCGCGGTCAATGGCGTCAAGAAACTGGTCATCGGTGTAGTGGCTGGATAAGGCGTTGGCCACGATCCGCGCTTCGGCGGACTCTGTGGGGGGCGAGGGTCTTGGCGTGCGGCTGCGGCCAAGGCCTGGCGAGCCAGGGTAACGACATGGGTGCGGAGCTGGGTTGCGTCGGGTGCATCCCCGCGCAGAGCACTCGCATCTTCCTCTCCTACGACCGGAATGTCAGGGAACGCAGCGGCGAGCAAACTGATGATGACCGCCTGGCTGCCAAAGTCACCCACAGTAACGGGGGAGGCATCGGATTTGGCGAGCTGGTCGCTGGTGCTCAGATGGTCAAAGACCGAGTTGGTCAGAAGAGCGGCCGCACGCACAGCGCGTTCAGCGACAGCGAGATGGGCGGCGTAGGGCATGCTGTGCTGTGATATGATGTGCTCTTCAGAGCGGAGGCGATGCTGGAGGGGCACAGGGCGGCTCGGGCTGAGCGCACTGAGGGCAATTGAGGCGGAAGAGAGCAACCAGCAATGCTGGCCGAAGACAGAGTTGGACAACTGGAGCGGAAACGTCTGTTTTGATGCGGGGCGGTTCCATCGGGCATGCGACTGCCATGCCCTACGCATCGAGCGTCTCGGGGGCTACCAGATCACAGATGCGCTCAGCGCCTCTTCAATCTCAGCGTCTTCGACGCCGCCGTTCTACGCTCTAACACCCCGAAACCATTCCTGCGATCGCTGTTCCTGTTCCGGATATTCACGCGTCACGTCTCAGGTCGCCGCAGGTTTCGCGGGCAGCCAGGCGGCCGGGCAGCGACAGCGAGCGGTAGGGTTAGGTAGTGGCAGCTGGGCGGAGGCACTGCCCGACTCAGGCCACTCAGGCGCTGAGGCAGAGGTTCGGTGAGTTCAGAGGACACAGACGATCTACGTTGAAATTAACTGGGGCAGCCTGCAACCCTATAATAGCGAGTGTAAAACGTGGGGCCGGGTGCGGTCTGCATCACTAATTCATGGGCCAATTACGAATGTTGTGTTTGTGAATGTATCGTAGCTAGTAGATATAGTGACTAGGTACTGTCCCAAAGGCCTAAGGACTACTAGTTAGTAGCTCTATATTGGCCCGTGCCTGGAGACTCCCATTCCTAGTTCCTCCTCGTCCGTGTGACGCTGTGACAAAAAGCCCTTCGCTCCGTGTGCATTTTTGCTCAGTAAAGCTGGTCTCACACACATCCTTTGTAGATCGCTCCAACCAGCAATGTATACACCCTTTTGAGCATCCCGCCTCCGCGACCCACTTGCCCCCCCACCTTTTACCATCATCACCATGACACGCCTAGTTGACACGCTCCTCAACCGCCCTTCCTACACCTACCGCGACAGTGACAGCCACGTTCCCAGCTCAGCCGGTCGTCGCCGCCAGCACCGTACGCGGGCTACGCTGTTGGCACTCCTCTTCTTCTAGCTACGTCACACCCGCCTGCTCCCCCCGCCATTACTTTCCCCCGGATCCGCACCCTCCCTATCAAGGGTATGCCGATCCCCGGTATGGCGTCCGCTCAGATGGGCTGGCGCAGCCTTGGGTTGGGCAGCCTCTCAGTCGTGGAATAGACCGGGGAGCATGGCATCGACTCACCAACACATGCACTCCCCCTCTAGGGCAGAGGCGTGGCCATCAGGACCCAGCTACAGCACCAACTCGTCTTGGCCCTCGAAACCCGCTTCATCTCACGGGGCAGGAATGCATCCACCCCATGGACCGTCTTTCATACCGCTCGCACCGTCACCGCAGCCGGTAACAGGCGGCGCGACCGCCGGTGCGCCCCAGCCGATGTGTACAGAGACGACACCATCCCCTTCCGCTACCCCACCCGGCCTGCCGTCCAGGTCCAGGGGCCTCTCTGCCGCCAGGCTAGCGAGTGTCCTTGCTCCACCCCCTCTTCAATCGGATTATCCAACCCCCTCCCGCCAAAGAAATGAAAGTCTTCACCAACCCAGCCGTCACGAGCCCCAAGTGCCTACCGATCTAGCGTCCCTCTCCGCCTATTCCTTCTCTGGCCACCATTCCCTTGGGGCCTTTGCGGGCCAGAGTCCCGTGAAGGAGGAGGGAAGGGTCCTTCAGCAAACGGCCAACGAGGTGGTGGGGACTTGGACGGACAGAACACAAGAGGGGGACTTGAGTATGGCTGCCGAGCTAGGTTTCTCTTCCATCCGGACCAACTCGGTTGCCCTCATGGCATCCACCCATGGTGTGTCTGTCCCTACCAGCCCACAGACACAGGCTGGCCTTTCGTCAAGTAGGGTCTCCTCACATTCTACTGCTTCCTCCCCTTTTCTCCCCTTGCCCGGTTCCCAAGTTGAACTGGCCCGCTTCCCTTCGGCCGATGGCTTTCCCAACCTTCTGATTCTCATCACGCCGGTGGACACGGCTTGTCGGATGAGCAAGAGGTGGCGTATGGGCCGGAGGTTACGGGTTTGGGAGAAGAGTCAGAAGTGTGGGATTCTTCTGTCAGTTCATACCACGAGCGGTGGGAGGAGGATCAAGGTGAAGGGGAGTGCCGTCAGCTTAAGAAGAGGCCAGAGGCAGATCCAGACGGGTTGCAGTCTCCCTTTTCGATGCCACCTAGCCTACCCCCCACCCCTCGTGCGGCCCGCGTGCCCATCAACAAACCCTCAACGATGGAGGAGGTTGCGTCACATTCACCGCTGGTTGCTACCCTGCCAATCACCGGACCACTACCCTACTCCTGCTTCTGGCGGCAGGGTTGACTCCCTGAGTGAGCCTGTTCAAGGAGTAGCCTCGGACACAAAGGGAGAATCTGTGACGGACATCGAAACAATGGTTAGGAGGCAAGAGGGGATAGGAGAGAATGAACAGGCGCTAACCCCTATGTCCGATTCCCCGGATGCCCACCGCGTTCCTATCAAAAGTCTCACGGGGGAGGCAAAGATGCAGCCTGACCGAACGGCCAACCAATCCGGCGATTCCTTATCCCCGCCGGAACCGAAACCCCAGTTGGGTATGGCAAGGAACCACCCGCAACCTGCTTCTCCACGTCCTCCAAACTCACCCATTCCTTCCCGCCAGCCCAACCGTTTGGGCCCGCGGCTCATTTCAGTGTCGCAAGGGGAGGAGCAATTGGCGCCAAGGGTTAGGTCTCCACCTAATAGTGCTCCCTCGTCCAATAACATACTCAATCGCGGCCGGTGGTACGCTGCGACGTCCGAACCCGTGGCTGAAACAGCATCTCCGGCGAGTGTGGCTCTGCCCACAATCGCATCTCCGTCCCCTGAGCCCTGTGATGGGACGCCACAGGAACCATCTTTTTCGCCCTTTTGGACGTCCAGTGGTGAAGACCACAGTAAATTCACGCTGTTGCCCACCATCCCTTCCTCGCCATCGCCTTCGGATCCAAGCTGGGTCTCGCAAGCGCAGGCCCCAACCGTCCCGCGTTCCTTCTTTTCCTTCCATCGTCGAAAACAGGATCGAACGGGACAGAAAACGGACGGTCCCCCAATTACGGCACCCCAGCTGCCTCCTGTGGAGAGGTGACTCCGTTGGAGACGGACCTCGTAGAAGTGGACCCGATACAGGATCTGCTCCCTTCTCTTTTCTCTCCCACGTCGTCTTTCCCGCACTCCCCTACACACTCGCTTGCAGTTCAGCTGCCTCGTTTGGACGTTGCCTCTTCCCTGGATCTGGGTGTGCCCGAAAAGGTGGGTGCAACGGAACCGCGTTGCCAACTGCCTATACTATGCTGGCGCCCACACACGTCTTAATCACGGTGCATGCGGTTACGGTGAGTGGGAAGGAGATGGAGGAGTGTATCGGAGGCGTGGGCGTGGGCTCCGTGGAGGAAGGAGCTTTGTGGGCAAGGTGGCTGCCACCGGGAGCGGGGTGGGCCATGTGAGCAAGGGAGATTGGGTGGTGGGTGTGCCAGAGCTCCAAGAAACTACTGATCAACAGGTACGTCCATCCCCGACAGACGGATTTGGTCTTTTTTGGTCTTCTCGGCTACCAGGACCTAGCGCGCCGAGCTGGAATTTGGAACAAATCACTAACTTTTGATGTCCCTTCGTCCCGTGTAATTTCCCTGCTGCGCTTTTGATTGACACTGCAGACGGATCTGTTCACCCAGCGTTCTCTCACCCTCGATTCCAGCTGGGTCGTGCGTGCACCTGTGACGATGAGGTAGGGATGGCATCGCTGGCGTGTCTCGCAGTGCCTGCGATGGTGGCAGAAGAGATTGTGGAGCGGTTTTGTTGTCGGTTGGAGCGAGGGGACCGGGTGCTGATTCTACATGCCCACCAAGGAGTGGGGTTGGTAACGTTGCAAGCGTGTCGAAGACGGCAAGCTGAGCTGGGACTGTATCTGGTCGCCCATGCACCCGGGTCTATGGGCCCCACGGCGGTGGCGGAGGGCAAGGCCCATGGGGCGCACGAGGTGGTGGGGGGGAAGTATCCTGGGCAGTCTCGTCGGTGCTGCGGGAGCACAAGTTCGACTTGATTGTCGATCCGACGGGACTGGAAGCCGGGCAAAAGGCGATGATGCGGGTGCAGAGTTCCACCGGGAGGGTGGTGGTATATGATGGGGCAGATACGACGCGCTTGGTCAAATCATCTTCCTTCGCTCCGTGGCGTGCTGTCCGTACAAAGACCTCCGCCTCCTCTCGTTTCGAGACAGTGAGAGGAGTGGGCGCCCTTTCCGCCTCGGAAGCCCAGAGGGCACTCCAAGCCACCGCCCAGGCGTTTGACGATGGATCTCTGTGCCCCAGGCTCCCGCCCGTCATCTTGTCCCTCCCCGAAGCCACACACGCTTCTCCCTGCCCAACCTACCCCGAGGGCGGGGCGGTAGTGATCCGTTTAACCGACTCACTCTAACCCATTCAGTCACTTTGTCTTGCACTCCTGCAGTTCCTTGGGTCGTCTCAACTAATATTCACCCCAAGAAGAGCATCCCTCTTTGTACTACTATCATGATCCTTGTTTTTGCTTTTGACCATGCCCAGCTTGCACTTTCTCGGAGAGGAAGAGAGGTAGTAGCATATACCTTTTCTCCAATTACGATCGTGGGGGTCTCTGTATAGTACTCGCAATCGACTTGGGCCATACAATTTTATCAAAAGGCCCACAGGCAACGGTGTCCGAGACCCAGTCCCGCCGGTTGGCTGGTTATTTGGTGCGTTGTAGGGTGCCGTGGCGGCTGATGAAGGAAAAGAAGGTGACTTGGCGGTCCAAACTAGTGGATCAGTATTCAGTGGGCATGTTTAACGTTTAACCCAGCAAATTGCCCGCCTGTACGCTTTGCTACTTCAAGCTTAATCCCAACAACACTCCACGACAGTGCCTATCACTAGCTGCTCTCTCCCATCCCTTAGCTTGAAGCTTGAAGTGCAATCCATCACTATTTTACCGGCAGACTACAAACAGAGAGCCCACAGCATCAACTGTTAGTAGCAGCCATATGCCGCGCCGGGTGCTACAACACAATGGGTTCCACCGTCGCAGCCCGACGTGGCTCTCCCGGCGCGTTCTGGACCGCGACGAGGCGGGCAGTGGTGACGGGGTTGCGTCCGACCCGACCGCGCTGGCACGGCCCAGCATTGGTTGCCTCTCCGTCCGGCAGCGCCGGCAAATAAATCTGATCGCGCAACATGAGGTGGCAGAGGGCTAGCAGACTGATCGCACCCACCCCATGGGCGCGGCCGTGGGTGAGGGAAAACCCAGCGCTGGTCACGGTACCTACCCGAGCATCTTGGGTGCCCAAGAGGCGTACGTCGGCGCGGACGCGCTGAGCGTCGCTGGTGTTGCTTGTGGTGCCAGGACGGCGGTTGTGCGGGTTCACCGGGTTCGCGGTCAGGTCCGATGGGCAGCGGGACGTACGTGCTTTGGGTGCCGGCACACGCGACATCTCTAGCCTCTCGATCGTTCTTTGGCCACCTCATCTTTCCCGTCCAACGCAAGCTGGTGCAAGGCGGAGCGCCACAGGTGATCCTCCTGCTGTGGGACGAGCAGCAACGATGGGTGCGGTGAGCGTGCCCCTGCGCACACAGGCAATGTGGACCAGGACAAAGCACGTGGCCAGACGGGCTGCGAGGCCGGGTGTGGCGCGGGGGGAGGGAAGAGACTTGCTGCAACGCGCACGCCAGTTGGGCACCATCGGTGCTGGGAGTTGCTTGGGGAGAAAAGAGCGCATAGGCGAGGCCCAACCAGGCCGTGGCATCCGCAGAGGTGACATGGAGCAACCAAGGTGTCCTTTCCTCCAGCTTGGTCTCCAGTCCAGGCAGCGGGGTGAGAGGCAGCTCGGCCAGGGCGCGCGCGCGCGCCATACGGGCTGCCACGAGCCACGTGGCGGCATGGTGGGGGAAGAGGTTGGGGCCCGAGGGGATGAAGGCGGTCAGGGGGTGTCCTGCGGCATCGGAATCGGGAGGCAACGCCGTCCGTTTGCCTGAAGGATGCCGCTTCCAGTCCCGTCGAGCGACGAGAGCGCGCGTGTGCCAGAGATGGGCAAAAGGATGGGTGGGGGGCAGAGGCAGAGCGGGCCCTGGCTCCCTGGCGGAAGAGGAGTAACAAAATCGTCAGGAAAGGTAGGTGCGCGTGCCTCGAGGGCTAGGTGGCCTGGGTGTCCTGCGCAGCGACACGTGTGTGCGGGTGGACCAGGCTCTTCCAGAACGCCATTCCCCACCCTCGTGGGACCAGCAAGGTCCACCCAGCCGACGCATCGCCTTCCTTTGCCTTGGAGCCGGCCTGAGCAGACAGAGCAGACTCCAAGTCCGAGGCCGAAAACAGGGGGGCAGCGCCCTGCTCCTTACATCCGTCCGGATCAAGAGCACGGGGAGGTTTTGGTCCCTTGGGCTGGGCCGCACCACAGCCCCGGGAACCAGCCCTCCTGCCGCACAGGACCGACGAGCGTCAATATCCCCCTGGGTATAATAAGGCAGATCGGGAGGAGCATAGAAAAATTGATGGAGAACAGGGTTGGGCTCCAGAGACGAAGGGCCAGGAGTAAGGCTGGCGAGGATGGTTTAAACTGCTCGACTGCCACCGGCAGCCCATCTTGGCCTGTGGCATCTTGGACAGTTTGTTGTCGTTTGCGCTTACGAGATCGAGGCCGGGGTTGGGGCTGAGGACGTCCAAACTCATCTTTGGCCCTCTTGGCGGCATTGCGAAGCGCCAAGGGCTCGTTGGGGGGGGAAGTTTAGGAGGGAAGGCAAGACGAGGATCTTGCACCAGTGAAGACGAAGACCCTCGAGGCATGGCTCGGAGAAAGCTTCTGAGAGATCAGCTGCAACGCTCGCGTGGTCGCGTCCGGGGTATCGGGAGCTGGGGTCAACACTGCACCAAGCAGTCTGCCAGCACCGGGGCCAGTGAGAGTAAACGTGTTCCATCCAGCTTGGGGGCCCGCGATGGGCCCAACAAACGCTTGTCCTGCATGCCCGCGCAGGCGCTTGCGAGGCGTGTTGGGCCCTTTGCCCGACCAAAAGTTGAGGGCAGCACGGACTTGCTGTCGCCGTTTGTGACTTCCAGTCTTGGAGACGTGATCCGATGTTGGGGTCTTGGACACTGGCAGGGGGGAATCTGCATCTCGTACCCGACGAGGGTTCGATCGTTCGTTGGGCACAGCCACAGAGGGGTGAGGAGCTAAAGCCATAGGTGTCAAGACCACCTTCGCTTCCGTCTTGGTTAAACGGATAGCCGCTTGGAGAGCTTTCTGCACGTTTTCTACCACAGAAGGATGGGTACGAAGAACCGCGCTTGCTCTGGTCAAGTGAGTGAAGCGAAGAAGCAAAACGGGGGCAACAACGCGGGCAAGGTTGTCCCCCGACTCTTGCCCTCTGTCGGTATGGGCAGATGAAAGAAGTACCGATTCGGAAGCATAGGATCCAGAGAAAAGAAGCTCTTCCTGCACTGCACACGCCGGGGTGGAAGCGACTCCAGCGGCATGCAAGACGGCGGAGAGAGCTTGAGCGGCGTCTTGCTTGCTCTCAGCCGTTGAGTCCAACCGAAACCATGCCGAATAACTGGCGTCGTGGAGAACGACCGAGTCCGAGGCGGCGCGCCATGTAGTGCGTTGGGACTTTTGATGAGGGGTCTGTGCGACGACGACGGGCATGGGGAGCGGCTCGGCGGCTGGAGCGCGATTGGGCTTAAGGCGGTGGGGGCGGGGCGCTTGTCATCAGCTCCACGGGTCATACGGAACCGTTTGGCGTGCCAGCGGTGGGTCTCGAGCCATTGGGCTTCCGGCCGAGCCGCACGGTCACGAAGCCGTTCGCGTCGACGAGCGGCAGCCGTGTGTGGATGGTTGGCAAACCGTGCGCGGAGTGAGGCACGGGTCCGGGGCTGGGTCTTGGACGCCTCCATCTCGCGCAACGCCTTGGCACGCAACCGGCGAGGCAAGCGAAGGACGTTGTGGCTCGCTGCTCTCCGACGCAACTCACGCGGCAGCTGCTGCCACGCCCGCGTCGTCTGGTTGGCGCGCGCGGCCTTCATCATGCGCAGGAGCGCCTGCACTTCGGACGCGCGAGCCGACACAGCTGCGCTGATTTGGAGTTGGGCCGGAATGGGCGCTGCAGGGCCGACGGATCCCAAGCGGCCCGTCTCGGCCGCGAGCTGCTCCTTGGCGCTGAGGCTCATCTGGCTCGCCATGGCGACGGCAGGAAGAGAAAGCGGCGGTGGCTGGGGAGCTGCGGGTCGGGGATGGTAAATGGAGGATGCGTCGCGAAGAAGGTGAATTTTTTAGCCCCGCCGCCCAAGCAAAGCGGGTTGGCCAGTTGAACGTTGAATATGCAACGCAACGAAGCGCTTCAACATTGAAGATATACTGAGCGCCTGAAAGTTGTAATCGGCCCCCATTTATCCCACCCATTTCGAATCGCATGTGTTGTTCGGGAAGAGCTAGCTGTAGGTGGAATATGCTAGAGTGCGACTTGGGAGCACTCGCGATCCTATGGATCAGCTGCGAAGCAGCCTTCAGACAAGGCGTGAAGGCAAAGTGGTGAGCCACAAGTCTTCAAGCAACGTCTCATTGTGAGGAGCAACAGGTCAAGAAAGGAAGCAGAGGCGTACCTTCAGACAAGGCGTGAAGGCAAAGTGGTGAGCCACAAGTCTTCAAGCAACGTCTGAAGGGAAGGAGAAAGGAGAGAGAGAAGGGAGATGGAGCGAGCAGGGCGTGCGCGGCCTGCGAGCGGAACGCTTCCGCTCGGCTAGGCGAGCGTCACCGATCCATTGAGGGCCGCGCAGGAGAACCCTAGCAGTACCCTCTAACAGAATATACACAGCAAAAGAGGCGCTGCGCAAACGCTTCGCAGGCTATTACGGCAATAGTACAGTTGGATTCCCTCGCCCTCTAGGCGATGAGGCGATGAGACCTGGGGTGCACGTGCAGCTGAGGTGCTAAGGCACAGAGGGATTATCTGGTGATGGTTTATTAAGACTGAGGCACTGTGTTTGTTGTGGATGCGAGCCTCTCTCAGCGCCTCAGCTCAGCGTTGTGAACATGGGAACGTTGAACGTTGCACATGCAGTTGAAGAGGCTGCGGTGCGGTGCATTACCAACCAGTATTCGCCGGGCCGCATAATGGCAGCCGCTCAACAGCTGGGCTACTGAGCTCAGCGCTCAGCGCCCATCCCTTCTGAACGCTGAGCCCCCCATTGCATCCTCAGCGCCCTCGGCCACACACGGTGAGATCTGGCAAGTGTGGCTCGTCAGATCGTCAAACCACCTGCCAAAGGTGTTGGTTGGCAGACAGATGAGGTGTGGTGTGGCGTGTGGTGGCCGAGGTGGCCCTGTCGAGCCTAATAAGAAGATTTGGATGATCCAACGCGCAGGCGGAATATATCTCTATATTTTGTGCATTCCATTGACAGAGCTTAAGGCTGGGACAGGGGGAACGCTACGTCTAAACCGAACCGTTCATCTTGCGGGGGTTACTTGGAAGCGCCACCAAGATTAAGGGACCAGGGGGATCGCCAGGATATCAGGACCCTCCGGCTCACGCCATCCGGTCCCGTACCCTAGGAAGCGCGTGTGGACACGGAGGAACGTGGTTGACATACGAGCGAGGAACCATTTCCACTGAGACTTAGTAGCCAACTCCTTCCAATGCGCAAACAACTTGCCCGCCGTCTTGGTGCCGTAGTATCCTCGCGTCGTCAAAACCAGGGGGAAAAACGGTCATAAGATCGGCTGGGAAATCCTGCACACTTTTACGTCATAGGCACGTGCCGACCGATGCCACGTTCCCAGCCACCCGCAGCCAGAGAATCTCTATATTGTGTGCATTCCATTGACAGAGCTTAAGGCTGGGACAGGGGGAACGCTACGTCTAAACCGAACCGTTCTCTTGCTAAGATCGGCTGGGAAATCCTGCACACTTTTACGTCATAGGCACGTGCCGACCGATGCCACGTTCCCAGCCACCCGCAGCCAGAGAATCTCTATATTGTGTGCATTCCATTGACAGAGCTTAAGGCTGGGACAGGGGGAACGCTACGTCTAAACCGAACCGTTCATCTTGCGGGGGTTACTTGGAAGCGCCACCAAGATTAAGGGACCAGGGGGATCGCCAGGATATCAGGACCCTCCGGCTCACGCCATCCGGTCCCGTACCCTAGGAAGCGCGTGTGGACACGGAGGAACGTGGTTGACATACGAGCGAGGAACCATTTCCACTGAGACTTAGTAGCCAACTCCTTCCAATGCGCAAACAACTTGCCCGCCGTCTTGGTGCCGTAGTATCCTCGCGTCGTCAAAACCAGGGGGAAAAACGGTTCTTGAGTGCGTCCCTGGTACTTGGCGTTCTTGTCGCATTCTGCTTGTTCAAGCAGCCGAAGCAGTTCCTTCTCCCGGCGTTCCAAAGGCGACGCAGTGCTCTCATGCACCACCCGCCGGTACGCGCTCTGCGCCTCCTGCGATCCCGTGTCGCGCAGCGTGTGGTCTACCTCCATTCCGGTTCCTCCCAGTGCTCCGGGCCCCATCACGCGGTAATCGGTGCGCTGTGCCTTCCGTCCGCGCCTCGTCCCATCCTCTTCCTCCACCATAGGTTCGTTGTGGACGTGGGTGTCGGGGATGGAGCGGAGGAGCTGGAGAATGGGCTCCCGCACTGCCTCATGCAACGCACCAAACTTGGCCTGGGTGCGGGTGCAGGACATGATGTGTTCCAGCGAGGACATGACGCCGCACTTGCACATGCTGCGCGTGGTGCGGCACAGCGTGCGGAGCTGGAGACCAACCTGGACCTGCTGGTCAGAGAGCTTGAGGTACGGGACGGATGGAATAGCGGAGAGCCAGTTGTGGCTCAGCGGGTTGCTGTGCTCAACCACATGACGACCATCGGCAGCGTCCAGCTTCTGGAGCAGCTCCTGTCGACTTTGCTCCCACATCTCGCGGCAGCGCTGGCGTTGCTTCGTAAATGCGTTGGCCCTTGCCGTTTGCGGTCCCGAACGGTCAACATAAGTGGTAATAAGATAGTCGTTGACCTCGTTGGCCGCGGCACGGGCGTGGGGCGCAATATACGAGTAAAGCGGGCTGCCACATCCTCCCAGCCGAAGAGGCAGGCTCATGAGCATGTCGAAGTGGTCGTCCTTGGCACCTTGGGGATCCTCGTCGCCCCGGATCCGTCTGAACTCCGTACAGATGAAGGCATCAATCTCGGCCAGCACGTCGTCTAGCTCTCCTTCCATCTGCATGGTGCGGAGCAGGTGGCGCAGCTTGGTCTGAGTGCTGAGCCGCCATAGTAAGAGGCGTCCCTGGCGGGTGATGCCATCAAACTTAGGCATGTTCTCCCTCAGACTGGCCAGTTGGGCCCGGAGCCACGATCGACGACAGTCTACCCCTCCCACACAAGTGCCCAGAACCTGCAGACCATCCACCCGAATCTGGTCCCGGTCCCGCTCGACACACTTGCGCAGGTTGAGCTTGAGGCCTGACGCGTCGTCTTCCAAAATCTCCGCGGCTAGGCCGGTAATGCCTGGCCCTGGACCGAAGATCGTAATGTCGTCCAGGTATGCCATCACCAGGTGCCCCGGCGGCAGGTCCTGTTCCAGTTTCTCCAGCGTGGGCCGCACTGCGATGGAGAAGAAAAAGGGGGCGAGGGGGTCGCCCTGCCGTACGCCCTCTGCCGACAGGACGTTGGTCTCATTTCCGCCCGACGCGACCCAGAGCTGGGTGGGGGAACCATAGATCCATCGGCCCAACGTGAGGAGATGGGGGGCGTAGGCATGGAGCGCCTTGGCGAGTGTGCGACGGCGCACAGTGTTGAAGGCGTTGGTAAAGTCGAGCATGGCGACGTGGCTGAAGTCGCCCAGTTCCGCATCGTTCTCCCCGCCTGGCGCTGTCATGCGCTCGACCATCCGTACGATAGGCTCCACCCCGTTTTGCGATGCTACTCCCAACTGGGTGGGGAGAAGCCAGCTGTTGGGGGCGATCGCTCGAGCGATGGCCTTGGCGCACAGGCGGTAGATCAGCTCCCCACAGGCGATGGGGCGGATGCCTCCCGATGCCTTCTCCAGGGGGGTGAGGCGGGAGGGCCAACAGGAGCTCGCGTCCTGGGGCGGTGCCGTGGTAAATACTCTTGGTGAGGGCGGTGAGAAAGGCGACGAAGCGCTTGCATTCAAGGGCCGTTCGTAGGAGGGGCTGGGTCCACCCGGATAGACCTGCCCCAACGTCGATTCTGAACGTGGCAATCAAGGCAACAAAGTCGATTTCGTCCAAGTCCACCACGATACGGTCACTGTCCGTCGTGTCGGTGAGGGTGGTGCCGCGGTACCACGCGGCCTGTTGGGGTGGGACGAGTGGGTGTGGTGTTGCCAAAGGCTGTGCCCGGGCCGAGGCTGAGGTTCGCCTCTCCAACGGGATGGAGCTTTTCCAGGCTTGCCTGGGTCTCGGTGGTGAGAGGGGCAATGGTGGATTGGCCGACGAGGGTACTTGCTGCGCGGCTGAGGCAGCCCTCCCGAATGAGGCGGTCGGCCTTGGTGACTGGGTCGTGCCTCGCGCGTTGAGAAGTCGGGGGGCGGAGGGAGTTGCCAGGCGCTGTTGGGGTAGTCCCGATGAGGTTGTTGTCCTTGTTGTGAGCGGAGTACTTCCTTAGGCACCGCTAGAATATCCATCAGGTGTGCTGACGAGGGCTCCTGCAAGTACGCGTCCGCCAAACGGCCGAGCATCTGGAGGAAAGGGCGCTTCAGGTGTGGCGTTATCTTGCGTGTGCCTGGGCGCTCGGCCAGGGCGGTCAAACGGGGAAGGAGGGTCGGCCCCGTGGTCGGTCGAGGGGTTGCGCGCGTCTGGTGGCGGTGGTGGTGGGCGCGGCCGCGGCGGCGGGGGGGGCGGTGTGCCGCTCTATATCATAGATCGGCTGGGAAATCTGCACACTTTTACGTCATAGGCACGTGCCGACCGATGCCACGTTCCCAGCCACCCGCAGCCAGAAATCGTGATATTATTTTTGCCCTCTCCAGCGTGGAAGGGTTCCAGCGTGGACGGTAGCGACGGTGGACGGTGGCTAAGGTGGCGAGGGGACCGGTGGCTAAGGTGCCGACGGGGACCGGGGGACGGTGGCTACGGTGGCGACGCAGCAGACCGGGCCGTAGCCCGGTGGTCTCCTCGTACTCAATGTACTCAGTACTCATCGTAGTGATACCCAGCGTGCCCTGGCTGCCCTGGCCGTTATAGATACCCAGCATGACGTCATGAGCGGCTCTCCCGCAACGCCCCGGTCCGTGCGCATCGGTTTGTCGCTCCCCACGCCCCAAGGCCCAAGCTCCAGGCTGAGCTCAGCGCGGGCCACATGGCCCAGCACTCCATTGGTGTTGTCCGCGGCGTTCTGAGGGCGGGGAACGATCAAGCGCTTATTCATCGGAAGAATCGTCAGAATCTGGTCTCTCAGCTTCTCAGATGCAGCGCCTCCGCCCCCGCCGCCACGAGCTTCATGCATCAAGCTTCAAGCTTCAAGTCTGACTACGTGATCGGTGGCCCAGCTCGTCCCAACTGGAGCACTGAATGAGCATACTTATAGCGCCGCCCCCTCGAAGGTCTATCGCGTCCTGTCAACCTGTCAGACGGACGGTTGGCTGGTGTTTGACGTTTGTCCCATGGCGCCCGTTGCTCCCAACAGCTTGATCCTCGTTACCTCGGGCAGCGGTTTGTGGGTGCGTGGGTGTGCGAGTACGCGCTGCGGCGGGTACCGCGTGCGGACACTGTGCGCTCCGAGGCCAAGGGCGCGTACCTGGAGCAGATTTACGCGCGGCACGGCGCGGGCCGGTTTGAGTAGTGTGGTGGACGATCTGCGGCGAGGGCGGGTTTGATACGGCGGTGCAAAGGTGGCGGCTGTGATCCACACGGGCTCGCCGGTCGATAGCCCTCCGTCTCTCCATCCTGACCAGAGCTTGATTGAGCCCGCGGTGCAAGCACGACCAATGTGCTTGGTGCGCTCCGTGCCCACGCCGCGGATTCGGCCGTGCGCGTCGTTCTTACCTCGTCCACGTCGGCTGTGGCGCGCCCGACGCAGCTGCCAACGCCGTGTTTACCGCGAGGACTGGAACACGGCTGGACTGCAGCTGTACCGAGCCGACCCCACCGGCACGGGCAAGGAACATGCGTACGATGCATCCAAGGTGCTTGCCGAGCGTGCGGCATGGGACTTTGTCGAAACGAGTCAGGCTCCCTTTGACTTGGTCACCATCTGCCCCACGTACATCTTTGGTCCGCCCATTCACGCGCTTGCCGGTGCTGGGCCCGAAGCGCTCAACTATTCCCGCGCATCCAGTGGGAGCTGTTTGCGGGAAAGGTGCCTGTGGAGGAGTACCAGGATCCAAAAGGAGGCTATGTGGATGTACGCGACGTGGCCGAGATGCATGTCAAAGCACTTTCGGTGCCAGAAGCAGGCGGGCAACGGTACGTCGTCTTTCTGATACTTATTTCCTCCTCCTCCCCCTCCCCCTCTGCAAAGGGAGAAATGTTGGGTTCGTGATCTGACGTTGTGCTTGACTCTTTGGGGACAGAATTCCTGCGTATGCCAACAGTTGGACCTGGCAGGACTTTAGCGATGCCGTGCACGCCTCTACGGTCGCGCCCGCCGAACTGAAGCAGCGCATCCACCCCGGTCGGCATGGTAGCGGCGTGGGCATCATCCAACCGCGCGTGGACGGTAGCAAGGCGAGCGCATCCTCGGCGTTTATCCGTACAAGAGTGTGCAACAGGTGGTGGATGGCGAGGTGATTGCGTTTGCCGATTATGCCCAACGCGGCTGGACCGGCGTCCCGAGCCCTCATGTCTTGGCACTCAACTAGTAACTGGGAGTTAGGTAGTCGGCGGACCGACAAGGGTCCCAGCACCTACGAATCCATCCCACATGACGCTGCAGGTCACGCTGCAGGTCACGAAACTAAGGAGAAACCAGTCGGCGCCCCACGTGGGCTGGGCAGGGTGAGGGTGTATCATAGCGAGGGCGAATGTGCGGGGAATCGCAAAGCCTAGACGGAGGCGCACATGGGAGCATGTGCATGACACATAGAGAACGCCGAGGGGGACCTACTAAACAACTCGGGTAGCTCCGCGAAAGACACAAGACAGCCCAGTGGGCTGATCGCGGGAGCATGGCGGGAGGGGGAGAGAGGCGGGAATGCAGTACGTTGAAAGGCGTTGGAAGACGTTAGAGGAGATGGTAATAAGTCTCCTGGGGTGGTGAGGGAGCGGGGGGGGGGGGGGGGGGGGGGCATTACGCATCATTTTGAGAAACGAGGGCCGGCGCAACGCGACTTTTCGTCTTGCGCTGTGGCGTTCCACAGACAACATGCGCACCAGTTCAGCGCATCTCGGCGAATCAAGCGCAGGCTCTGTGTGGCTCGGGGAGACGATACAGCCGGTTTGATTGATGTAGTTAATCACCGAGTTGGGCAAGAGGTACTTGACGCTCATGCCTCGCTTGATAAAGAGGCGTACTTTACTAGAGGAAATGTCATTGTACTGGCATGCCAGGCGTGTCAGTGCCCAAGCTCAAAAACATGAGCCAACACGGAAAGGGGAAGAGAAACAGAAAGAGACAGAGACGTACGATAGTCTGTTTGATGACCAACAGGTGGTTCCGCTCGGCCCAAAGAAGGTCGTGAGACAAGAGAAAGGACGAAACGTCGGCGCCGGTCCGTTCGACAATCAAGCACCCGAACCGCCTAGATGTGACGCAAATCGGCTTCGGCCCAACCCCGGTTCGCCCATGCTCTGGATCAAGTCGCCTCCAGCCAAGAGCATATTCGTACAGGTTTGCGGGTGCCATCGGAGAGGAGGATGCCGCCCTCGGTACATTGTTGAGACAGTCGTCGAAATGATCCAGGACGACGGCAGTGCGTTGGTACTCATCTTGCAGCGATTCCATGCATCCACCATGAGCCAAGTCGAAGTCTTCTCCACCGCCAGCTCGCACATGCGGACGCGGTGCGTAGAGGGCGCCAAATCCGCCTTCTGTAATGATCCGAAACTGGCGAGTAGTACCCTGCCAAAAGTTCGTATTCCCCCGACTCGAGGATGGCGTCCTTGGCCATCTCAATGCGCAAATGAAGGTAGGTAGGAGGAGAAAAGGAGCCGCAAGCGACGATCACAAGCGGGGTCTGGACTCGTCGTGCATCCGCTGGGGCAAGCGATGCTTGGGGAAGCAGTAGTCGGATTCCTCTGCGCCTGCATGGGCACGCGAATTGGGGACAGATCCAAGTTGGCATCCACCTCGTCTTCGCCAGTCAAGACCGACGTGGAATCCTCCAGGCCGTCGACATCGTTGTGGAAGCTGGAGTACAATGGGCGCTCTGATTCGGGGCGATGAAGATCGTCGAGGCTCAACGCGCTCACGTCTGCGTTGCGATGAAGGTGGGGCGAAAGGGAGGACACGGGGCCGAGCCAGGCGGGGCAGGCGGGGGGGATGGGGCTGGGCAGATGGCGTGGTGCCGGCGAATGGGGCGGGGAGGTGCGGTGCTGTGAGGCAGGCGGGTCGGGCAGGACGCCATCGGAGCCAACGGCGGTGCCAATAAAGGGGGTGTCGAGCTGGTACGAGTTGACGCTGAGGGCGGCAAACTTGAGCGACGAGGGCCGCCGGGACCGGTGGTGCTGTCGGTCATGCGAGGCATGGTGCGCTGCATCTGCTCGACCGAGGGCGAGGGGGAGGCATGCGACGCGCGGCTGGTGGGCCGAGGATTGTGGGCGGCCGCGAGCGGAGCTGGCCGAGGCAAGTCGGCCGACATGGGGCCTGGCCTGAGGAGAGGTGGTGGTGACGCGCTGGGCTGGCCGGGTCGTGTAGCCCGCATGGCTGCTGCTCCCGCCGGGCGAGAGCGGCCTGGCCCGGCGACAGGCCAGCCAGTGACGAATATGATTAGCCACTTCCAGTCACCTCACGGCCACGAGTGGAGGAGCCACAGCAGGCAGCATCCCAGTTTCGACCAGCATCGCCCACCGACGGACACGGGGGCAGTGCGGCGCGCCAACCCTAGCCTGCGTGCCATCTGCCTGCGGTCCAGCACCCCGCGTCGCTTGCCGGCCTTAGGCCTATACCGGGTACCCTCAGCCACCCGGTGGCTAGCTACGTCACTTTCGCTCCCATCACATGCATCATCCTGGCACGCTTCTGCCTCGACAAGAGGGACGCGAAATTCCCTCTCCGTGATTCAATTGAATCGACCCAGGTTTCTGAACAAGTCACCCAGGTCACTCCCACCTGTCCAATCCACAGGCTCGAATCTGCGCCCTGCGCCATCCCATCTCAGATCTCGGGTCATCTCATCGCGTCGCATGACGCCCCGCTCCGTCTGCATCGCCCCCCTCGCCACCGCCCGAGCTCACACCACAGTAGTATCGTCGACTTGCATTGCAGAAATGACAGGCGGGCGTGGGGAGGCGCCGCAGCTACGCAACACAACTCAGCTGAGGCTGAGCATGAAAGGACCGGTGGAACGGGGTACAAGCAGGTTCAAGTTCATGGAAGGAGTAGAGGGGGGTGAGGCCTGAGGTGATGAGCTGGGAACAGCATCCCGTTCAGCAAATCAAACGAGAATGGCAGCCCGCGTGCCTGCAAGGGCGGAGGAACGCACAAGTGGACAAGCGGACGGGGGGGTTCTGTGCCTCATCGGGCCGAGCCATCACTAGTCATTCCATCATCACTTAGGCGTCCGCCTCCTCCTGGACCAGGTGTCGTACGTGTCCTTCTTGAGCAACGTCTCCACCTCGGCAGGGTTGGCCAGGCGGACCTTGAGCAGCCAGCCCTTGTCTTCGGGAGACTTGTTGATCAAACCAGGGTTGTCCTGCAGCTGCTCGTTGACTGCCTCCACGATCCCCGACACGGGGCGTAAATGTCGGACCGGCCTTGACCGACTCGACACCACCAATCGAGTCTGTGGGAGGCAGGGCGGGGCGAGGTTAGTACTTCGTGCTTGGGACACACAGGCGGCGGAGCATCAGCCACAGCGAGAGTCTACGTACCACCCGCCTCAAACTCCATACCCAAGCCAGGGAGGTCAATGAAGGTGGTGTCGCCCAACGTATTCTGGGCATGGTCCGTGATGCCAATGGTGCCAATGTTCAACTCGGTGTCGTAGGCGATCCACTCATGCTCCTTGGTGTAGCGCGTAATCACCTCGAGCGCGCGGGGAGAGCTGTGGAGGGCGCGTGCGGACAGGGCAGGCGTGGCGATGCGCAGGGCCGAGGGACGCGCAGCGGCAGCGAAGGCGGGCGCAAGGCGGGCACCGAGGGCAGCCTGGAAAAGACGGTGCGGGCAGCCATGATGGAGAGTGGTGGGGGGTGCGCCTGGCAGGATCAAGATCCAGCCGGGCGGCAACGGCCGGCTGGTACGGGGGAGATGGACGACAGTCTCGATGGGCGGTGGTCGATGATTGATGAACAATGGTCGGTGATCGATGGCAGCACGCAACCCTAGCATAGTGTGCCTTCGTCCGGAGCGTGGGCAGCCCCGCGGTACACTGGCTGGGTGCTGGGGGGGGGGAGGCAGGGCACACGAGCCGCCCGCAGGCTGGCACGTGCTGGCACCTGCGCACCCGCACTAGGGTTGCTCTGGGTAGGGTTGGGGCGCACAGACGGACATGCCACAGGCATGGCATGTGGCATGCTGACACGGCCGAGAGCGCGGCTGCTGCGGGTCAGCTGACCGCTGACCGTCCGTGCTCAGCCTGAGCCGACCGGTTTGGGGGGGCCGGCCCAGCCGGCTCGTTCGGACTTGGCGGCTGCCAGCGCTCTTTCAACTTCTTCTCCTCCTTCCCGCTTCCAGCGCTGCAGTTCGTCGCCTGCCTCATCCTCCCATGTCTGGTGCGTATCCGTCCCCCCCGCTCCCGAGCCCGTCATGCGGCCACAGTCTGACCCCGTCCTCGCCAGTCGAGATTGACTACCTCAGGGCCTCGTCGCCCGCCTGCAGGACAAGATTGGCCAGCTCGAGAAGGGCGCCCAGCCCAAGGGCGCGACGCCCGAGGGTGTGCGCATGATCCTCATTGGCCCCCCCGCGCCGGCAAGGGCACCCAGGCCCCCAACATCCTCAAGAAGTACCATGAGCAGGTCTGCCACCTGGCTACGGGCGACATGCTGCGGGAGCAGGTGGCGCAGAAGACCGAGCTGGGCAAGCAGGCCAAGGCCATCATGGACCAGGGTGGCTTGGTGCCGGACGAAGTGATGGTGGGCATGATCCAGGACAGCTGGACAACAACAAGGCCTGTGTCAAGGGTTTATCCTCGACGGTTTCCCCCGCACTGTGCCGCAGGCTGAGAAGCTGGACGAAATGCTGGCCGAGAAGAAGAAGCCGCTCGAGGCGGCCGTCGAGCTCAAGATTGACGACAGCCTCCTCATCTCGCGCATCACTGGGCGTTTGGTTCACCCGGCCTCGGGCCGCTCCTACCACAAGGAGTTCAACCCGCCCAAGAAGCCCATGACGGATGATGTGACGGGCGAGCCGCTGATCCAGCGCTCGGATGACAATGCTGCCACGCTGCAGAAGCGCCTGGCTACCTTCCACAGCCAGACGGGGCCCGTGACCGAGTACTACAAGAAGACGGCATATGGTCCGGCGTCGACGCGTCGCAATCCCCGGGTGTGGTGTGGCAGTCTGTGTCGGCGATTCTGGACAAGTCGGTTGCGTAAACTTTGGTCTCCCTCAAGTCGCCCTTCCTTCCAGATGCCTCCCTCCCCCTCTGCCCGCTTGAATCTCTTTTTGGCCAAGTGATTTCCCACTTGGCCCATCTGAGTCTGGCGAGCCCCCCACGAGTCTCTCTTTTTCCTCCTCTTCCTGCCGACGCCCTTGTTGTCCAAAATCTGCCCCTTCGCTAGATGCTACTAATGCACGACAGCTTTGGCCCTGGCTGTGCCACCCCCCCTTTTAGTCTTGCCACCTTCCTGTCTCTTTACTTGACAAGAACGCGATACTGAGGTAGAAGAGAAACGCGTTCTGGGATGATGTTGTTGTGTGCACAGCCCAATGATGGTAGTGGGTGCCAGACAATAGATGGCAGGGGCAGATCCGTGGATCTTCCGTATACGAGACTCTCGTGCCAACAAGGACACTTTCTTGGCCGGGGGACACGTATAATTCAGTGCTGAAGTGTGCACCTTCATCGCCCCAGGTGACGACCAGATTACCGTCCTTAGCCCCCCCATCTCTCGTGAATTCGCTTACAACATGGGCAAAAATCAGAGCGTGAGCGACTGGCCCAATCCAACGATCGTCGCAGGTGCATGAAGGTGATGTGGGAAGCACACTGATCTTTTGCCTGTCAATCGAGGTGGAGAATCGCCAAAGAGGACTATGTGAATTTCGCATGTGACCTTGAGGTGGACGACAAATGGAGGCCGTGCCGATCAAGTCGGTCCTGTAGCAGGTGCCATTCGTATGGAAGCAACATGTGGTGGCAGCTTGCTCTGTCTAGTATCTTAAAGGGAAGAGCGAGCAATTGTATCATCGTATCTGTCCCCTTCGTCCGAATGGCGATCTGTGCTATTATCTTAGGTGCTTGACCAGCATGACGCTTGCCATCAGCATTCGCCACTGCGGGCAGTTACGAGTACAAAAAGTCCTCTTCCCCAACCCTCAACTGGCATAGGAAGTGGTTATGTGTGGGCCATAGCCTGCATACGGGAGTATGCGCAGAGGGTGCGACGTTGATCAGGACTGTGGTTTGGCCGTTGATCCAAGCGACATGATGCCACGTCTGGCCCAATTTGAGACGAGGCGCGGAGCGATTCGCATTTCCATCAAGGCGGCCCCCCAGCTAGGATATGTGGAGCTCAGCTTGACTTCTGACCTTCATCAGTGTTCTCCCCACAATGAGTCGATTGGTCACCTCTGAATGGCGCCCAGCACTAACGGTCAATCGTTTCGAGGGAACCTACCGCGTACGATTGCGGCATAGGGACCATGCATGACCTGCACTACTAACTTGAATCTATACGTGGGAGCTATACTTCCATCGCGCCCCACCATCTCCTTGGGTTTGTGAAACGGCTTGAACATCGCTACGATCAATAAGCTGTATCGTTGAGAGAAGAAGGGCAAATGGCCCTAGGTCATCGAGGTCACGAATATCGATTTTGAGATGATGCGTGGGGCGCAGTATACAGGCACTGGTCAGGTTAGTATTGTTGTAGGCTTGGATGGACCCGTAGTGGGTCAATACACGTTTTCAGATTAGGAATGGCGCCGGTTAGGAGAGAAGGACCAAAGTGAAGCCATCGATGCTCTTATCGTTGATGGAGTGGAGCGTGACCGCTTCGGCCTGCGCATCGTTTTCAATCAGGTCCAGTGCCTCCCTCTGGCCCTTTACTTGAGGATTGGTCTCGTCGGCCACCCTGCCGGCCTGGACCATATTGTCAAGGATGATGAGGCCATGAGGAGCGAGGCGCTTGGCTTCCTTGTAATACGCTGGGTAATTAGGCTTGTCGGCATCAATAAAGACAAGGTCGACCTCCTCGTCGCGTGATTGGGGGGTAGGCAATTTGGCCAGCTCCTCCACTGCCGAGCCAAGCACAATGTCAATCTTGCTGTTGACCGCTTGACCAGCGCCAACAAAGTTGGCCCGCGCCACCTCGGCCGCATGGGGGTCAATGTCAAAGGCGGTCACCTTGCCGTCGGGGGGTAGGGCATAGGCCATCCACAGCGTCGAGTATCCTCCCAGCATGCCCACCTCAATCACTTTCTTGGCGCGCACGAGCTTGGTCTGCAAGTAGAGGAATTTGCCCTGGGACCGCGAGATGGAGATGGGCATGAGACCATGCTGCTCGGTATTAGCAAAATAGATCTTCTCGAGGTAGGCTGGGTCGTAGCCCTTGCGCTTGGACTCAAACAGCAGCTTCGAATCGTGGTAGTCGATCGACTTGGCCAACTTGGCGTACTGCTCCTCTGATCCGAGTGCGTCGTGCTGCAGGCGCCCGGGGCGAAGCTGGGTGGAAGACATGGCGAAGTAGTGGGGATACGAAGGCGGGTGGGGTGGGGGGGTGGCAAAGACGATAGCCAACGTACAGACAGGCTGGTGCTTTTAAAGCGCGAATCCAGCTGGTTACGGAAGCGCTGGTGGCCCGTGCGTGGCTGATGGCTGATCTGCTGCCTGCCGCTTTGGTCTCGGTTGGTCGGACTTTGTAATAAATCACTTGACAGACCGCCGACGCAGGTCGGAGCTATCGGAGCTCGGAGCTCGCCTCGGACCACCACCACCTCGCGGGCCCTCCCACGCGTCTGCGCCATGTGTGCCGCTTTGAGAGCAAGGGAAGACAACGCTTGCGCTCCGCCCTCTGCATCCCAGACTAAGCCGAGACTGCGCTGCGCAGAGGTCAGTGCTCCCATATCACAAGAGGAAGGCCGAAGACAACGGGGGTCCGTGCTATCAGATCTCAATTATCGATGCGCCACATTCATTAACATCCACGCGGCACACAACCTTCCCTCCTTTCGTCAATGTCGGTCCATAGCGTACCTATCTTGGGAAGGAGGAGTACCAGAGGGTGCCTCAACCATGTGAGGTGGCAAGGCCATGTGGCCATGCTGTCCCAAGAAGCAGTCACATAAATGGGCTGGGGTAAATACAAAAGATGAGTACTCACGTACTCATGGTGAGTCAGCAGTATAGTCAACACAGTCAACTTCCTGCTGTGTCGGAGGGATTGTCACACACTTCGGCTTCCATAGGCGGATGTCCGGGGGGCATCCGTTTTCGACCACCATACGGCCTACTCCGCGGACGAGCAGCCCATCGATCCGATATAGCAAAGCCAAAAGAAAAGACCGAAGGGGTGAGAGAAAGAAAAGAGACAATAGGGGGCTTTCCTCTGCACAGTGTTGTGGTCCTTTTCGTGTGGCGGCTGCCAGGTATGATCTCCGCGATCTCACGCAAATTAAGATGTGGCAGCCTGGTGGGGTCGAGCGAGAGTCACCGTGACCCTTGGCGGTCAAGCTCAAACGTCAAGTCTCCAGCTCAATCACGAAGTGCCCGAGGTTGCCGTTTTCATTCAGTAGGGGCGGTTAACTCGTCGTTCGAATTTTCCCGCATGACGTGCACATCCACCGTTGTGCTTCCTCATGGGCCATAATCCATCCGCAGGAACACCGCCACGCTTTGGGATCACCAATCGTGGACTTGGTCGGTGCAGGGGCGTGAAGCAACTTGGCTCTGGCGCTCTGGCCCAGAACATTCCATCGAGGCCGGGGCGCATCACATACGGCACAACGCAACGCTTTCGAGCGATTGCGGAGCGTACAAGCTTCGCATGACCAGCCATTGGCTAGGGGTGGGGGCGGGATGTGGCGCGTGATAAGAACAGTGTCATTTTCATTTTCATTTTCATCTTCCTCCTCACTCCCACTGTCCAGCACGATGGCTGAGCCGGCGAAAGGATAATCCCGTTTAGTTCCCCGTGAGGGCCCCGCCACACAAACAATACTGTCATCCCCTTGTGATGCTGAAGGCTTCTCGGGATGAGGGGGATGAGGAGGTTGTTGGCGCACCTGTGCAACCACTTCGTTCCCCTCAGGATCGGAATCGGAATCCGCGTCGGAGACAACAATCGTCTCCACACCATTTTCCTTTTCGTCTTGCTCTGCGGCTAGTTCCAGCTCATGGGCCGCGGCAGCCGAATCAGGACAAGAGCCGGCCTGTTGAATACGCCGCTGTGCAGCAGCAGCAGCTGCTGCTGCCACGGCAGAGGGGGGAGCGCCTCGCGGGAGTCCAGCACCACCAAGGCGGTCATGACCGCCCCGAGGAGCAGGAGGGCGAACAGCCAATACCTCGCGCCGGGGAGTGGTGCCAGCGAGGCGGGCACCACCGGAAGCGCCCAGGCGATGGCCAGGCTCAGTGAAGGACAAGGCAGCCGGACCGGCACGGGAAAGCGAGTGGTGCTCATCGGACAGACGCTGAAGAGTGGACCAAAAGACATCGTCGTGGGGGCCGCGGACGATGTGGGTGAGTTCGTGGAGCATGGTTTGAACGAGGCTGTCAAAGTCAAGAAAGGTGTCGAGACCCTCAGGAAGAGGGTCGGAATGTGCGCCTGGACGGAGCCGGAGACAGATCTTCTGCCCCTTGTTGACGTTGAGCCCGAGAAGGTTGCGGTCCTGCGGCCGCATCTCGGCCAGCAGGGGGACACGCCAGGAGTGGCGGGCGAGCAGGGGCGCGACGGCTTGGCCTACGCGGACGAGCAGGTCAAGTGCATCGGAGGAGCGGGGGAGGCCGGCGAGGGCGCGGTACTCGCTGATGCGGCCGGCGGGGGGGCGCAGGTGGGGCGTATAGGCGCCGCGCCCACGGACGACCATGGCGGTGGCGGCCAAGCCAGCCGACTCGGCGCGAAACCCGTAATGAGTGGCCCACACCCGGCCATGAAACATTGCTTGCAATTGGAAGTTGCAAGTTGCAGTTGCAAGTTGCATCCTCCGACGCGTCGGGTGGGAAAGCTGCCCTCGCGCAGCCCCGAATCCAGGCCATCGCGTCGCCCCTCCACCACCACCATCACCATCTGCCTGGCCCCCGCGCCAGCGCTGCGCCACGCCCACCCACCCATATGCCACGCCACCTGCCCTGGGACGCCATTCCGCCCCGCGCGCGCCCCGCCCCGCCCCCCCCCCCGCGCCAGTCCCACGCGTCCTCCCGCCTGCCCTACACGCTCGATGACATTGATACCATCATCACTGTCCTCGAGCACACCAAGGATTCCCACAAAGGGCTCAAAGTCGCTCGCCACCTCGCCGAGATCTGCCCACGCCACACTGCGTGGTCTTACCAGACCTACATCTCCGACCAGTTGCGCCGCTTTGGCTCGCTCGGGTCCTGGCGCTCCTACCACCAGCTCGCCAAGGAACACGATACTGCCCCGTCTGCGACGTACCAGCCCGTCCCCAATTCCCGGCCTACCCCTACTGCCGCTCCGCCCCGCCCCGTCCGGCAAGCCTCACCGGCGCTCCCCTTGCCGGCCCACGAGACGGAACGGCCAAGTGACTATGAACAGCAAGAGTTTGAGTCGGATTCGGAGCCCATCCAACAAGATCCCAAGAAAGGCAGCGATCTGAAGGGGGCTACGCTGCCGGTGAAGACGGAGAAGGCGCCAGTGCAGCAGCCTGTCACGACCGCGCCACCGCCTTCGTCTGAAACCCCAAGTTCGACGGCAGGGAAGGATGTGAGCGTGACCGGCCAAGGGATGGGTACCGCCCCAACTTCGACTCAGAACCCCGTTCAAAAGCCATCGGAACGTTCCCCCAGCTTGCCTTCTCCCACCAAGACCAGGAGCCCCAAGCTAGTACCCACGAGGCCAACGCGAGTGACCCTTCCCACTGTGAACCGGAAGTTCGGGTGGCCGAGAACGAGAACGAGCTGTCTGAGCCCACGCAGGAGGCGAATGCCATCAGCAAGATCACCGAAAATGCTGCCCTGCCTACCCGCTCGAGCCCCGCAAAGGAAGCTTCTCCCTTGGACGACAAGCAGCGGGACTTCATGGTCTGCTTCTTTGCTTCCTGGTTGCAGAATGGTCAAGTGCAGGAAGAGGAGGCCGAGTCACAAATTAACCTGCCGACTGAATTCTTTGACGAGTTGGCTCGCGCAGTATGTACCCCCCTCTTCTCTTTCCTCTTTCTGAGCCAGACGTTGGCTGACCTTGCCTCAGCAACCGGACGGTCCTTCGGCGCAAGTGTGGCGCGACGAGTACGAGCGTGAACCAGAGACATACGTAGCTCTCGCCAAGAAGCTGCGCCGCCTTGAAATAAGTGAAGAGAGGGAAGCGTCTCTGGAGGTGGCAGCCACTCAAGACCAAACAAGCCGGGAGGAGGCGATTCAGCAAGTCGAAGGAGACCCACAGGATCCTTTGCATCTCAACACGACAGCTTCCTTTGTTTCGGCACGGGACTCCGTCGTGTGTTGGAAGTAGACAATGGCACAGATCTGATGCCTGTTTCCGAGGTGGGCAGCAAAGCGGAGGCGTCGGTGGAAGCGCAATTGAAAGTGCAAGAGGAAGCCCAAGAGGAAGCCCAAGAGGAAGCCCAAGAGGAAGCCCAAGAGGAAGCCCAAGAGGAAGCCCAAGAGGAAGCCCAAGAGGAGGTTCAAGAGGAGATCCAAGAGGAAGCCCAAGAGGAGGTCCAAGAGGAGGTCCAAGAGGAAACCCAAGAGGAGGCCCCAGAGGAAGCCCAAGAGGAGGCCCCAGAGGAGACCCGAGATGAAGCCCAAGATGAGACCCAGGAGGAGGTACACCTTCCGGGACCAACAGACAATTCCGTTTCTCTTGAAGGGTCGCCCGTGCCAGCCGATCCTCTCCCTGCTGCGGCCGCACCCTCAGCCAAAGCGCGGCTCTCATCCCTGAGAAAACGACCTGGCCCCGTTCCCACCGAGACCTACCCGGCGCCGTCGCAGCAGGCCACGTTGAAGCGCTTCTGGGGCGCTTCTGCCGACGCGGAGGGCGACAAGAGCAACAAGAAGGCCAAACGCCGTGCTGCCTCGCCGCCGCCTCGGTACGAGTATGATTCCGACTCGTCCGATCTCACGCCTCCGCCCGAGGTGCTTGTCCCACGTCCGCGCGTGGCAGCGAAACCGAGCAAGCGGATCGACTCGGCGCCCGCCAAGCCGTCGGCCAGCACTGTCGGCCACGCTTCCGAAGCGGGGGAGAAGCGGCGCAAGGCCGCCGCCCCCGCCGCCGCTAGCTCGGGCGTAGCCGCGTTCCGTCGTCAACTTCGTGGTCTGAAGGAGGACTATGGTCTGAGCCAAGTGCATCTGCCCTACTGGCTTGGTCCGGAGATGAGCGTGGCGCGGGCGCGGGAGCGGATTGAGATGTTGTTTGTGCAGTATTTGGATCAGGCGCCGGACCTGCGCCGGAGCCAGTTGCACGTCATCTTAGCTTCGGTCCAGGGCGACCCGGACCGATTTGAGCAGCGCGCAGCGCAGTTGGCCTCTCTCACCCGCCGCGCCCAGTCGTCCTCTAGCTTGCCCGCCCTCCCACAGCGCCCGCTCCCGTTCCTCCTCGTCGGCGCGGTATGCAAAGAGGTGATTGGTGCACAGTGTGCTGGCTTTTCTGATTGTTTTCTTCTTTTTCCGTCTAAAGTCCACTGGCCCATATGCTGGGTCTTCTGTTCTCCGTCTCGGTCTCGGTCTCAGTCTCGATCTTGGTCTCGGTGTCTCGTAGCGAGCAAGTTGGTCTCCAATAATGCCCCTAACGTCGTGCGATCCAAACTGGGGACCGCAACCATAGCACAGGAGGGGGTCGGACGCAGAGGCAAAGACATCAGGGGGCGACGAGACTCCCCCAGCACTGGGCAGTCCAGATGCTGGTTTGATAGCACATACTTTTCTTCCGGCATGAACCGCATGAACGTGTCCGTGCAACGATCGAAATGATCGTATGTTGGGCCGGGGCGAGACGACGACGACGACGACGGAAAAGGTGCAGTTGCGCGTCAGGTCACGCGTCACGCCGGTCGACCCAGCACCCGACATGAGCCCCTCAGGTACCCCTCAGCTGCGCATCGCTCGTCTGACGGAGCTGGCAGCTAGGAAGACGGGAGACTCAGGCGAAGCTCAAGGCAGGCTGACTCGCGCGCCCTCTGGCGGATTTCCCCGCCACGTTTGAGGTCAAACCCGACCAGAATCGAGAACGCGTATATAACGTCTCTTAGATATTGTGCCGAAATATACTAGCGCCAAGTTCTCTCAGCTGTTCCCTTCGTCACTGTCTGGGTTAGTGGCACACTACTCTTAAGCCCTCTCCGATCTTAGTCGTGGCTCGGTTACAAACGGTCGTGCCTGGCACTGAGCAACCACGCCCGTAGGACCAGGAAGCAGAAGTTGATACTCCGTATAATGGCCTGACGAATCCGAGCGCATTGGAGGGGAACCGAGTACCACCATAGGAGTCAATGACCAAAAAGGGCCATCATGGCCAGCCCCTGACTGATAGTAAACAGAGGAAAGGAATCGTAGAAGAGCGAGAAACGGGTCATGGTACCACTGCATGCCGAGCTCCTAACACGTCCTCTCCTCTCGGGGTCCTAATGACGAACGGTGTGGACCGGTTCCATTGCCTTCCATTACCCTAATAATACGCTTGTCTGTGGTCTGTCGTTCGGGGGCCGACAATCTCCAACGGGCAACCAGCCACATAATATCCAGTTTCCTTAGATCCCACATATGAGTATTACGTGCCCAGCGCGGATGACCAGCGTGATCTTTCGACAATACCATACCGTCTGTTCCTGTAGGATGCAGGGTTCGAACAATGCAAGTTGCTAGCTGAGATGAGATCCGAGACGCGGTGGTGCGCGCAGGTGCGACGCCGAGAGCGCACGTCGCGGTCACCGGGACATCCAACACGCACCAACCCGCCGACACAAGGCGGAAGAAAAGGAAAACGAGAGCACGGGAGGGGAGGGGAGGGAGAGAGGCCAGAGCGGCTAGACGAAAGCAGGATCCTCGAGACGGATCCAAGTGAGACCAATACTAGGTAGGCGCACGTATCGTATGCTACGACAGAGGCGCAGCCGCAGGGGTACGTAGCTGCTTAGAGCACGTACGCCACCGCCCCCAGCGCAGCGGCAAGCAGCACGGCCGGCTTGGCGACCAGGCCGGCGGCCGAGCTGTGCTTGGGCTTGGAAGAAGAAGACGAAGAGCCAGACGACGAGGAGGGGGTGTTGCCGCCGTTGCTGCCCCAGGGCGAGGTAGCGTTAGCCACCACGTTGTGGCTCTCGACAGACCATTGGCCGAGCGCAACCGAAGGCGGTTGTGTCGTGTCGCCCTTTCCGAGGTTGTCCCACTGCGGCTGCCACCACGTTTGCAGTGTCACGTCCGACGTGGTGGGCAAGTCAATAGTAAGCAGGGTCACGTTGGTGTTGACAGGGTCGCCAAAGTTGTTGACGTACACACCCGTTGCCTGCGGGTGGTCCCTCGGTTTTGAACGTGGCGTTGGCCGGTTCGAGGATGGTGATCTTGAGTTGTTTTTGCGGGAACGTGTAGAACAGCTCGTCGGTCGCCGCGTTGGGGTTGGCCAGGTCGGAAATGGTGAGGGTAGCAGTGTGTGCCGTTGACCTGCACCGTCGCGTTGGTCTGCACGTGCCACGACAGGGACGACTTGGCCACGCCCCCCTTGATCTCGTCCTGCAACAGCATTTGTCGCCGCGCGTTGAGGAAGCGAATTCCACGCTGCACCGAACCAGCCGACTGGTTGTACGCCGAGCTCATGTCCGTCACAAAGAAGGCCGTGTCGTTGACACCGGGCGCATAGTCTACCGATGCCGACTGGGTCACGTTGGTCGAACCAAACTTGTTGACCGGGGCGCAGTTGACTTGTTGGTTCAGGCCATCGACCAGGATCGTGTTCTGACCCTGGGTCATCTTGCGGAAGTAGGTCCAGCGCTGCGACGTCTCCACCTCCGTCGAGAAGTAACCATCCGAAAGGTACTGCGCCGAGCCATACTCGCCAGCCCAACGGGTTCCCATCGCATCAAACACAAAGTCACCCACATCCAGGTCGCCATGGGTCTGGTGACCGGTCAAGTTGGAGGCCTTCATGGCAATGTAGGTGCCGTTCCAGTTGGTCCACGAAGAGCGCATGGAGACCCACGAGCCACGCGTATCGTCAAAGAAGCGGTCGAGCGGGAGACCATTCCAGAAAGCACCCTTAACCGTCTCGTCGTACCAGAACAGCGCGAGCGGGTCGCCCAGCGCATCCGCACGGTCACGCTGGAAGAGGGAGAGAAGGGTCTGGTTGTATTGCTTGCCCCACCAAAGCATGCCGTTGGCATTGGTTGAGTACTTGTTGGGACCGTGGTCGCCGTAAGCCATCATGCCGGCCATGCCAGAGACGTACATGTGGAAGAAACCAGTCTTGTAAAAGTCCGTGTTGAGGTTTTGGTTCGAACCGGTGGCAGAGATGAGAGCAGACTCGACGCGAGCGGCAGCATTGGTGCCAAAGTACCAGTAGTTGGGAGTCTCGGGCCAGGTACCGTCCTCATAAGGCGCTTGGAAGCAGTTGTCGCGCAAGTTCTCCAGACCCTTGGTCAGGACCTGTGATGACGTGTGCTGCGGGTCATCCCCGTCGTCGCCATTAATCGCAAGGGCACCGAGCAGGAGACCCGAGTTGCACACACAGTTCCAGTTGCCGTCGCCGTTGGCCGGTTCGGTCCACCAGCCAATGGTGCCGTTCCCATTGTAGGATTCGAGACCAGGCGTAAGACCAAGAGTGATGATGGACCAACGGATGGCCTCACGCTGTTGGGGCGTCCAGGCGTCGTAGAGCCAATCATAGCCAATCGCAAACGCAGCCGTCATCTCACCCGTGTCAAGGAAGTGAACCGGGTTCCAGTGCTGGTCTGGCAGCGGAGCCGGGCCTTGGCCAAAGGGTTGGGACGTGTTGCCGGCGGCAGTCTGAAGCTCGGTCCAGGTACGGTTGACCCACTTCTTGTCGCCAGTGACGCGGTAGGCATAGCCCCAGGCGCGCACGCGGCGTTGCACCTCGCGCGCCACGTCCAAAATACCCGAACCAGCGTAGCCGCCGTCGATGGAATAGTTGGTAGGGGGCATGTTGTACCAGTTGGTTGCGTTGGTAAAGACGCTGTCGTTCATCAGGGTCAGGTAGCCGTCCTTGGCGATGCGCTGCGAGAGGCAGTCCCACTGGTAGCCGGGGACCATGACACGCGGGTGCTGGCGCAGGTTCTGGAGGGAGAGGCCAGTGGCATTGTCCTTGCACTGCATCGCGGCGTCGGCGTGGAAGGGAGCGGCGGGGTCAAAGTCGTTGAGGAAGATGGGGTTGCCGTACAGGTCGGTGCTGCCGTAGAAGGGCGTGTCGGCATTGCCGGCCTTGGCGTGGTTGTTGGCCAGGTCCCAGAGGTCGGGGTTGTCGATGGAGCTGGTGGGGGCACCGCCATTGGAGGGAGAGGGGGACGAGCCCTTGGCAGCGACGCTGGCGACTGTCACAGCAGCGACAGTGGCTGCGACGGCGGTGCGCAGCAGCGCGTTGGGCGCCGAGCGCGAACCTAGGGAGGAAGCGGCGCAGGCCGGCGCATCAGCGGGGAGCAGGGGCGGGAGGAGGAGGACGTACGGAGAGGCATGGCGGGGGTGGTGGGGCGAGGCAGGAAGGGACGCGCGGCAGGGGTGGGGCAGGGCGGCGTATTTGAGCAGGATGCCTACTGGTGCGGGTGGCACGCATGCCGCATGCCGCGTGTGCCTGGTGTGGCGTGGTGCGAGCGTGGGCTGGCACCTGCGCACTAGTAAGCGCTCTGGGAAAGCGGCTGCAATGCACGGGGGCATGCCGTGCCGCCCAGAGCGGCTCTGTGCCTGTCGCCCCACCGCGTCTGCCCGCATGCAGCACCCAACATCGGGGCGTCGTGGCAACCCCGTCGATCCCCGCCGGAGGCTGCTGGCCCCCTACTGGCCCTCTGCCGGGGGGGGCAATGTGCCCCAGCGGGCTGCCGCCGTGCCAGCAGACGGCATGGCGCAAGTGTCTCTCGGCCCACGGAGGCACACCAGCACCCGCCAACGCACACCCCTGATACAGACTGGGCAGGTGCTGCCTGGGCGTGGCCCTCGCATGCGCCGACACGCGGCAGGCCGGCACGCGGCGGCAGGGCCGGGCACGCGCAGGGCGCAAGAGGGCGCACGGCTGTCGCTTCGCGTCCGAAGCCGGTTCGCGCTCGCCCGGCCGCGGCTGGCACCGTGCCCGGCAGGAGGCACCACGCGTGACAAGTGATGCCGGTGGTTGACGCGTGACGCGTGACTCGTGTTGGTTGGTTGGACGTTGAACATTCAATATCCATCCTACTCTACTACCATCCATGTTTCAATCTCCCGCGCATCTCTACGATGCAACCCAACACAGTTTTGTCGATCCTCAGGCCCTCAGGCCGCGAAGCTGAGGCCTGACACTGGCACATCAGTCACTCTCGTCACGTTCTAATCAAGTGATTGGCCCCACCGAGCACACGTGTTTTTGGGCCCCGCTTAATCCGGTTAATGCAGACGATCATAAGAAAGCAGACGTATATGGGAGCCCGTCAACGCGTCAACGTTCAACAACACACATTCCTTTCCGTTTCTCTAGCATCGGCTGTCGCTTCTTTGTCAGATCACACGATAGAATGCGACACGACACGTCGAACAAACCAAAAGATCCAGAGGTGCGGTTCTCCCTCCTGCTCCCATCATAGTCATGCCCTTCCACTGTCATGGGGGGGTCCCACCTGAGGCCTGACCCCCCCCTGTAGTTTAGGGGTATAAACCTTTGCACAGATGAATCGGTGGCTCGTACGTTAGGTCCTGCTCCAGCTCCTGGTTGAACCGAGCGAGTGTAGAGGCGAGGGAGAGCCCTCTAGTTTGGGTGGCTGCCTGCGTGCAAAGGCCGCAGCTCAGACCCTCCGATGTAGGAGCTGCATACCTAGGTCGTGAGATCTTAGACCAGCTGAAGGGGTCCAGGAGCTCCGAAGTTACTCTGTTGCTCGCAGCGTAGTTACCACACTCGGTACGCTGTAGTAGGCGGGAACAGACAGCGTCCTAAAGAAGAGCAAGTGCTACTGATGAGAGTAACCGCGGTTTGCAGCGTACTCGACGCAAGTCGTAAATTCGTAAGCGTAAGGGTGGTAGAAGGTGGAAGGGCGAGAGAGGAACGGGTAGTTGGGGAGACCAAAGACAGGATGGTCGACAAGGACCACAACTAGCAAACCTTAAACATGGCTGCTTATATACAACAGAAGGAACGAGGCCTCAAGTGCCCCACGACAGGTATTATAGACAGAATACGGGACACTTTCCAGAGAGGTAAAGACTAATGCACAGCCCATGCTCTCAGAGGTGCTGACGCTGCATAGTTGGGCGCAGCAGGAAGAGTTCTGCCAAGACTGGAAGCAATGGGCACAAAGCATCGTACCGATGAGCCCAAGCTACCATGGCGGGCCGCGGATGATATCCGCAGCATGGACAAGATGTCTCGCTCTCTCTCGCTAGTCTAACAGGACTGACGCGTGTTGGGTTGAGATGTCTACGACATGCGGGGCTCAGCATCGGGAGATAACCGCAGCGCCCTGGAACGCGTAACAGCTAGCGCCCAAACGGTACTGTCTACAACGCACGCTACACTGACATGTTCCATTATTATATAGTGCTTGGAGCAATGCACCATACTCCGTTGGCCGCAAGGAAGAACCGAATTGTCTGTACTAGCAAGAAAAAGCAGAGTCACTAGGTACTAAGTAGTCCTAGTCAACCAGCATCAAGGGAATGGGCACAGGGGAATCAGATTGGCATGTCTTTAGTTCTGGGGACAGCATAAAAGAGAGGAACAGAACATGGATATCTAGAGCACAGCGCCAACCATGAGCATGTGAACATGTGAGCATGTGAGTCCAGCACGGCACCAGACCGCCTCCTCCACTGCACGCTGCCGGGCACACGAGAATAACAAGACAAAATAAAACGAGAGACAAAACGTAACGCCATCATCCCATGGCGAAGCGGCGCTGGAGAAAGGCACGATTACTGCGATAGGCAGGAGCCTTCCAGCCCGCTGCAGAACGAACACTGTTCAACTGAACGTGCCACGGTCCACGGTCAGGCGCCCGCGCCCGCTGGACGCACGGGGGCGGCATCAACACGACCGCACGCGCTCCCACCCGCGCTTGCGGTTGGTGGGGCGGGAAGGGGAGGTGTTCTCGGGCTCGGCAGGCGCCAGCAACGTCTTCCACGGGCTCAGACTGGTCCAATTGCTGGGGGAGCGCAGCAGGGGAGCCATGGTCCACAGGTCCGTCTCCTCCTCGGTCGGGCCTGCAGAGCCACCGGGGTGCTTGTCGTGCTCCTGAGCCCCCGACGAGGGCGCCGGCAAGCTGGGCACGAGGTCGGGCCAGTCCGATACCAAGTCGGCGTTGCACTTGCTCCGAAGCGGTGGGGAGGCGGTAAGGGAAGGAACGGTGAGCTGGGTGTCGGTGCTGGACATGCCCACCTCCGAATCGTCGCCGCCGGGCAAGGTAACGGGGAAGAAGGCATTTTCATCCGAGGCGGGCGGCATCCAGCTGGAAGAGAAAGCAGGGGTAGGCGGCAGCGCGGGAAGGGGGGGGAAACCTGCGCGGATGGGAAGGCGAGGGGGGAAGAAGTGTCGTTATTGGAATTGGGTGCGGGGGGCGGGAAAGGGTACAGGTCACTGCTGCTAAAAGGAAGAGAAGAGGCAGGGTGGGCAAGCGTAGCAAAGGAAGCAAATTGGTCGCCCAACAGGCCCAACGAATTGGCCGAACACGTTTCGGTCATGGGACGCATCAGATTGGGCTCGTTGCCGACCGAAGGAAGCGGGATATTGGTCGTAGGAACACTGTAGGAACGAGGCAAAGCGGGATGCGAGTGTGGGTGCGACGAATGGGCGGATGGGAGCGCCGGCTGGGCCATTTGGGGGGTATAAAAGACGAGGCCCGGGTGGGAAGCAGGCATTTGTCGAGGGGCGTGAATGGGAAGGAGCGGGCCCAGGCTGGCACTGGCTTGGGCTGGACCAAGCTGGTGAAGGGGTGCCATCCCGGGCCCAAGCCCAGGTCCCAACCCGGCAGGCGAAGGACCAGCAGCGCGGGAAGCAGCTTGCTGCGCCTTTTGGCGGGCACGCGCCTTGCGAGCATACTTGCGCTTGGCTTCCAACATACGTTCGCGCCGTTCCTGCTCATCCTTGGGGCGGTTGGGATTACGATCCCACCGCGTGTGCCGGGGCTGGGCCGAGAGGGGGATGTGGTGGACATTGGCTTTGTGGCGCTTGAGATTGCTGACGGCATTGGGGCCGGCGTAGGCTTTGGTACACCCAGCTTGGTCGCACCGCGAAACTTGCACGTTGGCCGGGCTGCCACCCAGAGAGGCACCCGTCCAGGAGTTGTGCCGCTTGCGCTCACGGGCACCGGCCACCATGACCGTCTTGACGCCCCCGACGTCGCGAGCGCCGGCCGCCGTCAGACTGGCAGGCACGGGGGGGGCGGCAGTAGAGACTGCACTGGAGGCAGCTGCAAAGGACGTGATGTGGGCTGGGGCCGATGCAGGTGCAGGATTGAGGGCGAAGGCGGAAGTGGTGTTGTGGATGTAGAGCGGGAGGGACGGGCGCAGGGCGGAGGCTGGGGTGGCGGGGAACGGGTGGCTGCTGTCGATGGCGAGGGGCTGATGGAGGGGGTGAGGGGAGGATGGGTATGGGGAGTGCATGGCAGGCAGCAACCAGGGAAGGGTAACACTGAGTACGGATCGGATGGAACGGCGAGACGGGCGGGGGGGTGATTGAGGTTATATATGCTGGCCAATGGGCCAGGCGCGACAAGGCGCTAAAACGCTCCGCAGCGTCTGGCTGGCCAGCGGGTGTGTCGGTGTGTCAGCGGCGGGGGGCTGGCCGTGTGCGGCGTGCGGGCGATCCCAGCGCCCCGAGACACGGCGGCACGACGCCAGTGCGATCGCCGGCATAGGCCCGGAGGGCGCGGCGCGGGCCTAGGCGCCGAGGCACGGCGGCGGTGTGCGCCACTGTCGCACGGCACCACTCCCCGCCCGGCCGGACAGGCAGCCTGGGCGGCAGCCTGGGCGGCGGTCGGTGATCGGATGAGGTCATCGTCCGCCAGAGCACAGGCAGGAGAGCGGCGGGGTTAGGTTGAGCGTTTATTATGTGGTGCGTGCCAGCCAAGAGATCACGCGGCTGGGTCCAGGTCACCGGTGTCGCACAGGCACGGAGCCTGCGTCACCCATCCACCCACCCCGAGCACCCACCCGTAGCGCAGAGCTGGCAACTGGCCATTGGCTATACGGCAGCAGGGAAGCGGGCCCCCCACCGACACCGACTGGTACCTGCTGCCCGGCAACCGGCAGCCCACACCCTACCACGACACAGCCACCCACTGCCCCCCGCCCAGACAGGCGCACAGGAGAGGCAGAGGCATGCTGGCGCGCCGACGGTTGCGCACCGCGACCTGCCTGCACAGCTCGCCAGCGCGCGCTGGCACGGCGTGTTTGCCGTCGCCAATTGTGCCCGACAGGCCATGCCAGTGCCACGCCACTGCCATGTCCCGTCAACGGTACCACCCTGCTCGCCGACGCGTCTCGCCCTTGCCAGCCGCAACCGATCCCACGCAGCCCCGTCACGCGTCACTGTAGTAGCACGACCGTCACTGTCACCGCGTCACCGCCCACACGCGCTCCACCCGCGCAGCTTTGTCGCGTGCCAGACCAGGCCAGACAGGGCCAGACCCCAACATGATCAACACATCCCCTTCTTTCTTGCAAAAGCCACCTGTGTAAACCCGATGATCATTGTCCAACGTCGGTGAGATCTGAGAGGTGCACCGCGCAAAAGGACGACAGAACCAAGTAAGGCAGCCTCTGAGGTCTGAGATTTTCTGGGTTAGGACGCCTTGGTCCTCATTAGCGTCATTGAATATTGACCGGTTGACCCTTGCGTACTGATGAGGTATACTGATAGACCTGTTTGATCATCGACCTCACTGGTTCACCTCTCAGATCTCACCGGCTTAAGCTTCAGGCACAGGCCTCACATGTCACATGTCACAGGCCTCACGCCTCACGTCTCCCCGCGGCCTCCTTAATCGGCATCCGTCAGTACAGGCCTCATTAACGTTTAAATTTAACGTTTAACGTTTAGCTCATCAATCATTCCCGCACAGCCTCTCGGCGCTCGCCTTGGGTCTCAGATGATGATACATGTCACAAGTTCCATGGGCCGCATTCTTTAAAGCTTTTGCATAGGATGCGCAGTGGTGAAATGGATGGGTGTCGTTGGGGCACCTGAGGGCCGAAGAGGCCTGATGGCTGTGTACACGCGCGTCTCACAAAAATGCACCCACATAATCACTCTGGTCACTCCCACTGGACCGTATTATGGTTGAGCAGGTAGTAGTCTATAGTATGGTGCGCGCCTCGGTTCCCACACCTTTTTGGCACGCCCGTAATACATCTACTAGTGAGCAGCGTAGCACACAGTCGTCTCACCTTTCGCCCGACAGCACCACTCTTTGGAATAACGATGAGCGTGTGTGCTGACTGCGCTGTGAATGCCGTATGCTCGGTACTGTAGTACTCGGTACCCGCGCTTCTGTCTCGCCGTTGGATATACATACTTATGCATAGCTTTTGGGGATCAGCGCTGAGGCTCAGCGCTCAACATGTAACATGTAACCGTACCGCGTACCACCATCTCACAATCACCACATACCACAGGTACGCACACCCCGCCATGCATGATATGGGCTGGGGCAAACTGGTCCAAACAAACGCGAAAAGGAGGGTCAGCGTCCAGACATATGCCTGTGTGCAAGCGAGTATGAGAAACACGAGCAAGGTAAAGCCTGGAATTGATACACACCATTCAGAAGAGAGGCATATGCGACTCATCATGAAATTCATGGTGCATTGCAGCGTTGTAATGCAAGCCTGAATGGACGGAGTAGTGAGAGAAGTATCCAGCATCATGCATCATCGTAGTAACCGGTTGATATGGCGCGATACCAACGTTGCTCCCATTTGTTATCCACCGTCGGCCCGCCCGTCTTCGCCCGTGCTCGCTCCCATCGTCTCTTTCCAAGGCCCAACAGTAACAGCAACACTGGGGGTATTTCGGCTCGCTAACATCCCGTCGCTATAGCTCACGCCCCCCCCATATAGCAGTTCCGCGTACTGTTGTTGATACTGCCAGTTAATGTTGTTTGCAGGGCGTACAACATAGGAAGAAAAAAGGGGGGTGAGTTGGGCCACTCGGTCCTCTTTCGTCTCTTGTTCTTTCTACGTCCCCCCGTACAACACTGCAAAGCGATGGAGGATATACTGGGATCCCAAATCCACTTCGCCTAAAAACTTACACATTACTAGTACGAAGAGAGTTGCACAGCTGTCACCATGCCACCGGCCAATCGACTCAAGGCCCGCTCCAATTTCCAATTCTACAGAGGCCGTGCATCTCGCTTTCCCCATTCCCTTGTCCGTTCCCTTTTGCTCTTCCCTATGCCACTTGTGTTTTCTCCCATGAACGATCGTTCTATTCTCCCCGTCTCTGACAGAACCTTTTCGGTCTCCCTCGCTTAGCCCCGACTCTGTTATACACAGCTGCCTTTTCTATTTTTCGTTTCACCGTGTTAGAGACCAGAGATTAGGTAGTTGATGGTGTATGGCCTTACACGGAAGCTAAGTACAGAGGTTAAAGAATATTCCTTCCCTCCAGGACGGAATGTTGGCAAGGAGAATGAACGTTGAACCCAGAGGTTCTGGGCTATTGGGCTACCAGCGCCACTAATACACCACTGTGGCGCCACACTGGGCCGCTCGCCCTTTTGTTCCTACAGACATAGCGCCGAGATGGATAGTATATGACTCCTCGCGGGAAAAGCTAAACCCACTCCCCTTTCATAGGTAGTGCGCGGGTCCACACCCTGGCATGTGTTGGGATATGAGCTTGGCGATCAGCTGCCCCACGGATGAAAGCAGCAGCAGCTTCTACATCTTTTTGCTATTTTGGACGCAAAGGAACGGCGGATGGAGCGGTCGGCCAGGCGCACCCTTACGCCCTCTCTGCTTGTTGGTTGACACCCCTCTTCTTGTACTCTTATTCCACTGTTACCTGTTTGCAAAGGGAGATCGAGCTGGACTATGGCGACCGCGGTGGTCGTGCTTTCGCACGACGCGAGACTGAGATCAGCGAGTAATTATTGACGATGGGCGATTGGGATGGTGACGAAATGATGATCCAAGGTGCATCCCAAGAACGTTTTCCCTTTCCTTTTTGGAAGGAATTGCTTAGCGCTGTCTCTCGGGGCCACGAAGAAGAGGTGTCTATTATACCGACAGTGACTAGTGACGGCCCCCTCTCTGCTTCGCCTCAAAGCTCTCTTCTCGTGTTTTCTTCAGAGCAAAGGGGTAACAGGCGCGCAGAGAGCGGTAGTATGTGTGCTGTAGTATGGCTGTAGTATTGCATGTGCCTATATATATACTGCACGAAAGACCGTCTCCCCCCATTGTCGTTTGCCCACACAGACGAGCAACGCTGAGCCGGTCAGGCTGACCAGGCTAACCAACCGATTTTGTTTCTTGCTGTTGAAGCAGAGACTGCTGATTACCATATCTGGCTACCACATCTGCTCTCACGAAACGTGAGTGACTAATGATTACGTTGCGCCTGATTGATTCCTAGCACTAGCCCATACACCGCATCACTGTGGAGCGGGGGAACCACGATCGTACCATCTGCACCCCTCCTAAGCGTCGATGGAAAATGCGCACAAGGCGAAAGACGGGTCGGACGCGAGAGAGGGTGGATGAACCGATTGTGGATCCATCTCCACACTCGTTCATTTCTGCGGGTTTGTACTCCCACCACTGAGCCTGCCCACAGCTGCGAGGCGGGTTGCTATAATATGCGCCATGCGCGCCATGGGCCCAAACCAGCCTATTGTGGAGAATGATTACGATTAAGATGGACCAGGACTGAAAACTCACAAGCGTCACTTTTTGCAAGAGGGACTCGGAAGAGGGCACGCCGGGTGGTCTGATTCGCGATTGATTAATGATGCCTGATGGGTTTTGCTTGGCTGGGGGTGAGCGACATTTTCGCGCTGCCAACCTGTCTCGGTGCCTGTACGCCGAGACGAGGGGAGGGTACTAGGTGCCACGGTAGGACAGTGGATGGCTGGCGGGGCGGCGGTGTGGGCAGGAGGGGAGAGTGGTGCGTCGGGGCTGCGAGCTGGGCTCATTAATGATTGAGGCCTGCGGTGCGGATGTGAGATCTGAGAGCAGGGCCAGGCTCGAGAGTCCACGGGAGAGGGCAGCTTGGCAAGCGGTTTGTCAGCGGCACACTGCCGCTGCGCCTGGCAACACGGATGCATTGGAGAGCTGAAATCTACCTGCTGTTCGTCCTAGCTGCTGGTCTCCGCATCCTCAGCATCCCAGTCTGCGTGCTGGCCAACCCGGAGGGATCGGGACGCGTCTGCGAGCGGAGGGAGGTGCTGGCGGCGTGGCGGCGTGAGCGCGCGTGCGGCAGGCGTGCTGGCGTGGGCGCTTATCGCGAGGGAGAGCCGGGCGTCTCGATGGGAGCGGCGGGCGGGCGGACGCGCCGACGGGACAGGCGGGCGTGGCGGCGGGTGGCCTGCCTGGCGGATGCCGGCGGCGGATGGCCTGCTCGGGGCCCCGATGAGCCCATGGCGGCCGGCGGCGGCGCGGGCACTGCCCCCGTGCGCGCGACGCATGATCGGCACATTGGTTCCGACCCGCACCGCGCGAGGCGGAACTGGCCCCAGCCCAGCACCGCGCCAGTCGTCCGCGCGCACCCGCCTCCTGCCCTCTGCCTGGCCTCCCACGCCGTCTGCCGCGTGCGGCCGTTATTAGGCCCGCCTCCGCCCCCGTCTTCCCGCCGCGCTTCTCCCCACCACCACCACCCCTCCCCGCCATGTCCAGCACGTCGCTCGTGCACCAGGCCATCGCCGCCACCCCCCTGCGCGACCTCCCGCTTGCTGGCCAGGTCGCCGCGCTCGCCGGCTTGGCTTTTTGTGCGCGGTGGTGCTCAATGTGCTCTCCCAGCTCCTGCTCCGCGCACGCGCACCAGGCCCCCCGTTGTCTTCCACTGGATCCCCATCTTTGGCAGTGCTGCCACTATGGCCTCAACCCCGTCAGTTCTTCCGTGACTGCCAGGACAAGGTATGTCCCCCACTCCCCTTTCGGCGCGTGCTCCGCTTGGTTGCTGTGTGTGCTCGGGCTGACTCTTTGCTCCCCAGTACGGCGATGTGTTCACCTTTATTCTGCTTGGCCGCAAGATGACTGTCGCGCTCGGCCCCAAGGGTTCCAACATGATCCTCAACGGCCGTCTGTCGCAGGTGTCTGCCGAGGCTGCCTACTCCTCCCTTACCACCACGCCCGTTTTCGGCCACGATGTGGTGTACGACTGCCCCAACCACAAGCTGATGGAGCAAAAGAAGTTTATCAAGTTTGGCCTGTCGACCGAGAACTTGCGTTCGTACGTGGGCATGATCACCGACGAGTTTGACCAGTTTATTGCCAAGGACGACCAATTTGCTTCGCTCACCAAAACGGGCCAGGCGACGTGCGACGTGCTGAAGATGTTTGGGGAGCTGACGATCCTCACTGCGTCGCGCACGCTGCAGGGTCCCGAGGTGCGGGCCAGCCTGGACAAGTCCTTTGCCGATCTGTACCACGACCTCGATGCTGGTTTCACCCCGCTCAACTTTGTCGTTCCCGGCCTGCCGCTGCCTGTCAACCGGCGCCGCGACCAAGCGCACAAGAAGCTCAGTGAGTTCTACCAGGTATCATTCGTGCTCGCCGCGAACGTGCGGCGCAGGGTCACCCCGACACGCAGACGACATGATCAACGCGCTGAACAACCAGCACTACAAGAACGGTACGCCGCTGCGTGACCACGAGGTGGCACACATGATGATTGCGCTCTTGATGGCCGGCCAACACACTTCGACTGCGACGGGTTCCTGGGCGCTCCTCGAGCTGGCGCGCCCGGCCCGACTGGCAAGAGAAGATGTACGAGGAGCAGATCAAGGTGTATGGCGATGGCCATGGCGGGCTGAACGCGCTGGACTACGAGACGTCGAAGACCTCGCTGCCGCTGATGGATGTGGTGATCAAGGACGCTTCGGCTTCACCCGCCTATCCACAGTTTGATGCGCAAGGTCGTCTCTCCGCTGCCTGTGCCGCCGACGCTGGCCCACCCTGCCAACGCCAAGGGCGCGAACGACACGTACGTCATCCCCGAGGGCCACTATGTAATTGCGGCGCCAATCCACAGCCAGTCGGACCCCAAGGTGTGGAAGGACTCGGACACGTTTGAGCCCGGTCGGTGGTCGGACAAGGAGGTGGTGAACCTGTCGGCGCTGGATTCCAGCGCGGACCAGCAAGACTTTGGCTGGGGCATGGTCAGCACCGGTGCCAAGAGCCCCTACTTGCCCTTTGGCGCGGGCCGCCACCGCTGCATTGGCGAACAATTTGCCTACCTCCAACTGGGCACGCTGCTCTCCCTCTTCTGCCGTACGTTTACCTGGAAGCTCGAGGGCGCCATGCCGCCACCGGACTACCAGTCGATGGTCATCCTGCCCACCCAGCCGGCGCGCCTGGTGTTTACCCGCGCAAGTAAACCCCTCCCTCTGCCCTCCCCGCGCAATCAAGCAAGCCCAATGTACCGTGGGGGTCGAAATCGCATCGTCTGCCCTTCTATGCTCATGTGTCTTGTTCTGCCAATGCCCCATGCGTGTTTCGATCGTGGACTAGGCTTGCTATTCGGAACCACTGAGGCTATCGGGTCGGAGAGTTAGATAGGAGCTGCTGTAGGCGATCGATCCCTGTCCTTCCACCCGCATCAGACGCACGTGTCTGTCGACCAGGCCGAGGGGCCTGAGGCTGTGCGAAGCGGCTGGATGGAGAGGCGGGGGGGCGATAGATAGGTGTACGTCGGTGGCTACCGCGTGAGCACTGACTGGGTAGGCCCTGCCAAGCCTTGCCACGTGGGTAAGTGGCGAAGTTTTGTGTCGCCGCCAGAAGGAATGCCGGGAACCGTGCTGGCTGATTCAGATTGCGCTAATTTTCACGCGATCCGACAGCGCAACAACTTTGCAACCCAAGCGGAACTTACGTAACCTATCGCGCGGCATTCCCATGTTGACACACTTATCGATCAGGCTAACCAGCACAGCACCACAACCAGCAACCATCGTTGATGCATGATGCAGATGATGATCATCTCGACCGTCTCTCGGATCCTGTCAGATCTAACCTTTTCACTTCGATCGCACATTCCCGATCTCACTCTCTCGCCCGCATGGAACGGATGCAGGGTGTGGGCTGAGACCGTACCACCCGTACCCTACCGAGCAAGACGGTACGCAGAAGAAGCGAGTGTCGATCGAGAACCAATCATCGATCATTGACATCGGCAATCGCCCTGACATGTTCGTGTGACATGTGACAGTCACATGCGTCAGAAGAGTGTTAGCCTTTGGCACTTGGCGCTTTTAGCCGCTTACCAGGTACTCATACTTTAAGCTTTACCCTTGGCCTCCGACAGGGCTGACATGAATGCGTCATTTCTTCTATACCTAGGGTAGTTTTTGGGTGGGCCAAGAGAGAGAGGGAGAGGTGGTATAATTTGGGGTGGGGGTGGGTGGGGGGGCTGGCGGTGGCCTGGCTTTTCAAGCTTCAAGCTTCTCACTAGAAGCCGGCGAATAGATAAACGTTTGTAGAAGACCAGAGAACAGGCAGTTGATGGTGTATTAGGTTGCACATGCAGTGAGCTACCGAGGCTAGAGAATATTTTCTGCCCTCCGGAAGGAATAGGAATCTTGGAAGGAAAAAAGAAGCGGAATAAGGATGCGGGCTTGGGGGTGCCGGCGCCACTAAACACCACTGTTGCACCACACCGTGCCACATGTCACACCACCGGCAGGGGTTAAGCTGTAAGGCCTACTAACTTGCACCCGAGTGGAGCGACGAGGCCGAAGAAAATGCAGCCGCGGATATTACCAGAAGGAAGAAGAGAATGAGCAGGAGACATGGAACAGAATGCAAAAGATGGACGGGGGAGAAGAGAGACAGACAATGTAGAAGCCCAGAGAGCAGGCAGTTGGATGATATATTGCATCATTGGACATGAGAGCTACTGAGGCTAGAGAAGATTCCCGCCGTCCAGGACGGAATAGTGCAAGGAATGAACGTTGAACCCGAAGATTCCTGGCTTGGGCTACCGGCGCCACTACACCCGCGTGGCGCCACAGACAACACTACGAGGCAGGGAAATTGAGCCTTTGTGCCTCAGTGCAAAACGAATAAAATCAGAATCACACTAGCAGAACTACTAGTACTTCCTAGCTTCCTCTGAGATCTGAGATCTGACACTCTACCGTTTCTGATACGAAATAGTGGTTTGACAGAAATACCCCGCAGAGTCAGCGCCGAGGCGCGGAAGGGCACGGATGACTAGTGACTACTGTTGTGGCGCCTGCGCGACAGATCTGCAACACTGTCCCCGCATGCCAGAGCGCTTTCTGATCGATGGCGTGTGGCGTGGGATGGCCGTGGGAGCTGGAAGGGGGGGGGGGCAGGGGGGGGGGGGGGACTGTGGGGCGTGGCTGGGGGCAGGGAGGAGGGAGGGACGGGCAGGGAGGGGCAGGGTGTGTGTGTCTGGGACTGGGTAGACGCAGGACCTGGCGTGGGGCCTCCTCGGATGGGCGCATGGCTGATAGGCTGCTAGGGTTGCTGAGGTAGAGTCCACCGAGGTCATGTGATGTTTTGCGTGGCTGCGAGCGCTCGCGGCTTGGCGCTTGCCTGCGCAAGCAGGAGCAGGGGGCACACTGGCGCTGCGCCGTGCGGGGGAGGCGCTGCGAGGGGGCGTGTTTTGTGACCAAGTGCTGGTGACTAGCCGCTGCTCCGCGCAGCCAGAGCATCGCCCAGGGCAGCACGGGGCGCCTGTTGGTCTGCGGCCTGCTCGCAGATACCCCGTCCCACGCCCCCGCGCGCTCCCCTTGCTTCTGCTCCCCACCATCTCCGCGCCTCCGCACATCACATGGCGCCCTCCACCCCCCCTGGCGCGCCCCCGCGCCCCCCGCGCCTCTCGCCCTCACCCTCGCCCTCGCGCCCCTCGCGCTCGCACCCCCCCCGTCCCCCAGCTCGGCCCCCGCCAGCAGCCACCCCTCCTCCCCCACACCCACAGCTCGGCCTTTGCCAGCGCCCGCACCCACGCCTCTCCCTCCGCCTCCTCCCGCTCGCAGTCCTTTGTCGACGCGCCCTCCCCGCACCCCCCTCTCCTCTGCGTTCCGCGCTGGCTCTGCCCCAGCCTCCGCATCCCCATCCACCTCCGCCCGCTCCCGGTCTTTCTTCGATGCCCCCGCCGCTTGCGGCCTCTCGGCCCACCTCGCCTCGGCGCCCAGCCTCAGGCGCTCTCTCCCCCGCCCGCCGCGCGCGTGCTCCCGCTGGTTCCCCTGGCTCTCGGCTTCCCTCCCCGGACCGATCGGCCACGATGATCACTGTCCCTGCCTCCGCGCGCGACCCCGCGCCGCCCCCACGGGGGCAGAACGACGAGCCTACCAGCGCCATGCCTGGCTTTTCTCCGGCTCTTAGTGAAGAGTGGAACATGGCCTCCACAGTCGGCCCTCTGTCCGCAGTCGATGCGCGCGAGGACGCGTTCGGCCCAGCTGCTGCGATCCACCGCGCCTCCCTTGCCTCCCATCACCCAGTCCGAGCCCAGCCACGGCGCCCCTACTGGCACCGGTACCGGCACCGGATCCAGCGGCCGCACCAGCCCCCAACGTCCCTCCCCCGCACGCGCTCCCCCTGCTCCACCTGTGGTTTCCATTGAACCCCCGCCCACGCCATCGAGCGGGCAGCGACGGTATGCTTCTATTTCTTCTGGCAGCTCTCGCCCCTATACAGCGGCTAGGAGCCATGACTGGCACCCCCGACCTACTTCGCCTGTACGATCCAACCCCTCTACCTCGTCGCGCGTCCAACAGCGCATCAGCCAATATGACTCAGCGTCCAAGCTCTCTTCGTCCCGCGCTCGGTCGGGCGGTCTTACCCCGCGCATGGAGCAGGCAGCAATCCCGGGGTTGCCAGGATCGATCGAAGGGCTGCAGATGCTGCAGCCTCCAATCCCAATTGCGGGAAAGGCGCTGCATCAGACGACACTGGAGGTGTTTGACTTTACCCCGTATCCTTCTACCACTGCGTACCCGGGATGGGCGGCGGCGACGGCCACGATATTTGAACACTTGCTTGTCTTTTCCCCCGGCCCATGCAGGAAGCAACAGAGCACATGATCTTGCCCCTTTCCGACTTGGTGTCGATCACGGCAGGCAAGATGGTGCGCACGCCCGCTACCACTACCAAGGGGTCTGGCTATCGATATCCTCTATCGCTCGGGCTCAAGGATACCCGAGTGTCGCTCGCCTTCTCTGACGCTCAAACGCGTGTCGTCTTCAACGTGGATCTCGAGTACGTCCTGGCTGACCCGCTCCCTGTGACCCGCATGCTAACCCTTCTGGATTGTTCAGCTCGCAAGCGAGGCAGAATGGTGGGATGGGTGCCGGGCCAAGTTTGGCACGGCCCCTCTCAGGTCGCACCCCGCCCGCGTCGGCAGTGGGCCAAACTTCGGCCGCCGGAGTCACCCATCTTCCGCCACAGCCTCGCTCCACCGCGTCTCTCATGCCGAGACGTAGTGGACGTGACTCGTCGCGATCCTCCGCGTCGGGCCATGAGTCGGGGATCAGCCCAAGTGTGCAGCAACCCGCTTCAGCTATGGGTCTCACCAACCTGCCCGCCTCTGAGGCCAGTGTCCCAGCGCCCCAAACGGCGATTGAACCGCAATCAGTCATCGGGATGACGTTTCCCCGCTCTGAAGCAGGAACTCGCTCCCTAGCGCCGCCTGCGGGCCCTGCATTGGTACAGGAATCTGTCCTGGGCCTCCCGCCTCTCCCGGATCCAACTGCTTCGATCCAAGCGCCACCTTCGACAGCCCCAGCAGCGTCTGATATGGGCATCTCAGCCATTCCCGACGAACGCGGTCCGCTCTCGCTCTCGTCTGCTCCGGGGCCTGGAATGACGTCCGGGCCCGAGACGATACTCAGCCTCGGTACCCTACCCCAGGGTGAGGCGACGGAGGAGCTGCTCCACCCCCGGCGGGCGCGCTTTCGTCGGTGGGTGGGACGCAGGTACCGGACCCGGCAGCTGGCTACCCTGCGTTGACCGTCTCTCTTCCGCCCGTCTTTACTTCTGGCCGGTCGACTACCGAGTTGGCAACGAGCGAGCTACCGGACGCCCCCCTTGCGCCCCGTACGCCCGAGACGAGGATAGATTTGAGCTCGACGCTGGGTGCGCCTACGGCGCCGAGCCTTGTGCAGCCCCAATCGGAGTGGGCACCTGCTTCCGCTGTCGGCACCGCCTGTGACACCTCGCTTGTAGGCGTGAGTGTACCCGATGCAAAATCGGACACGGACACGCCCGAGAGAGCATGGCACGTTGCCCCCCTCTCCGTCAAGGCGCCCTCTTCTTCGATAGGCGTGAGTGAGGTGCCGACAGAACGTGCGCTGTCGGCACTGACGTACCCCGAGACGGTGTTGGCACCTGGGTCGGAGATGGACGTGGAGGTGCTACCCAAACCGCCAGAGGAGGTGCGTCCCCCCACGTACGCCGATACGGCGCTGCAACCGGAAACCGAGATCAACTTTGATGTGCCGACGTGGCACGAGGACAAGACCGTGGCTTCGCCGTATCCCGAGACAGTGTTGCCGCCAGCAACGGTGATGGACATGGACCTGCCGCTGTCGCCGGATGCCAAGCGTTTCGCGCCGTATCCCGAAACGGTGTTGCAGCCTCCCACGGTGATGAGCATGGACCTCCCCAAGGCCGGAACTGAGGTGCGTTCCGTCAAATACCCCGAGACGATAGTGCCACACCCGAGTGAGGCCGGCTTCAACTTGTCTCAGCTTCCCGACGAACTCATTCGTCCCGTCCCCAGCCGGATTGCCACTGCGGTAGCGCCTACCTCCGCCCTGAGCGGGCCAAGGGGGGTAAGCGAGATGGGGTTGGAGAAGCGTCCGCCGCAGCCCTTTTTGGCATCTCGGTCCGCGGTGGGCACACTTCTAGCAGGTTCACAGATCCTGGACAGCGTGCCCCGCCGAGCGCGTTCGGAGGTGGGAATGCCGCCAGAGACAAGCTTCGGATCGTACGTTCCATCGTCCATGGGGGTTCCCACGGTAGAGGATGCGAGGGCGAAGGAACCTGTCTACTACTCGCCGGGCAAGCATCTTTCCCGTGCTTGGTCGGCTCAGGACATTCCTGACGTCCCCCAGATCCAGCGTGGTCCATCCCCAGATTCGGATCGGACCATTCGTGCACCCCCCTCTCGTGCCGCCGTACCCGTCTTGGCCCAACGCCCACCTTCTCCCCCGCCGCAAGCGACACGCTCAGTCAACCTTTCCTCCTTTTCGGTTCCTGCCTCGCAGCCAGCGTCCGAGGTGGGCGTGCCCGCGCCCGATACCCTTCTTCCCGACACGCCCCTGGAGCACGAAGCGACACCAAGAGCGGAGCCTGCGGAGATGTCCATGGCTGATGCCGGGCGCCCGGTTCGGCGCGAGATCAACTTGGGACCACCGAGTAGCGTGCAGCATGACCCGACATTGGCCACTTCCATTCCCAGGGTGCCTTCCACGCTCGCACGGGTACCACCAACGGTGGTGCCTTCGCAACGGGAACTTGGTGCCGCTCCTCACACGGAGGAACACGCTTATCCCGAGATGGCTATGGGCGACGCGCCCCACCGGGTGCAGACATCTCCCAGTGCACCTCTCACTACCGCTGGCGTTTGGCCGGATGCCGCGCCGGAAACGCCCTATCAGTCGGTCAAAGAGAGTATGGTTCGGAGCAACGCTGCTGTCCCTCGGGTTGAACGTGATCCCAGCGCAGTTCCGATCGCTAGCGTTGCTCCCGACAGGCAGGATGCTGCAACGGGGACACCGTATCCGTCGGTCAGGGAGGATATGGCCATGGGCGACATGGGGCACTCCGAGGGCCCGCGCCAGCCGACCACCCCGCCGGAGCCATCCTGAACCCTGGCCCCATCTCAGCGCAAGAGCCAGTTCCTGTCGCCACTGAGCACGCCCCCAGGCGCCTGAGATGGTAATGGGCGATGCGCCTGCCGCCGTCGAACAGAGCCTGGGCGACGAGCCCCATCCGGACGGGCTGCAGGACTGGACCCGACTTCCGTATGGCGGAGCCAGGCCAAGGATCCCGTCTGCCCGGATCCCGTCTGCCTTCGAGCCGGTGCCTCCCGCTGCGCCCGTCTTGTCACGGGAGCCGTCAATGCGCGAAGAAGCAGTGGCGCCTCCTCCCCAGGCGTCTAGTCCCGGTCGCCGTGCTGTCGGACTCTCCCCTTTGACCGCCTTCACTGCCCCCGAAAGTATCGTGAGCATCGCGTCCACCGACCCATCCCCCAACGACAGTGCCAGCCACTCGGCAGCCAATACCGCATTCCTCGCTCCGAGCGTCCGTCGCGATACGCCCCTGCCCGCGCCCCCGGGCCCAGCCAGCATACCGATTGACCCCGTTTCCGCGCCAACGACGCAAGAGCAGATTGGAACCATGGCCGAGCCGCGGCTGTCCCAGTCCTGGGGTGAGGGCGCCCGCCGAGGTCGGAGCTGATGCACATGCCGGAACCTCCATCGGGGGGGCGTGGACGCGACCGCCGACGGGCTACTACGCTCCTTCCGCGCCTACGACCCACCGCCTCCTGTCCCGCCCAAAGTGACGGATGCAGGCTCGATGTATCGCCGGTGAGCGCCTACCACGACAGTTCAGCCCATTCCCGTGGCGGAGCAAGCGCCTAGGTTGACCATGCCCGATGCGCCCATGCCGTTCAATGCGCCCGACCCCAATCTGGCGTCCTACCCAGCCCCCCCTCCCACCGCGGGACCATCCCCAGTGTCCGTACGCCCCCCCGGGGTACCGTCCATAGTGGCGCGAAGAGAGGAGGAAGTCGAACCGGCGTCCTACGTTCCTCACCCAGACCACCCACCGAGAACGTCTGGGGTGCCGTCTCTGCGCGATCCCCCTCAGCCTGAGCCATGGGACCTACCCCATCACAACCCCAGCTTTTCCGACCAGCCAAGTGTGTATGGGACGGTACCGCCGGGTCCGGCTACCACGGCAGCAGCCCCAGCACCTAGTGTCCCTACGCCCTCGATGCAACCGCCCTCTGCTCACCCTCCGGCCCCTGTTCTCCCCAGGAAGAGGACGCGATCCAGCCGAGCGAAAATGCCGCTCCCCCCGCCCATCCTCGCGACACGTCTCTCCAATGCCCGCTGCCACTCCGGCTCCTGCCACTCCGGCTCCTGCCACTCCGACTCCTGCCACCGTCTACGAAGATGCGCCTGCGGCCCCGACCACGGTCCCTCCCCACAGCGAGGCCGGACACGAGGACGGTGCGGGAGTGCTAGGTCTCGATCCGGCGTCCATGCGGCCCGACGCGGCAGGTTCGGCGCCTCGACCCTCCCCCTCGCTCCACACGGACGGGCCAGATGCGTTTCATATGATGCCGCCGGGTCATCCGACGGGCGAGAATGGGACCCCGCGGAGTATCCACAATGAGTACGTTGCTTGGCGCCGCTCCGGTTTGGATTTGGACCAGAAGAGAAAAGTGAGTGGGCTAACTGTTTGTTTGTTTGTTTGTTTGGTGGCAGCAATTTGCCTCTTCCCGACACGGGGAATGCGGAGGATGCAGGTGATGCTGAAGATGCTGGGGATGCCCACTCCCAGGAACCTGACCGTCGATCCCTTGACGTGCCTGCCGCTGTTGACCAGGAGACGGCACCGTCTGCCCAGGGGACGGGAGATCCAACCCCTCGCGTTGCGCCCCTTCCATCAGAAGCGGCATCAGGGTCCGAGCCCCAGAAGAAGGAAGCAGAAGAGCCGTCGGAGCCAGCGGATGCCAATGACGAAACGGGCACGGAAACGTCTGACCATGCAGAGAAGCCAGAGGAAGACGAGAAGAGGGAGGCACCTACCCCCGGCGGCAAGGACGACGCGTCCTCCAAACCAGATGGTCAATCTGCGCGCAAGGAATGGTGGCCCCAGTTGATGCATGAGCTTGCCAGCACTGGCCAGTTTGTCCTGGCGGACGATTTGAGCGAAAATACAAGAGCCAAATTTTTCGGCCGGCCCGAAACGAAGCAGACTCATTTCTTGCCCGGACTGACACCGCCAGAACTGAGGAAGAACATTGAGCTACCTGATGAAGAGGGAGAGGGTGCCGAAGGAGAAAAGGAGAGCAGAAGAAAGCCGGGAGCGCCGACGGAGCTTCTGCTCCGGCGATCGATCCTCGTGGCGTGTCCCTCCCTGGATCGGCAGCTCCATCCAAGGTTGGATCCAAATCCAAGCCTGCCTCGTCCGCATCTCCTCCCGGTACGTCCCGCACGTCATCCAAACCCGCCTCCTCCCGGTCGGGCTCTGGCAAAGTGGGCTCAAAGCCCCCCAGCGAACCTGAGAAGGGCGAAACCCGCTCTCTTCCTGGCGCGGAAGGGGCTGAACCTGACGCTGAAGGAGGCGAGGCGGACGTGCCTGAGATCAAGGAAGAAGCCCCGAACGGTACTGCTAGCCCAGGTATGAAACCCGAGTCCGATTCGTCCCATCCTGCTACTAACGCATCATGTTCCATGCCCGCAGGCGTAGATGGACCCAAGACGGAGAGTAGGGACTTTTGAATCCCTCGGACGGACTGCACCAGCACCAGCCAGAAAGATCAAGAGCCACTATGCTACTGCCCCCCATACCCTTCTACGAGTACGGCACGGTCCCTCAGAGCCGAACCCCCCAACAAGGTGACGAGGACGAGGAAGATGATGGCCATTGGCTGCCGGCCGTTCCCGCATCGGAGGCGTCCCACCCTTCAAACCAGGAGGAAGAAAAGGAGGACGAGGGCGAACACAAAGTGGAACCGGAAACGGAAGAACCAAAATCGTCTCGCAGCTCGGCTGCCGGAAGCACCCGTAGCCGCCCACCCCCTGTGGCTGGACCATCGGCCGGCCTCTTTCGGCCATCGCAGAGGACGCAGCCAGCCACGCTGGGACTGGTGGATCTACTTCTTGGGCGACGACGCGACGGCGGGGCCGGACGGCGAACGTTCCTTGGCCGACGGGGATGCTGGTATGCCTGAGGCCATGCTACCGAGTCGGACGGGGCGGATGCTGAGCCTGGCATGGCTCCTGGTACGTCTGTTGGCAGCGCTCAGGATAGAGAGCTTCCTCCATCCAAGGGGGACGACACTCCTGGGGGAAAGGAGAGCGGTCCTGTTGAAGATAGGGATCTTGCTCTCCCGCGGTCACCGCAGCCATCGGAAGCAGAATCGTTCAAGACGGCCCCTGCCCCTCCCGAAACGATAGCGGGGTCCATCGCGCCTTCCTTTCCCCCCTCTCGGGCCGCTTCCCATCGCCCGTCCAAGGCTGCCTCTTCCAAAGCGTCATCTGGCACCCGTAGCCCCCTCAGTAAAGTGGCGCAAGCCAGGCTCGCTACGAGGCGATGGATTCGGCTCCCCCACCTCCGCTGTCTCGACCGCGTTCCGTCGCAGGCAAGCCTCGGTCCATGGCCAGTTCTGTGAAGGGGGCCAAGCCGGATTCGGCAAGGTCGGCCTCCGAAACGCCGGCGTCGGCCCAGCCTGCAGCAGCACAGTCTGCGTCTGGAAAGAGTGTCGGCAACGCAATCGGGCTTCGGCAACACCCTCGCACGGCCTCGTGTCCAAGTTCCATCGGACAAGGCTCCATCGGTCAAGGCTCCATCGGTCAAGGCTCCATCAGAAAGTCTGCCCGGCCAGTCTGCTCCGTCTGCGGCGCGCGCCTCAGAACGGCCGGCTCTTCTGTGTCTCAGGCCCAGGTTGCGCCAAGTGCTAGGGAGGCGAGCATCTACGGAACTCCGCCCATCGCCCCACCTGCCACACCGTCTCCCATTAAGTCAGCGGTGCAAAGTGGGGGCCAGGCGAAGTGCCAACGGAACTGCCGCATCTTGGAGACGGGCAGAGCAAGGTGGAGGGAGGATCTCTTCCATCGATTGGATCGGAAAAGGATGCGACAACACAAGCGGGTGGAGCCCCCGCTCCCGAAGGACCGTCGGATTCATACGCCGAGTTGGCAAAGAAGCAGGATGAGCAATACAGTGCGCTGATCCAAGCCTTGCACGACGTCAACCGCTGGCTCTCGGTCGATGCACCGCGTCGCTCGGAAGAGTGGCGACGACTGGCCCAGACCATCACGGACCTCAACCATGGCTTCAGCACCATGCCAGACCAGACGGCCCGGGAAATTTCTCGCCAGCTTGCGGCGGCCGCACACAGTGCAACTCTCAAGGCAAGATTGACGGAGGACGATCCAGCACCGGATCCGAGCATCAGCCCCGAGGCCAAGAGTAACGCACCGTCGACGCGCTCCGCGCCAGGCGCTTTGGCCGAGGCGACGGCCAAGAAGCTTGCCGAGTCTGTCGACACCTCTCTCCAGTCCCACCACTCCCACCCGCTCTCGGCCAAGTCTGATTCCATCAAGGCAGCCTCTATCAAGGCACCCTCTTCCAAGCCTCCCTCTGCTCCCGCCCCCTCTGCCAGGGCCCCCTCGGTCTGCGCGCTCTCTGAGAGGGCACCTTCGAGTAAAGCGTCATCTGCCAAGCCCACTTCAGAGCACGGGGCACCTGGGCAGACCATCCGATCTCCGGCCAGTACCACTTATGTCACGGTTCCCGGCCCCCAGTCTGAACGCGGCAGCGTGGCTCCTACTCTGTCGCTTCGGAATGTCGAAGCAAGCCCATTCGGGCCGGCAGGAGGGAAACCGAGCCTTGGTGGCTCGGTGGCTGGCTCAGTCAAATCCGCTTCTCCGGTACCCTCCGCTGCGTCCCTGCGATCTCGCTCCCCTCCCTCACCTACTCCCTCCTCCAACCAGGGCTCCAAACACATGCCATCCCATCATTCGTCCGTTGCACCAAGTGAGCCGGGTGAGCCGGAACCGAAAACGGGGTCCAGGCCGGCCTCCGTCGCCTCTGCGGCACAGAGCAAGCCAGGCTCGTCTAAGGCGGCCTCCGGCGCTGATGATCCCAATCGCAACTTGGGTTCCCGGATCGACATTCTCATTCACCAACTGGGAGCACCTAACGATCCTGCCCCTACCGTTGAACTAGTGGATGATAAACCAAAGGACGAACCCAGTGCACCGCCCGAACTTGAGCCCCCGCCTCAGTCAAGGAGGAAAGCGGTGAGGGAGATGATGAAGAACATCCGTCCGGTGACCCCGCGCCGGAGCCCGTGGAAGATGGCGATACGGGTGCGGACAAGCCGATTGTGGAGGTCCACCACACGCTCGAAATCTATGGCGATCCTGAGGCACAACACAAGGTGGAAGTGACGCATGAGGTGGTTACCGGGGAGTCCGACCCCAGTCCTCCCGTGGACAAGGAGCCAGCCCACGAAGAGAAGGAGGACGTCGCGGAGCAAGCCAATGAAACGGAACCCGTTGCCGCGCCTACAGAGGAGGAGCTGGAAGAAGAGATCGACGCCCAAAGTGAGCATGCGACCGAACACCCCTCTGCCACACCTGCCGCGTCGCCCGTTCCCGCACCGCGCTCTCCCGAAACAGCGGTCTACCATCTCGTGCCCGAGTCGCCTCTCGCACCATCGCCCGCTCTGGGCAGCGTGGCGCAGTCCATGGCGGATGGAGGGATTGAAGTAAGTCCCACGCTGCGCAACGGGTACATCGAGTCCCTGTACAATTGGATGGACCGAGCCGATTCTGCCCGGCCCCTGCCCCTGCCCCGGCAGGGGACGCGGATGCACAAGGCGACGAGGACAAGGACCGTGACCTGCCTCCTATCCAAGAGGCTGATGAGGACGAAGATGAGCACCCTCCCCCTTGCCGAGCAAAGACGATCCCAAGGATGAAAGGCAGCAGCTGAAGAGGCTGCGCCTGACCCGGCCGAGACTGCTAAAGAGGAGGAGGCTGCCCACGCCTGCCCAGGCGGAGGCGGAGGCACAAGCGCGGGCTGAAGCCGAGGCGCAAGCTCAAGCCGAGGCCCAGGCTCAAGCTGAGCGGAAGCCCAAGCTCAAGCCGAGGCGGAAGCTCAAGCCCAAGCCGCGGCCGAAGCTCAAGCCGCAGCAGAAGCTGCTGCTTTGGCCGAAGCTGAGGCCGAAGCCAAGACCATGGCGGACCAGGCTCAAGCCGCGCTGGAGGCCAAGCAGGCCGCCGACGCGGCCGAGGCCAAGGCCAAGGCCGATGCTGAAGCCAAGGCCAAGGCCGAGGCAGAAGCGGAAGCCAAGGCTGAGGCGACCAAAGCGGCCAATGCCAAAAAGGCGGCGCAGGACAAGATGCTCAACGAGACGCATGCGAGCGTGCAAGCCATGAGCAAGGCGATGGAGGCCTCAGGACCTGCTATCAACACGAGCTAACGAGTCCAAGGAGCAGGAGGAGTTCAAGGCGCTCGATGCTGCTCGCGCTGAGCCTTGGCCTCGCATCAGTTGGCCACCATGGAACTCCTCCAGAAGGAGCGGGAGGCCAATGCAGCGCTCGTTGCGTCGCTGGATGCAAAGGTTCGTTGCGTGCTGGATTGTTATGATGCGCTCTCTTACTGACTCTTGTTGCTCTCCTCACCCATTTGTCAGAGATGATCCAAGCGCATGATGAGGAGCGCAACCTTCGTCAAACCAAAGACCAAGAGCGGGATCCCAAAGCTGGTATGTACCAATCCGGCGAACGGAAATGCGTACTAAACTTGTTGATGCTAGCTCTTGAGGCGTTGGCCCACGTTGTCAATGACACAAACCAAGTCACGCGACCCAGTTCAACGCTACGAACGAGTCGGTTCAGAAGCTGATGAACGATGTGCTTCAGTCGCAGCATGCCAAGCACATGGAGATGGTCAAGGCCGTGTCCTCTGCTGGCGGGGAGTATGCGCAGGTCATGGCGCAGACCACCGCCGCCGACATGAAAAAGGTCCTGGGCAAGGAAGTCTTGCGCATGTTTGAAGAGGTGGGGCGCATTCGAGAGAGCAAGCGGAGCCTGGAACACGAGCTGGGCGAGTTGTTCCAGTTGCGTGCCAAGTATGGCAAAGGCATCCCCGCCAAGGGCGCTGGCCGGCCGCACCTCCTGCACCCATGTCGCCCCCCAAGGTGCCTGGCAGCCCGGCCAAATCGGCCGCCCCTACCGCGGCCACCCAGCTCCATGGTCACGGCCCGCCCTCCAAGGCGCCTTCTCGCCGCCCGCAGCTCCCCGTTCCTCCTGCCTCGGCAGCCGGAGGCCACTAGCACTAGTTCGCGCACCCGGCCGCGTTCATCACGAACTTCCCTCCCCCCCGATCGCCTCTGGCCGTTCCACATGCACATGGTGCACTCCCGCTACTTCCCATCCGATCCGATCCGATCCGACCCCACCCTACCTTACCCCACCCCTTCCTCCCAACACACACCATGCCTAGCCCATGCCACATCCATGCCTCTACCCCCCCTGCCCCGCCCCGCCCCACGCCTACCTCGAGGGCCGCTGGGGTGCGTGGCTCTCACCCGATACCGTCTCGGTTCGTCCACACCTACCCCCCTGTACATTCCCTCAAAAGTGGACGAGGGTTTCCGGGCCGTGTTTGCTTCGTCCATCATATTCCCCATTCCCGGCCCTTGGGGCCATGTCTTCACCTGGGCCAGCGGGCCCGACGCGCCCTCGGTGTCGCTTGCGCCGCGACATCCGGGCCACGGGCGCCCCCAGCCCCATTTTGTGCTTCTTTTTCTCCCTGCTGCGTTCATATTGCGTTCTGTGCTTCGTATCGCCCCCCATCCCATGTTGATATGTGTGTACTTGGCGACGTTGCTCTCCCCCCGACGAAAGAAAGAAGCGACCCATAGCCTCTGCTGTTGCGCGTTGTACTTTTGTGTTGCGCAGGACGCGCTGCTTGCTTCGCCCTACGCCCGCGGCGATACGCGCATTACTATTGGAAAGGAGAATGCAAAGACAGCATCCACGCGGCAGCAGACACACTGCCCCTGTGCCTGGCCCTGGGCAGTTGCACCGATCCCCCGCCGGCCCAGGTCGGCCCACCCCCCCCCCGCCCCCCCGTCCCCCCTCCACCACCATCCGACTTGTGCGCAGCCCAGGCATGGCGGAGCTGCCCAGTTCGGAGCGCTCGGTGCGCGCCAACCGCAAACGCGAGTGTGGCGAATTGATCGCGGCGCTGGAAAAGTGCCATGCGAAAGGACTGGGGGCACGCATGATGGGCGTATGCACTTTGAAGCGGCATGGCCGATTGCTTCTTCCATGAAGAGGTAGGTTGGGTTCTGTTGCCTGTGCCGGCGCCAGTGCCCGTCTTTGTGTGCCTTGACTCTCCCCGCGGGGTTACGCTCGCGGGGCCGCTGACCCTTATTTTGGTTGTGGTGGGAAGCGCATGAACCGTACGCGCAACGCCGTGCGAAAAAACGTGGCCGCGGCCGAAGCGTCGATGAAGGACGTTTTTCTTACCGCACGAAGAGGCGGCAGCCAAAGAGGCCATGCGGTTACGCAAGGCCCGCCAGCAGCCGAGAAGGAGGCGCAGGATTAGCCATGCTCAACATACCGTTTTCTTCTTGGCCACACTGTTTGTTGGTCCCCTTTGGAATGGGTAGCGGGCGGCCCGGTTCGGGCATCCGTCACTGGCGGATTCGCGTTGCGCGCTCTATGCGATACGATGGGTTGAACCAACAGGCAGTGCATACGGTTAGATACGACGTTTGTCCCTTGCCTACAGGATTAGAGTGCGATTGGGATGGCCCGCAAAGACGAAACGCAGCGTACAACGAAGGTGGAATGGATTGTCTGGGGGGGCAGAAGCAGTCGTGGGCAGAGGGCCAGGAGGGGAAAGTGGGTTGCTGGCGTACCCGCTCGACCCACACCAGCTCCGACATTTGCAGGGCAAGTCGCGCTACTCACTCACGACACTAGAATAAACAGAAAAAGAAGATGATGAGGATCTGGGAAGAGCAAGACGAGCCAAGGCGAAGGCAAAGAGGGGGGGAGGTTAGTATCATAGATCACTTTGTCTCACGAAGTGGAGGAGACGAACGCCAAAGATCTTGAACATAAGCGCACGATTGGAGCTGACGCTGGCATAGTACCTCAGCAGCTCGTTTTGGGCGCCCTCACATTGTCCGATATATCAACACGTCCTCGTCGATCCTCTGCACCGTTTCACGCTGTGCCGCGACCATGGAGCCAGCTGGCCAAACATTTGTCCCAACTCGGAAATCGTGCCTTCAATGTTCTCGATCGCTCGAGACCTTTGCTGGACATAGTCGTCCTGAGCGCAGCCAGCCGCAAGTCAGTACCAGCCACGGGAAAACGACGCCGGGGAGGAAGGGCGAGAGAACACAACATACCTGCTGCTCCACCAGTTGCATTTGAGTAAACGAAGTTCCATGGTTGCCCATGTCGAGCGCCAGGTACTCGCCCTCGGGCCCGGACGCTCCCTGAGCCTGGGACGCACCCTCGTCCGACAACGCCGTGGCGTTGGCTAGCTTGCTGGGCGTCGAAGCACGACTCACGGGCCCACTCGATGGACCCAAATCGTACCCGGGCAATTGCCGGTGGGCCGCAGCGGCCGCGGTAGCAGGTGGTCGCCGGCTGCGATACAAGGGTGAGTCTATGGGATATGGGACGTCAGCCAGGAGGACACGAACCAAAAGGGGGGTGGGGGGGCTTACCAGATGTTTCTGTCGACCCGGGGGCTGGACGGGCGCCGCCGTAGGCATACTGCCCCGTCCGATCGCGGGAGGCTTTGATGTTTTGAGTGCGGGTCTCGAGAATGTCCTGAAAGTTGCTGGTGGCGCCGAGGCTGGACTGGAGTAAGCTCACCACGTTGCCTTGATGTTCGGCGACGGTAGCTTTGGGTCCCTTGGGCTTGCCCGTCTTGGCTGCGAACTGCTGCAGGCCAGAAATCTGACTGTTGATCGCCGCTAGGTCGGCCTTGATGACCTGGGTCAGCTGGGAGATTTCAACAGCACGATCGTCAAATAGGTTGCGGCGCTGGACCACTGCTCAGGGGGCAGAAGGAGAAAGAGAGGAGGGGTTGGTTAGGAATGCAAGACGGACAGGGGGGGGGGGCTGGGACAGGTACCCACGCTGTGCCAGGTTGCCCAGCTTCTCCGACGTGCGCGCCACGTCGAGAAAGATGAGCTGGGCGCGTTCAGCAAACTCGCCCCGCCGCTTTCCGGGCGCCGAGGCAGGGGGTGGTGGGGGGAAGGGTGGGGGTCGTCGAGGAGGGCGTGGCGGGCGGCGCGGAGGGGCGTGGCGGATGTGGAGGCGGGCTGGCCGGCGGAGGCGGCGGCAGCACTGCTGGCGGAGGGCGTCGAGGAGGCGCCACGGGCAGCGGCGAGGGCGGCACGGAAGGCGGCGGTGCGGTCGCGGACGCGCGTGCCAGCGGCCAAGTAGCGGCGGTTGGCGTGCATGCGAGGCGAGGCGATGCGTGCGCCGAGGCGGCGGTGGGGGCGGGGGGCTCGGTGGGGGCAGCGCGGCGGACGGCGGCCGCAAGAGCGACGAGCGAGAGGGCGAGCTGGCTGCGTCGCCTGCCGCCGCCACGTCGATGGAGGCGGGCGAGCAGCGGGTTGAACGTTTCAGGCGCGCACTCTCAAAGCAAGTGCCCCCAGCGGGCTCAGTTGAACGTGAAGTGCTGCCGCTGTCGTCTCTGCATCCCCTTCGAGTCCAAGCAAACGCACCCGGCCTATGCCAACGACCACGACCCTTGTCCAGCGTCGAGGGTATGTTCGTCCCCTCCCCTGCCCCCTGCGCCCGGCCAACGTGTACAGCTGCCCCGACGTTCCATGGCCCGGCATCATTGCCTGTGGGGGATCAGGGAGTCTCAGGCACGGCGGTCCCTGCAATCCGTTGCAGTTTGCCGTGAATTATACAGAGGCTGGTTTCACACTGTAGCGGGCAAGAGGGGTGTGCTTGCAAGGCCATAGTCCGCCCCTATAAAGAAGGAAGGAAGGCATCCGCGAAACTAGGCTTGACTGGGAACCGGCGGTGGCAGGGGGACCTCTCCTGTTGAAGTCAGAGCAGCAGGCTGGCGTTTTTGCAGTGCCTCCTCCACCCAGTCGTACACCAGGCCCGCGCTGCCACTCATGCCCAAACCACCCAAGACGCCGTTAATAATACTACCTACCCGTTTGACTGGGTAACCAAGGAGGGCGACACGTCAGTAAGGCCTGCGACAACTGTAGGGGTGGAACGAGAGAGGCAACGAGGTGGAGCGACGTACGAAAAATGGCAGGGATGGCCAAGGCCCCCACCACCCCTCCAATGACAAAGTAGTCTTCCGCCTTGATGTAGGCAGCGTTGTGGCGCATGGCGGTAGCCTGGGCAAACGTCGCCTGGTCACTGGCGCTGGAGCAGGTCTGGGCTGCATAGGCGCCGGCCACCAGGCTGCCGGTCAGGGGCACAATCCAATTGGCGCGCAGCAGCCCCCGCAGGCTAAAGCGGTGCTTGCGTCAGGCGCAGAGCAGATAGACGGGCGAGGCGGCCAACGATGCGTACTGGGCACCATGGAGCGCGGACTTTCCAATGACAAACTGGCGGTGGATGCCTTGGCCCATGACCGCTTGGACCTGGGTTGATGTTTGGGACGTATGGGAGGAGGCAAGCCCATGCTGGGCGGCGGGCACGGGGGGATGAGGACTGGATCCGTAAGGGTCGCTCGGCGATGGCCGCCAATGCGGGGGTGAACGTTGATTGATGATACATCGATGTTGGATGGGCCATTGATTATGATTGCCCCGGCCACAATCGCCGCGATGACATCACAGGACAAAGTGAAATGTCGGGTGGGGCTTACATAAGACTCCACTGCCTGCCCATGGCAAAAAACCCAAAGCGTCTCTTTTGGGCTCAGAGCGCTGTGTCGATCAGCGCCACGCCCCCCCACCACTCCTGCTCGGAACGCCATGCCCGCGTCCACCCGCCCATCGAGGGCGGCCAAAAGGCGAATATCCTACCTCGAAGCCCCCCTCGACTCGGACGCCGTCTCGGATGCTGCGTCGGCTTCGGCATCGGCTGCGGCGTCGGACGTTGCGTCGGACACTGCTTCGGGCTCGGACGCACCTGCACCCCGGTCTGTCCCTCCCGCGGCCCAGGCCAGACGTCCACACAAGCGCGCCAGGCGTCGCGCCTCCCCCCCCCTATCCAGTGCCTCCGACACCGACGAGTTGACCCCTCCGCCGCCATCGCCCCCTCGGCCTCGGCCTCCTGGATTGCCCTGGTCCCGCGACGATGTCCGCTCGCATTCCCCGCACACACCATCTACTCCAACACGCCTCGCGCCCGCTCCTCCGAAACCGTCTTACCCCTCTTCCCTGGGATCCTGGAAACTACCACCTTCCAGCGCGCTTACGTCTGGCTGCATCGCGTCACTTTGTTGACATTCCTCGTGCTTCCCCCGATGCGCATCTGGATGCGTTGCTGGATTCCGATGTGATCACTCTGCGCTCGGCGCGGAGACCCAAGAGGAGGGACGCGAAGCGCAAGCCGGGCGGCGTCCTTCGCGGCGGCCCTTGCACGTATTTCGAGACCAATTTCATCGGCGTGAGCTGGGGTGGCAGACCGAGAAGTGGTTCACTTCAATGCGCTTGCGGACCAACTGGATGCCGAAGGGGCGCTCGGCCCGGTCCCCGTTCCGGGCGAACCAACGAACGTGTGCACCTCGCCAACGTGATTGCAGCCGGTGACCTGTTACGCCAATTTCCCCGTGCGCCCCCGCTCGTTCCACCACTTCCTCAAGCGCTGGAGACCCCCGCGCCAAGCGCGACGAAGAGGTGTTGCGCTTGGTCCGCCAGTATCGTACCCGACACGATGCGTATGCAGCTCTGTACCATCGCCACGCTTTGGCCGCCTGGCCCGACCCTATGGCTTCCGACGACGGGGAAGGCGTGCTGACCGATCAACTGACTGGAATCGTGGATCGCCTTGGAGGCAAAGCGCTCAAACCGGTATTTCTCGCTCCAGCGCCACGCAGCATTCCCACCCCCATCCCCATGCCCGTCCATCTCTCGCTCCCACTCTCGCTCTCGCTCTGGATCTCTGCCCCGCTCTCGCTCTCGATCTGGTTCTCTGTCCCGCTCTCGCTCTCGCTCCCACTCGATCGATAAACCGGGCAGGACTTCCAGCAAATCAGAGTCGAATCAAAGCTCTCTGTCATTGCGTTCCGGATCTCGGTCCTCCAGTCTCCACCCCGCTCATCGTCTCCCGTCGATCACGAGGGAGTGATGGATCCTCTTCTCCTAGGTCTCGGAGCTCATTCTCTTCCGCGTCTTCCTCGTCAGGATCAGATATGCATGAGAGCGATGGAAGTGAGGATGCGGGGCGGCGACGAGGCCCTGTGCGAGCCGACGAGCTGGCCAAGCTATTGGGCGTGGTGGAGCCGTCGAGTGCGCTGATCGAACCTGTGCTGGCCAGCATTGAAGGCGACCTGCGGAAAGTGTACGCACTACTACCTTGTTGGTCGCTCGACGGCGCCAAACGGAGCGACGGCGCATGTTGCTCACTCGCTCCCGGACCGGCGCAGTACGAGTCGGCAGCGCAGTGGGGTACGAAGGCCCGATGTTGGATTGGAAGGATATGCTCGTCATCCTCCAGTCCAATGGCGTGGACCTTCCAGACGCGCTGCGCGTCCGTGCTTCAGCCGCACCGAACGCGCCGCCTGTTGGGGGAACGGGAGCCTGGCCTGCGTTGATCCCTGCCACCGATCCACGGACCACCGCGCTCCGTCGGACCATTGAGCGGCCCAAAAAGATCTACGAGCCGCATGGTAATGGTACGGACGAAGCTGCTGCGCGCGCCGTTTCGCCTGCGCCCACCTCCTCCTCTTACGCCTCTGCGTTCCACACGGTAGACCGCGCCGAGTCGAACCCGCCGGCCCGCGTCCGGGATCGCGCTGCCTCCTCGGGCGTTGGACCCGAGCCGTGCTGCCGAGCAAGCTCGGGAGGTGCGCTCCGACCTGTTTTCCCCCCGCCCCGAGCGCCGACTGGGCCAGTCTGTTGTCCGATGCGTTTATCCCCGTTTGAACGCATGGGTGCAGATCCGCGTGTTTTCTGAGATCGAGAGCGCACGGAAGCAGTGTGCGCGCGCGGAAGTACTGGGCGAGGTAGTAGTGCCCATGATGGGCAAGAGGACATAGTGAGTAGGGGACTTTGGAACCCCTTCTTTTGTCGTTCTGGGGTGCTTCTTGCCAACAAGGCAGGACGATTGATCGGGCGCTTGGCGGGATGGATGGATGATGTACGCTCCTGACAACGACGAGGTCGACGCGGATGCATCCTGCATCCAGCATACCCCCACCATTGCCCGCCCGCTGCGCAGCCTGAGCCCTGCCTTCTCATCTGCAGTTAGGCCCCAGCTTGGCTGGCGGTTTAGCGAGGGATAGAGGGGGGGGGGAGGGTGAGCGATAACTTGAGAGCGCGGAAGTATATGTGTGAAGCCCCGGGGAGGCCGTCCAGATCAGCCTGACATGTGGCAGGGAAGAAAAAAATGCCTCTTAGCCGAATCGAACGACTGATCTTCGCATTACAAGTGCGACGCTGTAGCAGAGAAGAAAAAAAATGCCTCTTAGCCGAATCGAACGACTGATCTTCGCATTACAAGTGCGATGCTGTACCACTGAGCCAAAGAGGCGTGTTGTCCAACGCGGGAATGCTACCGATACAAGGTGAACCTTCCCTGGTCTCGGCGCGCACGTAATGATGATACATGATGCGGTGTTGAACATGCTTACGTATGCAGGGGCACTGTAGGGTTGGGCGTACGCGTGTGGCCGGCCAGCAGCCGAGAGGAAATCAACACGGCAGCCGCAAGCAAACCAACACTGCTGGCAGCCACTGCTACACCAACACTCTGGACCCACTGTTACACCCACTGTTGGTGTGGCCATGGTACGTCCCCTCCTGGCTGCTGGCGCACAAGACAACGAAACGCAGCTGACCGTCCCATAGTCCTCGTCTCTCTCACGTCCGAGCGGCCTGAAACGCTTGCCGGCACGCGCGCCGGGTACGACGTGTTCCAACGCGAGCGTGCCCGCCTGGTGCACCAAATCAACGAAGTACGTGTCTCTCCTGCCTGCTGTGCGCTGCCTTGCGCTGACCCTTGTGCACCCCAGTCGTTCGAGGTGCTGCTCGAGGGGCAACCAGCTCAACCGCAAACTCGAGGAGTCCATCGCTGTCGGGCAAGAGTTTGCGCCGATTGCCGGGCTGTGGAGCCAGCTGGACGTGATCATGCGTTCGGCCGGCATCCCTGACCTCGCGGCCCAAGTCAAGAGGAGGAAGGCGGCGGGCGCCGCCAACGGCGACTTCAACAACGACGGCGACCAAGGAGAAAGTTAGCACGCCGCTTGCCACTACCCAGCAAGGAGGGCGCGCGAACGCCCACACGCCGGCGATCGGCACGCCGGGGCCGGCGACGCGCGCTTCTCTCCGCGCAAGCATGGGCTTGGAGGGAGATGGTCCGAGCAAGTTGATGCCGACCGAGGAAGACTTGCCGCCCGGTGTCGCACCAGGCGGAGGCATCGTCTATGGCCGGGAGTAGGCCCAGGCACTTGGGGCCCACTTTGTATACTAATACTAATCCTACACTGTTCCGTGATGGATGGAGCGCGTCCCAGCACCATAGTCCGGTAGGCAACGAATGGATTCCAGAGGAGAGACAAAAGGAAAGGCGCGCAGGGCTGCTTGCTCGTGCTCAGCGCCGCACGTTGCCCAGCGTCACGACGTCTGGCCTTTTTTGTTCTTACCTTTCTTGCCCTGCGGTGGCAGGACCAAATGAGTGGAAGAGGAGGAAGCGGAGGAAGAGCCGGTAGGCGGATTACTTGAAGGTGCCCAGACTGACGGCCCAGCGGGACCAACCTTGGCCCTGGTAGATTGCAGTTTGCCCTGCCACTTTTCCCCTTGGGCCGTCGACGTTTTCTGCGGCAGCCCTGGGAAGGCAGCAGCAGAAGGCGCCTTTGCTTTCCCCCCAGGCGAAGGGAGGCAGCGACGACGGTCCGAACGGCCTGAGCCTGCGGACGAGGACTTGCGGTGGGAGGAGGTACCGGGGCCCAAGGCGTAGAGCCCGGTGCCGGCTTGTGTCGTGCAACATGGGCCGCCGAGCCTGGACGTTGGCATAGCGAACGCTCCGACTCGTTGCGGCCGAAGGCGTGACGACAGGCGGACGAGACATGTTGGATCCCCAACTCTTCTGCACTGGTCGCGAGCTGGGGGTGGTCAAAGCGGGGAAAAAGTCCATGGCAGCGGCAGAGCGACTGGTAGCCCACGGCGACGCGAATGGCCGCTGCCGAGCCGGCGGCGGACGCGTACCGGCTCCCGGTGGGCCTGGGCGGTTGGGACCCTCCCAGAGCAGGGAAGGAGTTGCGTGTGGCAGCGAGAGCGGACCAGGCGCGCATCAGAGCCGTCGCCTTTTCGTCCACCGTCCCAGGATCATCCCCCTGGTTCGGGGTGGAGAGGAGCAGGTTGCCCAAACCTCGAATCAGGCTCGCACCATTTTGGATCTTGGTGTCGGGCTCGCCGTCGGCCGAGTCGACGACGCTCCAACGGTGGTGGCCAAGTCATCCGCACCTGCCTCACCGGCGCGATAGGTGGCCAAGCCAATGCGCATCGAGGCCAGCTTGGACGACGTAAAGGCAGGTCCCAACACGGCGGTAGCCAGCCCAATAAACACCTGGTCAGCGGCGACTCGACATCTTGCCGTGGCCCACCGCTCGCGCCGGGACTAGGTTCGGTCGGCGCCCGCCAAACCCGGCACGTCGGCTGGGCCGAGAAGCTGCGCCTGGCACAGGGCCCCCCGCGCCCGCCGACGGCCCGCCTTGGTCCCGTACACTCTCCCCGAACGCCGCATCAACCCGAAGCGCATCCCGCTTTTCTCGTGGGGTCATACTAGAAGCATGCTCCCGCAACCGATGCGCATTGAAGTCCATCTCGTTCTAACCTGCACGTTAGTTTGGACCCTGAAAAAAAGGGCCAACGCAACGCAGTCGAGGGAGAGCACGTACCTCAAACACAACGTACTTTTGTTCTCGGCAGCTGAGGTCGGGACAAAGGTAATGCGTCTTCTCAAAGTGTCGTTCTAGCTCGCGGTAGTCGCGGTACCACGTCTGTGCCTCGGCCGCTGCCAGGCGCGCATGTGCGTTGGCTGCCTCCGCGGCCCGTCGGTTGTGGCGGGCCTCATGGTCGTCCCCCTGCACTTCGGATGGGACAGGGTCGGGGGTAGCAGAGACGGCGCACATTTGGCACTGAAAGTGCCGATCCCGTAGATGCTTGTAGAGTTCGTCGGGGCCATAGAAGAACTGGTTGCAAAACTCACACTTGCGATGCTCGCTTGTCTGGTGGGCGGCGAGCTGGCGATGCGTGTAGAGAGGGTGCTCGTAGGTGAAGATCTTCTTGAACTGAATACACAGCTCGCAAAGGCTACGGCGATGGGACTTGCTCACATGCTCCTTAAGCCCAGCCCAGCCTTGAAGAGCACCCTCTGTTCCTGTGCCAATGGCCACGGAGGGGTGGATGCCAGCGACCAAGGCAGAGCGGGGGGGAGAGTATGCTCGCACCCGAGTGAGAGCAATGGAACAACAGCAGCTGCAGAGCATCATCCTTCTCTTCCTGGGTGGCAAACCGCAGTCCCAGGCGGTTGTCGTGCCATTCCATCTCGTCCGGGGTGAACGAAGCAAACTCCCGCCCGGGCTGCAAGGTAAATACGACCTCGGCCGCCTCGGACTTGCAGTACACGCAGACACTTTGCTTGTAGAGCGCACGCAACCGCAGCGCACACCTCCCACACGTCGTGTGGCTGCATGGGTACACAGCTTGCACCCGCATCGGCTCTGCACAGATGAAGCATGCTTCCACCTCCACACCCTCCTCCTCCTCTGCTTCTTTTTCCGCTTCTTCTGGAGAGGGGGAGTAGCCGGTAACGGTGACAGCAATCGGCGAGGAGGCCTTGCCCGAGCCAGGCTGGGCGGCGTCTTTTTGAGGGTGGGGTTTGTTGTGGTCGTTGTCTTTTCCTTTGCCTTTGCCTTTGGCTGCCTCAAGCGAGGAGGCACCTGACTGAGCGGAACGAGCGCCGTCGGCGGCAGGACTGGTCTTGGCCTTGGCTTTGCCCTTGGCCTTGTTTGTCCTTGTCCTGGGCTGCGCCCTTGCTCTGGCCCTGGCCTTTGCCCGGACCCTTGCTGACTCTTGCCCGGAGCCTGGCCTGTCCTTTGCCCTTGGTAGGGGTGGCGGGTTCCGAAGCCGACGCGGCGGCAGGCTCAGAAGCGTGGGCGGCAGCACCCAAAGCGGGCCGGTCGGTGTCCTGTTCGCTGGTCAGGGTAGCACCAAAGTTGGCACGGCGACGAGGGGGCATAGGAAAGGATGCGGAGGAGAAGGGTGGCGGGGAGAGGAGGGAGGAGGAGCGGAGGAAGAGCGGGGGAAAAGCAAGGTGGCCTGAAGGAAGACGAGGATTAGGAGGAGTAGGATTTGAGTTGCGGCGGCGGATCGGCTGTGCGTACAAAGTGTCCTGTGTCCTGAGTGTGCGATGCGAAATGCGAACGAGGGCCCGGGCGGCGGCCAAGCGCATCAAATTTCAAACCAGCGGCAGCGTGCGGGAGCGCATGGCCGCTGCTGACACTGCCCCTGCGCCCGGCGGCGTTTCTCTTCGGGGCTGGGTTGTTGAAACAATGTGGCTGTGGGTGTGCGTTTCCAACCTTTCCCCCGCGGCAGGTTACATTTCAAAGCGTCCAGCTAGCTCCCAGTGCGCCCGAGGCGCAGCGCAGCAATCTTAATCCGGCTGCGTAGCCAGCCGTCACATGTCCCAGTGCCCGCCCGTCGAAACGCTGGCAACACAGAGGGGGCGTCGACCACATGGCAGCAACCCACGAGCTACCTTGCATGCACCCTACCCACCGGAGAGCATCCTGACCAGTCTCTGTCATCACGCGCAGAGCAGCCGGCATAGTGGTGGGAGAGAAGGGTGGGAAATAGATTGGTATGGCATCGGTCGGCCGGGGGGAAAGGTGCAAGGCACAGAATCCAGCAGAATTGTATAACGGCAAGCCAAAAGAGCGACGCGGGGGGTTGGACACAAGAACGGACGAGACGAGAGCAGAGTGGAGCCGAGGCCGCGAGGTTAACGCCGCCGCCGCAACAGCTGGCCAGCAGAATGCCGCCAATCGTCGCTACACCGGCCGTGATGGCCATGCCAATGTACCCCTCTGATCGGAACGTCAGCATGTCGTTGCACGTCGCACGTCGTACGTCTCGCAAGACACACATACCTTTAGCTACACCACGTTCGATCAGAGCGCCCAAGCTCTGGGCTTGGAGATTATTCGGCTCGCGCGAGAGCAGCAGCGCATTGAATCGGCGGGCCTCATCGAAGTTGCCGAGCTTGTAGTGGCCCAGGGCAAGGTAGTAGACGCATTCCCTACGAGCCGGGGCGTCGCGGTAGATGTTGGCGAGGAGGTTGACGCCCTCCACCATCTCTTCCCGCTGGTCGGAGCGGACGAGTCCCCAGGCGTAGTTGAATTGCGTCTGGACCGATACGTGGCCCTGGGCGTCTTCGGCCTGGTACTGGTTGCGCAGCACGGCAAGCTGGGCGGGCGTCAACGATTCAGCTGCATCGGCAGCGTACGGAAGCGACATGGCGGGGGATGGTGGTGCGAGGCGGGGTGGAGTGTGGATAGGGAGACAATGGTTGGGGGTCGGTGCCGCTGCTGGCGATGCGTGCGATGGACGTGCGTTTGGATGGCCCAGTGTTACAAGTTGCTGCGCGGGGCCATGGACGGCAGGCTGACACATGAGTGACATGTGACACGTGACATGGGACATGGCAGGCAGGGCAGAACACGGCACAAGGAGTGCTGATGTAAGCCGGGGAGCCCAAATGCCCAATTTAAGCCAACACTTTGTGGCCTCAAAAACATGCATAACCTAGCTCCAGCCAATGTTGGGCAAGGTTGAGTCTGCTCAGCGGTGAGGCTCACCAGTTCTCTGTGCATACGGCGATGCACAAGTCCAAGTACGCGCTGTGCGTACAAAGAAGCGAAGCGTGCTATCTACTGTACGTGGATCGCGTTCATCGCTCCCGGGGCTCACCTCCCTTGCCCCAACCAAGAACCTTGACCAGAATGTGCCAATGAAACAAAACCCAAATTAAACATCAAGGGAATAGGAATAGCACGCGGCCCCAAGCCCAAGCAGGCAAAAGGGGGCGCCACAAATGGGATATAGAGCAAAAGCGTTAAAGAAAAGTGCGGTCGTAAGAGAGAGGGGGTATGGTGTGCAAGAAAGGGAATGAGGGGGAAGGAGCGAGGGAGATGGCTGGCAGGTGGTAGGTGACAAGAGTAGGTAGTTATCCTATCATGGCTGGGAACGTGGATACTTGGTTCCACAACTCTTGCCGTACCTCCTCGGTCTGGACATCGGTCTTGAGGTCAAGGTGGAAGAACTGCTGCGGGAGGGAAGGGACAGTGACCTGGGGAGTGTCGGTGCAGTAGCCATGAACAAAGGGATGCTTAGGGCCTCGTCGACGGTCAGACGCTTGGTCGGGTCAAACTGGAGCGTGCGCTGCAAAAAGTCGCGTGCTTCGGGCGAGGCGGCAGGGAAGAGGGTGGCAAAGTTGGCGCGAGGCCGGATGGGCATGCTGGTCAAGTACTGGCGCGTGCGACGCGACTGGATCGGCAGCATCTCTTGCATCTTGGGTGTGCCAAGCACGTCGAGCGTGAGCGCCATCTGATTGTGGTAGTCCTTCCCTGGAAAGAGCGGACGACCGAGCAGAATCTCCGCCAGGATCACGCCCACGGCCCAAAGGTCGATCGCCTTGGTGTATTGGCAAAATGTGAGCATAATCTCGGCGCACGGTACCAGCGTGTGGCGACATACTCCGACATGAAGCCCACCCCGGTCGCTTGGTCAATGTTGGCAGCGGTCAAGACGAGAGCGCGAGAGACCAAGTCGCACATCTTCAGGTCGCAGTTGGCATTGATGAGCAAGTTGGACGGTTTCAGATCACGGTGCAGCACATCGGCGCTGTGCAACACCTTGAGCGCACAGAGCACTTGCCAGGTAAAGTACGCCGCATGTTCCTCGGTGACTGTCTGGGACCGCAGCACCTTGGCCAGGTCGGCCTCCATCAGCTCTTGGACGAGACAAATGTGGTCAAACTGCTCGTAGCTCGGCGCATGCACTACATTGAGCAGAGCAACAATGTACTGGCACGCATGCTGTTCTTGAAAGTACCGAAGCAGTTGGATCACCCGCAACGTTCGAATGGCCATGAGTCGGTTGGTAAACGGATGGATGCTCTTGATGGCCACACTGGTGCCAGTGGGCACGTGCTTGGCTGCCACGACCGAGCCGTACGCCCCTCTCCAATCACTTTCACGATCTGGTAGTTGGGTCCCATACGCAGGGCGAGAGAGCGACAGAGCAGCAGTTGCTTCTCCAGCGCCTTTGCTTTGGCATCGGGCGCGTGCTTCACGCCCGCAGTGACCGAAGGCGCTGGAGGGGGATTGGGTTCCGATGCGGCGGGGGGAGGGCGGGGGCGCGGCAGAGCCGGTGGCGGCGGGGGAGCAGCACTGGTCATGGCGGGGGGGGGGGCAGAGCAGAGCGAAGCGGGCCGCGCGAGGCGAGGTAGGCAGAGAAAAAGGTCCCGACCAAGCGGGAGATGTGAAAGGGCGAGCTCCAACTTTTCTCCACCTGGGTGTCGTGGGGCCCTGCTCGGCCACAGCGCCTTGGTTGCGTTCTGTGGCTGGCCTCCTCGGAGCGCACTTTGAGGTTCCGCCGCCGCAGGCGATGCGGATGATCGATGAATGAGCCTTCTTCGATCATGGGCTTGATCACCGATCAGCGATCAGCACCAGCAGGCACCAGCTCAGCCTCGCCCCCAGGCGCCGCATTGCCGGCGCAGCATGCATCAGCTCAGGTACAGTGGCGTGGTGGCCCACTTGCTGACATGATCGGGATGATGGAATGATCGATGATTGATTCCGATTATACCGGCTACCGGCCGGCGAGCGCGTACCAGGTTATGTTACACTCCCCAGCGCATCACAGGCTCAGGCTGAGCGTCTGAACCATCCTCAACGCCTCGACAGGAGTGTGCAACAACCAGTATAGCCGGTAGCCGCGAAGCAGGCGGGATGTGCATACTAAGAGGGTGTTAAGCCATCGGGTGGCTCGTGCTTTGGCCAATGTCCCTTCAGCTCCTCCTCAGGCCTGTGGGAGTTCTGTTGTTTCTCTCTCTGTTTGTCCTTGTTCGCAGCTTAGCCCCTGGTGGCGACTCTTCGCTGTTTGATTCCTCTGTACGCGTGTTGCTGGTTGGCTTAGACCACCACCACCACCAGTGCGATTGCATCTTCACCCTCGAGGACCATCCGGACTCACGGCCTCATCAGAGGGTTTAATTATATGTCTCTCTAAACTACGGAGGGAATTGCCATCTTCGCAACTGTTCTTGGACAATGCATCATGGGACAGGAGTAGGTGTTGGCAGATAGTCAGCTACAGTGAACACTGAGCAAAGCAGCGTGCCGTTTGTCCTCAATCTATCTCGGCGCAATAAAGGGGGTAGTGGGCCCACAGCCGGGCACTTTCATATTCTGGCAACCGAGCCAGTCGGTCCGGTATTGAAAGGCAAGAAAACGTAGCTTACCCTCTTGTCCCTCCCGTCCACCATCCCCTCGCCCGACTACCTCCAGCTTCGGCAGCATATCAATCACAGCGCACCATCAATGTGCCAGGCATCGCGCATTGCGATTGCCATATTGCGGCGGCGTGTCACCGCACGGCTCATATTTTTCTTTCTGGCCAACTCGCCTGCCGTTGTACTTTTCTTATTCTCTCTTCGCGGACTCAAAAGCCCAGATATAAAATGCCGTTGGCTTCCACACTTTTCGCCGCTGCTATACTAACCCCTGATGCGTTTTGGGCAGTGATCTTCCGGCATCTTGAATCGTTCTTTCTGCAGGCAGAGTGCTCGTTCGCTCTGTCCCTACTCAGCCTGGGAGCTCCTGAGACCCGATCGGATCCCCTCTTGGAACGGCATGACAGTGAGTGAAGGCAGCGTCGTAGCGCGTCTTCAACTCAACCTCCTGGGGGAGTGAAGAAACAATTGGTACCCGTTTGTGGCCAGACGACCATTCGCGCGTCATCTGGCACAAAATGGAAAAGCTCCAGGACCATTCCAGTTGGCTGGTCACAGTGCAGACGGAAATCTCATGGCTGGTCACAGTGCAGATGGAAATCTCATCCTTTTCCCCCACGGCCCGCACTTGGTGTCAAGAGGAACCAACACTTTGTTCCACAGCTTTTGGCCCGCCCCTTGCGCAATGCACTTGGAGCGCGGACGACTACGTCGGTTGGCGCCCAAATCGACAGTTCATCTAAACTGCCTTGATCGTGCCGTCCTGTACGAAAGGACTAGCACCGTTGCGGGGAAACGCAAGGACAGTTCGGCAGCTGGCTTGGCAAAAAAAGGCTGTAGATATGTCATCTCCACCATATACGCACTGTGTTGGAGCACTAAGCACCTCTGTGTTCGAACCCCGGAGATGCTGGGCGCGAGGAAACATATCCGTTCGAGGGGGGCAGGAGCACGTGGGACCACTATACCCCACAGCTGCAACGTGGGAGCTGGGAGCTGGGGTAGAAGGCAAGGGCCCTCGTTCTGTTTCCACACAATGCAGGCGCGTTGGCTGGTAGAGTGAGACGACGCTTTGGAGCTGGTGTGCCCCCCGGAGAGAGGGGGTGTGGGGAGGGAGTACTGAGTTGCCACCATGCAACAGCATAAGTTTGTGCGGCCGTGGGGCTGGTGATGGTCGATGCAGGCTTGCTGGAGACACAGGAGACTATTACCCAACAGGACGCGAGCTTCTCCGCACATTTTGATTTGGTTTGGCTGTGACAGGAAGGCTCTGTGCCACGGACCCGGGCAAAACGGCAGAGAGCCAGAGAGCGTGGGTGTGTGCTGGGATGCGTGGAGGGCACATCGTCCGCAGGGGACGTCGATGGCTAAACGCCGCGGCTGGGGTAAACGGGTGGTAGCGCTGCTAAGAATTGGCGGTGTGGCGGTCAGTGGCGACGTTAATGGGATTAACGTTTGCGCTTAGCGCAGTAAGACCTGGGGAACACTCCGTACTCCCCCCGCCTGTCCAGCGCCGGCGTTTCGTCCTGGGCCATACCGCCATGACGTCAGCCGCAGCGCAGATAAGCACGCACTGCAGCGCTGTCCCCGCCTCCACCGCTTCCTCCCCTAGGTAGCCCACAGCATATTACCCCGCGCACCGGACTAGTACATCCATACTGCCTCTGTGCTGCGCGGGGCGGCTGTGCGGCTGTGCTGCTGTGCTGCCTCGGCTGCACTCCCGCCGGCCCCACCAGGTGGCGATGTGAGATGTGCGATGCAGATGCGAGAGAGGCTGCGTGGCGCACACTCCCGCAGGGACGCGTGCGGGCACGGCGCGTGTGTGGGGGCGTGCATGCGGGGCACTTGCGGGCACAGGCGGGGCACAGGCGCCAGGCTGCTGAGGCGCAGGCACCAGCACACACTGGCCAGGCACCGCAGACACGTGCGGGGCGGGCCAGGGCCTGCAAGGGCCGCAGCGTCTGCAGCGACGGCCTCGGCTGCCGTGTGGCGGTTGGGACGGCGCGGGGCAGTGTGCCTGCCCCATCGTCCATGCCCATCTGCGCCCGCGGCGGGGTTAAGCCTGCCGTCCCCGGCTGGAGTGCTGCGGCCTCCACAGTGGCGCTACGCCCGCGGCCTGCTGGCCACCACCGCTCTTCCTGCCCTCGGTCCATCCCTCCCATCCTCCCCCCGCCCCGCCACCGCCACCGCCACCGCCACGGCGACTGCCTCCGCATCTCCATTTCCATCCACATCCACCCCCACATCCACCCCGCCGTCCCCACGGTCTGCTTGCCCCCATGTCCATATCCAGTGCGGGCTCGTCCACCTTGCTCAGCGCCTTGCCCCTCCGCTCCCTCAAGCGTCCGCGCCCGGAAGACCTGTCGCCCGAGCCCGAGCACCTCCCCTCACCTTCACCATCATCCGCACCAGCACGAGCATGAGCACGAGCACGAGGAGGGCCGGTCCGAAGCCTCCGACCTCCTCCCAGGCACCCCAGCCGATCTTTCCCAACACGAGGATGACGTTCCGCTGGATTCCCAGCGCTCCAACAAGCAGAAGCGCGCCACGCTGGCATGCCATCCCTGCCGCCGCGGCAAGCGCGGTTGTGAGGGGGCATGCCCTGCTCCAACTGCCAGGACAGGGGAGCCATTCTGTCCTGTCGATACAAGTACGCCTACCTCTCTGCCCCTTACCCCCCCCCCCCCCCCCGCGCGCCCCTGATGGTGCACATCCCAACCAAGGCTGACTGGGACCCGTGCTGTGTGTGATACTAGTCTGAACCACTCGGACGAGACGTACGATGCTACGCTGATGCGGACCGAAGAGATGGCGGTGCCGCCGGTGCTGGCGATGAGCAAACCTGCCGTCGGCCCTGAGCACCAAGCGCATCTGCTCACAATTTACCAGCGCTACGCGTTCCTCTCTCCTTGGCTGTGCCGCGCAGCCGGATCGATTCGCTCCCCCCTCCCAAGATGCAAACAGGGACGCAAGTCGCGACCAAGTACGCCGTTTGGCCCTGGCCGCTGTGCTCGAGACGAATCTCGTCACGGCTGGCAAGTTGCAACCGTTTGCCCATCCGGTTTCCGCCGGGTCGGACAAGGACATGGCGCTTCCTCGGTGGCACGAGAACACGTCGTATCAGCTGGGCGTAATGGGCCACCACTGGGCCGAATATGCGCGTCTGCAGCTGCAGAATGACCGGGGCGGTGTGCGTCGTCCGAGGAGGAACTGCTGGCAGCGTGTGCACATGTCCTTCTCTCGCAATATTACCTCTCCATGGGCGAGACGGGCACGGCGAACGAGCTCTGTCAGGTTGCGCTCCCCGCACCAGCGTCGTCTTCACTTCACCCCGCAAGAAGAAGGGCCCTGCACCCATACCCTTCGCCGAACGTTGGGGATCAGCTTGGTGGGCACCTTGGTCAGCGCGTCGCTGTACGCCTACGTTCCTCTGCACTTTCTCGACCGCTCTTTCCTCTTTGCCAATGGAGGGACAGCGGGTTAATCGCGCTTCAAATGGGCGCCGCAGCGTTTGCCGGGGCTACGATGATGGCTCGCGGAGGACGTGCGCAAGCAGAAGCAACCTATCAGGCGTGGCGGGAGGCGCTGCCGGCAGCGTGGCGCGACCCGAGCAAGGTGCAGTTGGCTCAGGTCCGAGGGATCCTCGAGCAGGCGTATTGTGAGCAGACCCCGCTGTCTCGGGAAGAGGCATGCTTTTACTTTGACTATTTGTTGGGACAGACCGCCCACCTTGTCCACCTCCTTCACGACGGTCGAGACGACTTGGCACGGCCGTTGGCCAACCACCTCGTTCTCTTCTCCAGGGAGACAGTTTGAGCGAGTTGCGGCTCACTTCGCCGTTCCTCGCCGGCCCCGGTCTCGTCCTCTTTTCGACCCAGGTCTACTTTGGGGTGCCGCCCAGCGCGCTGCCGTGGTGGAAGGAGTGCAAACAAGTGGTCCCGCTTGACCGCGGCGGGGTGCGCCTGGCGGACCTGCTCCGGCTCTGGCTCCCGAGCCACATAGCCACCGCCGCGCTGCCCCACCTGGGCGAGGTCCCTCTGACGCTGTTCCGATGGCGTACCGCGCCTACGTTTACTGATCCGGACTTTGTTTCGGAGCGGCGCGCGCTCCGTTGCCGCCGCGCACGCGCAAGACCTCCACCAGCCGCGGGCGAAGGAAAGGCTCGGTGAAGCGACCGTCCAAGCGCGCCGGACCGCACGCCTTTGCACCCGACTTGACCCGACGCAATTCCATCATGCTCGGCGAGTTTTTGCAGGCGCGCCACGGCCAGGACCAGGACCGTGCGTCCGTGCCGATCGGCCGAAGACACTCGGTCTCGGAGCAGCGCGACTTGCCCCCCTGGCCTGCACGGGACGAATCGGGCTCGGTCCAGTTCACCCTGGCTTCCTATCACCTTGTTGAGCCGGAGCCCGAGGGCGGCGGGGCGGCCGCACGCTGTGCGCCCCCCCACGCTCCTATCTCCCCGGAGAGGAAGGTGGAGGAACATCGGTCCAGTGTTGCGTTCCTGCTCAATGGCCCACTTTCCCACTCGTAGCAAGGCGGCGAGGCGGGTTGGGCGGATGCGGGCCTGGAGTGCGAGGCTGGGATGAGAGGCATAACGAGGGGGGGCAACGTGTAGATATATCGATTGTGCGACTCTGTATTCAACGCACAAATGACGCTCTCCGTTTTTTTGTACCTTGCGCGCCACGCTGTGCGTTCTCTACTTATATATTATTAGCGTGGTCCAGCGTTTTACCCTCTTGGGCAGAAGAGGTGGGAGAGCTCAGGTAGAGGCGACAAGGAAGAGTAGTGACATTGCGCTGAGGTTGCAACAGCTCAGCCACGTGCGAAATAGCACTGAGAGGGAAGGTTCGCTTAGGAAACTAACTGGGGGTCCCACGGCAGCCGCACCCAACGTGGTAGTAAGAGGCAAGGCCAAAAGCCTGCGTGGTTGGAGGCTGTGACTGTCCTACTACACCGCACCGCTTGGGGGAGTCTATACCGCATCATTCATCGCCGATCGAACGGCTACCGAAGTGGGCGACTCGGGCGTAGCTGACTGCACAGGCCCGATCGCCACGGCCAACGGAGGGCGCAGGAAGAGGGGAGAGGAGCGGGGGGGTGTGGTGGTGGGACGGCCCGTCTGCTGCGGTCACCTGGCGTGCCTGCGCTGGGGCAAAGCGCTGGGGTGGATGTTGGATGGGGAGGCACGGCGGGGTGCTGGTGGGCTGGTGCGCGCGGATGTGATACGCGCCATCACAGCTGCGCTGCTCCGCGCCTGGGGCTCGGCAATGCCCAATCGCTAATCCGCTAATCCGTTCGCTAGTAAATTGAGCGTTCGGGTTGGCCCAGCCTCTCCGCTCATCGAACCCAGCGGGCCGCCGACGCACCCCGCCTGGCCGACCTTGGCCCTGACCGCCCCGCCACCACCCCACCCCTCCTGCCTCCCCTTTGCCTTGCCCTCCAGCTGATGCCACCGTGTGTGCCGACCGTACGTCGCCCCCTGCGCCCCCGCCCCTACATCCGGGGCTTGCTGCTAACCGCTAACCCGCCGCCACAGTAAAGGGCCTTCATGTTCACCACCTTACCATCGCCGGCCGCGCCGCCATCTGCTACGTCCTTCTTGGACTCGAGGGCGGCCGTCGCCCCCCCCTCGGCGGCTGAAGCAGCCCTGGCCGCAGACGCGCTCCGGGCCGCCTACTCGTGTGATCCCGACCCTCCGTCGTTGGTGCACAAAGCATCCGAGCCACCCTTTTCCTCTCCTCCCCGCTCGACTGCAACGCAAGCTTACCCACCCTCTCCATCTCCCTCGGACCACCCAAGCCTCCTCCGAGCGACCGCCTCCCGCTTTCCTCACTTGCGTTTGCCCCACAGCAGACCACCCCCTTTGCAGAGCCGCTGCCATCGACGCACCCGGCCCCGCCGCCACCCCGCCGCAGGAGCAGCCCCAGCCAGCGCCAACCACCCTGCAATGGCTGGGAGGGTACTTTGACGATCCAAGCTACTGGAGTTCGCTCTCTGGGGGCGCTATTTCAACCGGTCCAACCAGTCAAGCGATGGATGTGCCAGCATGCATGTAACCCTCCTTGGTGGCTCCCGCCGCCCGCGTTGCCGGACCCCGCTGGCCCCATTCGGCGCGCCCCCGGCGCTCGGCGGCGCGTCCATGTCGATGCTGCCTCGGCGGGTGGGCGGGCTCGGGCCAAGGGCACGTTCGCGTGTGTCTTTGTGGGATCACGGTGAGCCGAATGGACAGCCTGACGCGGCACATGAAGCGCAAATCCCACCCAGGTCCAGGCGGCGGGGGGCAACATTGGCCTGGGCCCGTGGGTCTTCCTGCGCTCACTAGTCCGTCCCAGTCCAGCTCGGTATCTACCGCTTCTTCGCCGCGCGCCTCGAACGGCCGGTTCGTGTGCACCGTGTGCGGCCTCTCTCTCTCCGCATCGACAGTCTGCTCCGCCCCTCAAAACAACACCAGGACGCTTGAAGCCTTGACCAGGAAAGAGGGGGGGGAGGAAACGCCCTGTCCTTGAGGAGCTTTGAGGCGTTGAGGCGCCTCAGGCCGGAGCCTCAGGCCGGAGCCTCAGGGCTGTTCGGCCACGCCACTCGTCACCCACTGCTTGGTTGGAACCTCGGGTCCTGCGCACGACTCTGCATGATCTTCATTCGCATTTTTTTCTTGACGCTTCGCTTGTGGGAAGTTACTAGCTACTAGCTACTGTGGTTAAGCGCTACCTTCCGTGTTATTGGTTCAATCCCATGCTTGTAATTCTTGTGCTTGTGCTTGTGCCTGTGCGTCTGCTTGGGCTGGGGCTTCAGCTTCAGTATTGCGATTGCCGCTGCCACGTAGAGGGTGCCGGGGGGTCTCAGCACGCTCGGCACACGGTACGTTTGGGCGCCACTGGTCACCGTCAATATTCAATAGCAATGGTGAGCCTGGACACTGGGTCGAGGGATGGTATGTATCGTCTGTCGGCTCACACGGTGGCCAGCGAGCGGGTGGGAGGCGTCAGGCGTCAGGGGCTGACAATGGGACGGCGAGGCGGCGGGCGGGGACGCGGGACGGATGATGGCGAAAGATAATCGATCGTCTCGTTGGCGGCGTCACGCGTCTCAGCTGGGTTAATCGTTAGCGTTAGCCCACTGCCAGCGCGCCTCGCCACGCGCCACGGATCCAGCGGCAACCCTACCGCCTCCCGCCGCCCGGCGCCAGTGTCCCCGCCCAGGCAGACGAGCACCCGAGGTGGACTGAGGACGGAGTACGGAGACGCCAGCTAGGGTTGCCCAGCGCCGCCCACACTGCCGCTCTGGCCCATGCGCGCCTGCAGCGCCGTGCGCCACGGCGCGTGCCTCGCCTGGCTAGTCACGCCCTTGCGTGCCCTCCGCCTCGCCTCGCCCGCTGCCCGATAGCCCCCCCACCACCCTCCTGCCCGCCCCTGCCTTCGCCATGTCTGCCCCGCGTGAGGACAATGTCTACCTTGCCAAGCTCGCCGAGCAGGCTGAGCGGTACGACGGTGTGTCCCTCCCTTGCTGTCTTCCCCCCCCCGCGGAGCGCTGATCTCCCCCCCTTCTCCGCCCTGCACAGAAATGGTGGAGCACATGAAGCTTGTTGCCTCGACTGGGGAGGAGCTGACGGTCGAAGAGCGCAACCTGCTCTCGGTTGCGTACAAGAACGTGATTGGTGCTCGGCGTGCGTCGTGGCGCATCGTGTCTTCCATCGAGCAGAAGGAGGAAAGCAAGGGCCATGCGCCCAGGTCGGCCTGGTCAAGACGTACCGCGAAAAGATTGAGGCTGAGCTGGCCAAGATCTGCCAGGACATCCTCTCGGTCCTTGACACGCACCTTATTCCCTCGGCTGTGTCGGGAGAGAAAGGTGTTCTACTACAAGATGAAGGGCGACTACCACCGCTACCTCGCCGAGTTTGCTACGGGCACGACGCGCGAGGGAGCGCCAACCAGTCGCTCGAGGCGTACCAGAAAGCTTCTGAGATCGCCACGGCCGACCTGGCGCCCACCCACCCCATCCGCCTCGGCCTGGCACTCAACTTCTCCGTTTTACTATGAGATTCTCAACTCGCCCGACCGCGCCTGCCACCTGGCCAAGCAGGCGTTTGACGATGCGATTGCCGAGCTGGACACGCTGTCGGAGGAATCGTACAAGGACTCGACGCTGATTATGCAGTTGCTCCGCGATAACTTGACCCTCTGGACGTCCGACATGCAGGAGGCCGAGACCAAGCCGCCTGAGCCGGCGGCCGACGCGCCGGCGGCCGAACCCGCGGCCGAGGAGGCGGCCTAACGCCTGCTTCCCTTCCTCCCTTCCTTTCCTCCCTTCCTCCTTGCCCCGGACCACCTGTTCTGACCTAGGTTCTACACTTGTTTCCCCGATTGTCCCATGTTGATAGCGTGCAGGAACCGTAGAATTGGCTTGGGGTGGGTTATGCTTCTGGCTCCTCCACTTCGCGGAAGTAGAGTACATTGTTGCAGCGCACAAACACCTCCCCCAGCATGCCGTTCGACACGCCGTCCTGGATCTCCTCCGTGTTGGTCAACTGGTAGCGAGCGGGAGAACAGTCAGCGCGGGCCCTACGGCCGCTGGCCAAGCAAAAGCAAAAAAAAGAAACGAAAGGCAGGAGACCGTACGGACCTGGACGTTCATGTAGCTGTCGGTGCTGACCAAGTACCCGCTGTACTCGAGGCCCCACTTGAGCTTCACGACCACCTTCTTTCCCACCATCTGCGCCAGAAAGGGCTTGGGCGTGAGCGGCGTAAATGCCATGGTGGTGGTGGTGGTGGTGGTAGGGGTGGGGGGGGGGGGGGAAGGGCGCGGCCGTCGCCACGGGGCGACGGGGAGGAACGGCGCGGCGGGTTGGGCGAGGGCGGAATGGGCGGGGCGGAACAGCGATGCGGCTGCGCCTGCGCCTGCTGGGCGCCAGGTGGGGCTGCTGGGCGGGGCGTGGCGAGGCAGGCGGCCGGCGAGGCGAGGCGAGGCAACCCCACCCCCCTCCGTCCTCCACTTTCCCCCCGCCCCTCTTGCTCGCTGCCGCTGTGACTGTGCCCGTCCTTGGCGTCCTTGGCGATGGCGACCAACAGCGGGTCGCAGATGAAGGGCCTGACGCAGTACATTGCCGACCTGCGTCAGGCGCGTGTGCGCGAGATGGAGGAGAAACGAATCAACACGGAGATGGCCAAGATCCGGACCAAGTTCCGCGACGGTCATCTGGCCGGCTACGACAAGAAGAAGTACATTGCCAAGATTGCATTTACCTACATCCTCGGCTACCCCGTCGACATTGGCCACATGGAGGCGATCAGTCTGCTGGCGAGCACCAAGTACAGCGAAAAGCAGATTGGCTACTTGGCCATCACATTGCTCTTTAACGAATCCTCCGACCTGGCCCGCTTGGTCGTCAACTCGATCCGCAAGGACCTGGACGACATGGACGAGGTCAACAACTGCCTTGCCCTCCATGCGATCGCCAACATGGGCGGGGAAGAGATGGCTGAGACATTGATGGAAGACGTCTACCGTCTGCTCATCTCCCCCACGTCGCGCAGCTTTGTCAAGAAAAAGGCGGCTCTCACCTTGCTTCGTCTCTATCGCAAGCATCCCGCCATTTTCCCTGTCGACGACTGGGCCGCTCGGATCGTGGCAACGATGGATCATGAAAACTTGTCGGTCGCGCTGGCCGTCACTACCCTCGTCCTCGCCCTGGCCCAAGACCATCCCGATGCGTTTGTGCTGAGCTACCAAAAAGCTGTCAATCGTTTGGCCAAGATCGTTCTCTTGGGCGAGTATACCAACGAGTTTGTCTATTATCGTGTGCCTGTTCCGTGGCTGCAAGTCAAATGCCTTCGTCTGCTGCAGTACTACCCCCCAGCGAAGACGACGCAGTGAATGCGACGATCAATGAGGTGCTCGAGGCGATTGTCCAGTCCTCCCAGGAATCCAGTCGCAACATCCAAAAGAACAATGCTCAACGTGCCATCTTGTTTGAAGCGATCAACCTCGCGATTCACATCGATGCCTCCTCGCGCGTCGTCGCCTGGGCCGCCGTCCTGCTCGGCCGGTTTATCCAAAGCCGTGAGACCAATGTCCGCTATCTCGGTTTCGACACCATGGCCCACTTGGCCGCTTGTGTCGAAAGCTTGGAACCGATCAAAGCCCACCAGGCCACCATTCTCCAAGGCCTGAAAGATCGCGACATTAGTGTCGTCGGCGAGCGCTGGATTTGCTCTACAGCATGGTCGACACGTCCAACTCGAAACAGATTGTCGGGGAACTCTTATCCTATCTCCCCTCTGCCGAGTGGGCGATGCGGGAGGAACTGGTGCTTAAGATTGCCATCTTGACGGAAAAGTATGCGACCGAGTACGAGTGGTACATTGACACCATCCTCCAGCTCCTCAGCTCCGCGGGGGACAATGTTGGGGACGAAGTTTGGTTCCGCGTGGTGCAGATTGTGGTGAACAACGAAGATGTACAAGAGTACGCGGCGAAAAAGTGCCTCGAGTACCTCAAGCTCTCCTCGGTCCATGAGAACCTGATCAAGATCGGGGCCTATGTGCTGGGTGAATATGGCCACCTGATTGCCAACCAGGAGGGAGCATCTCCCATTGAACAGTTCCATATCCTCCATACTCGCTCTCATTCCGCCTCCCAACGTACTCGCGCCCTCCTCCTCTCCACTTACATCAAATGGCTCAATCTTTTCCCTGAAATCAAAGAGCAGATCCTCTTTGTCCTTGACCGGTTCCGTCACGCCCTCGATGCCGAGCTGCAGCAACGTGCATGCGAGTACTACGCACTTGCCACACGCTCGGATGACGTATTGCTCCAGGCAGTGTGCGATGAGATCCCTCCCTTTTCAGAAAAGTTTTGTACGTCATGTCAGCGCTTTTTTGTGTTTTGTGACGATCTGGACTGACTTTTTTTTTCAAGCATTGCTGCTCACCCGACTTGAGAAGCAGCGGGTAATGGCGAGGACAAGCGCACCTGGGTCTATGGGGGGAAGGACACGAACCGGGACCGCAACGCGATGCGATTGCAGAGCTTAGCCCGCGGCCCGGCAAATGGTGGGGCGCTGCCCCGTGTGTCGGACGAGCAGGAGACGTTGCAGGACACGTATCAGGAGCAGGACGAGGTCAACCGAACCCGACAGGGTAGCCAGGCCGCAGAGAAGATCATGGGCGATCTGGCGGGGCTGCGGATCTCTTCTCCCCCCGTCGAGGATGGGGACGATTTGTTACTCTCCGTTTCCGAACGGAGGGAGTCCGCCGCGCCCCTGGTCGCTTTAACCCCTACGCCCAAGACTCCCCTGGTCCCGATGCCGACCGGAATCAATCCCCGTACCTCCTCCACTGTCCCGATCACGCCTGGCTACGACCGCCTCTTCCGTCGCCTGTGCTTCATGCCCGAGGGTGTGCTGTACGAGGACGCTGAGATTCAAGTGGGGCTCAAGTCGGAGTTTTCCGGTGCGACGGGCACGGTGTCGCTGTTTGTTGGCAACAAGGTCCGCGTGCCGCTGCAGTCCTTCACCTTGGCAGCTCGCACCACGGCACCAGATGCTATCAAGACGTCGCTGCGCAGAATCCCCCCCACGACGGTCGAGGCGCTACAGCAGGTGCGTGTGGACTTGGACGTGGAATGCAAAGCGCCTTTCCGAAGTGCCAACTCGCTCAACGCTGGGGATGCCGCCGACGGTGTGCCGGCGCTCTACATCTCTTTTTGGCTGGCACCCTCGTCGAGCTCACCGTTCGGCTACCGATTGTGCTGTCCAAGTTCCTCGCCCCCGTTTCGCTCTCCTCGCACGAATTCTTTGAGCGCTGGCGGCAAATTGGTCCTGCCCCGCGCGAGGCCCAGAGCATTTTCCCCCTCAAGCTGACCAAAGACGGCACCATCGATACCGAGCGCACACGCAAGATCATCTCCGGCGCCCACTTTGGCTTGCTCGACGGGATCGATGCCAACCCGACCAATGTGGTCGGCGCAGCGGTGCTGCACACGAGCCAAACGGGCAAAGTGGGCTGTCTGCTGCGCTTCGAGCCTAACCCGCAAATCAAGTTGGCGCGCTTGACGCTACGGACGACAAACGATGTGGTGTCGGGGGAATTGCTGGCGCTCTTGCTTCGCAACTTGGCTTCCAACGAGGCGGCCGCCTGACCTTGCCCATGCGCCTGCGCCTACGCCTGCCCCTGCTCCTGCCCGTATCTCATATCCTTCTCTGTTCCCTGTCTGCTTGCGCGTTGGCCCGCGACGCTACGTGGTTGTCTGTTCTGTAGCCCGCCTCGCCCTCGCAATGCACCAATCGTAGCTCTCCAACATGCAATGTTAGCTCGCCTGCTCCTCCCTGCTCTGGCTCTCTCTTTCCCCGTCCTGCGACGCGCCGGCCCTGCCGCCCCACGGGTCCAATACCGACTCGCGTCGCCGAGGCGATTTGCGCGGGGGGGGCGAGGCGGCGCGCGGGGCCGAGGCACTGCGCTTGGTGCCCCCTCGGAGGACGGACCCGCATCAGGGGAAGCACTGGCACTAGGACCCAAGGCCGCCGCAGCAGCTGCGCCGCGTCCTCGTCCAAGCTCGTCCGCATAGGCACCGGCACCGGTACCTGTAGATCAAGGGCGGACCAGGCGGCGGAAGCCCCACGTCAGGCACTTCGTCCACGTTCATAGGTTCCGCTTCCTGGGCCCACGTGGGAGACGCAGGGGCGGCGCGGTGCGGCGCGTCAGCCTGCTGCACCGCTGGTCGTTCGGCATCGCCATCGGCATCACCATCCGCATCACCATCCGCATCCGCATCCGCATCCGCATCCGCATCCGCATCCGCATCCGCATCCGCATCCATCCGCATCCGCATCCGCATCAGCATCCGCATCGGGATCATCCGTCGGATCGGCATCGCGCTCGGCCAGGGCCGGGACCGGGGCGCCGGGTCCACGCGTCCCGTGCGCAGCGACGGTTTCGCCGCTGCGGCGGACCAGGGCCGTTCGCGGGTTATAGATCGCTTGGTCGCGTTGGGCCGCCTCGACGGCGCGTACGTGTGCGTCGGTCGTCTCTTCCTCGGCTGGGGCGGGCCAGTCGAGGCGCCGGGGCGAGGTTGGCGCGCCGGGCCGGCGTGCGTTGGGCGGCCAGGCGCGCTGTTGGTGCAGGAAGCCCGGGACAAAGGGGATGGTGGTGGAAGCCATGGCTGGTCGAGGAACGGTTTTGTCTTGGAGCGAGAGCGAACGTAGGATGACATCGGTGCCGGCGGGAAGCGTGGGTCTTCATGTACTCTCGTAGGGCGGGGATGCCCGGGCCCGATAGACGCAGAAGATGGCGCGCTGACCCGAGGTCAAGTCCTTAGGAGGCGGACGACAGAATTGCTGCAAGTCGGTACGGCGGAAGGCAGGGATGCCATCAGGCTTAGGTGGTCAGGTGCGGCAAGGAGACAAGCAGATCGAAGATGGGTGGGATGGTGAGTTGTTCGCAGTACGACAGGTGCACGCGTTCCAAGGTGTGGAACCGCGCGGCGAGGTATAACCCCCTGGGACGTAAGGCTGGGTACCTTGACCAGCCCAATGCGTTTGAGCTTGGGAAGATTGCAGGCCACGGCCGCCACAGCTCGGTCGGTCAGCCGCGAACAGTAGGCCAGGTCAAGTAGCGCAACCGGGTGCACTTGAGCGTCAACTGGACCACCGCCGTGTCCGTGATCTGCCCAGGCGACCGAGATGCAAGAGATGGAGGGAGCGGCCGAGCTTGCCCAGCGCCTCCCGCCACATCCGTCAGTCGCACGCACTTGCTCAGGGTCACGTTGCGTAATCGCGGGGCGACAGCAACAAGCCCCTGAATCGCCGCATCCGTCACCTGCTCGCACCCGGTCAGATCCACCATGCGAAGCTGGGGACCCATCAGAGCGACTTGGCTGTTCGTCCCGCCCATGCGGAGCGAAGAAGCAAATCCACCCCGACCCCGAGGCCCGCATCGAGCAGAGGCGGCGAGGGCAGCATGTTGGCTTCATCCCAGCTTTGGGTATCGGGTGGAGGGGGCAGAAGAACGTCCTCTCGGGCGGGAGGGAGATCGAGGCTGGCCGGATCGGGAAAGGCAGAGGTGGTCAGGTTCTTACATTGGGCCAAGCGCAGTTCGCGCAAGTTTTCAGCGTACGTCCACAGCTCTCTCACCGCGCTGCATCGGTAAGGTACTTGACATCGCCTAGATCCAGCTCGATCAGCTGGGGGCAATTGTGTGCCAGGGCAACCACGCCCGTGTCGGTCACCCTTTCGGCACGCTCGAGCTTGACTCGCTTCAACAGCGGACAGCCTCGCGCAATCGTCGACACCATGCCGCCAGTGACGCGGGGACACCCGCTGAGCACCACCGCTTGGAGCCGGTGTGCGTTGCTGAGTGCGGCAATGGTGAGGGGGCCGGCCTCTTCAACGTCGGTCAAGTCGACAGAGACGAGGTTGGGGCAGGCGCCGAGCACGGTGGCCAGACGCGCGTCGGTCAGACTGGTGCAGCCAGCTAGAATCAGGCGCTCCAGACGCGTGCAGGCTGCGATGCGCTCAAACGATGCGCCGTCGAGCGTGGGTCCGAGAGCGAAGAAGTTGAGCCGGCGCACGAGCAGGGGGTAAGGGTGCATCGTATTTCCAGCGACGGCCTGGAAAGAACGTGGGTCATGCGGTAAAAGCCCGAGCGTGGTGGAAGACGGGCGCAGCCAGAGAAGCCCGACCGCGGCCTCGCTCCAGGAGCGACAGACGGTGGCGCAGGGCAGGAGGGGCCCGCCCAGCTGCTGGAGGGAGCGCATGATCTGCAGCAGGATTTCGTGCGGCACATGCGCCCAGTCCCACGGCGTGCCAGCGCCGAGCCAGGCCGGGGCCAAGCGGGGCGAGGCGGCGTCGAGGAGGGCTGTGGTGGCGAGCGGCGCACGGCGAGCGGCTCGGGCGTGGACGACAAGGACGAGGTGGATGCCTGGGACGCACCGCGTACCGGCATGTTCGTGCTGGCCATGGTGGCGGTGGTGGTGGCGGTGGCGGTGGCCGCGGTGGGGGTGGCGGTGGGGGGTCGTGGCGCTGCTGATGGCGGTGATGGCGGCCACGGCAGCAGCGGCCTCACAGCGAATAAGCAAGCCAAGCCCAGGCTCACCGGTCGCCCTCACCCATCAGCTCCCCTGGCTGGCCCCACCTGCCCTAACCCGATTACTCGATTACGCCAGCCAACCAGCAACTTGAACGTTCAACCCCCGCAGCCCTCCGCCTCAACCATCCCGCTTCAGTACCCCCTCCACGTCCAGGAGCGAGTATCCTCCGACTCCCGAAAACGACCGTATCGCCACAAGTGCACATAGCCCGTCGCCATCTTCCGGCGCAGCAGTAGCACAGCCATCAGAGAAGAGCCAGCGCTATTCGAGCGCCTGGCTCTGCATGTCGCACGCCGGGGGGGGCGCTTTGCTTCGGCTGCAGAAAGAAGCGCGGCCAAGCGCCAAGGGGCGAACGGGCGAGCTGGTAGGAGGCAGGCAGCCCGTGCGGTTGAGTTGCATCTTAGATCGGATCGACCAATTCCGCTTGGGATGGAGGCAAAACAGACAATCACCGTCTCTCGTCTCTCGTCTCTGGTACTACCGCTGTTCCCTCCCATCTGCTCCATGGGTGTGCGTGGATTACTTGATCCCCACCATGCGTTGCAGCCCGACCGCCCCCTCCAGAGCATAGGAGCAGGGATCAGCCTCAGCGTCACCGCTTTTCCCTCCCTGACGTCGAACCAATATGGTACTCCATCCTCTCCCCCCGCCGTTGAACGTGCTCGACTCGCATGTGCGTTTCGCTCGTCTCTCAGACCCGGTCGAATCGCGTTCCTCCCTTCGGGACGGATTGGACGCCACGGCTGATCTGGCCCTGGCCAGTCACGCACGTACGTACGTGCTTCCCTCTCCTCTCTGGTTCTCCACACCTGTGGCTCGGCCATGCTGCCATGCTGTCATGCGATCCCCCTCTCCCCCTGGCCGAACCCAACCCAACCCCTCATTCGCGTTCACTTCACAGCGGATTTCAAAAAGAGGTAAAAGATATCAGCGATGTCAGGGAGCTGACATCGGCGACGTGTTTGCATGGTTTTGAGGAAATGATGTCAGCGACGTCGAAAAAGAGGTCGTTGATGTCAGCGACGGCGCAAAAGAGGTCGTTGATATCAATGATGTGCAGCGCGGGGGCCAACTGCCGGCTACATGTGAAACTTTGCATCGTTTCAAAATCGCACCCGGCCACACCATTTCGTGTCTTCTCCTAGCAAATGCTACCATCAGAACCACCTAGTCAACACGCGTCCTTCCTATACGCGCTCACGGTAGCTGGCCAACGGCAGGGATTCGATTTCGCGTCGCACGGAAGGGTGTGCTCTACGGGGGCATGCGTCTTCAGATTAGCCAGGGGAACATCGGCAATTGGTGTGGCCAAGGTCTAGTCGTCAGGTAAATGGAAGCTCATTTCATGTGGACCAAAAGGCAGGCCATGCAGGACAACATTGTGCCCACTGATAGGGGTTTGGCTCATCAGGCGTCCATCCTGCGGCTAGTTCTGCTTGAGTACAGGGCAGGCAGGGACGACTGGTGCAGCCCCGCTGAAGATAGGCTTTTGTTGGTCCTTCACATTGCTTTGACCCCGCAAACGAAAGTCATGAAAAGTCTGTTGGGTTCTCCGAGCAAACCGACGAGATCATCGAGAGTCGTTCGTCCTGATAAATCCATAGTCGGACAGGCGCGTTTGAGAGACGGGTCTGAAACCGAAATCCGTCAAGCGAGACTGTCTCCAAGAAGAGGTTAGGCTGTCGTATACGCGGACTTGACACTTCTTCACCATCTCTTCTTCTTGTTCCATCAGGTCTGTGTGCTCGTGAGCCAACCGTATGACCCAATCCACGTTGGTTCCGACAACAGTAAGGTGTTGGATGAGACCGGAGTTTGGGCCCCACTGGTCCGTGTAGTATATACGTCCTTCATCGCAGTGTTCCGACTCGGCCTGATATCATTGGACCAGATCAATTGTCGGTGGTCACAGAATGACCCTGACCCCGTCGAACGGACCATAGCGAACGACACCAGTTCGACAATGAATACGGCTAACGACAGGTTTTACTTTTGCGGACCGGCATGCCCTTCAACTGTTCCTTGACGCAAAACTCCACCTTTTGCTTAATGAACGCGGTGTTGCGTGTGCATCTGTCCCAATGTCCCGGAAGATTGTCATTGGAAGTCTCCGCTCATCAGCTGGCCGTCTGGCAAATAATAAAGGCGATGTGCAGAGTCACGTCGCGTCGCGCCAGCAGAGGCCCAGGGAAGTACCGATGCCCAGTAGCTCCCGCGATAAAGGTGACCGGCTAGAGATAAAGGTGACCGTGCCAACATACGCGCTTGTATAGTTAGAGCACAGTCGTCTCGCTTGGCAACACATCGCGAGCCGGATGGTGAAGTGGGATTCGCGTTAATCCATCCACCCCATCTTGCGGGTGGAGATCATCTGAGACATCACAAATAGTCAACGTGGGAACGGTGAAAAGATATTATTTTCCCACTCCAGCGTGGAATGGTTCCAGCGTGGAACGGTGGCTAAGGTGGCGACGCAGCAATAGCTAATCTCATCAGTGACAGGACCAGTTCGGCGAGCTCTCGCCGCATAGACCTTTTGGTAACCATAACTGGGTGATGTTGATGACGGCAATGAACGGATTCGTAAAGGGTGCGAACATATTGCTATCAATCGGGCCGTGGTGACGTATTATTGTTTCCGACAGATCCTCAAAATACAGAGATGGAGACTGCAAAGGAGTGCGTCTTCTTGTGAGGCATCAGACTTGTGTGCGCGCCGAGTTGATCGCCGCTCTGGCTTGGATCCGGACTGAGGATCCGCTGTCGCTTCGCGTTCGGTAGGCGGGCCAGCCGACTGTGAGCAATGCACGTTTCAGCCATGTCCTCCATCCAAAAGCGTCTTCAAAAGCGTCTTCCACATCGCCATTTTGCGTGGGAGACCCAGGGGCCATCCAGAGAAGGGCTGAAGGTGCAATTCAGGGGAGGTCACGTCTGGTATATTAATGTCAGATGTGGACCGGTAGAGATGGTGGCCAGCGCTCGCCGGTTAGAACCAGCTGAGATCGTACTTGCGCGCCGGGGCGCATGGTGCACGAATGATGCCTGCTGCATTAGTGTCCGGTGTTGCAGCTTGGTTATTGGACGCGACCCGGTGTGCCCGGTGTGATCTTGGTGACGTCGGGCGTCCCTGTGTCGAAAAGCCGAGTACGGGCATCGACCACATCCGGTGCACATCCAATAATCCCTGACAATGCTGGACATGCTTCCAGCCAAATATAGCTGGAGCAGGAGTTGGAGGAGTGAGGGCACCAGTACGTCGGTGCCGATACATTCAATGTCAGGTTACCCACTGCGAGCGTTATGAGAATGTGCCAATCGACTTTCACTGTTGGCCTGATTGCTTCGATCTGGCCAAACACTCAACTGAGTACGCAACCTTATTCGCCGATCATCGATCATCCAGCGACAGTTGCCTACACCTGTCAACACATGTTACACATATGTCACGCCGGGCGTAGATTGAAGTCCGGAGCCTACGCGCGCCTTTCGTCTTACTAGTAACCCCATCCCCAGGTTGGTCATGGGGTCAGATTCAATCTGGAAACGATAGTCTCCCGGTATCCTTTTGCATTATACCTTGCTACGTAGGTTGCCCCTGCGGCAACCGCCCTCCTTGTTTTGCCCAGTCCCCCGTTCTTTCTCTATGCTGCACAGCCTTGCCACACTTGCAGCCCCGCCTCTGCTATACGCCCAGAGGCATCTCCTTGTCCCTAGCCCCGCTCAGACCCTGGCACCAATCAGCCCAAGCGTGTAACTATCGTGAGTCACCTTATAGGATCTCCCATGGATTGTACCACTTAACCACCCCCCGGGCCCCCTGGCAGCGCCCACCCTTACACTGCCTGGTGCAGAGAATGGTGGCGCAGCTTTTTCCCTGCAGCAACAGCGCCCTAGTGGTTTTTCAGTTAGGACCCTGGCTATCCAATTCCGGCCAGGGGCAAAAAGGACTTTCCTAGTGCGTTGTATGGAGCCCCCCGCATGTGAGTGGTGCAATCTCCTCTACCCCCATACTGTAGCCCACACTTGACAAAAAGAGCCATCCAGCCCCCTGGTCCTGCCTCTTTCCTCGCACACCCCACCAGCATGGCTCGCCGCGGTTCAAACAGAGTAAATGCAACAGCCCACCCAGGCAATGCTCACGTGAACACCTCTTGCGGACGCAGCAACATCGCCAGTGCCACCCACACCCGTACCGCGAACAATAAGCGAGGTCGCCAGGCAGCCGAAATGGACGAACCGGACATGGACGAGCCTCCCCAACCGGACTCGCCGCCCCGCCTTCATCCTGACGGTCCCTGAGACAGTAACAGACGACGATGAAGACGCGCAGGCAAATGGTCCGGAAGTGTCGATCAAAATGACGCAAGCGATCCACAAGATCACCCCCTTGCCCCTGAGGGCGTGCGGGATGGACCAACATGATGGGGAACCCTGGCTGCAAGCGCTTCAAAGTCTGCGTGCTGAACTTAGGAACGACGTCAACGCCATACACCAGGAGTGAAGTCCGCGCCACCAGGAGTGAATTCCCCGCCGCCCTCCAACAACAACAGAACGATACATCAACTAGGTTGGATCTGATTTCCGATCTGGCCTTGCGTCGCGAGCACGACGAGATGGACCACTTTGGAGACTTGAGACGCACTGTGATACGTCACGACACGGACATCAATGACCTTAATGACCGAGTCCGCAACCCGGACAATGCGGCCGACGTGCAAAACACAACGCGGTTGAGCGGGTCAGTATCACCACAGGTATCATATACCACAGTATCACCGCCCCCTCATGCGCACAAAAAGCACTCTCACTGACCTAACTTACATATGTTCTTTTTGCGTCTGACGGCGATACTTGATCAACGACCTCGTCTGGGTTTGCCTCCTGTTCAAGGCACCCTGGAAGGGCCAGCGAATGGTCGACTTCTGTCGTATGTTCGCCAGACAGCACATTACTGATGGTGGTCTAGAGGCCACCGCTCTCGAGATCAACCCGACTAGACCAGCGTTGAACAGGGACACAGACCGCTTCATCCAGAGGCGGGTAACGCTCAACAAAGGCTATTGAAAGAGGTGCGTTAACCCAAACGCCGAAGCCATCTATTAACAAATAACACATCGTCCAGTTGCCGGAGAGCATGCACCGTACCGATCAAGGAAACGGAACGCGCACAATTGAAGACTCAGGCTGAGTTCGTGCGTCGTGGGTTTCCCGTCTACTTTCGCAGCCACTCCCCGGAAGAGCTCACTGTCGCCAAGGAGCGCATCCGAATCCTGGTACGTACTGGCCCCGCCTTTTCACTCGTTGCTCTCCTCGCAATATGGCCACAACAACTTATCTCTCACCCGTTCTCATCAAAAGCGCTTCTGTTGCTATGCACCGAACGACATTGACTTCCGAAGGGAAATGGATCGTGTCTCACAACATCGCAACTTCCCTGATCCATCTGCCCTGTGCACCCTCTTGCTCAACCGGAATCTGAACAGCGGCAGGCGCTGCGATGACATTTTCAGTGCCATCACTGTCTCTTTGTCGAATCATAAGTACGTCGCCACCCCGTTCTCGTCCAGCAGGTCATCTGACTTTTTTCACACATCTCGCCCCGCAAGCTATCTACTGGGCTGGACAAGTGCATGGGATAATTTCGAGGGCATTGCGGACACGCATCTTCCGCAAGGTAACCCTGAAATTTGTACTGCCTGGCATGCGACCCGTGCAGAAATCACCCACCTCCGTCACATCGCAGTAACCCGGGCACAAATAACAGACGAAGAGGATGCAGGGGACATCGAAGGCACTGCAGTCAACCTCTTTGACGCAGAGGGCACAGATGGCGAGGACGACGACCGCACAGACGACTCTGAGACTGAAGAGTAATTTGGCGGCTATACATTCCAAAGACCTCTCAATGGCAAGCCCCCAAGTCCATATTGACCCATCGCAATGCAAAAAGTACCCTCGAAGACGATTGCACTGCATTCGATGGTGCTAGAATGAGTAGTAGTATAAAATGTAATACCAATAGAACCCAGGGAGAGCGAGCATAGGAGGATCAGATTCGTCAGATACGTCGCCCAAGGGCACGTCAACGACGTTCTGACGTTCAAGGGGGTGACGTCGGCGACGTTTCTGATGTTCAAGGGGGTGACGTCGGCGACATATCTGACGTTCAAGGGGATGACATCGAGGACATAACTGACCTGCAGGGGGATGACATCGAGGACATATCTGACGTTCAGGGTGGTGACATCGGCGACGTCACTGACGTGCAGCGCGCTGACAGAATTGTCTCACTCACGGCAAATTACTCCTCTGACCTTTTTCTTCTGAATTCATATCATTGACAGAGCTTAAGGCTGGGACAAGGGGAACGCTACGTCTAAACCGAACCGTTCATCTTGCGGGGGTTACTTGGAAGCGCCACTAAGGTCAAGGAACCAGGGGGATCGCCAGGATATCAGGACCCTCCGGCTCTCGCCATCCGGTCCCGTACCCTAGGAAGCGCGTGTGGACACGGAGGAACGTGGTGACATCCGAGCGAGGAACCATTTCCACTGAGACTTAGTAGCCAACTCCTTCCAATGCGCAAAATCAAAAACATAAATGATGTCTTTTGGTGATCCGCTGTGTTGTGCAGAACGAGGTTGTGAGAGTGTCAAAGCCATGCTTCGTTGCCACCACGAACCAGGGAAGGCGTTGTTGATGGGTACTAAGGGGCCAAGACCAGCAGCCTGCAGCAGAGGGTTCAGCCTGAACGTTCAGCTGAATTGGGACGCTTTTCAGCGCTAGTACAGAACAGTTGGCTCGGTTTCTCACGAAGTACTAAGCCCCCGCACCCAATGCAATCTCTTCCACGCGTCTCATTAATGGGGTTGAATAGAATGGAATCATTCCCAGCTACTAGATCTAGATGAGACTGTCCCCTGCCTGTCCCCCCTGTCAGCTGCCGCTCTGCCTGCCTAGGGTACTACAATACAATACGAGATAGGGAGAGCTGGTGGATTCGCAGAACGAACGGAATGCAGAAATGGGGCCGTCAAGAAAGGCTAACGGGGGAGTACTCTGCACGGTTTTGGTACATGGACGCATAGCGACATGGCAGGTGTGAATGGTAAAGGAGAGATGGGCGCGGTGGAAAGGGGGAAGGGGAGGGGGGGAGGGAGAGGGAGCGGAGGGGCCTGACAACCTTAAAGGTCGTCCAGCTCGTCGGCCGAGTCGTAGGTGCCAGCCTTCTTCTTGGCGAGACGGTCCTTCTTGGCCTTACGGGCCTCCTTGGAGGTGAGCGCCTTCTTTCTTGGCCACCTCAATCTTGTTGCCCATCGCATCAAACTTTTCCTCCTCCTCGTCCTTCTTTGTCGATCCGCGGGCCCGAGCCCTGGCCCTCGACCCAGTTGTGGCCCGACGCACGCAGCACACCGCCGTCCATGGCCCAGACTTCCGAGCACACTCCCTGCGACACCTCGATCGAGTGGGTAATCAGGCACACACCACCCTCAAACACCTTGAGGCATTGATCAGCGCCGCAAGCGACTCACGGTCCAAGAAGTTGGACGGCTCATCCAGAATGATAATGTGAGGACGACGCCAGGTAGCCGCGGCGAGCACGACCTTGACCTTCTGACCACCCGACAGGCCGCGCATCGTGTTGTGCGACGTGAACTCGCGCTCCAGACCAAAGTCCTCAAAGTGCTGCTCAATCTCCTTGCGAACCAGCGGGCGGTTCATACCGAGGCGCTGGGCCTCCTTCGAGTCAAACTCGAGCACTTCTTCTCAAACCCACGCTTGATCAGCTCGTCGCGCGGAATCCACACATTGTCGGCCGACGACATGTTCTTGAAAGACACCTCGTACTGGAACGAGTTCTTCAACTTCTTACGACCGACAATCGACTCAATCAGACGCTTGACACCCTCGACAATGTACACCTCACCCTGCTTTTGCATCTTCTCTCCTCCTCCGACAGCTCCTTGGACGAGTTCTTGAGGAACTCCTCCAAGTCCTCACCGGTCTGGTACCGCCACAGCATGTACTCCAGAGGCGTCTTGTCCAAGTGCTGGTCAATGTGGTGGAACGCGTGCTGGGCCACGTAGCCAATGACCAAGTTGGGGTGCTTCCACACCTCACCCGTCGCCGCCTCCGTGTCACCAACCATGAGCTTGACCAGCGTCGACTTGCCCGAACCGTTGGGGCCGAGAATGGCCACACGCGACGAGAGCGAGACCTGCATCGAGATACCGAGCAGCTGGGGCTTGGGCGTGCCGGGGTACTGGAACGTCACGTCACGCATCTTGAGCAGCGACTTTTCCTTCGTCTTGACACCGTCCAGCAGAGGCGGCTCGGGGAACTTGAACGAGTAGTCCTCGCCCGAGTTGATCTCAACGTACGACCGCGCCTCGGGGACACGCTTGACAAACGCGTCGAGGTTGCCCGGGTAACGCTTGATCTTGAAGCGGTTGAGGTGGAGAATGTCGGTCGTCACGTCGTTGAGGAACTTCGAGTCGTGCGAGACAATGATCGAGGTGGTCTCGGTAAGGCTGTTGAGGTAGTCCGTGATCCACTTGACGTTACCACGTCCAAGTGGTTCGTCGGCTCGTCGAGCAGCAAAATGTCCGCCTTGAACAGGATCGCACGCGCCAGGGCGAGCTTCATCTTCCAACCACGGACAGGCCGGCGACAGGCGAGTCCTGGACGCTCCTGGTCAAAGCCCATCTCGTTGAGCGTCTTGGACGCCTCCTCCTTGGTGATCTGCAGGCGCTGGTCCGCAACAATAAAGTCGACAACCGAGGTGGTACCCTCGGAACCGTCCAGGTCGTGCTCGACGTACCACGTCTTGACCTCCTCGGGCGAGGGGAAGCCCTCCACCTGGCCGTTCTGAATGGCGCATCAGCGTCGACTTGCCCGAACCGTTGCGGCCAAGCAGACCGTAGCGGTGGCCACGCAGACGGAGGGTGGCCGTGTTGAGCAGAATCTTGGCACCGTAGGCAAGCGAAACTGGCAGTTGCACAGGTCGACACCCTCCTCCTCATCGTCAAACACCTCAACCTCGCCGCCGAACGACTTGGCAAGAGACTTGAGGAGCGCCATGATGATCTCGTGCGACGTCTCCTTGGTAGCCTTCTTGTCGAGCTGGATGTACGCGTGGAGAGCGGCCTCCCACTCCGAGGGCTCAAACTCACGTGCGTTGGTGAGGTTGGCCGTGAGGGTGGAAACGTAGGCAACAAGCGCCTTGTCCGAGTCGAGCTTCTTCTCGGCAAACTGCTCCGTAACGAGCTTGAGAACAGTGGGGTAGTCCACATCCTCAAGCGGCTTGATGTCCGAGCCGTCGCCCGAGACGTGGCCGATGTCACGCAGGGTCTTGATGGCGCGCTGAACGACGGAGCGGGCCTCCGGGTCGGCCATGGTCGACTCGACCTTGATCAAGCCAGGAAGAAGCTTGGGCAGGAAAGGACGGACGGTGCGCTCATTGTCGACGAGCTTGGCCATGTTGTCAATGATGACGGCCACCTTACGCTTGATGGGCGTAGGGCGCTCGTTCAGACCGCGCTGAAGAAGGGGGGCCATCAGGGCCAGGGTGGGCGAGTCGACCTCCTGGACAAAAGTGGTGGCAGAGAGCACACCAATCGTCTTGGGCACCTCCTCAACGGGGAAGATGAGCGACTTGATCAGAGCAGGAATGAAACGCTCGATATCCTTGTTGGAGATGAGCGAGCAAAGGTCCGTCAGGGCAGCGCGCGACGCCTTCTGCACGTCGGGCTTGGTGTCCCAGATAACCTCCGACATGACGGGGATAATGTCGGGCATGGCGGCAGCAATGCGGTCCGGGCTCGACTTGACGAGCTGGAGGAGGACCTTGACGAGGCCCGTCTTGACCTGCCACTTGCCAGCGGTGCGGATCTGGTCGAGGATGACCTCGAGGGCTTGGGGGACAGCCCACGAGCTGTGGACGGCAGAGAAGGCGATCAGCGCATTGGTCGCAGCCTCGCGAACAGCCTTGTCCTTGTCGCCCATAGCGTCAACCAGGGCGCGGTAGGTGGGGGGAACATGTAGACCTCAGCGTCCTTGCCAGCGCCATCGTCGCAGACGGCCTTGACAAGGGACGCAGCGCCCACACGCTTGGCCACGTCCTTCTTGTCGGCAAGGCCCTTCTGGACGAGCTCAGGGAAGCCGGCAAGCGCCTTGGGGCCTTCGGTCTTGGCGGCGGCCACGAGGGCCTGGACGGCAGACGAGTCGGTGAAGAGTGCCTCGTTGACAGACATGATGGACTGCAGCGGCGGGTGGGGGGTTAGGGCGGCGGGCCGAGGCGGGAGAGAGAAGGGATGCGTACCAGTAGTACAACGGCTCCTGCTGTCGGAGCAGTGGTGGTGGCGAAACGAGAGGCGGGGGGGCTGGGGCAGCACCATATAGGCAGCCGACCGGGGGGGGACGGGGTTGGCTGGCTAGCACTGGTGCTGTGCTGTGCGCGGCCGGGAAGAAGGAAAAAAATTTGCGCCTGTGCCCACAGCGGCGCCGTGCGGCCCGTTGAAACGTGCCCTGGGACGACCGGCTGCACCGCGGCAGTGTGCGCCGCCTGGGGCGCCCCCAATGGGGAGCAGCCGCATGGCGCCAGTATCCCCGATGGACGCTAGGGTTGGAACCACGCCGAAGCGCAGCGCCTCCCATGCGCATTGCACCGAACGGACGAGCACTTGCACCCGCAGCGCGGCGTCGGAGCTCCAGTAGTATTGATATTGATATTGGTACTGACGCTGCGTCACGTGCTGCAGGTGCCCACTGTGGCAGGCGTCGGCCGCCCCACCAGCCACTCCTGGCACGACTCGCGACTGTCCCCGTCCCACGCCCGTCCTGTACCAACCCACGGCCATCCACACACTCAATGCAACTCCATCCAATAGCCCCCCTCACTTCCGCTTGGCCGGCGGCCTCTTGCTCGAGCCCACCGCCTTGCGGATGCGCGCCAGGTCCGACTCGACATCCGCCGGCGCCGCCGGGGTGAGCGCCTGCAGCGACTTGCCCTGGTCCCACTTGAGCCGCCCCACAGGCCCAGCGCCTATGGTCGCCGACAAGACTGCGGCCGAGGCAGCGGTGCCAGCGGCCAAGTGCCCCGACGGGCTCTCGATCACATCCCCTAACCCACTTGCCGTGGCTGCTGCTGCTGCTGCTGCTGCTGCTGCCGCCGCAGCGCCGGGACCCTGGCGAGCCTTTTTCCTGCCTTGTTGGCACCTGGTCCAACGATGACTACGCCCTGCTCGCCCCCGCGCCTCCGTCGGCGAGACCGGTCATGATCCCGCCCCCGCCAAAGGGGGCCGCGACGCTCCCCCCTAATCCGAGCAGGTCGAGGACCGTGGCAGGGTCCAGACGCAGGTGCAGAGGTCCCGTGAGCAGTTCCGAGATCAACTCTTCTTCGTCGGCGGCTGGGCGCTTGGTTCCTCTCCGCTCCGACGGAGCGGAGGGGGAGGGGGACTGGGATGAGGATAAGGAGGGGAGCGGGAAGGGAACGCAAGGCCCAACCGGCCTGCGGACGTGAGCACAAGCAAGTCGGAGAGGGAGAAGCCCATGCTCTGCACCAGGCTGCCGGACAAGTTGAGGCCAAGCGCGCCCGTGCCCGAGGTGAGGCCATGGTGTCCTGCGTTGCCGCCCTGGGCCGTGTGAGCGTCCGCTCGTGTGGGTGCGCCGCCCGAAGGAGCTTCCAAATCGTCGTCCAAAAAAGAGCCACGGGTGGGACGGCCAGAATGTTTGTTGCGCAACTTGCGGGTGGATTGGCGTTGCTGTTCCATCAGGGATTCGGCTGGGGGGTCAAGGGTCAGTCAGTTGGTACAAACGCCGTCGCGGTGACCAAGGGCTAGCACGTACCAAAAGCTGCTTCGCCATTCTCCTTTTCCGACTTGAGCTGGCCTCGTTTCTCCTCGACGGAAAAGAGGAGCTTGTCCCGAATGCGCTGCTGGGCCTGTTTCGCCTCCTCATCCCACCGGGCCAGATCGGCATCAAACTGAGCCTGTGCTTGCTCCATAAGATACTCGTGGAACAATTGAACCTTTCGTAGCAACGTGTCGCGCTCAATCGTCAGCTGAGCGGCTGCCAGCTGGTACTCCCGCTCCGACGTGGGGGTCAGCATTAACCTTGTGTGGCTCGCCCCGGTCTCTCGGAGCAGCTCGGCGGTCAAACTAGAGACAAACGTTAGTACTCAACTGGTTCCTGCTGTTCGGGCGCCCTCTGCTCCACCAGGGACGGGACAGGACGTACAGGTCACGATTGTCGTGCGACTCGCGGTAGTGCCGCTGAATTCGTTCCAGCACCTCCCTTCGTTTTTGTCCTTTTTGCTCTCGCGCGGCGGGGGGCATGGCGGGATGGGGAGCCGTCGCACGCACCTCGCTCCGCGTCTCGTCTGCCTCCTCCTGCGTGCCGGCGGGCGACGAGGCTCGCGGTCCTCAGCTTTTTGCGGCGCGGCGCCTTGGCCGCCCCGCTTCGACCGCGAGGCTTGCCTCCCGACCGATTTCCATTCGGGGGCGGGGGGTTGGGTACGGAGGCAGAACGGCAGCCGCCGAGGCAGCGGACATTGGGGCAGGGGGGCGCGCCGGCGGCAGCCGGGGACAGAAACAAGACGAGTACCCATGGGGGGCGGGATGCTGTCATAGGCATCGGGCGGTACATGGGGTCGGAGGAAGGATGATGTGGACCCGGGCGTGGCGTGGGGCGCAGACCAGGCTGGGATCTGGGACGGGTGGTACTCGTGGTACTTGGGGGGGGGAGCTGCGCGCGTAGGGCGTGGGCACGTCGTGCGGCGGGCCGCGGGGGAGGCCGTCGGTGGGGAGGAGGGTGTGGTGTGGATGGGGCGGGGCTGGGCGGACGGCTGGGGCGGGGGGCTGGGACGGGTGTGGGTGCAGCGGTGGCGGGGCGAGGGGGCGGAGGGATGGGGCGGGTAGGCGCCCATCTGCTCGGAGGGCGGGAGGGGCGGGGGTAGACGTAGGCCATGTGGGGCGGGGGCAGCGTGGGGGGCGTAGGGGGGGGCGGGGTGCGCGTAGCCCTCGGCATGGTGGGGCGGAGAAGGCAGGCACGGCACTGGAGGGAGAGATGGGCGCGCTGTGAAGCTTCAAGGTTCGCAGCTAACGCAGTCTGAGTCCAGCTGACGAGTGACCTCACTCCCACTTCCAGCCGGTCGCCCTGACGCGTGACGCGTGACGCTGGACTTACCGCTGCCCTGGGCTGCAACAGTTGCGCGGTGCGTTTCTTCCTCGGGCTCAGCCCATCACATGTCACATGTCACATGTCACACCCGTGTGACGCCTGCATCACCCGCCCCCCGCTCCCCCCCGGATTCCGCCTCCGCTGCGTTCCACTTTCAAAGTGTACCCTCCCCGCAGTGGTTGTGCCTGCCTATAACTGGCAGCAAGCAGTGGCCCGCCCTCCCCCCCCCCGACCACCTCTTCCAGCCATGGCCGACTCGAAGCCCACGCCCAAGCATACCGACATTTCCCAAAAGCTGGATGCGCTGGCGGCCGACGCCCCGCCACCAAGGCGCGCCGCCCGCCGCCGCCTGTCCTGCTGCCGCAGCCCAAGGTGCGGCCGGAGGACCTCGAGCCGTGGTCGTGGCGACGCGAGTGGCGCTTTGCGCTGGGTCTGATCGCCTTCTTTAGCCTGGTCGTGCTCGGCCCGGTCGTTATGGCCCATTTCCTCGTCAAGGCCGAGGAACAGGGCGGGTGGACTGGGTGACGGACAAGATGGTGCTCTACGTGCCCTTCTTTCGCAAGTTTGTCGGGCTTGATGCCCCGCAAGAAGCCGACCCGCTTGCCAGTCTTCACGACGAACTGTGATCAGCTGGTGCTTCTCCTAGGGGGGCACCGGCCAGCCCACGTTGCAACCGCCGAACCTTGCCCCCAAGCAAGAAACGTAGTTGTTGCAAGCTGGGCTGGGCTTGTCAGATACCCAAGAACCCACCCTTTTCTTTCCGCTCCTTGCTATTTCTTCATTCGCGTTGCCTATTCCAGTAGCGTCAGCTCGCATCCATTCAATCTACTGGGCGGTCATGAGGCATGATGCATGAAGCACGATGGGCGATGAAAACGCGAAGGGAAGGAGGGGCAGAACGCGCGGCGCAAACCGGTAACGCATGGTAGGTGTCGTTACTGGGTCTAGGCCCCAGGAATCCAGCGTAGCATCATTGCCCACGTGCGGGTCGGATTGCACCGACCCGATTCGGTCCCAAGCCTTTAGTTTCAAGCTTCAAGCTGCAATACGTCAATGTTCAATTCAACCCAGGCCTGCAACGATGCAATTTCATCCTCCCTCGTCTTGGCACCCATTCAATCCGACATTCAATGAATCTCTGGACCGCATCCACCTCATTTTCGCCCCCTCTCCAATGCGCATCGACTTGGGGCGGCAGGGGCAGCGCCTTGAAGCTCAAAGCTCGATGCTTGGCCCACCTCGAGTCCTGCTTTGTCTCCCTCGCGCTTTGCCCCTCTGGATGGCGGTACAAAAGTCAGGTTATTCCACTTTTGTCTGCTGCGGGAAGAACCTGGTAGAGGGCAAGGGCCACCATAAAATAGGCGCGGATTAAGGATATGCCCCCCCCTCCGTGGTCACTTTGGAGCCTCCTACTGCCCATGAGCTTCTCCTTGTCAGTCCATGCGCCGCCAAAGGGAAAAGACACCGTTGTACGCTCGGCGCCCGCTCCAGCTTGCAATCGACCAAAGATACAATTCCTGCTCTTCTTCCTCCGTCACATTCTTCCGTCTCATACTCTATCTATCTTAGGTCGAGTATTATTAGTGTACGCTAGCCTACCATGGGCAAGACGGAGCACGCAGCCAGTCGCGTTTAGCTGTCGTACGCTCTGACTACCGCTTGCCCGTATCGTTCCTGTCTTGCGATCCAGCGGTGAAAACTCGATACACATACATGAATTGGTACAACACTCCCATCGCTTGTGATTGATGCACTCTGATGGGCAATACATAGGGTCATAGATGCCCCCCCATTGGCGGCAGCTTCTGCCGTTCCTCGCAACAAGCCAGCAGGTGTTTGATTCCTGTCGCGATGGAGCGCTATCTATGGCCAGCAAACCCGCACGAACATTCTCACTCAACCCCGTAGCGCGCGCCCCATCATATGCATCCCTTCCTTTCCCCGTGCCATCTTCGCCAGTCCATCGGGCGCGAAAACGCAGGAGCATCCGTTGGAAGAGAATCGATGTGCTGCTTTTGGCGCCGATCGGTGGCGGCAGCCGGGGCATCAGTCGTGCTCGGTGCTGCAGTCTCAAGACCGTGGTGCATACTTGTTTTTGGGGCAGCAAGCCTAGGGCGTGTTGGTCCTCTCTTCGTTTCACGCTTTTATCTAGCGTACTCACTGTACTAGCTCACTCCACATGGGAACTAAGACAGAGGCTCGATTTTCTCTCTTCGTTCTGGGACGGTGCATTGCGCATTGCAGCGTCAGAGCCGATTTACTCTACTCGGTACTCGCCTCCGCTGCCCCCTCTCCTGCAGTGGAAAGAGCAGAGTAGGTCATCCTCAGGTGGAGTATTACTACCTCGGTCCAAAAGATGGGAAAGAGACAGTAGGATGGTGGTCACCCGGTCACTGGCGTGGGCCCAATGCACCGGCCAACAATCAGTACAGGCGGTTATCGATTATCGATCATCGATCATCGATCATCTTCCTCGCCAGGAGCGCTGCTGCTGTGGCGCGCGCCCTGGGGGCCAGGACACGGGGTATATCCAGCCGAGCGGGTACCCGCCGGTACTTACTATACTGATCGAGAAGAGCCACGTGATTTTCCATGCGATAAACGATCTAAGATCTAAGATGGCCGTGATCGATGATCGATGATCGCAATATACGACGCTCACAGCGATAGGGGGGCCGTGTAGCCAGATTCTATATCGACCCCACAGATTGGCCCAGCAATCGTCTGTCTACCTGTATATAGCCCGGTTGGCCCACTTTATGTTTTCTCTTGTTTTTCCTCCCACCTGTCACTTCGCACCTCGCACCACGTCATGGGGCTCGCCGCTTGCCTGCCTTTACTCCGTCGTGAGCAGGATACCGACTCGCTGCTCAGCCGCTCCTCGACGCTGCCTGTGCGCGAGGAGGCGAAACCAGGCAAGGAGCAAGCGACGCCGACGCCGACGCCGACGCCGACGCCGACGCCGAGCGGGGAGCAGCTGGCTGCACTGCGCGACCTGCTGCAGCACAAGGCAGATTGGTTTGTCGTGTTTTCCGACGATGCACATGCAAGTGAGTACACGGCACCGCCGGACCAACGCCGCGCGTTCATCTCGGGCTTCACGGGTAGCGCCGGCACCGTGATCGTCGGACGCGAGAGCGCGCACTTGTTTGCCGATGGCCGGTACTGGGTGCAGGCCCAGCGCCAGCTGGACCACCACTGGACCCTGCACAAGGTCGGCGCGCTGGGCGTCGCGAGCTGGGACCAGTGGTTACTTTCCACGGCGAAAAGGGCGAACGGGTCGGGTTCAACCCGCAATTCATCTCCTACCGTACGTGCCTCGTTCGCATCCCCCCCCCCCGCCCCTCCCCATCACCACACTGACCCGGCAGCACCTAGGTCCTGGCTCAGCCTTGGTCGCTGCACTGGCAAAGAAAGGCGCAGATGTGTACCTCCCCGCGCAGGACCCGATTGACCAGATCTGGACCTCCAAGCCGGCGCCTGTGATGAACCCCGTGCACGTGCACCCCCTCGAATTTGCAGGCAAACCAGCGGAGGCCAAGCTGGCCCAGTTGGCCAGCTGGGTGCGCGCCTACATTCGCACCCAGAGGGAGGAGGAGGCGGACCAACCTTCGTTCGCACGCGGCGGCGCCACCTACCTCGTCACCGCCTTGGACGAAGTAGCGTGGCTGCTCAACTTGCGAGGCCAAGCCTATGTCCCGCACACACCCGTCTTTCCCGCCTATGTGGCGGTGAGCGTGGAGGAAGAAGAGGTGCGGGTCAAGATATTTGTGGAAGCGGGGTTGGTAGCCGAGGTGCAGGGGTACCTCGCTAGCTTGGGGGTGGAGGTCCACGCGTACCAAGCCCTATGGCCGTTCCTCGCCGCCGCTGGGGGACAATGTGCTCTTGTCGGGGAGAAGATTAGCTTTGCAGCAGCGCGGGCATGGAAGGGCACCCTGTCGATTTTGGGTGCGGACAACCCAGTGGCGTTGGCCAAGGCGGTGAAAAACGCGGGCGAGATCCAAGGATTTAAGAACGCCTACCTGCGTGACGGCGCAGCGTGGACCATCTGGGCGGCCCACTTGGAGCACGACGTGCTGCTCGGTAAACAGGTCACCGAGTGGCAAGCCGCCGTCCGGCTGGACGATGAGCGCAAAAAGTTGCCTCTGTATGCGGGCTGTCCTATGCCCCGTACGTCCGTCCCCGCCCCCCTACCCCGCCCCCCTACCCCGCCCCCCATGCTTGTGTTGAGAGAACTGAAAGACGAACGGGAAAGCGCAGAATTAGCGCGACAGGCCCCAATGCCGCCTTGCCGCATTACCAGCCGACGGCCAGTGCAAGCGAAGTGTTGGACCGGACCACGCCCTATCTAGCCGACTGTGGTGCGCAGTACCTTGACGGCACGATTGACACGACCCGTACGGTTTTCTTTGAGGGGCCGGGATACAAACCGACGGCAATGCAGAAGCGAGGATACACGCGCGCGCTCCAAGGCCACATGGCCTTGGACCGCGCCACCTTCCCAGCGGGCACGACGGGACCGATGCTGGACGTGCTTGCCCGCCAGGCGTTGTGGGCGGACAAGATGAATTTCGCCACTGGTACGGGCCACGGGGTGGGCTCTTACCTGGGCGTGCATGAGGGGCCCATGGGCTTTTCCCAAAGTTCAGGGGGCGCAATGGTACCCGTTCCGCTGGTGGCTGGGATGGTGTTGACGAACGAGCCCGGCTACTACCCCGGCGAGTTTGGGGTGCGCACGGAAAGCTTGATGCTGGTCGTGGAGCGAGGCGCCGGGTGGTTGGGGTTTGAGAGGATCACAGTCGCGCCCATCGATACGCATTTGGTCGACTATGCCCTGCTCGCGCCGGGTGAGAAGCGGTGGTTGGGAGCACAATGAGTGGTGCAAGCGCCTGCTCAAACCCCTCGTCCAGCACGACAAGGTCGCTCTGCGCTGGCTTATGCGGCAGTAAGCCGCGTGCCGCAAGCAGGAGTCGAGCCTAGAGAGGTGTGTGTTGTGCGCGGGCTGAGAGGAACAGTCGGGTGGCCGCCGGTGAGCGCTGAGCAGGCCCCTAGCTTGTGAGCAAGCGTCATCAGGCAGGCGTACGAGAGGCAACGGCGACGCAAAAAGTGCACCAGGTGGGAAAGATATATTGGATGGGGGATGCGAAGCGACAGAGACCGAAGGGGTGCCTCCACGCAGACGCAGAGGCAGGGCCACGGTGAGGATGGGAAGGGGAACCGCCAACAAGGGCGCGATGAGATTGGAGAGTGGGTGTGGCCGCGCCATCTGGGCAGCGGGGGTGGACGAGGCGCTGGGTTGGCACGTAGGATTCTACATCGGCTGGAGCCGGTGGGTGAGCTGACTAGTGACTGTGCGCACCAGCTGGCTCGGCTGTGCCGTTCCAGACGCGCAGGCGGCTCCCAACAAATCGGCGCGCCGCACACTGCGCTCGTGCGGTGCCGCCAGGCCAGGCAGGGAGCGCACTGGACACGCGGCGGCCTGCCGCGGTGCCGCGCAAAACCGCCCGGGTGGGACGAGGGCGATGGGTGATGGGCGACGCAGCAGGCGGCAGGGTGCGCACCTGCGATCATCGATCTGCCTGCATGCGTGCGTGCGTGCCGCGCGGCACGCACCACTCGGAACTCAGTGCTGGGCGTACACCGAGTACTGCTGCGTCGAGGGTCCGCAGGCCAGGTCCTGGCGCGTGCATGCACGCAAGATGCACGCGCCCTGCCAGGCCAAATCACACATCACAGCACGCAGCACACCCCGTCTTGCTCGTTGCAGCAACCGTGGCCGCTTTCGTCACCGCTTTTCTCCACCGCCCCTCCGTCTCCGCCCACGTGTCCCCATGGCCGCCGCTGCCTGGGACGCATGCGCACCCCCATCCTTCGGCATGCCGCCCTCCGCCTCCTCCTCCCGCCCGTCCCTCCACGGCTCGCCCCCCGAGCTCTCGCTCAGCACGCCGTCCCCCTCCAGCTCCGCCCCCCTCACCAGCGAAGCGCCCTCCAGCGACCACGACCACGACCTCAAGCCCTTCTTCCACGCCCAGCCCCCCTCCTTTTCCTCCCCCTTCTCCCTCCAGGCCATCCTCCCGCCCACGGCTCAGGCTGAGCCACACGCCCTGCCGCCCTCCACCGCCCCTCCATCCGCCTTGGATCACGCCACGGTTGATGCCACATTCGATGGCATGATCTGTACCGACAACGTCGCGTACGTCCCTTGGTCGTCCCTCTGCATTTTCGCCAATCCATGCTAACTGTGTTATTTTTTTCTTGTATCCGACAGACCCGCTGCAAATAACCTGGGCCCCGTGGCCAGGCAGCCCCCTCAGGCCTCGCAAGACGAAGCAGTCACCCCACATCCGGCCCAACTGGCACGGCCAATGGAGCTGCAGCCGAACCCCGCCCAGTTTGGCATTGGATCGCACTACAGCCACACGAGCGATGCCGACCTGGGCTACACGGCTACCACCATTGTGCCCCGCCCAAGGACCAGCTGGGCCAGCTCCAAGTGCACGTGCATGGCGTCTCGCTCATTGGGGCCAAGAGCCGCGTCGAGACCCAGATCCGAATGAGGATCGAGTTGGTGCGCAACACGCCTTCCTCCGTTCCTGGTGGACCTGATCCCCATGCTGGGGAAGAAGCCGCACCAGATATGGGAATCATTTCCCCGCAGGCGCTCAGCACGGCGCGTGCTCGGTTTGGCCCGACAGAGCTGTGGCAGCGGATCGGCAGCTTCTCGCACATCAAGTTGCCTCCCGGAACGGGCACACGGCGTAAAAGCCGCAAATACAAAGCGCCCCAAGTGGACCCTCAACATACACTCTTTCTCGATGCCACCGTTGTCACCGCCACCGCACCCCACTCCCAGATCAGCGTCTGCGATGGGTGCAGAGTGCGGGAGCGCAAGCGTGTATTGCGTATGAAGGGGCGAGGAAGCAAGGGCAAAGACAGCGAGCTTGGCACGCCGGAGAAGGAGGATGTTCTCACCCGGGAGGAGATCCAAGCCTTGGGCATTGATCCATCCGCACCAGGCGCGGAAGAACTGGCGTTGCAAACGCGGGATCAACGGGCCAAGGCTCGTGTCGTGGTCTTCAACACGGACGACTATATTGAGTTCCACAATGGTGAGGCAGTTCTTCCGACCCGGATTACATGCTATTGTCGCCACCATAAGGAGAAACTGGGGTTCTGTGTCATCTTTACCCTGCGGGATTGGACGGGCCAGCTGCTTGCCACGGGCACCACCCCGCCCATCATGATCACCGACGACCACAAGACGTCCCAGACGCCGCAGGCCCAGGCGCTGATGCAAGCCCAAGCTGACGCTTTGACCGAGGCCCTTACACGCGCCAATGCCATCAACGCGACCCACCGTCCCAACCCGGCGCACACTCCGCCATCCAAACCAATTGGCTTGCAACCCCCGCCGTTGCCGTCTCCGCCCAGTTTGGAGGAAGGCGGTGCCCCCTTGCAGGACAGCACCGGGGCGCCTTGGCCAGCAGCGACGAAAGAGTGCTACGGCACGTGGCAAGCCGTACGCGAGACAGTCGGCTTCCAGTGCGATCCGCTCCCAGCGTTCCTTCTGCGGGGCCAATCGATGGCTCGTCTCCTGTCCCCGGGGACGGAGTGACGGGCGAGCCGGCTACGTCGGTTTCCCAGAACGTTTCTCCTTTGTCGCATCACCGGAATGCGAGTATCAGTGACTCGGTATCCCCTCACGAAGCAGTCTCTCCATCCCCCAGCAAGGGCACGGTACCCGCCGGACCAGCGCCATTATCGTCGTTCCAGGGGGACTTGTCGTCCGACACGCTGCAGCCTGTGGCGGCCGACGGAGCGACCCAGTCTGCAGGAGGCATGGATCCGGCCATGCTGATGCAAGCTTACATGTTTGCCCGGTCGCAGACCGAGGCAGCGACGGGGAATTCGGTCATGTTCCAAGACCATGCCCAGCCGCCGCCGCAACTGTACGCGGCGATGATGTCAATGATGCAGGGCATGAGTTCAAGTCCAATGCGCTGGCCCAGCTCCAGTACTTCCTTCCCCTCCAGCCCGATGGACGCGCTTCCCAGCCCGAACGAGCCCAACCTGTTCTTTGCTGGCTCTGGCTCCAGCGCCGGCACACCGGGCATGCTCAACTCAATGACACCGCTTACGCCCCGCCATTGCCCGTGCCTGTGCCCGTGCCGGTACCAAAGGTCACGCAGCTGATTCCTCGCGAGGGCCCAACCACCGGCGGGACCGAGGTGACGGTGCTCGGGGAGAACTTTGAGCGGGGATCTCGGTTCTGTTTGGAGACATCCTGCGATAAGCACCAAAGTGTGGGCAAGCAATACGCTGGTGTGTGTCCTGCCTCCTGCGGCTTCCCCGGCCCGGTGATTGTGAGCCTGCGTACCCCTCGTGCCCCGCGGCCCAACCAGGAAGAAAGTTCGCCGATGGCCTTCTTTACCTACGTGGAGCAAACCGATCGCGGGTTGATGGAGCTGGCGCTGCAGGTGGTGGGGCTCAAGATGACTGGGCAGGTACATTCGGCGCGGGAGGTGGCGATGCGCGTGGTGGGGCGAGACACTGCCGCGCCAGCCACCGGCTCCGGCTCCGCGCCGGCCGAGGGAGGCGCGACAGACCAGCTGGCCTCCTCTCCTCTCCCACATTCCGACTCGCACTATACTCTTCTGTCGCGTGCCGGGTCCGATAGGGCACACAAGCCGCTCAGTTTCCAAGACACGCTCGTCTCGCTCCTCGCGCTGACGGACGAGGAGGTGGGTCCGGCCCGGCCGAGGCGCCACTCTCTTCTGCCGCCCACCTGCCTCGGGAGCGGAGACAGGACGCGCTGCGGTGACCAACCACGCGGGACAGACGGTGCTGCACCTTGCTGTTGTGCTTGGCTTTTCGCGCTGGTGGAGGACCTGTTGCGTCGCGGGGCGCCGGTGAATGCGCGGGACCAGAGCGGCTTGACGCCGTTGCATTTCGCTGCGCTGCATGGCCGCACGGGCGTGACACGTCGCTTGCTCCGTGCGTTTGCCAATCCACGCATGGAGACCCGCGCTGGGTTCACGCCGCTCCAGCTGGCCCGCATGGCCGGGCAGGAAGATTCGGTAGAGCTTCTGGTACAGCACTTTGCCCTGCTTGCCCGCAGTGCAGCCGGCGGGCGGGCAAGAGGGGGAATACGAGGAATACGAGGACGAGGAAGGAAGAAGAAGAGAAGAAGAAGACGGGATGCGGAGGGGAGAACGCGTCCCCCTGGCCGTCGCCTCCATTGACGAAGACAATCTTTCCTCCGGGACCGATTTGGCGTCGGAGAGCGAGGAGGAAGAGAGCGAGGAGGAACTTGGATCTACCTCTGAGCTAGGTGAGAAGGGTGCGCTTGGTGAGAAACTTGCGTCGGGGAGGACGCCAGCGGTGCCGGATGCGACGAGCCTGTGCGCCGACGAAGGAAGCCTTATGGAGGACAAGGTGCGGTGGGAGCGTGATTCGGCCGAGGAGAAGAAACTGTTGGCGGGGCATAGCGAGCGAGAAGAAGCGCAAGTTCAACCTGGGCGGGCTGAACCGGTTCTTGCTCCCGGCCGTGCTGAAGAACACGATTGCGGCGCCGCTTTCGGTGTATCGGGTGGAGCAAGCGGCGCCTACGTTTTCCGACGACCAGCTGGCGTCTTCCAAGGCCAAGCAGGCCAAGGAGAAAGCACACGACCTACGCCCACCCGAGCCTGCCCCGCCCGCCTACGAAACTGCCGTCGCCTCCTCGTACCTCGTCTAGTACCTACCCGTCCACGACGTTGGCCTCGACACCACCTTCCCCAACCGGGGCGGAAGCGCGGCGCCGTCGCCGAGGCAAGGTGGACGAGGACCGTTCCCCCATCCCTGACCCCCAGTCCGACCCCGCCTCTGACCGCGAGCGCGCCCCGAGCGCCACTCGAGATGGCAGGAGGAGGACCGATGCTGACGCTGTTCTGGCTGCCGGCGCTGGTGATTGCCTCGCTGTTGATGATCTACTCGTCGGTCGGGCCAGTGGGACAGCTTATCCAGACCATGCGCCAAGGCACGCTGTTCAAGCTAGACCCGAGCCAGTAAGATGGACTGCTGGTAGTACTCCTTCCCCCCGTTCCCCTCCCCCTACCCCTTTTCCTCCCGATCCCGATTGTACGGACCGACTACGTTGGAACGTTGAACGTTCAACGTTGAGCCCTGTGTTGCGCGCTGTTTCCCCCTTTTCTGTTTCCCCCTTTTCCCGTTTCATGTCATGTGTCATTGATTCCCTTTTTTTCACGAGTCGGCAGCCGTCGGGGTGCGCCCGGCAGGTCCAATTAGGACCCGGTTGGGTGCGGTACAGTGCAGCAGAGAGTCCCCTTAGCGCTCAGGTTCAGCCACGGCCCGACTCGGTGCCCGGACTCGACTGGCAGTGGAACGGCGCTCTGGACCGCCGGGGTCGGCCAATGGACTTGTCTGTCTCCTTTTCGATAGCAAGACTGAGTGGAGCCGAGAGCCAGGAGCTGGGAGCTGGAAGTCGGGAGCGGCTGCGCTCCATTGATGAGATGAGGAGATCGGAGATGGTGAGACCTCTTGCGCAATTCAAGTCATGAAACCAACCTGGCGCTACAGTACTGATGTGCGCCCGACCCACTGGGCCGGACGCCGGAGGATATGAGCGCTTTTTCGAGGGGAGAGAAAGTCACCGAGAGCACGGTGTGGGGGCCGCAGTTCATGTCATATTCATGTGCCATGGTGAGTACTGAGTTGTCCACGGGGACGCAAACAGGTGGGCTTCGCGACGGATCGGGGGTAGGATGAAACATGCTGCATAATATCCTGGTGCATGATGATGTATGATGGGGGAAACGTCCTTCCAAGACAAGTTTGAGGTATTTGAGATGGGAGAGGCGTGACCGGCAACTAAAAGTATAGCACACCCAAGCAAGAAAAGGGGGGGACTAACTAGCTTTTGTGGATTGAGTTTTGTTTTAATTGTGGGCGCCCAGCCGAACCACCGTGCTGACGCTCCGCCGATGATGCTAACAGCTAGCATGCTAACAGCTGTGATGACATGGAATTGTTGTGACTCTCAGCCGGAGGGGGCGATCCTCATCGGCCGCTGAGGGGTTATCGATTATCTATTAGGAGGGGGTGTCAACGTGTCAAATAGACTATTAGGGGAAAAGCTGCAGTCGGGGGTGGGAGAAAGAAGGGAGCGTACCCGTCGGGAGCGTGTGATATTCTACCTGCTGGAGGTGTGTGAGAGGCGGCGACTGAGATCTGAGAGAAGAGAACAACAAATATGGTGGAGCGCCTGCCGCTGTGGCATAGAATATACACACTACTGGCGAGTTGGATAACGGTATCGAGTCCCCCCTATTGGTCGCGCCAGGAAAGAAGAATGTTGTGATGTAAGCGGGGGGGGAAGGACGGCTCTGAAGGTAGTACATGGTGGGGAAGACAAAAGCATATGTGGAAAAGGGGGTGTTACATGTTTTTATTATCATTATGTTGACGACTCTCGCGCGCGGCGGCGCATGGGTGCTCTTGTGCCTGCCAAGAAAGGTTGAACGTTGAAATTCAACTTGAAGCTTGAAGAACGTTGAACGTTGCACGTGGAAACATCGGCGGGTGCACCACTCCACCAAAAACACAGACATATGTCGCGGGTGGAGCTGGGCCTTGCGTACGCGTTACGTGGAACGAAGCTGGGCGCTGGGCGCGAGGGAATGCTGCCGGGATGAGAATGATGTGTGACGCGTGACGGCTCACCGTAACCAGTGAGCGGGTGGGAGGGCAGTGTAGTCACGCGTCACGCGTCACGAGAATTAAAGTTGGCGGTTGACAGTTTTGGCCGACCGAGGCACAAGAATCGGCAGCTGGAACCTGGTGAGCTACTGAGCGTGCTGAGTTGAGGGTGCGAGGGACGTGGATGCTGTGTGACATGTGACATGTGACGTGGGAATTGTACCACCGCCACAACAGGCAGTAGTAAGACGAAAGTAAGATCCAAGATCCAAGAGAAGGGACGACGGGGCCGTACGCACTGCTGCACGCCCCCAGACACACGCATCATAGGTACACGACCCATGCGAAACAAGGGTGTCCTCAGCTGCGGAGACGCGGTGTGCGGCCGGTGTGGCGTGGTGCGGCGGATGTGCTTCCCCGGCGCGTCGGCAAATTGGTCAGCAGTACCTAGCGCCCAGTGCCCTCGTGCCGGCAGGTGCGCAGGCAAAAGAGGGTCTCTTGCCTACGCACCCGTATGCGCATCATCGATCCTCCACCGCCCATCATCAGTACTCCGATATGCATCCCGCATGCGTACGTAAGCGGTAAGGGCCCGGCAATTAATAATTGGTGACCTGCAACCGGTAGCCGGTAGCCGCTTGTCCGTCACCGCGTCACCGTCATGGGCGAGGGGATGCGTTGCGGTGCCGATCGAGACGCGCACACCGCTCGAGGCTATACGGAGCTAGGAGCTGGAACCACGGGGGACAAGTTGAGCCTCAGGCTCAGCGCTCAACGGGGAGCTGAGCCGCTGAGCCTCCTAGCGCGAGCTGAGCAGGGTACAAGACGTTGCGTCAAACGTTAATTCTATAGTTCCAGCAAGGTTAGGTCGGGGCCTGAACCTAAGGCGCCCCTAATGGGGGGGATGAAGGCGAGACCAGAGCAGCGCTATATGTGCTGCCCCGATCTGGCACGCCGTCCTTGGATCTTAGCTCTCATTTTGCCGCCTTTGAGACACAGCACATGGGCCTCCTTTTCCACCACAGTCCTCCGCCGCCGCCTCGCCGCCGCCAGCGCCAGCTACATGAAAGAGGACGCTTCGGCAAACGTCATCGGCCCCATTTGCTTGTATTGCATGGCACAGTGGCTTTATAAGGTCTCTGGAACCCCATCCCTTGCCTCCCGCTATCCACACGGTTGGCACTTTCTTGCTTTTTTGGACCACAGAGGGCTCTCATATACCGTCTCTCCGCCTCTCCTCCGGCGTTCCTCCACCTCTCTCCTCCCCACGCCTCCATCAACCTCACCACATGTCCTCATCTTCTCAGCGCTCTGGCTTTCAGTGCCGGCCGTCGCACATCCGCATCATCCCCCGCCCCCGTCTCTGTCCGCCCGAACGCGGCATCTCTGGCATCGGCATGCCTAGACCGCTCTTCCGCCAATCCCATCGGCAATACTGGCGCCAGCAACACACAGCAGCGAGACCACCCCACCCACTCCGCCATTCATCATCCTGTTGCTCGTCCAGCACAGGTCAAAGAGCATGTTTCAACTGTTGAGGGTCTTACCCACTCCTCCGCCCCGTACGAGATCAGCGCACTCAACGCAACCAACCCCATCAGTCAGGGCAAGGTCGTTTCCCCACGTGCATGTGAGCAGGCACGCCCCCTTTGGTCAACTGATAAATAATCGTGCCGGCCATCGGGTCCACTCGGCTACAATCCACTCCCGATCATCCTTGGCTTTTGCCCAGGGACGGCCCCAAACCTTTGCCACTTGAATCGGATTACCCTCGAGGTGTGGTGTAACGTCTGCCAAGCTTATCGCCCAGGGATCCAGATGGAAAACGAAGAGCGTGGCGACTATCCCATTTGCGGGCAGTGTCTGCATGAAGCAGTCAAGCTGGTGCGTAATTTCCCACTTTCCCTTTCGCCCAGTACCACTCACACCCACATGCCCGTATTGCCCTCCTCCTAAAAGCCTGCCCAAGCTGAATCTCTCGCCACTGTACGCCACCGACGTTCTCAAAGTAATACCTCCCACCACTTTCCGGGCGAGGATGGAGGTCATCCAGTGGCTCTTCCGCTCCCTACTCGCCCACCTCGCAAAGCTCTGGTCTTTCCACCCCGGAAGAGGGGTCACCGCCTTTTGCCAGCACCGCGGTCCTTCCAATCCAACCGTACCATTGCCTCCGGAACGTCCTGTGGCCCATCCTCCTAGGCTGCGCCTTCCCGAACCCCTCTCGCTTGAATCCCTGTTACACCAACAATCCATCCCACCCGCACTCCCAACACCCGAACCAAGGGAACACGTTCAATCCCCTATGCTACTACTACTGCCAGTTCGGCGCAGCGGGAAAACTTCACTAGGTCCTCATGTACCGGCGCTTTCAGCCCCATTGATGATGGCCCGAAGCCGATCTTCTCCTCAGCACGCAACTCGGTCGGATGATGCTCCCCTTGGTGTACACCCGGACCGCTCATCGTCATGGAGTCCCACCGCCCCGGCACGATTTGAGGAGAGCGTGGATCCGCCACCATTTGAGGAGAGCGTGGATCCGCCACCATTTGAGGAGAGCGTCGATCCGCCTCCTTTCCTACCTGGAGGCAATCGCGGTCCCCACAGTAAGACAAAGTACGTTGGTGGAGGGGCCAACCGCATCTTTGCCAGTTCAAACCGTCGCCCCTGTCCCTGCCGGCCGCTCGGGAAATCGTTCCTATTCCGCAATACGCCAGGCCACCGCACTCGCTCAACGGGTTCAATGGCTCGCCTCCCAATCAGAAAATGGGGGGAGTACCGTCGATCAGGAGGGAATACACCTTCTTCTGCACTTTCATCCGTTTCTCCTTGGGCGTCAAGTGCCCCTTCCTCGCCTCCAATCCCATCCGCTTTCCCCACTCAGCCCGAGTCTGGCGCGGGAGTGCGGCTTGATTTGCCTGATGCCGGCCGTTCCTTGCGCATCCCCCCTGCTTGGCAGAGGCGGAGACCAGCTTGCCTCCTCCCACCGATAGTCAGTGTGATTGACCGGTACCAGCACCGTACCTCGCGTCTGTCCGAGCGGGAACAAATGGCACTCCTGCTTGCGCTGGAGGGAACGGCGTTTGACCATCGACTGTGGGCTGCGGAGCGCGCCAAGGTGCAGGCCCACTGCCTCAACTGGCACTCCTGCCCAGGCTGTCTTCAGCCCATGGTGCGTGCTGCCGAAACCAGTCCCGCTTCCCAACGACCGAACGGGTACCAGGGAGGTCACCCTCTCCCTTGTCGGCACGGTGCTCACACCCGCTGTCTGCTTTCTTGGATGGCCCAGGGACGCGGTACGTGTCCGCAGTGCCGTCAAGCGTGGGTTACTCCCGTGTCGGCTGGAAACGAGTAATACTAAGAGCGTGACTAGTCTCTTCCCTGGTTTTCCCCAGCCAACTCAATATCTATTGTATAGGAGAAGGCCACCACGAGCATCACGAAAGCTGTATTGTTGATATCTATCCCTCTTTTCTCTTTGTCCTGTGTCCTCTCCGGCTATATATGATATCGCGCTTTTTGTTTCTTTCGAGTTCTTCTTTTGTCATGCGCTCCATATACACACCACACAGCATATAGCACTGATGCAGTTTCCACCCTCAAGTCTACTACATGGACCGTTGCACCTTCTTCTCTCTGACCATTTCGAATTCTCCTCTCGTTGCACCTGTTCTTTCGTTGCATTCTCTGCGCTCTCGTTTCCCTTTTCTTCTCTCGTTGCACTTTCTTATCTGCGTACTGTATATACGCTCTATACGATATTATTAATGACCTCGCATATGTATAGCTTCTTACACCAATCCATTACTAGGAGTATAGATTGCCCCTTTGACCATCGGCAGAAGCCACACTCAGAGACCTCAATTGCGATGATGCTTATATCGTAATAGATTGCTTTTTATACTATACACACTAACCCTTTTATCAACATACGGCCGGATCTCTCCTTCTTCTTAAGAATATCTGCCTCTCCTCTCCTTCTCTAGCTCTCCCTCGATAAGTAGCTCCCTTCCTGAAAGACAACGGCCCACGTAATAGAGACTCAGCCACTAATCGAGTTGCGGGGAAGAGAGACCGAGGACCACAGGGGAGGATCCTTTGGTGTACAAAAGGTCTCTTGGGACAGACAACGACGCCCTCCGAGCAGAAGATGGCGCGCAAGCGACGCAACCAACTCGTAGATGGGGTCCACACGAAGCGTGTGACCCGTGGGGTAGGCACAGGGGTTGTCACGAGGGGCATAAAGGGAGCATAGCAACAAACGTAATGGGAGAAGGGAAGCAAATGGATTTTCATACACATCTCCATGATCGTCACTACCACAGATGCTGTATGCATATGCATATACTTTGGGAAGAAAGAGGCATTGAAGTGGGAGGTATGCACATCGAATCTCTCTCAACTCATCACGAATCATTAACCATTAATCAGTCGCATGTTCTCTTCTTCTCCGATGAGGTACATATACCTCCTCGCCTGATTTCCCCTCGATGAATTTAATAGGATCACTATCCTTTCCTCACCTCCACCTCCTGTGTCACGGTGCATAGTACTGCGCTCACGTCAGATAATTAAGCATGGCAAGTCACCGGTAACTGAAGGCAGGCGCGCTCGATCGACGAACTGTCCATAACAAGAAGGGCGTGGTATATCTGTGTGAAGCTAATCGGAACTAGCTATACCCTTCGTTGGATATCTAAATGGTCACTCCGCTGGTCATTAACGATTGCGTGGTGAAAAGGTATCACGTCAGATTTGGGTACACGATCGTACAGCTCTAGCAGCTCTGTTATTCAGTTCGATTCTGGGCGCAGTCACTTTTTTGTTACTAAACTTGTGCAACACTGTTGGCCTTCTAGGTGGATGGCACATTAGTGAGTTTGAACGCGGCTGAAGTTTTGCAAGAGAAGTGCAACTACGGAGGATTCAGAGAAACGGTCACCGGTAACTGGAGTCACTTGATAGTCATGGCAAACCCGACAAAAGTGTTATTACATGACAGGGGGGTCGGAAATGTAGGCAACTAGGAAGAGGGGCACTCCTTGGCTCGATTCGTGCATCCGGGCCTGTAGCGTAACGAGGCCCTTGAAACGCACGACCGACGGCGTGCCTCGTCCAGCACGGTGGGGGCGTTGGAAGGTAGTCCTCCGCCGTATAGTTTCCAACGGGGTATCGCGTAACGTGCGCGAGCGGTCGACATCAAACATATGCACGACACTTGCATAATTCATCCCGTTGACACTCCCCAGGCGAGCATCGTTGGCTTTCTTCGTCCTTGACTCGGTCGTCCTTGACTCGGAGGATTCAAGGTTCAGGGCAATGGATAAATACGATTCCACGACCCGCAAAATCTCTGGAGCCGAAAGCATGTAGAAGTAGAAATAGTTCCGGAAGAAAGATGTGCGAGGGGAGTTGCGTCCACTGCGCCAACCGCTGGTTTGCAGCAAGCATGCGTCCCGTACGAGTAATAAACACACATGGCATGCGGAACCGACTCAAACACACTTAGGCGGTAGTGCGAAATGCCCATAGCCGCCTCCTCAAAATCGCGCAGTTCATCTCGAGTCATGCCCAAGCTCTTGCGAAGGTAGGCGAGGCGGACAGAGCCAAGGTAAGAGTCAACCTTCCTGGCCGTCTGGTAGTCATAGTTCTCCTTCATCCAATGGGCCAATTTGGCGTACCCCCACGCCCAAGAATCGTCTGGGTGGCCCCGCAGCATGGCCAGTGTTAGCGCCTCTTCCTGGAAAAACGTTCTTGATGGATCCAATTGCATCTGACGGATCCGGGGTCTGCTCTTCCTCCTGCTGCTCCTTGCCTTTCAAACTTGCTGGGGGGACGTCTCTGTAATAAGAACGACAGGTTAGTGAGTGGCCTACCAGAACGGAGAGAGTTGACGTACCCTTCCTGGGCCCCTTTTCCGAGCAGGATGTCCTTTACCAGATTCAAGTCTTCTGGATCGATCATGTCCATGAGCTTTTCCGCCTCAACCAAACCATCGAATTGCTCGTTTTTAGCCGAACGATCCTGTGAGTGGTTCGAGCCAGCTAGGCTGGGAGCGTCAAGTTGGACGGGGTAGTTCTGAACTGGAAGAAGGGGCATTCATCATCAGGAGATTGGGAGCATCATCCGCGTGGGCGCCTTTTTGGGGTTAGATTCGGCAGGTGATTGGTCCTCTTTGGGCACGGGAGCGACGCATGGGGGTCCGAATTGGACTCGGAATGGGATCGAGCGCGCTGATCCGAGGACGAATTGGTCCGCTGAGAGGACTGTTTGCGTTTAAGTGGGCCAGTGGCCTCAGTAGGCGGCTCATCCTTGCAGAGGTCTGCAATGCCCCGCTTGACACAGCGCTTGCAGGGACGGGATATGTCGCAGGGCATGTGGCTGCGCTTGCAGTACACACACGCCCGTTTGACTTTCTGCGTGACTCGGGCTGCTCTGGCAGCTTAGACACATCTTTGGGATTAGGTGCCGGAGCAGGGTCGTCACTGAGGTACTTGAATTGCCGTCGGCGGTGCAAAGGGGACCATGCTCTGTGGTTTCCTCCAACGCTCTCTTGCCGGTGGGGGAAGCGGGATGGGGCGGTGCTTGCTGCCGATCATAATAGGGCATCTGCGTTTGCGTCCAGGGCGGTGAGAGGGGGCGAGAGGAAGCCGGAGTGGAGATACTCGACTGGTGCATGGTGGGCGGCACTTGCGCCGGGACGACGTCGGAAACCATTCCGACGCTGGTGGGGGGGAAGGAGGCCCCAACAGGTTGGGCAGGTACCGCATTCCTCTCTTCTGTGGGCGCGAACGCAGGTTGCAGGGCAATGCTAGGGCCAGAGGAATGGCCAGAGGTAGGGTAGCGGCATGGGGTGGGCGCGGAGCTGCGTACAACGGGCCGGGACGAGAAGAGAGCCTGTGGCGAGGGGAGTAAGGGCCGTAGGATCCTGTCTCCCCCCGCGTTGCGGGGGGGAGAGGGTGTGCATGTTGACAGAGGCAAAGGGTCGTCACGCAACGCCTGGGCACACAGGCCGTCGGTCACATGTGGATCGGCGCGTGAGCGGGCGGAAGGGCCAAATGGTGAGGGAAGAGCTGGCATGGGTGGCAACGATGGCAGAGGGAGGGCGGGAGGGTTGCTGTTGGCGGGAGCGTGGTTCTGGGCAAATGGAGGTAGGGGGGGGCAGAAGGAAGAGGGGAGATGAGGTGGCGGTGGTGGGAACGACGGCGGCAGGAGGGGAAGTGGACGTGAGGCGGCGGGTGGGGACAGTGCGAAGGGCGCTGTGATCCTGAGGTCTCAGCCTGAGAGGCCAGGCCCGAGTCAGGCCTGAGAGAGTTTACCGCGTTGATCGCTGAGGCTCGGCGCTTAGTTGGCTGAACGTTCAGTTGAACGTCAAACGTCAGTTTACGTTTACCGGCGACCAGTTGCCGTTTACCGTTTTCAAACATCAAATTTCACCTCCATATATATGCGCTTGGATTGCTGGGTGGCCTTGGAGCGTGGGCGTGGCCGTCGAGACGGACGTCACATGTCACATGCATATCACAGTCACCATCAGCACCACCCCAATCATCGATCATCGGCTTCAGTTCGGGGTGTGATGATACCCGCCCTAGTCCGCAAAACCTTGGGAGCTGGGAGTTGCTGGGAGGCTTGCCAGGCTTCCTGGCTCCGGTCTTGTGACGGCTGTGACATGTGCCGCGTTTGCTAGTCCGCAAGACACCGAGGGCGGAGTACCTGGTACCAGCTAGTGCACCGACTGAGTACTGTGTTGCTGGGTAGGCCACTAACCACATTTTCTCACAGCTTCTGAGTACTCAACCACTCGACTGAGTCTCAGTACTACTCTGAGTACTCAACTCAGTGAGTACACTGAGTATTGGCAGCCAGATCAAATAATGTCAAAAGCAGCAATGTGACATGTGACATGTGATATGTGATATGCGGCATGCATGCCATGTGCCACGCGGCACGGGTGGCATACATGATGCATGATGCACCCATACATCACTTAGCACCTAACACACAACACGCGATCACACTGTTCATAATGAACTGTGTCCCCAGCGGCGTACCGTGGAACATGTAAAGCGTAACGCGTAACGCGCCTAATAGTAACTAGTAACTAATAGCCGGTAACCGGTAACTATAACTAGTAACTACTAACTAACTGGTAAGCGATCGGAAGTTACCAGGAACACATAACTAGACCAGGAACTTTAGCTGTTCTGTCGCGTTTTTGTGGTATCGCGTAAGGATATAAGTAAGGATATAAGATCTGCAGTCGATGTGGTCTCCATGATCGATATCCGACGTGTTTTGGTTCTCCGACCACACGACCACCGGGCATGGGTCCGGGCACGGGTCCGGGTACGGGTCCGAGCATCGATTATCGATTATCGATCATCGATCATCCTTAGTATAAAGCTTGCTTTAATCATTGCGTGTGACGCGTGACGCGTGATGTTCCTTTTGGAGCGACTACTCTGCGTCCATATCATTGACAAGCTTAAGGCCACTCTGTAAGACTGGAGGAACCCAAGGATTTGAGTGAGAACCTCGGGGATGTTGAGCGCTGAGCCGCTGCTGAGCAATGCAATCGCGGTGGTGTTGGTTCCGTCTAAGCCTTTTGCACACCAAGAGGAGGCAGGGGTTCGAATAAGCGGTAAGTCCAGTCACTATAGTCACTATAGTCACATGGCACAGTGATTATTATGGCACAGTGACTATTATACTTAGTGAATATCATTTTTGACTGTGGCCTATATAGTTGAAAGATTGGGGGCTAGGGCGAAGCACTAGACTAGGCGATCAATGGGTGAGCGCGATGAATCGGTCACACCAATGAGAGCCCGAACCGCGGTTGTCCGTTAACTGAGAAGTAGCTACGCTACCAAGCTAAGGACGATTGCACTGTGCAGGGTGGGAACAGTCAGAGATAGCTTCTTGTAAGCTCCTGACGCTAGTCCAACCTTCAATGCAACCGATGGACAAGGACAAGCGCCAGAAGCAGAAGAGAGCAGGAAGAGAGAGAACAGGAAGCTCACCTGTGCAGGGTGGGAACAGTCAGAGATATCTTCTGTAAGCTCCTGACGCTAGTCCAACCTTCAATGCAACAGGGAGAAGAGGAAGGAGGGGAACGAGGGCGCGACGGTAACCAATCCGGAGCGCGCGAGTTGCGGAGCTCTATAGCCAGTTCCGCTTGCCAGCGACATGGCCGATCCAGCCATCACACCAAGTGGTGCCACATGCCACCACACTCCAACAATAGTGTCTCGTCAGTCGATGTGTTTTGTCAACAATGTGACTGGGTGGAGCTTTACATTTTACAGCCACAAGTCGTACTGCATGCCCACTATATGGAAACAAAAAAGAGAGAGACGCACGAGTGTTCAACGTCCTTGCCACTCTTCCCTCTTATTCGTCGTCTATCATATATCACCGATCTTCTCTCGCCCTTTTGAGCCTAAGGCCTCCTGAGCTTGACGCGTTTGGAGCTTGGAACTTGGAGCTTGCAGCAGACTCTTTCGTCCTCCCTTTGCCCTTTTGTCAGCTCTGTGTTAACAGCTATTAACAGGGCGCTAGTAGACAGCGTGTGCGACCACTAGTCACCCTTCTGTGGCTTCACTGGCGTCGCAAAGGAGAGGGTGGTCGTTTCCCTTATCGTCTTATTATTATCATATAGTTTCCTGCTCTCGTCGCGCCTGTTTTTTTACAGTGCTATATTACTGAGGATTGCGACGCTGATAAAGACGCAGCACATACCCCGACTTTTATAGAAGAGAAGGATGGGACATGATGCCCGAGGAAGTGCTATCGGATGATAGTATTTGTGCCGCAGGGAACTTCGCAGGCTTCGGCTGCTTCCTCTGCTTCGCTCTGTCAATATGTCTCAACGTTCATGTTCAACGTTCATTAGCAGCAAGTGAGATGGGGCTTAGACAACAGGGGGATAGTACAGCAAAGGGAAGCAGCCTGGGCGGGGGCGTGAGAATGTTGTGAGAAAAAATGGGTCGTGCTTCACGTTAATACGGAGCCCGCCATCCTTGCTCTTCCCCTTGCTTGAGAACATTGTTGCATCGTCGTTGGCTTGTGGTTAAAGGGAATGCGGGAGATGTTCTAAATGCGGCCTTTGGCTTTTCCTGTCAGCACCATGGCCGAACCGTGGGATGCCGACGATCATAAAGCGAGTGTAATTAAGCAAACCATCTGCAGGGCACAGCTGTTGTGGATGAGCATGACTGCCATACCTAATATTTCGAACCAGACCATCTGAATGATTAATGAGGGCGGTTGCGGCGAATAACCCCCCCCGTTCACGGCTCCGCCAAGAATCTATACAGAGAGGGCCTCATATCACTAGATCACTAGCGCTCGATCACTAGTCACTAGTAACTAGTCACTGCCATATATCCATAGTTTGGGCAATTGTCACATCATGTCACAGTAGGTGGCACCTCCGTCGTGTATAGATAGAAACACATCGCAACGCGTCCAACCCTGCTGGACCTATCGGACCCGGAACCTGGTACAGGGAAAAAGTCCGAATAAAGCTGGAACAGGCTGGAACCCGAACGTGACACACCACGTGACGCTGGCGACCCGTGACCTGTGCATGTGACCGTGACCTGTGACATGCATGTACTGATCGAGGAGGCACGTTGCAAGATGCATGATACGATGCATGACTTGTTGTGTGAGAACCAACTGTGATCTGCTCTGCGATGACGCGGTCACGCGTCATCAACGTCATTTAAGATCGGAGCAGCCATTATAATCGTGATCTCTCTTCTCAGATCTCACGCAGCTCATCGTACTCCGACCCGCCTTGCATCAGCTACTTGCAGCAGTGCAAAAGCTACAGGGCACAACCAGACGTGACATGGTAGTCCAGACAACCCACTGTGAATAAATGGTGCTCAAATGGGGCCTGGGGGTTAATTGCCGCTAATCTCTCATCGCGATGACGGTGGGCTGACTGGGTTGAACGTTGGTATACAGATGGTCGGTCTGAGGGCGTTGAAAAGACGTTGAAGCTGGAGGCTGGAGGCCACGCATAAGAGAAGAGGCAACTCCCAAGCCTGCTTTCCCCCCCCCCACCGCTCCCGCTTGCTACCAGCGGCCATTAAGCTTGAAGCTTTAGTAAGGGTGCAAATGATGTCCGATTTAATACACAGCCGAGAGAGAACAAAAGGCTCGGGCCCGATTATAAGCGTTTGTAGGTCCGGGTTCGTGTCCCAATCACGTGACTGTGGCTCTCGCTCATCTCCTAGTGTAGGTCGGCCTTAGGTTGCCGGGAGGTCGCCGGCAGTTCTCGTGACCCGATTACCGCGTTCGACGACTGTCGGAGACGGATTTCAGTTTGCATCTCATCTCGATCTCATCCGTAAAAGCCAGCAGGTCGAGAGAGGTGATGCATCCTGACGCACACCCTGTTTTATTGGCCTCCTATGGCCTCCCAGTGCCTCCCCTGTTACGCGTTTTACAGCGCCTTTAGGATACCGTTTACCACTGCTACTGGCAGGGTGCTTTTTTATGCTGTTTCTCGTGACTGCATCGGGGAGGAGGGGCAAAGTCACAGAGATTACAGGGTGTTGGACGTTGGTGGCAGATGAGTCGATGAGACAACATTACTCACAACATGTCACTAAGTCACTGTTCAAGTGTGTGGGAGGCGTTTGTGTATTATTAGCTAACTTTCTGTGAACGAATTTAACGTTTAACGGTAAACGTTTTTTAAAACGAGGACAAAGGCCTACGGAGAGAAGAGAGAGGGAGGTGATGGATCTATTCCAAAAGAGGAGCCCGTTAGGGGCAGAACATAGGGGAGAGTCGGATAGAACAGCGCGATGCGTGATGCGTGATCAGCTGCATGCATGATGGCGCTGACACGTTTGACTTTCATCAATTGCTCACTTGCGTTTTCCCGAGGCGGCTTCCTTCGCTTCCCCCTCAGGCCCTCAGGCCCTCAGGGCCTCAGGCTCAACAGGCGCTCAGTCCTCACGCCATCATCCCTCAGCTCATAGCAAAAGTCTCACTCCACAGAGGGTGCCCAAGTCTGCCCAGGCCCCGACAATTAAATCGTCCCGCGTCCCGGGGGATAATACAGCCCGGTTTTTGCGGACGTTCGAGAGTCAAAACGGGTTATCATTTCCCTCACCTTCACTAGTCAATAAACTGAGATACTGAGGCCTCATTTCTGACAGGAGATGTGTTGTTCCAAGTCGCGCTACAAAACAGGCTTCAAAAGCTCCAGCCCATCTCTGCAAGGTGATGGCACGAATATAATGATTCACCATGGATCTGTAAGAGTCGGGCGAATATGACAGATCCCAATCGAATATAACTACCAGTTATTAAATTGTCAAACGCCGTCCCCGGCGACCGACCCCATCCTCTGAAGTCAGCTAGTCAGAGGGGACCTGGGTTATCATCAGTGATATCAGGCTGTTCGGCGATATGCAAACTGCCCGAGAAGGAAGGCATTTCAGCGGAATCCTGGGTAGTGAACCCTCAAAGCTTTCGGGGAGTCATGGGTGGGAAAAAGGGAAAAATCAAGAATTCCGCGAGGTCATAGATGAGGAGGGCATCGAGAATTTCGAAGAAGGCATGGATACAGGCTTGGCATACAGAACTCTCGAGCGATCATGTTATCGAGAGGGGTCAGGATTTTAGCGAGATCAGTAGCCCCACAGATTCCAAAGATGTCATGGGGGACTTAATCAATGAACTGGGTGCGTACATAGATATCATAGAGACGAGGAATAGCATCGGCGTCGCCGGGTTGACATTTCCACAGCCTACAGTGCTTCGCTTCCTTATTGAGGGACTATACCACAGTATGAAAACGGGCTAATCTTAGATATATCACTGTAGGAGGGAGATTGCTTCGGATGCCGACAGGTATCATTCAGGCTGCATGGAATGGCGCCTATATACCAGAGGAGAAAGAGAAGCTATCACACGGTAGACCGCGTGATGAGAGGGGAAAGAGACACAAAAGGGGGCAAGGAAGATCTAGAACAAGGATCGTACCCACATCCTGTGGGGAATGTGTGTTGATCCGTCAATCCCAAGAATAATGAAAGGTCTGATACTGCTTTGGATTGAAGAATACGGAATTGAATATGATATCGTGCTCACATGACCGAATGGGGGGGCGGGCGGGGGGGGGGGGGGGGGGGCGGTCGCATAGTCACTCTGACGAGGGCTTAGCGGACACCGTCGCTCGGCATCTAGGAAGATGGGCTGCCAAATAACCCAACTGGTCTCAAAGGCTTCAATCTTCTTGATGCCTCTGCCTCATCAGCCGGGTTCGAACAGATCAGTTCTATGCGGACTCCAAGCCTAGTTTGATGCTGTCCGATCTGTAGCGCACGGTCGTTTTACGGTCCTTGTCATTAGTGGTGGCTGCAGGGCGTAAGGGAGGACGGTCAAGGTGCCCTCGAATGGTATATATACTCAACAGGCATTCCAAAGAGAAAGATGACAACGAAGGATGGGAGGCGTCTGGCAAGCTTATTCTGGTCCCATTCACCGTGGAGAAGGAATAACGCGCATACCTCCCCTATAGATGAAAACTGGCAACCTTCTGATGAAATTGGGCAGCACTGGCAGCATCCTGCCTGGACGTGTTGTCCATCCAGTTATACAACTGAAAGGATTCAAGCATCAGAACGATCAGAACGTCGACGTCAGGATTTGAGTGGCTGAGCATATTTCGAGTTCTTCACCAATAGCATACCCTTGGTTTGCTTTATTATCGCATATGTCTGGTCATATGAGGCCGTCAGGTCCATATTCTAGCAGGAGTTAGAGATGATTAAGATGAGGTAGGAGGAGGGAAGATATATGGGAATCTTACTATTCATGGAGTGGAGAAGGACCGAAGTAAATATGTACCTCGGACAAGGGAACACAGGACTCTGATGCCAGCAGCGTTGAGTCATAGGGGTCGTCGGGGGCACAGTGTTGTTGGAGTGGCGGCATATGGCGGCATATGGCTGACACTTTGCATGGTTTTGTCGGCCAAGTGACTTGTGACTGCAGTGTTTTGCGAATCGCCCGCTCCGCATGAATAGCGTCGCGCCTCGTTTCCCTCCTTCTCTCTCTCCCTGTTTTGCACTTAAGATCGGGGATTAGCGCAGTAGCTTACACGAAGCTATCTCTGATTGTTTCCGCCCGGACAGGTGCCCTCGACCCTAGCTAGGAAAGCGTGTAGCTATATCCTCTCGGTTATAACATTAAAGGGACAACCGCGGTTTAACGTTTATAGTCTCTCACAGGGTTCGATTACTCGTTCTCACTCCTATAGATTGTCCTGGGCAGGTGCATTTCCCTCAGCCCTAATCTTTTAAATGTGAGCCATGTGAGCGCTGTGCATTGTGAGCTTACAAAACAGAGGGTCTAATGGAACAGATCAAGGGTTCATCCACCTGGTGACTTTATGTAGAAAGCCAACAGAGAACACTGAAAGCTGTTGGGAGATTGACGGCAAAGGAGCCTGTATTCGAAATGATTCGGAAAGACCAAGAGGTGGTCGCTGAAGCACAGGCCGTTGGTACTGCTGGTGAACTAGAGAGTGACGCGGGTATTGCCTGGTGGGTCAAGAATGATTCACAAGCAGATGTTGATACAAAATGACCCGCTAGGGGCAAAAACTTAGAACAAAGACAATACTAGAACAAATGCTATACAGACATGAACTTTGAGGAATCAACGTAGTACTAACAGCGTATACTAGAAATAGGGAGGAAAATGAAGGCGAATGGCTCTCAAAAGGAGCACAGTTCAAGTAGGGAAATGTTCCCACACTCAGTTAGGAACAGGAACAGTCAAACACGACGAAAAGGCATAATAATGTAATGGGTAGGTTATCCGCTCTCAGCAAGAACGTAAACAGCACAAACATATCGATGTGGACACATGCTCCGTTTCGGCGCAATGGACGGGGTATTAGATGGGTTGTTCATTAGGCGAGCCAGCCCGCAGTGACCTGTAACTTCTCTTCACCAACAAACGGGATGTTGCCTCCGAAAGCAACTCATGGAGTATTTGCCTGGGACAGGCGTCATGATTATACAGGATGGAGGGTATATCAGGTGTATACCACAGTATATGGGTGGGCGTACAACGTACGAGAGCGTACACCGATGCGGCAAGCGGTAGGGTTAGGTTGTTTGTTCGTGTTCAGAACTCAGATCTAAAGTCACATGTCACAGATCTCTCCGATCTTTCACAATCTTCCGAAGCACCGGCGCTTTTTCAGGCAGTTTCCGGCCCGGGGCCGGCGGACTCTTACCCAACTCCCTGCCTTTGGGCCACATCCCGTTCTACGAAGCAAAGCCAGCAGAAAAAGCGCCCATTGCACGGGCGCCAGCTCTCCTTCTCCCACAACGAAATACGACGGTTCGGGTACGATGGCTAGAATGGATATGTCTCCTTGGAGCTCCACGTACCGAACGCCCAATCGAACACGTTGACTTGGACACGAGATCGGCCTGACGCCCTGAGGGTTATGTGGCATGCGTGATAAAGCCTGCGATGTGTGAATGAAATTGCACGCCGGCTGGATTGGATTTCTCATCGCGTTACGTCAGCCAATACACACCGCACGGGGGCAGTCTCGCACCCGGTCTTGGCCGAGCTGGCCAGCGTCTATCAACGCTCAGCCGGGCCACCTGGTTGGAAGCCGAGGGGCTGTCCCGACGACGACGACACCGACGACATTGCCGCCGACGATGAGTGCTGCCCTGTTGCGCGTGCGCGGTGCTGTAGCTCCCCTGCGTGCTGGTGTACGCGCCTATTCCACGCCTGGTGCCCCTGCGCCCGCAGGACCGGTCGCCGCTTCATCTTCTACTCCTTCGCGCGCGTGACGGCCTTCTACGGCCTGTCTGTCGTGGCCAGCGCGCAGAGCGACCGCTACGCCGATTTCTTTGCGGAGAATGTGCCCTATGGCGCACGCACTCTCGACTTCTTCGAGACCCACAACATTGACGATGCTGTGGCTGCTGTGCGGACCGTTGCGGAGGGCGCTCAGTCTATCTACGATAAGGGCAAGAGCGTGTACGCATACCTCACGGGTGAGCAGGCGGAGGATGACAAGGACGCCGTCGTGATCGCACCTGTCAAGGTTAAGGGGCCTGCGGTTCCCAAGCAGGATGTTGCCAAGGGCGACCTGCGCTCGAGGAGCCCCCTCCGCCGGCGCCAAAGGAGGAGCCTGCGGCTTCCAAGGTGGATGCACTCGCGGCCAAGGCGCAGGAGGCCGCAGCTCAGGCCAAGGCCCAATTGGGTGCGGAAAAGCCCGAAGAGAAGAAGCCAGTCGGCCTGGTTGCTCACTCTCCAGGCCCGAGCGACCGTCGTCTTAAGCCCGAAGACGCTCCTGTTGCCAGTCTCCGCCCCCCCAGGAGCGATTAAGCTACCGTCGCTGGCAGGCAGTGTGACCTCGGGTCCGGCCGAACCCATCATTCGCGAGTTGGCTACGACGATCGACGAGCTTGCCGCGGTTGTAGCTGCCACCCGGCCGGCGAGGCGGGTAGCACGCGTGCGGCCGGTGCGCTGCGCGAGGCCCAGGCCGACTTGCGCAAACTCACCGCCCGCGTGGATGAGATCAAGGCGGCAGAGCAAAAGCGGTTGGATAAGGAACTGAAGAACTTGCAATCCAAGTACGAGGTTCAGCTCAAGGCGCAGCATGACACGGCAGTGCGCCAGGCAGGGGAGAGCGATGCAGCATGGGAGGCACGTCTCCAGGCCCAGTCCAAGGCACTGCAGTCGGAGGCGGAGAAAAAGCTGAAGGCGGAGCTTACGAGCCAGGCCGCTCTCATCCACGAGCGGCTGTACAACGAGGTCGTTGCCCAGGGTGTGGCCCTTCAGAAACGGTGGATCGACGAGATTGGCCAGAGGGTCGAGCAGGAACGCGGCGGACGTCTGGCTCGCTTGAACGACTTGGCCAAGCAGGTCTCCAGCCTGCAAGATGCTACGGCTGCCGAGGCCAAAGCGCGGGACGATGCGTCGCGGTTGCGGCAGCTGCAGAACGCCACGACCGCTCTGGAGCATGCCACTCTCACCCCAGGCGAGTCGGCTGCTGCACCGCCCCAGCCGTTCCGGGAGAGGCGGGCGCTCAAGGAGGCTGTCTTGTCGGTGGGGAAGACGGATGGGGAGGGCACAAAACGGACGGGGCCCTGTTACACTCTGCTCGACTGGCTTGACAGCCAATCGGCTCCGGACACGGGGGTGGCCTCGGGCCGTACTTGAATGTATGGTTTGTGGATCGTGTGGCACCTGCGCTTCTCAGCGCCTCCCTGGTTCCGCCCGAAGCCGGACCCATTGCCATGCTACATCTGCAGTGCTCGGACCATGCTGTCGTACAACGCTGCCTTCACACGGAACAACCAGACTGCGAATGCTGTCGCTGTTGCTCGCAACGCCCTCGAGCACAACCAGCTCGCGACTGCTACCGCTGCCCTCACGGGGCTCGAGGGATGGCCTGCCCTGATTGCCCAGGATTGGCTCGCTGCCGCTCGGACCCGGCTCGAGGTGCAGCAGGCCATCGAGACGATCAAGACCGAGTCCCGGTTCGAGTCTTTGCTGTTGGCCTAAAAGTTTTCGTGCAAAATGAGAGCGATGCCCCAAATCATCATTAGCCATAGCCGAAACGTTCTTGTGGGCTTGAAAGTGCGGTGCGATAGCCGCGAAATGGGATGTAGAAGATCCGGACAGATATGGGTGGGTAGAGTGGATGACGCCTTCAAGACGCTCGAAATGTTGCTCAACGGTTGAGGACGGGCTCAAAAGCGCGGAACGAACTAAGCGCTGGAAGAGGCTCCAGGCCCGACACGAACATTAGGGTTTGGGGGCCGGAATAATTGTTGGGCCGACGATGATATCGATGATAGGAGAGCGAGGTTGATTATTGCAGTAGACCAATACCTGCCACAGTGCCCACCACCATCGCCCATGGCATCTCTGCCGCTCGACTTACTTCGAGACGCGGGGGTGCGTCTAGATGCGCGCATCGAGGCTCGTACGGGGTCATTTGTGGGCGCGGTCGCGTCCTTATCATCCACTCGGGGGGAAATGATGCTGAGCTGGCCAGTATCCTGGCTGATCTACAGCGACTCTCTCCTTCCTCCGTGCCGATCGGGCAGGACGTAGCATCTGTCACCTCACTGGAGGAAGTGAAGACGCCCAAGACGGCTTCCCTCGCGCTGGATCTCGGTGCCAATCGCAAGTCCTTACCTGGGGGAGCAGAAACTTTGGCTGCGCTGGACCAGCTTCGAAACATCTTCATTCGGCTCGAACAGGTGCAGGGTTCAGGGGCCTACTCTACTACAGCTTCTGGTGCGGGAGATGCGCTGGAACGACTCGGTGGTGTGCATGCTCTTGTGCTGCAGTCTCTGCTGTCGGAAGCGCATGCTTCGAGGGAACGCAATTGGACCTGGCGCACAATCCATGACGAGACCCAATCAACATTGGTGTACTTTGCCCAAACGTTGCCTGTGAGATGCATGGATGCAGCACGCCAACTTGCGGGCTTGATCCTCCTTCCGCTTCGACATGAAAGCGCATCCCAAAGCTTGAGAGCGCATCTGTCGCACAAGCCGAGAGTACCCCTTCCGAGGCTCGAGCTGAGGTGACAAGTACCCTTACCCTGCTTAAAAAGCAACCTGCAGTCATCCTCTTCGCCTTTTTCCCTTGGAGCATGGCCGGGCAGCAAGCTAGCTCGGCTTCAGGGCTCTGGGCTGCCCCAGAAAGGTCGATTGCTTATCGGATGGGGAATGCCGGAATTGACCTTCGCTCCATTCTCCGACCCGAGGATGACGGTGTGTCGGTTACAGGTCTGTCCAACTACTTGGACAATGTGGCTTCCAAAGGTCAAGGGCTTGATGCTCAGGTGGCACGGAGTGTGGGAAAAGCAACCCGTGAGTTGCGTCGGATGCTGCTGACCCCTCGTTCGCTCTTGACCCTTCCACTGCGCCTCATGCGGGACGAGGCCAGGGCCAAGGAACGAGCGCTGCAAGACCACATCCGTCAACTCGCTATCGCCATTGGTTACACGGCCGCTGGCTTGCAGCAGGCGGGATCCTCCGTTGCCTCGAGTGAAGAGGATCCGTTTGCTCTAAGCTTGGGCCAAGCGCAACAGTTGCGATCCCTTGTTCTTCCGCCGCAAACGGAGGCAGTCTCCTTTTCGGGGAGAGTGGGGGGTGCAGTGGCCGCTCTTGACGCCCTTGAGGGGGTTTTGACCACGGGCTTAAACATTGCAGGAACCGAAGGCATAGCGCAGACCACGGCTGCCAGGGCTTTGGGGCTGTACAACGCTGCGCCTTTGGGCTTGAGTGTGCCCGCGTGGTGGAGCCGGATCTGGATCAAGCTGTTGGGCTATCCTTGGTCGGGTATACCACCTACCGCCTTGTCAGTGCCAATCGCGCTACGCTCAAGTCGACCATGTGGGCTGCGTGGGACACGGCGAGGGGGTTGATCGTCAATTGGATCTGGAACCCGGTGGCCAATTTTGTTCGTACGCTCCAAAGCGGTGCGGGTGGGCAAATGCTCACTGCGCCACTCTCGCTCGAGTCGGACCAAGCTTCATTGGCTCGGATGGTCACTGCCTTCGCGCAGGATATGCGCCACCACCCCACCGCCTCCAGCGTAACATCCAATCTCTCCACCGAGCAGATTAATGAGATGGCCCAGAGGGTCAAGATGGGAGACTTGTCGCCGGTGATGACTGTATACGAGGAACAGCTCAAGGTACGTGCTGCCCGCTCCTTCTGCACTGATGGCACTGATTTGGCCATGAAGCTAACCCCCACACCTAGTCGCCCATGTACAACCTCCTGACGGGATCGCTGGTGCGCCCGGCGCTGATTCAACTGCAAAAGGCAAAGGTGGATCTGGAACTAGCGATGAATGGGATCGACCGGTTGCTGGCCAGCCAGCAGCTTGTGTTGGGGGCAGTGGGGCTCAGCCCCGCGCTGGGGATCCTGTACGTCGCCAATCGTGGCTGCGAGAGCAAGTGGCGGGGGTGGGGCAGGGCTCGGCTCGGTCGCGTGCCGAGGCAGCACGCTTCACGGCTGGAGGGCTGTGCGAGGCATTGAGGCGGCGCTGCTGGCACTAGGGCCCGAGGAGGGCGAGGCGGAAGGGGCGTACGTGCACGGCGCACTGCTGCTGGACCTTACGTCGCTGCGGGCGGTGGCGCCGGCGCTGGTCGCGTCCACGAGCACGGCGCGCCACAGCAAGGCGGCGCGCAAGGCGCTGCTGCACGATCTGCTGGAGGACATCCGGTGCTTGGAGCGAGCGTCGCCGTTGGCGTTGGCCTCGCCGCTGGGCGCGGGCGCGGTGGCGAGCAGCGCACCCGCGCCTGCTGCGGTCGACAGGCGCGCCCAGGCACTGGTGCACCTGCGCCACACCTGGGCGCCTCTCCTGGCATTGTAGTCGGACAGGAATGGATGATGTGCATTGGATAGAGCTGCGTTCCATGTCGCCTGCATGCGCCCGGGCGCCAAGAGGCGGGAATTGAGACGGCAGCACAGCCCACCGCGCGTGGCATCGGCACCCCCTTGCAGCTGGCCGGGTAGATGCAGTCCGTTGCTAGTGCCTCTCGCGCGTTTCCACCACCACCTCTGGCCCACCGCCTAGTCCATCCCCACCACCTGCCCCAGCCACCCTTCGCCCCAGCAACGACCTATGGATCGCCCCGCCCGCCAGACCGCATTCAACTGGACCAGGCCACCCTCGGATCCAATGTCCATCCCAGGCGCCTCGCCCCCCCTCGCTCTCAGCCCCTCTCTGGGCAAGACAGCCCCACCGACATCAGCACAACCACGCACGTTCTCCCAAGCCAAGCTCCCACCAGTGCCACCCACGTGGAATACCGCACCATTCCGCAGCCCCTCCCATCGAGGCATGTTCAGGTGCTCCCCAACCCGCAGCAGCAGCCCCATCCACAAGGCCAGCTGGACGCGAGCCGCACCCAGTTTCAACTCTTACCGCCCAAAGCCCCCCTGATGTGATTACCCGTACTGTTTCTCAGGGACAGGAGGGGACACCTGAGAAGCGTGTCGTCTACCTCCAACACTCAGGCTCGGGAAATGTGGTCCCCAGTCCAAACCTGGTTCAAACCGCGGGACCCCAACGGTGAGCAACAGGGTACGAATGACGGATCCCCGGTCGTATACCAAACCTGGACTGTACAAAATCCCTCCACACAGAGCCACGGAGGTGGGAATGGGGGTCTCAACCAAATCGAGCAACCCCCATATTATGCAGCATTCCCTTCGTGAGGGCAATGCCAGCGGCAGCACCCCATCCCGTTTATTCTCTGAGCACCAAACGATGGGAAATGCTGTTGTAACCGGAGGGGGGACGCCCACCTCATTCGCTAATTTTGAGCAACCGTCGGATCAGTCCCTTGACAACAGGGATGTCGTTTCTTCTACTTCCTTTACTCGGCCCAAGGTGCGGCAAGCCTACATAATGTCCAACATTCTGAGCGTCCCCACGGTGCGCTCCAGAACCTCTTGTCTCTCCCGCAACAGACACTCGTGTTATGGATTCCGTGACGACTGGTGAACCTACCCAAAAGGGGAAAACTAGTCTGCTCTCCGTCCCAATTTCTTCTCATCGCGAAGGCACTTCTTATCGGAGCAAGTGGGGAGAGTGAGGAGAAACTTATTCCTACTAATGGTAATCGTCATGAGAGAGGCGCGGACAAAATGACAGGGACAACGCACCCCAACTCGAGCTTGAAGGCAACGGTGACCCCCAAGACCGATATGTCCATCACAGTGATCCCACTAACTCTCTTCACTACTCCAGCCACGGATCTATTGTGGGGGGACTCAACCGCCTGCCTCCACTGTGGACCCAACTTATTTAACGGCTGAGCCAGCCGCCAAGATGGAAGGGAACTCAGATACACCTCCTCATGTGTCTCCTTCGCACAGTAACACCATTATTAGTCCAGGCCTTGCCCAGGAAAGTCAGCACTCTGATCACATCGAGCCCCCTGTTGGCGAAGAGGCGAAACATCAATCCCTGTATACTCCCTCGTTTGTTCCCAAGCCCTTCATTGACCCTGAGTTGCCTTGCAACTGGCCGTTGCTCTACAAAATTTTTACCCTTTGTTTCATGCTTTTCATCCTTTTCACAGTCTCACTCGCTTGTACTTCGGTCATCCCAGCCCTTGCTTGATGGGCAGTTACTATGGGCTTGCTCAGGGTGACCCTCGGCAGATCCTGATATTGTGTTTTTCCACTTGGGATATCCTTGGGTATGTTACTGACTTCCAAAGGTATTCACTTTGGTCTTAGCATACATCGACTAACCCTTCTTCTTCCCAGTTACTCCATTCTGGTGGGCGATTTCAGAGTGGCATGGCCGCCGTCCTGCGCTCCTCATCAGCAGTGTGATCTTTCTCGTTTTCAACCTGGTTTGTATCTGGACCAAGACCGTGGCCAGAATGATTGTTTTTCGCTTTTTGGCTGGATTGGGGGGAGGAGGAGCTATGGCAGTGGTGTTAGGGGTGGTTGGGGACTTGTTCCTTCCCGCCTCCGGGGTTTGGTGATGACATTCGTTGCTCTCCTTGCTGCTTGGCTTAGTGATTTCGCCTTTTCTCACCGGCTGGATGGTCGATCGATTACATCCACACCATCTCCAGCCCCATTGGCGCTGGATCTTCGTCGTTACTGCCCTTTCTGGGGCCGTGGCCTTCTGCATCACCTTTCTCTTCCTCCCCGAGACGTTCTGTCGATTTTGCCGCTTGCAGCTGCCTCACAATGCTGCTGATCGCAGTGCCATGATCAGCCCCACGTCGTCAACGACACCAAGAACCAAGCCCATTGGGCATTTTCTCCTTCAACCGTTTGCACAGATCATAAGAATTACTTCATCCTTCTCGTATCTTTCGCCCTCTCCCTTCTGTCTGCTGTCTTTGTGGTCATTCTGTTGATGCTGGTTTTCCTCTACCCTGTAGTGTAAACTATCGTTCCATGGGTCTGGTCGTCTTCACTACATCCCTTTTATCATCGCATTCCTCTTAGGTGCGCTCTCATTATCGTTCTTTTTACGTTGGCACAATTCTTTCGGAAATACGGGAACACGCCTTCCAACAGTAGGCCATCATCTCCCATATTTGCTCTTGGCCCTCGTTGGGGTTTGCTTTCAATTGGGGGGTTCCTCATCCTCGGATGGGCGGCACAGCACCACCGCCACTGGATCGCCGTGGACATAGGATCGGGTGTACTCGGATTCGGATGCTTCGTCACCATGGCCCTATTGCTAAGCGTACGTTGCCCCTTTCCCCCTTTTTGTACCATATATTCGAGGTTCACTACTAAATCCCCTTTGTCATACCACTGTCTTCATCACATATATCTAGTGGGTTACCGCGGTGCCCATGCACGATATGAGCAAAGTCAGTCTTCTATTTCTCTTCTTCTGGCTGGGAGGCTTTGTGTCTTCCCCTTGCCTTTCCCGTTTACCACAGGCTGGCTTGGGGATGGGGGTTCAGTTTGGTTTCTCTCCTCCTTTTGGTACTTGTTCTGCCAAGCGTGGTCATCCTATGGTATCTCCACTTCTTTCTTCGCCGGTAACCGGTATTAGTTACCACCTCCATGTCCTCATGTACCATGGCGTTGTTTGTATGTTTCTTCAGACGCTGTTCGCACAGCACCAAACAGGGGGTTTTTCATCAGTACACTTTTCTCATCAAAGAGCGGGTCTCTCGGTACACTTCTTTCACACATCCCACGTCGCACATGAAGTTATAGCGCTCTCTCCCTTTCCTTTTGAGAAAACATACACTAAATCTTTTCCGTTTTTCTCGTGATAACATCTCGTCTCATCTCGATACTAAAAAGCGCGTCCCGACCTGCTGGCGACTCCACTGTGGTCTCCTAATTGGGTTGGCACGAGCAAACATCACCCGCCGGATGAGCGCAACTGATAGGCATAGCGTTTCTTTGTCCCTGCCTTAAGCTGTCTGTCAATGATATGGAGATGCGCTATAGGGCAAATGGGGGCAACACGAAAAAGCCGGCATGCCAGCCATCAGCAGTTTCACATCTCTCGCATGAAATGGGTATGTTTAGCCAATTGGAAAGCTAAGAGGAGGACACAGAGGACGGCTGGCGCAATGGTAGCGCGTCTGACTACGAATGGTTGTAATCAGGAGGTTGCAGGTTCGACCCCTGCGTCGTTCGACCCGACAAGGCGTCCTATTTTTGCCTCCTTTTTTAAACAGGCCCATGACGGGCGCTCGCGACAAGTGCGCCCGCAGATGCATAAAAACCCACAGTTATACTCCCATAACCAGTGTACTCTTTCGACTTTACGACCTACACCCTATACCCATCCTCTCTAGGCTCACATCCAATGTAACCCATTTCGAGACATCGCAAACGCCACAGCTGACATCGCACGATGTGTATGTATTGGATGAAATGGCGGGGGCGCTATGAGATCGAAGATGCGATATGATATCTGGGATGTGCTCGCCTCGCTTAGTAGTGGGGTGGTATGTGTATGCAGTATGATGTAGTAGAGTACATGTGTTGTTGGTTGACAGGCTTTTGGTTTGAAGATACGCGACATCGACAGATGGGACATCACTTACACTGAGTCTTCCAGCACCAGGCGGGGCACAACCTGCATCGCCATCAGTTCCTGGAACAGCAGCTTAGTCGCATACGGCACCGTGATGTTGGCCACTTGCGCCCCCGTCTTGCAATGGCCGCAGTAGCCATTGTAGCCCAACAGGCCGCAAAGTTGACACACGTCCACCGAGAATGCATCGGAAGAGATCATTAGTCGCTCCAAGAGCAAGGGGTGGCACCGTACCCAATTAGACAGTCGTTCCATCTCTCCCAAACGCAGGCCACCATCGCGGGAACGGCCCTCGGTTGGCTGGCGCGTTAGCAGCGCACGGGGCCCACGTGCACGCGCATGCATCTTGTCTTGCACCATGTGCTTCAGCTTCTGGTAGTAGATCGGGCCAAAGTACACGTAGCACTCCATCGGTTCGCCGGTAATGCCCGAAGTCATGTACTCTTTGCCACCGTAGTTGTAGCCATTTTCAACCAAGATGCGTGACATATCTGCCACCTTGGAGCCCCCAAAGGCGGTGCCGTACTGGAGCTCCCCACTGATCACACCCGCTTTGCCCGCAAGCAATTCGATCATCTTTCCCACAGTCATACGCGACGGGAAACCGTGGGGGTTCATGATAATATCCGGGCAGATCCCCCGGTCGCTAAAGGGCATGTCTTCTTGTCGTACGATTAGCCCGCATACACCCTTCTGCCCGTGACGGGATGAAAACTTATCTCCCAACTCGGGGCGGCGGGTCTGGCGCAGGAGGGCCTTGATGATTTGCTGGTCTCCATCGCTATCGGTGATCATGATCTGGTCAACGTAGGAAGGCACTTTGGTTTTGTAGCTGGGCGCGGTGCCCTTGTATCCGATCACCACCGGGTTCGCACCCATGCCCGGGTCCATATCGCCCGTGCCCGCGGCCAAGACAGGCGATTGCTTATTGATGTACACCTGCCCGTCGCTCACCTCGGCTCCAACGGCGGCCAAACCGTCATCCTCTAGAACCTGGTAACGGAAGGGCACGTTGCCCTGTTCGTCTTTGGGCACATCTCCGATCCGGTCACTCGTGCCGTTGGGGTACGCTTTGATCTGCACGGTTGTCTTGCGCATCACTTGACACCGCCCAAAGCCACGGTCAATCGAGCTCTTGTTGATGATCAGCGCGTCCTCAATATCGTACCCCGAGTAGCTCATTACCGCTACCATCGCATTTTGACCGGCAGGCAGCTTGTCGTACCCAATCAGCTCAATCGTCTTGGTCTTGACCATCGGCTGTTGGGGGTAAACCATCAGGTAGAGCAATGTGTCAATCCGGTTGAGCTGGTTGTAGCCAATTGCCCCAATGGCTTGTTTACCCATGGCGCACTGATATGTGTTTCGAGGAGATTGGTTGTGATGGGGGTATGGGATCAGTCCGGCTACCGCACCAAGAATGGTAAACGGCTCAATTTCTAGATGGGTAGTATACCCAGGGAGAATGTCCTTCTCATAAAGGGCAATGTAGCTGTCGTTCTCCTCGTTCACATCCAAGTACTCGACTAACCCCTTTGCCAAAAAGGCATCAAACGACATCCTCCCCCGCTTAAGGAGTGCGATGTGACTGTCCTTGACCCTTGGCTTGCCATTGTCGACAATGATCATCGGGCGGCACACTCGCCCACCATCAGAGGCAATCACCACAGCTTGCTGTTGGGTGTTGGTGTGCACACTGACAAACTCCGATATCTTGCCTGTTCGTCGCAACTTGCGGAATGCGGCGATGAAGCGAGTGGGTGCGCGGGTCAAGCCAATCACTCGGCCATTGAGGAATACTAGGAAACTGCCCTTGTGGTGCATTTCGGCGCCAGTCAGCAGCGCCACGTCCTCGCATCCCAGGGTATAAGCCAGCTTTTCGAGTGGCGCTTCGTCAATCTCAGTCGTGATATGGGTCATGAGGGCCAGGTTCTTCACCAGTCCACAAGCTTCGCCTTCGGGCGTGTCAGAAGGACAGAGCATTCCCCACTGTGAAGGTTGCAATGCACGCGGACCCGATACCTTGCGCGTTTTCTCAAACTGAGACGAGATGCGTGTCATCATACCCAGGGCAGAGATGTAGCTGAGTCGAGAGAGAAGATGAGTGACGCCTGCACGCTCCATACGGAAACGCTTGAGACTCCAGTTGCCCGTGCTGATGGCGCGGACAAAACCAGAAGTAATGTTGTCGGCATGGTAGGCGCGGTGCTGATTGGCATCAAACTCAGTTGCACGGTGGCTTCTTCATGACCTTGTCAAAGGACATCTTGAGATCATAGTTGTATTTTTAAACATGTCCTCGAACAATAGCGAGAGCAACTGCCCCGCCAGCTCGAGACGTTTGTTGCCGACGTAGTCTCGATCGTCGACCTGACTCGGGTCCAGGACACAAGCCAGTACGCGGCGTACCATCGTGGAAAGATAGATCGCCTTGGGACGGAAGTTCAGCTTCTCAACTGGCACATGAGCTATCACAACGGTGGCTAGCACTTCCAGCGCCTCTTCGTGCGCTGGCCGCCGGGGAACGCCTGGACGCATCATGCGACGGACCTTGCGCCCAATATAGTCGAGCGCCTGCCTTCGAGTGAATACCTTGAGTCGGCATCCCTCCTCGATCGAGTTGCTGAACAGCTCGCGGAATGCCTCGTTCGTTCCAGCTACCGTCTCGATGATTTCGCGGTCCGTTGTTATGCCCATAGCCTTGAATGCTATCACAATGGGAATATCCTCGGTCATGCTGTTGTGGCGCAAGTAGACGCACTTGTTCTTGCTCACGACATATGACTTACTCTTCCGCTCGGCTGTCGAGCTGGTCAAGTCCATCACCGAGTCAGTACCACCATGCGAGGGTACCCGGAATGAAGGGCACGTACGATGTCACGCTGGCGGACACAATGTCCTTTTTGGTATCGGCTTCAACGATCACTCGGTTTTTGCTGAGCTGTTCTTGAATGAGAATAACCTTCTCTTGTCCCTTTACCACAAAGTAACCACCTGGGTCAAGCGGGCATTCGTTCATTTGCGCTAGCTCCTTTTCGGTTCGACCAGAGAGAGCACACTTGTTGGAGCGGAGCATGATGGGCATCCGCCCAATGTCGATATGCTTGCGGCGGTAGATCTTGCCGCCACGCGTGTATTCAATGTCGACATAGATCGGCGCGCTGTACGTCATGTCACGGAGACGGCATTCGTGTGGGCTGAACGCGCCTTTGAAACTCTTGAGCGACCCCTTTCCTGACCCCTTGATCGTCGGGCCGGGCTCCACCACGGGCCGTCACCGCCCGGGCGGGAGGGAATGCCGACGTAGATGTCAGTGTACTTCCAGTAAAACTTGGGGTCGATATCGCTGGTGACCAGCTGGTTGGCCTTGAGAATCTCCTTGAGGCCATAGTCAACGAAGTAATTGAAACTGTCAATATGTTGTTTGACCAGACCCTTGACTTGCAGGAAGGCAGGCAGCAGCTGCCACTTGTCGGCCACCTCCTTGATGGGAGCAGTGAGATTGGGAGCCTGGGCGAGATGGGCAATGGCGGCGTGCTGTTGATCCAAAGAGAGGGACTCATACAGGCCAGTAGACGCGGTTTTGCTACCGGGGCTAGATCGTGTGCAAAGGAACGCGTCTGCTTCGGCAGGCTTGCAGCATTCGGAAGGCCGGCAGGACGTTCGGGCCCGGACACAACCTCGGGGCGGTCGGCGGGGTCGCCGTAGAAAGAGGCATGGACATCCGCATGGTTCACTGCCCCGTCGGTTGCTGCGTCGAGCATGTGCTCGTCATTGTCGACGTCGTTGGCCGTTTCGGGGTCCATGGCGGGTTGGCGAGGGAGGGGGGCGTGCGGACTGGGTGCGTGCATGCGTCCAAAAAAGGCAATCGGGCGGAGGGCAAGGAGGGCGGAATTGGCTGGCTTGCTGTCTGCAATTTCAAATGGGACCCGACTGTCGACCGGGGATACCGGTTGCTGGCAGAGACCCCGTGAAGGACCAGAAAACAAAACGCAACCAACACCACCGCGTAACCCTAGGCTCAGCCTCCGCCACTCAGTACCCTCAGTACTCACCGATCATCATGCATCACGCATCATCAATCGTTAATCATCGATCTCGATGACCGCTCGAGCACGCCTGGGTGGTCCGATTTGGCTCGTGGCGCTTGGCGTCCCCCATCCCCACCCCCACTACCATCACGATGAGCGCCTCCGCTACCCCCTCTGCTGGTAATGCGCTGCTCCTCAAACGCCAGCTCACCGAGCTGACGAAACACCCCGTCGATGGCTTCAGTGCCGGCCTCAAGGACGACTCCAACCTCTACGAGTGGGACATTATGATCATCGGCCCCCAAGATACCCTTTACGAGGGTGGCTTCCTCCACGCTGAGCTTATCTTCCCTCCCGAGTATCCTTTACTACCACCGAAGATGCGCTTCATCACCAAGATGTGGCACCCCAACATTTACGAAGACGGCACCGTCTGCATCTCTATCCTCCATCCCCCTGGATCCGACCAATATGGATACGAAGACGCCGGCGAACGATGGATGCCAGTCCACTCGATTGAGAGCATTCTCATCTCTGTCATCTCTCTCCTCTCCTCCGACAACCCCAATACCGACTCGCCTGCCAACGTTGATGCGGCCAAGCAGGTGCGGGAGGACCTGCCAGGATACAAGAAGCGCGTATGTACTCGCTTCCTTCTGTCTGTCTGGTTTCTGATTGGCTGCATGTCTGACCCTGTCTCTATCATGCCAGGTGCGTCGCCTTGTACGAGAATCTGCTGAGTTCATGTGAAATACGGCCTCTCTCCCCCCCATGCTTGCAGGTATCGAGTTCGCTGTTAGACCTTTAGCTAGCGTCTGTGCTGACCTGTTGGCGGCGTATGTACGGTTCCATTTGTTGGGACCCGTGGTCCCGTACTTAGGCCAAGGCGCCTCATCACCCTTCACCCCTGATTTGTCCTCCGAAGCCTCCACGTGTATACTCAGGCTTGTCTGAACCCCTGTCTCTAGGTGTGGCACAAGGCTTAGACCTTAACCACCACCATCGCGATTGCATTGCTCTACATTTCCAGAGGTTCTTCACCCAATCCCTTGGGTTCCTCCGGTCTTACAGAGTTACAATCCTCTTGACGCTCAGCCCTGAGCCTTCCACTCTTACACTCTTCGGTCCTCCGCTGCCGGCCCTATCCACAAGCGCTTGCTCGAACTGCGTAAGCTAATGGCAAGCATCATGAGCTCTCAGACTCAGGAGTCTTGGTTCAACTCCTCAACCCCTACTTCACCAACTGCCGGAGCAGAAGAGAGCACCACTCCCGTCGGAGTTGACCACGCCTCCCCGCCGCTGACACCATCGCGTGAATCTACCCCTACACCTCAACCCACCCCCGTGGGCCCCGACAACACCGCGAACGACGTCGCCACCCTCGCCGACCGCATTCGCAACATGTTCAAATTGTTTCCCGAACACATCACCCTCAAACAGCTACAGGACACTGGTATCAAGCTTGGGTACAGCGAAAAGACGACCACAGAAGCCATTGTCATGTTATCATGTGAGAATCCACCCAATGCTAGCAAGAACGAAGGTGCCTTATCGTCAACTCCGGCCGTCGACGACAACCCGTGGGCTTTGACTCCCGACAAGCTCCTCCGTAGTGCCACTCGCAGCAACGTGCCGTACCACGAGCGTTTCCACAACAACAGCTCGTTTTGGTTATGGACCCGGATCTTCCTCCCTCGTATCCAGATTATCCCTGGAGCGCGTGAGCATCTGGAACAGGGCAAGGCCCTGGACGGGTATAACGCAGAACTGGACGCTCACTTGGCCAACATTCTACTCCCGTGGATAGACTCCGACGTCGTCCAGCAGATCACCGGCGATGGCACGCCGGCTCTAGGGTCTGCATACTATCATGCTCTGCGTGATTTGTACGGCACCGTTTCAGACACTGAGATCTGTGATATCCTCATAAAGGTTCTCACTCTCAAAATGGGCACCAAGTCGGGCCGCCAATACCTGAATGAGTTCACTGTGGCGGTAACCCAGTACGAGATGACGTCCAAGTCCAAGCTGGACGAGATTGGTCTAGCACAGATGCTACGGAAAGGCGTTACTGATCAGGGGTGGTTGCACCTCCATCGTAACAGCAGCTACGCCGAATTGCGCCGAGCAGTGAGCGAACTCAAAGGCTCCAACTACGGCAGTACCTCCAGTTCAAGCCCAGCTCCCTCCAGTACGGCCCCTTCGGAAGCCACGTCGCACAGCCAAACAAGCAGTACGGTGACAGGCCGCGGACGAGGCCGAGGTGGCAGCGGGTACAGAGGAAGTCACCGTGGTGGCCAACGTGGCGGCCACTTTAGCCGGCCGGCTACGACAGCCCAGACCACCTCATCTGCCCATGCAGTAACCCCTATGGCAGCCACTACACCACCCAAGCCAGCCAACCTCCCTGCGCAACACGATTCAGGTGCGAGACCATCCGTATTCAATGAACGAAGTGCGTTTATCAATCTTCGTCCACACCGCGAGCCCATAGCAGTGGCAAACGGACAGATCGCATACACTGAAGGCATTGGCACCATCTCTATGTACATTCAAACCCAGAACGGAGCCCCTATCCGCATCCACCTACCCGGCAGCTTGTACTGCCCCACCTTCCCGACCAACCTGCTCAGCGCTTACCATCTATCTATCGCAGGCATTGGCAGCTGGATCCCTCCAGGTGGCCATGGTCTCTATCTCGGACGACACGGCGAACCTTTTCGTCTCGCCGCCGACTCAAGCTATTCCCTTACTCTGGCGCCCAATACGACAGCCACAGCCAACAGCGCCACTTCGCTACTCAACCTTGATGCAACCCTGGTCAAGGTGAAAAACGCCCACATCCGATGGAATCATGCACCTCTAGATCAACTTTCATCCCTCACGTCGGATGACCCAGCATTCGAACGGGTCAACAGTGGCGACATCGCTTTAGTCCGGTCCTCGTGGCACTGTGCACCATGCGCATTAAGCAGAGCCACTGCCCCACCCCACGCCACGACTGGACGCCCAATCCGAACCATTCGCCCTTTCTCTCTCCTCCACCTCGACGTCCTTGACATATCCCGCCAAGGCGGCGGGGTCATACTTACGCCCTTATCATTGTCGACGACTTTACGCGGTATACCTGGACGCTACCCCTGGTGTCCAAGGGTGATGCCACAGCCGAACTTCAAGCCTTCATCCGGCGCGAGCATCGCCAACATCCCGACCGCCCCCTTCAGACGGTCCGCTCTGACAATGCGCCTGAACTCACCACCGCAATGGACGAGTTTTACTGCGAGCTGGGAGTAGTGAGCGAGCGCACCAATCCTGGCGAAAGTGCGTCCAATGGGGTCGCCGAACGCGCCATAAGATCGATTACGGATCGCGCTCGACTCATGGTAATCGCCAACAGATTGACTCCCGACGAGTGGTGGGAACACAGCTTGTTGGCGGCCACATATGCACACAACCAGTCGCCGCCGAAAGCACTGGGTGGGGACAGCCGATTTGTCCGGTACCATGGCTTCAAACCCTCCCTTCGCATGCGCGGTTTTGGCACTCTTGCCTACCTGCACCTATTGCCCAACCAACGCGAGGGCGGCAAACTTGGTCCGCGGGCCGTCCCAGCAATGTTGGTGGGTTACGGGCACGGCCGCGGTTCGAAGGGGTGGCTCTTTGCCATCCACCAGGACGACGGCCAAGTTGGATTCCGTTGGAAAAAGCCGTCCACCTGGACGCATGTCCCGTACACCACCGAATATCCCACGCACTTTCATCTGGACCCCCTTGTCCCTGCTGGTGGCGGAGAGGTGCGGGGGGGCGGAGAAATGGGTGCTGGTGGGAAGTCAGACAGCTCCCCACCCCGGCGTGTGCGTTTTGCGATAGATGAACTGACCCGCGATACTAATGGTAAGAAAGACAATGCCCCCCATGGAAAAAGAAAATTAAAAGAACGAAAAACAGAGGCACATCGCCCGGCTCAAGCCAACGAAAATGAGAATTCAGAGCCTGGCCCCACTCCCACCAACTCCAACCCCCCACATGTATCCCCCCAACCTGTTGCATCTGACCCCGCAGGCATGGCACAACGCCAGGCAAAGCAAGCCGAAGAAAATGAAACTATCACAGAAGATGCCGTTGACACTGGCCACCAAGTCCTGCTTTCCCCTCCCTCTTCCACTTCCCCTTCCTCTCCCGCCCTATCCCCCTCCCCTCTCTCCCCCACCGACACGCTCGCCCCCGTGACCGTGCCCCTGACCGATACAGCCGTCCCCGCACTCGTGCGTCGCAATCCCGTTCGCCAAGCGCGTATCAACGCTCCACCCCTCGACCTGTCCATTCCAGCCAACGACAATTTGCGCGATGGCACCTTTTCCCTGCTCGTCAACAAGGCCCCTAGCATCTTTGGCAACCCGGCCGCCCTCTCCGCCCTAGGAATGCAGGCTTTGGTGAGTATTTTCGGACCAGCGCCGGACACATCCATGCTACCTGCTTCGGAGCCAAGCTCGCCCCCCATTGCACTCGCAATCGAATCCGCGGCAAGTGACACCGAGGTCATACTGACCACCGATGGGGTCCCGGTGGCCCCCAAGAACATCAAGAAGTTGGTGGGTCACCCTGCCTTTGATGGCGTACTCGAGGCAATGCGCCTCGAGCTTCGGCGTTTTGACGAGCGTGACGTGAAGGAAGTTGTACCCATCCCCCCAGGGATCAAACCCCTTCCCGGCATGTGGGTCATAGGTACTAAGACGGATGCGGATGCTAACTTCCTCAAGTACCGTGCCCGCTACGTTGTGGGAGGGCACCGGCAAGTTCCTGGCACATGGGCGAAATCTTTTGCTCCTGCCGTTCGTACTGCTGCCGTCAACACGCTAATTGCGTTGGCCGAAGCTGATGGCCTCCACTTATTTTCTGCCGATGTGGAAGCTGCCTACCTCTATGCCGATATCAACGAGCTCGTCTATGTTCGACCACCCCCCTTCTTCCCAGAAGCGCCCGGTCATTGCTGGAGACTCAAGAAAAGTCTCTATGGCCTGCACCAGAGCGGGGCCAACTTTGGAGATTGGCTCCGCACTTTCCTTTGCGACCGACTCCACTTCACTAGCCTAAAATCAGAGCCTTGCCTGTTCATACGTCGCACCGAACCTCTTGGCCTGATCCTAATCGCCGTCCACACTGACGACTTTTTGGTCGCGTGTCGGTCCCAAGAAGCGTATGATGAATTCTTAGTGGAATTAAGGCGCAGCATCCAAATTAAGTCCAACGGCCCCCTACGTTTCCATCTCGGCTGCCAATACGACCGTATCGATGGACGACTGTACATCAGCCAACCCAAATTCATCGCTGAGACGCTTGCCGCGCATGACATATCACCTCACCGGCCCCGCTACCTTCCAATCGGCCACCAACTTCCGCCTCCCAAGCGACCCGAACACGAAAAGCGTGCCACTCGAGACGAGCACCGTGCCTACCGTTCTATTGTCGGATCCAGCTTGTGGGCGGCTCGTATGTCCCGGCCTGATGCCCTCTTTGCGGCTACCTTTTTAGCGCGGTTTATGGACGACCCGTCCGCCGCCCACCGACGCGCAGCGGAGGACCTATTACGTTTCTTCGCCGGTACGTCTGACTACTCTTTGTGCCTCACACCCAACCGATCTCGCCCTCTACTCGAGCTGCACACCGATGCCTCCTTTGCATCAGACAAGAGCAACTCTCACTCCGTTTCGGGCCATGTTGTTTTTGTTTTCGGTGTGCCTGTATCCTGGGGCTCCAAGTCCCAAAATCAAGGTGTGAGCAACACAGCAGCATCTGAATACCTAGCCATGGGAGATGGCCTTCGAGATGCTCTATTCATTCGCAACATACTGTTTGAACTTGGTGTCTGCAAGGCTAATCACCCGATTGAGCTCTTTGTTGACAACACCGCTGCCAAAGCGTTGGCCGAAAAGCTCGGCAGCCTAGGCAAAATACGGGAGATTGACGTCTCGTACCACGAGGTGCGGGAACGCATCCACCGAGGCGAAATTAAAGTCCACTACACTCCAGGTGCACACCATCTCCCTGACTGGTTCACCAAACCTCTTTCTCTTCCCAAGATCATTTCTGCGCGTAACAATTTCGATTTGGCTTCTCTTTCTTCGCGCTGATCCCCTTTCTACTTTTCTTTTGTTGATGGCCAACGGGCTTCTTTCGTTCCCTTGGCCCGGGGGGGTGTTGGGACCCGTGGTCCCGTACTTAGGCCAAGGCGCCTCATCACCCTTCACCCCTGATTTGTCCTCCGAAGCCTCCACGTGTATACTCAGGCTTGTCTGAACCCCTGTCTCTAGGTGTGGCACAAGGCTTAGACCTTAACCACCACCATCGCGATTGCATTGCTCTACATTTCCAGAGGTTCTTCACCCAATCCCTTGGGTTCCTCCGGTCTTACACCATTATAATGTGCACATGCACCAAACGTTAATTTTGTACGTCTGCTGTCACGATAAATGTGGTACACATGTGGGTCGGTGGCGAGTTCTGAATGGGTTAGAAGGGAGTGAAGCACGGACTTGAATAATCTATTGTCCAGTCACTAGTTACAGTTCTACACTCTCTATGAAGCCTGAGGATATGCTGGCTTGGTACCATGTCGGCTCTTTTACACAGCCTGTTCCCGCAGTTGTCTTAGGCATCAGTTATCCTGTCCTATCAGTCCTGCATGCCTCCCACAACTCTCTGTTCATCGGCACCTGGCGGTTGATGGAGACCCAACTGACTTTTCTCCTTGGCGCGGTACCATGCTATTCACACTTCCGCTTGGAGAGCAAGTGACACTACTTCAGAGTTGCAAACACATCTCTTTGTTGCATTCATATCATATTCAGAGCTTAAGGGCTGGAACAAAGAAACACTTATTAACCGGCCTGCTCGTCTGGCGTGTGCTGCTTGTCCGCCAGCAGGTCTTGCAAGACCCTCTGGCGCCCCCCATTCCCTTCCAGACTGGATGCAGCGCGCAAGGATACGAATGAGCACGGTAGACATGTGAGCGGTGGCCCATCCCCAATGAGACACATCATTAGTGTGCCGTGGTTAATTCTTCTCTTACCGCCCTGCTCCCAACCTTGGGCCCTTGCTCCTACACAGGTATCTTCTTCGCTTCTGCTTCCCCTGCATCTGGTAGAGATCGTCATTTGCGCAGCTGAGTTCAACGCCGAATCCCCACACTCTTGGCCACGACAAATAACCACTGACGGTGAAAGTACTCCAATGCCTCTGAGCCATCAGCAAACGAATCCTCGATCGTCTTGTACTCTGACGATTCTGTCTCTACCGGGAAAGCAGGATGGGGGCGCTTCCTCGGGGCGCGATATCCGTCCCATCGGTACTGGGGCGACAGGATCTCGTCCCGCAGCGCCTGCCACTCCTCCACCACCGCATGGGGAAGCGTCGAGGTTTGCACCCGCACTCGTGGAGGAGGGTGAGGATCCAGGTGTAAGTCGTCCATCGCATCCAGCAAGTCGGGCATGTCTTGTGGTGGGGTGAGTGGCCGCGATGGTAGTGGTAGGTCGGTTGGCAATCCCTTTGAAATGGGGGGCGGAGGCGGAGACGGGCAAGGGCAAGGGCGGGAGGTTGGGAAAAGAGCGGGGCATCTGATTCCTTCCCCCCGTTGGGAGTTCGCAAGTAACAGTGCCTGTGTCATCCAGCTCTACATCATCCACCAAACTCATCAGCGCCCTCCGAAGCATCTCCCTCCGCGTAGAGGAGAGTGAGATGAACATGCTGCAGTGTGGAGGGGCCCTGGCGAGGGTGGCGCGACTGCGCCATGACCAGGTCGCTCGCTGTACTCCCCCGCGGTCAAACGAGGGCGAAGGGGGATGGGTCTGGATTGCACCCCCTTCCTCTTTCCCCGAACACTGCCAGGCCAGATCAGCAATCTTGCGCGCGTCCCCTGTGGCGTCCCCATCATCTCGTGGGGAGGTCCAAGTGAGGAGGCGCAAGGCGGGGAGCCGGACGAGGTGGTCCGTTTCGTCCGTCGTCAATGACGTCAATAAGGTGGATATGTTCTGTTTTGGTGAACATGGGGCCCCAAAGCCACCAACAAACGAGTGGGGGTTGACGCATGTGAGCACTTTGGGTTGACATGCCGTGCCGTACCCATACGTTGACGCTGGGTTGCACAGCCCTCCTGAGAGGGCAAGGTGCTGGGTCTTGCGACAAGCACGTAAAATGGCACGTGTAAACGCATTGGCACGGTAGCGAGCGTCGAGTGTGGTGGCATTCTCGTTTACTTCGGGTGGGGCCAGAGCGGAGAGAAGATCAGATTCCATGGTGGCGGGACCTGGCGCGGGAGCGAGGAGTCAGACAAAGCTTAGGTTCGGACAGAGAAGGATGGGACATTATGGCTTACCAATCCACAAATTGCGCACGAAACGGCCGACTTCAGGGTGCTTGCGCAGAAGCGATGCAAATGACTCGATGGCCGGAAGCGAGACGAGAGAGATGGTGTGGTACACATGCTGTTTGAGTTGGGCGTGGTGCAATGACGAGAGGGAGAGAAGAGCGACTGCGTTGGACTGATCCAACGCAGCGACCTGAAGTATGTGATAGACAATCTCCCAAGGAAATCGGGCAAACGGGCTGGAGATGGAAGCAGCGGCGGTGGCGGCGGGTATGGACGGCCCGGCGGATGCAGACTTGCTCTTCTTTTTCGCTTTGGCGCGGAAGGCCTCCGGCATGGCGCGCTGGAACGAGTAGGGCGACCCGCTGGTCGAGGCGCTCTGGACCATAGAGACAAACGGTCACGCGAGGAGGGGGCGATGAGCGGGTGGATGAGCCTCAGCGCTCAGCGTGCTGACATTGGACGTCGAAGAAGAGGCTGGATTGAGTGAGTAGTGGGTGCCAGCTTAAATTGATAGGGCGGCAGCAGCCTTGGCTACGTACTTACGTGCGTATTTCGTTACTTCAGCACTCTGAACGTTTGAATTTCCCTGTCCATTAATGCAGTGCCGGTGTTAAGCCTCAGCCTCAGGCTGAGCGCATGATGCATGATGCATGGTTGAGCAACACGCTCGCAAAGAATCGTATGGCGGCTCACAACTACTACTTCCGGACGCGCTAGACAAGGACTACGCCTATCAACGAAGTTCATGGCCGCTGATACCCAGTACTATGAGGGCGGTGGGGAAGTCAAAAGCTTGGTGACATTACACACATGGGAAGGGAAGGATAGGGAAGGGGGGAGTAGTGGAGTAGGTCAAAAAGAACGCGGAATGCGTGGAATGTGAAGCAAACGGGCAACACATTAGGCATCATCGTCCTCCTCCAACTTCGGCGCAAGGTAGAAGTGGACATGGCCATCCTCCCACGCATACTCGACCAGAAGTGGGAAAGCGGGGGAAAGACGGAGGGTGACTGCCGGCGCGAGCGGCCCGGCCTTGGAGAAAGCCGCGAGATACTTGAGCGCAAACTTGAGCCGCACAGCTTGATCCACATGGATCTGGACGGGAACAGAGGCAGACGAATCGTCATCCTGTGAAGCCGGAGCGCGCTTGCGTTTACCTGCAGCCGGAACCACTTCATCCTCATCCTCGTCCTCTGCAACCGCAGTCTCCTCTTCAGGCTCTTCATCATCGGCTACCGGCTCGGGCTTAGTCTTGCGCATGCGCTTATTGCTTGATCCCTGGCCGTCGGATCCGCCGCCCTGTTTGAGGACAAGAGTTCCGGTGCCCTCGTCCGAGCTCGCCTCGAAGCGGACTGAGTTCTTGTCTACGCCCACAGTAATATCTTCTCCGAGGATGCTCAGGTCGCGCGTGATGCGAGCGTATTCGGACGATGCGAGGGTGACAACGGCCTTGTAGTCGGTTGGAGGAATATCCATCTGTTCCGAGTCAATGTTGGTGAGAGAGGTCGTAGGACGCGATGCGGTCCGCTTTGAGCGACTCAAAGACGAGAGTGAGGTGTCGGCGCCGTCAGCCTTGCGGAGGGTAAGGGTGTCATCATTGTTGGCTGTCTTGACAACCTTTTGAAGCATACTAATGGGAACACCGAGAATCATGGGGCGGTCGCAGCGGTAGTGCGTAAAGGCCTCGGGGCGGATCTCGACGCCGCAGAGGGCGACGTGGGCAGTGTCGATGGCTTGAATGCGGATGCCCTCATCAGTGCAGTTGAGGTTGGTCTCCTGGATCAAACCAGAGATGGAATCAAGAATCTTCTTGAAAAGGACGGCCTGGGGGAAGCGTGCTTCGAGCATGGTGGCAGAGATGGGGAAGACGTGGTGGTGAGTAGAACAGACGCGGTGTAGCCGCCTGGCAGGAACAAATACGCCCTGGTCTGAGGGCCTGCGGAGCGTCCCCCGCCCGCCTCGCGTCGCGTACACTGGCCTTGTGCAAGGCCGTTAACGCGTCCAACAGGAACGAGTGGACTAGGGTTATTAACGCGACTAGCGCGTAACGTGCAACCGGGTAACCTGTCGGTCAGGTCAAATGTTCAATGTTCTAGAGGGTGAATTCCGCCCCAATCAGCACATTCCGCTTATGCCCTGCCTTCTTGGTCGTGCTACGGAATGCGCTGGGCAGAGGCCGCAGCCTGTGGCCAGCTGACCAACACCGACACCAACCTGGCCACCTACACTTACACGCGCTTCCACTTCTCAAGTCATGGCTGGCAAGGCTCGTACTCGGTACGTATGACGATATGCTTGCCTGACCGGCATCTGGTTTGGTTCTGCATCTAACCGATTTTCGTACTTGTCTATGCGTGTGCGTGTGCGTCTTGCCGCCCACAGCAGCATCTTTGTGCGCATCTACAGCATGGCGGGCACTGGCCATTACTACACTGTCCGGCGCCCACGTGTGGCCGATAAGGCGGCATTTATCAAGTACGACCCCATGGGTACGTCACACCCTTAATGTTCTGCATTCCTGGACCTGTTCTTCTGACCCCCTTTGGCTGCCTCGTCACTAGTGAAGCAGCATGTTCTCTTCCGCGAGGGCTTCAAGTTGCCAAAATTCTAGGCTGCGAATCACTTCCGAACGGGACTGGTTGCCCTGTAACGCATCGTGACTGCATGCTTACCGCGACAGTGTGCCCTACTGAGTTGCACTCAATGCGTTCCTTCAACAGTACTGGCTTGGCCGGACACCGAAGGATATGAAGACTGCGGATCTGGGGTGTAGGGGAGTCAAGGAAATCATGGATGTGAGAACAGGCCTGAAGGAATTATATGTGCAGGGTACATAGGGATGGCGCATGGACTGGATTCCCGCAGTTGCCCGGATGCCTAAGAGCACCTGCCAAGCAATCGCTGTAGTCCATGGACCAGCATCTGCCACTGGCGTACTACCATTGGCCTCTCTTTTGCACTGCGTTCGGTGTTCTTGTTGCTATCCCAAGAAACTGCGGTGCATTAGTTGGTACGGCACTCCCGGGTGCACCAGGCATCAGTGAGTCTCGCACGGTCGGCCCCTCACAAATGTGTCTCTTAATTGATACCAGGACATCGGTTTCTTCTGTGTACGCACCAATACCACAGTAGTTCGTCATTTGATGAGCTTCCAGTCATTGGGGGTGGCACGCGCGGCAGGATATTAATCTACTATGCAAATTGGCTCTGTGGGTGGCGACCAACCGCCCGTTGTGTTGCTCGCAGTGGGGCTGTGAGCACTGCAGTGATTGAGACCATCGAGGCTGGCAGGCCGACCTTCCCGCTCCGGGTTCTGGCTGGCTTTGATTCCAACTCGATAGGTGGGGTTATCGCGTAACGAAGGCCCAATTGGTTGGAGTTGCGCTTCAGGCCAGCTGCTGCGAAGGTGCCAAGCACCCAGCTCATCACACCGATGTTCCTTTACTACTCACCAGTTCAAACGCGGTGGCTCTGCAGTATGCATTGGAGCGTTAGTGTGTGACCGATGACATGTGACACGTGACGGCCATCAATATTCAATCGATGACGACCTGTGTAGTTTATGAAAGTTGAGCCTGACGCGTCCTTGGCGGCACTTCGACACGGCGAGTTGAAGGGCGCTAATGCGTCGAATAGCAACACCTCAACACCACCACCTCGGCCTCAGACCTCACCCCACCCCCACCATGCGTGCCGAGCGCAAGCAGCTGTCCACGACCTTGTATCATCTTTCTTTCTGCCGGCCCCCCGACTCATCCCATCCTCTCCTCCCCGTACCGAGACTGCCGTCTTCGGACGGGCGCTCTCTCTCGCCGCCACCACTCTCGCGACCCGCTTCTTTCTTCTCTCGCCGAAGTTCAACTCGTTTTGCAGAGTATGTCTTTTTCTTCCTAGTTTCTTAGCCACTGACTTTTGTGTCTCCGTTTAAGATTGGCGCTTTCTAATCGCATTGGCCTTCAAAGCGATGTGGCTCAAGCTATCGAAAAGGTTTTATCTCGCTTGCTAGAGGTGGTCAGCTCACAATCGGAGGTACCGCAAAGCAAAGCGATCATACCTTGACATTCTGGTCGAAAACGTGCTCGCCACCCAGAAGATCGGCTCCTTTGCGGCGTTCGCCTCCCCCCGAGCCACCCATCGCTACGGATCATCTGCCCGAACTCCTCCAATTTCTTGTACGTTTTCCTCGCGCCCTGGACGAACAAGACTGACCTATCAGTCTTCTCTAGCTCCATCTCAACTCTCGGCCTACCGAAACGACCCGGCTTCATGCGATGCAGCTGCTATGGGAGATGGACCTCACGCGCGGGACTATCTCAGCCCGCACGAACGAGAAGAATATGACCAACAGCGTTCGCAGAGCTCCTGGACGCTCCCTCCTCATCGGATCACACATCCGACGATGACGCATGGGGTCCCGATGACGATTTGGCACAGGACGACGCGTTGGATAGCGATAATTGGTCGACTCCTGGCTCAGACGAGGACGAGGACAACGACTGGCTTACACGACTCGTCCCCCTTCTACCACAACCCGTGAGACCATGCGCCAGCTGCATCTCCCCCTTCCTTGTCGGACCAGTTTACTGCGACCATGGCTGGCTGGCCCCCCCAAGCCCAAGCCCAAGGATGGCAGGCCGCCTTCGAGGCCGAGAAAGATTCGCTGGTCCAGTTCCAACAAACCCTCCAGATGGAACTCAATGTCTCTGCTCCCCCAGCGGGGGATGGACATTAGGCGAGGACGAGCTCCGCTTCTCTATACGATCTGAAGCCAAGCTGGACCAAGTGAATGCGATGCGCGAGATGATCGACTGTCTCGCTTCCGATAGCACTGGAAAAGTGCCCCACCGCAGCATTAACTATATCACCACACTGCCTCTCACTCCGCCTGGACTCGAGTGGAGCAAGTTCGTACAGCGGTGGGGAAAGTCCATCGTTATCAGGCACTTACCGTTGGCGTGTTCACTGATGGGGATCAGCGACCTGTTCCACCCGTGGCGGCGCAGGCGCTCGGGGACGGGCTCGCTTCGGCCCTGCAGCGATGGGATATCTGGCTGGCGGAGCAGGATGGGTACATGACGACTGCTCTCTTGGGCGATCCAGCTATGGGGAAGCTTGATGGGATTACCAACTTGACTCTCACTGATTTTTTGCCCCAGATGGAAGCCCGGGCGGAAGGCCTGATTTGCCTCGCCTCCATCCTCACCCTTGAAGAGGAGAGCGTTGCCTTGACTGATAACAAACTCGACCGGATTGACACTATATCCGTGCTGAACCGACTACACCTTCTCTTGGGAATGCAGCGTGCTGACCAGGTGCGCCAGGAGCTGGCTCCTCAGCCGCTCACCCTCGCGGTTGAACAGGACCTCGCATCGTGTTATGCGGCCGTCGTCATGCCGTATCTGAAGGAGGTATTGTACTGGCTTCATCTTGGTGCACCCTTCCATAGTGCTTCGCCCCAGCCTATCATCGCCCTCCGCCTCTTCCGTCCTAATCCTGCCCTGGCCGCTCGAATGATACATTCTGGATGCGTGGATGGCAGTATGCACCTCCCCAGGCCTTTCAAGACAGCGAAGGCATCGAACTGCTCGGCCTGGGCCGCTTCTCCTCGCGGCTGAGGTGCCCGTGATGCAGATCAATCCTTCGCTTCGGTCCGTGCGGTCCTCGATACCAAACCCCATCCCTCTCTTTCTGAGCCCCGATGCCGACGCGGTTCTTCAGGCGGGGATGAGCGTTGGATTGCTCCGCGCCTTTCACCAAGCTGACGATTCTCAGTCGGAGGCTACGTGGCAAGTAAAGTGTGCTAGTACATCTCGTCGCCTGGCTCGTGCCGCCAGTAGGCATCATCGCAGTCCTGGGGCTCGAAGATCCTCCCCCCATTTCTTTAGAGTCGCTTGCACTGCACCATATCTCGCCTGTATCGGGTCGATGGGGCGAGCGTGGATTTCTCCTTTGCCTCCCTCTGGCGCATCAAGTTGTGCAGGCGACCCTGCCGAGGCTGGAGAGGAAGGGGAGGATGTGTTGACTGTGGTGGAGAGCGTGATGCAGACTTCGCTGGGGCTTGTCCGCCTCGCCCAGAAGCGTGCTCGCGATGCATTCATTCTCCCTCCCCCAGATGGATCCGATCTGATATCCCACTTGACCGCCGTGCATGGCCTGATGCTCTTCCGGCATGCGGACATGTACACCTGGACTGACCACGTCTTTGCATCCTTCAATAAGGCGGACTGCATATGCCTCCCTGACTGGGCTTGCAGGGACGCAGGACCCCGCGTCGCTGTTTGCGGCCTTACGGGAGGCCGCTTTCCAGTCCCTGCCCTCCCTGGCTTGACCTGACCGCTGTTACCTTCAGACTGCTTCCTGCCCCCCCCCCCCACCCTTCCTCTGCCACGATCGTGATGGACCCCTGGACCTCCTCGGTTGGTCGCTACTCGCTTGCTCAATTGGTCGGATCGTGCCAGCGTACCAAGTCCAGTGGCCCTTGACCTACGTTATCACCCAGCGAGAGATGGCAACCTACGCACAATCGTTCAGTCTGCTGCTGACCTTACAGTGGACAAGCGCGCTGCTGGGATATGCGGGGGTGCGGGCTGGAACTACGGGTGGACGGCAGAAGCGGGAGCCCAAGCTGTTCTATGCGCTACGGAAAAGTTGCTCTGGGCTCACCACGCTGATGACTCACTTCTCCTCGTTGTGTTGAGTCGAATGACGGATCATTTGGACGAGGCGGTCGACAAGGCCACCAGTGTTGCCGAGTTGGTCCATTCTCACAGAACGTGCGTGGAGGAACTGCATTGCCAACTTCTTCTTCCTCCATTGGATCAGGGTATGGCACCGTCATCCGCGGGGCTGCATTGGTCCACCCGCTCTATGGACACGAGCCACCTCAGTTTCTCATTCGGCCCACGCCCAAGCACTGCCAAGACCCCGTCGGAGGCCATCCGTACACTCCTCTCCCTCGCGGTCCAGCTGGTCTATGCCCACGACAAATACCAAGAGATCGAACGTCCGTCCCACCCAGGGAGGCGGAGTAAGCGCCGTTCATCTCATCCCGACCAGGACGACGAAAGCGAAAGTGAACCGGATGAGGAGGGAGAGGAGGACGAGGAACTGGACCCTTCTTGGGCCGAATCCTGGTTCTCTCCCGAGCCAGAGATGGGGTATGACTAAACCCAATTAGGGCTGCTGCAGACTGCAGTCCAAACCACATTGAGCGACTTGAGGTACGGCCTGGATCGCACCATCTCCCGCCGTGCCCGTATGACCACCGCTGCCCTCGATCAGTACAGTACCTTCGACACTCGCCGGGAAGGACCGCACTGGAGCAACAGACATCTTGGCTTCCGCCCGCGATGCGCAGGAGACCATGCAAACGTTGGTCAGTGCTTTGCAGAGTGGATAGCGACGTATGTGATGAGATACCCAGTCGAGCTATTCAACGGTGACAACTACATAAACAAAGGCAGGCATATGAAGAGCATGAACGCCATAGCTTTTTTGGGAGGGAAGACGCGGCGTCCCCATCCCGCTCGCCGCAAACGGCTGGGATGCGGAAACAGGGAGATGCACATAGGGAAGGAAGACACTGGAGTTGTGCCACACAATGCCAGGAGAAAGAACGACCATCCTGCAAAAAAGTGAACATGATTCCGTTTACCGGTAGCGACGCAGCGAAGCGTGTCGCGCTTCTTGATCGTCGCGTTCTTGCCGCCGTGCTGGGTCTTGTTGTAGCGGTGACCCTTGCCCAGACCACGGCTCTTCTTGCCCGTGGCGGTGAGCCCGCGAGACTCGCGGTGCTTCTGGCCGACAATCCAGTTGATGCGTGCGTCACGGCGGATGGCCTTGTGGGAGGGGTCGACGGCAATCACCTCGTAGTACTTGTAGATGCCGTCCTGGTTATCCAGTACGAGTTGAGGATACGCAGGTTGCCGCACTTCTTGCCCACGCGCTCCTCGGCGGTAGAACGAAGCGTACGCTGGTACTTGAGGTGGTTCACACCCTGGTGCACGGGCTTACCGTAGGTGATACCCTTGCTCACGGGCTTTTTGCGGTTGCCGCGGCGGACACGCACGCGGTGATCACGTATCCCTGCTTGGCCTTGTAGCCAAGGCGGCGAGCCTTGTCGGGACGCGAAGGGCGCGAGGCACGGTGGATGGCGTTGAGCTGGCGGTATTCCCAGCAGCGCAGACGGAAGAGCAGACGGAGCACACCGACTGCTTGTTGTTGTACAGCGTCTGAAGATACGTGTAGGCACCCATCGTAGCCTTCTTGTTCTTGAGCTTGGTCCGAGAGGACCAAGTCCAGTCGACCACAAACGAGCGAAGCCAGCAGCACAGCGGCAACCCTATAGTTGCTCAACCGCAATTACGCCGCCGCAGCATTTGCAGTAATGAGCTTAAAATTCAGCCGCGGCGCCTGTGTATTTTTTTTGCAGTGGTGGCAGGTGCCCGCGGCAACCCTAGTGACCCTGAGTTGGTCCCCAACTCACCCAGGCGCACACAGCCTCTGGGACACAGCGCAACCATCACCCGGCCACAATGGCGTTCGTCAAGCAAGTTAAGACCTCGGCCTACTTCTCGCGGTACCAGGTCAAGTACCGCCGTCGCCGTGAGGGAAAACCGACTTCGCCGCTCGTCGCGCTCTCGTGACCCAGGCCAAGAACAAGTACAACGCCCCCAAGTACCGCCTGGTCGTCCGTTTCTCCAACAAGTACGTGACGGTGCAGATTGTTGCGGCCAAGATCCAGGGCGACGTCGTGTTCGCCCACGCTCACTCCAAGGAGCTCCCCAAGTACGGCATCAACCACGGTCTGTCCAACTGGACTGCTGCCTACGCCACGGGTCTCTTGGTAGCCCGTCGTGCTCTCAAGAAGCTTGGCCTTGACGAGAAGTACGAGGGTGTTGCTGAGCCTGATGGCGAGTTCACCGAGACGGAGGCTCTGGAGGAGGGTGCTCCCCGCCCCTTCAAGGTTTTCCTTGATGTTGGCCTCAAGCGTACCTCGACCGGGTCGCGTGTGTTTGCCGCGATGAAGGGTGCTTCGGACGGTGGTCTCTTTGTGCCCCACTCGCCCAAGCGTTTCCCTGGTTACGATGCCGAGGAGAAGGAGCTTGACGCTGACGTTCTCCGCAACTACATCTTTGGCGGGCACGTGGCCGAGTTCATGGAGTCGCTTGAGGAGGAGGACGACGAGCGCTTCAAGAAGCACTTCGCCTCTTACCTCGCCGACGACATCTCGTCCGACGACATTGAGGAGATCTACGAGAAGGCCTACGAGCAGATCCGGGAGAACCCTGACTTCGAGCCTACCAAGAAGGATGTGGAGCACTGGAAGAAGGAGTCGCTTAAGTTCAAGCAAGTTAAGCTTACTTACGCCCAGCGCAAGGAGCGCATTGCTGCCAAGAAGGCTGCCTTCGCCGCTGGCGAGCTTTAAGCACGGAGGTTCCGTTTTTTGTAACTCTACGCGTTCCCGCTCCCCCACCGTCGTCGATCCTTTTGTTGGACCGATGACATCCATGCCCTCCACCCTTTTTTGGGACCAAAAAAATAACATTCCTATGGTTTTGCAGCCCCGGATCTAAAGTGTAGCCAATGACAGTCGTTACATCCTCTACCATCCAGTTACAGTTTGGGAAAAGCAGATGAGCAGGACTCCGTCAACGAATACGTGCCGCGTTGTTCTGTACAAGTTGCCATATCCAATTTGGTGCCCAACAGATCTCCGATAGTTTATTATGACACGTCCCTGTCATGTAGACGTTTCGGACGAGACCCGGGTTCGATTCCCGGTCGGAGAGAACTTTTTTGTCAAGTTCCCGTCTGCTGCTGCATTTTGGCCAGGCGATGTTTAAATCAAGTCCTCGCCCACCCTCACGTTCGACCTGACTGTGTCTAGCATACTGTGGCCCGTACGCTTTCCACCCAACAGTCATGCCGTCATGGGGAGTCATAGCAATGTATGCCAGCGAGATGGTGCCAATGGCCCCCTACTCATCACAATTGTACGTGTTTTCCTCTACGCGCGCCCCTTCTGCACTCCCCGGCCTAACAATGTCAATGAGACGATGAAAACACATTGTCATATACTGGACTGCCGTCTCCTCGAACCTTTCCTCCACTGGTGGCATACGTGTCGTTCCCATGGCAGCTTTTAGCCTCCCGGCATAATCCAGATCTGGTCTTTTGTTGCCTCTGTCGGGCCCTTCTTTCTCCTCCTTCCCCCTGCTTATCACTCATACCGATGACAACAGAACCCCAGGGAAACCTCCGTCTTATTGTGCTTCCGCCGCATTTTGGTGCTTGACACTTAGTTGACGTGCGACTTGACCTGCCAGCTGGAACGAAAGAGCAGACGCCTAGGCCGGAAAGAAGGCATTGTGTACATCCCCCTTTTAATAAAACAGAGAGCTCGATGCCAAGTTCTGACCTAATAGCACGTGTAGCCCAGCCTCGCCCCCACCACACATGGTTATAAATCCACCTAACCCTAACCATCGGGAACTGGCGAAGGTGGCGAGCAAGCACCAAGCACCAAGCACCTGACCGGGCCGTAGGCCCGGGTGGTCCTCTAGTACCACTATGTATAACACATCAGGACGGCTGCGCAATGGTAGCGCGTCTGACTACGATTGGTTGTAATCAGAGGTTGCATTCGACCCCTGCGTCGTTCGACCCGACAGGGCGTTCTTCTTTTTTTCCATTGCCACCAAACCAACAAAATGTCCTTGAATGTTGCAATTCGGTGCCTGGCCGTTTTTCACCGATCTCACCAACGCGACAACTTGGCCCATCAAACATCGAACTTCTCTCCATTCCACTACTTCACCACCCACCTACCTGCCCGCGCCCCCATCGCACGCACCATGACCCCGATGAAGGTGCGGCCTCGCCCCCCCAGGGCAAAGTCATGATAAATGGCAAGACCTACTCCGCATCCAGGTGCGCAAGAGCTGGGCTCCTGTGCAGTCCAGCAAAGGCGACTACTACTGGTTCAACAAAATCACGCGCGAAAGCTCGTGGCAGACGCCCCCTGGCTATTCCCAGTCACGAGCACTTCCGTCCCCACCCCCACCGCCGCCCCCACTAGCAACACTACCACCAACGTTGTCTACTCCTGATGTGTCCACTACAAATGTGCCCACCGCTGCCGTTCCCACCGCCGATGTGCCCACCACTGATGTTCCCACCGCCAATGTGCCCGAGAGCAGCGCGCTTACGAGCGGGTCTGGATCGGGTGAGGCTTCCCAAGCTCCGTCATCCCTTCTTCTCTGCACTCGGAACACCCAAGCGATTCTCCACGCCCATATGTGACACATGCGAGCGTCATGGACCCACGTCGCCTTCCCCCTGGCGTGGTACGGGGGAAGCCGACTCAACAAGGCATGCTCCAGCCCGAGGCGGATACGCCGATGACCCAACACAATCCCAAGATTCGGAGGAACGTATTAACCAGGCAGATCAGATCTAGTCCCTCAGGACCCCCTCAGCGCGCCCATTCTCTCGACCGAAAACGCAAACCCATGATGAGCCAATGGCCGAGGCTGAGACGAAGACGGAGGCTCCAAGCTCTAAGCCAACCCAAGTTGCCGATGCGGATTCGGGCCTGTATCAGCCATACAACCTAACCTGGGCACCCTCGAGCTTGTTTGACCCCAAGGCTCTGAGGCAAGGTACTTTATTGTGATGCTCAACCAGGCCATTTGGGACACTCACATGCTCTCTTTTGAACGCCTTTGGAGCCGAGGTACGCTTCCCTACTTCTCGAAGTCTGTGCAAGGTGGTGCTAACAGTGCGCAGCTACGACCCGGATCTGTGCAGATGGCGCGGCAAACCGGCTGTACGACATGTTCCATGAACGTGGCTTTGTCAATCTGGCCGGTGCCAATGACACCCCTCATCGAGTGGGGATCAACAAGATGATCCCGCCCGACGAAATTATTGGGGACCTTGATTCGTTACGCGAGGATGTCAAGAAATTTTTTGTTGGGCTCGGCACCCGGGTTATTCATCGTCCCTCCCAGTACGCGACCGACCTGCAAAGAGTGTCCAGCATCGAGGATTTGGAGGACGAGTATATGTTCGAGGCTAGGCGTGATGTGGTCATCTATGGTGGCCTCTCCGGTCGGTTCGATCAAACCAACCATACTCTTCATGTCCTTTGGCAGATGGCCGCTGGTGTGCCTGTCTTGAGCGGAGTCTACGATCCTGACTCTCAGGGGCTGGAATCACAGCGGGGAAATAACCTGCAGAAAAGAGCACATACCTACGTTGTCAGTGACGACAGTCTTGTCTGGCTCTTGTCGCGAGGAGAACATCGCATCGAGTTGGACCGCCGGCTTTTGGGCAAAACATGCGGCATTCTCCCTCTTGGTATTGGGATGCAAGGTGGCGGGCAAGAGTGGGTACCAAAGGGTTGGAATGGAATTTATCCCCGGACCAAACCACCCATCTGGCGGCCTTCTCCTCCACTTCCAATCATCTCACGGGCGACGGCACGGTCGAGATCACGACCGACACGCCGGTCTACTGGTCGGTCGAACTCAAGGCAGACGAGGAATTACGAAGGAGATCCGCAAGGCACGGGCAGCTGCCAATGCACAAAAGGGTGGGTAATCGGGTCTGGCAAGCTACGCTGGCCCCTTTGCTATGCTTTCCGGAACACGACGGATCTTGTTGTCACGTAGAAGGAGAGCTTGCCCAGGCTGCCTGCTGCGCTCAAGGATTACCTCTCCTTTGTGATCCTCTCGCCTGGCTTGAGAAGTGGCCATCACTGGGACTCCTACCAAGGGCACCGGACCCAATAGTAACGGTTACATTCATTGCGTGCGCTTAATGATGCGACCAAATCAGCCCCACGTGCCTACCGTTCCCCCCCCAATATATATGTTTCAATCGCCCATGAAACGGACGATAATGATAGTGTGGTCCATCTTGCTGAGGAAGAATGCGGGCGGGATGCCCATATGGACAGGAACTGATAGTAGTGGAAGGCAGCGTGGAGTTTGGTTAACAAAAACTCTCCAGGGATGAGGGATCTTGCCGTATTGGATCCCCCCATGACGATGTTGAGCTGGCCTTGCTTGACCACCACCGTTCATAGTTCATCGTTCCCACCCCGGCGAGCCGGTACTATTACTCCTGACCAACCAGCCGGAGGTTTTTTTGGCTCTTCCTAGGTCAGTGATTGGGGCCCGTGATCACGTGCCTCGTCATCGCAACGCAGACAGGCCAGCTGCCACCACCACCCGCTCTGCTGTGCGGGCCCACCGACCCCTGCAGGCATGCCCGGGACCATCCCATCTCGCCATGTCCGCCATCCCTGCCTTCGCGCCACTCCCATCGAAGCTTTCCGCCCACTCGCCCGATGAGCCGGCGGAGCCCTTAGTTCCCCTCCACACCCAGGTAGGCGTGGCCGCCTTGGCGCTTGCCTTGGGTGGCGGCTGGGTGTGGTGGAGGTACTTGCGCCGCCTGCCCAACGGCGACTACCTTAGCCCTGCGCTCTTGCGCCGCTCCAAACACCTTTCCGGTACGGTGGTGCACGTCGGCGATGGCGATGGCTTCCGCCTGGTACGTCCTTTCCCCTTCCCTTTTTGTTCCTGGGCTGACCTGCCATGTAGTACCACCAACCCGGCGGCCGGATCCTCGGGCCTTGGCTCTACCCCCTTCCCAAGACCGTAAGGTTAATCGCCAAAGAAACCATCAGTGTGCGTCTGGCTGGGGCCGATGCTCCGGAAATGCCGCACTTTGGGCAACCCGGCCAGCCCTATGCCGCGGAAGCGCTTCAGGAGCTGACGCGGGCTGGTCAAGGACGCTACCTCACCCTTGGGCTCGGCCGCCTAGACCAGTACCACCGCCTTGTCGGCACGCCTACGTTTGGCGCCCCCCCTACATCCTGGGCCCCACCAACATTTCTCTCTCATGGTCAAAAAGGGCCTTGCTACGGTGTATACCCAGTCAGGTGCCGAGTACGGAAAGTCTTCGTACCTCGACATGTTGCTGGGCAAGACGACCTCGGGCGAGCGCCGCTTGCTGCGAGCAGGAAAGGGCCAAGAGATGGAAACGAGGCATGTGGTCCTTGAAAAAGATGACCACACCCGCCGAATTCAAACGCGCGCACAAGTGAACCCCAGACCAGCGCAACGTGTGCCTCTCCCTTAATAATTGGGCTTCTAATAATCTGACGGCCATACACATCTATCACGTTTTCTTTGGCAGGTGATAACTCCATCCGATGCTAGAATAGATATGTATGGCTTGCTCAGGCAAGTGAGGTGGGGACGCAATGTAGCAAGAGTGGACTCGGAGAGGGTTGCACCTGGAGGGTTGTCAGGCTGTGGGCGTACGCGACGTCGACGACGGGGACGAGAGACCAGGTCGGACGGTAAGCGTGTCGAGTTGGCTGGGGGCAAAGGGAAGTGACTTCAGGCGACGCGAACGCTGGGCGCGGTATCGGAGCAGGCGTAGGGTGGCAACTGCAAGTCACGAACAGTTATCCACAAAAGGCCTAGCGCGTTGCGCCACCAGACGGGGTCCTCCCCAGTTACGGTGTCCCACACCAGCCATTACCTTCGGGCGAGGGGAGCCCGGCACTCACCACAGCCGATCCCAAAGCCGCTGAGCCCAGCGAGACCGCCGGGGCCATCCCAAGCACACGGCGGAGGGGGAATAAAGCGGGATATATGTAGGAGAAGGACCCGCTTGCAGCCGCCGCGAAAACAGGAAGCGTCAAGCCGCCCATCACTAAGCCTAGCACCGAGGAGAAGGTAATATAGTACCGATGCAACTCCGTCTTGCGACGATACTCAATGTTCACAACCCGGAACGGTCCCTGAGATGGGGCCATGCACCGCAAGAGATCGAGGTTGACAATGGGATCCCCACCGGGGTCTCTTCGCCCCGCCACTCCGCAACGGCATCGGCGGGTATCACGCGCTGCACTCTCCCACGCTCCCAACTCGAGTGCCCCACATCCACCGCGGTAACCCCAGGGTCGACGTAGGGATCCCGCGCGTGGTCCGGGTTAGGAAGAGGGGATTCACCCGTTCCAAGTGGGGCGGTTGGTCAAAGGTCACTCCGATATGGTTTCGACGACCACATAGTTGGGGATAAACATGTGTAGTTCATCATTCGAAGTGACCCGCACTGGCACCTCCGTCTGCCCATCACGAACCATGTCGCCTATCGTTGGGCCTTCCCTCTCACCTCTGTGGCCGCCCCACATGTACCGCATTGCAGGAGGATCGATGGGAGGGAGGGGAAGGAAAACGTTTCTGCGCGCCACTTCGGCACGGTACCAAGATCGGAAAAAAGACGATACAGAGCGCGGGAGAGGGAAGTACGCCACCCGAACCCAGGGGACCAGAAGTAAGGTTGTGGCTGGGGTGGGGGGCCACAACCCAGTGCGAGGCAAGGAAGCCAAGGATGAAGCAGGACTCTGGAACAGTCCATTGGTGCGCCCATTTGCCCAAAACCTCCCACTGGGGGAGTAAAAGGTGAGTTTGAGATGAAAGGCAGCATCAGCAACGTTGGGAATACCCAGTGCGAGGGACGCAAGAATATGGGGAGCCGCATGAAGGTCAAAACGAAAGGGACCAGGACGAGGTCGGCGTTCAGCTGCAGGCGGAAAAGTCAGTATGGGTACCCCAGTGAGTTGGGCAGCTGATGGATGAAGGGACGCACATGCCAGCCCAAAGGCCGATTGAAGACGCGCGTCGCCGCGTCGCTTCCGACAAGCAGCCGCAATGCGAATCGACCATAGGTAGAACAGAGAGTGTAGCAGCTAACACCCACGGTGGCACATGCGGCAAGACTGGATAGCGAGGTGATCTGTGGGCAGCAACGGCGAGGAAATTGCGCAGCCATCGCTCGGGTACTGATGCGGCGTCGGTTATCTGGTACGGCTGCTGGCACTGAGGACATTTGATGGGGATCAGGTAACTAGTATCCTGTCCACCTGCGCGTCCGCCCCCGCCCACTCCCATCGCATTTATGCCGGGGGCGTCTTCTTCTGCTGTATATCAACCCAGGACAAGAGGCAGGTTTCGTGGGCAATTAGGGTGCATCCGCATGGATGAACAAAGCGGGCGCGCTCGCTGGGTGGGGGCACGCGAACGGCATCTTCGTCCTCACTGTCGGCACAGATCCAACACGTCTTTCCGACAAGATCATCGACAGTGACTGGTCGAGAGGGATGGGGCATGACGGGAAGGGTGAAGAGAGGTTGGTGGCGGCGGGAGCACTGCGCGGCGCAGAGATGTTGAGGCCGTGTGGGTGGACCCATGGAAGGGCAGATGGGCTGCTGCTCGCAACTGCCAGGCAGCTGCAGTTGCAACTTTCAGCGCCGGCCAATGACGTCTGTAGGCCAGCCTGTGGTTTTTTCGCCGCGTCGGTCGACCGAGCAGGAGCAGCGTCGAGGGCAGCAGTTGCAATGGCGTGAAAAGGGTCATGTGACGTGCTAGCACCCTTGTCCAATCTGCCCAACCGCGCGTGCTCCCGGCTCGCTCCTCGCTACCACCATGGCCGCCACCAACAAGTCAGGCAAGAAGGACAAGCCCTGGCCTCGCTCATTGCCGGCGCCACAGCTGGCGCGATCGAGGGGGTGGCCACATATCCCATCGAGTACACCAAGACCGTGTCCCAATTTGCCGTTCGCGGCGGCGGCAAACCCCCCTCTCCCTTTGCGATTGTCAAGGACACGGTGGCCCAGTCCGGAGTCCGCGGTCTGTACTCGGGATGCGGTGCATTGGTTGTTGGGAACTCGTCAAGGCTGGCGTGCGCTTCCTGGCCTTTGACCACTTCAAAACGCTTCTTCGCGACAAGGATGGGCGCCTTAGCGGCCCCCGTTCGCTCCTTGCCGGTTGGGCGCGGGCGTGATGGAGGCTGTCTTTGCCGTTACGCCATCAGAAACGATCAAGTGAGTTGGATCTGCTTCCATCAAGTGTGAGCTCCTTAAACTGACCGTACCTCTATAGGACCAAGCTCATCGATGACGCCAAACAACCCGTGCGGCGGTACCCCCCAGGCCTTATGGCGGGCACGCAGCCATCGTGCGGCAAGAGGGTTTGGCGGGCGTATACCGGGGGCTGGTTCCGGTTATTCTACGCCAGGGGGCCAACAGCATGGTCCGGTTGGGCTCTTATCGACACTCAAGAACTTGGTACAGGGCTCGTCACGCCCAGGGCAGACATTGCCCGGAGGCGTAACCTTTGGCATCGGCGCTGTGGCCGGTATTATTACTGTGTACAGCACCATGCCGCTTGACACGGTCAAAACACGGATGCAGTCGATCGAGGCCAAAGCAAGGTACAAGGGCACAATCGACTGCTTTGTCCAGACGGTCAAGACAGATGGTGTGCTGGCCTTGTGGCGCGGATCGACTACGCGTCTGGCTCGACTGGTCTTGTCAGGCGGCATTGTCTTTACTATCTATGAAGATGATGGCGCTCATGGGCGCTGCTACCGTTTAATCTGTTTGGCTTATCGCCTTCGGCCCAACACTCGCTACTAAAGGTGTTGTAAAGGCGTTGTCATAATCGATGTCAATTCTCCTTGCCATACGCCCTCTTGGAACAACTTTTTGACAAGCAGACAGGAGATAGATATGCGTATCTTGTCAAAAACAAATGCGAACAAAAGTCATGGATGTACGGCCCGGGGACACAAGGTCATGGCATGAGAGATGCAATGAAAGGGAGGGAATATTGACTTCAATCACTTCTTGCCCTTTTTCTTTTTTTCTTCGCAACCCCCCCGACCACAACATGGATGAGTTACTTCGGCACCACTGACGGTTGTCTCTAAGGCTGATGATCCACAAGTAGCCTGTGTACTTGCTACAAGCTGGGCCAAATGGCCTTGGACCATCTCAGTGTGACGGTGTTCCGCCTTGCAGCGGTGGCACCCGCGGCGCCAGCAAGAAAACCCCTGGTCAACGCTTCGAAACGGTTAAGGATAGCCTGGGACCGAGCTTTGACTTGAAAGTGGAGGTGAGGTCGGTAACCTTGAAAGAGCACAAGCCATTGATCTTTCGGTCGAAGCTTGATCACGAACCTGGTCTGTACGTAGCAGGACAGCAGGGCCTAGGAGTACCCGACATGAGCAAAATGTCCATAACGGGGAGAGGTGGGGCAGAGGAACACACTTTCTTGTCAGGAGAAAAACTTCGAGCAGGTCTACAGTGGCTACCTGGTATTCGGGCCAATGCTTGATATGCACCATTGTGGCACCATATCCAGGCGATAGGAACAGGGGCGGACCGCACTAGAGCTATCAGAGCGCTATGCTCCCCGTTGACAAGAGTGAAGCCCTACCGACTCGATGGACTTTTGGCCTTAAAGTCAAGCTCAAGGTTGAAGACGTTGAAGAGCTGAAGCTGAAGCGCTGAAGCGCTGAAGCTGTTGAAGCTGTTGAAGAGGTGGAAGCCTGTTGAACGTTCAGTTCAAGTTGAACGTTGAACGCCTGCAGCTTGAAGCTCCATGTGGGCGTGAGACTACGAGCAGTTCATTCCGCCATCCTATTCCGCTGGTCATTTTAGTAGGCATTTTTGCCTAGTCTGTTTGAAGCTGCACTGACAAGTACCAACACCATCATCAGCGCTGCTCCTTATGGTATGCTGCCTGCCCGCCTCCTCCTTGCCCCCTTTGCTTGGCTGACCCCTGAACCCCATCAGTCCCGAATTGAGCTGCTCTCGTCAGGTCACCTCCGTGCTGACGGCCGCAAACCTCTGGAGCTCCGTGGACTCCAACTCCACGTTGGCTCCCACTCGGCTGGGGCCAGCATCGCCCGACCTGATGGGTCTGCTACAGTATCTCACGGACTGACCACTGTCAGTGCCACCGTCTACGGTCCGAGGCAAAGAGTGGCTGATGCACCCACCGGTTCGGCAGCCGGGGGCGCGACTGCCGCCTCTGGCGCAGCCGGTGGATCCGGAAGTGGAAGCGGGACGCGAGACGACTCGGCTGTCTTGGCTGTGGACTGCGAGATGGTACCCTGGGCGGGCGCTGAACGGAGGAAACGGGCCAAGGGCGACCGCCAAATGGGAAACCTATCAGCTGCGATTGAAGGCGCATTTGCCCCGATCGTCTTGCGGCACTTACTCCCGGTCTGTCATTAGCGTCCACGTATCCATCACCGAAGCTGATGGCTCCATCATGGCCGCCGCAGTTAATGCAGTTTCGCTCGCCCTCTTGGATGCGGGTATCGCCATGCTCGAACCGTTGGTCGCGGTTACCGTTGGTCTCTATGCTGGGGCGCATGTCGTCCCTAGCCCCGAGGCGTCCAAGGCAACAACCGGGTCGGGAGTAGAAGACGGGGACCCATCTACCTCGGCAGGAGGCGTACTTCTATTGGATTTGAACCAAGCCGAAGAAATGGCTTTGCCCCTGATCACCGTTGGGATGCTCGCCCGGCAAGGACGGATTGCACTATTGGAACTGGAGACGAGGATGCACGCCGATCGCCTTGCCTCTGCTCTTGAGCTGGCTGCCCAGGCTACCGATGCCTTGAGGCACGAGATGGATACCGTCATCAAGGCCCGCACCTCTCGTTTGATTCACGTTTTGGCCGGAGCTAATGCCCCACCCGCCCTCGCAACTTTGTCCTCATAGACCAAGTGGACCAAGAGTCTAGGTTTTGCCCAACCTTCAAAACTGCATACTTCTGTACAGTAGATTCGCTAGTTCCGTAAGTACGTTCTCTGTAGACCAAACAGGCTTCGAGTCACTGTCTCTTTGCGCCACATTGGCTGGACAGGGTGGGTCGTGGGCTATACCGGACCGGGATCATCTTACATCGGTTTCTTTTTTTGCAGAACTTGACGGAAGGCGGTAGAAAAGAAGAGTGTCCTTGGCGCTCATCTCCTTGTGTTGCTCACGCACACATTGAGCAAAGCCGCCATCTCTGTTACGACCTCAGCTAGAATATACACCCTAGAGAGGGGAAGGATTGAACACGGTTGAACTAGTTGTTTGGGCAGCATTGTGAAAGCCTATTCATTGGCTTCCTTTTCGGGACGGGTAGTGAGAGAAGTGGAGCTGGGATGAGTTCCACACTGTCCTCTGATAGACTCCCTATAGAGTGAGTGATGGAACTCTTCTCCTATGCAACTGAATGGCATGCTTTTGATATGGCATCTATACACTACACCATTCTATGGATAGCGGAAGGAAGAGAGGGGAGTGTGGCCGTAGTGTGGCTGTGGCGTGGGCACCTGTAGATAACATGTCTTTTGCCACAGAACCTTCCTGGACAGACACTGGGTAAGAACAGCCGACGATCTCTCCATATGGATATGCGCTCAGACTGAGAGTAAGAACGCTTTCCAGATTGGGCGTACTTCGCAACAGCCCCAGAAAGGGGACGTTAACTAGGCCCTGGCTTCCTGTGCCCCATTGTTGATCGGAGTTCGCCCACAAAATGAGTAATTACCGCCTGAAGCGTCACGGAGTTATGCAGCCTTCACTCCGTTGGGTTGTAGAAAAACGGTGTTATGGTGGGGGCGATGGCCCTATAATAGTATGGCTGAATAGTGATGGAGGATAGCAAGTGCCGAATTAGGCACAAGAGACGCGATCGAGGAGGGCAACGAACAGTAACAAAATGCTGGGATGGAGAGCCAACTCAGTGGCACCGTAAACTGAGGCAGCGATGAGTGACAAGCAATGCTCCCTATTATGCCCATGGTCATTGTTACTTTGCAGGGATGCAAAGGACGAGCCAAAGAGGAGTTGACGGAGGGAACGTGGCTGATGGGGTTGTCGATAATTAGGTGTGTTCCAATACATTTCTCGCGTGCGGTCAGCTTTCGGGCATCTACGGTGAACATGCTCTTGATGAGATCGGCTGTGAAACCAATTGATAGAGGCACACATATATATACGGCAAGCGAATTTTTCTCTCTCTCTACTTGTGCTCTGTTCCACCTCATGCATCGTACCATCGTACCCTCTGGGCAATTGCTGCACGTCTGCTCCCCGCACGACGAAGGTGCGACCCTGTTTAAGGTATGGTAGCCCTGCTACTCTCCTTGTCGAAAAGATGTGGACGACATGGGCGTATACAACGCATTGTCCCCTTGATAGTATTACCCGCGAGAACATCATGCTCACCCCCAATTGAGCATCCTGGCCATGTGGAGGCCACAGCGGAACCAAGGCGGAATGGCCAAGCGCACATCACATGCATTTTTTTGCAATGTTCCCACTGGCCAACACATTGTTGCGGGGAATATGTCGTAGGGTTGGACAGAGCACTGCCCCCGTGCGGAGTGGGGCGATAGTGTTTGCAGCAGCGGTCTCGTGCCGGGCCTGAGAAACGGGATGAACTTTTTTTTTTCGCAGACTTCGCCTTCTTTCTCCACCACCACCTCTACCCCATCTTACCATCATGGTGCGTACTCCTGCCCTGTTTGTGGCTTCTCCCCATTGGCGCGGGATGCGTGTACCCCCGCTGCTTCGTGGATGGCGGGAATACTGTTCTTGTCTGATATGGGATGGGCAACTTGCTTGGTTGTGGGGCACAAATGGACTGACACTCTCTTCCTCACCAGTCTGACGACGAGAAGCACAACGTCGAGTTCGAGTCCGCCAACGCCGGCGCCTCCCTCACCTACCCGATGCAGTGCTCGGCGCTGCGCAAGAACGGGCACGTGGTGATCAAGGGCCGTCCCTGCAAGATTGTCGACATGTCGACCTCCAAGACAGGCAAGCACGGTCACGCCAAGGTGCACCTTGTCGCCGTCGACATTTTCACCGGCAAGAAGCTCGAGGACATCTCGCCCTCGACGCACAACATGGAGGTGCCCAACGTGACGCGTACTGAGTACCAGCTGGTCAACATTGACGATGGCTACCTCAACCTGCTCACCCCCGACGGTGACTCGAAGGACGATGTCCGTGTGCCTGAGGGCGAGCTGGGCGACCAGATGCAGGCTGACTTCGACGATGGCAAGGACCTTATGGTCACCATTGTCTCGGCCATGGGTGAGGAGACTGCCCTTGCGTTCAAGGAGGCGCCCCAGGGCAAGTAAGCGACTCCCCGAGTCTTTTTACTCCCTGCCTTCGTTGCCACTGCTTCATCTTTGGGGTGGTCCAGCAACGTTTGCATTACCCTCTCCATCCTTGAATCTAGTGTCTGCCGTCGGGAGTCACTGGGATCAAGTTCCCCCCGCTTCCTCTCCATCCTTGCGCATTCGGGCGTACTGAAAACATGTCATCTAGCGACATCTCTTCCATAGCATGATTGTGATGTTGATAGAACCTCGTTTGGATCTCCCTTGACAAGTAACGAAAGGGATGCAGTAGAACTGTGAAACAGTTTTTGCACCACAAACGAGTGACACGACAGAAATTGGACCTGGTGCGTTAACGAAACAGAAGCCGTGTCGACCATGGTTGCATGCGGAGAACCCATCTCGCTCGAACCAGTGTTCGTGGTATCTGCTGAGGATGCACCAAATGCTTCGGTCAGGCTGTTGTATCATTGCTTGATTATGGCCAGCTTCCGTTGGACAATGCGCTGCTTGAACTCGGTTAGGGGGATGGTGGCCTGGAGGTAATCGGACACCCAAATGTCAGCCAGAGAAAAAAATAGTACAACAGCATCACACTATCCTGAGTAGATTGCTCTGGGGTTTGTGTAATGAGATGTGGTGGGATGGAGACTCAGGGGTAAACGAGAGAGGGAAATTGTACTAGCTTGGCCGCCGGCAATGGCAAGACGCTCCTCAGCTGACAAAGCTGCCCCGGCCATGCGAATGGAGCGTCCCCCCTCGCTGCCCTTGCCAAACAGTTTGCGCCAAACCAACACAAAAGGGGCGGAAGGGGAACAAGAAGACGCGCTGGACCGAGCGCATGCCCTGATCCCATGTCGTTTTCCGTCGCTCAATCACAATCGTTTCGGGTTGGTCATGCTCCTTGCGCAAACGGGAGCGGATGGCAGAAGATGTAGACATGCCGGCGGGCCGGTGAACGCGCTGCACGTGGTCCGGAGAGGGGATGAGCTCACCGAACTGGAGCCCTATCTGGCGACTCGTATTGAGCCCGGCCAGTCCCCCAGGTGGATTTTGGATGTGCGATGGCATGGGGGGTGGTGTACGCAGGATATTAGTAGTCTCTTTCTTTCCTTAGTCGAGGCGGGACTTGACCTCCGCCTCCTCCGCCACACCTTGTCCTGATCCCTTGTTGATGCCTGGGAGCCTCGTTGAGAAGCGGGAATGGAAGTGGAGCCACGTAAACGCGATGAGTCCGAGCTCTGGGAAGGGCTACCACTGTCTGCAGCGGCGGTGTTTGCGCCTGTGGTTCGAGGGCTACTTGGCAGAGGACGTTTTTAGGTGTGGTCTGGGACCTTTCGGCTGAGGCATCTGTTTCACGGCAGTAGTACAGTCCCTGCCGGAACAAGACGATAGAGGCGGGGAGGGCAACACCTCTACACCATTGAACCTCAGCTTTGGTGGGTGTGAACTGCAACAAACGTTATAGCTGATCAAGTCTGGTGCGGGCCGCCTTTCAGCTGCTCCTGTCTATATGCTTTGCGTATGCGATAGGTATTTGAATCAAGGGCACGGTGCCTTTTTGGCGAGCGACAACTGCAATAAGACGAAAGAATTGTGAGGGACGGCAAAGGCAGATCCATTACACACAACATATGAGGTATCGGCGATGGTGGTGAAGGGCGGGCACAGCACGGGGCAAATATGAGGAAGGGGAAGAAACGAATGTGGGCTGAAGTAAGTGGGATGCGGGTGCCAACGCCGGTGTGGACAGTACCACGGTGGCATATGGGACAATCCGGAGAGTCGGCCAAAGTATTCGATCACAGAAGACATCTACCGACAGCAAAATGTCATGCAAGGTGGTCAAACATCAGCTGGATTTGATGGTAGACCAAACTGAGAGAGGAGAACCAGAAGGCCACGTCAGTAGAAGCAATTGCGTGGGAGCGGGTGGGACGTACAAGATCAGAGAACTGCTGGCGGCGCTGCGACAGGCAGTGAGGCCGAGACCGCGAGTGAAGGCACGAATGCCCTGGGAACGATACATTGACTGCGCGGTGGCGAAGAACGAGGGTGAGTCAGGACGGATGTACTGGAGGAAGTTGCGACCGCAGTTGGGGGGCGAGGTTTGATCACAGCTTGCGCCGTCTGGACATTCGCTTTTACACAATCTGCTGGGTAGGAAATGAGAATGTATGTAACGCCCGATACCCCACCGGCAGCAGCAATGTCCGTGGCACTCAAGTCACGGCGCGTGTACTTTGTTCCTGCTGGGGGCGCAGGGCCACGGACACCCATCATGTTGGCCATCGAAAAGAAAGGGGATAGCCCTTGTTCCTTCCGCAGACACATCCAGCGAGTCACAACATCAAAAGCCAAGAACCAGGCGGCATCGCCAATAGCCTCCCGACCAAGGGTGGCCGACCATCCAAGCCACAAACCACGTACACCCTCCTTGCGCACAATGGAAGGGAAAAGTTGCAGCGGCCCAGGCAGCTTGGTCTGAGCTGGTATTGCGCCCCGGGCGATAGCTACGCGAGCAGCAGCTCGCTGCACTTGCAGTCGGCACTTGACCAGCTCGACCGGGTGAGGAAAAGCGAGACGGCGGCACCAGCGGCCCCGCCCGCCAGAGCGGCTTGGACAGAGGAGGTGCTGCCATCGGGACGGGCGAGGCTCGGGGCGAGTGCCTGGGTGACGGCATTGTAAGTCAAGAACAGCGATGCGTTCTCCGCGATCGCCCCTGAAAGGGGCATGGAAAGGCCACGGTACAGTCCACGTACGCCCTCATCCCGCACCGTTTGAAAGAAGCAGTCAATTGCGCCGTTATACTGTGCCGCCACCCTCATGGGCGGAGCACCCTTGGCAGCAGTGCAAAATGGACGACCAAGAGAAGTGGACTGAGGAGTGGTGAGGCTGGTGGGCTTGAGGGATGCTCCAACGGACGCCGCGGCGGGAGGCACAGGTGGGGCAGTGATGGGTGCAGGGGGGGGTGAAAAGAAGGAGGCCTGGGTCTGTAAGCGAGTCTTGACCAGGTCCAGTGGGTACTCGCACGCCTTGCTCACCAGTCCGCCTGCTGAGCCGGCAAGGATGTCGCGCTGGGCTCGGCTCAGGTGCCAATGGGAGGACGGGGAAGAAGCTGGAGGGGCGTGGGCAGGGGGGGGGAGAAGCGACAGACGCCATGGTTGGAGGCGCGGAGAGAGAAGGGGATGGAGGGGATGCGGGTGGCAGAGGGAGGGAGGGGGCCGAAGAGGGCAAAAGGGGGAGCGGTGGCGCGTGGGAGTGCCAAGGGTGGAACTATATACTGGCGGCTAGGCTTCGCTCCACGCCCGTGGTCTGAGTAGGATCAGCACGTCTGACCAGCTGAGCGGCGCTGGCTGGGCTGGCTGGTCAGCTGACCTCTGGTCCCACTGGCTGACCAGACGTCTGTCCCAGCAGCAGCACACCGCCTCCTCGTCACCGGTCGCCTGGCACACGCCACATGCCCCCTGTCACGCTGCTCACCCCATCACCCGGTCACCCGGCCACCGCCACCCCCCACTCGCCCTGTGCCCACCGCCCCCGAACCCACGCACCGCTACACCCACCCGACCATTTGAATTGTACAGGGGGGTCAGGATAGATGAAATCCAACCATTACATCAGCAGCCCCAGCCCCCAACCCTCGCTCCAGTTCAACTTCACATTTCACACCCGATCGTCCACCCTTGGGACAGGCGCCTCCTGGGAACCCTCTGCTGCGACTCGTAACGCGTAACGCGTAACAGCTGGTGTAATCAAACGTGGCATACGTCATCGCTGCATCACGCCTCTCAGCTCGGGCGCTCAAGCGCCGTAATGCTTGTAACGAGCGTATTCCGTCCATCTCCGGCCAAAAAGTGCACGAGTGCAGATACCCTGCTATGCGCCAAGCGCGCATTTCTCCAGTCGCTAGTCACGTGGACTGAGGCAGACTCATTGAATCCGGGCCACCACTTTAGTCCGATCGTAACGTTAATCCTCTCCTTAGCTCAGTTGGAAGAGCGTCAGATTGTAAGTGGTCAAGCTTGGACGGACCGTCCGCTCTGAATGTCCTGGGTTCGACTCCCAGAGGGGAGATTTTCTTTTTCCCTTTTGGACGGCATTACCGATTTTCGTGGTTGCAGTGTTGTCAGCCAGCAAAGTCACTCCGGGTCTGGCCATCGCCCTCGTGTCATACCAGTACCACCCAAGCAGGCTTATTTGCAGGCTTATTTATTTTCATCTCCAGTCACTAGTCATCGCCCACATTATGACCGTGACCCTTTTGCCCTAAAAACGCATATCGTTCTCCCGTTGTGCATCATTATATCTCATGGCATCCCCCCCAATTCTTGCACGATGAGCAACATGTATTGAAAATCGGGGAGAGGGAGAGTTACTATCCAATATTAGGACGTCAAAACATCGAAGGCCTTCTTCAGGAAGGCTTTAGCATGGGGGTGCTTAGGCTTGCCATGGCCACTGGCCTCGGCACACTTTTCAGCCTCTTCATCGCCCATCCCATCCTCGGCCTCTTGGCCGAGGCGCAAGCGACGGTGGTACACGGGATGAGTAGGGAAGACCGGATGGCCTTTGTTGTCAAACTCAAGTCGCTGAATCGACATGCAGCGGCCGCCCTGGCAATCGAGCGTCTTGTGCGAGTGGAAGACAAGGTAGTAGTTGCCATCGGCAGCCTTCAGGGCACATTCCCCCCCGGGCCGACGATACCACGGCCAAAGTCTGTCTCAAGGAAAGGCTTCTTGGACTGGGTATAGGGACCGTAAACGTTCTTGGATGTGGCATAACCAATCTTGTAGTCGTTCTCAGTGAACGTACCCCGAGAAGAAGCACACATAGGTTTTCGTAGGTTCGTGGTAGATCATATGAGGCGCCTCAATCAGGCCCGTAGTCCAATCCTCTTGCGCCTCCAAGATCCCGTGCCGTTCACCGGCAAAGCTGATCCCGTCGTCCGCCAACTCCTGGATCCAAATCTGAGGGCCAGCCGCGCATGTGCTTAAAGTCGTTCTGTTCTTGAACAGAAGGAACCGCTTTCCTGATTGTGGGTCTTCAAAGCAGCAAGGATCAATGGTACCGCCAGTCTCGCCCTGTCGTCATGCATGTCAGAGGCCGAAAGAAGTACAATAATGAGCTGGAACGTACGTAGCTGCAGATGGGGCCATTGGAGACAAAGTGGAAAGGACCAACGGGAGAATCCTTGGAGTAGGCGACACCAATGCACATTTTATCCGTCGAGTTGTCATGGCAGGCGAGGTACATGAGGTACCCGGGGCGCCCAGCGGGGGCCTTCACAACATCAGGTGCCCAGAAGAAACCAGGCTTGCCCGTCCACTCTGGGAAAGGGGCAGGAAGCGCATCGTCTGGCAGAATGTGCCAGGACATCATGTCAGGCGACTCGCTGACCTGCAGATTCTTGCCAGCACCATTGGTCGCGTAGCTGTAGTATTTCTTGGTGTTTTCGTCGTAGAAGACGCCTGGGTCAGGCCAGTCAATGTCGATAACTGGGTTCTCATAGGTGAGGGTCATGTTGGGCGTGGGAAAGGGAGGGCGTGAAGGGGAGAGGTAGGGAGTTGCGGGGGGGGGGAGAAGAGGAAACCCGGTGCGAATATCCCGGTTTAAGACCCGATCGCGAAGCGGCTTGTGCGAAGGACTTCGACATCGGCCTCAACGTAACACTGCCACCGTGCCGAGATATTTCGGCGTGCACGGACGTTCAGGACCGTATCTCCTGTGCAAGCAGTGCAGCTTTTTGAAATGTAGATGTGCCCCGCGCCTTCCTATGCCTGCCTCATATCGTCGTGAGTGGCCTCCCATGGCTTGCATGGCCTGGCCAAAGGGCGTGTGTGACATCATTTCCGTGACGTCAAGCGTCTCAAACACCGCCCCCCAGTCACTGGTCAGTAGAGTGATCATCGAGCATCGATCATCGGACACCCTCCACGGATGCACGTTCTCCTGCTCGTAGGCGCGTTAATTGATCGAAGATCGAACGAAGATCGATATGACATCGCGACAGCCATCGACCATCGTTCACCGGTGAGACCGGTGAGGCCGCCACAGCTTTGCCCGCTTTTCTCTACGATGCTAATCTTTTTTGAATCGCTTCGCGCTTAGCCCTGCTTTAAGCGCTCTCTGGCGCTCCTTTCAAGTACTGTGCGAGCATCGTGGCGACCCAGACGGTCGTCTTCTGGCCGGGGACCGTCCATAGAGGATGGACACCAGGTGCATACTCGTCTCGAGGCATGCATCAAAACGAAATCTCGATAATACTCTCACTGAACAGAGAGCAACACTAACCATCATATTTTCCCGTATCCATTAACCATTACGCATTTTCATAATCATTAATCCGAGAGATGAGGTGTGGGGTTCGATCTAGAAGAGAGACTTCCTTCTTCGATCAATGAGTACTATGCGGCTGAAAGACGTATGTGTTGTGACGATTAGAAGACTTGTCACATGTCACCAAGTGACATCCCCTGTCTTGGTGACCGCGAGGCCGAGGTCAATATTCAATACACACAAGGATTTAATATGGCCTTCCAGAGACATCGGCCTGATGCCTGATGTGAGCATGTGAGGTACATATGTGAGGCCATGGGCCATGGGGCCATGGGCCCATGAGGCCGAGGCCAAAGGCCAAAGAGTGACACCGAGTATATCCCAAGCGGGAATAGGCCAATCTCTATTATGGTCTCCCGGTGACTGGCTCCGCATGAGACGCACATGAAGCACTGAAGTGTGTGACCTTATTACTGATGGGAACATGATGGTTGTGACTGACTGGAGTTTGGGGCCGACAAAAAAATGTGGAGAGGTGGCAAAAGGTGGCAACTGGTCAACTGAGAGAGAATGAAGCTTGAGTCTTGAAGGGACGAGGAGAATGATCAATGATTAATGATTAGTGATCAATTAATGATTGCGACCTATAAATTACGACGTCACAGAGGCCGCACCGATCTGCATGATGACCCGTCACGTTCTTTTAGAACAAGAAGGCAGGTGGAGAGGGCATGCAATAGTATAAGTCGAGCGAGTAGTACCAGTGCACAGTGTAGAAGCAAAAGAAGATAGAGGTGGTGGAACACATTGCAAAGGAGTGTCAGGTGGTATCACCTTGCGAAGGAGTGTCTTGGAGCGGACCCCGAGGTGGGGCTTTCCCTGAAGTGTATACATAGAGAGGATATAATAAACCCTCGCATGACTAATCCGCGGTATGTCCGGCTCCAACTCCTGGCCGAACCGAGCGAGTGTAGAGGCGGAAGAGAGAGCGACTGGTATAAACTTGTAGTAAGCGGAAGTATAGCGTGGATAAGTCGGTATAGGGTGAAGGAAGAAGGTGGTGGACGAGAGACCGAGGGCATTGATCAGAGTTGGTCGAACACAGTATACCAGGAGCGAACGTATCCTACAATATTGCGGCTGTATATACCGTAGAGGTCAAAACATGTATCAGCGGAATAAGCTAATAGGAGCTTTACAGAGAGATCAAGACACTAAGGCACACAGGTCTCGTACTTTCAAGGACGCTAAGCGCCGCGCATTCGGTGCATCAAAGGATTCGTCAAAAGACGCGGAGCGTACAATGGAGGGGGTATACGGGTCATCGTGTAGCGCTGGGGGCCCATATGCGGTCCTGCTGCCGAGGATACCCGCAGCATGGAAGGTAAAGTTGCCCATGGACATACTTACGAATGTAATGAGAAGACTGATCTTTGTTTCGATGGGATCAGGTCATCTGCAAAATGCAGCCGCGGTCCTCTACCATGTCCGTAGATATATACTGGATCACCCCCTAACGGAGAGGTCGCACAGGGTTGCATCCGTAAAGGAAAATTTAGGGAAGACAAGAGGCATGTCGAATATCTGATGATTTCGTCCATTGGTCGGGACGCGTTAACCACTGTATGTGTTCAATGGAGGATCAGAGCAGCTAATGTTTAGTAGTCTATTATCATTACTTGGAGTCGATACTCTAACTTGGAAAAGGGACCTTTATACTCCAGGTATAACAGGGTGCCGTGGATGGATGAGAAAGAGTTCATCTTTTACATCAGTAGACCAAAAAGACATGCATACGCACCCCCCCTTGATCCCATCAGAGGGAAATCATTGCAGGGGGTCCCAGGCAAAAAAGCTATAGTAGGGAGGAGTAATGGCGGAAACTTATCACGCGTTCCTTCATAATATCTCCACTACGTTTGTTGTTGTTCCGTTCATCTTACGAAATGAGTACTGGACCCACGGCCCGGTCTGCGCCCCGTAGGTGATGCTGGTTTAGTTCGGTCCGCACTGTATGTCTGGGGTTTCGTCCCGGACCGTCCCATGTAGAGAGAGAGGGTCCAGGTCCCCCATTCCATTTTGCTCGCATAGTCCACCGTTCCAACAGGTATAATAGTTAATGAATCAATCATAGTATTCAACCTTAGGGCTTAAAGGACGAAGAAGCGGGTGCCATAAGAGGCGAGAGCGGGTGGCGCCCCCAGAGGTTGGCCCGCCTGGAAGAATGAATTCTGACACGAAAGCAGAGGGGGAGGGCGCGGAGAGGGTGAGACGTCGTCCGGGAGCAGGGTTGGTGAATGAAACTGCCGACAGAAGCTGTACGAACAAAGCGTTTATTGAGAACAGTAGAGTGTCAATATGTGAACTCACGAGTCGCCACAACGGGTATGTAATGACTGGCAAGGCATGAGATGAAGGACAAAAGCAAGGCCGGGGTGAGCCACACATATGGGCTGAGAACTCTCTCACAGACGCGGACGGATGTTTCGCCCACATCTCTTGAGTCGCCGTTAAGGGCGAATCAAAAAGTTTAGCTTGGAAGTAGGAGCGAGTCCATCAATGGCAGATGGGCAGGCCGTGAAGAAGGGGAAAGTGAAACGCACCGATTCGCACATTGACAGCGAGGGTATATATGCCACCCTGTCCCAGTCTCATACTTGGGAGAGGGTCCATTGCTATAATTAGCCCCACAGATTCGGCCGGGCTGGCTTCTCACAGCGGGTGGGAGAGAGTGTTGGCAAATTGGAACTGCGACAGGCGTTCTGAACATGCGGGAAGTCAGAGAGATGGAGATGGGGGCGAAGGAGAGCTGCGTGGGGACGTTTGGGGCCCCCATCCACTCCACAGTAACTAGGAAGCTCTGTAATGATACACGAATGCAACAGTAGCCTGTTTGGGATTAAAAGCGATGACAAATAGAGCGAATATTTCCCGCACAACGCCAGTGTTGGCTGGGTTAGCCCGCATCTGCCGCCCTCTTTGCGCTCAGGCTGCTGTCACGCATCATGCAACATCCGTATCATGCGTCCTGGAAAGATCTGGGCGCAACCCTAAGGATGCTTTGATCTTAAAGACTCTGCAGGACGCGTCCCTTTTGGCTCGATGGAAGTGGCCACCACCATCCTCTTTGGGGCTACTCTTCATGCCTCCGTCTCTGATACCCGCAGCGCCACCTTTGCGCACTATTCTCTCATCCTCCGCGGCACTTTGCACAACACGCCATCTGCCCTGCATGTCGACGTCTGTCCACGGGTACCCCCGTGCTCTCTGGGCGGCCAGCGTCGTCATTGCCACCTGGCAATGGGGCTACCCATCCCGGTTCCGAGCGCAACTTAATGTCCCAAGCTTATCCTAAGACTTTACTTCCTCCCCTCGCCTCGATGCTTTCCCGCTCAGAAACTCAGGGTCAAATGCCCCCCGGGCTTGGTGCGCCATCCACGGCTCACAACCCCCCCATACCCCCTGGTCATTTGTTCCCGCGCGCTCCTTCCACCCCTTCCAAGGAGTCTGGCGCCCCCAAGGCTGGCTCTCCCCCTGCATCCGATACAAGGACGGCCACCTCGGCCCCGGCGACTGGCCGGAAATTCCGGGCGCGCAAGGCTGCCTTGACCTTGACCCCGACAGCAGTGGTGCATCTACGGGCGCTGGCCGCGCCTACTGTCGCTGCGCCTCAGGGCGGTTGATTCGCATTGGCGTCCGCAATAAAGGATGCGCGGGTCTGTCGTATCACCTGGAGTATGTCTCGCCCGACGAGGTGGGAAAGTTTGACGAGGTTGTTCAACAGGACAACGTCAAGGTCCTCATTGATTCCAAGGCGCTCTTTTCCATCATTGGCTCTGTCATGGACTGGAAAGAGGACAAGCTCAACGCCAAGTTTGTCTTTGATAACCCCAACATCAAGGAGGCGTGTGGCTGTGGCGAGTCCTTCTTGACCTAATGTGGCACTGGCTAAACCCGATGGCCCATTATGCTCCTGCCGGCTATATTTTTACCTGGTTGGTATAACCCTGACCCTCATCCGCCCAGACCTCCACCCCTTTCTATGACTTTGTAATCTCCGCACTCTTGCATCCCGTTATCATATATTAATCTCCGGTCTTGCTTGGGTTCTATTAGTCGGAAGGCTACTTGCCATTGGCCCAGGAATCATTACTACGGTCGGCGGATCAGTGCACCGCCGGCAATGCCCAGCTTTTGGTGTTGGCCTGATCGTCAGTGCTTCTCGCCTGTCTCGTTACACGCGCAGGTGAGTGAGCGGCTGGGGGAGGGGAGGGTATTTGGCACGCTGAGGAAACCGCTTGGCAAACGGATGCCTGTGCGCGATGTCAGAGGTGCTCTTGCTGCCCACCCCCTTCTGGCCTCGTGTGCGCCGAGCGCTCCCTTTGGCAGGTTATCCTGCCGCTTTGTTACGTTCTTCTGCCATCGGGGAAGGGAAATGGGGCATCGGCCTTGTTGGGTGCATTTGGCCTTTTGTCCTATTCTACACAAAGCAGCTCGATGCGCCCCTACATCCGTCTCTGCCCACCTGGCGCGGACCTACCTTCCAAGGACCCCCGCAGGGAAGAGATATCTGGGCTGACTGCTGCTCTTCTCCACTTTGCACTTGATCTACTCTCTCCGAGCAAGCCTAGCAAAAGGTACAGGCGCGCAGTTCAATGTGCGGAGCAGTCTCCCCCAAAGCCCTATGAAGAGCGTCAGGGATTTATCCCAGCTCACGCAACTCATGTGACCCAAACGGCGGATCCGGATGCCAGCACACTTCCCTCCGTTCTCTCCCAGCCTGAGATGACCCTTTGTCAGAGCCCGTCCCTCTCGGGTCGGGCTTCATTGGACACCTTTCGCGATCGAATCGAGCTTGCATCCAGTCCGAGCCCGATACACTTCCTATTTGGTGGCCGTCATCGACAGAGATCGTCCGTGTCTTGATAAGGCCTGAGGCCGGAGGAAGAGTCTCGCCGGCGCCACTCTAAAGCGGCGCCACTCTAAAGCGGCGCGGGGATGATCATAGTCTGTCGTTGGTCCTGGTAAAGCTAACGACGCGCAAACTAAAGTGTACTCACTATACAACTCACATCTATTCTGTGCCCCAGCCTCCTTCGACCCTGATAATCGATAAACGCTCATCGTAGCGTGTGGGCTCGGGGTGCATTAGGTTGAGGTAACGCGCCATATGGTGCGTGACGGAACGTTAGCTGAGCTAGGTGGCAGTTCGAGGTGGGGGTGCGAAGCATGTGAGGCCATGATAAGAAGCTCCTGTCGATACCAAAGTTGAGAGATACGGGAGCGTTGGTGGTGGTTTGGCGAGTTCAGCCGCCTAGTCAGCAACGCGGCGGTGGTTGATCCACTGCGCTGGCAAAGCACGCAAGCGCCGGAGGCCTGGCACTGGGATGGTCAGGTGCACGGCCGGAGGACAAGTCCGCACACTGCCCTTTTGCTGAGGTGTACTTACCATTCTTCCAGTCACTAGTCCCATCGATAAGCGGCCGCCGGGCGGGGTTCCGCTTGGATATTTATGGACCCCCCTCTTTGTTCCTCTCGGGCTGCATGCTCCGTTCTCTTCCCTCTTCTCTTCGTCCCATCAAAACCACTTCCATCTGCCGCTTCTGTACCCGCACCATGCCCGCTTCCAAGCCAGAAGTGTACTCGGCCGCCAAGGCGCCTGCCTTTCCTGCGCGGGCGGCGCCAGGCGAACCCTCGCGCTTCGCTACCGGTCTGTCGCCCGCGGTGTGGGGCGAGACGCAGCGGGGCCAGGATGTTTGGTCGCTCTTCTCCCCGCTCGTTTTCCCCGACGCAGTGAACTTGGGTCAGGGGTTTATGTTTGGTCCCTCCCAGTTGGCTGCTGATTCCCTGGTCGAGGCGGCTCGGCAGGACAGTGGTGCCCATCAATACCCCCCCCCAAAGGGCGGGTGGATCTACGGCAGCGGCTTGCCGAGCGGTATGCGCCCACCATCCTTCCTCCTGCGAATGCAGAGGAGGACAAACAGGCGGCTGCACAAGCTGTCTTGGCAGGAAAGGACCCTGCCAAGCGCCTGTCGGGCCGCTCGATCGATCCCGAGACCGAGATTTTGGTCACGGCCGGTGCCAACGAGGGCATGTATGCCGCGTGTGTGGCGCTCCTGGAGGGCAGACGATGAGGTCGTCCTGTTAGAGCCCTACTTTGACCAATAGTACCCCAAGCGCTCTTCTCGCATGGGGTCCCTGTGTTTGTGCCTTTCAAACGGCTCGTCTGGTACGCCGAAGCACCTGCGAGCGCCAACGACTGGACGCTGGATTGGGAGGCGCTCGAGGCTGCGTTTGCGCGGCCGAAGGCCAAGATGCTCATGTTCAACTCGCCCCACAACCCGATTGGCAAGGTGTTCACCACTGCCGAGCTCCAGCGGCTTGCCCATCTGGCGATCAAGTACGACATTGTGGTTTTGGCTGACGAGGTGTACGACGCACTCGTGTTTGATGGCCAGCCTCAGTACCATTGGCGTCGATGAGGGCATGTGGGAGCGCACGCTGACGTTGGCTCAGCGGGCAAGACGTTCGCCGCGACGGGATGGCGGGGTGGGATGGGTGGTTGGGGCAGCAGAACTGGTACGAGCGACCACTTGGCGCAGACGCGCATTGTGTTTGTGTCAATGCGCCAGCCCAGGCGGCTGTTGCGGCGGCGCTGACCAAGGATGGAGGGGAAGCTAGCAAGGCGTTCCTGGCCAAGCAGCTGGAAGAGTACACAGGCCGGAGGGAGCGGCTATTGGGCGCATTGCGCCGACTCGGCATCCCGCATTGGGTCCAGCTGGTGCTTACTTGTCGTGGCCGACCTGAGCAAGGTTCACCCGCCTGAGGGTTGGGCTGCGCCCGCCCACGTCCCGCCTGCGTTTGGCCCGGCTTGGTTTGTGGCCACCACAACGGGCGTGGTGGGCATTCCTGTCACGGCGTTCACTCGGCCGGGGGATGGCTCGATGGGCTCGGTGCCACCGGTGGATCTGAGCAAGTTCATCCGGCTCTCATTTTGCAAGCGCGAGGATGAGTTTGCCGAGGCCGGAAACGTCTCGAGCGTCTGCGGCCGTACCTTCCGGCGAGTAGAGGCTGGTGTGGGGGCTGGGGAGCTGTGTGCTACGTGATGGGTGCCGCCTCGGAAGCGTACCAGCTGTGGGGAGTATGGGAGGAAGGGGGCGATCGGAATCCAGCGATCGCGAAATGTATTTTGCCAACGCCACGTGTGCCTGTCATAGCACATCTCGGTAGGATATTCTTGCGGCACCAGTACATCAGTATAACCAGTGCAATGCACCCGCGGATGGATGAGGCCTCGGGCTGAGGGTTACGGTTACCGGTCATGAGGAGGGGGTGCCGGTGATTGTAGGCGCGCGTGACGCGGATGGTTCGACGCATGTGGACAAGGAACCAGCGTTAGTAACTAGGAGCTCCTCGTTGTAAGTTGTCGTGGCACATGGCACTGCCAGACAGGAGTGCATTAGGCGTTTGGATCTGTTTGGCAGAGGCTCACTGGGCGCGCGCAGACGTGCTGTGTGTGCGACTATGCGTCTACGGAAAGCGCACTTGTTAATTGCCCCGCCGAGCCGCCGCCTGCCGCGTAGAGCATGTAGCACGTAACACGCCCCCCTCTGCGCTGTGGAGCTTGGAGCGGCACCATCGGCCATCGCCCAATGTGCCAGTGGGGACGGTGCCTGCCGATCATCACCCACCCTTGCCCCGTGCTGCTGAGCCTCAGCCTACAGCTCGGCCACCTGCATCATGCGCCAGGGCCTCACGCGCCACGCCTCCCCCCTCGGCCTCCCGCCTCACGCCTCCAAAGGAAATGCCTCAGGCCGAGTACCCGGTGCCTCAGCGCCTCAGTTGGCATTAGCCGCACAAGGGCAGTATCCACCTCCATTGAACATTCATGTAACGTCCAACTTGCCAGAAGATCGACTATTATCTCATCGATCATCGATCACCACCAATCACTTCCGCTCTTCCTTCAGGCTGCAAATTTCAAATGGCAAGCTGCCAGCTGCGTCGACGCCCCAGCGGGCTGTCTGATGCATCCAGCTACGCTTGAAGCCAGTCCCAGCTGAAACGCCCCATCCCAGCACCACTCATCACCACCAACTGCACCACCATCTCCACTACCACGTGCGCCACTCCCTTCCCGCCCTCGTCTGTCTTTCTACGCCCTCTCCCCCCTCTCCCTGTTCCGCCCCCTCGCGCCCCCATCTCGGCCACCTCTCCGTCGCCACATGGCAGCCGCCATGGCCTCCTCGCCCCGGGCTCGTCCGCCATGCCAGCCTCCGCAGGCTCCAAGACCCGCCAGGCCAACCCCCTCGTCGACTTGCCACAGAGGATACCCACACTTCTGCTCTCGCCGCACTCGTCCACAATGTTGCCCGTGGGTCCCGCTCCCACCCACCACCACGAGTGCTAGATGCTATGTTCCGTGCCGTCGAGGGACTGACTCGCGCCCACCGCGCCTTCCTTACCGAGCTCGCTGCCATTGGACCGCGTCCTGCCTCACCCAAAGCACTTGGTGATTTGCTCATGCGTTGGGTCGATGATCTGGGCCGACCCTACAGCCGATTTCTTGCCGTGTATGCTTCTCCCCTCGACTCTCTTCCCGGTGTGGTCGACAACCCGCGCGTCACTTCTCTGCTGGCTGAGTCCGCACCTCTTCTACCCTCCCACTCTCTTGACGCGGCGTTTGCTCTTCCATTGTCTCGGCTGGGGTACTACAAGCGCCTTTACGCACGTCTCCTCCGTTCCACTCAGCCAGGCCGTTCGGACCATCGCCTGCTCGTTTCCGCCAACTCGAAGCTCGATGCCTTGATTGACCTAGCCGACGAGGCTCGTCGTCGACCTCCTCCGTCCAGTGACGAGGACAGGAGAACAAGCAATACCGCATCCAGTCGCTCGGCCATCTCGGCTGCCAGCAGCAAGCTGTTATGTCCCCCCCGACAGTGCAACGCATAGCAGTGCCAGCTCGATGACCCCTCCTTCACTCAAGCCAACGTCCCGTGGGAGTCCTCTTAAACCCACAGCATCCCCTTCACCCCTGACGGCTGCGCCTCCGGCTCACGAGACCGACTTTCCCAATCCATTCCCTCGCCCTGATGCTCCTGCCGGTCCGACCTCACCTTCTCATCATGCGCACTCCCCTGCGCCTGGCCCTCCCCCCTCAGGCCCCGCATTTCCCGGCAACGGCCCCCGTGCTACCTCTCCCCAACGGAGCCACTAGCTGCCTTTGGCTCTTTGTCATTGAACCCGGCACCTGGCCCGCCGAGGAACGAGTCACCTGCTGACCTCGCTGCACGACTGCAAGCTGAACTCGATACTTCCCACACCTTGGACCTTTTTACGCTACAGCCGAAAGCGTGTGCATTGCACCTTGCACGTCCGGACTTGCCGTTTGAACGCCAGCTACGAGCCGCAAACAATGTCTCGGTTTCGTTGCTGCCTCGAGTGGCTCGCCAGCTGCCCAAGGGCAGGGTGCCGAATGGCGTAACGCCCATGCTATTTTGCTCACCGATCTCTTCTTGCTTGCGACCGACTTGTCTCCCTCTGAGCAGGCCCAGAACCGGCACCAGGGCAAGCCAGCTATCCGCTCCCTTCTTTTCCCGCCTTTGACGGGAAAACATCTCACCATCGTCCCTCCTCCGCCTCACGCCAGCGCGAGGAGGTGGTAGCCCTGACTGTTCTGGGGAAGGAGACATTGTCCTGTCCTTTGGCCCTAAGGGCGACCCCCAGGCCGCCCACAATGCTGCCCATTGGCGAGCTCAAATTGAAGATTGCCGACATTTCGCATTAGGCTGTATGTACTGTGTTCCACACCATTGGTTCTTGTGACTAACACCCTTCCCCTTTTAGTTGGCGTGCCTCCTCAACGCCGGGATGCGGGCCCACAGGCATCGCCGAGTCCCATGGCTCCGGGGGATCGATCGCTTCGGATCATGCGCCTCAATCTCAACCACTTCCTTTTGGACTGCCTGCCAGCAGGGTACCCCCCACCCATCCCTCCCACACCTAGCCCCGGTCCAGGCCCAGGTCCAGGGTCGGCAGACATGCGGTTCGAAGGGGAACGCCGCTTGACTAACGCGAGCACTGCGTCGTCCTTCACCTCGTCCCAATCCTTTGCACTGGTGCAGCCCGGTCCTCCTCCGCCCCGCCTGCCGAGTCCCCAACTGTCCGCCTCTCCTAGCCCCATCAGCCCCGTGAGCCCGACCCGGCCTGGACAACCAATAGCCTTTCCAGGCCCAACCTTACAGCCGGGGCTTCCTTTTCCACCTGGGGTGGGCTGGCGCCTTACTCAGGGATGCCGCCGGGTGTTCTAGCTGCCCGCTCGGCACCTACCAGTCCAGCCTTTGGGCCAAGCGGGGGGAACTTCCCCCCGGTAGACCCATTTCCCCGCGTGCTCCCCTGCGCTCTGCCTCGTCTGACACCCAGCATGGGGTGGCCATGCCGTCGGCGTTGCTCAAGTCGGGCCAGTTGGCTCAACAGGGTATGGCAAGCCGATCTGAGATGATGGCATCCGCGTCGGAAGCGCTCTTGCCCGGCGAGCGGCCTCCGGAACAAGACCAAATGAGCGGCATCAAGTCGGCCCGTCTGGTAGCCCAGATGCGGTCCAAAGTGTTTCTTCGCGCTGGGTCGGGATGGAAACCGTTGGGCCAGGCCCAGGTCAAGTTGTATGCCCTGGTCCGTGCGGGGCGTGCACAGCGAGGTGCCGGCCCGCCAGCTGGTGGCCCAGGGGAAAGCCAAAACACTCATTTCGACCCTGGTCTTGCCCGATGGCGGGGCGCATCGGATGGGTCGGACGGGCTTGGCGGTCGAGTGTTCCCATGAGGGCATGCGAACCGGTGTGGTGTACCTCCTCCAGCTCCGTTCGGAAGCCAGTGCCGATGGCCTCTATGCTGCAATCATGGAAGACGCTGGCAAGGGTACCCAGTGAGCTGTTCTGTACCCTATTCTTTGTTTCCACTCGTTCGGCATGCTTCCCAGCAACGGGACCCAGTCGCCTTCCCCTTCGTTTGGCCTCTGTCTACTAGCTGTGCCGCTTGCTCTTTTTTTGCCCCTCCTTGATATTACGGGAACCGTTATGGGAAATCCACCGTGCTTTTGTCACCCTTGGCTCGATCCCCTCGTCCCCCCGAGGTTACCTATTTCCACAGCCCACACCACGATAGCTTCCCTGTTCCGTCCGACCTTGCCCCTCTCCTCCCACCTCGGCCACGTGGTGGATCGTACGTGGCTGTTCCATCTAAGTCATGGGCGTCGCCGGCCGAGGCCAGTCCATGACTCCCAACGTATGGCATTATGCCCCCGTACGACCCAGAACCCTGTGGATGCAGGGGCAGGATCGGGCTGGGGTTGTGGTAAGCCCGCGACGCGGTGGGTGGCAGTTGGCACTTGGTGCGGCAGGGGTGGGTTGGGACGCAGGATGGGACGCACATATAAGGGTGCGGTGAGCGAGTGGGGCAGGAGGCGCTGATGCGCTGATGGGCCAAGCGAAGCGCTCGTGTCTCTCCTGTGGGCAGAAGCCATGGAGGCAGTCCACCTTGGACACTGAACGATGGAAATTGAACATTGAACATTGAACATGGGCTTAGCTCGTAGACCGCATCCATCAGACGCCCCGAGCTGAATTCAGGCTGAATTCGGCAGCTGTGGCTTACCTCATCCGCACGCCCTCCCTCTGCCGTCCCCCTACATCACCCCGCCACCGCTGAGGCGGCCGTGCGCTTTTTCTGACGGCCCCGGCCAAGCTGTTGTCCTTGGCCCACCGCCCTGCCCGCTGCGACGCACCTCTGGCATGCTTGGCACGAGGCTGCTAGCGCGCGTCCTTCTTGTCGCTGCCGCTGCCTTGGGCGCGGCCGCTGTGCCCGCTGCACCGCCGTCGTCGCTGGCGTTCCACCACGCCTACCACCCCGTCGACGACGTGTCTGCTTTTATCCATGCGATCGCTGCCAACCACTCGTCGCACGCCCGGGTGCATACCATTGGCACCACGTACGAACAGCGTCCGATCGAGGCGCTGTACCTGTCTTTGCCTTCGCACCATCCCTCGGCTGCGCAGGCCGGACAGATCCCCCTGCTTCCGCTTGCGACGACGCCCAAGCCTCGCATCTTGGTCAACGCTGGCACCCATGCTCGCGAATGGGTCGGCCCGGCAGCGTCGCTGTATATGGTGGACCATCTTCTGACCGTTGGAAGGCGGCAAGGGCTCTGCTCAGGAACGGAAGCATGTGCGCCGGGTGCTCAAGACGTTCGACCTCATCTTTGTCCCGTTGCTCAATCCGGACGGGTACGCATACAGTTGGTCCCACAAGCGCATGTGGCGGCGCAACCGCCAGCCCACCACCCCGGGCTGCACGGGCATCGACATCAACCTCAACTTTGATTACCAATTCCAAGGCGGGCCGTGGCAAGACGGATGCGACGAGTACTATGCCGGTGCGACGCCCAACGAGGCGGCCGAAACGCGTGCATTGGCCGCGCTGATCAATGGCTCATCGGACGCCCTGCCAGGACCCAAGGTATCCGTCTTGCTCGACCTGCATGCGTATGGCCAACAGCTCATGTACCCCTTTGCTTCGTCCTGTGCCACACCCGTGCCGGACGAAGAGGATTTGTTGGAGGCCGCGCTGGGCGCGGTCAAGGAGGTGCGCAATCCAGGCAACCCGACCCTGCCGGGCTCCCCTGCCTTGTACAGTTCGGGACGGGTGTGTGAATTGTTGGTGGGAAACTGGGGCAACTCAATCGACTGGGCGTACGACGAGGTGCATGTCAAGTGGTCCTTTGCGCTCGAGTTGCGCGACACGGGGTCGCATGGCTACCGTCTGCCCGCCTCGCGCATCTCGGCAGCCGGAGAGGATGCGTGGCGCGTGTTTTTGTATTTGGCCAGCTTTGTCCGCACAGTACGTTTCGCACCTCCTGGAATGATCGTGGTCGTGGCTCGGGATGGGAGCTTCGGCTTGCACGGAGCAGGATCGATGGTGGCTAACTTGGCTTTTCCTTCTCTTCTTACGTGGTATAGCGCGAAAAGCTATAAGTTGGTCTGTCCCTCCCCTCCTCCTTTTCTCGATTGTATATACACCCTCCAAAGCAAAGCATTCGCATTTTGTCTCGTTCATCCGCCTAGTCACGTTATCGCGGAGATGGGGGGGGGCGTAGTGAAGAGGTAGATGTCCTAATCGCGCTCAGGGAAAAGAGAGTACTTGGGCAAACGCTGATGCAGCAGCACCACAGTGCACCCGCCTGGGTCACTCCCATTTCTCCCGTTTGTACCCTCCAAATAGGGGTTCAAGGCCAATACGAGCAACACGGCGGGGCAGACCGGACAAAGGGCGAGGGGTGAGGGTATGAACGAGCCGAGGAAGGAGAAAACAAACGGATCGGTCTGGGCAAGACAATCCACCGGCTAAGAGCGTATGCCCCCCGCCCCTCCGCCCCACCTTCACCACCACCAACTCTGCTCCCGGGAGCGAATGCTGCTCCGACCGAGAATGAGGCAGACGGGCTGGACCGGGCTGGAAAAGGGGAGTGGACAAGAGAAAGGAGGGGATCGCCATCTGCCCACGATTGTAAAGGTGCACCCCGTGCGGATATGAGTGGTCGGTGGACCAAAAAGGAAGCGAACGATGAAAAGGAAATTGAAGCACCCTCCCTGCTCAGAGCAGCCCGCATTCCCTCAAATTGTTGGAGATGATCGTATCATTCACTGCCGACATGACAAACTTGATTTGCTGGGTATCCGTCGCACACGTGTAATGAGTATAGATCTGCTTGGCTGGATTCTTGTTGAGTTGGACAAACTTGTTGGTCAAGAACTCGAGAGCGGCATTGTAGTCCGATCCACCGGTAAAGTCAGCAAAGTAGTTGGACAGGGCCGAGATGGGCAGCTTTTGCTGGAAGAGATCCACCTTGTTCATAAACAGGATGATGGATGAATTGAGAAACCATCGCGAATTGCAAATCGAATCAAACAAGATCAACGCCTCCTGCATCCGGTTGACATTGGCATCCTCATACAGCGCCTGATCGTACTCCGAGATGGCTACCAGAAACAAGACGGCGGTGACGGCCTCAAAACAGTGGATCCACTTTTGCGTTCGGAGCGTTGCCCGCCCACATCAAACAGTTTGTACGTCAACCTGCCAATCTGAAACGTCGTTTCGGTAATGCCGGTCGTCTTGACCCGGGACCGCAGCACGTCCTGGTCCGTCGGGACATAGTCCGGCGCACCAATGCGGGCAATCGCATCAAAGTAGTACGGCGCCGAGTCGTTCAGCTGGAACTCGCGAGCCCGAGCAAAGCAGGCAAGCACACCGGCATCGTGCCAGAGCACATTGATGGCTTGGTACAGCGCGGGTGGGAGCACGGTCGTTTCGACCTGGGCTGGGGCGGCAATGACCACCTGGGCCGCCGGCACAGCTTGGGGTCCGCCAGCGGCAAATCCAACACTTCCATCGCCTCGAGCAGCACCTTCATGCTCTGCACCGTGTTGGAAAGATGATCTCCTTGTACGATTCGCGTTCGGGGACCGAGTAGGGACCGTGGTGGATCAGCTTCATCTGTTTCAGCACGGTGCTCTTGCCCGATTCGCCGGCGCCCAGGAGGAGGAGCTTGACCTCGTTGGCGGCGCCAAGCGGTCTGCCTTCAGCTGGGCATCGATCGCATCGCTGCGTGCGGTGGCATCCGTCTCGTGGGCGTGAAGCGGTACAGCCCATGGGGAATGGCGCAAAGAGAGACAGCGGGGGTGGTGGGAGCAAGACAGGTCGCCAGCTGTCGTGCCAGTCAGGAGCTGCGGGTCCTAGTCAGCAAGCGGCGGGTAGCCAAGCAGCATGTGGGCGATTGTGCATTCTCGTTGCACATTCTTTGGCCGGATCACCGAACGATCACCGCCTAGGGTGGTCATGCAATGGCGTCTCTGTCGGAACCTCCGCAAGTGCGCGCTGAGAAGCGTTGCTACACCCCGCCTGCCCCAGCGGCGCCGGGGGCCCAGCAGGTGACGTCACCGGTGAGTGGGCCGTGGTGCATGGTGGGGCGTCTGGGCCTGCATTGTAGGTGCAACGTGCAGCACGCCAGGGCCAGACGCACGATGGGCCGACGCAGCACAAGGCACCTCCGGGCTGCCTGGCTCGCATGCGGCATGGGGGCAGTGCGAATGCTGCATGCTGCCTGCCGCCCCCGATGCAGCCAGCAGCCGGCTGCCCCACCGCAGATCCCACACGCACCACCGGGTGTTGCCCATGTCACATGTCACGTGCGGCCAGTGGGCGGCCCCATGCGTTGTTCCCCATCGGCCCTGCCGCCTGGGCGCACGCCAACGCCTACAGTGCCCCATGCCCCCGTTTTGAAAGGTAAGCGCGCTGCAACCTGGAAGCTGGAAGCTGGCAGCTGGATCCACCCCACGCTCACGTGCCCACGTGTCCACCCGCTGGTGCCTGCTGGTGCTCGAGGCGTGGAGCGTGGCGCATGATTAACATGATCCGTGATGCTGTTCTTTTGTGTTGCAGCCAGCACACTACCTGTTCGCGTTCGGCCTGCACACCGCCCCCCTGCCGCTGTGCGCGCTCGGTGCCGCTCGCCGCCCGCAGCGCACCCTCGCGCCCCACCCGCCCACCTGCCCTACACAGCAACCCGACTGGCACGTCGCTTACACAGCCCAGACGACAGCCCACGCCCACGCAGGCCCTCCTTCCGCTCCTGGGTCCCCCCCATCCTCTCGGCAGCCATGCAGCCCGTCCGCCCCGTCCTTCCCACGGGCATCGTCCCCCCACGCCCGCGGTCTCCTTCCCCGAGCTGTCCCACGCCGAGCCAGACTCGGATGGCTACCGCGGCTACGGCTATGGCTACGACGACAGCAGTCCCACGCACCACGCGTACAACACCTCCTATCCCCCCCTCGACGACGAGGACGATAAGTTTGCATCTCGCATTTCCCTCGGTGGACCCGAAGGAAAGGGGGACAGTACGATGGAGTTGACCAGCTTTTCACAACCATCGGCTGCGCCACGGACCTTGTGGGATGAGGTGGACGAGGTGCAGGCCCTGTCACCGAGTTGGAACATGCCATCGCTGCCTTCGAGAAGGCCCTGGGTCAAAGTCGGAACACAGCAGGACCATGGGACCAAATGGACCTAGCCCAGACCCAAACCCGTGGCCTGGCCGCCCAAATCAAGAGCCGAATCCAGCAAATCGCTACTCAACTTGCCCGTGCCCCACTCACGCCAGTAGCTTCCGCCCAAGCCAAACGACTCGCCATGCTCACGACTCAATTTAAGGTGCTCGTTCAGCGCTATACCGACGTGGCAACTGCATACCGCGGTACGATGCGGGCACAGGCCGAGCAACAGTATCAGATCCTCCATCCGGGTGCTACCGAGGCCGAGCTGACCAAGGCGATGGAGGGGGGTTATGGGGGCATGGGTCCCCCTCCCAGCCACCTGTCACTAGCCACCCGGCGGACCACGCTGCCGAACGTGAACTGTACGCCTTGCTAACCGAGATGCGCAAAATGGAGGAGACAGTAGCGGAGATGGCGCATCTAGGTGCGGATGTGGATGCGCTTCCGCCGGAAGGGGACACCTCGATCGACACAACCCGTCTCCAGCGCTCAAACAAACTACCAGAATATCGAGACGGGACAGCGGCGCAGCAGCAAAGCTGCTTTCGCCGCTCGTCAAGCGCGCAAAAAGCGCTGGATCTGTTTGATGTAAGTCTTTTTCTCCTAAGCCTCTCCCCTGCTTCCTCCTGCCTTCCTTTCCCCGTGAGTGGGCACGCTCTGTTGGTCGTGGCAATTGACTCGCGCCTCAGTATTCTGCTTGTTGCCGCTATTCTTATTGCAGTGGCTGTGGTGGCCACCCTGTGCTCCAAGGGAGTCTGCTCTCAACAAACCCAACACCGACAATAGTAGCACCCACTCTCGGCGCAGTTGGTCCGCCACCACCCCCACCGCCATCACCTCCACTGTTCCCATCGTTCGCCCAGTCGCCCGACGAGCCTTACGGTCATGATCTTCCGTTCCCTCTATCTTATATCACTTGTTCGAATCGCCCAGTCTACGCTGAACAATTTGCTGCACCCGTCCAATCCCCGGTTTTTATGTCCTCCCTTCAATCGTGTTTCCCTTGCTGTCACGCATATGCCAGAGTGTCCACTTCCTTACTTGTGCCCCCCCTACTCGAGCAATTTCCATCCCCTCTTCGATGCATGGCGTCAACGCGCGGCGTCCCCCCAACCACTGAATTCCCTGCTTCGCTGCGAACGACTGCGGACCGAAGGGATGTAGACTGGGTGCACTACTGGCAGGTGGAGAGGGTGATGGGGAAAGAAAAGTAATTTGTGTGCCTGACGAAAGAAAAAGACAAAATAGTAGGTGCGGCCGCCGGGAATCGAACCCGAACCTTCAGCTGCCCCCTGCCGGTTGAGAACCAACGTGGAAGGCTAAAATTCTACCTTTAAACTACAGCCGCTTTGTTGAGCAGGAGAAACAGGGTGAATAGCCATGCCATCGCATTGAACCTTACTTTCCAACAAGGTAGCAGATCCGTCTCAGTCCCACTCTGCGTGCCGGCTGCGGCCTCGCGTGTGTGGTACGCTTTGCAGCTAGTGGATAGAAGAACGAATGCACGGCGTCACATGTCACACAGCTGCTGCGGTACATGGCGGGCCTACCATGCGTCTTTATTCGCCCTCTTCCGCAGGCGGAGAAGAAACATAAGCTGGCATCTGGGAGCCGGAGACGGGACACCAGTCCACGATCCAGGCCCATCCACGTGCTATCTAAGATGCTTCGGCAGGAAGGAAGGGAAAGGGGCAGGCAGATAAGCTACGCTGACCCAGCCGTGACTTCGAATAGTACCAAGAACCGCATTAAGAAGGAAGTGGGAGGAAGGAGTGGGAGGAGAAGAACATCCGTCGTAGTAGAGGGGCGGGGGGATATATCTCAGCCTCACAGCAACCTGAAAGGCGGATTGTGCTGGGGGGCGTTGTACACGGATCAGCAACTGTCGGGGGCAAAAACAGAAAAAGAAAGAGAAAAAAACGATTCTATGGCAACATACACCCACATGGGACAACAGGAGCGTTCTTGGATAGAAATAAGTGGCAAGCCAGGTATCGGGCCTCGGGTATACCCGTTGGTGTGCCCCCCACGAAAAAAACGATTGGCAGAGCAAGAGGGCGCGCGCGGACCTCTGCTAGAGGAGTGGAAGCGAGAGGAAGGACAGGGCCCGCAATAGAAAACGAGTGCAGAAGAAAAGAAACAGCACAGAACAAGGGCACGAGACGACCTAGTCCCCACTTCGAGGTGGAAAGGGGGAATAGGGGGAGGGAAGGGGGATTAGTTTTGGTGGCTGCCGCAGTTGCCCGACCCCACACCCGCACCAAGACAACAGCGAGAATAATGACCACCAGGATGACAAGCTGAGAGGACAGGACGCAAGCAAATGCAAAAAGGTCAATAGCCATTCTCTTGGAGAGGTAGACAACACGAACGTACGATCCAGAAGCAAATGATCCTCTTTTTGCGGGCCTTGCGGGCAGACACGACAGCCTTTTTGGTGGAATCCAAGCCCTGGTTCATGTGCCGTTCCACGTCTTGACCGTGGCCAGCAACCACGTCAATCTGTTCGTCTTGCTCAGTGAGAAGAATGTCGACATCGTTGAAGAGCTGGCAAGTTCAGCCATGGTTTGCTCAATCTTCTTAATCTCCGCATGACGGTCCTGCACCTCGCGCAGCGTCGAAGTAGCCTGGCCATGTCGGTTGGAAGAGAGGAGCGCTTGAGCAAACAGCTGCGAGTTGGGCTCGTCCATCGCAGCGTCAATCTCCTGCTGGGTGGCGGAAGGGTTGACAATCTTGAATTGCCGCTCGGCGCGCGCACGGTATTTGCGCTGGTAGTCGTTCTCCAACTGCTGGTACCGACGGATGGCATCCTTAAACCGGCTCTTGATCGCTTTCAACTGCGACTCTTGCATGTTCTTATCCTTGCCAGCAGGGAGCTTGTTGGCCAGTGGCGAGCACTTGAATGCGCGTCTTTGTCGCATTGGTCAGACCGCGGGTTTGCGAAGTGAGCGTGACCAACTCGGCTTCGGCGGCCGCCGAAGCAGCCTCGTCCGCGCCATTGAGGCTGCGCGAGTGGGCATCGGCAATCTTGGCAATGTTGCCGTCAATGGCAGAGAGGGTAGTCTGGAGCTCGGTGATCTCATTGAGGAACGACACGGCGGCATTGGGCGCAGCGCCACCAGCACCATCGACAGGACGCATCTCGTACTCTTGCGGAGCACCGTAGGCCTGCGTCGGGGCATAGGAGCAGCGGCGGGCGAGTCGTAGTTGGGAGCAGCATAGCCACCGGCAGAGGGGGCGTCGTACCCAGTGTCCCGTGGACTTGCTGCTGGGCGCGCATGGCGGCCAAGCGGTCGCGCGCCATGGTGGAGATACGGGGGAGGGTGGGGAAGAGAAACGGAGGTGGTGGGGGTGGGTGAACAAACACGGACGCTGAACGCCACGGAGGTGACCTGGCCGGCTGAGTGGCTGCGGACGATCGCCACTGCCGACACCCGACGCGCAGAAGACCAAAACAACCCGGCTTGCTGGGGGGCAGCGCAGGGGCAGTGTAGCCCGGCCGCTGAGCTAGACGGAGGATGCGCGACAACCGCGCCCTGCAGCGCCTGCGCGCGCAGGCTACGCGCCAGCAGTGCCGCCGAGCCAGCGCGCGCGAGCTGGCACGCGCACACTGCCCCCGTCCCGGAGGGGGGAGGTTGTTTGTCGGGCCATCCGCTTGCATCGCCGGCTGGTGTGAAGTTGGCTGTGACCAAGCCGTGATGCTGCAAGGGCTCCATGCGCATGCACTCAAGCGCTCTGGCCCTGTGGGCGATGATTCGATTGGGGTGGCCGGTGACAGTAAACAGTGGCCAGGCGCCCGAGGTGATGCATGCGACGCAGGAGCCGCGGGAGCGGACGCATGAATTCCTGGGGCATCCGTTGCATCCTTCGGCATCGCTGGATGGTGCCTGGCCTGGCATGGCGTGGCTGGCAGCAAGAATTCCAACGTTTGAGAAGGCGCATTACGTGGTTCGCGTTTCTTTGCATTTTCTTTCGCGCAGGCCCAAGCCCTTTCCTGCATTCCGGCGGCGGAATTGTGCCCAGCGGAGGCGCAACACGCCCATGCGTCCAGTGGTCCGCCAAAAAAAAATTCAACGTCGATAGCCGGCGCAGACAAGGATCGCTTTCTTCCATCAATTCGGACACACTAGCCCCCTCCGCGGCACTTCTACCTGCGTTGAGGAGGAGAGTCTTTGCTTGTTGCAACGTCCACAGAGTAAGCATTGTCTGAACTGGTGGGGGTACTCGACGCGCGCTGGCTGTGGGTCGGCTTGTCCGACTGGCAGGTATGCTGTGCTCGTACCCCCTCGGCCTTCGGCACGTGGGTTATACAATCGCTTTGACCGTCTTGGATGCCGTCGCTCGCTGTGCCGCTCTTCGTGAGCGACCAGCTAGAGCACATTTTCCTCAGTACCTGTGGCCGTCGGAGTACGCAAAACGCCCTACACTTGTGAAATGCATCCTTTCGCGACCACCCTACCACGCTTGGCTGGCCTTCTTCTCGGCTACCGACCTTTCTGTCTAGGCTTACTTGTCTTCCTTAGCCGCACTACCGTGGGCATAGATGGTTGTCCTATGCTTTAGAATTGACAAAGGGGATGGTAACTGATACAACACGATACTTGATTACGCCGTTACTGTTTCGGGGATGACGGCGGCCGGGGGGGCGACAGCAGGTGCCTCGTCCTGCAGGGGTAAGAGCGTAGCAGGCACCACGCCATACAGATCAGGTAAGTGGTGCTGGCCCCAGCGGCAACGAGGCTGTTGGCAAGGTCCCACCGCTGGTACCGGGCAGCAAGCAAGAGTGCAGTCTGACCGGCGGCATTTTGGTAATTCAACAACGCTTCCACCTGCTGCAAGCCCGTGGGCGAACCAGCGGTCGTACTTGCGCTGCCCAAGGCATCTTGTTTCAGTGCCGCCAGCAGCGGTCATGTACGTCCCGGCCACCTCCGGGCGGGTCCGGGCCAGAAGCACAATGTGATGGAGAAGGTGTTGCCGTCCTGGTCATAGGCCCAGGCCAGGGCGAAGCGGGTGGGTGGTTTGGCCCACTTGGCCAAGGCAAGAAACAAGACAGGAAAGCTATCTCGCTCACTGGCATAGGCAGTGCGACACGTCATCATCAAGGCGGTTTGGCCCTGTCGGTTGCGCTGGTTGAGGAGCGCACCACGCTGGACCAGCGTTTCCACCACCTCCGCCAGCCCGTAAGCGGCAGCCCAGTGCAGTGCCGTGTTCCCTTCGGCATCTAGAGGCGCTGTCACATCCCCCCCGGAAGGAAGGACGGGCCATCTTTCCCCTCGTTCGCCCGCTTCGATAATCGCGTTAAGTAAGGCCATCTGTTCGGTAGGGGCGGGCTGGGGGATCGCATAGGAAGGGTAATCGGGTGTTGGGATGGGGGAGGGACGCTGGCGCATGTCGGGCCTGGCGGGGAGGCTAGCCGGCAGGTAGGGCCCGGAATGCGCCGGAACAAAGGGGGGACCTGGGCTCTGTGCAGGGGGCGAGGTGGAGAGCATGGGAGTCCAGGAACAGAGAGATAAGATGCCGGGCCATTTGCCCGAGGGTAGAGCTGGTAGGGAGCATATGGAGGGGCGATGCAGGCAGAGGGACGTGCATGCCCATGGGAACCATCGCCATCGGCATGGGCGAGGCCGAATGGAAGGGCGGTAGGGAGGTGCTTCCCGTCACGCCAGGTTGAGGAGAATGGGAGGAAGCATGAATGACGCCGAGACTGGCTCGAGCGCTCCCGCTGGGGCGACCTCGAGGACGAGTGCGACGCACGGGGGTTCCCTGTCAAAACGCGGCACCGAGGCTGATGGCTGATCCTTTTCAACAAGTGGAGTCGGCTGAAGCAGCGGCCGAAGTTCGGTCGCAATATGGACCTGGTTGGCAAGCTCGATGGCAGCAAAGAGAGGGACCCAGGTACCCTGGAGCTTGCCGAACCCCCCTGGACACGGCGGTGACTCGATTCGGAGGCCATGTACTTGTCCAGAATGTTGGTGCGTGTTGGGCGGTCAATGCCACCAGCGCGGAGAAGCTGGGTCGCGTTCACCCACGAGTCATCTTGACGACGTATAACAGGGGTGCCATTGATAACCATCTCAAACACGTTCGTCTGGGCATACGTTGCCTGAGTGACAGAAGGGGAGGGGGGTGTTAATGATCGGATGCAGGGAAAAGAAGATTATGAGGGATGGGAGCGCCACTGCACCACCGTGGGATATTAACGGTTGGGTGGAGGTGTGTGGACGCACGGTAAACACACCGCGATTGACGACTGCGGTAGACATGGCAGCCTTGGAGGCAACCGAAGGTTGGTGGGTTGGAGGAGGTCGCGACGCGTCCCAACTACCCACATCCGATGGTTTCAAAGCTCGATGTTCAACGTTTCAAGAAGACGCGGATGGCTGCATCACGTAAGGCATAATGTGGCAGCATGTCATGTGACTGACGTGACGGATGACACGTGCGTGACATGTGCATGTGAACCAATATAAAGCTGTTCGATGCTTTGGCCTCCAGGCCAATCTGGAGGCCGGTGAGAGATATCGAATGCTGAGTACGCGGAGGACTCAGCTGAATAGTGGTGAGTGGGAGAAATGGCAGCAAGCGAGCACCACATAGAGCAGGTAAAGCTGTAGAGACCCATGTGTGCGCCAGAGCACATCATCGAATCATCCGTATCTGCTTGTATTTTCAACGTTCAGCACATCTTTAACGTACTCAATGATAATGAACTCAACTCAGTACCTCAGTGCTCTTCTGTACTTACTAGCTTTACTCACCATCCTCGCTCAGTCAGTTCCTGGCAATAGAGGGCACCTTCCGAACGCTAAGCTTCAAGCAGCCTTGCGCTCTCCAAGCACTATACCCTGGCGCAGTGCAGTACGTGCAAGTACGCTTCTAATACAGTAGTACGTCTCTTGGTAGGACGTGAGAGTGGCGGGTTGCCGGTTGCTGCCAATCTTACCGCCTGGGGGGCGCAGGCGGGTGCAGGGCTCTGGCGCACGCACCCTTCCTCCCCCATGCATGTGTGCCACTGTCGTGCTGCCCGGGCTGCCACCCCCAACTTTTCTGGTGGGGTGGGGTGCTTCAGCGGGGCTTCTCTCCGGCATCTTAGATCTGAGATCTGACAGCTCTGACAGGCAGGACACTCCTGTCGTGCACCCAATTGCCACCCCAGTCAGTCTCAGATCTCATTGTGAGTTCGTGCTCGGCCTGCCGCAAAAGGGCACATGTCACAGTGACACGACATGCATGGTCCAAGTCAGCCAGCCCCAAGTATGGTTTCTACCGATGTATTGCTCGTCCATCATCGATCGCGATCGTCGCGGTCATCCCATCCCGATATCGAAATCGCTTGCGATAGCGAATAATTATGCCATCCTACTGCCTGTGTGCTGTCCTCATATCTCCCGCGACGAGGCTGCCCATCTGGTATCATCTGATCTGCTTTCCTTCCTCATACACACACCTCTTCCATCCTCCTATCGTCTTCTTCCACACCACCTTTCTTCCCGTCCTTGTCTCTCCTACACCCACTTTGCCTTCCTTAAATCGCCTACCTCAAACGAGGTTCTCTCTGTCAAGTCGTTCTTCCACCTTCTTCCACCCTTCTCTCCGGCTGTCTGTGCGCCGCTACGCCAGTACTATTATTGTGCGTATTGCGGGTGTTTTTCTGTATTTCCTTCTCTCCCCAACCCATATTTTCCAACGCCTGGCTCCATGCCCTCTAGCCTCTACACTTCTCACCACAATACCCAACACACCTGGCTCACTTGGCTCTTCCCCTGCCTCTTCCGCCCGGGTACCCAGGCTTCTGGGCCCCATCACCTGCCGCATCACTTGACTGTCCCACCCCCTTTTGCTTCTTCCGCCCATGTTGGTGCATCTTCACCCGGCCTATCTACCACACCCATTGTGCCTAGCCCCACATTGGCACCCCTTCCACCGTCCCCGATGATGTACTTGCCCGCACCATGACCAAATGGACCGAGTGCGTCATTCCCTCCCCCCCACCATGATCTGCGTCTCGGAATGCTGACCCTCCTTCTGTTGGTGTACAGTGCCTACATCTCTGTTAACCCAGTGCAGGCTTCCGGAGGGGGGCGTACGTCGCCTCGCCGCGCAGGGCGAACGCGGCGTGGGTCCAGTGTCTCCAACGCATGGCTCCTACCCCCTACGCCGGGAATCGCATATGAAACCAAACTCGGGCCAGGGAGGATGCATGCTTCCCCTTCGTCCCACAGTTCCAGCGGCTCTGTCTCGATCTCCAAGGGATTCGAATCACTCCGCACGTTTCCAACCCCCCTGGATCACCCCTCCCACAAGCCACACCCCAAAATCCATCGAGCGAACTTGCACTTCATCGCACCGTTCCCTTGGCTGCTCCGGACAGTGGATCGTTTCCCTTCTCCCCCCCCGTCGTTTCGGCCATCGTAAAGGCGCCTCGTCTTGGCCCGTTCCGATAAGCCGAAATCAACCCCCTTCCCCATCCGATCCAGTGGGAGAATCTTCCGCCTCTGGCCTGGCTGTGAATCCTTTTCCCTCTGCTTTTACCACTTTGGGTATTGACCGAAACGGGGTGTCCCACCTCAAAAGCCGATCCAAAGTCGATTCGGTATCTGTGGGGGTCGAGTTATCGCAAGCCCGGGTCGCCGTTCAATATATCAGTCTACGACGTAGCTTGCCCCCCGCCTGGCCTCCCTCCGCCTCCCTTCATCTTCAATTTCCTCTTCATCGCCTCGCTTCTCATCCGCGTCCATCCGTCGAGTCGATACCGAGATTAAGCTTTGGATCAAGTGCATCGGAAGAAACAAAAGCTGGTGGGCTAAATAATAAAGATGCTTCGTCCCCAACCAGCAGTCTCGACTCGCCTCCCCTTCCTCATCCCCACCCCGTCAAAGGCACCATCAGCTTGCCCCCGAATGTGTACACCGCTTCGCCTCTGATCGCTAGCGCTGTGAAATTCGATGTGGGTTGCTTTTAGGTGCACTAGAACCCCACACCAGGATATTTTCATCCTCCCCCTCTTGTTCCCACTTCGGCTGCACCACGGACGCCCCTCCTTCTCCTTTTCCTCCTTCTAATGGGGACGAAAGCACGATGAGCTTTTTCTCCTACCGTTCTTTTCACCTAGATACCTCGCATATGGCAACCTACTTGGCTGCTCTTTTTCTCGATGGCTGGTCGGTTCCCCGCCTTTACGGAACCCCTCCCGCCCCCCCGCTCCCCCGCCTGTCCCACAATTATGACCCCTTTTTGGTTGTTTTCTTATCCCTTGTTAGACTGTGATCCTGCAGCTGCTCTTATCCCGGCTCGATAGCGTAGTGGTAACGCATCCCTGGCCCATAGGCGATGACATGGGTTCGAATCCCATTCGAGTCTCTTCTTTTCCTCACTATTTCCCCCGGGCTGTACCCTCTCACATCCCTATGGGTGATGTGTGTCTACCACCCCCATCGATCTGGCCCGAATTGATCGGATGATCAATTATCATCATCTCTGTTCCATCCCGCTTTTTGATTGGTATAGATGATGCCGATGGTGGACTGATGTAGCGTGCTAATCGATAATCCGTAATCGATAAAGCTCGAAGCTAATTGTATAGAGCCGAAGAATACCTACAGCGAGAGTACAGACAACCAGAAACCACACCAACGAAGCTATGTGCCTCTTCTCGAACAATACTCAATTTGATATGGGGCGTCATCGCTTCCGCGCATCAGTGCATCAGCAAAAAGCCTACACCATGTTCGATTGATGGCTCGTCCAATCATTAATCATTAATCAACAATCATTAATCAACGTTCAACACCCATCAGCCCGTGGGCAATGAGGCTCGCGCTCACATGCGCTCACACCACTATACACTCACACAAATGGTATGATCATCTGATCAATCTTCGATGAAACCGGGGACTCTGCAGGTGCAAGGGGAAGGGGGGGCGCCATGGTTACAATTCAGAGACCGTTGAGCCTCTTCGTGCATTGAGCTTCAAGCTTCATTAATCATTGGGCCAGTGCTCTACTGCTAGTCTCTGTACGTGGGGAAATCTGGGCTGAGCTCAATGAGCTGATACACTGATTGCACAGACCGGGTTGGACCCAACCCACCATCCCATATATATGGACGGATTCAGAGTGAAAACGTTAAGCGTTGAACGTTGAACTCAAACACGGGTGGAAGACGGGTGGCGCGTGGCGAGAGAGGATAGCTGGTGGCAATTGAGGAAGATATACTGAGGTCATTAATCATTGTTGAGGCCCTGAGACGGTCTGAGGCATGGGGCCCTCAGTCCAAGCTCCAAGGCGGCTGTGGTCATCGATCATCGTTTTATCGATTATCATAGGTCGCGGGAGGTCGTGCGTCGCGTCGAGGGCTGTCGTGGGTCGTGAGGTCGACATTCGACGACGATTACATACTAGAGCAGGTAGGTGTTCGGACATATAGTAGACAAAAAAAGCTTTAGATATACAGGGCGTCACACGTGAATGCCACATTCATGCATTCTCAAAGCCAAAAATAGGCGGGAAAGAGGGTCCTCGAATCCGCGTCCAACATCCTTTGCAAGAAAGCTTAAATGCAAGAAAGCTTAAACTTGAGTAGGGGACAGGGGAAACCTGGGGAAACCTTCTCGCCCCCACAGTAGACGCCATCGGCGCATCAGCCTGCGCCAGCTCATCGATCATCGATCATATCCATCCGACCGTTCCTGCCATTATGCATTACGCATTACGCACTATTATGTGCCGCATAACAGCGTGACGCGTGACAGCCCTCGATATTCTACTGGATTCCTTTCGACATGAGCTCGACAGCTGTTCAATACATACCAATCATTAATCAATGGACAGGGGGAAAGCCTAGGGTGCGCTAGGGTCCTGTACTTTAAATTAAAGCTAAAAAATACCTTCGGTCTGAGATTCCCAGAACTGTACTCAGTAACTAGTAACTAGTAACTAGTAACCAGTACTCTGTATCTCGGTAATCGATACTCGATAATCCCTACCGACGCAACAACAGGAGGGCGCCCCCACACCCACCTCTCGTATTCGACGTGTTTTGGTTCTTCCAACCTGAGCCTCAGGCCTGAGCCTCAGGGCCACATTCTAGTTTGCCATTTCAAAACAAGTGAACCCCATCCTCCTGTTGTACCGTCTCCTGTTGCATATCTCCTGTTGTTTGCAAGAATAAAAAGAGAGCGAATATTTTTGGTTCTGTGAGGCATGTGAGGCCGAGGCCCTTTAGTGCACTGAGGACCTGCATGAAGCCGCCTCTTCCGTATCCTATACTTACGCATTATGCTTCGTCCCGCTCGGGCCACATGATCCTTGCTGGTACGCTTCTGATAATGAATTTGATGTTGCGATAAAGTGAGGCCTGAGGCCAGTGAAGACATTGAAGGGAAGAGTAATGGTGCCTGCCGGTAGCTAGTAGCTAGTCACTAGACCCTAGTCAATTGACTTGGTGATGCTGAAGCTTGAAGTTCAAGCTTGAAGTGAGATTAGTATCTAGTAGAGGCTCATTAGGGCCTTCTGAAGCTTGAACCTTGAAGAGAGTAAAGAGAAACAAGGTTCTTGGGACGGTTCTATAGCTACTAAAGTCCGTAGCCTCACACTTTAATTGCCGCCCCACGGGCCCACCAAATCCAGCCACCAAGAGATCGAAGTCTTCATTTTCCTCTGCTGTACCACAAAAAGCCAACTGTGCTGCCCCCACCACTTTTCTGTCCACGCCTTCCCCCCTTCTCCCCTCCACCTCCGTCACCATGCTCCTTCCTGGCACACGATTGCATCTCTGGCCCGAATCCTTCCTCCCCCCTCCCCCTCCCATCGTGCCCTCCCCTCCACCCCCGGCCCAGACCAAGACGTGACGTGCCACCGGCGACGTACCCCCCTTGGCATCTCGTTCCAGCTCTGCTGGCTCTGTCGGCCGTTGGTAGGCGTGGAGCAGACCACCCTGCCCACCTTCCACAGTGAGCACATTCGTACCTTACCACGCCACGGCGTGGGACGATTCTGGTTGCCCCTACTCATCCCCAAAAACCCACAACGTACTTGTCTCTTGCTCTTTCGTCCTTCTTAGGGAAATTGCCTCACATCCCATGGCTTACGGCCCAAGTCCAAGCTTCTTCGCCTCCATCTACCTGTATTGCCCCTTGGAGCCTTGTCCTCCATATATGGTTCTTCCCATCCTTTTCTTGGGCAGTCGGTCTGACGGACCATCAAGGTGCCGCCACCACTGTAGCTTGCCGAGAAAGATAAAGAGAGCATGGTAGCGCAAGTCGATGGGAAGTAAAAATAAGTGCGCGTGTGGTGCTGGGTGCAAGGCAAGTTGTGGCCAGGCCAGCTGGTCATACATCGCGCTACAGCACAAAAAGGATCATAGCACCGCGTGCGCCAGGTAAGATAGGACATATCTTGACATGGGATGTTCAGAGGAGCAGGGGCGATCGGTTCGAGCGGGAAGAGGGACGGGATCAAGTGACCAAAGCAAAGGGGAGGGAATGGTAAACGGTGGAACATGGTGGTAATACATGGGAGGGGAGGTCAGGTAGGAGGAGCAGGTGCCTGCCCGACGGAGAAAACGAAGGGACGTGACGAAGGGGGCGTGAAGACCAAAGGTCCATCATGGATCAACGATGTGGAAGGCGAAACACGAGGGCGGAACAGGGGAGGGACGGGCGACCAGGAGCAAGGGACACCCGAAAGGGATCAACACAGGGAGCACAGGTTAAGCGTGGCAGGTTGGGTACTGTTCAGGATCGAACCCCAATCTGTCGCCGGCGTTAACGGCGTCGCGTATGACCCAGCACCATCTCCAGTGTCGAGGGGGATCATGGAGAACATATTATCCACCGGGTTGGGCATCTCAAATTGGTGCGGAGCAGTGCACCGGGGCTATAGGCCAAGTCGGTAGGGCGATCCGGCAGAGGGAGATGCAGTCAGTTCTGCTTGGCTTCCGGGTGATGAGCTGAGCGAGGACGCTGATAGTGGGGCATGGAAAACGAAGCACTATTTACGTCCAAGGGCAGCGGGGGTCGAGGCGTACATGGATAGAAAGTTTGTCATGGGACCCTGGCAGCGGCATTGCGTCGGTGTCAATTTGACGGGGGTAGAAGATCCGGGGCCGAGAGGCAGGGTCTCTCTGCTGACAAGCAACGTCCTCGGTGGGGAAGGGGCCATCGTCGTATCCTTCTACCCCGTTTTCGTTCTCGGCCCGTTCAAGGCCATCGAGCCAGGAACGTTCACGGTGTCCTTTCGGCTGAGGATGCGGGCCGACGGCTTGTCCTTGGCCACGTCCGCCAATGCTACAGGCAACACCAAGTCCGGTACGGATTCGACATAGTTCTGCAGCCCATTGGCGAGACGATACTCGTTCAGCTGCTCCGTCAGTCCCGCGTACGATCGTGCAGCTCAATCAGCATCGTGCGGTACGTCGCCTCGCGCGCCAGCGAGTCGGAGAAACTGAAGCGAACGGTTGACAATCAAAGACTTGGACGGGCGTCGCACATTCGAAATAGAGGGGATCTTGGATGCCAAAATCTATTCATCCCAAAGAAGGCGCAGCGAAACCAATCGTCAGTCAAAAAAACCCCCCTGTATGGAAGCACGAAAAGGAAAATAAGGAGAGAAAGCATGCATACCAAAAATCGTTGGTTCAAACTGTCGCGACGAGCCCGCTCAATCGCATTGTGGTTCGCTCGTTTGTCCTGGATGGGCTTACGGTTGACAGCCGCGGCTGTGGTGCTGCTAGCACGGTGTTGGAAGGCTCAGGTCGAGTTCGGCTATGCACGTGCGCATGCTGGTTTGGCCCCCTCGCCAGCGTAGATGGGAGAATGTGGGCGGAAGGTAACGTAGTCATCATCGTGGCAGCTGAAAGAGATGCCACGGTTTTCGCTGGATGAGGCAGTGGTGCTGGCAAAGATGCTGGTTTGGCGGGGTTCAACAGTCATGTTGAGATATGAAATGTGGGTGGGAAGGCGAGAAGAGGTGGGGGGGGGCAAAGGACAGAGACAGAGAAGGAGTCTTTGGGGAGGAGAGTACGAAAGAGACGAGGATGTACACCGAGCCAGTCAAGAGATCGTTCACCCAGGGGGGGGAGATCAATCTTGCAGTCTTCTAGGCGACAGGTTGATGGGGAAGAGGGATGTCGGTGGGGCGCTGAGCCGTCGCCTTTCAGGCCGTTTCAGTGCGAGTCTGTACCAAACAAGAGGCAAAACCGAGGTCAGCAGTCAGGCCTCTCCTTGCAGGAGGCGGAGGGGGGGGTCAAGACGACACAGAAACATAGCCAAACTGTGGCGGCGCTGGCGGCAGCTCTCCCATGCACAGCACCGCACGCTCTGCTGTGAAATGGGACACAGGAATTGCCAGGGGAAACAGTCTACAAAGTGGTGGGGGGGGGACGGAAGCACAGTGGGCTGTGTGCCGCAGGACTTAAGACACACCAACACACACAAACCCCGGCCCCAGTGGGCCCAATGTATGCCCCCCGAACAAGGGACCATCAGCTCACTGCCCCCACCGTCGGCACAGCACGTACCCCTCGGACTGAGATATGGTCTGGGATCTGGCATCTGGATCTAGTAGTCCCAAGTCAGGGGGTGTGCTCAAGCTTCAAGGTGTGCCCGCCGGGAGAGTGGTGTCCCATGTCCCAATCTCCGCCACAGGCCTTGTCCACATAATAGTCGATGCATCATGCATTATGGATTCGCCACATCATGCATCAGAGTGCATTCGGCCCAATGCCGGTGGACGCATGGCGATGGCGGTGATATATGATTAGGGTTGTGGCAATATCACATGTGACAAGCACATGCTTGGGTCGGGTTGCCATGCGGCCCAGCGGACGGACCATCCCGAGCTGCGGGCGTTGGTGAGCGCAAGTGAAAAGGGGGCTGTTGGCTTCGGGCCTTGGTTTTCGCGGGCGCCTAGACGTACCAGAAAATGCTTCGGGCAAAATGGTAACCCACTGCCCAGCCCCACGGCCTCATCAATTTGTATCACCAAAACACATCTTAATTGTTCGAGATCTCACTCACGCACGATGTCACATCGATATATATCTCCTCCAGCTCTCTCCCCCTCGCCATCTCCTTTCGCCCTGCTCTTCCACAATTGGCTATATCGCGTCTTCATAGGGTCACAGTCACATCAATATTGGTCACGATTGATATATATAAGCACCGGGTTAAGCGCGCTAAGCATATGCTTGTGTCTCGCTACAAAATGCCAAGCATACACAAGTACAAAACTACTTATTCGTATATTAGTTAGCTTGAGTCACAAGCTGGGGTAGTCACCAGCAGCCGCACAACGCTGACCAAGAATGGCAAAACTGAGGCCTGATGCCGCCTGATGTGCCTAACCACTGTGGTCTTGATAGGCCCGAAGGAAGGACAAAACCACCTATACTATCACAGGAGCGCATAAGCTGCACCAGCATGATGATATCGATGATATGAAACCGGGTTCCCATCGCTCTGTGAAAGAGGAGAGGCCTTATTCTATCAACAAGACCACGACGGACGCGAGCAAGACTATATGATCACATGTCACACCGAACACAATAACATATATACGAAGAGAGAGCGCATGATATTGCCACGCACACATCTGGTCACAGTGGGGATCTAACAGAGGCCACTGTGGCCGGAGCCGTGGAAGGCATTTATTAGCGATGTTTTTGGCGATAGGTCATTGAGAGATCGTATTGAAGAGAGAGCTAAGGAGGGATATAGACCAGTGGGTGGTTCCGAAAAAGTCGGAAGGCTACTGTGGAAAAGTTCCGGAACGCGCGCGGCCCGATGCAATGAGTGCCTGACGCGTGTCACTGAAGACCGAGAGACGGGTCTGGACCCGAGTGGTCATCAACGGGCTCTACGGTTGTCGTACTGGCCACTTTTTCGTTGCTTCCGTCAGAGGATGCTCGGCAGTGTGGCGTGAATGGTTGCGACGCGAATAGTCCAACCGGCCCCTGGAGTGCACGACGACGGTACAGTAAACTCTTCGCAGCAAGCCCTTTTTCGGGGATCTCACAGCATATTGATGCACATGACGGATTTATGCACTGACAACGGGGAAGTGGGGCCTGAGGCTTGAGTGGAGTAAGAGAATAGCGCTCCGACGTGTGTGGAGAACGTAGGATGCCGACAGGAAGTGCATCCGACGGGGTTTGACCGAGTTATAAGGGGGCGCAGGTTGGGGCGCAGAGTAGTAGGGTAAAAATCGGATACATTGTGGACAGATCGACAAGAGTGAGCCCCACATTGACAATACACAGTGAATATGTGTGGTGTTCGGCAAAGAGTGTCATTGAAGCCACATGTAACAAGCAAAATGGGATATGGTGTCATCGATTGTCATCCTATATTTTTAAGACGGCCGGTAAACGGAGTCAACTGTGACGGTAGCCGCTGCGGCTGTTGTCTTTATTCAGCGCATTTTTGTCATACACTGTGTGTCCTGCAAAGGGACGCGCACGCATTACGCCACACTTCCAGATTGGTTCTGAGAGTCACGCATTCTCACACTCACAGTACTCCCTCTTAAAATTGCTGTAGTAAGTACGAGTCTGGTATGGGGAGGTGGAGAGGGTCACTTATACCAATAAGCGGGGACGGAGAGGAAAAATCAGAGGAGGGTGTTGTGTGCTCTTTCCGATACTGCATTCAATTCTGTATTCATATTGCAGCACTGCGCTGGCCAGAATTGTGGATCGGGTTCTATCTCAGTGTGATGGGGGAGGGGGGGGAGAGAAGGCACATTTTTGGAGACACGAGAAGATGGTGTAGTGTGTGTGTATCCTGATGGGGTCCGAAGAGTTCTTAGTTGGAGAGGTGGGCGATGTCGGTCACAGCTGCACGTCTCCCGCTTCACCCTCTCCGCTGCCGCCCACGGCGGCTTTACAAGAAATAATGAATTAATGAGAGGGCGGGGGAAAGCGGAGCCCCACACCGAGTGCACGGGGCCAGTGTGGATATAATTACAGTGGGCGAGACTATTACTAGTTGTTTATAACGTTACCACGTTTACCCACACATTGGCAGGTGCCGAAAGCGATTAAACTCCCCCCCATTGCATCCGTAGCAGCAGCTCCGTATCACTGGGAGCGGCAATCTTACACAAGAGCCCACCCTCGTTTGGGGTCCCCAAACTCAATGTACCTATATATAGCCACCCACACACATCCGTACATTCCCACATTATCCCTCGATCCACATCCGCGGCATCTCTTTTTTTCTTCTGCGACAACATCTCCCCGCGCCCGAGCCCTACTGCTACTCCCATCACCATCTGTACCGAGACTGATACAACTACCACAATGGCCTTGTCGATATCCGTGAAAAGCAACTCGATGTGCCCGAGACGGCGACCAAGGCCGTCTTTTCCCAGGCTGGCGGTCCGATTGAGTTTGTGCAATACAACCCGGCGGGCATCCAACTTAAAGAAGGCGAGGGTTTTAGTGCGCATCACCTCGGGTGTCTGCCACACGTGCGTATATTCTTATGGTCTTCTCTGCCACTCTCCTTTATTTATCTTCATCTTTTCGTCGTCTAGCCTTTTTTCCTCCTTTCTCTCATTGTGGTGTGATGACACCCGTATCTTCTGACATGATTTGATACCATTTGTGTCACAGTGACTTGCACGCCATGATTGGTGATGGCCTGTACCCAACAAACAGCAGCCACGGGCGACCCTTGGTTGGTGGCCACGAGGGTGCCGGTGTGGTGGTTTAAGCTTGGTCCTGGTGCGGACCAATGGGTCGCACGGGGAGATGTGGGCGTCAAGTGGCTTGCGGATGTCTGTCTCAACTGCGATACTGTCGCGTGGGCTGGAAGCGAGCTGACCACGTCAAACACTCGGGATATACAGTCGATGGCACGTTCCAGCAGTACGTCGTCTCCTCAGCCAAGTACGTGACCAAGATCCCCGATGGTTTGGCGCTGGTCGAAGCTGCGCCCATCCTCTGCGCTGGCGTCAATCTACCGTGCCTTGAAAGAGGCCAACCTACAAGCAGGGAGTGGGTGGTGATCCCGGGCGCTGGGGGAGGATTGGGTCATTTGGGGGTACAGTATGCCTCAGCGTTCGGCTACCGCGTCATTGCGATTGATACGGGGAGCGAAAAAAAAGGCATTGGTAGAGAAGCTGGGTGCGGATGCTTGGCTCGACTTTAAAGTCTCCAAGGACAATAGCCGACGTCAAGGCGCTTACGGGCGGTTTGGGGGCGCATGGCGCTGTGGTGGCCGCGGCCAACGCCTCCGCCTACGCCGAAGGCCTCGCCTATCTTCGTCCCCGTGGCACCCTCGTCATGGTCGGCATGCCACCCGGTACTGTGCTAGAAGCGGACGTGTTTGAGACCACCGTCACTGCCAAGAAGATTGTTGGGTCGATTGTGGGTAACCGGCAAGACACGTTGGAGTCACTCCGCCTCGCGGAACGGGGTAAAGTCAAGGTGATTTACCAGATCAAGGGCCTTTCGGAGCTGAATCAGGTGTACGACGACATGCGCCGCGGCAAGCTTGCCGGTCGCATTGTCCTTGATGTTGACAAATAAGCATTTTTCTTCCATGTTAGTGTTGCACTGGGCGCCTTATTTCTCTGATGGAGGCTAAAGGCAAGACCATTAGTCATAGATTTCTCCTTTCGGCTTGCTTTCCATAGGACTGTACTGCCAAGCATAGGAGGACATATAATCATCAGTTTATGTCTTCAGCGCGACAAGCCCTGAAAAACCAGAAAGTCTATTCTATTATGATTCAGAGGGTCGCGGTGTGCGTGCTAATCTCGTTTTTCTGCACCCTGACAACCGGGAACATCGATGAACGTGATGAACGCCTGTCGTAATTTGATATCATGCAGTTGATGCTATCAATCATGGAGCTTCGTTCATCTCCATGTTCTCATCCAACAGTCTGCTACGCTTGAAACATCTTGCCAATTAGGAGGTATACGCAAATCAAATGGGTACAAGCAGTTGTCGTAGAAAGAGATGATCACCTGCGCTTCTTGTTCTTTTGCGTCCGGGCTGCCCGACCGTTGGCACCGACCCGATTAGGACGAGCGGCCTGAGCGTGGCGTACCCGATCCACATTCTGCGCTGCCCGAGCACGGTTCTTATTCTTGACATTGGCGTGCGTATAGTAGTTTTCCACCTTGCGCTTCGACGTGGTCATCCGCGCTGCCTTTTCTGTGGTCGTGACTCTTCCTCTGACCCACTCATTCCAGACTCAGTGATCGTAGTCACCTCGGCGCTCACGGGTCCCTCCTCATCGCTAGGGTCAAGCTCCACATCCACATCAACCTCCTCATCGTCGTCTCCATCTTCTTCGTCATCTGCGAGAAGGGTCGAGGTATTAGTGCCAGCACCAAATACGTCGTCCACTGCAACTTTGCAGACCATCCTCGTCGTCTGAATCTTCTTCTTGCGTGTCCTCGACTTCATCGCCGTGATCGTGCTTTCTTGCTCTTCAGCGAAACTTCCTCCTGGTCACCCTCATCGCTGAAGTTGGTAAACTCGCCTCCAACTTCCTCAGCGTCCGACTGCAGGCAGCACTTTGGGCGAATTTAGTAACATCCTTGGCCGAGACCGAGGGACGGTAAGGAGTTCGGCCTTGGCAGCTTTGTTAGAGAACTTGGATGGCATCTGCTCAAACCCGGCGGGGGCACAAAGAAGGGGATCCGGCCCCGAATCCAGTCGTTAAGTACAATCTTCGCTGCTGCCTGATGGTCAGGCTCGCCCCCCTTGACTAACTTGCCCATCTTGCGGGCCAAACTGGGCAAGGAAATCCTCGGCATCCGCCCACTTGGCCAGTCCATAGGTCTTTTGTAGGTGCACCGGTTCTACCCTGGTCATGAGAGTGGGAATGTGCTCGGCAGGCGTTTCTAGGTTCTCCACTCGCACCACACCCTTGAGGACAGTCGCCGTCTCCGTATCCTTCATCCCCACGGGCACAATCCCGGGACAATCAACCAGGTAATGCGCCGCATGAGCGAGCGAGATGTACTGCCACACCTTGGTCTCGCCTGGGATGGGGGCGACAGTGCAGACCTTCTTGGCCTTGAGGGTATTGATGATGCTGCTCTTGCCAGCATTGGGGTATCCTACAAAACCGACCGAGATCTGTTTCTTGTCGGAATGCAGACGGGAGAATTGGCGAAGGAGACTGATGAGCGAACCCTTTCCGAACGAGTTGTTGATCGAAGCATGGAAAGCAAGCGTAGGTGCTGTCTTGGATAAATGTTTGACCCACTTAGCGGTGACCCACGTGGGAACGAGGTCCACTTTTTGAGCAAGAATACAAGGTTTTGTGTGGCTTTTCTTCACGGATGTGCTTCTCCACAGTGCGGCAGCGCGTACCCTCGGGATCACGAGCGTCGAGCACGTGAATGACGACATCGGATGAATCAATGACCTTGTACAGTTTCGGCCCAGATTCGGCGGGATTGGCCTTTGGAGTAGGCTGGCTGAGAGCGACCACGCTCCACAGGGATTTCGTACGGGTTCTCATCCGGCGCGAGAATGGGGATCTCGCGGTCGTCCGAGACGAGGTGGGCACCTCGGGCCTTCTCCTCCTCTTCGCGCACCTTCTCCTCCGAGGCCTCAACAGCTGTCGTGCCCGACGCGCAAAGTCAGCAAAGGAGCCGACTGCGTTGGGGTCCAAGCGGGGGCGCTTGCGGCGGGACGACGGCCCGAACGTATCGGAAAAACTTTCCACCTCCGTGAGGCGGGATCCACCGATCCCTTGCGTGGTCTCACTGGGCTTTTGATCGGTATCAGACTCATAGGAAGCTTGTTGCGGCGGAGAAGGACACTGTACGGATCATTCACCGCGATCCGAGCGCCTCACGGAAATGAGTGAGCGCATCCTGGCTGATCACACGCGTGTTTCCAAACCAGCGGCGGTCTGGCTGGACACGACCCGGCTTTGCCTCGCTGCTCTGAAACTCGGCGGCGCGAAGGAGGTTGCCCTTGCGGTCGCGGATGCCCTTGCTAGCAATGCCATCCTTGGAGAGGAGTTTGACACGACGGGCGCCTTTCGCGTCGCGGTAAAAGTTCTCTCCCTTGACCTTCTTAATACCAGGGGCAGATGCCTTGCCCTTGCCGTTGGTTGTGGCCACCATTGTAAATGGGGAGTCAGTGGTGGTGGCGGGCACCGTTGGGTCGGGGGCTAATTATCGAATGCTGCAATCAGTGCAATCAGCTAGGCTGGCCAAAAAAAGAAAAAACAGGCAGGGGAATGGATCGGTGCAAGAGTCGGGGTCTGGGTCAATGCACAACGCAGGTCACATGTCACATGTCAATTTTGGCATTGTCTATGTTCCCGTCGTAGACACAAAAAAGCTTCACTTCCCCTCACCGTCCACCTTGCCCAACGACCTGGGTGGGGAATCTGTCGATGGTGTAATCCCAGGCTAACCAAGCCGCACACGCAATAATGGGAAAGCGAAGCAAATACATTTCATCCAACTTGGCTTCGTCTCTCGTCTGAATCACATCTCTTCATCTCGATAATGATCATCAACGTTCAACGCGCATCATACGTAGCCGGGCCACCCACCTTCCTTTAGTTTTCTCTCGCCGCGCATGTCGAGCGATTGAGAGGGAAGGCAAGTAAACAGGTAAACAGATATATCAGCAGTGAAGAGGCAAAAGGAAAGTGCACTTGTGTGCAAGGATGGGGCGTATGGCCAATAAGGAAACAGGGAAAGATGTTATGGTTATGAAAACCAAGTGAGGGGTATGTTTAGACAGGGGGTTGAGTCGGGGGAGAAATGTGGGAGGGGACAAGGCAGAGGCAAGAGGAAGATCTGAGCGACAGAATCACTCGCCCTGCCACATTGCCGGCCAGGCCCGTCAAACAAGCCACATCTGTCCTCTGCTCCACTGGCAGACTGGACATGAACTCACATGTTCCTGTGACATGTGGAGAGGGTGAGAGAAGAGGTCATATCCACCCAGAAGAAAAAGAAGGATGGGAAACGTACATTGACAGTTTGTTCGTACTCGCGCAAACTTTGCAAGCGCATACGCTGAAGTGAGCGGGGAATCCTCGTTCTTCCTTGGCCGCGGTGCGAGGGTGAGAACTGCTAAGACGCGTCCGTCGTCCATTCGATCGCTTGCTACCACTCGGCCGCTGGGCCTGGGACCAAACTGGGACGACTAGCAAAATCGCGTGATACGAGGGGTTGGGGAGCAGTTTCGGTTCCCTCCCTCTTCCAACGAGGCGCGGAGGTACGACGCTGCTGCGTTTGCGGGCGCACGGTCGGATTGGAGATCAAAGGATGCGTTGCGAGCGAGGTGCTGCGTAGGATAGGTTCAGGATTGCCGGGGCGTTGTGCCTCCAATACAGGGGAAGAGCAGGCTGAGTGCTGAGGGCGAGGTGGAGGGGGAGGCAGAATGGACGAGAGGTCCGTTGCATCCCTTCCGATGTGGCGCTCGACTCCTGACTGTTTGGGGTTTACTGGACGAGGCCGAACTGTCCTTGCGCCACTTGCCTAAGCCACGGAACCATCGCCGCTTGCTTGGCTCCACATTGTGTCCTCAGTAAGCCCCAAGATCCGTTCGCCCTTCCCCAGTACCGATGGAGAGGTAGGGGTACCCAGAGACGTGTTTACCGGCGATGTGGAGGGAGCGAATCGTTGGAATACGATGCGTCGGTATCCGAGTCGACGTCGGTGGCAAGGTGCGCGGGTGCGCCGGGAGAGGTGCCAAGAACAATAGTGTTGCGAATGGCCGAGTAAATCGAAGGGATCGACTGCGCCCCGAATGGCTCCCACTGCTTCCCTCCGAGTCTGAGAGAAAGTCTTCGTAGCATGTGCGCACATCGTCAGCCGTGTATGAAGAAGCTGGGGCAATATGGCTGGCAGAAGTGTTGGTAGGATCATCCGAGGGAGGCGAAAAGTCCGTGATGTGGCCCAATCGAAACACCAAGGTGTGGAGAAAGTAGGCACGGATCGTGTATGACCACGATAGAAAGAGCTTGGTAAAGATAGGCGGTGCCAGCAGCGTTTCATCAATCAGTGCTTTCCGTAAGCTGACTGTCGACGTAAATAGACCAAAGTTGCCATAACAAAACGCCAGCGTTCGTATCAGCGCCACTGCATGGTCCGCCTCGAGCAAGATCAGGCGTGTCCACGCGAATGATCTCATCCAGATCCATGACCAATGGAATGGGCAGGCCGACTGCCGTAATCTGCTCCATCAAAGCATCAATCCAATCCCACAGACAAAAGATGCCTGGACATCGTAGAGAGAGTCTGCTTGACCAAGCAGGTGAGGTGCAATTGGATGTTGGAAAGGAAACTGGGAGCCTTTCGTAATACAGGCGCGGCTCGCCATAGGTCACTGAGTCGACCACAGCAGAAACGCATTGTGTAGTCGCCATATTGAGGTGCTTCGGCTTTCCGTTCGAGCTTCCTAGCAGCACGTTGGCAGTATCGCCCAAATTGCTGTAACGCCCATATGATGTGTTAGTTAAGGGTCGGTTGAGACATATCCGATCGACCCAAAGAGAGAAAGAGACGTACAAAGTGCTCTGGCTATGCTGGGTTGTGATTGAGTTGAGGGAACGGTGCACGAGGGAGACGCATTTGTGGTGAATCGACGCTGCAATGTGAGCGTAGGCGGGCGCACCAAAGAAAAGGCCCTGCGCATCGGTGGGCAAGCAGTCTGGACCAACCGGTCCATTTGCCGGTGAAAGTTACGGAAAAAACTAAACACGAGTTCCGAGTCGTCACTCTGCCACCTTCGAAGCCAGTTGCCACTCATCTCAATCCCGCCCCCGTCGCACTGGACGAGGTAAGTGGGCACCGTGCGCCGGACTCTTGTTGCCTTCTTCATCAGGGACCTTGGGCCCGGGCTGAGCCTTACCTGCGCGAGGTAGGTGCGAGCGTCTTGAAAACAAAACGCCCGTAGATGCTCAGGAAAACAAGCAAGATACGACTCCCACGCCTCCCCCACAGGCTTCTTCTCGTTCCATCCTGCCTCGTTGGCCACCCGCTCAAGCGAAGCCTTGTGTACCGGAAGCCCACTCAGCAGTTGCTCCCCTACCGATGGGATACGGAACAAGGCCTGGGCCAAAATGCGCCCGGCAAAGACGAGATTGTTCTGGTAGGCTCCATTCTTGTTCAGCTCATTCAAGGCATAGACAAGGCACTGGTACAGCGTACGGTGGTACTTCTGATTCTCTTCCACAGGGGTGCCGGGGGCATTAAACACAGCTGCACTCAAATTGCGCGCTTCGAGCAGCATCCCGATGCTTTCCAAGATGGAACGCCGGTCCGAGGTGCTGTAGGCGGTCTTGATCGCCCTCAGTAGCTCACCAATCCACTCATAAAGAAGTGCCCGGCGGTTTTGCGGCAGCTTGAAGTGCTCATATGTGTGTTCTGACATACGCGTACGTGGTGTTTGAACTGTCGAAGAAACGGATGTGGCGACGGACGTGGAGGAAAGGGTGGTTTGAGACTGCCGGCTGAGCGTGCTGAGGGCAGCGCTGCTGACTCCCGGGGAAGGGGGACAAGAGTTGATTCTGGATCCGCTGGCAGGGGTAGAGAAAGGCACAGGATCGTCAGGACGAACCAACGGTCGAGTCTGCTCCAACTTCAAAAATGGATTCAGCACCATCCGCAGCACCTTGCCGCGCTCAAACGTTGTTCCTGTCTTACTGTACGGAGAGGACGATCGGAACATAGGCAGGGCAGATTTGATCGTCCCCACGCCATGGCCGGCATCGAGTTTTCCCGGCTGACAATAGAGTTGAGGGAGAAGAGATTGCTCGGTTGGGTGAACCGTCGGCTTTTTTGTTCCCACGAGGAAGGGGCCTTGTGTACCAGGGCACCAATCGGGATCGGGGAAACAGTGGCCCATTTGAAACCGCGCCAGTTTCTATACTTGCGACGGTCTCGGGGGTAGCAGCGACGGTACAAGGCCCCAAGTCCTCTGAACCCATGCTGGTCGATAAGTATGAGGGAGTATGGATAAGATGGTTCGGGGAAAAAAGGTGTCGGCGACTTGCGAGGAGTCTTGGCCGGCAATCAGTAGGAAATGCAACGGACTCCGGGAACATTCCAGATGCGTCGTAATGATCTGAGACGGGTGTCATTGGGGTGGGATCGGAGAGAGAAGAGGGAAAAGATCAGCTGGGTTGGGGACTCTGCTCCCGATTGGCTCGAATGATGTGCGGCTGAATTGCTGGCTCCGCCAGTTGAATCGCCCGCTGACTCCCCCTCACTGAACGACCAAGGAGTTGGGATAGGGGGAAGAAGTGGATGGGATGGTGGGTGCCGGTCAGGCTTCCATGTCATGAATGGAGGTGACTCGGTCCTGGTCGGCAAAATTTCCATCCTTTTTCCTCCCAATCGCTCTGAACGATTGGAACATGTTCCTTCCATCAGGCGGAGAAAGAGATTGTGCCCTCACCATCTGATTAGCGGAGGAACCTGTGAGTGGTGAGTAGCTGCCCACTGTTTGGCTCCTACGCAGCGGCGAGCGAATCGGGCGTCTGAAAGGACTAGTTGTTCGTGTAGGAGCGCCCAAGGTACCGGGTTCGGGCCGATCGAATGCTCCGTCTCCGAAACGCAGATTGAAACGGGACGGTTATGGGCAAGGCCCGACTCACTCGATGGCCCTGGAGCGACTCCAGGAGCATTCGCTTCGGGTGAAGGCACTTCCGATGTTGTTCCTTCGGCCACAGGAGACATGCGATCTGGGGAAGCGTAGGGCGAGGGGGATGCACATGCCGTTTCCGTTGGCGACGTAGAAGACCGACGGATGGAGGCGAAGCTCTGCGACGAGTCTGAGCCAGTCGGGGAGGGCGCCGGTGGCACAAGTGAATGCGTTGTGCAACCGAGAGCGGAGTAACGGAAACAGGTGGAACAGGCGGAAGGGAGTTCAGCGTCAAGCCACGCGATCCTTCCTTGTGGGAGCTAGTGCTCGAATCCAAAGTGGGTTGCTGTTCCGACCCACTGGGGGCCTTTGGGCTGGGTACGACAGTACCTTCCAGGGAATTGTTTCGTTCTCCTGTTTCCTTAACGGGAAGGGGCGAGCCGCCCCGCGTCCCATTGTCAGGCTCAGAATCAGGGGAAATGCGCGGGTGAGTCTGTGCGATTCCATCGGTTGGGCTCAGCGAGAGATCGGAAGACATAGAGGTGCCCGTGCTGTCAGTGTGGGCGCAATAGGCGAGCCGAGGAGGGAAGATGTGGTGGCAGTAGTTGATTCAACCCTGTGCTCCGAGTGGGTGCGGTCCGTCATGGCCGCCGCTTCCGGTTGAGAACATGTGGGCAGGATGGGAAGAGCAGTTGGGGCAGCAACCGAGAGGGTACGAGGCTCGGAAATGGTCGGAGTTTTGACGGACGCTTGCGCTTTGGCGTCGGAGCCCCACGTAGAACGACGGCCCAGGCGACCGAGGCTCGCACGGCGCGAATTAGCAGATGCGCCTACGTCGGGGGGCGAGAGCGAGGGACGGAATTCGGGACGGGCGAAGCCAAATAGTTTCTTGCGGGCAGAGGTAGCTGGATTATTACCCGAGCAAGCGGAAGCGGCCTCGTCACGTCGCCAGAGAGAAAAGGAGCGGCGCGGGACCATGCTGACCGGAGTAGGGTGGGTGGATACTTGGGAAGCTGACAATGGTTGGTCAGGGAGGGCGATGGGGAGGCTAGAGCGATGGAGCTCACCCCCGCGGCGGCGACCTGCGAGGGAGGTGGTGTCGGAGGAGGAGGTATTGTCGTCGTCCTCGAGGCCGCCGCTGCTGGCGATGTTGGGAGCAGCATATCAGAGGACGGATTGACAGCAGCAGCAGGGGGGGGGGGGGGGGGGGAGGCGTGGTGAGGGAGAGGACAAGAAGCGCGAGCAATAGTGGGCGGCGCCTTGGTCGACTATGATCGCCACCACTATGCAGTTTCCACACAACAGCAGCCGAGTACGCTGACTGAATGCGATTGGACATGGGACTGGCAGTGGGGCACAGACTAAAGGAGGTGGACCCGCTCTTGATAGCAGTCATCCGCCACCCGTTTCAGCACGCTCTGCACCCGAGAGGCGCAGCCTTAGAGCTTAGGCCCTCGTTGGCGAAGCTGAGCGCTGAATGGACGACGGCGTTGAGTAAATTAGACGTTTTGGACATAGGTGTTGGACGCGTGGCGCCCAGTGTATGTACATATGGCACCCTCCTCCACAGAGACCCCATACGTAGCTCACCCTTCATCTCCCCCGACTGCGACCATACACCCCCAGTCTGCCCGAATCGATAATCGATAACCTCGATAACCGGCAGCCATTAGTAGAACCGCGGTGATCTAATCGCTAACCGCTAGCCGCTCGTCATGTCATGTGATCGATTTTTTGTCGATTGTCGAGAGTAGCACAGCAAGTCAGCGAGCCTCTCACGCTCGTGCCTCTGCCAAAATGACTACATTCTCTCCTCGCCCTCTCAGACCCATTGGCCAGTCAGGCTGAACGTTTAGTTGAACTTGCTTCAATGCGCTAGCTTCAACACGCTGAGCTGGGCCCGGGGGCGTCAGATCTCAGAGCGCTCACAGGTGCTCCCCTCGTGCCGGGGACGCGAACAGAGGTGGCACATGCTCGGGATGCTGAGAGATGCGAGTAGGATGAGCATGGTTTGCCAGTATTGACGTTCTCCACAGGTGTTCGCGCTGCATCATGTGCTCATGTGGCTAGGGGGGCACAATGCATGTGTGCCCCTGCTGTGCTGCCAGTTGCTGCATCGATTGCATGTGAACGCGCTAGCGAGCATCTGTCTCGATCGCAGTGTGGGCATTAGTAGTAGAGCTAGTAGCCCCCCAGCAGTGTGCTATGCCCTGACCGGTGACCGGTGACCGGTGACTTCTCTTAGCGCTTAGCTGCTTACGCTTAGCGCTTACATCTCCCAGACACGACCCTGACACGACGCAGACTTGCCACTCTCCCTCCACACCACGGAGATAGCTGTGTCCGCTGGGCCCCCGTGCCAAAGGCCAAGACAGCCAAATCATGAGCAGCCAGGGGCAGTCCTCCGGCCTGCGTGGGAAAGGGGTTTGAATCAGTTCAACGTAAGTTCAACGTATTAACGCTCTGAAGTAGTAAAAACTGGAACTCAGTTAAGCCAATGTAAGCTTTAAGCGCAGGAGCAAGCTTTAAAACTTGAAGCTTTAAGCTTTAAGCCTCAGGCCTTCGGATCTCCCACAGAACTCTTCAGGACTCGGACCTCCGAGTTTCTAGCCATTGTTGTTCCGGGGAAGGCGCCCGTTCGACCATCGGGGACCTTGCAATCTGGTAAATGGGAGAATGGTTCGTCGCTACGTGTATACTCTTCGTGCCCGACCAAGTATATAAATGCTCCTTGTCTTTTGGGTCTTATCAAACTGTATCGATTGTCGGGCTTTTCCGTTAAAAACGTTTAACGTCGGCTACCGGTGACAAATCCTTAATCCAATGCGGAAGCTGACCGATCGATGATCGCCCCCAGGGTACTACCCCAGTACCACCCTGTACTACCTGGTACTTCTGCATCGACTATCCGAGACATTGTCAGACAGGACTGTTGGAGCTCCCGCCGGAAACTTATACGTACTTCTCATATGCCAACGAGGTGTGTCTTAAAGTGTCCCTGGCGTCGCATCTCCATCGCGCCCTCTCCACATGTTCTGATTGCAACCACATGGTGGCCACACCGCTCTCGGTAGTCCAGTACGCCCCTGCTTGTGCTTCTCAACGCGTGCCCGCACAGTGTTGGACACGTTTTGGGCCGTGGCACGTCATGGCGGACGCCATGGCTTTTTTATTCAGATGGAGGCGCGTATATACCGCGCGAAGGTGTGTGTTGAAGGTGTTGCAATAGGTTGCAGCTGTGCATCCATATGGGCTGCAATAAAATCGCATTTTTGGTACGTACCAACAAAGAACAGAAATCGCTCTCTCCAAAACGTTTCGCCTCTCACAAAAAAGTCAATAGCAGCATGTTGATGGGCGCCAAAAACCCATTTAGGGAATCAGGAGAATCGCCACCACAGATCAGGACCTTCAGTGATGCCCGCCATCCGTTCCATGCCCGCCGTAGCGCGTGTGGATACGGATGAACGTGGTAAACATCCGAACGGTGACTGATGAACAATCTCAATCCTAGTCACTTCCTTCCAGTTCCCAAGCACCTTGCTCTCGCCGTCTTGGTGGCATAGTACCCTCGCGTCGTCAGAACCAAAGGGAAGAAGGGTTCTTGGGTGCATCACTGGCACTTGGCGTTCTTGTCGCATTCTGCTTTAATTGGTACAGCAACTGAAGCAGCTCCTTCTCCCGGCGTTCCAAAGGCGTCGCAGTCCTCTCGTGCACCACCCTCCCCGGTACGCAGCTATCGCCTCTCCTGTGTTCACGAGTCCCGTGTAACGTGCAGTCCATGTAAGACCGGAGGAACCCAAGGGATTGGGTGAAGAACCTCTGGAAATGTAGAGCAATGCAATCGCGATGGTGGTGGTTGAGGTCTAAGCCTTGTGCCACACCTAGAGACAGGGGTTCAGACAAGCCTGAGTATACACGTGGAGGCTTCGGAGGACAAATCAGGGGTGAAGGGTGATGAGGCGCCTTGGCCTAAGTACGGGACCACGGGTCCCAACAGTCCACCTTCATTCCTGATCCTCCGATTGCTCCAGGTCCCATCACTCGATATAGTCAGTACTCATCACCTTCCTCCCATGTCTCGTCCCATCGTCGTCCGCTACAGTCGGCTCGTTGTGAATGTGGATGTGTAGTCTGTACGACGGAGACTTAATATCATTCGGTTGTTGTTCAACATGCTACTGAATGAACACGAGAAAACGGTCGATCTGTAGAAGAGCGAAAAGACACAGAGAGTCACGACCTGCAAACACACGATCCAGCAAGTATTGATTCAAGTACTAAATGGAGAGCAGGAAAGGGGGATGGCGGTAAAAGGGAGAGGACATGCATATGCGAGAGAGGGACGAGGGGCGGCGGGACAGCCCGCAAAAGTGGCTTGGCTGGCTTGGCCTGCTATCCTATCACTTATCGCGTGTCACGCGCACGCGTTACGCGTCACGCGTCACGACATTAACTTCAATGTTCAACTGAACACTGAATGTTCAACAGGTTAAGTTCAGAACATTTAAAAACCTGCAATCTGGTGATTTCTTGCTGACGTAACGTGACCGAGAAGAGAAGGTGAAAGAATGAAATGTCACTCATTACTAAGCTACACCTGGTCCTCGCCCAGGTCCAAGGCCGTTAGCGTCGCCGAGTTCGACCACCATTGGCGATACGATGGCCTCGCGCGCACTGCTTTCGCTGCGACCAGCGCTCCGCCCCGCCGCACTTGGGCCCCGGCTGCTCTCAACCAGCGCACGGGTCCAGTCAGCCGACTCCCACAGCCATGCCGCTGGCGACCATGTCAAAACTACCCCTCAAGATCGGGCCGCCGTGCCGGTTTCGTTGAACCAATGTGGTTTTGGAAGTGGGCTGGTCCCGTGGTGGGCTCTGTGCTGTATGTCCACTTGATTGACTCCAAGATTGAGGAGGACAAGTGGTACAAAGTCAACAACTTGATCAAATCGTTCCAGAACGCAGTAAGCACCATGAGCGAGACGCGCGAAGAGTCGCTGGCGTCGAGTGTGGAAACCTACTCCGCCGAACGGGAACGCGCGGAGCTCATGCTCTTCTTCCAATCCATGGAGAACCCCACCAAGCATAGGTTCCACCAGCCTTAGTATGTTACTTTCTCCCTGTTTCCTCTTTGTTGAGAAATATGTTTTTTTGCTAACCTTGGCTCATGTGTTTGATTCTATGAGCCCCCTCGACAACCCTGTGGGTGCCGTGTCGAAGAACGTACCGCATTACACCTTTAAGCACAACTTCTGCTAATCGAATGACCCGCGGTACAGAGGATTGATGACCTCAGAGTTGCGATTGGACAACGATGCCGCCATACTGTTTCGTAGCACTGTCTACCATACAGCCTCGCATGTCTGGCTCGTTCCTTTTCTTCCTCCTGCACTCCGCCTGAGAGGCCATGTGTGGTTGCTGTCCTCGTCCAACCAATTCCATCCCTCCCCCCCTGACTTGGCTGAACTGGGTATCCGGTTCCAAAAACTTCGAACGAGGAGAGATCTTAGCATAATTTGTTTTGGTCGGCGATGTTAACTGCCGAGGGATATGATGGCCAGGACCCGGTGGGGCTGTCATTTGCGTACTCCCATCGAACTTGGGTTAGTTCCTCGGCACACCTGCTGGCGCATGATGTAGATGCTCAGTGTGCTTCTAGGCAGTCGTTCCTCTTTCCTGGTAGTCGCTCTTTCCATTCTTCTATCGCCATATCTCTCTGATGGAGTTTTCACACCCAGATGCATTTCCTTCATCTTCACAATGGATTTCGCCATGCATGTTATTGCTCCTATACAGTCTTGCTGAAGCTCAGTGATCAGTGCGTTACTATAGTGTGGGCGGTTATTGCGGGAGAAGAGCGGGATGAATGGATGGAGCGCTTGGCCTTTGGTCCTAATAATAGAAAAGATGAAGGCACGGTCGCGAAAAAGCCGACCACACTTGTGATTTGCTCTCCTTCGACCGAGAGCAGTGGGACGGGCTGAGTGCGCCGACGGCAGATGCAATGAGATGCTCGCTGAAATAGACGCGTGTCAAAAATAAAAAGTGTAGACCTCCCACATTCTCGGTGCTGGGACATCCACCCTGCTTCGCATTGCCCATATACACTGCAAAGGACCTCGCCATCACCTCTAATAGAGGACATCAGCGTCTCTGCGCGAGTGGACCTGCTATATGTACAGTTTGTTTTGATTTGGGGAGGGGGGTTCTTGCCAATGTGGAAGGCCTACATATGAATCATCTGCCATAGGCACATCAGTTTCGTACTCAGGTTCTCTGCTGCTATTCCCAGTAGTCTTTCGCGTGCTAGCGGGGCGCTAGAGATCGAACTGGTCAGCGGTCAGTCAGCGCTCAGCGCCGTAAGCCTGACCGGCTCAGCCACGCTTTGTCTGCACTTGCCTTCAATGTTCCTTCAGAGCTTCAATCGAGCCCCTGCTGGCCGCTCAGACTGAACAAATCAAAACGCTAGTATGAGGCAGTGAATATGACGTGTGTGGGGCGCAAATGTGTGGACAACAGCGGCATTAATGACTAAAACCTAGTTCTGATGTGGTTGCGCGGTTGGGTTTTGGCGTGGCAAGAATGGCTTGAGGAGAGGAGGCCTGAGTACATGAGTGCCCCACTCAGTACTCTCAGTACTAGGCTCAAAACTGATATGGGGGGGTGGGATTGTCACACCAGTGACGGGGCAGAAGAGAGGACCCCGCCTGAGGCGCTGAGGCCGGACGAAGCGTGGATGTAGTAGGGCAAGGCGTGGCGATCCAAACCAATTCGGACTGTAACACGGACCATGGAAGCTGTGCTCCTCAGGGTGGCTTTGCGAGAGGGCGATGGAGAGAGGGAGAGCGGCATAAAGGCACACTGGCGCTGGGCTGCAATGATGTGCAGAGATAGGCAGGCACTGCGCCAGCGAAGCTGAGCTGGGCGGGCAGCACGCTGGCGCAGTGCGGAGGGTGACCCGTTCGCACCCTGGCAGGTTGCGGATGGCACGAGAGCAGTTTGGCCGCCCCAGCGGCCCACCGGCGCCGACGTACTGAGCAGCCCGAGGCGCTGCCTGATGCGGCCTGATGTGGCCTAGTGCTGCCTCCATGCGCGGGCGGTCAGGGGAGATGGGCAAAATCGACGACACGAACGGGATGTTTTCCCGCAGCGCACCAGCGCACCCCACTCGGCGTCTGTGCGTCCGTCTCGGCCCTTCCTACCACCTTCTCCCCCGACGTCTCCCCTCCTCGTGCCGCCGCGACGGCTCTCAGATCAGGTGTGCAGAGCAGCCGAGTTGGCGCTGGTCCCTCTCCCCTGCCGCTGCTGCCACGCCCACGTGTGCTCCAGCTCCGTCCAGGCGCCCTCCATGTCAAGTGCCACTCATGCCCCGGCCCCAGCCACCGCCACCGCCCCACCCCCCACCCTGTCCCCCGGCCCAAGGCGACTCCGGCCCCGCGTGTAGTGCACGACGCAACAGCAGATATTCTCCTCCATCACGTGCGCGTCCCGACGACGTCTTCCGTCCCGCGCGGAGGCCATTTCCAGCAGCCAGTCAGGGACACGCATCGTTGGGCCTTTCCTTGCCTCTTCGCCAGCAGATGTCCTCAGCACCGCCAAAACTGTGGGTACGAGCCGTTGTTGCCCCTGGCTCCTATCCGACCAGACCTTCCTTTGGAGCTCAAGGAGCCTGTGGAGCCACCTTCTCTGTACTGGTTCCTAATGCGACTGCCACGCTTCCTCGCCGACAAACACCAGCACAGCAACACATGTTTGTGGGCAACCAGATCCTGTCATGCTACCCAACTGCCGACACTGAAGTAGTCCAGGGCACTTGGAGCGAGTTCATCTGGAATCAAATTATCCCCTCTTTCGTCAGCGGGGAGCTGTCGACGTCTACCTTTTCCGCCAGGACACGATACCGTCCAGGCCTCCTGGCTTAGTGAGAACAATAATCTCGGCCGGCTTCCCTTTTCCCCCAATGATGGTTGGTGGCAGGACATGCCGGATGCTGATTCGCTCGCCCCGGGAGCTAACCAGACGTGGGCCTTTTACTTTGTGATCACCCAGGCGGGCCAGGGGTTGAGTTCAAGCTATAGCCGCCTCTCCACCTGGTCCGCCATCCAAACTGCGCTTCCCTCGTCGTTTGTATCATCCCGTTCTTCTGCCTCGGCCGCGAGCCTCAGTTCCGCCAGCGTAGCCTCTGCCAGTGCTTCCTCCGCCAGTGCAGCTTCCGCAAGCTCGGCATCTCTTGCTTCTCTGTCATCCCTAAGTGTGAGTGTCTCCTCTGGCACAGGGATCAGTCTTTCCACCACTACCGGCCTCACGACCGTCTCGGGTTCACTTTCGACATTTACTACGGTCGTACCTGTGTCTGGCACCTCCGTCTTACCACCTGGGGGGACAAGCGGGTTGTCTGGAGCCTCACTCACTTCATGGGAATCTTCTGTGATCAGCTCCATCTCAACGGGAATCGTTTCCTCGCTCAGGAGCCAAGGCCAGAGTGGGACGCAAACCTCAGCTGCGACGTTAACCACCGTGGCGCCTGGTGGTTCGGTTATCACACTGACTGCAACAGCCGAGGCAAATGGTGGATCACTCAATGGGTCCCAGTCGAGGCATCTCGCTTTGCCAGTGTACGCAATTGTTCTCATCTCTGTTTTTGGTGCCCTGGCCCTGCTGCTTGCCCTGGGTATGGCCTACCTTATTCTGCGTTGGTGGCGCCGGAGACAGATAGGCTTACTGGCCCCTTCTACCGCCATGGATTCCTCCGATTCGAACACACCCATGATGCGAGACGCGGAAAATCATCCTAGCTCCTCACTATCCACACCAACTGGCAACCCTGGTTCAATAACTGAGGCCGGCACAGGCGCTGGAGTTGTGGCGGGAGCGGCAACTGCGGCAACTGCAGCTGCAGTAGGATCACATCGAGAACCCAAACCCTCCGCCATCGATCCCGATCGATCTGCCTCTCTTTTCTCGCCGGACGCAGGCATTACTTCAGATGAGGCGACACGTATGGCTGACGCGTTCCGCGCAGCATTGAGGCAACCTGACTTTCCTGCCTTGAGCTCAGCGACCGCGGTCGGGGCTACGGTCGGGGCAGCCGGGGCAGCCGGGGCAGCCGGAGGGGTGAGTGGATCTGGCGGACCAGGCTCTTCCATTGCATCCCCTGTAGACCCCAAGGACTCACCTGCGACTACAACAAACCCTCAGCCTGGATCAGGAAAGTTGCCGCAGAGACCTACCCCCATCCTTACCTCTGTTGGGCACCGACCACAATGGTCCGGATCCATGAGCAGTCCCTTAGCGGGTACGCCGCGTAGCGTTCCCTCTGCCATCCATTCGACCGACATCACCGCCCAAGCCTTGCTTGCGAGTGAGCTTGCTTCCGAAGGTCGAGATGTACGTGAAGTGGAACGCGGGCGCGTAGACGTTCCGCGGGAAGGTTGATTTCCTACTTTTCGCACCCTCTTCCTCTCCCCTCCCCCCGCCTATACCTCTCGTCACTGTTACGTCCCCTCCTCCAGCCGCCTGCCTCGCTAGGCGCCATGGCTGTGGACTCATCCCTTTATCCTTCTTTCTTGTCGACTCTGACCATTACGTCTTGATTCCCCTTTCGCCGTTCTCTTGTGGTCTTTCTTTGTGCACTTTTTTATGCTGTATCCTCGTCCTTCTTCGTTGTTTCGACTGCCATTTTTTATCTGTTACCCTATCTTCGGCCTAGGGCTGTTGGACGCATAGTGTCTTCCCTTCTTTACTTCCAGGCCGTGCTGGTCACAGTTGCTGGGATATCTTGAAGTTGGTCAAATCTGCTGGCGCCTTGTTTAGCTGAGAACGGAGGGTTATCTCTGGTCTAGCTTCGTTGTGTATATCCGTCGCGTGCCTTTGCACCCTCCTGGCAACTTGTGCTCTTGTTCGTCTGGGGAACGCCCATTAGATCGATAATCCAGCTACTATAGCCATACAGGCCTTCCATGAACAGGCAGGCTCATCATATCTATTTGTTCTTGCAATGTTTAGTCATATTCAAGCACACTCCGGACCACCTGCGACCCCACCCTCTACATGGCGCAAGTCACGGTGAAGGAGGCGAATAATGTCATTGCGACCTCCTTGGATAGCCGGGCCAAAAGTGAAGCATCATTCCGCACTGGACGGAAGAAAGGGCAGATACGCATGGCGCGTTATGCCAAGAAAATGACTGGCATCAGTACTCGAACTCAGAGAGCGTCTTTGGTTTGGGGTGCCGTGTATGCCTAACGCAACCAGGACCGCCCATGTGCGCCAAACGTGATCTCCGTCGTCACCATGCCGAGCAAAAACCAGATCAATAGAGCCCATAGGTACGCTTTGAAAAGAATCCGCTGCGCCCGTCGCGATGCCTCAAAGTCGATCAGCAATGGCGTTTCCGTTCTCGCTCGCCTGCCAGGAAGGGGAGTGGGGTATAGGTATTCTCCCCGGGCCCCCCACGAAAGGAGATGTCTTCACAAAGTGGGTGTCGATGTAAGTACCATACTGGGGGTAATATGGTATACCGAGAAAGAGAAAGAAAAAACGTACGATGCATAGGAGCAGGGTGATGAAAAGGAATGGGGAAAAGCTGCTGGACCTGTATGGAGAGTAAGACGCGCCAGCATGCGCAGGAGTGACAGGGACTGTAGCGGCGAGCGAAGCATTATGTGCTGCCGCCACCTCGGCGGGACTTGCGATGGGCGTGTACGATGGTGCAGGCTCCGAGGGGCCAGGGCCAGAGCTGCGTTTGGACATTCCTTGTGCGAGATGGCGATGGTGGTATACTTCACAAAACGACTGAGAAACGTGGCGATGGTGGTAGACTTCTCTACACGACTGCGAAGCGTGGCGATGGTGGTATACTTCACTAAACGACTGCGAAGCGTGCTTTTTTATGAGAGCTGTACTTTCGCTCCGCCGAGCATGCAATTTACCATTACGCTTTGTTTCAATTGTGCCAGCTGCCGCACCAGGATAACGATATTGATTTGCAACACGAGTCTGCCTGGCTATTTTACGACGAGAAAGTGGAGCAAACCGGCGGGTTTTCGTTTTGTGTGCAACGTCCACTTTTCTCTTTCTGCACCACACCCCATGCCCCAAGGCGGCCTTATTTCCCCGTGTCCATCCCTTGTTAATCTCACTCCACCCAAATAAGGGGGAAAGTCGCCCTATCATACTTCCTTTTTGTCATTCCCATCAGGGGGGCGAGATAATCAATTAACGGTATGGCAGCGTTTGCACCCACAGCTGCGATACACCTCCTATACCTAGTGGGCCGATAGTGTAGGCGATCAAACTCGCGCATAACCTTTTCCTTACTTGTGATCGAAGCCAGCAGCATATATAGTGCCCATTCATGAGAATCTCCCTGTTGATTTCCCTCTTTGAAGTATTAGCATTCTATGGGCGGTAGCCAAACGCCGTACTCTGTACCGTTATATCACAACTTTCGCTAGGGATCAACACATGCCCGATGTGCTCCGCACCTCTGCTGTTCGCGTTGCAGGACCCGATGCAGATAGGGTCCGCGCAGGGCTTTGCAGTGACATGCCACCACACTGTGTTCATTGTTGGAGAGGACCTATTAAGCCGATCAACTCTTAGAAGGACGGACGAATGACCAAACCAGATATCCCGACCTGGATAACGTCTACGTCCTCTCCGTTAGGCACTAACTAGCGCCTTGACCAAAGCCGAAACCGTCTTGGACGGTGCACGGACCTTGTCAACCTTCTTGTTGACAGCAGCCATAATCTGGCCCATGGCGCCCTTGCCCTTGGGGTCGATCCCAGCCTCGGCGACAACTTGCTGGATGATCGCAGAGATCTCTTCTTCTGAGAGCGGTTGAGGGAGGATTCTTGAATCACTTGAGCCTCTTCCTCCTCTTCGTGGCGAGATCTTCCCGGTTGCCAGCGCGGAACTGGGCCGAAGCTTCCTGACGACGCACAAGTGCCTTTTGTACCACCGACAAGAGGTCCACCGACTCGGGATCCTTCCCGGCAATCTGAGCATTCTTCTGGGCATATTGATAGTCACTCAGAAGCGACCGGATGACACCGGCCCGCGATGAGTTTTTGGCCCGCATCGCCGTCATCCGTTCAGCCTTGAGCGTGGCAAACAGGTCGCCTTCGCACACCCGCGCACGCTGCAGCCAGCACACCGCCACATGATCAGTGCATGAACAGACAAAGAGTAGCGCGTACTGGACAGACGTGCGGCCAGGTTCACGCGCACAGCGGATGTGCGCGCGCCAGCCAGAGAACGGATAAAGAGGGCTTGCATGACGAAGATGGTGGGTTCTAGCCTGCCCTGCAATGCGGCGGACAGCACATCCAAATTCCAACTTCGCCAGCAAGAAGAACTGCGCCAACAGTTCAAATTTCAATGTGCCTTCCTCATGTGGTGCATTCCCCATTTGCGCCTTCGTTGTGGGGGGAGGGTATTGTAGCGAGGCAAACTACTCCAGTGTGCCAAGGGTATAGCCGGACACTGCTACTTCTAATCACACGCAAGCCTTTACAAAGCACGTTGGCTGGGAGGAAGGCGGGCAGCTGATGGGATATTTTGCGGTTGTTGCTTTCTTTTTTCTTCTTTTAATTCCCTACGACTGCATTACTGGCAATTTAAAATTTTACCATGAGCCTCTCCTTAGCTCAGTTGGAAGAGCGTCAGATTGTAATTGGTCAAGTGGAATCATCCGCTCTGAATGTCCTGGGTTCGACTCCCAGAGGGGAGATTTTTTTGTCGCCTGCGAACAGCAGTTACATTGTTTTGCACGTATCAGGTAACATCGTTCAGGACCATCAGCATAAAGACGCGCTTAACAAAATGTGGACACCACGAATCGCACTATCCTCCAACTTCGAGTCCCTGCGGAAGGGGGCCGACTGTCCACTCTGCTCAAATGAACTGCTACGCAGATATGGTGCTGTGACGCGGTCATGTATCCGCCCATCAGCACCAACATTTACTGTGAATTACCCATAGACGCGGTTCCTCCAACGACCTTCTTCTTGATGACAACAAAAGCACAGAGGCAGCTCAAGCAAACGGAAGCTCCTCTCCGTCACACCTGCGTCTATCCTCAAAAGAGAAAAGGATAGAGTTTTTGCCTCTGTTGCGAGATCATGGAAAACAATCAAGTTTTGATTGGCTCCGAACTACCGCTATAGGGTTGCTCCCGTGTCACATGTCACGTCCCTCTCCAACTCTATATGTTCTGGCCAACATGTATGGGATCGAGCCCACCGCCACGGAAGGTCATGAAAGTGGGGGCTCTGCTCTTCGCCTGATGAAGAAGCATCCCACTATCTCTGCACAAACACGTATCCCAAACAGTATATAGGCCCAGAAGGGCGTCTCCATTTCAATGGAAAGCTACTGTGAAGGAGATAGGCGGTAGACGAAAAAGAAGGCTACCAACAGATAGCCAGGAAAAAATGGAGACTACCGCTCTCGTCCAACATCCGTCATGTGATGATATGATGATGGCCTGTGTCGATGGCCGCTGCTGTTTGCTCTAATACAAACCGACCCTCCATACAAACACAAGCTAGCCAAGCTAGCCAGATGGTTCTGTCAACTAAGAAAGATGGAGGGATATAATGATCGAATCGAGAGGATCCCTTCACACCAATGGGTGTAATGAATGTTGGACAGCAAGTACCTCTCTGGGGGCATACAGCAGCCAGAACATAACACGGAACCGACGATTGAAGCTTTAGCAGGGAGATACAGAAAGCTGAATAGTGGACGAGGCAGGAGCAGGCGCAGAAGTTCAAGTAAGCGGGGAGAGTAAGGGAAAGGGGTTATACGTTGAATCCGAAAATGTGCGAAGAGAACCAGCTGGCACTAATTAACGGCTGATGCCATTCAAGCGCATGGTGGATGTAGTAATATCTGTGTCCACGATTGACGCTTTGTCGCTCAGACGACCAATGCGGCGGTTTTGGTCATCAATCTCGGTACCCATAGCTACGCCGAGGCGGTGCAGGTTTCCGCCAATCTGGCCCAGTTGGTCCATGTTGTCGTCTACTTCGTCTTCCAACTCATCATCAGAGGCGGTAGCCTCAAACTGGTAGCGCGCTCTTTGGGCCAGCTTAGTGGCTTGTGGGTCAGCAGTAGCAGAATCCTTGTGACGACCGAAGGCAAAGTCGACTTTCCAAATCGGGAACTGCTTCCTGGTCCACCTAACGAATCATCCACCCGGCGTTGAGCGCCATATGCCTCAGCGCGGAGTCGTTCACGTTCCTCACGCTCGTCAATGTGACGATTAACGATCCGCGCCTCTTCAGCAGCACGTTTGTGCGATTTGTTCAGGGTAATGTTGGGACGGAAAATGGACCGATTAAGCCGCTCAATTTCACGGGCATTGTCGTCAGCGCGGTGAGCATACGCCTTCGACAGATCCAAGTTGCGTTCTGTGTCGGCCAGCTTCTCACTCTGATCGATCGCCCAGCGCATCATGCTGTTCATCGCCGTCTCCTCAGCCTCGCGAGCCATGCGCAGAGCATTCCGGACGAGCTTAGGGTCTCTTGCTTGGTGAACCGAATTTGCTGCTTGACTGCCTCCACCTCCTCATCCGATTCCGTCTGCTCCACCTCTGCACCTCGTTCCCGTATTCGTCCCGCTTAGGGCATTGCCCGGTGTCGCGCCATACTCCTCCTCGAGCTCCTGCTGGGCCGTCTTTGCTGCCTGTGAATGAGAGCCATAGCCTTCCCGTTGCGAGCCATAAGAATTGTACGCCGACACGCCAGACTGAGGGGTCGAGGTGCGTACCCTCCACCTTGCTGGCCATAACCGCCACTTGGCTGTCCGTACCGTCTTGGTTACCGTAGACACCTGCATTACTGTAGACACCTGCATTGCCGTAACCACCTGGGTTGCCATAGCCACCATCGGCCGGCTGGGCTGCTGGACGGGCGGGATCTTGCCTGCATCGCGGCGCTGGCGAAAGCGGTCGTAACCGTTACCGATCTTGCCCCACACCGCTTTGGGAGGGTTGTGCGAATCGTAGCCGTTGGGATCCTGGCCATTGTTGGCGGAGGGCTTCTCGCCAGGCAGCGGTTGGTTGCGGGCACCAGGGTTGGCCGGCACATTGTAACGCGGTGCATACCCATTCGAGCGCACCGGTGGCAACGATGGCTCACCCGGGGGCTTGGGGATAAACTAGAGGGGATAAATGTCAGTCTGATTACTAGGACGGATCTCCCCAGTACACACGTGGTCTTTGAAGCCCATTTGGTCGGGGGTGCAGGTGAAGGGTGAAGGCGGAAGGTGGGATGGTGGTGGGGTGGTGACTGTTGCTTGTACTCCTAAGGCTGTGTGCGCGAGCTGTGGCCCGCTGTGGCGCCGGCGGTGGCGCAGACCACGGTGTCCGATAACCCAAAACAAGGCTTTGCCTCCAACGGGGCGCTGTGCCGAATACAAGTCTAGGGTGATCGGCCATCGTTTTCGCGGGGCTCGCATCTGTACTATGTCCATGTCTATATACCATCGTTCTGCCAGTGCGCGCGAGCAGCAGTGTATACAAGCACATCGGATAGTATGGAAGCGTAGAGGAGATGGGGCATATGATCACTGAGATATGAAGAGTGAAGCCAGCAATCAAGGGATGTCGAGCACACCCTTGAGCTTCTTGATCAGCCTCTTTTCATCGGTCGAGACAGTGTCCCAGAACAAGTCCTTCAAGCTGTCGATCGACGCCCGAGAGATCTTGGACACAATTTCGTCCGACTCGAGAATTTGTTTGCCCACCTCAATCTTGTTCATTCTCAATCTTGACGGCCACACCAGCACCCACCCCTTCTTGGTCACCAGTTGTTTGTCCGTCTTGTTAATCTGTAGTGATACTACCCGTCCCAAGTCCACCGTCGTCTTCTTTTTTGTTGCCGGGTCAACCTTGACGACCGCCAAGGGCGTTCCCACGCGCAGCGAACCATCGATAATGTCCACACCGAGAATCAACGGCGAACGGTTGGTAAACACGTGCAGGATGCGAAGACGGCAGGGCCAGACCGCGACAGGAGCGGCAGCGGCACGACGTTGTGCCAAGATCTCTTGGTTGTAAGCGGTGAAGGCATCAAAGAGATGGTAGATAATGTCGGCCTGGAAGATGCGAATCCCCAGCTCCTCTGCCAGACGAGCGGCCTCCTTGTCCACCTCCACGTCAAAGCAAAGCATGGCAGCAAACTCAGGCGCCTTTTCCAGCATGGTTGCGGTGCGCATCACATCCTTCTTGTACACAGGACCAATGTTGACGCTTGATACAGGGATTTTGCTCTGCTTGAGGAACTCGAGTAGCGCCTCGAGCGATCCCAACGTCGAAGCCTGCACCGACACACCCCGACCCGAGCGGTCAATGCTGTTGAGGAGCGAAGTAAGGTCACCCATCACCTCATCCTTCAGGTCATCTTCATCATCGTCAGGGCCGACGACGAGAAGACGGGACCCAGCCACAGCCTGCTCCAGATCAGGGGCCGCAATCTTGACGCCCATCGCCGCTTTAATCTCCTTGTGATGGACGTAGGAGCCCTTAACCCGCATCTCCTTGAGTGGCTGTGGAGTGAGCAGTGCACGCACTTGGGTCACGATCGCTTGCCCATTCAATCCAGCCACGACAATCCGGTCACCTTCATGGAGAATACCATTGCTGAGCACAACATCAATCGTAGTGCCCAACCCTTCAATGACCTTGACCTCGAGCACTGTTGCCTCGAGTTCTGAGAGGTACATGAGCGCTCCGCTCATCCGAGTCTGGGTAAGCTCCGTGAGTAGTTGGAGCATGTCGGGAATACCCTCTCCAGTGTGAGCCGATGTGGGAACAAGTGAGACGGTCTTGCGAACGTCCTTGTTCTTGAAGTACAGCTCCGCGTTAAGCCCTTGCTCGGCGAGCGCCACCCTGACTGCCTTGAGGCGATCATCAAACTCGGATTGAGTGCCCCTGTTCTGGTTGTCCCAGCTCAGGCGGAAGCCATTGTTGGGGGTCGCTTTCCAACCATAGAGACGATCGATTTTGTTGAGGGCCACAATGAAGGGGGTCTTACTATCCCGCAGCAGACGGATCGACTCCAGAGTTTGGGGCTCGAGACCGTGCATGATGTCAATGACAAGAATGGCAATGTTGCAAAGGGAAGTACCACGGGAGCGGAGGTTGGTAAACGACTCGTGACCAGGCGTGTCAATAACAAGGAGACCAGGAATCTTGTACTCGAATTCGCCCTTGGGGTCAATCACACGAGTCTTGGCCCTGATGTTCTCCACGGGGAAGTATGTGGCACCGATTTGTTGTGTATGCCACCTGCTTCGCCTTCCTGGACGTTGGTCTGACGGATCTTGTCGAGCAACTTCGTCTTGCCCGTGTCGACGTGACCCAGAATACAGCAGATAGGCGACCGAAGATTATCCTTGGACCGGGCTTGCATCGCTTCCTCATGCCGCTTCAGCCTGCGCTCGTGAGCCTCCTCCTTGCGTGCTTGCTCCATCTTTTGCCGAGTCGTCAACTCCTCGTCTGAGCTGCTCTCCTCGTCTGAGTCATCATCCGAATCCTCCTCTGAATCTGAAGGGGGTGGCGCTGCTTTCTTGCCGTTGGCCCCAGCCTTTTTAGGCGGTGCGGCCTTTTGGGCACCGGATGTGGCAGGCTTTTGAGTCTTTTGGTTATCCTCCACATCCGAGTCGGCATCCCAGTCGTCCAAGTCCCCCCCTTCGCCGTTCTCGTCTGACTCGGCATCCCAATCATCCAGGCCATCATCGTCGTCCTCAGCTGGCTTCTTACTTTGCTCGGCCTCCTTGGCCTTGCGGGCCTCTGCCTCACGCTCACGAGCCTCGTCTTCGGCCTTCTTTCGGGCTGCCGCGGCCGCAGCAGCTTCTTGCGCCGCAATTTCCTCGGCTGTAGGGGGCGTCTTCTTTTTCTTCTTATTGTCGTACACAACGCGCTTTTTCTTCTCTCCCCCGTCCGCGGAAGGATTGCGCCGCTCGAGCACATCGGCCGATACTTGACCTGCAGCAATCATGGCCTTCAGTCGCTGCTCAGCCTCCTTCTGCTTCTTCTTTTCGGCCGGGGTGAGCAGCTTGCCTTCCTTACGCAGCTGCTCTTTCTTGAGACGCTCCTTTTCCTTCTTGGCCAAGCGGGCAGCCTCCTTGGCCTCCGCTTCCTCACGCTCCTTGCGTTCCTCCTCTTCCATCCGCTTGCGTTCTGCCTCCTCAGCCAAACGAGCCTCCTCCTCAGCCTTTTTACGCGCTTCCATCTGAGCACGGAGCATAGCCAGTGCACCTGTTGGCTTCTTGCCACCCGCGGGTGCCTTGTCTCCCCCCCGGCACCCTTCTTTTTCTTGTTCTTGCTTTTCGAATTAGAGGAGACATCACCTTCATTTTGGTCCGCATCCCCAGCCGTAGGAGATGATTCTGTTTTGGGCTGCGCATCCGCGGCAGCGCGCTTGGCATCCGCAGCAGCCTTTTTAGCTGCCTTCTCCTTTTCTTTTTTCAAGCGCTCTTTCTCCTTCTTGGTTAGAAGCTAGAAACACACCACATACAGTCAGTACTTTATCACACTTGAAACCATCTGTAAGAGTCACGTACCTTCGGAGCCTCATCCTCCTGAGCCGGCTTGGCCGGCTCGGCCGCAGCAGGCTTGGGTGCTGGAGCTGGGGGTTGCGTCTCCTCCGCCGTTTCGGCAGGGGGAGGAGCATCGCCAGTAATTTCTGCTGCTTCGGCCTCAAGCTCGTCCCAGTTAACTTCATTCTTCTTCTTGTTCTTCTTGCCTTTCTTGGACGCGGCCTGGACACTGGCCATTAGGCCACCACCAAAGTCGTCGTCCTCTGCCACAGGAGGTGCGGGGGCGGGAGCAGCGTCGGTGTCCTCAGCGGCAAGCTGCGCAGGAGGGATAGTTTCTCCGAGTTCGGCCTCCCAATCGTCATTGGCAGCCTTGCGGCCTCCTTTTTTCTTTCCCATCTCGAGTACCTAGGGGTATGGGAGGGGGGAGAGCGTGGTGGTGAGTTTGGCGGCAACGTCGGCCACCTCGGCGGCAAACGCTTCAGATCCCCTCGCTTCAGGCCCCGAGAAGAGAAAAAAAGGGTTTCGGAACAGCCGAGGGGCAGTGTCCACCCAACCCTAGTGAACGCCCTGACGTAACTGGCACCTCCCAGTCGATCGGTCGGTCGCAGCAGACCAACATAAGCCTTGACAACATCGGCCCTTGCCACGGCCACCACCGCTTCCCCCACCCTCGACACTGGACGACTGGGGCTACCACAAGAAATGTCGGCCAAGAACATTTGGATTGCGGCAGGAGAGGGTGACCTGCCCCGTGTGCGCCACTTGGTCGAGACGGAGGGTTTGTACATGGACCCGCAATTTCTGGCGCTCGCGGGCTTTCGCTAACCCCATGTGCTCAGGCCTAAGCCCAACTGTCCCGGATGAGTTCACCTACACCCCGGTCCACGCTGCTGCGTCATATGGACACATCGACGTTCTACGTTTCCTCCTCACACATTCCTCTTGCCCTCCCAACGGTGTCAATGTGACCGACGACGATGGTGAAACGCCCTTGTTTGTTGTGGAGCAGGCGCCGGTCGCAGACGTTCTTCTCCAACTCGGCGCTGACCCAGGACACAAAAATCTCGAGGGACAAACGGTATGTTTTTTTTTTTCTTTTATTTGTACTTATTGAAAGTGGTGTACTGAGCCCCCCTCCCTCCTCTCTATCCCCTCAGGCATTAGATAGTGCCTTGGAGAATGGCCACATTGAGGTGGCGGAGCTCCTGGCTGCAAAGACGGGTGTTACCCGTCCCTTGGCACCAGCTAACGATGAGGACGAGGAAGACGCGCGCATTGCTCGGGACTTGGCCGCAGCCGAGCACGTGTCCGGCCAGCCCAATGGTACATCTGCTGAGGATGGCAAGACTGAGGAACGTTCAGAGGCGCTCTATGCGGCGGTACAACAGATCATGCAAGCCGCTGACGCTCGCTTCCGCGCTGCGCACCCTACCGCCCCCCCAACGCCCAGGCCGAGTTGACGCCCGAAGAGGAGGAACGGTTGAAAGATTTGGTTGGGGCTTCTGTAGTTTCCCAGATCCTTGATGGTTGGACGCGCAGCCAAGAGGGGGCATGATGCACCACTTTCTTAATACGCTCCCGTTTCCACTCGCAATTCAGGTTGGGTTGAAACAAATGATGGATTGGAGTTAAAATGGGCATGGCCCTCACCCCCCCCCCCCCCCCCCCCCCAGGGCGGAGGGCAGGAGCGTCATGTCTATACATGTAGTCTGTTTATACAGAGCCCCAAAACAACGGAATCCCTGATGGGAATAGAACCAAAAGCCAGCGTAATCGCGGATGGGAAAAGAGGAGCAAACCGTCAAAAAGGAACAAGAGGGAAGAGTAATCATGCCTACCCGCACTCGCAAATGAGCTGGCCACCGAAGACGGGCGACTAACCAATTCATAATCGGTTTCGTTCTCATCTCCTTCCCCATCGGAGCGGAAAAAGACATCCGAGTCGGGGTACACATACGACTCGGTAGTGGCCTGCATGTCCGGAGTAAATTGACCCAACTGCACCGTTGATGACAATCCCGACATGTCCAATGTTACCGTCGATGGGTGAGAGTCATACAAGCTGGTTGAGACAAGCTGCCCCACCGTCTCTTCCAAATCCTGGCTCGAGACAACAGACGGGGCCACATGCGCAAGGACACGGGAGGGAACGGTAAGTGAGCTACCGCCTAGCTCATCATCATTCGACGGGGTCCTTCCATCAACAGTGTGTTCGACGGATCACGAACGTGCTCCGTATCCAACAGAGATGTTGTCGAAGCCGAGGTGGACAGCGCAGGGTGGGTAAGCTCAAAGTTGGAATCGGCCGAAAGGGTGGCCTCAGCGGTAGGAACTGTCTCCGAACTAAGAACTTGTTCAGTATCCAGAAGCGACGTGACTGATGCTGCCATTGGAGGCGTCAATGGCGTTGGGCATCGCTCCTGCTTGGGCTCAGAAAGCACCGACGTCCCGCTCGGGTCACGCTCAGGCTCGAGAGTGAACGCAAGCGGCGTGGTGCTGCGCTCGCGTTCACACTCAGAATTAAAGCCAGGGAAATGTGGGTGCTCTAGAGTAGAGCTTGATACAACGTCAGGGGTTGTGGCGACTTTCTGGGCAGGTGCTGTAGTGATGTTCTGGGCAGGTGCTGTAGTGATGTTCTGGGCAGGGGTTGTAGTGATGTTCTGGGCAGGGGTTGTGACGTTGTCCTGAGTAGGGGCAGTGACAACTTCCTGGGCAGTTTCTGTAGCCCGAGGAGCTGAACACATATCTTCCTGTGCAGGGCTGCGAGTCCGAGAAATGGGGCGAACAGCTCCGTCTAGGAAATGTAGGACTTGGGCCAAATCCAAAGCCTCGACCCCCTCGTTCAAAGCGCGTGGCGGTGATTGCGTGAGAGATGAAACCAAGTGGGGGCTAGACAAGAAAGCAAAGCGCATCTCTCTCGGTATGTGTGCCAGCTTGGATGTGCCCCGTCTGCTCAGGAAGTGTCCGCCGCAGGCTACTCGACTCAGCATCGATGGAGGGAGCAGGGCTTCCTTGCATACTCAGCACGGAGCTGGGTTGCGGTAACTTCATCTCATCCATCGATGAAGTTGGAAGCGACAGATGTGGCAGAGTGCACTCAGGTAGTTCAGCAGGGGCTGGTAATTCTGACTGGTACCATCCGCGGCCAAATGAAGCGGGTGATTTCGTTTGTGAGGCTGGCACCTGGCTCTTCGTGGGGGCAAGACTTGACAAGATTTGAGGATGCTCGATCCCTGTGCGACGAAGATGACTGTATACCGAATCAACTGTTGCACGCACAGCTTTCACTTCCGTCGTGAGCAGATCGAGCTGGGTAGCCAGTTTGTCCGTCTGATCCATACGTTCCAGCAACGGCCCAACCATGTCTTGCATTATGGTGATCTGCGATCGAGTCTTGCGATGCTCTTCAGACACCAAGTCCCGAAGTGAGGTTATCAAGGCGGCCAGATCGGGTTGCGCGACGCTCCCCTCGTGTACCGTAGGGGGTACAGAAACCACAGGACTACTAAGGGTTGGAGGCTGCTGCACGGGCACGGTGCGTTTGTCCGCTACCTTGACGCTGGCACGATGTGAGCTTGGCTGAACCTGGCTAGAGGATTCAGGGATCCTGCTTCTGAGAAGTCAATACGTGAATCCATACTGTAGACGCGGCTGAGCCGCCCAGGTTTGGAAGGAGCAACATACCTCGGCTTCGGTACCGGCGGGGAGGCCGCGGAAGACTGGCGGGGCCGGTCCGTTCCCGGACAAAAAACCAAAGCAACTCGAAATGGCTGCTTCTGACCAAATGGTTGCGACCAGGAGATTAATGGGTGTTGGTGTCCATGCGAGGGAAGAGGTGATGGAACCAGAGGCGGACACGCTTGCGGCACAACAGCTGGACGTCAGTAGTGGGTGCGATATGGTTTAAGTTGCATAGAATGTGGGTAAGGTTGAGGCGGAGGCAAAGGACATCTTTGTCGCGCACACGCAAACCGACAGCGGTGGCAAACTGCGCACTACCGTCTTGCGGTCGGATGTCCTCATGGTTGCCTCGATGGTCAGGTTGGACAGGCTGGGGGGTAACAGGCCGCTTGAGATCAAACTTGGGCAAGAGAGGGTCCTTACTCACCACACACACGCCTCCATAGCTGATCTCTTCAACTTTTTCTTGAGAGCCTTCAAACTGGCGCAAGCGGAGATGTTCAGGATACTCAGCTCATCTATCCAGGGGCCGTCGAGCGCACTCTTAGAACGCCAGCGGATGGTGATGCTGTCGGGGTCGAAAGCGACCAGCGGCTTGTTGCTGAGGCGGGACACAATTGGTCCCACCCCATACGACACCCCAGCAAAGGGGTACTTGTCCAAGATGAGCTGGCGCCAAGCCTGATGGGCCTGCTGAAGTTGCTGCCACCGCTCCGGCTCGGACGACGCAGGGGGTACGGCAGGGCGGGCAGCGGCGGCAGCTCGAACACTTGGATGGGGTTTCAATGTGGCCGGAAGGGGTAAGGGTCTTGACGAGGCTGGCCAGAGCCCCGCACGGGCGGACGGTAAAGTGGAAGGGCATGGACGGAGAGGTGGTGGCGGTGCGTTGCGGGGGGGCCGCCACCGATGTGAGTCTGACTGACACCGGCGCTGATAAGCGCTAAGCGTTGAGTACTCCGGCTTTCAGAATTTCAGCTGCGCACAGACGCTGCAGCCGCGAAGCGTCAATTACCAAACACGGCTGCGGGCGTCACCATCATCATGACATCATCGCAGGTTCAAGGGGCGCAGGAAGAAGTATTACACATCGCATGCATCAGGCCTCAGGTCTCGCTCATCCGCCTGTAGTACATCTGGGAAAGAACCCCTGGATGTTACATCTTAACCATCAATCGATTACCGCTAGACGGGGGTGCAATTTGCAATGAGATCTGAGATCTGAGATCCATACTTCTTTGTACATATGCACAACAGAAAAAGGGGCGATACTATATTACAGCTGTAGCTTGGGAAGAGCATCGTCAGCGCGCTAGACATGTCGAGCGAAGTCAGGCTAGGCAAGATGTGCATCATCTGCTCGTCCGACCCCACCACCGAAGGAACTTGTGCCCCCCCATCCGTCCCGAACAACGCCTCGCGCAGGTATACGTGCAGTCGAATTACACCCAACATGACTTGGATCCGATAGCAGGCCTTCATGATCGTCTGATGACCCTGTACCCGGAGAAGTTTGTTCCTCTTCCTCCTCTTCCTCCTCTTCCTCCTCTTCCTCCTCTTCCTCCTCTCTTCCCCTCCTCTTCCTCTTCTTCCTCCTTCTCGTCATCATCAAGGATCCGCAGCATCCTCTCCGCCATCGTCAACGACATTTTCATCATCGTCGTCACCACCATCATCATGATCTTCATCATCATGAACCTCCCCATGCTCACTGGCATCACCGACGTTAACATCACCGGGGCCCACGTTAACGTTAGGTGCACCACCAGCTGATTTGCCTTGGGCCTGGTGTTCAGTACTCTCCTCAGCGCCATGAGCAGGGTGGTCATCCTTACTCCCGGCCATTACCACATCGATATTTGTACCTGTTGGACCATAGGCCGGGTAGGTCCGCTTTCGGCCATAAGCGTTCCTCAGTAAGCGCACCTGCCTATCCAGATGCTTCCTTCGCTTGACCAGGGCAGACACCTCCATCTTGACTTTTTTCTTTTGTTGACGTGGGCAGTGGAAGAAGCTTCTCAAAAATGTTGGACCCCGCCGCAGTACTTGCCGACTCGGGATGTAGGCGGTTTTTCGAACTGTTGGTGTGATCCGATGGGAGAGGTGTGCAGATGTCCTGAAGGTAAGACAAGTCCTGCAGCTCGGCCTCAAGCGGCGCGACAATTGATCCACTGAGCATGGCGACGAAGGAAGCGACTAGGGAGAAGAAGTAATTGACGCGGGGACGCCTGAGCCGAAGTTGAGGTGGGGTCCCCAAAGAAAGTGCGTTAAGTGTGTCGGTTCCCAAACCATCGAGATGCAAGAGTTTGGACCAATCTTCGTTCGTGTTGCTATCGCCATTTTCAACCAAATTGGGTGGAGGCAGGGGTGGAGGCAGAGGCAGAGGCAGAGGCATCAAGTCCCCTTCCACCTCTGCAGATTTATTTGGCACGGGTTCTGTTGCCCCGTCCCCTGGGATTGATGCTGCTTCTGATGCCAAACAGATCGTCCCCACTCCCCCGCAGTCGGATCGACAGAGATCAAGCTGGCCAGCCCATCAGCAATACTCAGAGAAGGGGTAGGATTTGCATCAGTCGCAGCCCCATTGTGGGTGTCAACCATAAGATGCCCTTGGCGGCTCATCTTGCGCTGGTTGGTCTCGATGCGCTTGTGGATGCGGAAGATGTGGTGCAGGCAGGACCAGTACCGCGAGAAAGGCTCGCGCCAAAACGGCTGGCGGAAAAAGACAGTTGTCTGTCTCCCCCAAGGCATAAGCTTTTCCGGCGGATGCGCGGGACGAGCGCATGGGCTGGGAAGACCAGCAGCGGTGAAAGACTTTTGCCATCGCGCCATGGCACGTTGGAACCGGGGTGTATGGGCCACTAAGTTGGCATTAGCCTGATGCATCTTCTGACGAACCGAGAAGAGGGCCTTGTCAACCGAGCGGAGCTCCGTGTCCCATATGCCTCCTTCTTCCGCGGGCATCTGGGCCAGTTTCCGTAGACTAGCTCCGCTTCACGAACAACAACGAGAGCCGCCGACGCGTCTCAGTATCGGCGGCCAATAGTTCGGCCACATTGGATACGAGCTGGGTAAGGATAAGGCAGTAGCCTGTCGCACTCAACCGGCGCTGGAGTTGGGGGCGATCATTTGATCCCACATAAACCCCCGTAACACCGCCAACAGTGTGGATAGGAGGAACACCGCCCTCGGCCATGGATTCCTCACCTAGGGTCGGCGGCAGTTCGGCTGGACCCGCCCCGGTAGAAAGAGCGGGAGGTGGTGGTTTCGAATTAACCACGGTTCCTGCACCACCCATGTTGTTATTGGAACCAAATCCGGGATGAGTCGAAGAAGACGCTTCTGGGGTAGGGGTGGCTCCATGGCCAGGTTCTAACCCTGCTAACGCCGTCACGGCCGCGACAACGGCATCATCCGACTCATCCGAATGGAGCAGTATTCCCACCACATCCCACAGACTTGGGGATCGTTCGCGCAGCAGCGCAGGCACACACACCCACTCGCCTCGCAACTGCGTGTCACGGTCCATGCGCTCGCTTGTGCCAAGTCCCCTGGCTCCAGAGCCAGTAGGTTGGAATAATTTCTCATTGTTGAGATCTTCGTATCTAATCCGCTTGAATGGCGGCTCAGCGTCAGAGAAGGATTGCGGCGTCACCTTAATGGACGAAGAGTTGGGCATTGGGTCGGGCGGGGGCACTCTGGCCTCGCTCGCGACTGCATCGTATGCTTTGCTCGCCGCTGCAAACTCCATCGCATTTGATGCCTTCCAGAGCTGTTCCCAGCAAATGTCCGTCAACGCATCTGGGTTGGGGAACCAAGGCTTAAACTTATAGGCCAGTGAAAAAGGACGTCCACCGTGTACGCCGCCCACAACGTGCGCAAGGTTTCTTCTCTCTCAAGCCACAAGTGCCAAGGAACATGCAAGTCAAATCCGTTGTACACAGCCCGATCAATCTCGACGAAGATACACATGAGTTGATACGAGGCATGCATCAATGCGCCATCCGTGAACTGAACCGAAGTAGATTGCCTCTCGGACACCTTCTCCTGCTGGCTTGGATCCTTATCTCCTGCTGCTGATTTCGGACCAAAATCAGCAGCCAACGTGGTGAGAATCAACGTTTGGATTCGGCGCATCAAGATGCGTTGCTGACGGTGCTGCGCAAGGTGACGGGGTAGACCAAAGAGGGAAACTTCCTTGTCCTGGGTCGTCTGGAGGAGGAAAAACGTTAGAGAAGACTTTCGATAACATAGGAGGTATGACGTACCAACTCATGGATCTTCTTCATTCGAAGAACATCGTTCCCATAGTACTGGGTAGGGCAGGTTTCGGGTGTGCGCCGTTTCCCATCCGATGCATTAGCAGGTTGGGTCGTGTCGCGATAACAGCGGCCCACAATGGCCATCGCACGAACCAAGTCGCCCTCCGCCTCATTCAACTCACCAGAATCATCGGGTGGGGCACTGCCGCTCAATCCGCTAGCTTCTAGCGGAGCGGGTGGAGCAAGGAGAACCGTGGAGGCTTGAGAGTAGAAAAGCTTGGGCTCATGGATAAAGGGCATGTGAACGCTGAATTCGGCGGTGAACAAAACCAAGTCAGTCTCTGCTCGGGAGGTGGGAACAGGACAGCGGATTGCTTCTGACCCCCCCTGCTCCCGACCAACCTGTTAGTGAAGGCTGGGGGACCGTCACAGGAATCGCCTGGCTTGGTAAGGCTAAAGTGCGTGCCGCGTACACTAAGCGTAACGTATTGTCAATAGAATCCACCCCCGCCATGGCATCAGGGTCGGATAAACGTTGGCTTAATATGGCAGCAAGAACAATGTCCTCCATCCTCCGTTGATAGGGAGCAACAATGCCGATGTTTGCAGCTTTGGCCCTCGATCAGGGTCAATTATGCTGGACAGCTGGCGAACCAGCTGATGCACCGAGGGTTCTCGAGCGTCGCGTTGCACGGCCGGGCTTGAAGTGACACCGATGATGGAGGCGTCAATCCATTTGTCTTTCCTCTGACAAGTTTGATGAGAAGGATGAAGCGGCTGATCGAGACGCATGGATCGTGGAAGTCCCTTCGGCTATTACTCCGGTAGAAACGCTGGTATTGCGGTCTCCAAAGATGGTAGATGAATCAGTCAACGACCTAAGTAGGGATGCTGAGATGAATAGTAGAAGCAGAAGAGGTGGCCAGAGGTGCCGGTGCTGGTGACTGTGCCAATGCGTTCAACATAAAGGTACACCTAATGGTCCGCCAATCTGAGGCTGGAACGGATGAGAGAATTCGGTCGAAGGGTGGGTAAAAGTAAAGACTCATGCCGAGATTGGGGTGGGGTTGTTGCTGCCGTTGGGCCTGTGGCTGAAATTGCGGTGGAGGTGGAAGTTGGGGTTGGGGATGTTGTGGCGGTAGAAGTTGAGGTTGAGGTTGAGGATGAGATTGGGGTTGAGGTTGAAGGTGTGTCTGATGAGGCTGCGTACTTGTCGGAGTCATTAAGAACGAATCAAACTGGATTGGCGCTTGGGGAATTTGGAGCTGCAACTGGGGTGGGACAGGGGGAGGAAAAGTTGGAAGTCCATATTGGGCGTGGGGCTGAGGCTGGGGCTGGGGCTGGGACTGCGGTTGCGGTTGCGGTTGCGGTTGCGGTTGCGGTTGCGGCTGCGGCTGGGGATAGCTGCGATCTGGGGTGGTTGAGATGGTTGCTGGTGTTGATGTTCGCGCTGATGCTGATGCTGATGTTGCTCATTGTCATCGTCGCCCCACATCTGGCGATTGCGCTCCGAGTGATAACGAGCCACATGGCGCTGGAGAAGGTCGGTGGGGATGAAGCGTTGGGAACAATGTTGACATCCAAATGGGCGCTCGTTGGTGTGGATGCGCTGGTGGCGCCGCAGAGCACAGCGCGCGACGAAAGACGGCATTGCAGACGTCACATTGGAAACGGTACGGCACAATCATGAAGGAACTTCCATCGCCGTTGCCCGCAATGTCGTTTGCACCCATGATAGGATGATGCGAACGAGGCGGGGATGGTGGGATGGGGGAATAGGTAAAAGGGAAGGCAGGGTGGCGGTGACCGAGGTGGTGGCGGGTACGGTAAAGGAAGGACCTGTGCAAGGTGGAGCAATGGACAAAGCAAAAAGGCCATCTATCTCATCAATGATGGATCAGCGATTATCGAGATCAAGCTTGAACAAGTTGAAGGCGTAGGCCAAGGGCGAGTATGTGACGTAGTGATTAGTGGCGAGTGACGCGTGACGGACCGTCTCTGCAAAACGTCCCGCAGGAGAGGGTGTGTCTCATATGCCACGATTCTCCCGCAAACATCCTTTTGCTGTACAGTTACGCTAGGCGCGTGTATGCACAAATACACCCACTGAGTCCCACACTGAGCAGCTATGATATATGATACGAGATGACAGGCGTGATTCGCACCAACCCGTACGTGAGAATCACATGTGTGTCTCCGAGCGGAGCAGAGCAGGGTATGTCCATGCGTATGTATAGGACGGAAGAAGATAGACCGAAGGCCTATGGCCTTCTATAGCCTGAAAGGCCAAAGGGCCTATATAAGTGCTAGACATCTTAGGGCTGTTATATGCCTTAGACCTATTGGGCCTTATATGAGGCCGGTTATCTTTTCTTTTGTCCTTTTGAGATGTACTTTTCTTGCTGCCACACATCTCGCAAAACAGTAGGTAACGAATGACCCGCACAGCTCTTCCATACCTCACCCCCACAGGCACGGTCGGGATGGTCAGTAAGCCGCTGCGTTCTTCCTTCAAGCTCGTTGTTATTGTCTTTTTGCCTTTTCTTTCGCCTTCTTGCAGCTGGAGCTATTTAATTCGTCTATATCTCTGCTGCTCCACCAGCTTATCCATTTTTAATAGATGGTTTTCTTCGCAACATTTATTGCTAGATCGCACGAGAAGTTCGCCGTGACCATTGCAGTTGATGATGACTCTCACCAAGGTGCTCATAAGTAGGCGTGAAGGACAATGCGTGTTGTTAATCGCCAGCAACACGGTGCATGCATAGGTACCGATGCGGCAAGGTACTGGTGAAAGAAGGAACCGAAGCACTCGGTGAGGAGAACAAGAGAGGAAGGATTTAGCTCCGCTTGGTGAGCAGCTCGGCCTTCTTGATCTGTTCGGCCGTTTCCGAATGAAGCCTCTTCTTGTAAGCCTCGATGTCCATGTTCTCCTCCTTGGTCAGGTTCACGATCCGTCCATCGCGCACCTCCCAAATGTCCTTGGCCACAGCCTTGAGCAAGCGGAAGTCGTGGGAGACAATCACCACACCGCCGGAGAATTCATTGATGGCCTGAGCCAGGGCGTCAATCGAGGTCATGTCCAAGTGGTTGTGGGCTCGTCGAGGAGAATGATGTGGGGCGACTCCATGGCCAATTGAGAATACCACCCGGTTACGCAACCCGTCCGACAGGGTGCGAATGGGGGACGTTTGGTGGGAGCCAGTCAGGCCAAAGCGGCCAATCTGGCCACGCCAAATTGAACCTCCTTGTTGGGGAACTTTTGAGAGTACTTGCTTTCCATGTACTCGAGTGGACTCTTGTCATATGGCAGTTGGTCGGCCGAGTGCTGGGAGTACTTGGCCAGCTTGATTGACGGATGCCGGTTGACCGTGCCTTCGACGGGCGTCAGGGCGCCCGTCATCAGGTTCAGCAAGGTCGACTTGCCCGTTCCGTTGGCACCAACAATCGCAACGCGGGAGTCCATGTCGACAGCCAGCTCAAGACCCTTGTAGAGATAGTCCTCCTTCTTACCCGAATAGGAGAAGGCCACATCGGAAAAGGCAATGTTGGGTGGCGGCAGACGTGCCACATCCTCAAAGTTGAACCGCAGCTTCTTCGGCTCCCGGACCGGCTGAATCAGGCCCGCCGCCTCCATCTTGTCGATGATCTTTTGTTTGGACTGGGCTTGTTTGACAAGGTTGGCGTAAGTACCGGCCGAGGCAATGAAACGCTTGATCTTGGCGATTTCCTCCTGCTGCTTGTAGTACGCCTTCATCTGGTTCACCTCGTTCTCCTTCTTCACTCGCACATACGTCGAGTAGTTACCGCCATAGTAGACCAGTTGTTTGTCCATCGTCAAGTCAATGATGTTGGTGCACACCTCATCCATAAAGTCAGCGGAGTGGGACGTGAGAACGAGAATGTTCGGGTACTTGGCGAGGTAGGCCTCAAGCCACACAACACTCCCGAGATCCAAGTGGTTTGTGGGCTCGTCGAGGAGGAGCATGTGAGGCTTGATGAAAAGAGCCCGGGCAAGCGAGACACGCATACGCCAGCCACCAGACAAGTCCTTCGTGGGCTTCTTCATCGACTGCACGGTGAAGCCAAGACCGTGAAGGATGGAAGAAGCCTTGGCCTCAAAAGTAGAAGGGTCCAGGGATCCAGCTCCTCATACATAGACTCAATCAGCAACTCGTCCACATCGTCCGAAGCCGAAATGTCTTCGATCCGCTTCTCCAACTTCTCCACCTTTTCCTTCGCGTAAGCAATGCAGTACTCGAGCGCGTTCATGTCCGAAGGCTCCACCTCGCCCTGGACAAGGTGGATATCAATGTGCTCGGGAATCTCGACATCACGAGCATTGATGACTCTAGCAACGTCGTCTTGCCCGATCCATTCTCGCCCAACAGGCCATAGCGTTGGCCGTAGTTGAGCGTGAGAGGCGCCGTCCAGCAGGAGGCGACCGTGGAAGGACATGGTAAAGTTGTCGATGTGCACGTCGCGCGACTGAACATCGGAGGTAAGCACACCCGAAGCATTGCGATCGGTAGCGAGCTCCAGCTTCTTCATCTGGTCGGCGGCATCCTCGTCGGGAGCCGTGGCCTCGGTGCTCTTAGAGGCCTTGGAACTTTCGACTTGGACGTCTTAGACGAACTGGAGTCCTTGGGGTTCTTGGCGGCCTTCTCGGCTTGGCGCTTTGCCTTGGAAGCGGAGACCATAGTGGGCAGAGAGAGAGCAGGTGGTGGGGAAGAAGTGGCAAACTGGGCTTTCGACGCGGCCAGGAGGGGCCCCGGTCCGTTTTGGAACAGCAACTGGGGCAGGGACCACCTGGCCGCACAGGGGCAGTGCGGCAAGGTGCGTTACAAATTTTAGTAGACTGCGGAACTGCCGATTCTTCAAGCGGACTTTGGGATGATGTCCCCGGCCTTTGCACCGAACCACTTTACCCGGACCAGCATTTGAAATTGCCGTTTTTGTCTGGGGATTTTTGGCATGGGCACCAAATTTCTGCGCCTCCCACACCGGGCGTTTGGCACCCGGCATATCTAGCAACACCATCGTACCATGGCTTTCAAACCACTCAAGCCGGCCCCTGCCCCGCAGCCATCTGCATCGCGAGAGGGAACCCCCGAAGAGGACACGTATCTCTCCCATGCATCTAGCTCAACATCAGACTCGGAAGCGGGGGAAGACGCCCCACCCGCTGCTCAGACCAGGAGCTAGGCGTGATCGAGCCCATCTGCGAGGCCTGTACTGCCCTAGGTTTCAAGGCGCCCACCCCCATCCAGGCCAAGGCTATCCCAGCTGCCCTCCAGGGAAGTGATGTTATTGGTCTTGCCCAGACCGGCTCGGGCAAGACAGCTGCCTTTTCCATCCCTGTCCTGCAAGCATTGTGGAATGCGCCACAAGAGCTGTTTGCCTGTGTTCTGGCACCAACTCGGTGCGTACGCCCCTCCCACTGTGCAATGGTGGATTCTAACCGTTAGCCCTCTAATGCAGTGATTGGCGTACCAGATTGGCCAACAAATTGAAGCGCTTGGCTCACAAATCCAGGTCCGCACCGCCACCCTTGTCGGTGGCATGGACATGATGCAGCAATCGATTGCGCTCTCCAAGAAACCGCATGTAGTCATTGCCACTCCAGGTCGCTGCAAGATCATCTAGAGAACACAAAGGGGTTCAGTCTGCGAAAGCTCAAGTACCTTGTTCTCGACGAAGCGGACCGTTTGCTGGACCTCGATTTTGGTCCGATCATCGACAAACTGCTCTCCTCTTTCCGCGGGATCGGACGACGATGATGTTCAGTGCGACGATGACGACCAAGGTCGCACGCCTGCAACGTGCCAGTCTACACAAACCCGTGCGGGTTGACATCAAAGGCGACCAGCGCACTGCCGATAATCTTACTCAGTACTACCTTTTCATGCCCCACGAGCGTAAGGAGGTGTACCTGGTCTGGTTGGCCAACGAAAACGCGGCCGCTTCCACCATTGTCTTTACTCGCACGGTCTCGGACGCCCAGCGGATTGCCACCTTGTTGCGCATCCTGGGATTTGGGGCCATTCCATTGCATGGCAGTATGCCTCAAGAGGCTCGTCTTGCCGCCCTCCAGCGCTTCCGCGGGGGTAGCGCTGGCGCGTCGGGGGGACCACGCATTTTGGTGGCAACAGATGTGGCTGCACGCGGGCTCGACATCCCCGCGGTGGACTTGGTAGTCAACTATGACTTGCCCGGAAACTCCAAGGACTACATTCACCGTGTTGGACGGACCGCTCGTGCAGGTCGGTCGGGAAAGGCAGTGTCGCTGGTTTCGCAGTACGACGTGGAGTTGCTGCAACGAATCGAGGCGCGATTGGGGTCAAGTTGAGTCTGTACCCAGGTGGGAACGATACGGATGCGATCTCATGTTGGCCGAGGGTTGCTGAGGCGGGTCGGCGGCCAAGCTCGATCTGAAAGATCAGCCATGACGGGCGGGAAGCATAAGAGGAAACACAAGGAATCGAAATGGGACGCAATGGACCGCGACGAGGACTCGCGCGATGGTAAACCAATGCGAGGCAAGGCAAAGCCCACCAAAAACAACAAAAAGATCCGTCAGTACTAATGCGTCACCCTCCTGTCCATTCCCTTTGCAACGCTGCCCGTAGACAGCAGAAACGATATGCCATCCAGACATGCCAGTCGTCATGCGTATACTATGGTCCTTCTCACAATCTGCGTTACTGGCGTGTGCAGAACATCTGAGGTTTTGCTATAGCGCTTCGGGTCTGACAATTATACGTGGCATCAGTTAACCTGGCATCGTCCATCTGACGGCGGAGGCAATCCACATTTCTCCTACTGGAACATAAACCCACTGGCATGGACGCACCCGCCGGCACATTCCATTGCTCCTCCTCTCCTCTGCTCCGCTCCCTGAGTCTTGACGCAGCAAGTCCACTGTAACAAGCTTCCCGACCCGAGCAACAAGGACCCCGGCACCCCGATCAACAAAGTTCGCCTCTGAAGCTTGAAGAGGCAGCATTGAGCTGGTTCGGGCACCCTTTCCGGCGTAGCACCGTACGCAGCGAACGTTGGAAGGTGTCAAGAGAGGCAACTGCATGATGTATGCTAACTGAAGTAAAAAAAGGAATCTCGTGCAACCCCGCCCTCTCTAACTCCCCAAGCCGCAGCTGAAGGGTCCGTGTCAAACTGGTTTGTCTATGTGGCTATCGATATGCGCATGCGGACCTGTGTGGCGCCCTGTGCCATATCAGTCTCATACCTTGCGGGATCGGCACCCTTGCCCCTTTGGGGGCAAAGAGAAGGCCAAACCACGTGCATGAGTGGAATCATAAAAGTGTAAACCGAAGCGGGAAGGGGAAAATGCAGGGGCAGGGCGTGAAAATGAGTCAAAGAGGGACGGCGAGAGGAGGGGCGAGGGGCATATGAGGCCATACGGAGCCCGATAACAAGGACACGTTCAACGGTCGTAAAGAAACAAAAGAAAACGGCATCGTGATCAGAGGGGAAAAAACGCAAGGTGTTGGTCGGTCGTATCAAGTATCTCGGTATCTGTATCTAGGCAGAGCGGTAGCGCGACGGCTCAAAGTCGTCCCCATCGTTCATGCTAAGTAAAAGACAAGAGCTCTGCCCTTGACGTTCACACCCGCGTCGCGACCGGCTGGGGCTGGACCCATCGGTCTGCCGCGGCGGGTCCGACGTCGGATCCAACCGCAAGTCGGCCAAGAGCGATGGCAGTGCACTGGGTTCCGGCAGCGCGGGCGGGGCATCACGAACGTAGGAGCTGCCAGCGGCTCGGCGCAGGGCGGCAAAGCTGCGCATCGAATTGATTCGTGCTTGGGACGCGACCAGGTCCGGAATAGGGCCATACGGTAGCGCGCCCACCGCCGCATTCGGCGTACCAGGCAGCGTTGACGTGGACGGTTTAGTCCGCAGACGGCGGGTTTGGCTTGATGCGTGCGGACGCGGTTAGGTGGCTCAACCTTGCTCACTACCACACAGCGTTCTTCTCCCACCCCGGTCGAATAGTGGAACAGACTGAGCCGCTGAGCGACCAGGTGTACCACTCTCCGCTCCAGCGGTGACAGAGACTTGCTAAATGCCAACTCGTCGCGCATCCGATCGTCTTGAAAGATGACCACGCGCGAGTAAATGTCCAAGGTGGTCGGGTCGTTCATGTTCAGCTCATCTTTCTTGCCTGGAATGAAATGAGAGGGGATGGGACGGCGCCGCCGCGTTCGTGGCCGGCACACCGCTTATGCCCAGCGACGAGGTGACAGGGGTCGAGGTAAGCGGCGAGTACGACGCAGGATGGGGATCCAGCGAGGGAAGCCCAATCTGCAGCGCATTAAGCCGTTGGCGCCGACGTTGTTCGTTGTCCTTTTCCATCTGGAGGGATTGCATGCGCTTCAGGGCTTTCTCCTTCTCGATCCGTTCCTTTTCCCCCGCCTGAAGCACTTTCTTGTATTCGGTCTTGAGCTTGCGTCCCGCCACATCAAAGCCCTGCAGCGCCACCACCACCTGGTCCGCCTCCTCGGCCGAGTGGAAATTAGCAAAGCCAAGCCACGGAACAGGCCCTGATCAAAGTGGTAGTTGAATGCGTACGGCTGGGGCAGCCTAGCTCGGCCATGAGCGCCGAGAGCGCCTCCTTAGGCAAGCTAAAGGGAATGTTCTTGATGACAATCGCGTTGGGAATAATGTCGTCGTCGGCACCCGCTTGAGCCAAGGCCGCGGCCGGATCGCCATAAGGGTAGGGGTACCCCGAGTACGCATAATGCGAGGCTTGCGTCTGCGAGGCACCACGCAGATTGTCGATCGACGCGGCCCAGCGCGGGCCAGTGGAGACGGAGGTGTGGCGGACAGGGGGGCAGGGGAGTAGGCAAAGACACTGTCGAGGCTCGCGCGGGCGGGCGGGTCGAGAGAGCGCGGGAGGGTGCTGGCGCTAAAGACGTGGGTGGGGCTGACGGGGTCCGAGGGGGCGGAGGCCTCGTAGGGGGTGTGGTGCTGGAATACGCAGATGGAGGGGTGGGCATGGCGGATGCGGAAGGGGGCTAGTGGTGGTGAGGGGGGGGGGGCGGTGGCGAGAAGGAAAGGAGGGGCACAGGACGGCCGCAGGCAGAGCGCAGCACTTTTAGCCGTCGTTGGCTGTCGGCGTCAGCAGCCAGCAGTCAGCAGCCATGCTTCTCCGGCTGCGGGACAGCGTCGTAGAAAGAACCCCGCCTGCGGCCACCGCTGGCTACGCGCTGCCCGATACCCGACCCGTCCCCACACGCACCACTTGGGCAGCACGCAGCGGACATGCAGCACGGCGCAGCAGGGGCAACCAGCCGCAGCGACTGCGGTAGCGCGCCGCGCTTGCCGGTCGCACAAAGTGGACACTTCCGCCGTGCCGCTGTCTTACTGGTGCCCGCACTGCCCCTGGCGCTTCCCGTGCCCGCACGAGCGCTGTGTCTTGAGACCGGCGGCACCTGCAGCACAAACAATCTCCGGATATGGCCCAAGGCGCGTGGCACTGTAGGGCACTCACATGTCACATGCTCACCTGAGGACGTCCTGAGTACTGACTGAGAGAGTCAGCGGGCGAGTACCGACTGCTTCGGGTGCAGACGCAGGCCCAGGCCGCCCAGGCACCCTCGGCCCGCCCACAGCGGCACACCAGCGCATACCCAACCCCCGCTGGCGTCTGTGCGCCCCTCTGCGCCACCCCTGCCGCTCGGCTTGTTCGCCCTCGCTGCTCACACGCGGTTCAGCTAAGAAGCGCAGACACAACGCTTCTGCAACCACTGTCATTCCCATCACCGGTGACAGCCCTTCAGCCTCAGGCCCTCTCAGTAGGCCCTCGGGACCCTCAATGAAACAACAAAAGTCACCTCGCCCTATATACCCTACCTATTAACCCACAGCAATACATGTCACAGGCACGTTGGTTCCTTGTTGCCGGGAATGCCCGACCAGGAGCCCCATCGGCGAGATCAGATCGTGGGAAAGCCAAGCCGCCTAGGCACACATGCTGTCTGGTGAGTGCATGTGAGTGGTGACCAGTGAGTGTTAGTGGTGAGTCGGTCGATGAGTATTAAAGTACTCAACGTCCTAATGAGTGTTGGTAGGCCTTGGAATACCCACCCATACCCTGCCATCACTATTGCATCACATGCATTGCTCTCAAGTTGAAGTCCAACGTGCAACGCTCATGAACGTTCAGTTGAACTCGCTCCTTGGGTACTTTCGTCCACCGGATATAGGGGAGGGAACGTCGACTTGTGGAATGCTGTTTGATGGTATAGCCAGGTGTGCCTGCGGGGGAGGGTGGCAGAGGCTCAGTACACAGTGCGTACTCAGACCGAGTACTGGGCCAAATGTTTCTGCGTTAAGCAATACGTCCGCCCCGGGCCAAGAAGTGCCACTTCTCTCTCTCGTCTCCCCCTGGCACTGCTTTGGGCTACGATGGGCGAGGCTGGTCGCCGCTTCGCAGCCCGTAGCAGGGCAGAGAGTAAGAAGCTGGACCAGTGCTGTGGACTAGGCTGTGCCAGGCTGCACCCGCTTACCATGGCCCCTTTCGCAGCAGCACTCGGCGCGGGGGCAGTGGGGTGGTGGTACCTGTTCGGGGTCGAAGACTGGTTGCTTCTCTACGCTGCGGGGGTGGAGAGTGTGCTGAGATAAGCAAGCCCCGATAGTGGCGACCGGTAGGGTGGATGGATGGTGCTTGCTGAGCTGGATGGCTGATGGATGATGCTGCTGGGGTGCGGGCTGGTGCGGGCGAGGGCAGAGGGCAGCGAGACGCTCGGGCTGCCCTACAACAAAAGGCGGCTAGACAGCCGCAGCGCGCCATGTGGGGACGGTGCACTTAAGCTTGACGCTTGATCTTGAGCAAGCCGGAGCATACGATCGCAGGGTGTGGCTGTGGTCTAGCCTACGCCGTGGAGCGTCCAAGCGGAGCGCGTCGCCTGCCACCCCCAACACCTCTCTTCTCCTCTACCTCCACATCGCGTGTCCCTGCCCTCCTCTCTTCCTCCCCATAGTCGCTTCGGCGGAGACACCACACCGATGCAGATCCCGTTTTTACACAAGCCCACCAAGAGCCAAACCCTCGGCCTCGAGGAAGGCCCCAGCCAGCCTCCCGCCCAGGAACCCGACCAGCCCGACCCCGCCAGCACCCTCCCTCCTCCACCAGTGCTTACGTTCAATCGCCCCCGACGCTTTGGCACTGGCGACGACAGTCTCGGCCCCCCGGGACTCGGAGGCCCTGGGGCTGGCATCCCCCGTCGCGCCACGGCGGATAGTGCCTTGGCCACTCACCGGGTAACCCGCACGGTCACCGAACTCCTCACCCCCGATCGTCCCGTTGCGCCTCCGCCCACTCACTGGGACAGCGTCAAGCATGTCATCTGCTTTAGCTGGCTCAACCTTCTCTTGCTCTGTATTCCCATATCCTGGGCGCTTCACTTTGTCTTCCAATCGCAAGACAAGGGGTTGCCCGAGACGAACAAGACGGTTAAGAACCATGGGATTGCCGTGTTTGTGGTCTCCTTCCTTGCCATTATGCCCCTGGCGCAACTTCTTGCGTTTGGTACAGAGGAAATCGCACTGCGGGTCGGTGACACTGGGTGGCTTGCTCAATGCTACCCTGGGCAATGCCGTCGAACTCATCACGGCCATCATTGCCTGCTTCCAGTGCGAACTGACCATTGTCCAAACTTCGCTGGTGGGCAGCGTGTTGTCCAACCTGCTGCTCGTTCTGGGCATGTGCTTCTTTGCTGGCGGATTCAAGTACAAGGAGCAAATGTTCCACGTTACGGCTGCGCAACTCAACTCGAGCTTGCTTGTCATGGCCACCCTGTCGGTCTTGACGCCTGCTGGGTACCACGCCGTGTTGGGACCCAACATCCCCGATCCATCCGAACGCAAGAAGGTGCTCCAGTTTTCTCGCGGCGTTAGCATCATCCTTTTGACTGTCTACATTGCCTACCTTTTCTTTACCCTCTCGTCGCACAAGTACATGTTTGAAGAAACGGCGGCCGAAAATGAGTCGACCTTGGTTGGGTCCGAGCTGTCGAAAAAATCGCCCGATACTATTCTCCATCCTACCCTGCCCGACCCGCATGCCCCACCCCCGACCACCCCGACCCGTCCGACAAAGACGACGAGGAGGTTCCCCAGATTTCAGCCCTGGTCGCGCTTGTACTCTGATCGTCTCACCGTCTTGGTTGGCGTTACCTGCGAGTGGCTCGTGGATTCGATCGATGCGGTCGCAGCGGCAGGGCGCCGCGCACCTGGATCGGCTCTCATCCTTCCCATCGTATCCAATGCGACTGAACACGTCACGGCCGTCACGGTGGCCGTCAAGAACAAGCTCGACCTCTCCATGGGCGTGGCGGTGGGCTCGTCGATTCAAATCTCCATCTTTGTCATCCCGTTGTTAGTCATTATTGCGTGGTGTGGCGACAAGCCGTTGAGCTTGCTGTTTGACCCGTTTGTCTCCATCTTTCTCTTCTTGTCGGTCTTGATCGTCAACTCGGCCATCTCGGACGGAAGGTCGAATTGGTTGGAAGGGTACCTGCTCATGTGTTGCTGGGTCATTGCGGCCGTTGGTTTTGGTATGTGCCCGACTCAACACAGGCATCCGGCTTGTTCACAGACCAACTGTGCAAGCTTGACATCTAATTTGGGTTTCATCCCACCCCCCCTATTACGCCTTGGTCTTAACGCGGCGCGACGCTTGCTGCACCTTTCCTTTCCCTTAATACTTTTCCTTGATGCGTGTCCTTCCTTTCCCTTTGCGCTTTCGGATTAGGGCTCATACCCCCCCCCCCCGCCTACTCCCGCGCCCGGCCCTTCTCCTCTTCCAGCCCTCTGCTTCCATAAACACTGGACATTTCGGACTCTTTGTCTTTTTTTTTTTACCCCGGTTGCTATGCATCCTTCTCACCTCGGTCTGTTTATCATAGGCCCCCCAGGTGACCCAGCCTGTGCTCCCTGGCGGCTTTGGCTCTGCAGGGAAGTTGGATGACGGATGAGAGCCAAGAGAGAGAGAGAAGGAATGTGTGAGTGGGTGGGAGAGAGAGCCCGGAAAAGCTGCTTTTTGCCCACTGGCATTCATTCGCATCTGATCATGATGAGGTGGATGGTAAGTTAGTATATGTGCGGAAGAGGTACTCACAGAGAGCAAGGTAAACAGTGGAGAGCAGAAGTGTCAGACTCGGACATCCCTTCTACCTCCGATGTCGGACCGTCCGCACAGCCCACTGCCGCAGTGGGTCGACTCCTACCGGGACGCCTTGCATGTCGGCGTCAGGCAGTCAGATGACTGTGCTCATTTGCGAACTCCTAGGCCTGTACCCCTTCGACTGTTGAGCCCATGTATGCCGATGGCATGACCCAGGGGCCACATCATTTCATCTTGTCTTGAATTCGACGACGCCTCGCTGACTCCTCTGCGTCTGCCGTAGCGGTAAAAATGGAGACAACTACTATAGAGAGTCAAACAAAATGTCCGTTTTCAGGAAACTGACTAGAGCATTTTCCTCTCCCGCACCTCCTGTGCCCGGTCCATGGCAGAAAAGGCTTACTACCGCGGGAACCCCAGAGCCTCTCGCCCGTCGCCCCCCTCGGCGATGCTACCTCCGCATCCATCATTGATGCCGACATCAACCTTCCTCTCACCAATACGTGACACCGATGTATGCGAAGCCGTCCGCACCGTCCTGGCTTGCGGCGCCTGTGCCTCTGTCGCGCCACTTCCGGCACAAGCGAACACCACATATACTGCCTCTCAGTTCCAGCCCTTCTCTCACCTGACCTGGACCTCGCTCTTCTCCATTTTTCACCCTGATCTGTGATCTTTTGGATATAGGCGGGAACTTGTCCACCTCACATTACCATATCAATCGGCTTCACGACGGACTTTTGGCTTTCGTTATTGAAGGAGACCCACAAGTTCCCCAGGATTGGCGGGAATGTCAGACTCATCGCTGTGCTAGAGGACCCTTAGCCCACTCGACCCGTATGAACAACACTACTTGTGGTTCCTATCAATTGAAAGATCCTGTTGTTGTGTCTGCCTTTCAGCTACGCTCCCCCTTCCTTCCGACGTGTATATATACACCTCATCCATCAGTAGTCTGTCCATACATATGTATCTACAATCTACCGTCCTTCCCACCATCTCCATCTCCTGATGAAGACGCGTGCGTGCCGGAGGAAACGATGGAATCCACAAAGCAGAGAGACATATGGATCTGTTGACACAAAAATACAGAGCAATATTAGTAGCCAGCATGCAACCTATAATAGTAATAGTGGAGGAGATGTCTGCCTGTTCGCCTTCTACCCTTGTGGTTTGTGCTTTCGCAGCGGAGAGACTCTGTGATCCTACAGCTGCTCCTATCGCAGCTCGATGGCGTCGTGGTAACGCGTCACTGACCAATCAGCGATGCCATGGGTTCGATTCCCATTCGAGCCTCTCTTTTCCTCACTATTTCCCCCGGGCTGTGCCATCTCACTATGGATATTTCCAAGCGGAGGCACTATACCGGCAAATAGATGAATGCTACGGCGCTGATTCTGGGAAAACACTAAAGGAAGTTTATATTGCTAGAGTGCGACTTGGGAGCACTCGCGATCCTATGGATCAGCTGCAAAGCAGCCTTCAGACAAGGCGTGAAGGCAAAGTGGTGAGCCACAAGTCTTCAAGCAACGTCTGAAGGGAAGGAGAAAGGAGAGAGAGAAGGGAGATGGAGCGAGCAGGGCGTGCGCGGCCTGCGAGCGGAACGCTTCCGCTCGGCTAGGCGAGCGTCACCGATCCATTGAGGGCCGCGCAGGAGAACCCTAGCAGTACCCTCTAACATATATATGCCCCATAGGAAAACAACGTGCTTTAAACCAGAAGAGCCAGAACATGGAAATTTCTTATAAAAAGTCCGCAGCCGTGCACACAGAAGGGCAACAAATGAGACAAAACATGTAACTATCGCATTACGTCCACTTGCAGCGCGACTCCCTTGAAGCTTGACTACCTTGAACCTTGACTGACACTTCCCCCCCGGACGTCAGTATTGTGGGTCAGCCGGTCAGTAGGGATGATATAGTAAACTAGTTAGATAATGCAAAAAGTGATGAATTGGGGGGATCCGGCGGACAATGGTTAAAAACGTTAATCCACGTCTATTGTTTCTTTTGTTGCATAGTGCAATGCATATTGAGATTGATAGCAAAAGATGTTGAACAACTTCATTCATCCACCCTTTGGCGCTACAAAGCAGGCTCTAGGGTAGCAGGCAGTCCCTTTTAATAGTGTGTGTGTGATCGATGATCCGCCCCATCTACATAAAGCTCGGATCACATCGATCACATATACATATCACCGGGTCACACCCGGTCACCAGCCCCCAATCGCCGGTCACCGGTCACCGGTCACATGCCACTGGTCACCCCTGTCACATCATGTGGCTTTGCGGTGCGGAAAGGGGATTAGACTGTCGAATAGGTTCGATTAGGTACGTTAAGACACCTCATATCTCGGCGGCGTTTTCGGCGCAGCAGGCCGCAGCACTGGCGCAGCCCGAGGCCCACCGCCTTCTTATTACTGCCTTCGCTCTACGCGATCTTGATGAGTCGATGAGGGCTGGAGCTGTAAGGCCTTGTGAGCCTAAGGCCTAAGGGGCCTGCATGTGATGGTCCTCGAGAGTGATGCAATCGCACTGGTGTGGTGGTCTAAGTCAACTAGTAACGGTGACGTGGGTTACAGAGCAAACAACTAGTCACCACCAGGGGCTAAGCTGCGGAACAAGGAAAGCAGCGGAGAAAACAACTAAACTCCTATAGTACGCCTGCGGAGGGACTGAGGGACGTTGGCCCAAACCCACGAGCCACCCGCGGTGGCTCCACATAGCAAAATACAATGCACCATCAACTGCATCAACGGCCTGTGCTCTGTATTGTACAACCACACTATGGCGACAAGTAGCTGAAAGACTGGCGCTATAGTCACTAGCCCTAATCAGTCCTGAGTACCCCCGAACCAAATTTAGTGGAGCCTGAAGACTAGTTGCTCGTTTTTCAAGCTTTTTGCGAGGGACTCGCCTCGGGGGACATCATGCATGAAGCTTGAGGCATGAAGTGTATGCATGTGCATGACGCGTGGGCGCGTGAGATGTGACGTTCACGCGTGCTGTGCATGGTAGCGATGGTTTTAGACTTGCTTATACGCGCTTACGCGCCTTCGTCGTGCGCCTGAGATGGAGGGCATGTAATTGGATGTGATGTTGGTTGACAATATACTCAGTACTACTGTGACGAACAAAGTAAGCTAAGCCAGACTAAGCCCCAGCAGTTGTCGATTCTATCGAGGGCGCCAGGTAAGTGTGTGTGTAGGATCTAAGCTCGAAGGCTTATTAAATTAGGAGCCGATGGCGCACGTGGCTTGGCCTGGCTTGGCTCAGCGCCTGACCGGTGATCGGTGTCTGCCTGCGCCCTCAGGCGCTCATTCGCCTCGGCCTTGAGTCTCAGGCCACAGCAGGGCACAGCCGCCCCCATGCATCAGCGCTGAGGCTCAGCGCTCAGCCTCCTCAGCCTGAGGGCTCTGCGCCCTTCTGCGCCTCTGCGCTGCTGCGCCGCAGCACCGGTGCACCCCCAGCCCCACCCGGCCCCACCCTTGCCCCACCCTCGCTGAGCGCTGAGCGCTGACGGGTGGCGCCCGATGCATGATATCCGACACGTGTGGCGTGTGATTTGGTTACCGGTTACTAGTCACTATGAGTACGGGAGTGTAGCCGGTAGCGCGTACCCGCCGGCGACTCACTCCCTACTCACTGCATCACACCCGTCATTCAATCATTTATCGTCCCTGCATGATGCATGATGCATGATGCACGCACAGATCATTGATCCTCGATCATCGATATCTCAGCTTCTCTCAGATCTCACGCCTAAGAGCCGGAATACTGAGCTGTTGCGAAAAAAGCTGCGACACGAAAGCTGCGATCACAAAAGCTGCGACGCTGCTCTTTTCTTTCTTCCGTTCCTGTGGCCTGAGGCCGCCTGAGGCCTGACCTGAGGCCCCTCTGAGGCCTGACCTGAGGCCCCTCTGAGGCCTGACCTGAGGCCCCTCTGAGGCCTGACCTGAGGCCCCTCTGAGGCCTGAGCCCTGGGTGGATGCAGAACACGATGCATGATACGCTCGGCAACGTCTCTGCCATTCCAGGGTGCTGGTTCAGGAGATATATATAGCAAGTCCTCTCCTCGCTCGCGCCGCCCAATCGAACAACTCCTGTCCGCTCCGTTCTGCGTCCCCTTTTGTTGGCGTTTTCTATTCCAGGTCTCCTCGTACCCTCGGGTCTTCCTGCCGCCGCTTGCATGACTATGCGTTGCATCGTTGCTCTGCTTTCCCTCCTCATCGCGGCCTTGACGCTAGGTGCATCGGCCCCCCGTCGTCGTGGAAATACGTCAAGCGAGGCGATACCGTAACGACGCGCGAACTCACCGGTCCGCATCCATTCAAGTTCCATTACAACAAGACCACGTCCTACTTGTCCTTTTCGGAATCTGGGGACAATCTTGTTACTAGCCACTTTGTGCGTTCCCTTCTTGCCTCGTCTCCCCCGCCGCCCCTCTCTCGCGCATCGATCGCAGGCCCCGTCCAGAGGGAGCATCGACTAACATTTCCCACTTCAGGTGAAGGATATGTATAAGTTCATTGCCGTTGGGTCCAAATATTTGGGCACGAGCAAATTTCTCGCCAATGGAACAAGCAACACCACCTCTTCCTACTATGGCGTCTTGCAGTCGCTCTCGACAGGGCGATGTGTCAAAGGGGCGTATGAGCCATTGTCACCGGGAGATGAGGAACCCTTTGTCTCTGCCGCCTGCTCGTGGGATGACAACGAGTCCCAAGCCCTCCAAACGTTCCGTGCCGTCTTCCATTCGGGCATGAAGGATGGCAGCATCGTTCTTCTGCCCCGGTCGAGGCCACGATCACCTACACGGGCGCTTATCCCAACATGCCCACTACCAACTACTATGCCTCTGGCAACTACTCGGGTACCATCGAGTACAATGTCATGATCGATGGGGGTAAGCTGACCCTTGGCTGATCGGGCTGCCGTGCCCGCCATATGATCTATCGTCGTGTTCTGGTTTTCTTTTTGCTTGTGCACTGTCTGGCCATGCCCTGCCCCGGGTCTGGCATCTCCTGTCTTTTTTCGTCTATGTTTCGTTGCTGTCTGTCGTTGTTCGTCTGCTGTGCGCATATGTGTTTTGGTTATTGTATGCTCTTCGTCCGCTGTGCGCTGAAGTTTGGTTATTATCATATGCTCTTCTTGTTTCAACTGTTGCCGTCTGTTCATAGTCCCAAGTCCATTTCGTCAGACCCCCGCGTCAATTCTAGTACCAACACATGTGTCCAGCCCAGGTCTGGCAGTCTTTATCCTCCACTGCCTCTCCCCATTCCTAAGTCCGGAGAGGTTTCAGCCACGTTACTACTTGCCAAGCCGGTATACATACATAGAGCTTTGCTAATACCTGTAGCTGTTCCGCGTTACGGGCCGCGTTGGATGTTGAATCCGAGATGGTCCGATCCAAGTTAAGGCCCGCCTGCTATGCACATGCCCAGTATACTGCACTCCGAAATCCAACCAAAAGTGTGATGATGGTTGGTTAAATCAGGTATGGTGGCCCGAGGAGCCACACGTCCGCGCGGCAATACAAGTAGCCCCCAGCCCACACATGTCCAAGTCGGATGATGGCCTAAATAAGGACATTGCGCTTCCGGTCTCTTTGCGACGACTGTTGCCTCCGTCCCCGCATCTTTTCCTTTCTCTGTTGCGCCTGCGACAACCAACCCCTTTTTGACGTGTCTTCCTTTCCACACACCCTCTTGTATCCGTTTCCCTTTTGGTCTGGCCTGTACCCCTGGTGGATGATGGGGATCCTTGGCCCCGCCTTCTCCATTTCCGTCTTCACTCTCGTCCCTCCCCGCCTATCCTGTCCAGCTCCTGCCCGTTTTCCAGCCAATCGATTCAATACAGGCAGCATCGTCTCTACTTAGCTCCCACCTCCTCTTCCGACCTCGTCCTCCAGCTCTCTACCCGTCCAGTCGCGCGATGAGCCTTCCTTCAGCCGCGTCGATTCCGTACCAGCTTGCCGAGTGGATTCCATTCCAGCCACGACGACAGTCATCCCTGTCCAGTCTCAGCTCTGGTAGTGTTTCCCACCACTGCTTCGTCCCTTCCCTAAGACACGGAGGATTCAGACACGTTACCACGGCCCAAGCCGGTGCATACGCAGCCTTGCCACACGTGCAGCCGCCTCGATTTCGCGCCCGAAGGCCTCTCCTCGTCCCTAGTAGCTCCGCGCAGATCCACCAACTAGCTCAAACCCGAAACTACCGTGAGTCGACCCACCGTCTCCTAAGGGATAGTACCCCATAATAAACCCGGGCTAGCCCCCTGGCGCCCCCCCCCGTGACAGTAGCCATTGTCTCTGCTATGCGGTGATATGCCATTCCTTGTCCCTATTATAGTTCCGCTTGGATCCACTGACTACAGCCCAAGCACGTAAATACTGCGTAAGTCGTGCTTCTGTTCTCTAAGCTGAGGGATTGTACCCCACAAACCTGGCACAGCCCTCCCATAATACTGACCAAATCCACTTGGTGCACAGCACTCGAGCATCGTGAGAAACGTGTCTCCCGCTACGTTGCTCAGTACTTCTAACTCGGACACACTACCCATCATCACGAGGGACACGACGGTGAAGAGAAGTTGACTTTTCATTCTCAGTTTTTGGTACCAGTCTACGGAACGAATTCTCAGTTGCAGAAGCTCTTAGTCTCCAAAAAAGACGACGTTCAGGGCTCACGTCCGGTAAAAGAAGCAATAAAAAGGCCGACGTTCACCGGCACTTATAACTCGCTTCCGACGTTTTCATACCCACTCGCCATCAAGCAGTTATCTGTCTTCAGGGCAACACCCACACCTCTCTGGGATTCAAAATCGTCCGTGAGTCGTCTCTCTGTGGGTAATGTTTTGGTGGTCTCCAATCAGTGTAACTCCCTTGCACCTGGGGAAGGAAGGACCCCGTCGCCATCCAATATCGCCTTATTTGCCCCCCCCACCGCCGTTATTTTGATGAAAAGACAGACGATATGGCCACTTTATATCTTTTTGGCGAAGTGAGAGCTACCCATTGCACGGAAAAGTGGCTGGTGGTAGTGATCTGATGTGTAATGAGAGGGAGGGGAGGGCTGATGTAGTTGCGAAGAACCAATGTATGACGCCGCACTAGTGTAGCAAGCCCCTGTCCTTCGGGTTCATTCCTTCAGAGGGCAGGAATACTATCTAGTAGCCTCTGTAGCTCATATGCAATGCGATACATACGATGAACTCCCTGTGGTCTTCTACAGTAACCCCCCCCCCCCGTATTGGTTACGACGGCATCACTCCCCACTATGCGGGTCAGTTCCAGCTTGCCTACGGATCGCCTAATCGGCTCGGCCGAGAAAAACAATGGGGAAATGACGTGGGCGTCCCAGCTGCTATTGTGGTTCTACAACGGTGTAGGTAGGGGATTGCTTTGGATGCCAAGGGATTTCGGGCAATCGTTGAATTAGGACCTGCCTGCGCACACTAAAAAGCTGGTCTAGACCGCAAATTGTCGGTTCAATCTCCTTTATGCTCAGCTGCACCGTTCTGTCCATGAATCGCCTAGTGAGACGGACATGCCGGCTCTTGCTTCCTCACTATTTTTGCCCTTCTACAACAAAGACACGGCCTCACCACACCCAGGAGAAGCTTTCCACTGTCTTGGTGCTACAACTTCAATTGACCATGTGGTCGCGGACTGGAGTTAAGTTTGTCGAGCCACATCTTCAATCGGTTCAAAAGCAGCTCCATGGAGACAGTGTACCTGTACGCGGACGTGACGGGAGAGGCCTATGTTGGCCTCCTCCTTTTGTCCCCGAATGGAAGGGCAAGTGTTGGAAACGGAAGAAACGTCTTTACGGTCTCTATCAATAAAGTGGGGGCAGGTGATTGGTTGCGTATACCCTCCTCTGCGATGATCGCCTTTGGGCTTTTTTACCACAGTCTCAAGTCAGAGCCATGTCTTTTACTTCGTCGCACCAAAAAAGACTTGGACCTCATTCTTTGGCGATCCACACTGACGATTTCCTTATTGTTGCTTTTTGCCGTTCGGGGGAAATTTAGTACGATTCCTTTTGTCGAACATCCGGGCCATATTGAGATTAACTCCAATGCCCCTTCGTTTCCACCTCGGATTATGCCAGTAGGACTAGTTATGAGCGTTTCTATGTGAGCCAGCACAAATTCATTGCTGAGATGCTTGCCACCCACGACAAAACCCATGATCATCTTCTGTCACCGGCCTAGCTATCGCTGCTGTGGCGATGGGGAATGGAGATGATATTCCAGAGCTATTTAAAGAGAGCGATAGAAGACCTATGGGTCGTGGTAGGCTCTGGGCTCGGAGGCCAGCAGTTGAAGCTCGTGGAAGGTCCGGGACACATTATCCGGTGCACTGTGTGCGCATCGGGCCACGTGTCACTGAAGGCCGATGGGCTCGGGACCACTGGTGGTCAACATCCTCGACGGCTCCCTCCGCTCAGCCACATTCTTCCTCCTCCGCTACACATCCCGAACTAGATCCACGATCCAGCGCGAAGAGAATCACACCCACAGCTCTATGGTCGGGTCCGCCATGTGGTCAGCACGCATGTCCCGCCCGGACACCTTGTTTCCACCACCTTTTGGCTGGTTTATTGGATGGCCCTTCTCGGGCTCACCGTGATGCTGCATAGGCTTGTTGCAGTATTTGAATGATACTGCTGACCATTCCCTCTCCGCTTGACACACATGATCGCACCAGGCCCCCTACTCGAATTGCACAAGGATGCTTCTTTTGCCTCGGACAAGTGTTACTCAAGGCCGTTTCGGGTACATATTTTGTGTATGGTGTGCCCGTCTCGTGGAATACCAAGACAGAGAACCACGGGGTGAGTAATACTGCCGCTTCCGGATACTTGGCATGGGATAGGGTTGCGCGATGCACTCTTGTGCGCAATTCATATTTTTTGAGAGCTGGGCATCTGCCCTGCCGCACACCCAATCCATCTCTTTGTGGAGACAACACTGCAGCCAAGGCTCTTGTCGAGAAGCTCGGCAGCCTAGGTAAGATCAGCGATATCGATGTGTGGTATCTCAAGAGGTGCGAGAACGCATCCCCATCGCGGCGAAGTTGTCGTTCATCATGTCCCTGGCGTGGATCATCTCTCTGTTAAGGCCTCGGGCCTGTGGCCTCAAGCCCTGTGACGGGAGCATCGAGAATGTAGTTCAGCGCTCAGCGGCTCAGCTGAAGACGCTGTGGGGTAATACCCCCCCCCCCCCCCCACGCTACCTCTTAGGACAAAGAAAGGGACCGAAGACAGAGAGAGAGATGAGATCTGAGAGAAGTCTTCCGCTCACAGTGTTACACTGTGCGCCTCTTGTTTGGGGATTCCAGTGGCCTTGGCCTCCTCCTGCCCACACCCGCGTTTTGTTTTGCCTACTACATGATAAGGTCCAGGATACCTCTCCGCTTTCTTGCGTGGTACAGTCGAAGTGGGGGGGGGGGGGGGGGCGTATGATGCAGCAGCCAAACGGGTGGATTGAGTCTCCGACGGTGCCCCAGCTTCCCCTCGTGGCGTGTACCACCGGCCGACGGTGGCAAAAAAGATCGATGGAGGCTTCAATTGATACCGGTAGGGAGTCCACAGCAGAGTTGCCCTCTATCTCCACACTGACATGCGAATTATCTCCTTGGTGTGGTATATAGTGGCGTTACGCGATGTGGGGCTTGGAAAGTGAGCTGCAGTGGTCGAAGAGTAGTCGGCCAGTGCTGAGAGCGCGGACAGTTGACATGGAATGCTTCTGGAGGGTGTAGGCAGGAGGGGGTGGATTTGAGCCGTGCAGTTCCCAGATGAGCGTCGCGGCCGCGGTATATCGAGTCTGTTGGCCGTGCTGCTGGCATAAATCCGCTACCCGCTTATTGGGACAGGAGAAACGCGATCGGTCGTGTCGGTGATCTGATTGGTGATGGGGCGATGAGGCTCACACGGACCAGCTCGCTCTCCCGCATCACGCGTCACGTCACACGTCACGCATCCTGTGGGCGATGGGCACGATTGTTTGTCTCGATGCGTAAGCACACGCGTGCGTAGTAGGCCAGCACGCACTGCTCCTGCGTTGGTAGACGCAGTGGGAGCCCTTTTGTATAGCGCTGGCTGCCAGAGAGATGGTAAGGTGGGGATGGGGCGGTGTGCCTGTGACATGTGAGCCCGCTGGTGGGATACAGGAGTTTGGGGGAGGGGGGCGGTCATTAACCCATTTGATCTTCATTTTGCTATCCTCGTCAACGTGCGTTAAAAACGCCAATAATATGTCAGTACTGAATACGCAGTGCGCCGGTGGTTCCAAAAGATATTCTAGTACCACTCCACCACCGCCCCCCGTCGACGGAGTTTAGTCGGTCTCCTTGTTAGGACAGCGTATGACATGGGACAATGCACCTCCAGGTGGCACAGCTCTGGTGTGGGGGTCCGGGTCCGAGCAAACTGCTCTGAGACACTTCTCTCACGTTCGTGAACACATGGTAGGAGCCTCGATCGCCTGAGCCTGCGACGCTCACCATTGTATCTCTCGAACGTCGATCAGAGCGCGTATCAACGCATCAACACGGACCGTACAACGGAGGGAACGCGTACGACTACTAATGACTATGAAATGAATCTGAATGGCGAGCGTTGAATAGTCATGAAGCGGAGCTTCAAACCCGGTCGCGGGTGGGAAAGCGGGTGGAGACAGGCAGGCGTGGAGCGCGGCCGGCGGCTCAGGCGTGACGCATGAGGCCCTGAGCGGGCGGGCCAACACGTCGTGCAAGGGTTTACCGGTTACAGGCTACCCCGCATGTGCACACTATTGCGGGCCGGGGATTGTTTTCCGTACTTTGAGGAGACAGAGAAGTGTCGATTCTGGGGTAAGTTGAGTAGGCTGTGGTAGGCTGAGCGCAGTCTGGCGCTGTTAGACCGATGACGGGGGGGGGCTGGGCTGAGTACTGGGTACTGGGCACTGAGTGCGTCAGGCTGAGGCCCACGGAGCGGCGCCCCCACGCGGGTGCCGGCAGTGTGTTGGCTGCCGCGTACCGGATAGGTGTGTGGGCTGGGGTGTCTGCAGACAGGCCCAGAGCCTCAGCAAGCGGGCGCTAGTATTATAGTACAACTCTCACGCTCCCCCGCTATTACAATTAGGTACGGTTCGCACCGCTTACCGGCAGCACGCCGAAGTATAACCTGTGTAGCCAGCCGCCCCTGCCTTTTGCTCGTCCCCATCCAGACGCCCCCCCACCCCGGCCTGCATCATGCGAAGTGCATCATCTTCTGTGCCCCCGAAGAAAGGCTTGCTTCGGGCCGTGCCCTATGAAGTGGCGCTCGACATTTTGGCCTGCCTCTCCATGCAAGACGTTCTGACCGTTGGGCAGGCCAGCCGGCGCTGGCGCCAGTACGCCCACACCGAATGGCTCTGGCGCCGTCTTGCGTGTCGGTACCTTCCCTCCGCGCTGGCGGTGTGCTTGGCGGACGCGATGCGTCTCCATCCGCCGCTTGGAAGCAAGAGCGACCGTGCGATGCACCGCCTTGCCCACAGCAGTTGGCGACGTTTTGTGCAGCTTCACGCTCTCACCCAGCTCCAACTGTGTCCGCCGCTACCGTCCAACACATCATCCTCTTCGTATGCGGGCCATCAGCTCGCATTGCCCAGCACACCATGCAGCATACGCAACGTAGATGACTTGCTCCTGCTTGGCTTTGAACAAGGCGGTATGCAAGTGCAGACCCGTACCGGCCAAATTCTCTGGACTACCCCCTCTGCCACCGTCCCACCCCATTGTCAATTGGAATATAGCCACGGTTGGTTGGCTGTCGTGCATCCGCCCCACGCCCATGAAGCCCCTCCTCCGCCCCAAGCACAAGGCGCGCCAGATGGCGATGGCGTCAACGGCAGAGAGGCGCAGGAAGAGGCAGAGGCAGGAGAAGAACAAGTGCAGATCGATCTGTACCAAAGGAAGGGTGGGGCTTTGTGCCGAGCGCGACGGAACACGTTGTGTTCCCCCGTTCGTGTCCCGTCCACGTGCGACAAGTAGGTCAGCAGCTGTACCTGTTGAACCAGCTTCGATTGCAAACCATCACCCCCACAGATCGCCGTACGCTCTCCTTGGAACATGTGGGCCTGCGAAGCATCAAGGCATTTGCCATTGACCCGCGGGGCTTTCTCGTCGTTGCCTGTACCCTGCCACATGGACATCCGGGCATGATTGGCATTCCGCAGCAAGATGGCGCGGACGTGGTGGTGGTGCACCTCGATACAGGCGAGGTGATCTGGTCGTTGGAGCAAGGTCCCTTTCCCTTTGATTCGGTTCAACGTTCCCGGATGGGGTACATGCCTAGCCATGCGCATCGCCCTCCGTATGCACGGGAGCACAAGTGGATGCAGGTATCCTATGAAGGGGAACAGACGCCCATGAAGGGCCCACAAGGATCCACCACACCGAGTGTACGTACTTCTCTCTTCGTCGTTTTGTGGATACTGTTGTGTTGACCTCTTGGTGATCCGGGTACGGACTGGATCAGACCCATTGGGACGTGATTCACCGGTACCGCTACCGTCGTGGCTGGGCCATGGTCGAGCTGGAGGAAGCAAGTGGAACGTTGCTTGCGTCGAGCGGGACGACACTGCTGGTGTTGAAGAACTACCGTGACTACTTTGCACGTGATGACGCACTGCTGTCGGTCCTCCGAAAGCACTCCATGGTAAGGGGAAGGTGCTGGGAGGAGGAACAGGCTGATGGAGCGGAAAGCGACCATCCCGCTCCACCTCGGGGACCCGAGACGTTACTGATGCTGGAACTGCCGGAACCGGCAGTGGAACCATACTCGATGGGGCTTCTCGCCCTACGTTGGCACGATGCAAGAGTGGACCCGAGAGTGGGGACGCACCGGGCTCGATCTCTGCGAGGGGCGTCTGCTCTGGGGCGGTAAGCGGCCAATTGTGCTGGGTCTTGAAACGATGACCATCCGGGTCTTGCCCCCCTTCCTAGCGCAGCGAGGAACCAAGGAGGCGGATGGGATGGATCGGAACAGTGTCCGTACCCACCACGCATCCCCGCGGTCGCATGTGCTTAACCGACCGGGGTGCGTATGGTGTGATGGAAAAGGGGATGGAGGAATGGTACTTTGCCTCGCAAGTGGACCGGTTTGTTCGGGCTGCTTGTGAGGAGGCGGAGTAGGCCTGCCACTTCATCATCAGCTTTACCCCTCCCCTCCCTTTTTACGCCTTCGTGGGATCCAACCAGCATTGGATGTCCACACCAGGCAAAACCATTCTGCTATAGCCCCCAATTTATGACTATTACCAACATCATCGACCATTGAGCATGCATCATCATGTGCCTTCATGGCTAGTATACCGGCGCTCTGTTCTCGCCCTCTCATCGAACGCACTGCCGTGCCATGTACTACCGATTCTGCTTCGCGGCTGCGCACCTCGGCGCTACTGGATATAGCAGTGGCGGACAGAGGCGATACAGCTAAGTAGAAAAAACGCTGAGGGACATTGTCAGGCTGTGAGTGCTGACGACACCGGTGGTAAGGGTAGGAGAAGCGCATGCGTACCAGTGGGGGCTTGGATGAAGACACGCCGTTGAACGTTGTTTGAAGCCTGAAAATCCATCCCTCAGTTTCTAGCCCGTACACACTTTTCGCCTCTCATTGATCCACTAGTCTGCACAATAACGACGGGCTGAGCTTTGAGGGCCACGTGCTACGTGCCCGTCCCGCTTCATCTAAAAGCCAAATGTCTTGCATAGGGCATTGATATTGAACGAGTAGGCGAGAGCAATAATAGCCTAGTTTAAGTCCCTTAGGACTTAGAAGCTTGGACCTTGTAGTGTTGTTCAGGGGTGGCACGGATCCGGTCCGCGGCCTGCTCCGCAGTCAGATCACGCTGCGGTTCGGCCATCAGCTCAAAGCTGAGAGAGAGAGAAAAGAGAGAAAAAGGGAGGGTCAGCACAAGGTTCTACCGCGTCCCCACTCGTGTGAGAATCATGTAACACGCAACAAAACGTACCCAACGAGGAACTTGCGCACCGTGGCGCTTCGGAGGAGTGGCGGGTAAAAGTGGACGTGGAAGCAGGCAAAGTCGGCCAGTTCCTCGGTTGCCGCTGTTCCACGACCAACGGGCACAGGGCGTTGGTGAATACCCATCGAGTAAGGGAAGGAGGTTTCAAAGATATTGTCGAGGCGGCACGCCGTGCGTCCGAGAATGTCGGCAAAGGCTACCATTTCTTCTTCCTGCATGTCCTGGAAGCTCTGGATCTGCCGCTTGTACGGCAAGATCAACACCTCAAATGGCCACAGCGCCCAGAAGGGCACTACCGTCACAAAGTGCTCGTTGAGCAGCACCACCCGGGGCCGATCGGGCAAGCTGAGCTCGTACGTCGCGTAGGTCAGCAGCATCGAGGGCCGGCCCTTGTGGTCCCGGGGCGGGGTGTTGGCCTGGTCGTAGTTGGCCTCCTGCAGCGCGTACTTGCGCATGTTCTGCAGCTCGGTCAGGGGTTCGCCAGGAATGTAATCCAAGCTCCAGATTTGGCCGTGCGGATGCGGGTTGGAGGCACCCATGGCCGAGCCCTTGTTCTCAAACATTTGAATGTACTGCACAAACGGATTCTCGCGAAATCGACGTAAATAGCGACTTCCACGTGCGCACAATCGGCATAATGTCCTTCTCGGCCGTGTGCGGGGCAGTGGTGAGCTCGGCAAGGGAAAGGTTGTGCGCAGGGTTGAAGCACACCACATAGCACTTTCCACGAGCCGTCTCCTGGCGCAAAAGCGGGTGGACTGGAGACAGGTGGGGCGGACACGGTAAGTAAGGGGAAACAGCAAAGGCAATCGACCCAGGCCAAACAAAAACACACCTTGGGGGGCTTGGCCAGCTTCGTTGGGCTTGAGCGCGGCATAGTCGTTCTCAAAGTACTACAGCGCGCCAGGTGGGTCAGCAAGCTGGTCAGAGCACACATATAGGCAAGGAGGGAGCGTACGGTGGTGCTGGTGTAGGTGGGCATGACCTGGCCGGTGGCGCGGGTGTTGCCAGGGCAGAGATAGCACTTGGGGTCGTACTCGGGCAGGTTGGGCAGCGGCGGCTTCTCCTGCGCGCCGAGCCAGGGCCGCTTGGTGCGGTGGGGGCTGCAGAGGACCCAGCTGTCGGTGAGGGGGTTGTAGCGGCGGTGGGTGTCGTCGGTGGGGTCAAAGGGCGGGGGCATGGCGGGCGCAGAGGGCGGGGTGGGCTGGGAGGGCTGGAAAGAGGCGGACGACAGCCAGAGCGCACCAGCCTAAGTACTTGTGGGAGCGTGGGTGCGAATGGGCTGGGTGGCCTGAGCGCTGAGGCAACGCGCTGCCGCTGCGCCCAACTGCCACCGGCGCACACGAAGGGCACACCGAACGGAGCTTGCAACATTGCAACATTGCAGACGCCGCCTGCCACGTGCCGCCGCCGCAGCAGCAGAGGGCACACCCGCCGCCGGGGCCTGTGTCACATGTCAGCCACGATGATCGCGAATGGGTGATGCATGCTGCAGGCGCCACGCCCCCTCGCATTGCACCGCCCTGCCGCCTGCCGCCTCCTGCCGCCTCCGCCCTGCCCCGCACGCACGGCCTTTGCACCGACAGCCAGCAGGGCACACTGCTGTCGGGCGACACGCATCATGCATCCCATGTCGCATAGCGCCCGTGGGGCCCCTTGTGCCGCGCTTGCTAAGAAGCAAGCCACGTCTGTCTCTCCGCAACGCACCTTCAACCATCCACCCCATTGGCCCCACTTTTGCCCAAGTTTGCACCGCCACCACATCGTAGCAGGCAAGTTAATGCCCTCCCACCCTCCCTTGGGCCCAACCAACCCCAAATCGTCATTCGTACCTCTCGTCACGTCTCGTCTTATAGCTGTCGACGTGATGCGCAATGGTTTCCAAGTTCCGAGCACTGAAAGACGCTTGGCAAGTGGCACAACGTCGGAGCAAAACGCGCCCAGATCAACAGGGCAAGAACAATGAACTCTTCACCGTGCCTGTCGCGGAGCTTGGCGGAGTGAACGCTGACGTATTGAGGCCCACAACGTGCCTCCCTATGCATTCAGTTCTGAAATCTGACCACAGGTTACTAGCTAGTGTCCCAGCTGCTCAACTAATAACCCCATCACCATCTATCTCATGACGGCCAGATTACCCTTGGCCACTCTAACCACCTAACCACCGACGACAACCCATGGACCGTTCCTCAAGCTACCTGGCCAGCCAAAAAGACGCCCCACGTGGGACTCGAACCCACAACCGTGAGATGAACCTCTCTTTAAGAGTCTCCAATTCTACCGATTGAAATAGCGAGGCAATGTTGTCGTAGAACGCGGGCTCAGCAGTCCCGTACCAGCCTCATCACGACGAGACCGCCAATGATTAATGACGGATAGCTTCGCCGTCATCAAGGATGGCACCGTTACACGTCAAAGCCCACTCTCAGAAACGGAAACCCCTCAAGCAGAAGTACTGACTGGTGCATCCCTTCCTCATCATCTACATCGCTCTAATTCCACTGACAACCCAACGTACCGAGGATGAACGACGCACAACGAAGGTTATGCATTTTTCCCTAGCAAACATGACGTTTGAAGCATAGAAGAAGGAGAGGAGAGACGCAAGAGGGGGCGGGAGGGACACAGCTACGATGTGTACCTCCCCTCTACAGTGTGCAGGGCAAGGAAATAAGACGTGATACCCAACGCCGACGGGTTTCGGACGGAAACCGCGATCGCTCCTCTCCCCCCCGGACCGGTGCTACCTTCCAGTCCACGTTGCGCCCCAACGAGGAACCGAAGCCGTGCCCTGTGGTCCATCGAGTGGTTTAGGGCGCGTGGAGGAACTCGAGGAACTTGGGGTTGAGCGGCAACTTGGTCGGCTTGGCAGCCGGCTTGTACGTGCCGGCCGCCTTGGCGGCGCGCACCTCGGCCTCGATCTTGCGCTGAACCTTGGCGTACGGGTTGAGGCGGTCCATGACAAACTTGTTGCGGAGCGGGTTCTTCTTTTGGGTGAAAGGCCGCTTGGTCGCCTTGGGCCCAGCGGGCCGCAGCACCGCCTGGATCTCCTCCGAGGCGAGCAGACGCGAAACGTCCGTGTTGGTGATCTTGGCGCGGGAAGGACGAAGCCCTTCTTCTGCGCCGAGGCAGCATCGTAGGTGCCAAAGATCGAGTCGAGCTGCTTAAAGGCAGCCTCAGTCCAGATCACAAAGCGGCCCAGGTGACCACCGGGCGCGAGCTGGAGGAGGTTAAGGCGGTGAACCGACACAAGCTCGACACCGGGCAGGTTGCGGAAGGCGCGGTAGATGCCCTGGTCCTCGTTGTACACAACGAGAGGGCCGCGGCGCTGGACGTGACGACGGTTGCGCAGCTTGCCCTGACCCGCGCGGATCTTGCGCGAGTTGGACACCTTGAGCACATCCTCGTACGCATTGAGCGCCTTGAGAAGAGCGACGGCCTCCTTGGTCTTGGAGTACGACTCGACCTCGGTGGGAACCACGAGGGGCACCTCGGCCACCTGCTCAACACGGTGGCCACGGGCGAGGACGAGCGAGGGAACGGCGGTGGCAGCGAGCGCCGAAGCCGTCGCCACACGCTTTTGGTTCTGGTTCGTCTTGACCCACCAGCGACGCCACACCTTGGTCGGCGCAAACATGTGACCGCCACGGGCCATGTTACCAAACGCAGCCTGGCCGGCACGGTGGGTGCCCGAGCCGCCCACACGGGGAATCCGGGCCAGAGCGCGGCCGGTACCCCACGATTCGGCCGAGGTTTGGTGGCCAGCCTTGGTCGAGACTGCGTACGGCTGACGCTTGTTCTTGGCCACCTGGGTGTAGGTAATCTGCACCACGTCCGAACGGATCGGAGCCGTCAGGACAGCGGGCAGAGGGAGGCTGGCACCACTAGCGCTGCCATCGGCAGCGCGCACACTAACAGTCGCACGCGAAGCCATCCTAATGTTCTCTGCCAAGACCAAAAAGAGGAGAGTTAGTATGCGGGGGCCCATTTGTCTTCGTCCCCGAGTGTCCCGAGCTTGGGTGGCTGAGTTGCCGTCCCGCGCCTGACCATCTCCAGTCCATCTTTGCTCTTTGTCCCCGTCGCTGCCAGGAACATAGGCACAAGAGGGAACGAGATGATGGGGGCCGAGCAGCACCTCGCCCTGCGGACAAGGACAAATACTCACTGATAAGGCCTTATGACCGTGGTGGGAGGCCGCCAAGAAGCCTGCCTGCCTTCCTGCTCCCTGCGCCGGGCGGCATGCCCAGCAGGAAAAAGGGCGCAAGCCAGAACCCTAGCACCTGCCATATGATCGCAACAGTAGCGCCGTGCCATAAACATCCAGAAAATTGATTGCGCCAACCCTAGTCCCAGTGATTTCTTTGCCTTGCTTGCCCTGGCCTCAGACCTGAATCATTAATCAGGTTGTTCACCCTCATGGTCCAACCCCCAGATGTGTACTGTCATTAAACCGGCCGGGCAGACCGGATCATGCGATTGAGTCGATGAGTACAAAGGCGCACTGTGGGTCGGGCGAAGTGGCATCTCACATCCATGTTGGACGTTACAAGGCTCAGCTGAGGCTACAGGGCGCGCTGGAGGTTTCTCAAATCCTCCCCCGGCATCGCCTGCAAGTGTGGCCTCGCACCTCTTCTCATCACACAGCTCCTCACACTCGTCCACTGACCGGCGATTGCTGCTTGGTCTAAGTTCAATGGCTTGTGGCGGGGCGGATGCGAACGCTGTCAGGGGACTGCAACAGTTCTTGGTCATAGCCAGTTTGGTGTGGGAGTACAACCTGATCCCATCGTCAGATGCGTTAGGACGACGTATCGGTCAGTTGCAAGAGAGACCTGCTACAGCAATGTCGGCGTGAGCGCACATTCCCTCCTCTCGTTGCCCTATTACACTTTCCTCGCCACGTCCTAGTTCCTTTTCTCATGCCATCACGACCGTGTTGGGAGTCCCCTCAACAAGGATGCGTATATGGCGGCGGTACCTACGCTAGCCCCTTTCGTCTCGGCCATGCTCAGTGCGATCAACTCTAAACAAAGTCGTATTCCCGGAGCAACCTGTATGTCCTACAACGGACAACGAGGTGGGACCGAAACTAGGACTTGTCTAGTCTTTACCCCGTCTATCTCCACGTCCTCAAAACGACCGGCATCCGATTTGCCGCCACGGTGAATCCGTCCACGCAATACACGGCACAACGCCTCAGCCTACAACGATGTTCGCTTTGCGGCGGGCGTCATTGGATTGCCCCAACTGGTGCAGCTGACCGGGGTGGCGAACAGCTCGGCGCTGAGACTCCGTTGGGGATTCAGCACAAGTTGCCAACGTCTTCCCGGCATGGGATTCCGCCGCGAAATCCCTGCCTCTAGCTCCATCACGTTTTCGTCGCAAGCCAATATGGGACCCTGCTTCCGTCCAGCTACGTGAAGGGTGGCCGCCACGGTTGGTTGACAGCTGCATCAATTCGACCACGGCCCAATGTGCCGCTATACATAAGCACAAGATTGTCGGGGCTAAGGGGATCCAGTATGATTCATCCGGTGTCCTCCCTTTTTCCTCCCTCTCCCTCTAATTCTCTCATTCGTACACCGTAAACACGGTCCATATGTTGGGCCGCCGAATCCTGAGTACCTTCTATATTCAGCGTACTTCGCCGTGTTTTGGCACCACAAAATATTTCCATAGTTGAAGTCGTACTACTAGGTTGGGCAGTGAAGCCAATAATGGTCCGCAGGTAGGAGGGCTGGATCGGCTGGTAGAGCCTACCCCGCAGGGACAGCTTGCGTGCCTACTTGAATGTGGGCGGTTGCGGGTGACAAGTAGAGGAAGAAATGCACTAGTTCGTTGGTGAGCCCCAGTCAACGAGAAGATCCACCATCTATGGCGTTTCCCCCCGCTATAGCCTCCCCCCCACGATTGTTGGAGAAAGGGTCCGTACGCTCCGACATGAGTTGCGCACGTGAACTGGGGTCGAGACCGCGTGGGGGGGCAGAGCATTGCCACTAGAACGAGCAAGGTCTAGTGTCTGCAGACAAGAAGTTTCACATGCCACGGCGCCTGCCCCGCGAAGCGCGCCTAGCTAAGGAGAGATGATCGATGAGATCTGAGAATGAGATGGGTTGAGATGGGTATGGCGAGTGGGGCTTGGGTTTGGACCGACGCGCTGCTTCCCATGCCTTCCTCGCCATGCCCGCCCGCGCGTGGGAGCCCACCAAGGCTTTTCAGGAGCACTTTGGGGCTCGCCCTGACGTTTCTTCCCCAATCCCACCTCTCCCCTTCCCCTGTCCTCTCCTCTCCCACCTGTACACCTTATCAGCCGCCCTTTTACCCTGGCTCGTCTCCTCCCCCTGTCTTGCCCTCGCGTTCCAGCCCGAGCTGCTAGAGCAGGTACAATACAACAGTAGGATCGCGCACTAGATATCCACAAACACCCCTTCGCCATATTCCTGTTCGACGGCAAACCCAGTCATGGGCGCGGCCGCGTTCTGTGCCGTGGGTGCGGCCGCGTCGGGACCCAACTTGGCCACGACCTGTTGCCGGAACTGGGACCGGGTCGAGTCGACGGCCGAGATGAGTTGTTGGCAGGCGGCCTGGAGCGTTTGGACCGGCGTCACGTCGCCGGTGGTTTGGATGCGGATCACCACGCGCGGTTCGAGCGGGTGCGGGACTTGGTACCCACAAAACAGCACGTGCGGCTGGCGCATCACCGCGTACCGGATCATATTGCCCAACGTATGGTCTTCTTTGTTCAGCACCACCGAGATGGCATTCGGCAGCCGCACATCTTCTTGGATCTCCAGCCGCTTTTCCCCGGGCCCGAGGATGAACAGGGCGAAGCGGTCGGGCGCGTTGGACATCCTACACGGTCACACGGGTTCGGGGTCAGTAGATCCGCCAGAGAAAACTCCGTGGGTGGACATACGGTGTGCGCTAGGAAATGGGCACGCGATGGTGGTGGTGGTGGTGATGCCGGCCCAGCTTCTTCTGCCGCCACAGGCGGCCTGACGCTCGGCCACGCCGTCCACGCTCGTCGACCACGGGCATTCCGCCCGTTCCGCCCGGCCGCTGCAGCGTGCCAAGTTGCAATGTTGAAATGTGAAATGGCGGCGTCGCGCCCGTCCGACCCGCTCGGCAAGCGGGCACCGCGCACGCCGCCCGCCAGGGCGCACCTCGGACCACTGTCTAGATACGGTGTACAGACGGCCCTTGTGAGGCCCCAGACCTGGAAAAAAACATCATGAAGGAAGACAGTCCACGCACGCAGCCAGTACGAGTCGGGAGCAGGAGAGCAAGGACAGGGATCAGGAGGGGGAGAGGAGGACAAGAGAGGTGGATGGCAATACCCTGGCAGGCTGAAAACAATGGCACCCCAATCTCAGTTTCAGGAGGGTGGCTTGAGGGTGGCAAGGAAAGGCAAGGTGACGAGGGCTAGGGGTACAAACCCAGGTTCCGAACGTCAAGCTCGGACCGCGGGAAAAGGGGGGAGGGAAAAGGGGGGGAGGGGGTTAAAAACGTCCTGAAAATGAATAAACGTAGCAACTGGTTAAGGGCTAGGGAAAGGGAAGGGGAAAAACGCTGACATGGCCCATGACATGATGGAATGAGTGTCCGGCCCAAGGCCGGCAAGGTCGGATGGTATGGGAGGGGAGAAGTGTCTGGGTTATCTGGTTTGGTTGGTGGCAAGTCGGCGCCGTGTTTCCACGAACCACGGAAATTGTGGATGACTTTGGCCTGGTCCCATGTTCGGTCGTCCGGGTTGAACCAAGAGGAGGGGGCAATGAGCACGTCGGCCACTTGCACACGGGGTGCGTAAGGCCGTACAGGTCGCGTGGGCGCACACCTCCGACGGCGTAGAGGTAACTGACTACCGCGTCGGTCCAAAGTGCGGGTCCGGTCCATTCCTCTACGCTGAGCGGGTGCCAGCCGAGCCGTGGCCAGGGCCACATCCACGGCCACAGGCGCCAGCGCAGCCAAGACGGCGTCAGCCTCGCCCTCAGACAGGGGCGGGTAGAGTGGCGCGGGGGGCGTCCAGTGCCGCGCGCGCACCAATGTCGGTCCAGGGGTGCGGGTCGTGGGCCGGGGCGAGACGAGACGCATCGGCCGAGACTTCGTACGAGACGCGATGGGCGTTTTGCACCGTGTACGCCGAGTAGAGCGTGTCGGCTTTGAGCAGCCGGCGCACACGTCCACCAGCACAGGGTGGCCCGCGCTACCATGCAGCGCCCACTGGGTAAACTGAACCTCGCGGTGTCGGTTCATGGGGAGAATGCGAAGGGACTCGAGCCAGCCCCGAGCACTGTGGAGAAAGTACGTCCATGGCTCGCACTCCAGTCCGACCACGAGCCGGATGGGCTCGAGGGAGGCGGAATGAGGCTGAGAGGCAGGCAGTCGCCCGAGGCGGACCTCGGATCGGGAGCAGGGATCCATCGTTCATCTGGTTCGGCCCACCCGGCCATGGGTGCCAGGGGGGTCACATCCATGTCCGCCCACGTCCCGCCTCGGACAAGAAGGAATGTAGCGGAGGAAATCGGCACGGAGGACACCACGGGCAGCGCATGCCATGCATGTTCTGTCGCGCTCGGAGTCTGAGACGAGTTGGGACTGCCAAAGTGGGTGGCAACAAAAGCATCCGCCATCTCATCGGTAAGGAAGGTGGGGTCGAATCCCAAGGTGCGCCAAGACGACTTCCAGGCTCCAACTCGTCGGCCGGCGGAGCGACACGGTCGGAACTAAACATAGTGTTGGGGATGGCAGCTGGGGGATGGCGTACGATGGGGTAGGGAACAGGCTTGGCGTTGCGGAGGGCAGGGCAGGAGCGGGCATCTTGCCAGTTTTGCATGCGGAAAGAGAGCTGCGCGAGGTGGGAAGAGACGGCACTGGCCCACGGCTTGCCCTGGGCGGGAGAGAGCTGCTGGGTGCGGACAAAGTCGTCGAGCAGCTGTGCATAACCCTGCGGCGCGAGCAGGTTGTAGGGCGGGGCGCGGAAGAGCTGGGAAAGGATTCCGAGGACCAACAAGCCGGCGCCGGCGAGCGCAACCAGGACAATGACTATTGCGCCGCCGCGAGCAGGGGCGCGGGGTCGGCGGCAGGTCGACGGAGGGCGAGCGGGAATGAGAGGGGAGGGTGGGTGTCTTTTCCTCCGTCCCGTCGCTGGATGGGCGGGAGGAGAGAGAGAGACGGGAGTCGGCGGCAGGCAGAGGGAAGTAGTCGAAGCGCTGTTTAGACCACCACTTGGCGCGCGGGCTGCCGGCGCGAGAGAGGGGCGGGGGGAGGCGGCGGAGGGGGTGGGGAGGGGTTGAGGAGGGTGCGGTCGCTGACGGCGTCGCCCTCGTCCTCGCTGGGCGATGAGAGCCAGATGGCGACGGAGGAGGTGGAGCGTGCGTGGCTCATCCTGTCGTGGTGGCCAGAGCGGGGCTAACGAGGAGGGCGAGGGGGCGGGCGAGGGGGCGAGCGGGAGGCGCCACGGGAGGGGCTGCGCGGCGAGCGGAGTTGGTATTGGGGCCAGCGCCATATATGGCGCCGCCCGCGCCGGCGGCTGGGCAGTGTGATGCACGTGGCCTTGGGCCGTAGGGTTGGTGCGGTGGTGCTCCGCCTCTGTGAGCGATCTTGGGCCGTTTCGACGGGGGCACTACTGAGTAGTACACAGCTGCAGAGCTACAGGCTGGTGTGGTGCTGCGCTGTGCTGCCCATATCCCATCCATGTATGCATCCGCGTTCAAATGCCGGCCGCAGCACCCCGCAGGCTGCACGCACGGGGGCAGCAGGCCAGCGCTGGCCAGCCGCGGCGACGCGCAGGCAGGAGGGCGCACTAGCCTGCACTGCCATTGGGCGATCTGGAATATTGACCATCCCCCATCCCCCATCCGCGACCCACCCACAGCCCCCCCGCGCCGCCCCACCACTCCACGTCGGTGCGGCGCCAGGCAGCGCAGCAGCACACCCCCCCGCCCGCACCCCCACCCACTTCCCTTGCCCCAGCCGACCCAGCACCCACTCCCCCTGCCTTCACACTGCCACTGTTCCCCTCCCCTTCTCCAGACCATGGCGACGCTCACTCATCGATCATCGTCCAAGCCAGGGTCACCGGGCACGCCTGGTACGCCTTGCAGTAGCTAGGCCCTGGAAGGCAGCCAGGTCAGTGGTTCGCATTCGCATCTTGAAGGACGCTCGCACTCGCGCCGCTGCGTGGCAATCCAATTGCCCCCTAGCGCCCCCTGCCCCATGGCTGTCGGCGCGAGGGCGAAGCACCGGCGCGGGGGCATGGGGGGCACACTGTCTGCTGGTGGATTCCGAAAGCGAGAGCTGAATCCGAGGCTGCGTGGCGGCGAGACTATTCGAGCCAGGAACAACAGTGCATCTGGTTAAATTTCAAACTTTTGGAATTTGGACACGCCGCTGGCCCCACTGGCCCTGTGCCTCCATGCATCGCATACGTAGGAGGGGTGCGCCCACACGCTTTCTTGCGCCCAGTCTCTCTCATCTCGCCCTGGCTGATTTATATGTGGCAGCAAGGCGGCAGCAACCTAGGCTTGATGCTGATGAGATCGTGCGGTGTCGATAGGGCCTTCGGGGAGGGAGCGAGGTCTAGCAGGTGTATGCAGGTGTAGCAGGTCTAGCCTGGCGTAGCGACGCCTATGTCTGAATCTGCCGTCACGCGCGTCATGGATACATGGCGCATAAGACGCGTGAGACCCCTACGTTAACAGGGTTAACGTTACCGGTAACCCTTAGTTAGCCCTGGGATACTGGATACTGACAGTGGACCCAGATCATCGATCATCGATTACGGCGGCATGTGCCCGCGGCCACGGTGTGTGCACGGCGGTCAACCGATCAACCATCGGATGCGCTACCCCTTCTTTCGTATTCCTTCTCTCGCTTGGTCTTGCTTGCTCTCGCTTGCTCTCGTAGTTGCTCTCGCTTGCTCTCTCCTTGCTCTTCTTGCTCTCGCTTGCTCTCGCTTGCTCTCTCGCTTGCTCTCTCGCTTGCTCCCACTCCCACATTGGGCACCACAAACGTGTTTGCGCCCCCCCCCCTATATTGCCTCGCCCCATCCGCCAGTGCTCCACCAAAAGGGAGTTCCCCGGGAATCTATACGCACACGTGCGCCCCTTGCTCTCGGGGTCCGCCAAAACTACCATAGGGGACCCCCGGGCAGGGAGATGTATGCGTTCCGACAGCCTGCCGATCCCGACCAAGACCAAACAAAAATAAGCGCCCCACGTGGGACTCGAACCCACAACCGTGAGATGACCTCTGCAGTAAGAGTCTCAAATTCTACTACCGATTGAAATAGCGAGGCTAGTTGGCATTGTGCATAGATCCTTTGATCTAGGCACCTGCATCCTTTTATCCCCTTTTTGCCTTGAGATTCTGCCGGGGTAGAGGTGCTCGCATCGTGGGTTTACTCGTCGTGCCTGAGCCCGTGGGACCCCTCTCCACCGGAGGCGGGGAAGCGTTGGGACGGGCATCCTCATTTGGTTCCCACCACCACCGACGTTGGCAGTGCTTGATTCAAGACAGAGCCGGTGGGCACAACGCTTTAATTTTTTGCCCCCGATCGGATCTCCTGACCGGCTAAAGGACCGTCTCCAGTGGAGTGCGCTCTAGACTACCTAGGTGAGAATGTGGTTCATTGCCAAGCGATATGACATGCTGACTATGGCAACGAGCTTGCGTGCATGGGCCGGGGGACAGGACGGCCAGAGACGGCTGGATGAGCCGGGACGCCTGTCAAGGTAAGCGGTTTGCTCCCCCCATCCCGCATCCCAGGATCGCGGGCTGGCTACAAGGAGACCTGGATAAGAAACAGGGCGAGGGTGTGGGAAACGGGTAGCGTGTAGTGTGTAGTACGAACAAAAAGATCGATTTGTACGTGTGGAAGAGGAAAGCAAGAGGCCAAGCTGGCCAGAGGCACCACAAGGAGATACGATAGGGCAGTGTGGGGGGGGGGGAAGAGCACAAAAGCCGCCAGCCCATTCAAGCCATCCGCGACTGTCGTCGAGCAAATCATGGCAGAGGGAGGGCGAAACACGAGCCACGCCACAGCCCCTGGAGGAGGTCGAGGGGGGGGATAACACCACTTTAACGACGGGGGATACCGTTTTGGATGTACTGCAGTTCGTCGTATGCGGTGGAACGGCGGTTTTCGTACGCATTGGCAATCAAGCCTTCGGCGTACTTGGCCGCCTCGCGCGGGCTGAGGTCCAACTTGAACCGGTCGCGCAGCCGACCAATCGTAGGTTCGCCCTTGAACGAAGGCAGATCCGTCGGCAACATCAAATGGCACACGGCAATCACGTCTTCGGCGTATTCCCGAATGGCGAGGAAGCCCTTGACGACCAACTCCGAGTAGAGTTGGAACCCTTGGCTCTTGCCGCCGCCCATCACCTCAATCATCTCCCCCGTCAACTTGAAGCTGTCCGGCTCAAAGCGCATCCCACCCGGTCTGTACCCCACAACCACATTCACACCCACACATCCCACGGTCAAAGGGGTCCGTTGCCAGCAGGAAAAGGAAAGAAGGACGTACCCAATATCAAACAAGAAGCCAAAGTCAATGTGGACCAAGTGGCCCTCGCCATCAATCATAATGTTACCATTGTGCCGGTCGCGCACTTGGGCAATGTATGTCGCCAAGCTGTACCCGGCCATGGACTGGATAAAGTTGATGCGGGCCTTTTGGAATGAGATGCTGTCCGGGTTGCCAAACGTGGAGAGGAACCAGGCATAGAGATCGTTGACCTGGGCGCGGCCCATCTCATCGCGCGACGTGGCGTTGGGCACCACATCAATCACACCCGTTCCCGGTCCGGTCGCGGTAACACGGTAGGGGTTGAGGTACAAGTCGAGCCCGCGTTGGTAAAGATGTTTTTAAACATGGCAATGATCTGCAGCGCCAGCACATCTTGCCGACAATCGTCACCCACCTTGAAGATGGCCGACTGCCAAACGTCAATGGGCATCATGGGGATCTTACCGTTGGCGTCCAGCGCCGCCCCGGGCCGAGGCACCTCGCGGCGCACCTTAAAGTGGCCATAAACGGCGCCTTGGCGTGCGATTGAAGGGGCCGACCCGACTTGCGCGCCAAATCCACCACCACGCCATCCGGGTTGGACGGCAAATACACGCCTTGATCCACCTTGATCTTGGCCATCTCCTCTCATCATCTTGGCCTTCTTTTCCGCCTTGGATTCTTAATGTAGGGCTTGAGTTTACCCGAGATGTCGGTCACTTCATTGAAGAAGGAGAACTCGCGTTCATAAAACTCTTGGGCCTGCCCCGACAGGTGACTCACAATCGAATCCACCATCCGGTCCAAGGTAGGTTTGAGCGAGTCTTCAATCGATGCATCGTCGTCCTTGTAACTGTTGGCGCGCATGTTCCAAATAATCTGGTGGCAGAACAGCTGGGAGATCTTGGACTGCTCAAAGATAAACTGTTCCACGTACCCATACGGATCCGACCGTAGCGCCTGGACAATTTGGGGAACAAAAGAAGGTCAAGTCGACCGGATGGTGCTTGAGCGTCTTCATGGCATACTGGAACAGAAGCGGATTGCTTCCGTACTTGGGCTGGAACAGCTCCACGGCCTCCACTGGCGAGACAGGGGCCCAGTACAACAGCCAGCTCAAGTCAGACCGTTCGCGCAGCGCACTCTGAAGGTAATTGTCCGTCAGGAGCGGCAGCGCATCGGGACAGTCCACCACTTTCCACGGCTCGGACCGAACTAGGCGGCGGCCGGCTTCCATCCCAACGGTAGGCACTTGCAGCCGTTGCATCATCTGCACCACCACAGATGGGTACACAGACCAGGCCACCCGCACCGCCGCCGCCCAGCCGGATTCGGTCATTTTGCTCGTCACGGGGCCCACATAATCCTTGCCGCGCGCCGGCGCTTGGAGCGGGTTGGACCAAACCGAGTAACGAGACACCTCGTTCTCGATGAGCAGGAGAAGCACTTGGCGTTGCTCGGCAATTGACTGGGCCGCCTGAGCCACCGACATGTGGCCACCCAAACGCACGTACAGCGGGTCGGCAGGGAACGACGTGAGCGATTCGACGGCAGCGAGACGGTCTTGTTGCAACAGCGCCATCACTTCCTGCATCAGGCGCAGCTCGGCCAAGACCTGCAGCCGGTTGCTGCCAAAGGACCAAGAGGGTAGACCGGCAAACCAACTCAACGCGACGCGGTACAAGCCTTTGCGCAGCTGGTATTCCAGGAACACATCCAGCGTGCCGCCCTGCAGCACGCGCAACCCAAATTGAACAATCATGAAGCGTACCTCGCGGCTCAAGGGGTGCGTGCTCATCAAGTCGGCCGCACGGGCCGTGTTGTCAAGCAAGCGTGCGGTGGACAAGGCCATGGCCGGGTCTCGGCTCTGGAACGCCTGGTACCGATCGAGATGAGGCGGATGAGAATCAAGTGAGGTTCAAGAGCTGCTTGGCCGTGCTCAGTTCGGCCGTGATCAGGTTGCGATCAAAGGCGCTCATCTCGGTTTTCTGGAAGAAGGGATGCTTGGAGGTGAGCATGGGCGAAAAGAGGCCTCGGCGGTGTGGATGGTCCAGGTCCAGGCGAGTGTCAACTCGGTCATCAACTTGCTCTCTGCCGCCGGCCGGGCTGAGAGGACCCACGACCAAGTATGGGTCGCAGTCAGAACGGTCACCGGATCAAACAGATGAACTGGGATGGAGACAAGGTAGTGGATCAGGTCAAAGTCCACCTACAGAAGGGATATGTCAGCTTTCGCGGTATGGAGGAAAACAAAAGGGGGGCAGTTGGGGCAGAGCAAAGCAGAAGTGAACGTACATGAGGCAAAGCCACAATCAAGGCGGCTGTGCGGTAGAGCAGACGGCGCAGATCGGCAGCCGGGGCTGGTCGCCTTGGCAACCGCAACCACTGGGCCTTGACGTTGGAGATGGTCGCCTCGGAAAAGTCGGTCGAGGGATCATCCTTCAATTCGGCGAGTTGGCGTGTAAGGGCAAGGTGAATCCCGGTGACCTCGCCGCCGTAATTGGACTTGGCGGTCAGGTCGTCAAACAAGCTGCTGCTGGCGTCCGCCTGCCATCCACCCAGCGCCGGGAGGAACGCCTCTTGACGGTTTCCCACCGAAGCCGACCGAGCCATCTCAGCCGCGACGCTCTTACCCAACTCTGTGTAGGATCCCGAAGAGGAACCGTCGACGTTGGAGAGGTACTCCTCTAGCAAGCTCTTGAGCTCGACGGGGGCGACCCGAGAGTCAGCTGGAGGTACTTGCGGCACTCTGGAGGAAAGAGCGCAGGATCTCTTCGCGTTGGACGTAATTGTCAGTCAAGTCAAAGGAAATGCCAGCCCGCGACGAAACAAAGGTGTAGACGGGCATGTACTCGTCCGTGTAAGCCGCCTCGCATCCCTGGCGAAGCAAGGTAAGCATCTCCAGTACCACCACAATCAGCTTGGGGTCGCACAGCAGTGCCGGGTACGTGCCAAAGAGCGCGTCCAAGAAGCGGCGAGAAATCTCGCGCACCTTGGTGACCCGGTGGACAGAGCCGAGGAACAGGTTTTGAATCTCGTTGACCACTTGCGGATCGACGCTGTGCTCGGCCATGCGCGCGCGAATGTCCTGGAGGTACTGTTTGATGACCGTGTCCACAATGCTCTCCATCGGACCGACCAGGCGCGACGAGTTGAGACCGTCATTGACAAAGTACCAGAGCAGCATTGACGGCTGGCCCAAACTGCTGCGAATGACTTCGACATTGTAGATGGTCAGCAAAAAGACGATCTCAGGCAGCTTGAACGCCTTGACCGTCGCGGCATGCCGCAGGAACAATCTTGGCCAATTGCTGCCGCTGCGTCTCGATCGCCGAGTTACCAAAGTCGCTCTTGAGCACCGAGTTGTACTGCAGCTCGGATTCGAGGTAGTTCCGCGTCTCCGGGACCAAGGTGGGCGTCTTGAGCGCCACGAGAGCAAAGATGCGCTGAATGTCCGACGCAGGATGTATGACGGAATCCACCGAAGGCAGGGGTGCGTGCGACCGAGTGGCCAACAACGCCGCACCCCGCGCCACTTGGATGTTGGTCAAGTTGAACAAGACCGACAAGAACCACATGTTGCGGAAGAGGGCGACCATGTCGAGGGTAGGCTCCAGCTGCGGGTTGAGATCCTTGTGCGTCAACAGTTCGGCAATCGTCGGCAACAGCCGCGCCATCTCCAGCCGCAGTTCAGACAGCTCCTCCTTGGTAGCTCGCGCACTCGTTGCCGCCTGCAGCTGCTTTCCGCGCTCATTGAAGAGTTGCAGCAATTCAACCAGGAACATTTCCTTGGGGTTGGACGCCGCCTCGTCGGCCTTGTCCGCCTCCTTGGTGGTGCCATTCGCAGTGGGGGCCACCGACGACGCTGCTTCAGCGGGCCGTTGCTTCAGGCTGCGCGCCAGCTGGAACAAGGCCACATGAGTAGCCTCGCTGTCGCGGCGCTGGACCCCGCCAGCCATGGTGCTGCGCAGAACCGAGCTAAAGGCACGAACAACCTCAATAAACGAGTGTTGCTCCCAATAATCGCCAGAGGAATAATGTTGAGCATGATGATCCCCTCGGTAAATCCATCGGCGGCACGGAGGCGTTGGAGCAGCATGCTCAGCGTAAGGCTAATCACCTCGGGTGTGCCCACCTCCGCTGCCAGGCGCGAAACAAGAGCGAGCGCATTGGCCGTGATGGCCGCCTTCTGTTCTTCGGTCCGGCCAGCCATGACAGGTTCGCGGTCACGCGTGCTCATGCGCGAGAAGCCTGAGCGGGTCGAGCCACCGGTGGAGGATATCCCATGTCGCGACCGAGATAGTTGAGCAACGTATACACCGTTGAGACGACCAGGTCCTTGTCGCCGTGGGCCGTCACGCAGCTGCGCAAGGCCTTGGCAGCGCTGACCAGAATAGGGGAGATAGGTCCCTCCTGATCCGGCAGCGGCTCAAACATCGCCAACGGTGTCGTCACAAAGCGGCGCAGCTGACTCGTCATGGGCATCACGAGGCTGGGGAAGTTGAGCACCAGGATGCCGGTGCATTGCAGGGCGGCGCTCTGAAGGATGGGCTCGTAGATCATCGCTTGGTCCGAGAGGAGGGTACGGACCCGTCCAAACACGTCTCCATCCACCACGGGACTGATGGCGGCAGGGTCTGAACGGGCTTGGCCCACAGTTGACAGGACACTGAGCTTGAGTGTTTCCGAGAGGATCTCGAGCGAGTAGAGTTCGGCTACGATCGCGCCGTGTTCTTTAATCTGTTCGTTGAGCACAAACCGGTACACATTGTGGTACGCTTGACCGGCCAGACGAAGGGTGGTGGCAAGCGCATGGGCAAACTCGCCATCCTCAATGGAAGACACGGGCACAGTGAGCAACTTGCCCCAGGCGATGTGCGTCGAGGTCGCATCCTCCTCGGGAGAAGCTTGGACTTGAGCTGGCTCATCCAGAGGCTGGGACCGCTTCCCTTCGGCCGAGGAGGGAGAAGTGTAAGCAGCGAGCACTTGCGACAAGACGCTGGTCAACATCTCGACACTGGCGCACAGCACAAACTGGCCCGACAGGGACGATGGGAGCGTTCATAGAAGGTCAAGAGGCCAGCACGATACTCAAACGCATCCTCGTCTGCTTTGTCCTCAAACATTGTCTCGTCCTGTTCCAGCGACTCGACATCGGACTGGGTGAGAAAGGTGGTAACCGAAGCGTTGTCGCCAGGGTCTTCCTTGGCGCGGCGGCGGGTAGAGCGGGTGGCTTGGTCGTACGCGGCCTCTTGCTCGGGGAGGATGACAAGGGCGTCATTGAGGCGGCGCAGGACGAGGGTAGAGGATCCAATGAGGTGGAAGACCTTGCTCATTTCCACAAACTCGGAGGGTTTCCATGGAAACGGAACGTCGGCCACAGCGCGATACAGGCCATGGAAACTGGGCGCGAACCGAGTTGCGATGGCGTGGGTGTCGCCGGTGGGGCAGACAGCTTAGTGCCCAGGCTGTGGGCAAAGGCAAGGATGCTGTGCAGGTTAGCGTCACGCACCGAGGGAACGTGGCGCGCAACACGAAGCAGACCGGCGACCAGGGCGTAGGCGAGCTGGTCGGGCGGGGCCCAGCCATGCCAGACCATGGACTCCTCGAACTGGGTGTCGACGAGCTGGTCCAGCTGGGAGCGGATGTCGGCGAGGACAGGCTGGATCTGGTCAACGGCAGAGGGGCCCTGGGCGACGGCCAGGGTGGCGCAAAAGTCGGCCAGGCCGGCCTGGGTGCGCACATCGGCGAGGGAGAGGTAGGGGGCGCTGCGGGCGGGGGTCGCAAAGACGGCGAGGTCGCCCTCGGCCAGCTTGCCACGGGCGGCCTGGGCGGCGAGGGTGGTGGCGAGCTCGCTGAATATGAACTGGTGGGTGGCGAGGTCGAGGGTGTCCATGGCGGGGGTGGGGGTGGGGGTGGGAGGGAGGAGAGAGAGGAGTGTGCCTTGGCCGAATGCTGGGCTGCCTGCTGTGGGTGCTGCACGAATGAATCGTCGCCCGCCCCGCCTGGCCTGGCAGCACCTGGCCCGGGCGCATCGAATCCGCACGGGGGCAGTGTCGCGTCACGTGCCCCGCGGCCCCGTCATCGATCACTTCATCGGTCATTCACGCGCGCCTGCACGCGATCATCCACCCCCCCATGCATTCACGCCCAGCCGATCAACCCGCCCCACTCGACTCGGCCCCACCTACCCCACCCAGCCTCTGGCCATGGCATCCTCAGTGCATCCGTCCTGCCAACTCATCTCGCCCCCCCGCGGCAAGCCGGGCTGGTCGTCTCCATCTTCCATCCGCTCCTCTTGCGGACCCCCCACATGGCACTGCGCTGCCCCAGTCCACGTAGCTCCCCCTCGCCCCTTCTGTCCAGCGCCTCGGCCCGGATCAAGTAGCCCAGCAACCCACTCAGCCCCGCCCCCTCTGCCTTTGGATAGACGGACCCTGTCCAGCATACGTCAGCAGGAGGGCACCCCTGCATGTTTCATTTGTGCTTCCGCCCGCCTTCCGCTTTTTTTTTTGGCTGCCAGGCTTTCCAAAGTTAGATGGGGCTGGCTTGAGCCTTTCGCCCGACGCCTTCCCCTGTTCCCTTGCTGTGCCCAGCCCCTCCCCCTCCCGCCATCATGGCCGACGTGTCGTCCCTCGCTGCGGCCATGCAGGCGCAGCAGGCACAGCTCGCCGAACGCATCCTGGCCCAGCTCGCCCCCGCCTCGGCCTCCTCTACATCCCCCGCCACGCCCAATCCCCACACGCGCAACCACTCCCACCGTCCGCCCAAGACCCACGGCCACACCCGCGCCCACGCCCCCCCCCCACACGGCCCCGCCCGCGCGGGAACGTGGGCGTGGGCGCCGAAGCGGTGGCCCAAAAGGCCGCTGGGGCCACCATGGTCGATCCGCGTCTGAAAGGACGGCTGACCAAGCGGAAGCACTCGGACGAGACGGACGCGGCGGCGCAGGCGGCGCGCAAACGGCATGCGCCCCCCCCGAAGAGCAAGAACCGTCGCGCGCGGACCTGGCGCAGCGTTCATCCGCTCCCCGGGGGCAGAAGAAAGATGTGTTTGATATTGCGGCGAGCAAGGTTGCCAAACCGACCCTTGCGCCCGAGGAGCAAGGACTGTCCAAAGCGCAACGCAAAAAATTGCGCAGGAAGCAGCGCCTTTCGGGCACCCCCGCCGACACGGCGGACACGTCGATGCCTTCCCCTGCTTCACCTCAGCGGGAGGTTTCCCAGAGCAAGGACGATGCAGAGCACGAAACGAGCGAGGGGGCGCTGGATGCCGTCCCGGATCACGGCAAAGCCTCGCCCCTAGCCAAAGACACGGTGGCGACTCCCGTAGTGCCTGTTACCGCTCCTGCCCCTCCCGCGCCGGCGCCCGTTCAACGTACCAAGCTACAGCAGCAAATGAGTGCCTCGCTCGCTGGTGCTCGTTTCCGGTCGATCAACGAGACGCTGTATACGACCACGACCCAAGAAGCGCTCCACTTGATGCAAACCGAGCCCGAGACGATGGCCGAGTATCATGAGGGATTTTCCAGCCAAGCTAAAAGTGGCCCGTCAATCCGGTCCTGCGCATCGCCACGCGCTTGCGTCAGCTTTCTTCCGGTGGCAAGGGCAATGGAAAGCGGCCCAGCCATCTGACCATTGCCGACTTGGGCGCGGGCACTGCTCCGCTGGCGCGGGAGCTGGCCAAGGACCCTTGGGCTACTGTGCTCCTATGATCTGTTGGACAGCCAAGATGGCATGGTGGTCGGGTGTGATGTCGGGACTCGGATCCCCCTTCCGGGTCGGAGAGGGCTCATATCCGAGCAAGTGCAAGCGGTCGGCAAAGATTTATCGGTCGGCAGCGCGGCCGTGGTGGATGTGGGTGTGTTTTGCCTGTCGCTCATGGGCACCAACTGGGTGGATATGTTGGTGGAAGCACGGCGCATTCTCAAGCCCAAGTACGTTGCTACCTTATTTCTATCTGCTGGTTGGGGGTGACGCTGACCTGTGCCGTTTGTAGTGGGACGCTGTTGGTGGCCGAGGTGACCTCTCGGTTGGCCTCCAACCAGGGCTTCATTGACCTCATCACAGCCTTGGGATTTGACTTGCGTTCGGCAGATGAGGCCTCCAAGGCCTTCTTTACCCTGTTGGAGTTTACCAAAAATGACAACAAGCTGGTCCAGCCCGCCTGGCTCCGCAGCCCCAACTGGGACCAGATCCATGCCGAGCAACGCGTGCACCAAGCTGAGCTGGTCAAGAAAGGTGAGGCATTGCTCAAACCGTGCATCTACAAGAGGCGATGAGCTGCTGTGCTTCCCCAATCCGTAGAGGAGTGTCCAATCATTCATCCATCTTTCTTCATCTTCATCCCATCCACGTGGTATGCGTGCCTGTCTGCAACCGTTCAGCGTTGTTGCTGGGACATGAGTTTGGCTAAAAACAGAGCCGGGGAGGGGAGGAGGGACGGCATAGTCAGTCGCAAGAGTCACCAATGATTCATCTCGTTTTTTAAGGGTTTAAGGCGTACCGTTCTCTTCAGCAAAGCGTGCCCCGACCCGCTCGGAGTGTTTGAGGAACTTGGTGGTGCAGTGCTCGACACAAGTGTCCTCCTTGGAACTCAGAGCCTTGCTAGTAAAGTCATTGCAGCACGATGCAAAGCAGCGCTCGACCAAGCCCGTGTAGAGGTTCATAAAGTCCTTCATTTGCTTCTGCTCAATGATGCGCGTCATCGACGCCTGCTCGGCGGAAGAGAGGTGGGAGACTGAGGGGAACGTCGAGTCAGAAGCATGGTACCCGGGAACAGGCACGCGGGCAGGAACAGACACGCACGATCCATGGTGCGGGCAGCAAAGGGTGAAGGTGGCGGATGGTGGCGCCTGTCCAACTCGAAGGAGTCATTCATTCGAGGGGCGCCGCGCCAAATTCAAACTTCTTGTGCTGCCCGCCCCGAGCGGAACCCGAAGCGACGCAGCGGAACGCTCCGCCTCAATTTTTCTATTTCTTCACTTCACCTCCCTCCGCCGGACCACTCGCCTAGCCGACGTCCGCGCTGGCCCCCCTCTCGCTTGTGTTGCCTCACCACCACGATCGCTCTTTCCCCTTGGATACCATGGCTGTCCGCACGCGCTTTGAGAACTCGTCAGAGATTGGTGTTTTTGCGCGCCTGACCAACTCCTACTGCCTTGTGGCGCAGGGCGGCTCGACCAACTTTTACAGCACGTTTGAGGCGGAGCTGGGCGATGTGGTGCCAGTGATCCACTGCTCCATTGCCAGCACCCGCTTGGTCGGCCGCTTGACAGTGGGAAATCGCCACGGCCTCCTTGTTCCCAGTACGACCACCGACCAAGAACTGCAACACCTGCGCAACTCTCTCCCTGATTCGGTCGCTATCCAGCGGGTCGAGGAGCGGTTATCGGCGCTTGGTAACGTTATTGCCTGCAACGGTGCGTGCCTTTTTCGCTGCTCTGGTGTTTCTGCATGTGTGCAGGCTCTGACTTTTGTTGCTACGATGCAGACTATGTGGCAGTAGTGCATCCGGATCTGGACCGGGAAACGGAGGAGATCATTGCAGATGTGCTCAAGGTCGAGGTGTTCCGGCAAACGATTGGGGAGAATGTGTTGGTGGGCTCCTACTCGGTCATTACCAACCAGGGCGCGATTGTCAGCCCCCACACGACGATCCAAGACCAAGATGAGCTTTCGTCGCTGCTGCAAGTGCCTGTGGTGGCAGGCACAGTGAACCGCGGGTCGGACATTATTGGGGCCGGGCTGCTGGCCAACGATTGGGCTGCGTTCTGTGGGATGGAGTCAACAGCGACGGAGATTTCGGTGGTGGAGGCGGCACTGAAGGTGTCGGGCGAGGGCGGCGCCAAGTCGGTGGACGCGCTGCGCGATGCGCTGGTGGACACGTATGCCTGATACTGAATATTGCGCTCATCTGGTTGCGGGCGCGAGGCGGGGAGGTAGTGGTGGATAGGCATTAGCAGTGCGTCCTGCCTTGGACATCACATGAACATCACATGGGATGGGCATGTGACAAGTGATGCAGATGGATGGCAGGGAGCTAGGCGGCACTGCTAGGGTTGCCGTGCCGCCCCGCGGGAGCTGCTGCACTCGAGCCCCGATAACGTCCAAGGTACGGTCGCCCGACCAATATCCCCCTGCTCGAGCCGGCATCCCCACCACTCCCCCTTCCCTGCTCCTCGGCCGCCCTCGTCGGTCCGTGTACTGCTTCGCCATGGCGCCTGTGCCCGTCCTGGTCGCCTTCATGCTGGCGACTGGGATCACCAACAGCCTCTTGTCCAAGGCGCAGGACCAGGTGTGCGTGGCCAACTGCGACGACCCCGATCCGCGCAAGCACGCCGAGTATGCTCAGCCCGTGTGGCAGACTTTGGTCATGTTTGTGGGGGAGATGCTGTGTCTGCTTCCTGTTCTGGCACGCCAGGTCCATGGGGCGGTAACGCGCTATCAAACCCGCACCCACGCGTACGCGCCCCTCCCGGAGAGCGGACCGGCCGAGCCGTCGCCCGAGTACGGCTCCCTCCCTCCCACCCCGTATTGGAACCCGTCGACCCATTGGCTGCGACACCCCCAGAGGGTGGCACCAAGGAGGATGAACCCTTGATTCATGGCCAAGCCATGTTACTTTCTTTCTTCTCCTGCTCTGTGCGACATTATCGGCACGACCCTTATGAACGTAGGCCTCATCCTGACCCCCGTTAGTATTTACCAGTACGTCCGCTCACAGCTTCCTTGCACTGCTGACAGACATTGTACTGACTCGCTTTGATTCGATTTCAGAATGACACGCGGTGCTCTGGTGCTGTGGGTCGGTGTGTTCAGTGTCATCTTCCTTCGTCGGCACCTTCTCACGTTCCAGTGGCTCTGCCTCGCCCTCGTTATGGTAGGGGTAGGTATTGTGGGTCTGAGCGGATCGTTGCCCCAGCCAGCTCCTCAGGCTGTGCTCGTGGTTGATGACGAGGAGGAACTTCCTCAAGTGGCTGAGTCTTTGCTGGGCGTGCTTCTCATCCTGTTTGCCCAGCTTTTCACTGCCTCCCAATTTGTTCTGGAGGAAAAGATCATGGAGCAGCACACGGTGGAGCCTCTGATTGCTGTTGGATCCGAAGGCTTCTTTGGGTTTTCCACCACCCTGATCGGCATGGTCCTGCTGCACTTGTTCATTGGTCAGACGGCAGGCGGCCAAGGCGGGTGTTTGACATTCGCACCGGGTGGGAACAACTGGCGTATATCCCGGCCGTGCTCGGCTATGCGGTGGCCACCGCCTTCTCCATTGCCTTTTTCAACTTTTTTGGCTTGAGCGTAACGCGAAGCATTTCCGCAGCACGCTCGACCATTGACACGTGCCGTACGCTGGGAATTTGGCTCGTGAGCCTTCTGCTCGGCTGGGAGCACCTTCACCTCGTCCAAGGGTCCCTCCAAGCCTTGGGCTTTTCTTTTCTTGTGACAGGGACCATGGTATTCAACGGGATCTGGAAGCCTCCCAAATTCCTACGTCCCAAGCCGCCCAGGATAAGCCGGGCCCGCTCTCGCTCCCGCTCTCGTTCCCGCTCTCGCTCTCGCTCCCGTTCTCGTGCGCAATCGGCAGCAGCGCCTGAGCCCGCGGGCGAGCAGGCCTAAGTACCGTCTTGGTTCGCCCTCTGCTTCGCCCACCCTCGTCTCTCCCAAATCAGGCGCTACTTGGACAAGTGTTGACTTTTTTCTAGTTCCACGGTCTCTTTTCGCACCAGTTGCTTCTTCCTACCTCTGCGTCAGCGGTTGAGGGAAGGCATCTGTGCAATGCATTCATTTTTTTGTAGTTCCACGTTCTTAGCTACTTCTTCCTGCCTCCGCGTCAGCTGTTGGCAGAAGGCATGTGCAGTGCATTTCACTGTATACACGACGGCCCACTTTCTCTGGTAGCGATGCAACAAAGCGCCCCCCTTGGCTAGCGCGGCAAGCCAGCTCTATTGGTCGTGGCTGGGCGCCTATTATCTGGCTGTGCGCGACGAATGGCTTACCTCAGCTGATTCCATTTAAGCCGATAAGGAAAGGGCGGGACAGGACCCCGGACATCACCCATTGCTCATCGGTGGAGGCACGTCCCGTTCGTCAGGCCGATTTCACCCTTTTTGCACCCACCTCGAGGGTGCAAACGAACGGGATGTGCCGATTTTGGCCGATTTTGGCCCAAATTTGCCCCCTTGAACGGGATGAGCCTATCAGTAGGGTTAGAATTACATAAGACACTTGCCCCGTGCCGCACTTGCTTACGCAAGCACAAGAAATTGTTAGGGTTCGGCTGGGGTGTCCCATCACGTCGCGTCGGGTGGTGCTGACTTAAGCGTGTTTTGGCCGCAACCATGTCTGCCTTTGCCTGCCTCTTCCCACGACGCGCCGAGCTCGAGAGCACTTCCAACGCGTCCCCCATGCTTCGCCCGTGCAGCAGCGCAAGTGCTTTGCCTGCCTCCAAAGGTGCAACCATCCTGGCCACACGTGTTGGCGACAAGGCGTCGGATACAGTCCACTCTTTGTCAGAGACGCGCACGGCCCTGATCACTTGGTGATTGGCGTTTTCCAACCGTCTGTCTTTCCCCCCATTACGATCAAGGTCGCTACTCTTGGAGGGAGTCGCTTTGTCATGATGCAGGACGCGAAGCACGCTATAAAGACCGCCCGCGACCAGCTCACAAGCGGTGCTCGTTGCCTGGTTCTCGGGAGATACGCTGTCGGTTATGGGGACTTGGTCGCCCTCAATGACAAAGGGGCGCTTTACAATCGCGACATATTTCGATTGGACAAACAAGACGATCGAGCTGCAGCCCGCCTCTTCTCGGCCTCCACGCTAGCGGCGGTGGCGACGCAGACGACCTGAACCGTGGCCTATTCGTGTACCTCTATGTGATCGGCCTCGTTCAGTCGGCTATCCAGCACCGATCGCTTCCCCATTCCACGCGAGCGTACATGCTGCTCACTGCGTACTACTTTTTCCATCTATGGGCGAACTTCATATCCTCCGACTCGCAGTACACGGCGGTCAATTTGGTCAGTCCGGGGATGCTCGACATCTTCAACCGCCTCATCACCGGGATGCTCGGCCTGATGTTGATTTACAGGGACGATTACAATAGCCGAATTCCCTTCACCCCTTGGACTCATTCGACCGAGACGTTAGAACACCACTTTGCTTCAGCGCGCCGACTCTTATCGGAGTTTGATGCTGTCGAGTACCAGCAGGTACGTCCCCCCCCCCTGGCCCTCTGTCCCCCCTCCTTTCTAATGCTGTCGTCTTCCTGCAAACTGAAATCTGACTTATCCAGATCATGTCGAAAATTCATGGCCTCGCGCTCCACACGGTCGACATGGAGAATTATGGTCTGAGTCATAGGATGAACAAATATCCTGCTTCTGGCTACAACCACACCGTCTTTGACACTGCCGGGGTATGTCTCGATATTCTCAAGACATTTCCATCGGCGATCAATATGGAGCACATTTGTGCCGACGCCGCCAATGCGGCACTGGTTCTGGCATCATGGGTGGGAATGGGACTGACTCCTCATTCGGATCCTCAACCTGCACCAGCTGCACCTGTTCCCCTTCTCGAAGATGATGAGCCTTCCATCGTCCCCAACCACGACACTGTCTATGCCGCGATGCAACACTTTGTGGACCATTCTCAAGAGCCCTTCTCTCCCTGGGGAGAGGGCGATGCGGTACCCGCGACGTCTGACCCAGGTCCCGTATCCGCCCACGATGGCACGGTGGATGAGGGAGATGAGGTGGTCTCCAAAACCAGGCTGCGACTGATGGCGTTGGTGGAGGCTCGAGAGCAATGCCTGTATGTTTTATCTCACCCATATACGCGACGACGGCCGCGATTCTAACAAACTCTGCAGCGAGAATTCTTCTGAGGTCAATGTTGACGCCGCTATCCAAGCCTCCCGCATGCGCATATCCAGCCTCCTGAGCCCGGCCTCAAGCATGTCCCCTGTTATGGCTGTATCCAACCCGCCCCGATTGGACTCCAGTACGAACCTTGACCGAAAGCTCTTTCTCTCCTTCAGGACGAAGGTTGAAGACAGCTTAAGCTCCCAGGCGGGGAAGAAATGGAATACTGCGGGTGATTGCGGTTTGGGCAAGACGTGTTCTGCCCTAAATGGATTGCACAAAAATGCGGAGGCGGCGTTGTACAGCAGTGTGCTGAAGGAGCTTCAAGATGGGCCTGGCGCTGTCATTTATTCGGGGCCGGCCCGCAGGCTGCGATGGATGGGACAATCGAGACTCGAGCCCGTGACGGCTAACCAACAGGAGCGCCACGATCTTGTCGAGGAGGGTCGGGCGAAGAAGGCCAACGAGAAGCGGGTCAGGGCACTTTTCAACGTGGTAAAGAGGGTCAGCTTGTTGCCTTTGGACATTGCCAAGGGTGGTGTATTGCCGATCACCCCCCTCACCATAGGGGATCTGTCGTCTTCCTGTCCCTCGACAAAACATGACACCCACCGTTCAGATCGGCCATGGCAAGTCCATAACCTCACCATTTGTTCTTATTGCTGCTAACATTCGTATTCGAAGTGGTGAGCATGTACACCAGGCGTCGAAAACTGTACCCCACAGCTGGGTGAACAATTGGTCGAACTTATCTACGCTCTCGTACATCTCGCTTCGCTGCCTGAAAGAAGGGACCCAGCCCACGTACACGTCCAACATGAAGTGGTCACTCAACACGAGGCGTTACTACCATGTGCCAGCTTTTCAGGTCCTGCGACGTTTACCAGGCGAGCATGTCTTCAAGCAGGCCAAGAGCGACGATTACTGATTACACTGTGCAGCTTTCTCCCCAGGCAGCCGCGATGTTCGCCATGGTGGAGAAGGAGCACTTTCTCACTCCCTTGCTGGTGGGGAAGTAGTCGCAGAGAATACCAATGGCTTTACATGCAGTGCCGCCTGCTATATAGAAGCACCTGTTGCGTATCAATCAGAGCAGGAGCTTGGAATTTGGAGATGAAGTCTGGAGGGTGGGCCCACCTCTCAGGTTGAGGGCGTAGGTAGGGTTCCTGCGTAGGTTAATTACCAAAGTTGGTACTAGCCAGTGGATGCTATTGTGCTATCGTCACTGCATGTTGCGCGAGGTTGCGCGCTACTGCGTTTCGAATATTTCATGTTGTGCCGCTTTGTAAGCCTGTGCCACCCCAGGCCGCCGGTTGAAACTTTGGCAAAAAAATTACCTAAGATCCGGATTTTGGGGATTCATCTACCATTTTGCACCCCTGAACGGGATGTGCCACCCTTTTTGCCCATTTTAGCCCCTAAATTTTGCACCCCCGGGATGTGCCGGCACTTTTTTGGCCCTGCGGGGCCCAAATTTGCACCCCGAACGGACGTGCCTCCACCGATGAGCAATGGGTGATGTCCGGGGTCCTGGCGGGACTCGGATGGGAGGTCCAACCATTTTCTAATCCAATCTAATTGGCATGCCTGGCTCCATTATAACCCAACCCCCTCTTGCCCCACCCCTTCCTCGCCATCTTCTACCTCCTCCTGCCCCCCTCCCCATCCCCCCAACCATCACCCTGTCCGTGCCGCAGGTCGACACGTGCAGCTTGCCATTCCTTACTATCAAAACCTCCCACTGCCGCCGAGCACACCATCTTTCGTTGATCGACTACCTCTCTGCCCTCCGCCTCTCTCACTGCATTACTCGCTTGGCCCCCCCCTCGTTCCATCGCATTCATTCCCCCCTCGCCAACTGTTCCTTTCATCTCCATCTCCCTCTCCATCCCCATCTCCACCTCCGTATCATCCAATTCTTCCTGTCCGCCATGACCCCGCGTCCTTTCATTTTACCCCTTTCCTCCTTTCTCGCATCCCTTCGCGCCTCCCCGTCCCCGGCCGCTTACCCCTCGCACACTTCACTCCGCCTACCCGGCACGCTGCCCTGGCATCGACGTTCCGTCTGTCCCTTACCTCCCCCCAATGGGCGACAAGTATACGGCCCAACTCGTCGTGGCGCCCCCAGAAAGAGCGGTGGGTCCGCTCGAAAAGGTTTGTACCTTCTTGTTTGGTTCGCTCGCGGGACCAAAAATCAGGTCAGCGTGGAAGCAGGTGCAGACCCGGCGAGCTAAAGCCGTGACCCGACGCGCCTCCCACCTCCGCTTGGTCGCAGCCAACAACTTGGCCTGGACGTTGGCCCACTCCCCTCTCCCCCCCTCGGTGCGGAACAGGGACCATCTGCGCGCCTTGGCTGTCCTACGTGCGGCTCCGACACGGGCAGATCGGAGCACAACCATTCATGCCGCCTTGGCACTCGGACCCAACGTTCTTCTCGCCCTTCCCTCGGACGCGCTCGTGGCCCTAGCGCAGTTCCTTGCGCGCGCAGTTCGGGGTGTCGCTGACGGGCATCGCCGTGACCCGTGCTATCACCTCACCGCCTCCAGCTGGTGGGGAATCCAGCTCGATTTCTGTCTCCGTCTCTTTGTCCGCCGCCAACTGGCCCGGATCGGTCGCGCGGACCACAATTTGTACACCACCATGGTAGTCGGGGCCCATACGGATGGGTCTGCTGATGCTCCACCCCTGTCGGACGGACAGGTTGCAGCTGCCTCGCACGTGCGTGGGATCGATATGATCTTCGCACCGGCGTACCCGCTGGCCCACGTGCAAGCAGGTCCGTTTCGTCTGCCCGGTCGTGTGATGGGACCAACGACGCGCTGCGGTCGGCACTGAGGGACTGGACGCAACTGCACGTGGAGCATGGCGTGCCACCCATCTTATTGGTGCTGAGCAGTGCGCTCATGGCCATCCGCACGGGTGCGGGTGCTTGTCCTGCCCCGGAACAGGATCGCCTGGTGCTAGCCCATAAGTCCAGCACGCCCCTCATCAAGGCGAACGTGGTCTCTCGTACCGGGACGCCCATGAGGGCTGCCACACTACCTGCTCCCATGTCCGTCTCCCCCCGCTCCAGCATAAAGGGTACGGGGCTTGTCTGCATGCGCTGCTCACCCACCTGCCTAGCGGCCTGGATGTTCCGCACCAGCTGACCAAGCCCTACTGATCCACCGACCCCAGCGCAAGCGCCTGCGTCGGCTTGGGAGCCCACCCCCACCGCCGTACGCCACCGCCCCTTGCCCCCTTTCTTTCCCCCGTTCCCCTTCTCCATATGCCCGCAAGAACCATAGATTTCCCAGGAATAAATCAAGCACACCCATGCACCACTAGTAGCGGGCGAACGGCCCGTCCCCGCCAGCTAGTCCCACATCCGCTGGTGACTATACACCCGCCGGTGGTTGTCGTCGTGGGCTCCAGCCCAATTAGTTTCAGATGGAACGCAGCGCATACGGCCACGGATGAAATGAACGTTTCACGAAAGGCCCAGGTTGCCCGCCACCGACGCCAAATTTATTGCGCCCAAACCCGACCAAGCCGACAACCCTAACCTGCGTCGCTGGCTTCCCCCTCCGTTGCTGGCCATGGCGGTCAGGCGTCTGCTCCAGCCCAGCACCACTTTGCCTGTCCGCCGACACCATGTCTGCCAACGCTGCTACGCTCGCCACCCTCATCCTTGCCGACGAGCAAGTCGAGATCTCTGTACGTTTCTCTTCTGGTGGCTCGGGTATGGGCAATGGGCACCCTCAAAGCTGTGCCCAGGGACGTACGGGCTGAATGCTGGATCGAAGAGCTGGACCCCCTCGTCTCTTGCCATCCTGCTTCCTCCCCGTCTGTCATGGCCCGTACCCATTCGCAATAGGACGGCCCAGCGGAATCGCTTCCCGCATCGGCCTGCGCAGAGCCAGAACACTGACCCCCTTGTTTCCGTTTCCGTTTCCAGGCGGAGAAGATCACTACCCTGACCAAGGCCGCCAAGGTGGAGGTGGAGCCCGTATGGGCCACCCTGCTCGCCAAGGCGCTCGAGGGTAAGGACGTGAAGGAGCTCCTGGCTGGTATCGGTGCCGTGGGCGCTGCCCCCGCTGGTGCTGCCCCGGCCGCGGCCGCGGCTGCCGGCGGTGAGGCGGCGGCTCCTGCCGAGGAGAAGAAGGAGGAGGAAGAGGAGGAGTCGGACGACGACATGGGCTTTGGTCTGTTTGACTAATTCATCCAGGCGGTTGTTCTCATCCCTTTTGTCTTCTCGCCTACCTTTCCCCATCCCCACCACCTCATCTTCCCTTCCCTCCCTCCCCTTGCCCCTGTGCCTGCCATGGTACGTGCGCCTGCTCCGCATGAACGGAGCGCAGCGCCGCAGGGGCTGCATGATGTCGCCGGTTGCCTTGCCTTTGACTCGGCTGATTCGGCGGTCCCTCGGGAACTGTGGCTGTCCCGTGTCAGCGCACCGCGTTGATCACCTCCCTGTTCGACCATGTTGGTCGTTGCAAAACATATGCCCCACGGTATCCACACTATCTTTGCCCCCCTCTTTTCCCTGATATAGTTCACCACCTGTCGAGAGCGTCGCGGCTGGGGAATCGGTTGGTACAAGGTCTGCCTACCCGAACACACATGTTATCCGAGGTCAGAGGTCAGAGAGAGCAGATCCGCCATATATTTCCCTCGCTGCGAAGGAGGTCCAAATCGGGACATTTTCCCGATCCCGACCGGTTTCGGTTTCGGTTTCGGGCTGTAGTCAGTCAAAGCATACCGTCATGGCGGTTGTATTGGCCCGGAGAACGAGGCCTACTGGGGCCGTGCAATCACGACCCCCGTTCCTTAGCCCTCCACTTCTTCCCCTTCGCGTCGAGGGTGCGGCTGGGGCAGGAAGACGGCATGGCATGATCGGAGAGCTAGGCAGCGCCCGACTACAAGGGAAATCAGGGGAGAGGAACTTCCAGAGCAGGATGAATGATACATAGAAACAAGGACAACTACTTGCGGTACCACAGGACCGACTTGCGGTTCCTGCGCATCTTGCGCTGCAACTGCATCAAGCCATAGAGCAGGGCCTCGGCCGTTGGTGGGCATCCCGGCACGTAGAGGTCGACCGGCACGATACGGTCGCAGCCGCGAACGACCGAGTACGAGTAGTGGTAGTAGCCACCACCGTTGGCACAAGAGCCCATGGACACGACCCACCGTGGCTCGGGCATTTGATCGTACACTTTGCGCAGGCCGGGTGCCATCTTGTTAGTCAAGGTGCCGGCTACGATCATCACGTCCGACTGGCGCGGCGAGGCACGGAAAATGATTCCCAACCGGTCCTGGTCGTACCGCGGGGTAGAGCAGTGCATCATCTCGATCGCACAGCACGCCAATCCAAACGTCATAGGCCACAACGAACCCTGCCGACCCCAGTTGACAATCTGGTCCATCTTGGTCAGCACCCACTCGGCCTTGTTCTGCGGCGTCTCGAGCGACTGCTGGTTGGACCCCGCGTCGGCCATGACCGTCCATTCTTTGGGAGGCGGGGGGATGGGTTCCAAACCCTGGGCCGAGGCAGGGCTGGTGGACAGGCAGCGAGCCGGCGCGAGGGCAGGGGCGAGGGCGCGAGGGAGGCCAGGACGGGCGATGCGTAAGGCCCCTGGGGAAGCAGGCCAAACCAAGCGAGCGTCAGTGGGGCCGCGCAGGCACACGGCGCACGTGGGGGAACACGGGAAACACGTACCAGAACGCAGGCCAGAGGAAGCGGGTGGGCAAGCATGGCAACCAGGCGGATGATGGGCAGAGCAGCGTCCAAACACCCAGCGACGCAGCCGACAAAAAGCACTGGCTTGGCCGAGCCCCTTGCAACCAACCAATCTGTCAATGGGGCCCCCCGCGCCGTTGCCACCACTCCCCATTACTATTCCCGGCCCCCGCGCCGCGCTCGCACCACAGCAGTCTCTGCCCCTCGGCCGCATTCCTCTCCGCCTCCCCGCCATCAACCGCTACGATGGGGGCGCTGTTGAAATATTGCACCGTCCATCCGGCTGGATCCCCCAAGGCTATATCTGTAAGCAGGCGCATATATATGTCTGGCCAGAGGTAGGAGGCAGTGAGCAGAACAGATGCAGAGTACAAGCGCCTTTCGGCTTCCACTCCATTTGGTGTTGTAACTTGACAGTGGATGATACCATGCCCACTACCACCACCACTACCAGCATCCTCTCTTCTCTTCGCCTCATAACCAGTGACACAGTAGGGCACGCTCATCATGTACCCGCGGCCAAAAACAAGAAGGGTGTGCGTCCTGCTGTGCATATGTTTCAACATATAAGGGAAGTGCCATCGCGAGTCGTCAGAGGCGCAGGTTGGCATGGATAAACACCGAGGTTCGGGGGTCTGTCTCTTGAAAGTTCCATTGACAAGGTAGTAAAGGGAAAAAATGAGGTTCGCGATATAACCTTCAGCAAAAGTCTCTCGCGTGCGCTTCAAGCGTCCCATTCTTGCTTGGCCCTGTTGCCCCATTGAAGAAAGGGTGGGGGAATATCTAGTACCTCGTGTAGCGTAACCAATAAAGTGCCGTGAGGCTCTTCCGTGTACCGTTTCTGGAAGTGGCCTGCTACCAACTCTGGAGAACAGAGGCACGCAGTATAGTGGGGTTTGAGGCCTGATGCTGCACTCGATGGATATGTCATTCTCGTGCGTGCTAAGGCCAGAGTTTGCGATCCACAGGATGTGTTTGACGTTGCCGCAAACAGGCAGGCCACCTGAACCGCGAATTCCAACGGGACGCTCCCAAGGTGAGCCAGCTCCTTATGTTTTGACGTTGCAACCAACGGGAGTAATGTTTCCGCGGCCACTTGTAATCACATAGCACCGTGGAATACCAACTACACAGGCCAGTTACATTCCTATGCCCTCAGTGGGAGTAATGACACGCATGACGACGGCAATCTTAGCCCAATAAAATTCCCTGAACGATGCACGTGAGGATATACACCCGTCTGTTGATGCAGCTGAGACCTGGAGTTCGGATGGTCCTCGAGGTGATGCAACCGCACCAGTGGTGGTGTTCTGGTCCAATCAAACCAACAACGGCTACAGAGGAACATCAAGAAAAGTCGTCACGGCTGGCAGCGGGCCAATAAGAAAACCAGAAGCGAGAAAACAACGTATAGGCCTCTGACCGAGGGACTGATGGGACCGACGTGACAAACACACAAAAGCCACCCGCAGTGGCTCAACGTCGTCCCCAGATCCCAAGGTTTCCTACACGGTAGCGTCGCCTTCCAAACTGTCCACTGTCCCAAAGATTTGAAGCCCATCCGTTGTTGACACCTAAAAGCAACGCGGGGGGATGTGGGTACGTACAAACAGCGTCTCCATATATATCGTGGAAGAGCAGCGGCGATTTGTAGATGACTACGGCGGCGATAACGCGCAGCGCGTAACGCCTACCACAATCTCGTGTCTATCTACACTGCCTATGCTGATAGAGGGGGGGTGGTGCATTAAGCTCATTAAGCTTGAAGCTAGCTTTTGAAGCTAGCTTGAAGCTTGAAGGGCCTGCTATATGCGTACGTGCAGAGAGTACCAATAAGCTGTGCACGCTATTAATATTGCGCAGTCTTTTTTATCCTTATCAGTAGTTCGAAAAGTTCTGACTAGGACTGGATTGGGTGGTGGCGGTCAGATCGAAACCCAGCACAAGGACCCCACCCGCAGCAGCGAATATGGATGTGGCTACCGCCTGCCGACGTTCCAGCAACAGATGCTTCTAGGAAGAGGCCGGATATCTGATCGCGCCTGTGGGCCCCAGCGTGAGGCCTCCTGGGGCATGATGAGTCAGGCCTGAGGCGCCTGAGGCTGAGGCGCCGGTGCCTATTGCACAACAGAGCGGAGCTTGTCACGGTACCAGGACCGGGAACGGAAATGGAAATGGGCGGGGGACGTGTGAATGGTGCCGACGGACATAGCAATGCCCTTTTGCAAGCTTGAAACTGCATGGATGATGCATGATGCATGATGCAATGGCCGATGGCCGATGGTCGCATCGATGACTTGATTAACGATTCCACAGTGGCTCTTTTGCTTGTCCGGCACGACAACTCCCGAGCAGCCGGGCGTGTGGGATAGGCCCCCGGGTTCGGCCAAAGTGCGGGGAAGGCCGGGGGGGCAGCCTGGGGCAGCTGCGGCAGGCAGTAGGTGTCCCAGATCTCAGGACAAGCCAAGCTCGCAACTCTATTTTTCCGCGGTGTGCTAATCCGGTCACCGGTCACCAGTCACCGGGGCCACGGTCATGCATCATGCCTCCTCCCTACGGCCTACCGCCTACTAGCCCATGTGTGAATCTGGCATGTTATGATCACGCGTCATTGCGTCATGCGCGTCATTCGCGTCATGCATCATGCATCATGGGTCAATGTGTCGTCGAATTCCGGGGAAGAAGGGCGCATGCACTGCCAGGCAATGGCTGGCCATCCCCTGGCAAACCCCGCCCCAAGCGAATCGACGTCATGCATCCGCACATCATGCATCGCGCCCACCCTCCGTGCAGCAGCACCACGCCAGTGCGCGCCCTTACCAGCCTGGGCCCACCCTGCCCGGTTGGCCGACCGGGTGGCCTGAACACGGGGAACACTGCCCACGTGCCTTATCGCTCTTGCTATCGGGCTGTGGCATGGGGCTACGCACACACACCTCAAGCAGTATAAAGTCGCCCCCCTCCCCCTCCACCGCCCGACCTCCCATCCACCACATCCTCCCCTCTTCTACTCTCTTCGCCCCACCAACCACACCATGTTCGCCTCGACTGTCCTCCGCAACTACGGCTCGCGCGCTACGCTGCGCCTGCCCAAGACGGCCAACCAGGCTTCGTTGGCCAAGTCCTCGGCCCAAAAGCCCACGCCTGCCCAAGTCCAAGCGGCGGCGAACGCCAGCAAGGGCCGCCGTCTGTCTGGCCGCTCCCCCCTCCGCTCGCCTTGGGCTTAAGGGATGGGATTCCTTTGAACCCTGCTGATATGAGCATCCATGCTGTGGTGTGTATACGTCCCTTTCTTCGGCTCTTGCTGGACCTTCGAAAGCAAGATGGAGGCTAACCGTTCTCTATCATGGTAGTAAATGCGCCTGCCTCAGACGGTGCGCTCCGGCTCCTCTACACTTTGGTTTGTCCTGCCAATATGCCAGTTGTCGGGTTTGCACATGTGTGCGCGCTGCGGCCTCTATGTTTCGTTTTATGTGTCCGAATCAAGCATCCCAAGCGCTATCCCTTCCTTTGCGTCGGAGGTGGCCCTGTTGTATCTTTTCCGAGAAAAGCCTCTATATGACCGTTGGACCCAGTCCCTCTTATGCCTCGACTTTTCCCCAATTCCATCATCTATTGCCTTGTTTTCTCTCTGGATGTGTTAAGAGCGTGTAGTGTACCTGTGGATGCGAGATCAATTAAAGAGGGCAAGATGCACCGCATATGTCAAGAACAAGGGCGAACGGGAGACGGCGCGCATGGTGTTGGGCGCATCAAGTTGCCGACGGCTGGGGTGCTTATTGTGAACGTGCGCGGCGGACCGGAAGATGCATGATGAATATTGAATGGTCGATGATCGATGATCCGGTTAGCTCAGCCGCTCAGCCTGTGCACTCAGGCTGAGCTCAACGATGATCGATGATCGATGAGGCTCATCGGCCCGCACCATCGCACCATCGGCCCCGGTCGCATCATGCATCATGCATCATGCATCATGCATCATGCATCATGCATCACCCATATGCAGAGCGATTCGGGTCAAGTCGTGCGGCCTGGATGGCCCCCGGTACAGACGCAGCAGTGCCATCCGAAATGCGCCTGCTATGGCCGGAGAGGACCGGCTACGAAGCGCGCCCGAACGGGAGGGCTGACGGGAGGGGTCGGGTACGCGCTACGCCGATACCCGGTAACATCCAAGATCCAAGGGTAGGGTAGGAGGCCACGTGCGACCAAGCGCCGACGAGAGGCGGGATCAGCGATCGATTGATCATCACGGGGTGCAGTGCCAGGACGTGTCAGGCAGCGCCTCAGCTGAGCCCGGCTGAGCTCAGCACGGACCCGCTCAGCGAAGCCGCCTTGTCCGGCGGCTTTGGCTTTGGGGGAGCGGGACATGCACTGTGACGTCACTTCTTCGCACTGATGGCCATGGCACGGGAGAGTTCGAGAGGCGGTGCTGGTGGTGGTCTGTGCACGCAGAGTGGGGGCAGCGCGGGGGCAGTGGCCAGTTGTGCATGTGCGTGTCTTGAGACGGATGAAGGTTGCGCGGCTGGCTCCTTGGGCGCGAGGGGGAGGGCACAGGTGATGGTGATGATGGAACGCATGCAACGAACGGGATCGGCGGTCGGGCTCGCTTCGATCCATTTTGCTGGTGCGCCTCAGCCAGGCCAGACAGACAACCGAGAAGCCGATCCCGCCTGCTTCCGCCTGCTTCTCTCCCTTCCTCCACCTCCTGCCCGCCATGCTCCCGCGCCGGCTGCCTCTTTCCCGCCGCGTCTTGTCCACTGCCGTGCTCGCCTCGGCCGCCCGTGCGTCGCCCGCCCCCGCCATCCTCCCCTCTCGCCTCGTGCCCCACCCTCTCTTGCCGGCCCCCCGCCTGCGCGTTGCCCACCCCGCCACCGTTTCCCAGCGCGACGATGGCAACTTCCAGCCCCCGCCCCCCCCAGGATCAATGGGCGGCGTGGATGGTGCTCTCGTACGTAACCCCATACCCGCTTGTTCCTGGCGCAGTTTCTGTTGCTGACTGCCTTGCCGCCTTGCTGCCCGTAGTCTGCTGAGCTTGCCTTTGTCCTCGAGGCCGTGGGTCTTTTGGACCTGTACTACTTGCTGGGCTCGCCGTGCCCAAGTCGGTGCGACGCCGCTGAGGGAAGCGGCCGCGTGCTGACGCAAGGGCGACTTTGCCGCGGCCGAGACGTACTATGAGCAAGCCCAGAGGCCGCCCGCAAGGCTGCCGGTGACACGGGCTTCTTTCCCCGCCTGGCCAATTCGCCCGAAGATGTGTTGGCCAATTGTCGGCCATTGCGGTGGGCCGTGGCACGGCGCTGGAGTTTTTCGGGCAAGTACATCGAGGCGTTTACCACGTTCCAAGCTGCGTTTGAGGAGCTGATCCGTGCTGGACCCTTGTCGGTCCAACAAGCTACTCCGGCTGACACGATGCGGGCCGTGGCGTTGGCCAAGAAACTGGGCGACATGGCTTCCAGCGGCAAATTCACCTTGCCGTCGCAACAAGCCAACAAGGACGGTACCCGCGTGTGGCCGACATGGATGACCTGGCCGACGAGTATTATGCTGGGCGGTGCAGCACATGTTCCCGCTTGCTCTGCCTCCCGACGCTCATGGCGCCCGTGTGACCGCGGCAAGTGGGGCCAAGGCGTAGGCGCGGAAGGCCCCGAGCCTCCGCGTGGCGAGCCGGTCCCGCTGGCCCATCCTACTTCCTACGTGCCCCCTGAGGGTCAGAGCGGGGTGCAGGCGCCGCTCAAGACGGCCTATACGCCATTGCAGCACCTTAATCCCGACCTGGGCAGAGAGCACGGACTTGGGCACCGCTCTGGAATCCCTCGCGACCTTTTACTCGTCGCGCGGGCATCCCGAGCGCGGCCCAGCTGTACAATCATGCGATTAGTTTGCTGCGCTCGCCGCTTGCCCACGCTGCGCCCCTGACCGAGCCGCCGGTCACCACGCCGTTGGCCCAAGCCCAGCTGGACGTTGTTGCGCCGCAGGCGCTCCTGCCCGAGCTCACCACCGAGACCAAGTGCCACGCCGGTGTGCTGTTCTACAATCTAGTCAACGTTTTGCTCGCCGCGGCCGACCGGCCGTGGCAGCAGCAGGGCAAGACCAAGGCTGAGGCAGGCGTGCGACAGACGGAGCTGCATGCTCGTGCGCTCGCTTCCGCGCGGGACGGCTTGGCGCTCGTCCGTGCGACCGAGGCGGAAGTGGGCATTCCTCCTTCGCCCGACCCGGTGACGACGGTAGGGAAAGGCTCGGTCGCACCGCTGTCCACGTCGAACGTCCCGCTGCCGGCTGCGCCCGTCGTTTCGGCCGAGACACTGGACGAGTGTAAGTTGGCTGAGGCTGGGCTGCTCTTTGCCCTGGGTCGCACCTTGGCCGCCCAAGCGCAGGGGGACAAGACGGCGAAGGAACAAGCAAAGGGGTTGTATCAGGCGGCCGAAGCGGCAGCGACCCCGATTGCGGCGCGGGCCCCCCTGACGGAAGCGCATGTCGTCAACCCTACCCCGCCCGAGGACCCCATCCCCACGGCACGCGCGAATCGGCGTCGGTGTTGCTGAGTGAAATTGCGCTGGCGCTCGCACGGGATGGAAAGAAGTAACTAGTAACGGATCGGTTGGGGACGAAATCGTGTGGTAAGGGATTTGGTTCTAGCAGCGTCGAGCACCAACCATTAATAACCCCTTTGCAACGCTATTCTTGTTCCTTTCCCAAAACGCTCACCAACTCCAATCACCTCCCTGGAAGAATGCATCGTGACCGTTATCAAAGACTGATCAAAAGGCCCTGATTAGTTGCTATTAGAATGCGTTCCGTGGATCTACTGGCCAGGAAAGTGTGTATAGGGCGTAATTAGGGATATTTGCCTTGAGAGTTTGCGTACCTTGACCGATAAACTGCAACCAGCCGCACAACGATCCTCCCTGCGCTCCCTGCCAAAACTATAAGCAAAAGGCCAGCCAGAGGCCCTTGGTGCGAACTAGATGGAGTAGATTGGATTTGTGTTGCGTGGCTAATTGATAGTACCCATACCGCATTCTGCACTTGCTTCTTCAAGCTTCAAGCCTGCTTGGACTTTCCCGACTGTTGCTTGGCTTTGGTCGTTGCCGCATACCCTTCTGCGCCCAACAACGCCGCCAGCGCGACCGCCGCGCCGGCGACAACGGGCGGGTCGACCTTTTGGACCTGCTCTTTGCGCGTGTACGCCCACCCGCCCAAACCGCCGAGCAGCAACAGGTTGACCGCACCCAGAGCAGAAACCCAGTAGGTAGGCGTCGTACTAAACGTGGTCCATGCCGAGTGGAGCGACGAACTGATCTTGGATTCCGTCGCGGCCGCCCTATTAATCAAACGAGCAAAAGAGGCAGCGAGAGATTAGCCATCCCACACCTGGGCACATACACGCAAGAGGCCGGGGGGAAAGGGGGGGGGGGAGAAGGGAGACTCACTTGTCCTTCAAGTCGGCCCAGTCGGCCTTGGCCGAGGCCAGCTTGGCTTCGCGTTCGGCCTGCGTGGCTTCCTGGGCAGCAGCCTCGGTGGCGGCGTGGGCCTCGGCCAGGGCCTCAGCGCTGGCGGCTTGGCGTGCTTCTTCGATGGTCGACATTAGATGGGAAGAGATGAGATGTTAGAGGGGATAATGGGGAGGGTGGTGGTAGTCAAGAAGCCGCAAGGCCGACTGGCGCCAGAGCTGAGGCCTCGCCTGAGGCACCTAGACCCCCAGACGGAAAGAGTCGGCAGAGAAAGAGACTGGCTAAGTGCTGGGGCTCTATTGCCAAAATGAAGAGTGACCCCACGCATCCTCCCTCTCTCCTCTCTCCCTTCCGAGCTTCAGCGCTCCGAATCCCGATCACAGAATGCCGGGCCCCCGTCCGGTGGCGGCAGAAGAACTGTGTGACCTTGGGTGGCCCAGCTGGCCCAGACCATATTGTGCCGGTTAAAGCGGCGCGAACGGGCCCTACAGCAATGACGTTGATGACGTTGTGGGCAGGTGATTTTGAGAATGTGTTTAAAGGGCGTCAGATCATCGATCGATCAGCCATCCCACACTCCCTCGATCTCAGCTCCCAGCTCCGTCGATCGCAACAACCAACAGCACTGGCCTGCCCTGGCCAAACCCAATCCAGCCACATGCCATCCATCAAAGGATGCACAGCACCGGGGGCACACGAGACGGCCAAGGATTACTGGGAGGCAGGCGACGCACCCGTGTTTGCGTACCCGCGTATCCCCTTCCGAACTGCCCAGCCTGCGCTTGGCAAGAGTCAAAAATCCAGCCGCGCCAACTCTTAGGCCTTTTACTCCTCCCTAATAGCAAGAACATATCGAATCTAGATCGGGTCCGGTCGCTCTACTATCTATCTCTCCCCTACGGTCTCCCGCCGCCGGGGCCAGACCTGCCACACCTGCTACACCTCAGCAGCCCCCACAGGCTCGACTCAGCCGCGGATACCCTCTGATACCGCGGCTCAGCGGCTCAGCTCATTCTGCGCCCACACTGCTCCCGTCCCAGCCCCCGCAAAACTGGCGCTGCCCGCGTCCCCCGCAGCGGATTCGGCCTGCTCAGTCTGTTCGACTTGCCCCCCTCCGCGGCTCAGGACGGCAATGGGCTAGAAATGGCATGACACAGACACCCGACTGTGATGCATGATGCATGATCGATCCATGATCGATGATGCATTTGCCGCCTCCCATTTCCTTACCAGACAAGGTTGCAAACGTTCCACCTTCGCCTCTGAACCAATCCCAGGCCCGCACGTGCGTTTACGCATTACGCGCTACGCGTTACGAGAACAAAAGGCAGCTGAGGCTGAGCGCTGAGCGGACCTGAAGAACCCGATGCAGGTTATAGGTCTCCTTTGGCGCACGCACACATCGTGCTCCCTCTCCTGTGACATCATCATGATAGTATGCCAAAACAATCAACGTTCAACGATCAACGCGCCGTAAGGGAGACAACAGAGACAAGGCAAGGCAAGGCAAGGCAAACGCCAAAAGCAGCGGCGAGCACCTCGCAGCATCCTCTCGCGAAATGAGACTAGGGCCCAGCGGACCGGAACCTGCCGGGGCCGTTCGACCCGGAGGCCGCAACACCCATACTGTACCACAACCATTAGCCATCGCGCGGAACCGTTGATTGCCTTTGCTCCATGCCGCATGGGGGTTGGTTGGTGTCTGCCGTCGTAACGGAGGTATTTAAGCCAGAAGGAATAGGGTGGTCTCTCCCGTGGGGCGAAAAGGTGGGTGACGAGGACGCACACTATATGAAAGGTTGAGGAAAGCAATCGAAGGAGGGGTATGTGCTAGTCCATCTGGTGGCAGTCTGGGTCGTCCGGGGAAAGAAAATCCATGCACTTCTCGTCCCGAGGGGCCACAGGGTGTTGTGTATCTAGCAACGCAAGGGGGCGCGACAAGGGGGGAACGTCAATGTTTACACAAGATAGGGAGGTGTTGTGTATATAACTCATGCACAGACATGATGAACTGACGCCTGTAGCTGTCCTCTACCGCCGTTATAAATGAAGCCGAACTGGTATTATGTCGTTCCACAGTGCAATAGCAAGCAATGGAGGCAAGATTATATAAAAAAGTTGGGAAGGGATGGCGAGAAGGGGGAGGCGCGCGGGGGGGAGGAGGCCAAGTAGAGGTGAAGAGAGAACCGCGATCGTACAATTAAGCGAGAGAGAACAAGCCCGGAACGAGAGCGAGTGAGAACACTGTGGTTAGTCTTTGCGGGTCAAATCGCCGGCTGGGAGGACAAAGAGGGACGTGTCGGCAGTGATGACGCCCGTGGCGGCAGTGTAGAAGGCACATGCTGAGCATAGGATGCCAAAGGCGCCGCCTGCGGTACCCACGTGTGAATTGCCCGACAAGTAGTGGCAGAAGAGCAAGAGAAACGTGATGGTGAGCGATGCGATCACAGAAAAGAGGGCCAGCGAAGCCGCAGCGTAGCAAAGAGTAAGATGAATGTGACGATGAACCAGGTGGCAAGGAAGATCCCAATGCTCGAATCCAGTTCGTCTGCGGGGACGCCACCTTGGATGCCAAACCAAGGGATAAAGATGATGGCAAACCCAACCCAAAAGCTCCCGTACTGTGGACAATGAGAGTCAGCATGTTACCATGGCGTTGGTTATCAGGACAGTGAATGCGTACCATGCAGAAGGCTGTAGCGCCAAATGTATTACCTGTGTAGAAAAGGAAGGAAGAGAAAAGCGCATTGGCAAACGCAACAGAAAAGAGAGTCAGCGTCATCTTGTCGTATTCGGTGAATAGGAGACAAAGGATATGAACGAATGGACATACCCGACGCGAACTCCCAGATGCCGGCGATTAGCTGTGCCAGTCCTCCGGTTGCCAGGGCAGGGGCAACAATCAGGTTGGGGTGACTGACACCCCTAGCTCCCACGTTGAAAAGCGAGAGGATGAAGGTGGTGGTGGCAAAGGCGAAAAGACCAAGAGGCGAGGGAGAAGCGAACTTCCTGTTGGTGGAGGGAGGGGTATAAACAACAGTTAGTTTATGGTTGTTGTGGTACAACAGCTGCAGAGAAAGAGGGGCTGCAGGGCGGAAGGTGCGTACCGATGGAATACGGGGAATGCCGGTTGCGATGTATCAAGGGTGTGCCCTCCAGCTGTATACTAAAATCAGCACGCGCTCTCTGCAGACCATCAATAAGGGAGAGCACAGAAAGGGGATATGTACGCGTAACGGCACGAAATATGGAGGGCAAGCCCGGCTTGGTCTCTTCACCCTTCGGGCACGTGGCCGTCCTGGGAGGACGCGACGTCCTTTGGTTGCGGAAGGAGTGCAAGATCTGCGGCATGCTGGTATAGCCCTGAGAAAAGTAGGATGCAACCGTAACACGGCTGTGGTGGTGGTGATAAAGGAACCTGCGGGTGTGGTTAACACGTTAAGAGCTGATACTATAGAAGACCGGTACTGATATACAAACTAACGAAGACCCAGGAACGGCTGTTCAAGGTTCACTGAAGGGGAAACAGATGTGGGGGGCGCGGCAAGCTCCACACGAGGCACAGCAGTACAGACACCCGGCGGGATTAGTGATGATCGATGATCGATGAGTGCAGTAGAAGCAGGCTGGGACAAGGCGTAGTAAAAGTTGAGGACAGCGCTGACAATTAAATCTGTTGGCATTGAATATATGACCCAAGTGAGAGCGAGCCGGACAGGGCCTGAGTCTGAGCCTGTGAGCTTGAAGTCCCTGTGGCGGCGCGGATATATATTGCCTGGTGCGGTGAGACCTGAGGCTCAGGCCGGGGGAGGCCGGACCATCGCTCAGCTCAGCAGGTATACACGCCACAGCAGTGCATCTGCTAGCCATTTGTATTTCAGGCACCGTCCCGTAGTTGTGCTACCTGCTGCTCCCCCATCCCGGCGGCATCACAGACCTGAGGTCAGCCTAATGGGGGAGCATGATGATATGCATGCATACGCCAGTGTTTGGTCCACACTAGCCCCTGAACCCCTCGACTTGTGGGTCTGTCGGAGGAAAGTGGGGAAAACGCTGAACGTCGTCAGACACACATTCTCCTCCCGGCGGCTGTGGAGCCTCTTCAAGCTTCAAGCTTCATGTGAAGCTGGCTGAGCGCGCTGAGCAGCTTGAAGGCTGATGCTGATGAGAAGTGTCTACGTGGCCCCCAACATTTGTGGCGTCGGCCCTTTCGGCCAGTGTGGAGAGAGGACAAGGAAGAGTGACTGCCAAGGGTGAAGACGAGGAAATAGGTCGGTTATAAGCGCAACCACAATTCTGCTGACCACTACTACAGGACATATCCTCCCGCAGGCTGAGCTCAGCCGGCGGAGTGACGGCAGAGTTGTCCGCTACTGCCTCCCCCTCTCTTTGTCCTGCTCAATAGAGTTCATCTCAGACGGGCCGCCTCTTCAAAGCGCCAATAAGCGCTAAGCTTGAAGCTTCAGATTTCTGGCCATGTAGCACTACCTTCGATGCGTTTCCCCCTGCTGTCCCCCACCCTGGCAGTCTCTCCCCCACAATAGCAGCGGCGCTTCGTCGGGGCACGCCGCCACAGCACCCATCCGTTGTCTCTATACAGATCAACACACTGGGCTTTGCGTCGACCCCAAATGTGTTGTAGAGCTGTGACCATCACAACGCATGTCAGCATGAGTACACATATGTACTCTCAAAGGGCCTCATCGACTCGTAGTTATCTCGATGTGCCTGAGGCGGGTCTTAACCACATTTATTGCTAGCGAAAGCTGTGGTTCCACTACATGTAGCTGCTATTATGCAAGTGGAACCCCTCACGGCTTCTGCCCCAACCGAACACAGGCATGGCAAGGCAAGGCAAGGCAAGCAAGGCAAGGCAAGGCACAGAGATACTTCCCTCCCTCTACAAAAAGAGATAGAAATATGGATCACCATGGTGTCCCGAAGAAAAGGCCTTTTTCATTGGGTTGTGGTTGATGATGATGTTGACAACACCCCGCAGATGTCTGGGGCAACAGGTGGGGGGATTACCCACAAAAAAAGAGAAACAGACGTGTTGAAGCTTGAAGCAGAGCGTGTGGCGGGTTTTGGACCCCACTATACTGGCCATACCCCCACGCTCGGACTAAATGTAGAACAGACAGGGCAGAACTAAGATTGTGGGGGCCAGCCCGTAGGCCAGCCTACCCTCTTTACGAGGTTCGTGTGAAGTTCCATAAGGGAGTTCTTGGAGAGCTAAGCGCTAATGCACAAACGGACCCCTGGTGGTAGGAGCGCCGTAGACCCCACTGCTACCAACACTCATTTACTCACGACATATGCCCCACAGGTTTTGAGGAAGGTACAACAAGCCGGGCAATGGCTTGCCTCCTCTGGCTCTTCAAGCATCGTCTTCTTGAAGAAACCAGCCATACTTCTCCATTGCACCCAAACTCGTGAGGGCGGGGGGGTAGCCAAAGGACGAATGGCGTAGCGAACCAGCCTGGGCCCAGCGTTGGGCCAAAGCAGAAATGTCATTAAAGAGGCGGCGGACGGGCTTAGGCATGTGGTCCATGTGCTTGGGTGACGGCCGCCAGTCGCGCGAGGCCGTGAAGTGGCAAGCCGAACGGAAGGTCCACCGTTGGTAGGGGTTCTGCACCGTCCATAAATTTCGAGCCAGTGGGTGCCCCAGCCAAAGACACCTTCACCGTCGGGGGCCGGGTGGGTCCATTCGTCCACGCAGGCGCCGCGGTCTCGATGATGGCAGCTAAAGCCAAATACCCCCCCGTCGAGTGACTCCCTGGGGTCATGCCCACTCGGCGAATGATGTCTTGGACCGCATCCCATGCCTGGGCGCGGAAGGGGTCCATGGTAACAGGTAGCCGAGTAACAGGGTGGGACCCAGGATGAGTCGTGCCTGGGCCAGCCGCTTGCTCGGCCCCTCGGGGGTGTCCCAGTCCAGGGGTTCGGAGGTGACATGGTCCATATCGTCCCAGATGGCCTTGTAGCGGGCAAGCACGTGCTCGACAACGTAGGCCTGACGACCATTGCTTGGACGCAGGCGCGAGGGAGACGGACCTTGCCATGCAGGACCGATGTACGAGTCATGCGCCCACCCGTCCAAACTCTCGGGCCCGCCCCGGTGAGGACCCGAGGTTGCAGCCAACAGCCAGTCCAGGATCTCATCCGCCTTGCCTGGATCAGCCTGGACAGCAAGAATGACCTTGTCGGCGAGCTGGAGGGCGAGGTGGTATCCAGGGGGCTGCTGGCCAGCGGGATGGGATGAGTCGTCAAACGTGTCGGCGACGAGCTTGGACAGTGCGGCTGGCTCCTGCCAATGGTGCCCACCTGTGGCGAAAAGTCGGGACCGAGGGTGAGAGTGGTCATGGGCGTGGAGGGGACGGGGGATGGTGACAGGGGTTAGCGGAGGCCGGCGCGATTCCAACCCTGGTGTCATTGCAAGCGTAGATGAGGCCGGCTGGATGTCAGCACGGCTCAGCGCCGACCGATCGATCAGCGGACCCGTCCAGACGCTTCTTAGATCTTATGGGTGGGGGCTGTCGGGAGGCACCGCGCCAGTGGGCGGGTGGTCTGTGCGTTCTAGTACTGCTGCCAGCCCCTGTGGCACCGCAGCGCATTACGTGTCCAAAAGTCCCGCCCGCTTCCAACACCCGTCCATGTGGTTGGCTGGCGATCTTGGTGCTCCGACAACGCCACCGCGGTCGCCACTACCTCCTTCGGCTTCGCGAACTTCAGAGCTTCAGCTGGCAACCCTCTCGCGACATTACTCTCCTCATTAATGGTCACCGGTCACCGGTCGCCGGTCACATTGAGTTGACAGAAAGAAGAGGCATCATGCATCACGCGTCACCTGTGATGTGCGATGGTGATGGGGACCTCACAAATTTTGGAGGCTGCCAATAGCAACCCTACCTTGCCCAGTCTATGGCCCGCTGCCTGCTTGCACCGATCGATTTTTTTGGCAGCCAACGCTCCCTTTCACCAAAGAAGAGGGGGAACGACTCGAGTGTTAGTGCGGCCTGAGGAGACTCATCCTGCTTCCGTCCCACCCACCATGGATCACGCTGGCGCAGACGCTCCCCGCAAACGCCGCCGTCGCTCGCGCGGCAAGAAGAACGGGACCGACCAGGACACCGAGGGCGATGTGTCGGTGGCTAGTCCCCTGCACCTGCGGTTGATGCGTCGGTCGCTGCCGTCGAGCAACCTGCACCCGCTGCGGCGCCCCCTTCCGGCCCAACCAGTCCTGCTTCGCTCGCCAAACCCGCTCTCAAGCCCGCCCTCTCTCGCAAGCGCTCTCATTCCGCATCCATCGCCCCATCTTCCGATGACGCACCTCCTGCTACGGAGGAATCGGGTGAAAGTGCGTCATTCTGGGACAGCATCCCTGCCGACCGACGACATTTCCCTTAACATTGCTGTCCCCTCCAAGGCGCCTCAGCCCCCCTGATGCTGTACCAAAGGCAAAAGAGCACGAGCCTGCGCGGCCCCGGACGGTCAAGTTCGCGGACGAAGTATCCACGTCTAATAGCCAGAGCGAGGGTGCCGAGTTCTTCGCTCAGAACAACCCTTACAAGCCCTCGGCAGTGGGCACTCACCACACTCTTGGCCGTTCCGGACAGACCGTATCCTTGGCTGTTCCTGGCAGCGTTGTTCTCAATGCCCAGTCGCCCGAGTTACGTGCTCGCCTGGTCGCTCACATTGCCCGTGCAGCAGCTATCTTCAACATTGACGAGATTGTAGTGTGGCACGACGCGTCTCCACCTCCTGCTATGCCTCCGCCGCGGGGAGGCCGCCCTGTACGTGGTGGCCGAGGAGGATTTCGTGGTGGGTTTGGTGGCCGGCATGGCGACCGAAGCATGGACACTGCTACGGAGGAGGATGCGAGCAAGTCTGAGTTCGATCCTGATCAGTTTATGATCCGTCTCTGTCCTACCTCGAGATTCCACAGTATCTCCGCAGAGCCTTGACTCCTATGCACCCTGATCTGCGTTTGGCAGGGCTGTTACCTCCATTGGACTTACCCGCCCACGTGCGCCGGGACGACGACGCTCGTTCCGAGAGGGAGTTATTATCGGACCATCTCCCAAGGGAGGGCGCAACCGCGGAGTGAAGGGATCGTGGGATGTAGATGTTGGGCTGTGGGACCCAGTGCACGTCATCCCCCCTCTCAACGAGGACGGCACTCGTGGCTCTCTGGAAGCCGGGACGAGGGTTACGGTTCGCATGCCTATTGACAAAAGCACCGGATGAGTGGAGCAGTAACCCAAGAAGCCACCTTGGTTCCTCGTTCGACACCAACGCAAGAAGACGGAACGTACTGGGGCTATGCCATTCGTTTCGCCCCCTCACTGGCGGATGTGTTCAAGTCTTCCACCTTTGTCCCCGCTCCCGACGAACGGGTGTGGATGCGTACGACCTGGTCATCGGCACCTCGGAGCGAGGGGCGGCTTTGACTCAAGTGTTGAGCAACATTTGCTTCCCAGCCCGAGGCGGCCGCTTCGGTCGGGGTTGTGCCTGGCGCAGAACCACCTGCTGCAGACGAGGCTGTTGCTCTGCGGCCCTTCCAGCATGCTCTGATCGTCTTTGGTGGCGTGGCTGGACTGGAGGTGGCGGTGGAACACGACGAGGGTATCCCTTTGCCTGCGGGGCAAGCACACCAGCTATTCGATGCGTGGATTAACGTGGCGGAAGACCAAGGCTCGCGTACCATCCGCACCGAAGAAGCTGTCCTCATTGCTCTGGCCCGTTTGGCGCCGGCGCTGCGGGGCCTAGCGCCGTCCAGCTCGAGCTGAAAATGTGGAAATGGCAATGCACATTATCGACTGTCATATACAGCGGACACTGGTTGGCGAAACTAAACGAGAAAAATATCCAGTAGCACCGTAGTGATACCCGGTACCACTGCAGTTCCACCGGCGTACTAGTCGCGTTTATAAACACTACCATTTTATTTGCAACTTTGAGGAGAACGAGAAGATCAACGTGATCAACTCACTAACACCACCACCACCACCATCGCCCCAGGGCGGCCATGTCGTTCCCCAGCTCGCGCACGTCTGCGGTAGAGTCTCTGCTACCGCCTCCTGCGCGCAGAGGAAAACGCAAGCATGCTCCTCCCCACCAACAGATCGACCGGGCGTGGCCCCCGCTCCCGACAGAGGAAGCCGCCGCCGCCGCCCGCCGGCACGCACACTTTCGCACGCTTCAACGACGCATCCAACGAGCCGCGCTCCATGCCCAGAACCACCTTCTAAGCCCACCCAGCACCTCGTCCAGGATGTCGTGGATGCGAAGCCTGAGCCATCCGTGCCCCTCGGCCAGACGGACGGTGGGATCCATGCAGTCCTCTTCCCCCATGCCGGGATACTCAACAACGTAGCCACTGCCCTGGAACATGCCACATTGGCGCGGATCCCTACTCCACCCCAGCCATCTACGGCTCCAGGCGGAGGGGGGATGGCGAGAGCATCGCTGTTGGCCTCCGTGGGTACACACTTGCCACATTTTTCCCACCCCTGGACGGGGTAAGCGATGAAGATGCCATCAAGGCCCTTGCCGCCGGGGATTTGAGCGTCCTACCCGACGCCATGCAGGCATCTGGCGTTGAGGAGGTGTCACCATTTGTTTTGTTATGTCCTTGCCTTGACCAGCCTATTGCCGACGTGGTGTTCAGCTTGCAAGAAGCTCTGGCCTCCCCGACGGATGTGTACGATATTCCGCCGGCCATCGTTCTGCTTGCCGTTTGTCCTACCAAAGAACGCTGGCTTGCCTCTCCGATCCAACTGCGAACCAAAGCGAGGAGTATCCACTTCACTCCCCGGATCACGGCGCAGCAGGAGGTTGACCTCTTCCTGGCCTATTTGTTGGGGTTGGAGCAACCTTATCTACCCCTCCCCCTAGACAAGCAGCTGCTCAGCCCCCCCCCAAACGGAACAAGCTACATCACGCGTCTACCACACGCCCCCTCATTCAAACCCCGAAGATTTGAGTGTTGCGCTTTCCCACTCTGCCATCCAGCTCGTCCAAGCATTCGTGCAGTTGGCACCGCCCGGTCAGGTTCTGTCACGAGCGGCCGCCGCTCTGGTCTTGGTTCTTCAGAGTCACTTCACTTCGGATCCTTTTACGGCACTCCTTACCCCCAGGGGAATGGAACAAGAGGAGAAAGAGAATGAGCCGCAGTGCTATATGTGGACACCCGAAGCGTACGGCGTGGCTCTTGCCCGTTGCGTCGTGTCTCAAAACACATTAGAGCCTGAGGAGACCGCCCCTCACGCCTTGAAGGCGGTGCACCAATCGGAACGCGATTGGTTGCTGGAATCCGGCAGAACGTTGGTGCCTTCATTGTCTTCTGAATCAAAAGAAGGCGAAAGCGATACGGATTTGGCAGCAGCGCAGGGGAGTTTGATGCGGTACCTTGTGCATACGGCCTCTGTCGTGTACCCCGCCCTGGCGCATCGTGCTTGGGCTGCTAAATTGCTAGCTGGCTTCACCCGGTCCCTCAAAGAGTCAGAAAAACATGAGGACGCCAAGAAGGACCCCCGTGCGGATCAAGTTGGCACATCTGGGGACGACCGTGGCCTGGTACTGTCAATCTTGATTGCATCTCTGGCGCCTTCATGGCGGACACTGGAACCGTACGTGAACAAAGCCAAGAGCGCGCTGTGCTCGGCCTCGCCTCGGAGTGCGCAATGGGCGTTGGCTAAGCTGCAGAGTGATGCTTCAGAGGCGGTGGAAGATCTGAAACGACCGTTTCCATTGGGAGGAAATGACGAGTCCAACCTATCCCGACTGCGTTCGTCCACTGGGACATTGCCTTTGGCCCATACGCTTCAATCGACCGCTCAAGGTGATAGGACACGTTTTCTGATTGCTTCCCTTGATCCGTTCGTGGACCAAGATGTGGGTCCTCTTGATGGCGAGAAAGTGTTGCAACAAGAGCAGGCCTTGGCCAAGGCCGCAAATTGGGTGGGCGAGATGTTTCTGTATGTGACGCGCCTCACAATGCGAAAGCTGAAAACTGGGCTCGAGCACACACATGAAAAACTAACCTTTGTGAACTAGGAATCTGCTTCAAGTACCGGCCACCTGTATCCCCTTGGCCGATGCCTGGCTGCCATCTGCCGCGGCTGTTAATGATGCCCGGCGACGGCTGCTGCCTTCGCCAAGGACGGATGTACAGCTGGCGCTGGAGCTTCCTGAACTGGCACTTGCTGCATCGCTGGATCGAATTGCATCGGATCCTAAGGCAGACAAGCAGTTGGTCCACCAGTTGCGCACCTTTCTTTTGCAGGCTGCTTCGGCACGCATTCAGCCAGATATGGCGGTTGCCTACCAACTCATGGCGGAGCAACCTCGGCTTGCTTCGCTCGCCGATTGGTGGGGTGTATTTTCCCAGCGTGTTCCGGCGACCACAAGCGAGGGGGTTTGGACGGAGACCGCGCCTCTTGCCCCGGCCGAAACGCAGGAGGAAGACTTGTCCAGTTCGCCATTGTCCGAGCCAGAGCCAGGAGGTGCACTGGCACAGACAAGAAGTTGAGCCCGCCGCGGCGGAGCAAGAGATCCAAGCCCGCTTTGCCACTTCCCTCACTGCTCTACATGATATGGGGCTCCTAGCGCCTGGTGCACGGAGGGCCGAACATGTGGCACGGGTGGTGTTCGATGCCCCGTTGGTAAGCGACACGTAATGCAACCGGGTTTCATATCTTTTCCCTCTTCCGCCATGCCTAAAGGGAACGACAATAACAGCAGTGTAGGATTGATTGTATAGGTCTAGCTTTAGTGCGCGTGATGCGCCACCACCTCACCGCACCGTGGACACAAGTCGGCAGTTTCCTCTCGCGTGAAGCTCCAGCAACGCGGACACTTGCTCAGAGCGGGCATAGCGAGACGGATTTGAATGCCCAGGTGCTCCCCCCCTCGGTCCACGACGGTTCAGCCAAGAGAGGAGCGTCCACCGTCGTGCCCGTACTCCCTCCCGTGGTGGAGACGGGCGTAGAGGAAATGTGGGGTAGGAAGACACGGGATACATTCATAAACCGTGCCAGGTCGGCTTCTGTGGGGAGGGGAGGGGAAGAAGGTCAGCCTACAAGCTCAACACAAGGGGTGGGGGTGGGGGGGGGGGGCACGTACGATTCTCTTCCAACGCCTTGGTTAGTTCCACGTCAGCCCCCTCGGCCGGCACGACAAACGCCACATCAGCCTCGAGCGCTGTGCCAAGCAACCCCTGGCGCGGGCCGTCTCGATGACGCTCAACAGGTCCGTCCGGAGCGAGAGCAGGCGTTCGCCCTGTTCGGCACGCGCCTTGCTCCACACGGGCGGGACGGGTTGCCATCCCAGATCAAACAGGCTGCCCTCGATGCGCGTGTCCCCCTCAGCGGCATCTGTCGGGATGGGCGGCAGGCCAAGATAGCCCTCCGTCTCACGACGACGGAATTCGAACGCTTCCTCGGCAAGGTGAGGCGCAATGGGAGCGAGCGCACTCAAGAGGGAGCGGAACGCAATTTCCATCGTGGCCAAGATGGCAGTGCGGCGGGGTCCGTGGAGCGGGTCGGTGTACAGCGCGTCCTTGGCTGAGTCAAGGTAGAGACCACTGAGCGGTCCCGTGGCCAAGTCACTGAGTTTGCGCGCCGCCAAGCTAAAGTCGTTGGCCGCATACGCCTCGTTCATTTCCTCGATCGCTGAATGCAGCTGGGAAAGAAGGAGATGTTCGGACACTTGCATCTGCGCCACCACATCCCCCGGAGGCTTTTGTTGGACTTGCCGTTCGCCCAGGGGGGCAAACGGACCGTGACCCGGGTGCCCCCGCAGGTTGGAGGAGGAAACGCGTCACGTTGCGCAATCGGCGCAACCCTTCGGCTGACTGAGTAAGGATTGTCTTTCCCACCGGAGCGTCACGAGAAGTGTCGGTACGGGCAGCCCAAAAGCGAAGCACATCTGCCCCCAACGGTGGGATGATCCCGTCTGGCGCTTTTCCGCCACGCAAGACCGTCTGCGGCGCCAACACATTCCCGATCGACTTGCTCATTTTGCGGCCCGAGGGTCGACCACCATACCGTGCGTGATCAGTGTCCCGTACGGCGCCGCCGCCCGGCCGTGGAACTTGCCATCGGCGCTCACCTCTGGCAGCGGGGAACTGCCGTTATCGGGGGCATCCGAGGCCGCAACGGCAGTCAGGAGCGCTGACTGGAACCATCCACGGTGTTGGTCTGAGCCTTCGAGGTACACATCGGCTACAGGTTGGCGCGCGGCCAGCTCCTCGCCAAGGGGCTTGAGCAAATTGCTTTGCAAGTGCGCCCACGAGGCACCCGAGTCGAACCAAACGTCGAGTGTATCCCGGCCGGTCGCCCAGGGGTTCGGGCCTTGGCCATGAGCTACCCTCAACTCGGGCAGAACAAAGTCTTCAGCTGGGTCGGTCCACCAGCATCGGCGCCCCGCTGACGCAAAACCGAAGCAATGTGCCGTACGTTGGCGCCGGTCAGGATGACCGAACCGTCGGGGGCATATACAGCGGGGATCGGCACGCCCCACGCGCGTTGACGAGAGATGCACCATTCCGCACGGCCACGAACGTGGGCACGTAGACGCGAGCGCCCAGCGGGCGGGATGCAACGAAGCGCGTGCCCGCCCTGTTGGGGCCCGGCCTGAGCACCGTCTTGGCCGATGGCATTCAACGCGGCGTCTTGGAGCGGACCCAGGTCGGTAAACCACTGTGTTGTAGCACGAGTGAGCACAGGCCCCCCCGTCCGCCAATCTGTTGGCTCGCGATGATCGATGGTGTGCGAGTGGACGAGGATCGGGACAAGAGTGCTGCTTTCGGTGGGCAAGGCGGCGGCAGGCGCAGCTTGCAGCTTGGTGAGAACCGCCTGGTTTCCTTGGGTCAAAACGTCGAGCCCAACCAGGTCGGCAGTTTGCACCTCGCCGCCCGTCAGGGCGGGCGGGTCAATCGCGAGCGAGGGTGCGTACCTGCCCTCCCCATTCACAGGCGAGAAGAGTCCGCGCGGAAGCCCAGGCCCGGCAATGCCCTTGGCCCGGAGCAGGTCGTAGTCCTCTGCGCCGTGGGCCGGCGCGCAATGCACCAATCCCGTTCCGCTCGTGGCCGACACCCAGGGGGCAGAGACGATAGCCGCCTGTCCCTCGGCGGCCGTCGCCGTCTCGGGGCGGAGGAAAGGCTGGGTATAGGTGCTTCCGACAAGCGTGTGTCCGGGCAGGACAAGAAGGACAGTAGGCTGGGCCTCTGTTGCTGTGTCTGCTTCTGTCGCGCCTCAGCCTCGGCCGTCCCATCCGCGGCGCGGGGGGCAAGAAGCGAGCCCACGGCGTCGAGCCGGTCGGTAGCGACCCAGTCGAGTGCGCCCGAGGAGGAGCGGACAAGAGCATACTCCAAGTCGGGGTGCACCGCCACAGCCATGTTGGCCGGCAGCGTCCATGGAGTAGTGGTCCACACGACCAAATTGGACCCCTTACCGGGCCCAGCTTTGAGCAGATACCGCGCGGCCTCGGCGCCCTCGGGCGTGAGGGGCACATTGGCCAGCGCATCGCGCAGGGCCTGACTGAGCGTGTGCAGGGGGAAGCGGACATAGGCTGCGGCAGGGCGGTCTGCATACTCGAGCTCAGCTTCGGCCAGCGCCGTGCCCGACGAAGGCGACCAGTAGGTCGGCCGCTCCGCGCGATAGACCAGGCCGCGATCGACCATGCGGGCAAACACCTCGAGCTGGGCCCCCTCGTAAGCCGGTTCAAGAGTGCGGTACACGCCCCCGCCCTGCCGCAGCTTGTCCACCACGTTTTCCCCCGGACGTGCGGCCATACCGGACCCAAGCCCCCAGCCAGCGAGGATGCCCAGGTCCTCAAACTGCTCGCGCTGCGCAGCCACAGCACCCTCGGCCTTTTGCCGGGCGACCCGGCGAATGGAGAGCGGGTCCATGCCTGCAGCCGCCGCTTGGGCCATCTTGGCCTGGGCCGCCTTGTCGCCCTTGGAGGCGGCCTTAAAGGCCTTGGCCTGCGCGCGGTCGACGGGCTGCGCAGCACCAGCAGCAGGGTTCTTGCGCGTAGCGGCAGCAGCAGCCTGTTGTGCCTGGACATGTTGCATGCCGAGCTCTGTGAGTGCCTTGAGCTCGATCGGAAGCCCATGGCAGTCCCACCCGGGTACATAGTGGACCGTGCGGCCGGCGAGGAGTTGGTAGCGGTTGATGATGTCCTTGAGGATCTTGTTGAGGGCATGGCCCATGTGCAGATCGCCGTTGGCGTAGGGAGGACCGTCGTGCAGGACAAAGACGTCGGACGCGGCGCGACCGGCCGCATCCCAGCGGGCCCACTGGCGCTCGTAGAGCTGCGTGGTGGTGCGGGGCCGGAAGAGCTGTTCGCGCCGGCTGGCATCGGCCCGAAGCGGGAACAGGGTCTTGGGGAGGGCCACGGTGTGGTTGTAGGCGTGGGTGGCGGCGGGGGCAGGGGCAGGTGGGGCAGTGTCGGATGCGCAACGGCGGGCGGTGGTGCTGAAGCGTGCGCACGAGCCCAATCGCCATGGCGACGACGCGCGGATGGGGGCGTGCGCAGGTAGCAGACGCATCATCGCAGCCAAATGGCGGTCGCGGCGGAGGTTCTATCGACGGTGAATCTACGAAGCATGTTTCTTCCTGTCATTAACATTTCTTCCGGCCGTCTCCGCCCAACTGCGTCAACACGATTACTTTTGGCTGTGACTCGATTTCTGCTGTCGTTGGCGTTGGCGTTGGAGGCTCCGCCGGCCCTATCAATCTTCCTCCCCTGTCCGCCGTCCAACACATGCGTTCGTCTGGATCCCATCCCATCCCATTCCAACATGCCAGCCGGGAGCTGCTCTAGCTACGTTTCGCGCAGCCGCGAGCGCGGGCGCGGCAGGCAGGCGAGTGTGTCCTGCAGGATGCCCGAAAGAATGTCGTTCGAGGCCGACTGGAGCACCACGTAGTTTTCCGCCTCCAGCAACCGATCCAGCCAGCCACGCGCCACCGCCCGCACCGCCGCCCGCCGCGCCGTCTCGCCCGCCTCGCCTTCCGCCTCGGCCTCTGCTGCCTCGGCCGCCGTCGTAGCCGTGCCCGGCTGCCGCATTGCCACTGGCGTCGCTCGGGCTGGCACCGGCGCAGCGGCCGGCGCAAAGGGAAAGCCTACCTGTGCCGCCTCGTCCTTGGTCACGGCACGCAACCGCTTCTCTTGCTGCTGCGCCAGCCATTCTTGTTCCTCCTCTTGCTCGTCCGCCTCGGCGCCCAAGACGTCAGCCACTTGGGACGTCACCCCGCGAAGCAACAGCGCCGCCAACGCCGGACAGCCCGAGGGGATGGAGGTGTTGAGGTGCAAGGGCGTACGTGCCACTACAAACTTGACCGTGCCTGGCACCTTGAGGGTGCGAATGGGACGCGCGACCGACATGGCCCCCCGCGCGAGGTACCAGGGCACCGTCTCCTTTTCTTCCGCCCCCTCCTCGTCCTTGTGCGCCCCAGCAGCATCGCCAGAGGAAGGTTCGTGGTGCAGCGGAGCGTAGCAAACCAACTCACCCCCTTCTTCCGCATCGCCCGACAGACGCATCCGTTTCCTACCGTCCGCCTCGTGTCCAGCATCGGGCACCGCACGCTTCGCTGCAACGGGAGCGGAGGAGAGCCAATAGGCCAGAGGAGGTAGTGGGTCCAGCGGCGAGACCCACATCGGCACAAAGAACTGGGCCAGGCGTTTTTGGTTCTCGTCCGCCCACACCGCACTAGCTGGCAACTCCCCCGTGCCTTGCGTCAACGCGGGGGTCAACGATGCTCCCGATGGCGAATCGGGAGGTAAATGGGTAAGCACATGGGTTTGGAGCCAGTGATGGGCCTCCTCGCCCTGGACCCCCTCGGGCGGAGTAGCAAAGCACCCATCCCATAAGCACTGGTGGGCATCGAGGAAGCGGTCGTGCTCATGCTTCCCTTCCTGGTCCGGTTCCGAGGACGGAGGTGGTTGGCACACCACTTTTCCTGCCTCGGCCACATGGCGAGCGATGTGTTCCTTGATCTTTTCTTGGTTCAGCCCGGAGCCAGGGTCGAGGCAGGTGGTCCAGCAACACGCTCCAGCGGCGCGCAAAGCTGGGTCCGACGCACCCGCACGGGCCCAGGCCGGCGCGCCCGCATTGCGAGCCAAATAGGTACGCAGCCATTCGTGGCACAGAGCGCGCAATGCGGCCGTCGTCTCGGGCGCCTCGGCCGTCTGTCGCACCGCCCGCACCACCCGATCTGCGCGCACTCGAATTCCCCGCACGATAAACTTTCCTCCGCCCGCGTCAGCCGGACCAGCCGGCTTGAAAACAGATTTGGGCAGGTTGAGAATCGCTTCGGGGGTGAGAGGCGGGCGTTGAGCCACGTTGCTGGCAAGAGACCGAGAGTCTTGGTAGGCCGCGCAGAAGGCAGCTTGGGATACCTCCCACCACCGTCCCGCTTGACCCGAAGCGAGACTCTTGCTTGCCGGGTCCGACTCAAAGATAGTAGCCACCCATTGCTGGCCTCGTTGGAGCGGTCGGTGTGGCAGAGGAGGTGGCCGACGAGGAGGCAGCCTCCTCAGGGGTGAGTCGCATGGCACGGTACAGAGGCGAGCCCACCTCGCTCCCAGCCAAGGGGAGGGCGGCGAGTTGGGCCAAGGAACGCTCTTCTCCCTCTGGCACGTCCGACGTGTTGGCCAAAGTGAGCGCAGCGGCAGCCTGGACCGCCGCGCGTTTCCACACCTCCACCGCCGCTCGTTCTCGGGCCCGACGCGACTGCGGCGCAGGTGGCGCAGGTGCAGAGGCATTGTGAGGCACCAAGGGTGTCTCGCGGTCCCACTCGGTCCGGTGTAGCGTGAGAGCACGCAGAAGCGCCGGAACGGCAAGGGCGGTAGCGCCAGCGCGAGGATGCGCGGAGAGAGCCGTGGGCTGAAAACCCGAGTAGGCGGCCAAGCACAGACCATTGCCCGCCACCATGACGAGTTCATGCAGCAGCTCAAGGCTGGACTCGAGCAAATCATTGTCCAGCGCTCCCAATGTCCATTGCAGTGCAAGCCAGGTGAGGGGCCAGCGAGGGGGGTCGTGTCCATCCATTGGGTCAGAGGCAGGGAAAGATGGGACATCCTCGTGAAAGGCAGCAGCATTGTTGGGCTGCGATGCCATCTTTGCCAGCACCCGCAGAGCACATAGGAGCATGGACCGGTCCGTCGTCCCCCCAAGGGAATGGACGCGACTCCAGACCCCATCCGCTGCCGGTCCGAGCCAAACGCGAGGAGGCGAAGAAGCTGTTGCAGCTCAAGGCCTACGCTGGCTGCAGCATTCAGATCATCAGCAAACGACTCGATGATATCGAGCAAGTTGAGGACCAGTTCGTTGAGCCCCGCTGCGGCTTCTGAGTCAAGCGGGGGACGGCGCGGCGGGTGCGGGGGTGGGAGAAGATGTTGCTCCTGGAGCAACGTGGTAAGTGCAATGACAATAGCAGGGAGAATTCTCGAGCGTTTGAGTAAGCGTGAGTTGGTGTCGAACCCGGGCGCGGGAGAGGGCTCGAAGGAAACGTTGCGGAGGAAAACTGTGGCTTCGAGAGCGCGGCGCAGGAAGGCGCGGTGAGCGTCATTGGTGGCTGGAGCAAAATGCGACGGCGCACGTGCTGCTGTCTTGGCGGTCAGGAGGTCGTCGCGGGCAGCCGGATGGGGATTGGAACCCGAGCCCGTCGGGGATGAGGGCGAGGACGAGCCTGCGTCGGAGTCGGAGTCCGAGTCAGAGTCCAAACCGGAATCCGCGTCGGAATCCACGTCGAGGCCAAAGGCAGGCTGGTCACGAGGGGCCCAAAGGGCGGGGAGTGGCCAGCGAGGGCATGGGCAAGGCGGATGGGGTAGTCGGCGACCAGATCGAGGAGACGGGGCGCGAGGGAGAGCTGGATGCCGGGGGCGGGGGTGTGGAAGGATGCGCGGAGGAGACGGGCCAGGGCCCAATCCACCTCCGCATCATCGCCCGAGGCGAGGGCCAGGACGGCGCGTGGGCGGGTGGGGTCGAGGAGGCGGCGGTGCTGACGGCGTCCATGCCGTCGACAGGACGCGTGTCGAGCGGCGGGAAAGGAACGGCGGCCGGCCGAGCGGCGGGGTGATGCTCATGGGTTGGTTGCGCACAGCCGAGGGGCGGTGGGGGCAGCGGCGAGACGAGGCGGACGCGCTGGCAGGCCAGCGAAGCCCATCAACCCATCCGATCCGACTAATGAAAGCAGCCTACACGCCAAACGCTAAACTCTCTTCGCGTCGCGACCAGCATCACGCATCGTCACCCATCGCATGCCTTTCCGCCCTTTCCGCCTGGCCCACTTGCTGCGTACACTCGCATTCCAAGTGTGCTGGTTGATACCCAATACCACCACCGTGGCGCTTAGTTCCCAGCTATCGAAGTTATGGCCCCCTGAACCATTTTGTGTTGCTACTCCTCCTCCTCCTCCTCCTCCTCCGGTATCGCCTCTGTCTCTGCACCCTCCCCCCCCATATCCAAAGACAACCTCCCAGGCGAGGCGGGCAACTCTTGCAGCAGTCCAACGCGGATACTGTCCAGCTCCTTCGTCTGGTCGACCCAAGCATGGTACGCCGCAGGCGCCTTGAGGAGTCTCGTGGCCAACCGACTCAGGGAAGCCAGCTGGGACTCTACCAACTCGAGCGAAACATTCGGGCCCAACTCGTTCAGCAGCAGATGGTCCCCCGGGTCTTCCGTCTCGCCTTCTTGGTCGCTCTGCTCTGCTTCTCGTTCTTCTTCCACCAGTGCCTGCCGTGCTGGCAAAAGAGGGCAAGGGCGGTCCGATGTCGCGGTACAAGGAGGTGCTAAGGGCCGTCACCTCCCGGTACGTCTTTTCCAACTTCGTTCCCGTCTCTTTGGCGAACACAGGCCAGTCCCTGGGAACAAAATCCAATCAAGCGACGACCGACAAAGAACGGAGCCGGGTTAGGATACAGCTATCTGACAGTCCAACGGAAAGAGAAGGCCAAGACGAAGGAGGAAAGGAGGAGACATACTCAAGGTGTTGGTCGCCGATACAGTAGAGGAATTCGTAGGCATACTCCCGCTTGTGTTTGGCCACCTGGGCAAACAGCTCGCAAAAATCAGAGATTGAATACTTTGTTGAAGGGTTATATAAACCTCCTCTCTCTAACCGCTCAATGTATAATCGTTCCTGGACCTGCCAATGCAGCTCGCTGTCGCCTGTGCTGCGTTGGAGACCCAATGGGCCGGGCCACTGGTGGCAGACCTTTTCCATGAGGTCACGAAGAATGGCGTTGTACTCGTCGTTGTCTGTGGCATCCACATCGGAAGAGAGGCCGTCGAACCATTCCCGGCTTGTGTCGTAGGCAGTCTGGGCCTCGGCGAGAAGAGTAGGGTGCTCGTTCAAACTGGAAACGAGCTTGCTGTGTTCGGTGCGCAGGTGGTCGAGCTCGGCTTCAGCAGCTTTGTACTCCGCTCGCAATGCGTCCGACCACCTTAACAGAAAGGAGATGAAGCGCTTTCTTCTCGGCGATTGGGCACGAGCGACGTCAGCCCTTTCAACGACAGACGGTGTGTCTGCCAGTGGTAATTAGGGAAGACCTTGGTCAAGGCCAAATATGCGGAGGCGGGAGAATCCATCCCCGGCGCAAGACGATGGACCCCTGGAGCTGGACGCCCACTCGACCAGGTCGGACCGACAGTCGCATCTTGGGGATAAGGCAGAACACAAGAGGTGATCGTTGTCGCGGGCAATGTCAAGAAGGTGGGAGGTAGTGTGAAAGAGCCAGAGGCGCTGTTTTGGATCGTCCGTCGGCGGGGGGCAGAGGAAGAGGGGTGGGGAACAGGCATGGTATAGGAGGCACCGCAATCCAGTAAACGGGAGGGGAGAGCACAGGAAGCGGGAGAGGAGAGCACAGGAAGCGGGAGGGGAGGGGGATATATCAGAGAGAGGGGGGGCTATATATGTGTGGAAGAAGGGCGTGCTATGGTGTTGGGATTGCTCTCTATGTTGCCGCATGCTTATTCGTTTCCACGGCACGCCTCCGTGCAGCGAAGGGAAGCTCGGTTGGAAGACACCTGCCGGAGCAGCAGTCTCTGTGATGGCAGGGCCCACGATCGAGCGTGATGCCGTGCAACGCAATCGCACCACAGCGGGGAGCAGCCAGTCGCCACTGCGCCTTGGCTGCGGAGCAAGCGAGACACACAGAAGCGAGAGAACGGCGGAGCTCCTAGGCCTCCGCAGCGAAGACTCAAGCGACCTTGGAGAGGATGGCCCAAACGCACCAACCATCCTGGGACTCAGCATCCTCTTCTTCGGCACCCCGATGGAACAAAACGGATGGGCGTGGAAGCATGCATGCATGCATCAATCCATTCTGTATATAAATTCCCGTCTCATCATCCTTGCTCCCCCCCCCATCTCTCCCCCCCCCAAAAAAAAGCCCGTGGGAGTACTGAACGATGGCCGTGTTCCTTCCGGACTCCGATTATTCCGCCAGCGACGAAGATTTGTCTTCCCCTAGGATCATGGCCTTAATCAACCCTCTTTTCGTCGGCGACGCCCTAGAACGAAGGATGGTGCCACTTCCGGAATTTTGGGTACGGCCCTTGGTTGATGTCGATGACACTGATTCCGGCATAGACCAATCCTTGTGGAGCGAGTTCGTGCCGGAAGAAGCACACAGTATGCTCATGCGTGTCGTTGCAACCGAGAGATACTGGGCGTAGGAATCAATCGCTTGGCCGAACAGATTGACTCTCTGAAACTCGAGGTGGCATCGGCTCAAAACGACCTCCGCATCGTAAGTCGTCCCCGCGCCCTCGTTCGCAACGGGCGATCAAGACTGACCTGGGCCTTTTCCTCTTTTCTTCCTCTTGCCGATTGTGATCCTGCATGAGCTCAGAAGGACCAAAACATTTCTCGTTTGAATGAAGATACTTATACGACCGCGAAACTTAGGTCGAGAGTCGTCCACTCCCTTCTCAGGGCGAGGACAACCTTAGGTGGGCATCCAACGATCTGGTTGAGGCTGCTTTTTTGATTGCCCCAAAACCAGATGCCCTTCCCTCTTACCCAGGCACGCCGCCAGACCCTCAGAGGCGGCGTGCCTGAGTGACACGATTGCTAAAGCGAGGATCATGGTGGAGGAGGGGTTACCCAATGTGGTTGCAGCCCACGACGCGAGCATCAAGACGGTCAGCGGATTGCGTACGTTACTTATACCTCTTCCTTTCCTCCTTCTCCTTCTCTCTTGCGCTCGGGGCTGGTGTTCAAAAGAATAGGTTCGCTAACCACCCCCCACCTTGTCTACCCCCTTTTTACTCTTGCACGCCTGGTCCGGCTTGGACACAGACACTTTGCTGCTGAATTGAACAAGGTCGGAGTGGCATGGGAGCAACGCCCGCAATTTTCCAAAATTGCCATTCCCTCCGACCACGAAGCCCTCTTTAACCGGCTCTACCTCGCCATTGGTGAACTAGAGGAGGAAGAAGCAACAAAACGGGCGGAGCTCGAGGTGCGAGCGAGAGAGCTGCACAACTTGCTCACGCCCCTGCTCAACCAGGCCAAACTGATCAACGCGAGCGTGGACAGCATTAACCATGTTCTCAGCACACACCAACAGGACAAAGGAGGGGACTTCATCTTGCCCTACATCAACGAACATTTTCAACACAAGAATGGGATACGCACGAAGAAAGCCTTTCCGAACATTCTGATCCTACGGACCCGCCTCTCTCTTCCTCTCAGAATTCAGACCCTCTTTCCGTATAAATAAACCGCCACACTGCTGTGTACCTTCGCTCTTTGCGCTACTATCAGATTCACAGACTCTGCCGTATGAAAGTCTGTTGGGGGTTCCCTAGTGTTTTCTGTTCCCTTATGAGGGTAGTACGCTATCGCTTCAATCGCCCTTTTTGTGTATATGCCCCCGCTTCCCCCCCCCTTGTGAATGAAAAGTGAGGGGGCAAAGTTTCCTATATGATGGTGAATGGTAGCTGTTCGATCCTGATGTTGGCGTTTGACGGAGTGCCATAGCTGCGATGAAGGTTTGGTAAGCTGCATCCCCCACCTGTTTATAATCAGGTTGTGGTACACCTTTTCTACCGACGCGCCCCCGTCACGAAGTTCAAATCCGCCCTGTATATAATTCTGTGACAGGTGCGCCTGGGGGGGGGGTGGCTCTGATAGACTGGGTTGATGTGCTACGCCGGCGGATCCAAAAGAAAGTCAGGTCTGGACTGGACTCTGACCCATTCTAGGTGCTTCCTTTTTGCCATGGCCGTACCTCCATCCCAGCCATCGGCAAGCAAACGTGGGCATGGCCAGAAGCTTAAGCTCTTCCACTGAAGTATAATACTGCGTCTCAGCCCTGCAACAGCTACTGTGTACGAGTCATTCGTTAATCATCACGTGCGCGCACCGGTGCGGCTGGCATCATGCATCAGTGCGTCAGCGCCATGAGCGGGGTGTTGGAGTGGCACTGGGACAGTGCGGTGGCGCATGCCCCTTTTCCTCCGTTTTCCTCCAGGGCACAGTCCTAGACACACGCGGGTGGTGGTGTGCGTGAGTGCGTACTAAGTGCGCGAGATGGTACGCAGGGGATGCCGGATGCGCTGTTGGGAGGCAGCATGCTGGGCACCCACGCCCCCCTGTCGGCCGTTGCGATGCGATGTGGTTGGCGAAGACAGGGATGTGTGGCACGTGTGGACATATGCGAGGGGGGGGCTGGGACAGGAGCGGCTGCTATCCTAGTTGCTAGATTTCGGCCGCATCGTAGCGCAGCTCCTCTCGGGATGTGAGCGGCAGAGCGGCTGCGCACCGAAGCCCTTCTGTGCGGCGGGTACCCTGTGGGTTGCGATGGGCATCCGTATCAGCATGCGCATCCGCATTGCACCAGCCCGCCTTGGGCGACGCAATCTGCTCCGCACGGGTACGCCACACGTACGCGATACCACTCTGGTATCTGCTGCGCGGCTAATGCCCCCCGCCCCCCGCCACTGGAGCCATGCACCTCATGCATCGCCTGTCACCCATCCCCGGACAATAGGGGCAGTTGCACCGACCGCCTTGCCCGTGGCACTGCAGGGCACACGCCCCAGCATGCATCACAGGCTAGTCACTCGTCCCAGTCACACGCCGCCTCTCGAGTCCGCCAGGCAGCGGCGATCATCGGTGGCCGAGCGAGTATGTCCGCTGCTGCCCCAGAGTCAGCCATACATACCCCGCCCCCACCGCATACCCGAAGCCAGCAGCAGCGCTGTGCCGCGCCGCCTCGCCTCTTGCCGCTTCCTCCTCACGCCTCCTCCGATAACCACCCCCGCCACGTACCAACCAACACTGTTCCTGGCCGCCCCTCGCCTTCTTCTTCTCGCTGGCGTGCCTCCCCCACCCTCCCACCCCCCACCCCCACCGGCCCTCCCTGCTCCATCTGGTGCCGCCTGTGTGGTGGGTGTTGACTGCTTGTCCGGCCCTCCCAGCCCGCCCCGCCGTCTTGGCCCCTCCGCCCCCAGCCGCATACATTCTTGTCCCCGTCCCCATCCCTCCCTCCGTATCCGCCTCCTAACCCCTATCATGTCTGGTGCGTATCTCCTCCTCCTCCAAGCCCAGCGCTCACTGTCAGCCACCTACTCTCATCGTCCCCATGCTGTGCTCGGCTGCTTACCCTGCCACTAGACTTTCCATTGGCCTGCTCACGCGCGTGTGTCGGCCCCAGCCTCCATGCTCACGCGCGTGTGTCGGCCCCAGCCTCCATGCTCACGCCAGCTCCTCCGACCACACCTCGACAGCGCCGTGCTCGATGACGTGCCCCTCGATACTCTCTGGAGCGAAGGCGAGGAAGACGAGGAAGACGATGACGACGACGACGATTGGCTGCCCTCCCCCGCATCTCTCTTGGCCTCCACCTCCGCCCAGCGACCTTATCGCCTCGACAACGGGTCCATTCGCCACCTTCCCGCCCCCCTCGATCAGGATGTCCGCGCTCTTCTGGGTCAATCCATCTTTGTCCCCGATAAAGATGGCTTGATCCGCCGGCGTATTGTCGTTGGTCTCGCCGACTTGGATGCAGACGAAGAAAGCGAAGCGGGTGAACCCTCCCCCCCCCCCCGAAACCCCGAAACCACTAAACCCTCTCGAACCACCTTTTGCGCACGTTACTCACCCTACTTTTGCATCCAGAGTTGTCCAGCGACGACGAACCCATCAATACTGGACCGCTCTATAGGCACCAGCGTCGCCTTCATACCCTCGATGCCCTCTTCGTCCAGACCAACCAGACTCAAGACGAGGCGACTTGGTGCGCCAATGCGCCGGCGAAGGAGATACTCTTTTCGCTCGCTGTGCCCGTCTTTAACGTCACGGGTCTGGCCGAATCGACTTGGCTGACGTGCGCGCCCAGCTGGAGCAAAACCAACCCGAAGATGGCTTGGAGGAGAAGACGTTTCTACATCCAAGCTTGCTCGCGCCTGCCTGTGGCAGGTACCGTGGACAGTGCCTCTATGGCCGGTGGCTGGCCTCCAACGCTACGCCAGCACATGATCCAATCCATCATGTCGCTGGGCGAACGCCTGCCCCACCCGAATCCGCCAACTTGGCCATCCTCATTGATCCAGATACGCCACGGGACGGGTTTGTCACCCTTCTTTCCCTGTACCCAGAGGACGATCCGCACGTGGCGCTCGAGAGCGAGCGTCTGAGCCGCTTGGGCATCTCGGACGGCTTGGACGCCTTTGTTCGAGAAGGGGTGCGGGTCAAGGCGAAGAGGCACGGGTTGCGATCAGTACAGCTGGGTTTAATGGCACGATGGACGAGGCAGTGGAGCCACATGCTCAACAACTTGCGCCTTGGCCTCCTCCCTTTGGTGTACAGGATGTGCATCAACACCTTCCCTGATCGATGTTTGCCTCCCCCTTTCCCCATCACCCCTGCTGTTTTCCATCCTTTCGGCCCCTTCCTTTCCTCATTCATCCATACGCTCCATCTCTCGGTCTGCCATCGCTCATCCTTCGCCTTCCTTTCCTTGTCCTACACATGGAGTGTCTCTCGTTAGGGCAACTGTTGGACCCCAGAAGCCATGAAACCGGTCCCCGCCAGCCATGCAGGGGACACGGATCCTTTTCGCCTCTTTTCTCTCTTCCTCTTCCACGGCCGCTTCGGCGAGCGCTCGTGTGGGCCCTGCTTGGTCAACCTGCCAGCTGGGCATCGTATCCCCCCGGCCCTCAGGCCTCAGCCTGAGGCCTCAGCTCTGGGACTGACGACCTCGCTTCAATCCGGGCTCTCAGTCCCTTGTTGCGATCGCCGAAAACATTGTTGTACTTCCCCCCCCCCTCCCCCCTCCCCCAGCTCTACCACTTTGTCTTTTTCCTGGCCCCTCTCTCGGGGTTGCTCGACCATCCGCCTTGGAGCCTGAAGCTTGGTCCACCTCGCGTCGTGGGGCGGGGAGCATGGGGCTCTGAGATCTGATACCTGTTCATTAACATTCAATATTCATGCTTCATGTCCCTTGGTCCGTCCCCCTATGTCGTGAGAATGACCAGAGAGTAGTGACTAGAGACTACGGTAGTGGCTACGCACCCAAACGTGGATCGAAGGCTTAATTGTTTGTATGTAGGACTGACCGACCAAGTGCGCTCTCCAAATCTGGGCTACGCTATAGGCGGTGGACGGGAAACGGGAAACGATGAATCAGACAGTGGCGCGTGCGAGAGACCACGAGGCTTCGCTTTGGACCTGCGGCACTGGTGCAAGCGGGGAGCGAGGGATTCTACGCTGGCACTAGTAATCGGGTACGCTTCATCTGGCTTTTGCGGCATTGCATGCCGGCCGAGGGCAGGCACAGGAAAGCGAGAGAGATATAATTGAAGCTTGATCGATTAGCAGCCCCGCCGGTTCGACAGACAGCCCGACCCTAACCAAGGGATATATGATCCCCCGACAGGGGTACCCAGGGTAGAACCCCCCGCCCGCCGTCTGTGGAGGCTCATGCGCTCACGCCTCCTCCCTGCCGAGGCGAGCTGGTCTGGGACCTGGCCACCTCCGCTGAGCCTCATCGTTCCGACTGAGCTCGCCGACCTGCGCTCAGAACTCAGTCTGTCTGGGGCCGCGCCGGTCAGACATGTGCACCCCCCTGTCACTATCATGCAACCCTTCAACTTCACCCCACGCCCTATTCCCGCGCAACACGCCCCCTGGTAATAGCCTCCAGGAAGCCACTCGCGATCTGCACGATGGGTGATGCAGGATGTCATGCATCGTGTCAGAGGCGTACAAACACATGTGCTACCTTAAAGCTTCACGCGAGCTTCACCTTTCACGCTTCACGCTTCACGCTTCACGCTTCAAGCTTCAGATTGCACATGGCCCAGGCACGACGAATAAATTACAGGGGTATCCCCCCCACCATCTGCCACCCCATCAACTTACCAGCCCATCTAAAACGAGGAGGGAAAGCACATTGGCAAGGGAGTGGGTGGGAATGAGTAATGATCGGTGAGAAGAAAAAGCCCCAGTGGAGAGGGAGGCGCTCAGAAACTACAAGTGGGGGGGGGGGGAAGTAGGGATGAGATCGATAGGAGAATTGATTAATTCCACTGCTGGAGATATTTCCAGAGATGGGGCAAGAGATGGGGCGAGAGATGGGGCGAGAGATGAAGCGAGAGATGGAGCTCGATGAAGCGAAATTTCCTGAAGCCTTTTCAAAGGAAGCATTGGGAGCTATCTACCCAAAGTTTACATCCTTAGTAGAATCTCTTAGTATACTTGTATGGTACGGAGCAAGGACGACTACACAGTTGGCCATGCACTTTAGACCTGCGATGAGCCCCATGCACCTACTGCACCTACTGCACCTATTGGGGGCAAACGACTCTCTTATCACCACGATCTCTCGAGAATTCAGAGACCTGTGAACGTGTGAACGTCCGGGACAGAGCGAAAAGTAGCGATACCCTCCAGAAGGCGGCACATGAAAACTGGCAACGTGCACGCCTCTGGAACACAGAAGAAGAAGGAACTGCCTCAGTAGCTCGAGGAGGTGGATATAGAAGGACTAAGAAAAGGCCAAGTACCGCGGAATCATCATTCCACAGATGCCATCTTTTTACTTTATCTGATGGCAATGACATATCGATGATCGTGAGCGGGCCAGGGCACCAAAATGCCGAAAAGACGATTGAACACTCTCTAGATGTTAGAGGGTACTGCTAGGGTTCTCCTGCGCGGCCCTCAATGGATCGGTGACGCTCGCCTAGCCGAGCGGAAGCGTTCCGCTCGCAGGCCGCGCACGCCCTGCTCGCTCCATCTCCCTTCTCTCTCTTCTTTCTCCTTCCCTTCAGACGTTGCTTGAAGACTTGTGGCTCACCACTTTGCCTTCACGCCTTGTCTGAAGGCTGCTTTGCAGCTGATCCATAGGATCGCGCGTGCTCCCAAGTCCCACTCTAGCACTAGATTGAACTCCCTAGAGAGAGTTTGAAGATGGGTGGTTGAATTCAATGCTGTAGAAGTGCTGCCGACGGTTTGGTTCAACTATAATTTCGTCGCAACGAGGGATCCACATGGATGGATTGACATCTTCAATGTGGGTTCGTGGTGTAGTGGTATCATGCCTCTTTAGGGTCTTCAATCGTTGTTTATTGTTAGCTCGTAGAGGTGGTCCTCGGTTCGATCCCGGGCGGACCCCATTTTTTCTGCTTTTTTGCTGAAACTGCTTCCAAGTCCTCGCCCGAGGCCTAGCCTCCTTCTCCCAATGCCATCCGGTCGTGGGTGCCAACTGCCTGCAAATCCGGACTGGAAACCGACATACTTTCCTTTGTACCACTGACATCAATCTGGCTGTTCCCCCCACCCGGCATGAGACTCACCCCGCTTCGCATCATTGCTGAACCAGTTCAAGGCCTACGCCAAGGACGCAGAGGACCACTGTGTAGATCTCTTTGCGATGCAATAAGTATCATGCTGCCTGATCCAAATGGTATCACGCTTGTCCGCGATGAAAGACGGCACCGTAGAACGCAAGTCAAAATAGCATTGGTAGACGAAAGACGACGTGATGGATTCTTTGACTGGGCAACCAATTGAGTTTTAGTGGTCTTCTCGGGACCAATCCACGGAGAATCAAGCCTGGGCTCAGCAGAGCCCTCAATGCGGATAAAGAGGCGCGCATCTGCGCCTTCGCCTTCCAACGCGCCGTCACGCCGGACAAGTCGGGCACGACCCAATGGCACCAGCTTCCCACATCAGCTTCTGCGTGGGTGGGTGGTCAGGCCCAGTGTCTTGGCGCCCGCCGCGACACCCGCGCGGATGCCTGGCGCGCATCTTCCACTACCAAGCAGCGCTTGGTCGGCTGGGGGTGTGAGCAGCTTGGCCCCGGTGAGTACGGTTCCGGATCCGGCTTGCCCTTGCTCACCACATCGGCCGTGACAAAGGCGCCTGGTGGCGTGGCCGGGTCGGTAGCGCGGGAGGCCTTGAAGCCGACAAAGGCATAGGCCTTGGTGGCAGAGGTGACAATCGCCCAGCCAACCCGGCGGCCCGGTTGGTCGCGGCCTTGGTTGAGCTGGCGAAAGCAGCCGGGCCACTCCGGGCCAGAGCAACGATCTGGCCCCGTTGGTCTCGGCTGCTTCCAACGCCAGCTGGCTGATGCGCCCTTCGAATTCCCGCGCGCCGGCTTCGATCTGGTCGTCGGGAAGACCGACGAGGTTCTTGAGGTTCTCCACTGTACGGCAGCCATGGCAACGACTCATCACGTTCAAAGTCGAGGTTGTACCGCTTGATCCACTCGGCCCACGTCCTAACAAGGAACAGAGCACACATTAGTATCCATGGTACTGCGCGTTCCTCATCGATATCCATTCACGCCCACACTCTCATCCCAGTGGATGGAGGAAGGCACAGGACAACGTACTGGTTCACAGCGGGCTGCTGTCGATCAGGGTGCCGTCATGTCAAAGAGGACGGCATCAACTTCATCTCGGTGGCAGTCATGGGGCGGCGTTGGTGGTTGGATGTGCTGCTGAGGGAACAGGGGAGGGGCGAATGAGGTGGGGAGTGGTGGTGGTAGAAGGAGGAAACGCATGGACAAAGGCGGGGGTGGCGCGAGTTGGCACAATAGGTGTTTGTAATCGTGGGATCCGCTGTCTTTTAATACGTTCTGAAACCGCTGCAAGCTTAAAGCTTCCGCGTCCATATTCAAACGTATAACGTGAACGTTCAACCAACGTTCAACCGCGAAATGGTCGAAAATGTCCGAAACGGTGCCAGCGGGAGACTGAGCAAGGCAGGTTTTGTGACAAGGGGCAATGGAAACGGGCTGGATGGGAGGGACTGGGGGCCGGTTGAGGCTCAGCCTCTCGCCTAAGCGGAGTGCAGCCTGAAGCTATGGAGCGCGAGAGTTTGAGATCCTCCGCTTTTGAAGCTTTAAGCTTTAAGGCTTCGTCAATCATTGTTCCACGTGTGCATCCTGGAAACCTTGGCATCGTTTCGCCCCACCTCACCTGCCGTCATCGAATCAGCGCATCACTGCGTCAGCCATCCATCTACTCTTGCCCAGTCAAATTCGAATACTCCAATTGTACCATCTCGATTTTACATTTCAACAACCGTCCTAATATGCCCGAAATGTCCGAAGCGGCGCTCTCCAGCGGTGGCACCCAGCGGAGAATCAACTATGCACCGGTGGCGCGCGGAGAGACGCGGGGCCGACGGGGCGTAGCATATAGGAGAGTGTAACATGTTACTGGTCATGCATGTCAAGCACGTGGCCTTTACGTTACCTTTGCCTTGAAGCTTGACTGGCCTTGCGATAAAGAGTGCTTTTGGATGCGGATTATTGGCGTGGAATGGCATTCTACCTTTGTAGCAAATTGTTAGCAATGGTAAGGGATTTCGATCTAGACTGGAATAATAACGGAGGGGTATCACGACGACAGAGCAGACAGAGTAATAGCTGGAAGGGCGGTGCGACTCAGTACCATGCGAGTACTGAGTATAGCCTCAAGTCTCAATATTGGCAATTCCCACCGTAGGCACTGCTGAGAGCTCAGAGCTGACAGTCGGGCTGAGAGTTCAAGTTGGACGTTGAGATTCAAAGTTGACATGTGAGATGCGTTGAGGATGTTGGTGAGTCTGTGAGGCGAGGCCTGAGGGGGGAAGTGGTCGGCAAGTAGCTGTCGTGACTCGTGAGGTTTGGAGCTGACTCAAACCTCTGTCAGGTGGTGCAAGGCCGGTTCTACAGCGTCCTCACAATGCCTCCATAGGTCCACCTGTTAACTGTGATCCTGCAGCTGTCTTCTCTTCCCGGCTCGATAGCGTAGTGGTAACGCATCCCTGGCCAATAGGCGATGACATGGGTTCGAATCCCATTCGAGTCTCTTCTTTTCCACTATTTCCCCCGGGCTGTGCCTTCTCACACCACCAAAACGTCGAGACACATTCCAGCACTAGACGCGGAGATGTCATGTTCGTGTTGCTCGCAAGCGCTGTTCACCTCGTTAATGACATCATGATCAACCACTTTTCCCCGCAAAGTCCGCAAGCACAATAGAAGTGACAGGAGACGCGGGGGAGAGCACAGATGAGCAGGACACGGGTAGTTGGAGGATGGAACGGAGGCTGAACACTGGTTCGTTTAAGTTTTTTCCTTGTGACGTAGGTCAACGGCGCTTATTCCAAACGCGCGGGAACGATCGGGCACTGCCCTTCTGTATTGCCCGCACCGGGGGAGGCAGAACCGTTCGTTGAGGTTCCTTCGCCCTGTGTTTAAGGGAATATAGGAGATGCACCCAAGGGGCTCTTGGTATTCCCTGTGAACACCCTGTGGGGTGAAAAATGTGTCAGAGCGTCCGAGGTTGTCGATGCTGTTGAGATCCGTGCCGGTGACCAAGCTACTGGCACGGCACCGAATGAGAATGACTGGCATACCGCCCTTGAGACAAACATTGCGGGGGAAGTGTCCACTGCGGGTGGTTTTCTTCAGTACGTTTGCGGAGACATTTGACGCTGAGAAGAGACGGGTTTATCGGAGATTCCCATTGGTGGGGCAGAGGATTCATAGACCTCGCCTGGGGAAGTCTGTGGAAGGCAGAGACGGAAGTGGTGGCGATGAAGTTGGGGGAAGGCGAGTGCCGTGGAGACAGAGGCTGGATTGGACAGAGGCTGAATGGTTCGCGGAACAGAGGGGAGATGGACCAACGGGTGGGGACTGGCCGCCCCCCCCATCAATATTCAATGCTGGAAACGCCTCTAGGCAGCCAGTCACGTGCATGGGCGGGGGCCAAAATCCCCTGACCCGTTCCGCTGGGGTGTAGTTGCAAGATTGCAATTGCATCGGTGCAATGGCCCTCCTGTTCAGCGTCCCCCCGCCGACTTCAGCCAATAATTTTCTGCAAATCCACATCCAAGGCTCCCCAGCAAAAGAGGCCCTACCCAACCTCTCCACCACCGCTTCTCTTGCCTGGCCCCGGACCAAGTTCCCGTATCGTACCAGTCGGCATGTCGTTCGCCGCTCTTGCTGCGCGCAATGCTGCCAATCCACGCCCGCCCCTGTTCCTCTCCCCGCCAGCACCACCAGCACCCCACTTCCGCGCCTCCCGCGCCTCCGGCCGCTGTGTGGAGGCTGAACCCTCCGAGGCCCGCACCCTCTTTGCCCGCGGCGTGATCTACACCTTTGACACCTGGGCAGTCCTCCAAGCTGCCGTAAAAGAAGAGTGGGGGGGTCCCGAGAGCCAAGACAAGGCGGATTATTTGCTGAATGCAGTGGTGGACTACTTTGATGACTTTTCCGCCGTCGCCGAGGCGGCGGGAGCGCACGCCGGCGACGTGCAGTCGAACGTTCAGGCACCGGACGAAGATGAGGTGTGGGACATCCTCGATGGATACCTTGCCGCGGTATGGCGTCAGTGGAGGACGAGTCGACGTTGAACGTGGCACGGCGGATGATTGCGTTGTGGAAACAATGTTCTTGCCGCCTGTGGCTGGTGCGCTGCCGCTTCAACAAGCGCAGGAGACCGTCGAGGCGCTCAAGCGCGTGCGCGACCAAGTCAAGGGAAGCAAGTCGTTCGTCTCTGTTCAGAGGGAAGACGACGGTTCAGACGATTCGGAGGGGGACGACAGCGATGAAGATTCCCACCATGCCCACGCTCACTCCCACGAGGACCAGATGGACATTGATCCCCCTTTCGCATGCCAAGGCGACCGGAAGTGGACGACGATGGGTTCCCACTGTCCCTACCGGAGGAGGAAGTGAGTGCGGTGCCTAGGCTCCTCTTCCTTCCCCGGCCGCACCGGTCACCTGGCCGTTCACCCCAGCATCCGCTGCCATGCTGTTAACGGTAACTAAGTGTCTACTTGCTCTTCATGGCCCGTCCTCCCTGGGCGCGTTCCCATTCATTGTTAGCACTGCATGCTCTCCCTGCTAGGAGCATCTCGTTGTACCATTTCTGCAATACCCTTCTTCGCCTGCCACGCGGTCCCGTAGTTGCATTTATTCCTTCTCTCTCCCTCTCGTCACGGCGAAAGTCCCAAGAAGGAATGCCCGATCAGTGTAAAAAAAGTTGATGTCAACGTAGAGTAGTCGGGGGGGTGAGATTGTCACGTCGACGATTAAGTTGATATGGGAGATTGGCCAGATACCCAACCTCGACAGTTTCACCCCCCCCCCCCCTCCACCTCCATTGTTTCGCACAGCTCTAGAAGATTGAATCTAAACGACGTGACCCGTTGGCATTCCACCTCAAATGGTTCAAGGTCAAGCGTTCCCCGGGCAACTTGGTTCCTCTGTAAGCATATACCGAGGCACGGTCGTTCATCGTGATCAATTCGCACGAGACTTATACTCTTTCCTCCCACAGAGCCTTTTTCACTGCTAGACAGTGTCAAGAAAAGGTTGTCTCTCAAGATGCGCAGTGTTATTATAAGTATCGATATGCTGTTGACACACGCCTACACACCCAGCCACGTCTCGATGCAGGTCTCCTGCCCCTTGACGCGGGGCCATTCGCGTCCCCCACGCGGTCTGTTGGAGCAAGCCGGTGCTGTGGCAAGGTCACTGTGGAAGCACCGGAAACCTGGCAAATTTGGGTGATACAGCCCAGTTTACCCCTTTCACCACAATGACCGACCAATCCCCGGACATGATGCATATGACACCGTTGGGGTATACATACTGTGGCTGTACCCAACTGGGGAGGACCTGAATGAGTTCTACCAAAGTGGTGGAAGAGCTGTCGGCGAAAAATGACGATACGGCAGCAATCGGAGAGGTGTAAATTGCGACGAGAGTGTCAAGGGCTTGGACAAGCCGATTTTCGGGCCGAAAACAATGAGGTGGAAACATCTCTCCCATATTGCGCCAGGATCCCTTCAAGATTTTGTCGTGGCCGACAATTCATGGGCAGATGGCGCGCGCTGAATTGACCAACAAGTGGGGGCTGAGAAGGAAGGTGGTCGAGTTTGAGGATGGCTGCTGCGACGTATACGGTTGGCGGAGGAGGAATATGCGGCCTCTAGGCGGGATCCATGGACTTGTGCTTGCGAAAGAATATGTATGTTGGAATCCCGGCGTGCTCTCGCCGCTTCTCCCGTGTGTTGCATGGCATCGCATTCGTACTCAATATGCGAGCACGGTGAGTGCTGCCTGGTGCTGCCCCGGGGCTGCCGCGGGCTGCAAGCTGCCGCTCGGCCACACGAGGCCGTCGGCCGCGGTGATCGGTCGGCGGTGGACGAGTGTCCACCGCGGCGGTGCATGCGGGCCACACTAGGGTTTCACCCAACAGGGCGCGCGACTGGTGTGGTGCGCGGGGGAGCAGCGTGCGGCGTGGCGCTCGAGGGCCCTGGGCGCCACCCCGTGCAGCTGCAGCGCAGGCGCAGTGGCACGTGTCGATCGTGCCACTGCCCCCGGGCGCCGGCACTGGTGGCTGGCCCGCCGCCTGGCACGAGGACAGCGTGGCGGTGCGGCGAGCACAGGGGACGCGAGACCAGACTGCTCCCTCGCTGCGCTGCTGCAGCGCCAGAGGCCCAAATGCCGTGTTTTGTTTTCAGCAGCCACACCACACAGCACCTCCACCATCCACCATCCCTCTCCCCGCCTCCCTCCCCCACCTTCGTTTCGCCCCCCGCCTGCTTCGCCATGGCGGCCGTCTCCACTGCCCGCCCTGTCGTCCCCGCCCCCATCCCCGTCGCCCAGCCGCCCCCCGCCACCGTAGCTCCCTCCAACCATGACAGTCTTTCCAATCGCCAGGGCCCGGAACAGGACGAGCCTGCCCTGTCCGACCTGCCGCACGTGCCCGACGCATCCTCCGCCGCTTACCCCACCTACTCCGTCCTCCCTGACGAGTCCGTCGACGATGCCCAGTTCGACAGCCCAGACGAGCAAGAGGCCGACGAAGACGACTATGGATACGACGACACCTACTCGGTCGACGAGCCGTGGCCGTACGTGCCGCCACAAGCCGAGGGCGCAGTAGGTCCCATCCCCTACCCTCCTGAGCACGGGGCCGCCCTGCTGGCCGATGCACGGCTGGCTGGATGGCCTCTGCCCGAGGGGATGCAAGCGCCCGACCAATGGATCTTGGGCGCCCCTGTCGTGGCCGGCGTGCAGCAGCTTAGTTTGCCGTGTGAAATGGCCGCCGAAGCGTCGATCCTTCTCCACGCGGCTCAGGTCGAGGCGGCAGAAGTAGTCCTGCGCTCCCACAAGCGCCGCGACCACTTCTCCATTCCCGACGTGGTTATCACCGACTTGGCCGACGGAGGTACGACGGCCGAGCTTACTGTTGAGCCCTCCAAACGCCGGTCCATGATGTTCAAGCAGTCTGTGGAATCGACTGCCTCGGCAGCTGTTGCCTGCGCATCTTCGACCGCCGATCTGGGCAACCAGCCGTCTGATGTGGCTACCTCAAACGAGCACCACCTCGAGCGCGCAGTCCTTCCGGCCAACCACCCTAAGGAAAATGGGGTGGCCCCTTTGGTGGGTCCTCCACAAACCGCCCTCGCCTCCACTCCTTCCCTTCCACCTTCGCCCCCCCACCCACATTCGTTCGCATCCCAGCCCCCTACCACAGTACGGGACTCGTTTAGCTCTCAAACTGAGATATGGGCTACTCCGCAAGGCTCACCCACCATGCACCCTGCTTCTCCCCCCTTGGAGCTAGCGACATCGCTTGCGCTGGTCACCGAACCAGGGCAGGACATGCGTGGCGAGATGGGGGAAGGGATGGGAGAGGACTCGTTCCTTCCCTCTTTCACTTCCTCTTCTCTACGCTCCTCTGATCCCGCACCCGATCCCAGGTCCAGCTCCCCGCCCTTGACTTATCCCCGCCTTGGCCTCCCCCTCGACCGATCGTATCCGCACTCCCACTGCCGTTGTCCCTGCTTCGACCAACGCGCAGGCCAACCCACCTCCTTCTGTCGGACTTCCGTCCGGCCCATTGCAACAGCCGGACTCAGCCCCGACCGTGCTCCCCCCATCCCCATCGCCGACCCACCCTCTTTCCGAGCTGCCCATGGAGAAGAAACGGCGCCGAGCAACGTTTTCACTCTTTGGGCTGGGTCTGCGCAAAAAGAAAGAGCGGTCGAGCACGGTGCTCACGCCCGCGGCGGTCGAAGTTGAGCCAGTGCCTGTCATCGACCCAGTTGGGAAACCCTTGGCACCGCCACTCACCCTACCTTTCTCTCTGTCCCCCGACCCAAAGGATGAGGCAGACGGGGAGACACCTACCTCTGCCTACGATCCAGCTCGTCCTGTCCTTGCGTCCATCGACGGCGACGACTCGGCCCAACCTGACCCCGTCGGTGGAACAAAAGGGACAGCCAAGGCGACGCGTACCTCCACCCCCTCTCCCCTGACTTGGTGACCGCCTACCCTTGGGCGGTGGCCACGCCAGCGTCCCAAACCGGCTCCGACGCGGTGCTGGACCAACCACCGCCCCCCCCGTCGGCAGACTGTACACCTCGCGACCCTTATCCCTCTCGATGTGAGTCGGGATCGGGATCGGGGTCGGGGACAACCCATACTTCCTCCTCGTCGCGTCTCAGTCCAGCTCGGTCACGACGGCCTCAGGCGTGTCGGACGGGGACGCTGCCTGTCCTGTCCCTAGTAACGAAGAGAGCGTGGCGGGAATGGCATCGAGCAGGCCGCTGTCCCTTTGACCTCGTCGCGTCCGGTGGCGGGAGTTGCTTCGGACCCGGCCCCAGCCCCGCCTGACTGCAACCAAGATGGGAACAGTGACGATCCTCAGTCCAAGCCACGCGTTCGGCGGCGCAGTTTAGCGGACCGCCGTGCGGCTTGGCAAGCGTCCAAGCAGGCAGCCAAAGCGGAAAAGGCCAAGCGCAAGGCCGAGGCGGCTATGCTCAAGGAGCTGCACAAGCTGGACCGTATGGTCCGAGTGCACGATGCCAAGCAGGAAAAGCAGGAAAAGCGGCGTAAATCGCAGGTCCCTCCGGTTCCTCCCCTCCCAGCTCGATCAAGGCCCAGGCCACCGTCGTCGATCCGCCGCCGAGCCAGGCGACTGCACCTCAGCCCCAGCCCAAGGGAAAGGGCAAAGGCACGCCCAGGGGTTGGCTAAACTGTGGAGCAAGCGCAAGTCGCTCCACCCCAGCTTCCGAACCAGTCCCGTGCGAGACCATCTTCCCTTGCCCACGTCACCCGCTACCGTAGCCCCCACCTCCCCCGCCAAATCTGCTGGTCCCCGCCCGCTTTCCCGTTCCTCCAGCCGCTCCGTTCGGAGGGTGCCCAGTGCGGCGGGAAAGGGCTCGTCCACCTTCCTGGTTCGGCGCTCCTCGGCTCGGTCCAACCGATCTGTGCGGTCCAAGCCTCGGACGGGCACTATCAACCGCACCTCCTACCACCCGACCCCAGAGGAAAGCGACGAATGGGTGGAAGAGCGTGGGGATGCAGTGCCCCAAGACAAGAAGCCAACTGAGGAGCCTGTTGAGACGGCGCCGGATCCGGCCACGGGACTGTTGCGCTCGTCACCTCCCTCCCCCACGGCCTGTCCGGCCCAAGTTCTCCCTCCACCGTACCACCTGCTTCTCCCTCTGCCCCGCGCGTCGCGCAGGCCGAACCCCCGCTTGCTTCCCTCCCGCCTGCCCCGCTGCCTGTTGCTCCCGTCCAGCGGGGGGGCACCTACACCACCCGCCGCCGTACTGCTGCGCAAAAGGAGTTGGACGCATTTATCTTCCCGCGCCGGTCCGTGTGCTAGCCGAAGCGCTGGCGCACCCCTTCTTTATTCCCCCTCCCCCTTGTCCCCGCCTGCCTGGATACCCTCTGCTGTCACGCTCGTTTGCTGTTGATCTCTGTCTGGGCTGCGTTGCGGCGGCCTTGCTGATAGATGATGCATGTTTGAAGATTGATGATTGATGCGCGTAGCTGCGCCCCGTGCATCCCCTAGGTCCGTCGGCCTTGGCTGGCCGTGGTGCCGGTGCAGCCAAAGCAGTTCTCGGCGCCTGGGTGGCCGCGGGCCCGCCATAGCCAGGCTGGTCGCCGCCAAGGCAGCCCGCCAAGGTCCGATCGGCGTGCTCCAATTTCCCAGTCCACATGGTTGTGGGCGTAGGACCAGGCGGAACGAGCCGGGGCGGGACAGGACGCTTGGGCCTTGGACGGGCGGCGCAGGGCGGCGCCTGACAGCGGTACACTCTGGCACGCCAGTGGAGATAGGACAGGACAGGACAGGACAGGACAGGACCGGACAGGACAGGACAGAACGAAGGCTCTTCCAGCTTCCACCCCCGCCTCCCCAACCCAATACCCCAATGGCGCATCCGAGGGTGAGTTTGGTCCGCAGTGTGTCCAGCAGCGGGGGTGCGCTGCGAGCCACGCTTGTGAGGTGCGTTGGCGGTGGACTGGGACGTTGCAGGGGTCGAGGCAGGAGGTGATCGTTTTGCGATCGCTGCTCTTTTCGGATATCATCTCAACAAGGGATAAAAATGAGGTTGCTTGGTCGCTCGCTGTCGCGTTTCTCGCTTTGGAGACTTGTCCTCGGGTTGCTACGGTGTACCAGGCGAGGGGACCGGTGAGATCTGCTGCCTGAGCTTCCATTATCGTGACTTGTTCCATCTCTCACTGGGACTACTTCTGTTTCGTGGGAGCAATCCGCACCCTCGGTCCCACTGTTGCTATGAGGCACAGGTTACTGATGTACTGATGGCTGTCACCAACATGTGGGTAGTCTAATGGAAAATTTTCCAATCAATCTCTTAGAATGGGATGCGGGTGCTATAGGTGGCCACTTGTGGGGCGAGAACGGGCAGCGAGCGAGATTAAGTGCCAAACCCAGCCCAGGTAAGGGAAAAGTACTCGACCGAGCCAAAGCGATGGTCAATCGAGTCTTCCCGCTCGGACGGAACCTGTTCCTGGTCGGGACGGATGCCATCGCAAGCGGCAATCAGATGCGCCTTTTGACCGCTGTGCCCAGACGGCCATTCGCAATCAACTCCATCGCGCTGAGGGAGGAAGTAGGCGCAGGCTTGACGGTCGCAGTGAAATGGGAGTGGTACCGAAGTGGGTCACCAGGGTAGACGACAAAGTCCCCCCCAAACCGAAGCCCCACGCCCATGTAGTACCCCAACTCGTGCAGCGACTCAAACACCGCACAACGCGCTCGCTCCATCGGAGTACTGGGGAACGTCCATACACCCGCTCGCTTGGCGCTCGACAAGGTCGTGTGCACACGCACCTCTTTCGCCCCTCCCTCGGGGGTGGCGGGCGACAGAGGGTGGTACCATTCCATCGGCAAAGGAGGCTCGAGCGCCGCGGATGGAGTGGTGTACTGGTACGCCGGGGGGAGGGCCAATTGTCCCCACTCGTCGCGCCCAAGGCTCACGGGCTCGTCTCGGCGTTCTTTGGCTGCAACTTGGCTGGCTGGTGGCGGGAAAGAGGCCGGGGTTGGGGCCGAGGACGTGGGTGTGGTCGCAGCCACGTCGGCGGTGGGCTCGGCGGTGGGCTCGGTGGTGGGCTCGGCGGCGGAATCAGCGGCTTGGCTGGCCAAGGCCAACTGGCGTTGGTGTTTTTCTTCCCGTGCCTTGCGTTTGGCCATGGCCTTTTGCAACGCTGCCGATTCCTCTGCGCTGGCGCCCGAGGGGGCGGACGAGCCTCCTTGGCCGAGCAGTTTTTGGATAGCAGCCGCTTTGCTCATCTGGCTGGCCGCGGCCTGTTCGGCCTGCTGGCGCGATGCATCCTCGTTGAGCGACGCAATGTACAGGTCCAGCGCCGAGCGCGAGGGCGGGTCAAACGACGCCGCATCGTCAATCAGCACAATCGCGTCTACGGGGACAGGGGCAGGTCAGAATGGGCTGGGCTGGCGCAGGGGACGGGAGCAAGGCACATACTGGAGCGCAACAGGTACACCACTTCCTCCGGGATGAGCTGCAGAGGGAGGCCGAGGAATACGTTCTGCTGTGGAATGAGAGGCAGGGTGCCAATCAAGAGGCCGCAGATGTGGTGGTCGACGCGGAGGCGGGAGGCGTCCTTGACGCGCCACACATACGCATGGCCAGCAATCAGCGACACGGGCACTTGTCTGGGTACGCCGCGTCCAGCTCCTGCAGCGCCGTGGAGGGCGGAGGCGCGCCTGGGCCTGGGCCTGTGCCTCGCTCGACGGCGGCCATGCTGGGCATGACGGAGAGCCTGGGCGGGACGGGGGCCAATTAAAAGCGGCAGGAAAAACAGGGCGGAATTGCATTCCGCTGGGTCCAAGTTTGGGCGGTGATGTTGGTGTGACTCACTGCGGGTTACCGTTTACCGGTTGCTCACGTCACGCGTCACTCGGGCTGCAAAGACAGCCAGGGGACTGGCCGACCGAGTAGTACAGCCGGCCACAGCATACCCGGGGATTCCCGGCCAGGCCGCGGATCAATCTTTTAGTTCCATATGCGAGGGTGCAAAGAAAAGTGCCAACAACCCTACTGCCCCCCGACCTGCACGTGACGGCTGGGGGCTGGCTGCGCCAACTATCTTTTAGTTCCATATGCGAGGGTGCAAAGAAAAGTGCCAACAACCCTACTGCCCCCCGACCTGCACGTGACGGCTGGGGGGCTGGCTGCGCCAACTATGGGGCATATGACAGAGTCGCGTCGACGCGTCCCTCCACTCCCTTAAAATGCCCCCTACCCGTACTCCCCGCCGGTGCCCCCATTGCGACACCGACGACCACACTCGCACGGGGTGCCCTTTGCATCCACGCCTACGGTTGTGCCGCCACTGCCGTCGCCCTGGCCACAAGGCTGCCGACTCCCCACAATGCTTATTTTCGAAGACGGATGACCACCCGACGCGTCTCTGACTGGCTCAAAGGGGGGCGGTGGTGCAAAGAGTAACCGAGGCACAAGGCGGAGTGGTCGAGAGCAATTGAGGGGGGAGGGGCAAGGGGGGACAAGAAGGGGATCGGTGGAACATGGGAGGGGATGGAGCAAGGATGATCGGTGGATGGCGGGCTCGATCCTTACCCTGGGCCCTGCCAGGAGGCTCTCACCCAGGTTGATGGGTGCAATCCCTTAGGTGGAGTCCTCACGGTAGTTTCAGGTTTGGGCTATTTGGTGGCGTGAATCCGAGGCGGCTGTACGCGTGCCAAGGCTGCGTATGCGCCGGCTTGGGGGTAGTAACGTGTCTGAAGCCTCCGGGGCTTAGGGACGGGTAGGTGCAGTGGAGGGAAAACACTGCCAGAGCTGAAGCTGGGAAGGGGCGGCTGTCGACGTAGCTGTGAAAGGAACCCTCGCGATATACTGTGGGGGGGGAATCGACGCCACTGAAGGAAAGTTCGCGCGACTGGGTGGATGGAAAGTTGGAGGATAAGGTTGGATGATGAAGATGAGGCAGCAGCTAAGTGGAGACGAGAGGTTGCCTGTATTACTCAATCAATTGGCTGCAAACGGTCAGGAGTTGGACAAGAAATGTGGGAAGGGACGAGAATGGAAGGTGGGATAAAGGAGGATGCTGACTGTTGGATGACCGGTGACCCCTGAGGCTCAGGCCTGATGAGAGAGAGAAGGGAGATGAAGCGAGCAGGGCGCGCGGCCCTGCGAGCGGAACTCTTCCGCCCGGTTAAGTGAGCGTCACCGATCCGCCGAGGGCCGTGCAAGGGAACCCCAGCACTAGCCTCCAACAGAAGCAAGCGAAGACTGCGAAGGCACTAAGAATGTCATCCGATAGCACTTCCTCGTGTTCAATATTCAATCAATCAGGCCGAGTAGTGGTTGGAGCTCGTGAGGCCTCCTTGAGGGCTGGTCTACTCCCCAGGCGCAATCGCGCCCCCGGATTGTCCATGGAATTGCAGAAGAGGGAGAGGGAGAGACGTACGCAGGTGGGTCCTGGTACCACTGCGGCCTTCCGTCGGCTTGCTTTGGGTTTTGTGTGGCCCAAAAGTATTCCCGCAGGGCGCGCGCAGGCCTGCCACCGCATGGGGGCAGCCACAAGTGCGGTGTGCCCCCGTGGCCATCATGCATGCTGCTACGGGTGACAGCCAGCGCCGGCTTTGCCACTCGGCGTTCGGCGTTGGCCCTCCCAGACTTTTTGGCTGGCCAGCAGGCAGCCCAGAAGAGCCCCACATGTGGCTTCGGCCGCCGCCAGCGCGTCTTCCCCCCATCTCCTCCTCCTCTCCTCCTCCGGGTGCCCGCCATGAATGGCACCACAACGGTGCTGCCGCTGCCGCTGCTGCCGTACGCCCTGCGCATCGCCGACACCTTCATCCCGCCCTGCCCTCCTCTCATCCGCTCGCCGCCCTCGACCTCGCCCCCGCCCAGCTCACCTATCCCGTCTACCGCGTCGAGCGCGAAAGCCTGTGGCATGTGCTCAGCGACAAGTATCTCTCCCTTGCCGCGCCCGTGGTGGTCTACTGGGTCTACAGCATGGTCTACGAGCTGATCGACCGGCTCCAATTGCCCTTTTTCGAGCGCTACCGCATCCACGAGCCCGAGGAGATCAAGGCACGCAACAAGGTCACCAAGACCCAGGTCGTCAAGATGGTCGCCCTCCAGCAGCTGATCCAGACCTTGCTCGGCATCATTGTCCTCGAGTCGGAGGAAGTGATGCATGCCCAGGTGACCATGGACCACCGTGCTGGAATTACCCTGGTAGGACAGTACTTGACCCGCGTCGTGGCGCGCGTGGTGACACAGAAGCGGGCTAGCGCATTCTTGGCTCAGTGGGGGACTGCTATCGCCTGCTGGCTCTACTGGTGGGGCATCCCCATTGCCCAGTACTGGTGGGCCTTCTTTGTCATGGACACGTGGCAGTACTTTTGGCACCGCGCCGCCCACGAATCGCGCTTCCTCTACCGCCACTTCCACAGCCACCACCACCGTCTCTATGTTCCATATGCGTTTGGCGCGCTCTACAATCACCCTGTCGAAGGATTGGTACTCGACAGCTTGGGTGCCGCCGTCTCTAACGCCCTGAGTCTCATGACTATGCGCCAAGCGATCGTACTCTTTTTCTTCTCCACCCTCAAAACGGTGGATGACCATGGCGGGTACGCGTTTCCTTGGTGGATTGATCCGCTCCACATTTTCTTCCCCAACACGGCCGAGTACCACGACATTCATCATCAAATGCAAGGCTTGCGCTACAATTACTCCCAGCCTTTCTTTGTCCACTTTGACGTGCTCCTCGGTACGCGCATGGACCAGCACAAACTTGCCAAGCTCCGTGAGCACGCAGCCAAAAAGACTTGGAAAGCAGAACTGAAAAATACGAAGGAGACACCGTCCCCGGACCAGGCCACCTCTACGGCCCGCGAGAGTGTGGTCCCCCCCACCTTGGCCCAACGGACCGCCCACGCCTCCACCCCCGCCAGCCTGCCAGCCGAGTCGCACCAGTGAGCAGCACAGCTGGCAACCCGACTTTGGCAGCCTTGTTGGGCTCTGAGGTGGTCGCATCGCATCTGGCCACAAGGGCCGCAGGGGGATTGCCCTGTTCCACCATGCTGTCTGATGGCATATGTGCCCCTGCCGTCTGCCGCGCACATATGAAACCCCATTGCTCAGGAATGTTCCCTCCCCCTGGATCCCGATCCCCCCACTCTCCTTTTGTGTACCTTGCTTGTCTCTTGACGTCGCTCGGTTCGGGTTGAGGAGATGACGCGCTGTTCGCACAGCTGCTCCGGTAGCCGCCCGACGCGGGAGGGTGGCGGGGATCCATGCTATTTTCTCCCTGCTCCTTTTGTTGGTGGTTGTGCCTTACATTTCACATGATTTATTGGCAAGGGGAACAAGAGCGTTCCCGTCTGCCCTTTGGGAACCAGCTAGGCACAGCAGAAAGCTGGCCTGGTAGAACCGCAGCAGGCAGCATGCATCGGCAGAAACCAGAAGACCAGGCCCAGTGAGAACGTCACACACGTGGACGAAAAAGTTGGGGTGGGTCATGAAGAAAGAGTGGTCGCAGAGGTGGTATGAGTGGTCCAAGGAGTGGCAGTATGAGTGAGGATCAATAGAGGGAGAAGGAGAAGGAGAAGGAGCAGAGCAAAAGGGATAATATGTTGTCAGGGAACGTTCCCATACGGCGCAGCACAAAAAAACAGGTCCCACTGGGATTCGAACCCAGGTTTCAGGAAAGTGATATAACAATCAGAATCCTACTTGCTAACCAACTACAATATGGAACCTTGTGTATACCAGCGAACACGTTTTGGAATGGCCACTAGACCCACATCAATTTCGCCTTGCAAGCCTTTCCGCATCTCTTCTCCCCACCTTATCACCTCCCCTCCTTTCCCTTCCCGTCGTTACGGGTTGTTCCCGCCTAAGAGTGCCAATCCGGTTGTATCCAGGCAGCATAAATCAAGCTTGATACACCAGCTCGGATGCGCAATGGCCGCGGACATGCCGCGCCAGTTTGCTTTGGCGAGGGTTGGAAGCTCAAATCTGCAGCACCTATCCCAAATGAAGGGAGGGTAGTTTATGACGGGGCACAGAGACGGGGCCATAAGCGATCGAATCAATCATGGCGATTGTACTGGACCGCGTCCCGAAGCGTTGCGCTTAAAGGGACAGCAAAGCAGCAGCCCTACTAGCTCACTCCCTCTTTTTCTGGGGCCTTGACAAACGGACGATTCAGATCGCCTGTGGCTGCCTTGCCCCAGATCCAGATCTGGACCTCCTTTGCCTCGAGCGCAGTCTTCAATGGCACGATGGACTGCACGACCAACGGTCGGTTGTAGCCAAGATAAAGGTGCAAAACAGCCATGATGAGGAACGCGGTAACGACACCACGAATCGATTTTCGGAGCTCGTCCAGGTCGTATTCGCAATGGGTGGTGGTAATTAGCCCCCGCCCTCCTGCGACAGGGGGTTCTCGCGTTTCATATACTTGAGCACGGTCACGTCGTTCTTAGCCTTGACCTTCATTTTGCAAATGTAATATAGGGCGAGGGAGAAGAGCTGTACCGACACGTATGCAGCCCGCGCGTAGCTGATCAGTTCTGGTTGCTTCTCAAACGGAATGTTACGAGCAGCATGCGTGGCCCCAAACATGAGAGCCCACTGGGGAAAAATGCGTATCAGCTACATAGAAGCAATGCACTTCCCCTGGCGCCTGTGGCTTGGCATCTCCGATGAAGAGCATGCAGCATGCACGGCGAACGACGCAGTGAGCGTTCTGCACCGCCAGCCGGCGCTGACCATCTGGGTGGGGGAAGTGCAACGAAATGACGGGGGACTCACATATGTGGCAGCGGACATGTTGGGCCAGTTGTCCCAAAGGCCAGGCGATGAGAATGTGGGGGTGGGGGTGACCGGTATCGGTGACTGGTTACGGTGTAGTGAGCAGGGAGGTGGCGAATTGGCGTGCAAGATCCTGAAGCCTCAAGGATGAAGCTAGTGACTGGTGACCATGCTGAGCGTCGAGCTATTGAACACATGAAACAATGAGCAGTGCTGAACGTTGCACGTTGACTGGCCGACTGGCCGACGTGCCGCGTGTCAGACGGCGTGGCATGTCTCAGGGTAGCGCCCAACGCAGCGGTGCGGCTGGCCCCTTCGACCGGCGGGAGACGTCGAGGATCCACCACCGCCCCGTCTGCGCTGCATGCCCGCCCGCCGCGCCCCTCCTCCGCGTCCCCGGGCCAGACGGGCTCCCCTGCGCACGCGGCTCCACCCCGTCTCCGGCTCGGCAGCGCAAACGGTCGGGCAAGACACGCGCACGTTCCCAGACGCGGCGCAAGGGCGCGTCTTCACCCGCCTCGCCGTCGCGGCCCGCGTCTCCTACAGGCCCCGCCATCAAAGCGCCTTCGTCTCTGCCTCCGCCTCCGCCTCTGCCCATCGATGTTGTGGACAATGGCCATGTTCTTCCGAAAAGCCCAACCGATGCCGCCCCACCCGCCGTGCCTCACCCGGACAGCGCCCAAACTACACCCCGCCCCTCCTCCCCCCGTCTTCCCCGACGGCCCCTCCGCGCCAATTGCCCAGGAAGATCCGGTTCTTGCCCCAACGGTTCTTCCAGTGGGACCGGAACCATCTCGCCTCTGCCCAGTGAGCCACCCATCGTCCCTCTCACACCCACACAGCCTTCGGTTGCGTCCATGCCAGACGCCTCACTGCCTGTCCAATCCACTGAGGCAGACCTGGAGGCCAACTTGGCCTTGCAAAACGACGCGACGGACACGGAAGGTGCGGAATCGGGTTCGGTCGAGCATGTGACTTCCCACAATGCAAAGCGTGATAGCTTCTTTGACGCAGAAGGGGACAGTCCCCGTCCCCTTTCCCTCCAAGGAGGGCGACACCGTTCCCATTGCCGCTTCCGTTTGTCACGAGGATGTGACTGGGGATGCGCAAGGTGCCGATACAGGCCTTGGTCCTTCCTTCGCTCTAGCCAGCCCGGATGCGGTCGAGGCAACCAAAGCGGCACATATGGACCAATTACTGAGCACAACAAGCGAGGGCCACTTGGGAACGCAGGCAACCGACGCGGTATCTACCGAAGAGGCTCCTCAAGCTAGTGTGTGGCTGAATCTACTACGCCTTCCTTACACCCTGGTTCGTCCCTCCCTTCCCTCCGGGCGAGTCGGACGGGTCCGATGCAGAGTTGGTCACGCCCATGGAGGGGCTACCTACCATGATCCAGCCGGAGGAAGCTTGGACCCAATCTGTTTCTCCACCTGCGCCCGCGGGGGCGCAGACGGCAGATGTACCGGTCGATGGTGACGAGCCCGTTTCGCCGCCCACCGCTGGGACAGGGAAGGTGCCCATGGGACCAGCCTCCAGTCCCACGACCATGGATGAGGTTCTTGATGGCCGGAACTCTCCTTCTGAGCCTTTGATGCTCGTCGACGACCCCCAAGTTGATGCTGACATGGATTTTTGGAATTCGGTGGTTCATGGTGCGTCCCCCCCCTGTGTCAATACGTTCCCCATCCTGGTAGACTGACTCATTTTACATTGTTCCAGACTACCCGCGTGTAAGCAAGACGAGCCTGCCCGCCTGGCTAGTGCGATTCAAGCCGGCATCCCAGACGAGGTCCGAGGCACCGTATGGCAAGAGTTGAGTGCCAGTCGGGATGCTGCGCTGAAATCCAAGTTTGCTGTACTGCGATCTGAATCCAGCGAACACGACAAGGCCATCCGGCGGGACCTGGATCGGACGTACCCCGAGCAGGCCTACTTTCAAGTTGCGTCGCAAGGACAACAGGGTCTGTTTGAAGTGGTCAAGGCATATGCCCTGCTCGATCCCGATGTCGGCTACTGCCAAGGAATGCAGTTCATCGTCGGCCCCCTCTTGCTCAACATGGACGAACCCGAAGCGTTTTCAACACTGGTGTCATTGATGCAGAAGTACGATCTTCGTGGCCACTTTTCGCAGGGCATGCCCGGGCTGCAGCTACGGATGTATCAGTTTGGACGGATGATGGAGGAGCGGCTGCCTACACTGTATGCTCATCTGGGGCGCATCGGGGTCAAAGCACATATGTATGCGTCGCCTTGGTTCATGACGCTGTTGTGCTACCGGTTCCCCCTATCGGTCGCGTACCGCGTACTCGACTTGATCTTTGCGCAAGGCCTCGATGCGCTTTTTGGATTTGTACTTGCCCTGCTCACTGCCAACGAGGCCAAGCTTCTAAGCCTCGAGTTTGATGAAGCGGTACTTTTCTCACGCACCACATTTTCGATGCCTATCGTTTGCCCGATGCGCTCAAACCCCCTGACGACCCTTCTCATACCGAAGCAACAGTAGCCCATTCAAAAACGCTCCACCTGGACCCCGGAGCGGTTCGCGGTGAACCGGTTCGTGCGTGACGCGGCACAGGCGCGGCAAAGCATCAGTGAGGCCGACCTGGCTCGCTATGCTGCCGAGTACCAGGACAATCTTCAAACGGCTGCGGCGCCCCTGCAGCAGCTAGAACAGCTCCGGAGCGAGACGGAAACTAGCGGCCAAGGTCAAAGAGATGGAAGAGGATGCGGCAAGTCAATTGGCCGCACATGCCGAGCTGGGAAAACAACTCGTTGCTGCCACGCTGGCCAAGGACGAGGTGGGCGAACAGTTGGTACGGTACAAGACGCTCTATGCCGAGTTGGTTTTGGCCCAGGCACAGCAACACTTGCCACCCCCTCCTGCCCCCGCATCCCAGAAAAGCGGTGGTCGTACCCCCTGCCAGTCCACGAATGCCTGCCTCGGCTGACATGGAGCGCACCTACAGGTGCGTCCTTTGTCTCCAACATTAGCGCTGCCACTGCCGCCTCTGGTGCCAGTCTCGCAACCGATTCGGATCGTTCCGGGGGAGGAACTTCGACGGTTGCCCAATCCGTCACGGCCACTGTTGCTTCGTGGGGACGGTGGATGTCCCGCGCAAGGGGTTTTAAGGCAGAGGCTGCGCCTCCCCCCGAACCGGCGCCACTCCTCGATCCCAAACCTACCCTAAGCCACGACGAATCCTCTCATCTGCTGATATCAGTCAGGCTGAGAGTCTGGCGGTGTCCGACTCGGCCTCCGATGTGCCTCCGCAAACCCCACTATCGATGCGCCAGCGAAGCTGGCCGCTACCCCTCTCCTGCTCACCACCAACTCTTGCGCCATCCCACGTGCCTACCTCTTTCCCGAAGGACACCAGCAACCCTTCAGGGGATACTTCGATTGCCAGTGTCACACCATCCGAGGCACATACGGTTGCCGCCGTGGACGAAGAGGATGTGGGGTGGAACTCCGTTCCGGCAGCCCACAGCCGTGTCGCAAGCCCTGTTGCCGCCGTAGTGGAGTCCGTCAAAACGGGTGGGACAAGTTGATCTCTCCCTCTGCCTGGTCCACCGGCTTGTTCCCCATGTAGGGCCCCTGAGCCGGGCCTGATCTTCTCGTGGTTGGTGGGGCCGAGTCCGCACTGGTCCATCTCCCCCCCTCTGCCACCCCCCTTTTCCTCCACACCCGTTTGTACCTCACGATTTGTCTAGGTTCTATTTGTCGCACCCATCTGTCGCACCCATCTAAGGTCTTGCCCCTGGTCTTCTCGTCATGCATGCCCCGTTTGACCCCTTGTGGGGTATTCATCGAACCCATCTCATCCATCTCATCAGTGGCCTCTGGGCTGTAGCAACCAAGGTATTCATAAGAACTGGAAATCAAATCAATCCCAGGACCATTGCGTATTGGATGACGTCGCCTGTCACATGTCACATGTCACGTGCATGCCATCATCAATTATCGACGTCGGCCCTTCTGAGGGTCGTAGCATACGTAACAGGTAAGAGCGCTGTGGCAGAGCGAGTAGGGTTGCAGCGCACACTGCTCCAGTCCTGCATGCAGTGTCTGGGTCCAAGCGGCGGCGCCAGCGGGCCCGTTTGAAGTTGACCACAGCCATTTGGACCCACTCGATGTTCTCCCTGCTGCCCACCTCTCTCCCTTCTCATCACCTCCATCCACCATGTCGCTCCCGTCGCAGACACCAACCCCCCCGTTCTGTACACCTTCCCTACCAAGGACCAGCTGTCTTTCTCGCTGGCTGAGTTTGTTATCAAGGTGCGTTTCCCTCTGTCCTCCCCAGCCCATCGCGATTCGAGCTGAGCATGCAGACTGACTCGCAATCCGCTCCCCTCCTCCGCGCGCCCGCGTAGGCCCAAGATGATGCTCTTGCTGCCCACGCAGGCAAGTTTACTCTGGCCATCTCGGGTGGTAGCTTGCCTGCCATGCTGGCCAAAGACCTAGTCAACAGGACAGACAACCGCATTCAGTGGGACAAGTGGTGAGTTGTTGGTGCGGCCAAGTCTTGTACTGTGCCGTTGAGATTGATTACTAACAGCTGGGGTTGCTTTTGTTGTTTTTGTTTCCAGGGACATTTGGTTCTCGGATGAGCGGCTGGTCCCCCTCGAGGACGAGGACTCGAACTATTGGCTGGCCAACAAGGAGTTGTTCTCCAAGGTCCCCTTGAAGCAGGAACAGATTCACACCATCGCTACGGACCATCTTGCCGATTCCACCGAGGTGGCGGATCAGTACGAGCAGGAGATGGTGCGAGTGTTTGCTGGTAAGGAGACGGTTCGGCACCCAGTGTTTGATCTGATCCTGCTTGGCATGGGGCCCGACGGGCACACTGCCTCTCTCTTCCCGCATCATCCGCTGCTGCAAGAAACCGAACGGTGGGTGGCCCCGATTGAGGACTCGCCCAAGCCGCCTCCGCGCCGGATCACGTTTACCTACTCGGTGCTCAACCACGCTCACCGGGTGGCCTTTGTTCTGGCCGGGGCGGGCAAGCAGGACTTGCTGGCGAAAACGCTGGACGACCCAACCACGAGTTGCCCCGCGGCGGGTGCGCCCGGTCGCGCCAGGCACGCTTTACTTCTTCACGGATGAGGCGGCGGCGAGCAAGGTCAAGTATGCGCCTGCTCCGTTCAAGATCTAGTGGTGGGTTGGCGCGTTGGTTGCGGCCATGCTAGGGAGTGGAAGCGACAAGCCAAATGGGATGTGCATGGCGCAGGATGCATGGCCAGCCTGATACGCCAGGGCAGTAGGACACAGCACAGCAGCGGGTGACGTCAGACCAGGGAGCGCGCCGACAGACAGCGCGTGGGCAGCCTGCTGGCATGGATGGCTCGCCCAGTGGGGACGGGAAACGTCATTGGCTCGCCACACGGGCGGGGTGTTTCAATTTCAGGTGGTGCGGCTCTCGTTTCACGTTTCACACTCACACTCCCGTTTCACGCATCAGACGGCCAGCGCCGCTGGGGCCCCACTAGTCCGCGGGCGCCGCGCTTACATTCACGCTCGCCTGCCGCAGCCCAAACGCCCCACTCACCCGCTCCGCCGCGCGCCTCCGCTCCCACCACCGCCGCCAGCCCAGCCAGCGCCAGCGCCCCCGCCCCCGCAGCAGCCACCGGCAAAGTACCTGCCGCCCCCCCCGGCCACAGCTGGGCGCCCACCGCGTCGACGCGCCGACGTGCTCGCCGAGGGCTGGGTCTGAAGAAGAAGCGCAAAAAGATCCAGGGCTACGCCAAGCGCTACCTCTACCTCACTCCCAAGGCATCCTCACCTACTCCCTCGCCCCCGGCAAGCCCACGCGCGACTTTATCGAAATCCCGCACGCATCCGTCATCAGCTCCAAGCGCCACGGCACCATCCACGTCGACTCGGGCTCCTCGGTGTTCCGTACGTACTGCCTTGCCCCGGCTCTGGCGCCCCTCCTGCCTCCCGCCCTGCCTCCTCGCTGAGCGCTGACCGTCGCAATGATTTGTCACAGACCTCAAAACCCTTCGGCGGCCGACTTTGAAATGTGGCGCAACGAGCTCAAGACGTTCATCAATGAACGTCACGCCGGCAATGTGGGCAGCGCCCGGCGGATCTATGTGGTTGCAGCGGGCACCAAGGATCTGGTCAGCGTCGACCTTGCCCCTGTGTTTGCCCACAGCGATCGGATCAGCCGCTCGATCACCGTACTCCAAAAGGAGCTCGCCGCATGGCTTCGAGTGGTACGTTGTAACCCCCCCCTCCCCCATCTCCAACCTTGCGTGAGTCTGGTAGCAGCTGACACGAGCGTGGAAACCAGGTGCTGCATCGGGTGAGGTGACCAAGGTCCAAGCCCTGGTCAATGCGCTACGAAAGGAGCAGATCGAGCTGGACAATCTCTTGTCGTCCAAAGTGCCGCAAACCGATGCGAGCGCGGAGGAGGCCATGCCTCACTGGGACCCTGCGACGGAGCGGTCGCAGCGCCCGCAGAACATTACCAGCACCGTGGTGATGACGAGGCGGTATTTTATGCTGATGACATTGATGTCGACCATGCCGAGGAAGGCGCGGCCGAGTCCACTGAGGAAGGTACCCCGGACGACTCGGAGGATGCGGAGGACGATGACTCGGACGAGTTGGAGCAGCCTACTTCCCAACTTGCTCTGGCCAATGAGACGGAGGACCACCGGACAAGTTGCCGTCCAAGGTGGCTGGAGATGTGGGCATTCTGGGTGTGTTTGAAGAAGAATGTGGGAAAGGACCTGTCCACATCAGTTTCCCCGTCACCTTCAACTTGCCCCTCAGTCTGTTGCAGGCCGCTGCGAGGACTACGAGTATGCGCCTGCGTTGCTGGAGCGGGCGCCCAGACGGACGATTGGTCGACCGTCTGTGCTGATTGGGGCGTGGGCGGTAGTGGGTATGCGGCGAACAAGCTACGCGCCAGTCGCAAACCCTTCAACCCCATGCTGGGAGAAACGTTTGAGCTGGTCGCGAGGGCGGGCGGCTGAGGTTTGTCGCTGAAAAGGTGGTGCACAACCGCCGATTGTGGCCACCTATGCCGAGGGCCACGGCTGGCGCGCCCACGGTTGGAGTACAGTCAAACAGAAGTTCTGGGGCAAGAGTTGGGAGCTGATCCCAGAAGGTCTCTTACGGTGGACCTACCCGGACTGGAGAGACGTACACGATCAAAAGCCGGGTGCGTTTATGCGCAACCTGATTGCCGGCCAAAAGTACTCGAATATGTGGGCGAGCTGAGCGTGACGAGTGTCAAGACGGGCCAAATGCTCAAGGTGGACTTTAAGCAGGGCACCGTTCTCGGCGGCGCCGCGAGCCGGAACCATCTGGTGGGCAATGTATATATGATGCCAAAGGTTCCAAGGGCCTTGCCGTCAAGGGCAAGTGGACCGACTCATTTGCCATCCACGACAAGGAGAACTACCAAGTCTTGTGGAGGCTGCGCCCTTCCCGCCCGATGCCGAGGAGTACTATGGCTTTACCTACTTTGCCATGTCGCTCAACGAGCTCACTCCACGCATGGCCTCCTACTTGCCTCGCACCGACTCTCGCTTCCGTCCGGACCAACGCGCGTTTGAGAATGGCAATGTGGACCAGGCCGAAGAGCTGACATGCCGTCGAGACGGCGCAGCGTCGGCGTCGGGCCGAACGGCAGGCGAATGGGGTCGAGTACCATCCCGACTTTTTCCACCCCGACCCGGCGAGCGCGACCGGCGAGGCCGCAGCCAGCCCAACTGGCTCTATGGCGGACCCAACAACCTAGAGTACTTTAAGAAACGCGCCGAGGCCATCGAGGCGGGCCCAAGAAGGCCCAGACCGTGTGGGATGCCGTGGTGCCAGAGGTGTTCCAGACCAACTAAAACTATGACTGCCCATTTTTTTGCTTGCGCTCGCTCTCTCTCACCCCCGCGCATCCTGCTTGCGGCACCGCACCATTCACTAGTATGCTACTCAGTTTTACCTTTCCCAGGAGGGACCGACATCAAACCACACGTGGTGACGAGGGTCATTTGGGCCTCTCTAGTGTCGTCCCCGCAGCTTCGAAGACGATGCAGTTTCTTTCTCCATCAAGAGTGTGGCTGTCCAGATGGAGGCGATGAGTAGCGGCAAATGATCTTTTTTTCCCGACGGATGGTGGTACATGGAGAGGCGTAAATAGCAAACGGGGGGCCAATCCAGTGACAGACGAGGGAAGCGCTGCCATGACAAGAGAGGCGTGTATGTGAGGAGAATCGATCCGGACGTGTCTTGGGAGGGAAGGGAAGCAAGGGAGGGGGGGGGGGGCGGGAGCGGGAGCGGAAGCGGGAGTGGGTCAGAGAAAAGACAAGACAGGGGCAGAGTGTAGCTGCACACAGCAGCATGGGATCGTGTTACACATCGTTCGGACCACCATCGAGAAAGATCGGAAGCGGGACTCGGAGCGGAGGAAAGGTTGGACGAGATGACGGAATAGACGTGAAGAAGAGTTTGGGGAAGCGATGGGTAAGTAGAGAGCAGGAAGCCATCGGGCAACGAGCCAAGAATGCTGCAGCCGGGGACTCATGTCTTGGTAATGGTGCGCCTTGTTGCGCATTGCACGCAACAAATCTTGCACCTTGTGGGGGTCGTACGAGCGGAACTTGCCCAGGTCGGCCACGAACAACGCGTCGACGCGTTTGGTCCATCCCGGTGCGCCTAGCACGTCGGTCGCGCGCCGTTCGAGGGCAAGCAAAGCGGGCGCCGGCGGATCGCGCTCGAGCGTATCAAACGCGTCACTGCTTTGAAGCAGGAACTGGAGACGTTTCTGCGCGTCCAAAAGTACGGGTGCAGCAACACTTCGGCGGCGGTAGGACGACGCGCCGGATCGGGGCAGATGCACCCCAAAATCAAATGACGGGCTTCTAACCCTTCTTCGCCCAGACTGCCCAGGTAACTGAGGTCGTGCTCGCCGCGCAGGACATTCAGCTCGCGCTCGAACCGCGAGCCAAAGGGATGCTGGCCATTGGATAAGACGTAGTAGGCAATGCACCCATACGCAAACACATCCACGGCCCGTGTCAACCGGCGTCGTTCTTCCCCGCGCTCGGCCGCCGTTCCAGCCGGCTTTAGCTCAACCGACACGTCCCGTCGACTCGGCTCCCGACTCGAGACTCACTCGCCGCGTAGAATCTCAGGCGCACGCCAGCCTACCGTCCCAGCGGGATGGTTTACGGTCTGGCTGAAACTGCTCTGGGCCACTCCATCCAGCTTCTTGCTCAGGCCAAAGTCGGAGAGCAACATCTTGAGCCGCGGCTTTCGGTTGGCCACAGCCACATACTTGCTCGACCGCGCCGGAGGCGCAATGGTTGACAAGAATGTTCTGCGGCTTGAGATCGCGGTGCACAATGGAAAGACCATGAAGGTGCTGGAGCCCTTGTGCAATTTGCTCAAGCGCCGATTTGGGCTGCAGCAACCACCAGTTCTTGGTATGCACCAGGCCCGGGATGCTCCACCTCGGCCAAGGTCGCCTGACACAGCTCGAGGGCAATGTAAAGGAAGCTATCATCACCTCTTGATAATAGTACCTGACCACGTTGGGATGGTCGTCGGCACTCTCAAGGAGATGAACCTCCTTGGACGCAATACGAGTAAAATCTTTCAACAGCCGCTTCACAGCCACCGCCCGGCCTTGGAAGGTGCCCTTGAAAACAACCGTACCGGATGAACCATAGCCTGAAAACCAAGGTCAGCACATGGAAAAGCCTACAAGGAAGGGAGGAAGGGCTGAACGTACCAAGCACCTCATCCGAAATGACCAGCGACGAGGTTCGTGCTGTGAGCGCCGCATTGTGCAACACCTGACCTTTTCCATCAAGAGCAAACAGGTGTTCCTCTACCATACGAGCACCAGCGTCCCGTCTTGGACTGGCCAGTGCAAGCTCCTCCACAGCCATCCCATCAGCAGACGAGGTAGCCAGTTTGGTCAAGTCCACCTTGAGTTTCGTGGAGAACCACTGGGGGTATGGGCAGAAGGTGAGCGGGCGATGGTCGAATCGGCATCGGGTGAAGCGGGGGAGTACCGGATCGAGCAGGAAGACCCAGACAAGGTCGGGAGACTGATCTTCCAATTCCTCTGTCCCGTTAGGATCGAGCGCAAGCGGTGCTTGCAGCAATGTTGACTCAGATGCAGTGGGACGGACAAGCAACTCGGACACCAGCGGTGGTGACTGGTGAAGTACCCATCTTCCGGAACCGCCTCGGTCGTCTTCACCTCAGCCTCGGCCGCGGCAATCCGCTCGGCTCGGGCCGCTTTGGCGGCCACTTGTTGTCCTGCACGTTTGCCTCGCCTCTTCTTCTTGGGCTTAGGCACGACAGGTGGCGCCAGATCGTTGGATGGCGCCGCCGAGCTGACCACGCCCCCTCCAGCGGGATCGGGATCAACTGTTGTAGCTGCCAAACCCGCACGGAATTGCTGAGCGTTGGCATTCCAATCAGAAACCCACTCTGGCGCGCTGGGCGACGGGAGGGGCTCGATGCGCCGTTGTCCGTGAGTTTCGCAGGGGACGATTGCGGAACGGGGAGAGCCGGGTGGATTTTACCAAAGGAGCAGCTGGCTCATTGTTGGCGAGGCTTTTCAGACCCAGGTGGCACCGCTGCAGATTTAGCATTGGGAGTGGGTGTAGTGTGCGGTTCCTGCAGAGGCTGTGCAACGCTCGAAGCACTAGGCTCGGTTGGCATGGACGCGGAAGAGGCGGAAGAAGAACGCTGGGAACGCCAACGGAAACCGACAAAGAAGAGTGCCACAGCCATGAGGCCAAAGGCTGCTGTGAAAGCCCAAATGGGGGCGGCCTCAAATAGTGAAGAAAGTAATGCTCACTAAGCCGACTTGAGTTAAGGCGGCTGGGTGGTGGTTCCGACGCGGAGGCATTGTTCTGTGGAGCCTCAATGGTGGGTACACGAGTTGAATCCCAAGGGGCAGAGGATGGGCCATCGATCCCGAGCGGGGAATCAAACCAAAAGGGCAGGAAAGGGTCGATTGAACCAGGACTGCCCGAGGGGCTGTGGCTTTGGTAGCTCCCAATCATGCACTGCAGTCCATGGCACTCGGACGAGGCTGGAGGCAGGCGGGCCAAGAGCGGCAAGGGGATAGCGCATCGAGCTCATGGCAAACAAGGACCCATCGGACGCTCCCACGTAGGTGTCCGCACCAAAGTCCAAGTCAGCCTCCGACTGGCCAAGTTCCGTGTAGCTCGCATCATGAAACAGTTCGCCCAGACGCAAAACTGGGTGGGAACAAGGACTGGACGACGCCTAGCAGAGGGGTCCTCGTCATCTTGCCCTCCCATGGACTGGACAAAGTCAAAGACTGAAGCCACACTTGCGCCCATGGAGCTGGTCCAGAGGGTCTGGTGCGAAGGCCGGGTCTCCTCGTCGGTCGGCCACGTGTCTGGCTCGGAGACGGAACCGAGATCCTCTGGCGGCTGAGCTGGATGGGAATCGGGAACTGATGTTTGAGGCAGATCAGGCTGCCTTCGTCGGGAAGGACCATGATGCGGCGAGCGTCGGGATAGGTTTGGGTGTTCCACGCAGCCAGGACATCCCGGTCAGCTAAATTGGGTGAGTAGAGACTGAGATGCAGCGTTTGGGACAAGCTCGGATCATGTTTGGCGTGGACGGCCAACGTGTAGTCGGTCCTGCCAATCAGGGCCCACACATCCTTATTTTCGTCCTGCTCTGGGCTCGGGTCGTTGGGCCAGTCCCACTCACTTGGCTCGCTCACGTTGGCCATCGACGCTGTGTCGCCAACATGCTGCGGATCGCACCTGTGCGGACGTTGACTTCGACGAGGCGAGCTTGCTTGCTCCCCACAAACACGCGGCTGTCGTCCCAGGGAATGTGAAGGGGGAGAGAGAAACGCGCTGCGGGAGTGTGAGCGGAAGCTTAACCAGGGTCGCAGGAGAACCGTCCTGGGGGGAAGAGGAAGAAAGGGGATGGGAAAGAAGCTCGCTAGGAGAGCCGGAAAGCACGTAGAGTGCGCCCTGGGCCGAGGGTTCGACCAAGTAGATGCTCAACTCAGTATGGGAAGACTGAGCGAGCATCTGTGCGAGCGATAGGCGGTCGGGGCCATAGGTAGCACTAACGACCGGGCGGAAGGGAAGACACTCCTCTTGCTGGCCCATGGCGTCGGAGGAGGTGTCGGGCCAGGAGGCGCCGCAGCCGAGGGACCAGCGGACACGGCCCGAGGTGCGGTCGACGCCGTGGAGGGAGCCGTCAGTGCATGCGACGAGTGCGGTGGGCAGCAGGCTGAGTGGGTCGGAGGGGAGAGGGCATCGGGGGGGGGGCGGGGGGAGGGGAGCGGCGCAGGGCGGGACGGGACGGGAGGAGGGCGGGGGCCGAGGCGGTGGCGGCGGTGGCGGCGGAAGCACAGAGGGCGAGGAGGAGGCAGAGGAAGGCGGTGGCGGTGGCGGTGGCGGTGGCGGAGCGCGCATGCGGATGTGCCTGCCACGGAGCAGCCGGCAGGACTTCATGGTGCTCGCATGGCCCAGCGGCGCAGCAGAGCAGACGAGGCGCCGAGAGGAGGCAGGTGGTGGTGTGGTTGGCCCTTGCAGCCCCGCGCCAGCCAGCCCCACCCGCTGCCGTCTTCCGCCCTCGACGGCGTTCGGCGGGCCACGGGGGCAGTGTTCCTGCACAACCCTATCCTGCGCCGCCCGAAGGAGCCCGCCGCTGCGAGTTGCGAGCGAACGTAGCCACAAGTCCCGCCGCCGAGCGGCCCCAGAGCGACCCCCCTGGCCATCCGCACCCACCAGAGTCGGTGGTCAGCTCAGCCGCCATCCTCCAGCCGCCACGGGCGGTCGCACCGTTGTAACTGTCCTTCTCCCCCCCACATACGCAGCGTCCCTCGGCCTGGCTGTCCTCTAGGGCTGCTAGTCTGGTTCCCGGGCCTCTGTGTGCCACCAACCACCTTGCAACACACCGCCGCCCTGTGCCCTGCTCATCGGGTCTCTCCTTCCATGGCTTTGGGCCCTCCTGTTCATCTGAACAAGCCCATTCCAACGCCCACACGCGGCAGTTCAGATCATCGGCCATCCGTTTCTCCAGCACTCTATATTATTAGATCAGCCCGTCCCCCCTCCACTCGCAACATCAAGCTTCAAGCACGTTCTTGGAGACTGTTCTGGGTACACAGGTAACTGACTCCGTCCAAAGCCAGCCGCCGAATCAGATTCGCTTGGCCCATATGTTCAAAGCATTATACCATGGTGTAAAACGAAGAACAACACAGAATAGCATATTGCATTGTGAGGCCTCCCGTGCACGCCCATGTCGGAAAGAACAGGTTCGCATGGATAGTAGTCAGAGGTAGCCAGGCAGATGGAGGGAAGAAGAAGATTTTTTGAGAAAAGTAGGAGCGAGCGACGAGTCGGAAGCCCAAAAAGAAGGAAATAGAAATAAGTAGGGGGTAGTTGAATGAATGGGCCCGATTACAGAAAGGAAAAAGAAGAGAGGTGAGACCTGAGAGGGAGTCCAATGACCGGGGACGATCACAGACGCAGGGCAGAGCAGGACAGGGCAAGACGGAGCGGTTTTTAGGGATGGCCGACAATCGCCGGGCAGTTGCCCTGGAAGGCGCCGATCTGAGTTCCAAAGTAGTATCCTTGGTGGTTGTCAAAGTTGAGCGGGGGGAAGAACCGAGTCACCGCCGTGGATGTTCTCCTGACCGGGGTAGAAGAGGGCAGAGGACGAGTCGTTAGCCTGGCTCTGCCACACCTCACCACTAAAGTGCTGGGCGCCGACGATGCGGGGCACCACGTGCGGCACCCAGTCGTGCCATTGGTCATACGGCTGACCTTGCCGGCAAACCGATCGTCAACCGCATCGGCCACCACCTTATTCCCTACCCGCGGCTGGCCAAATGTGATCATCCGCGTCACCTCGTCTCCGTACGCAAGCAAGGCAAATGTGGCAGCTGCCGCACCAAGACTGTGGCCAATAATGGTCAAGTCGGCCGAGGGTAGGTGTCCTTGGCGGCACCGACCATCTCTTGGACGGTGGACCAGGTCTGCTTCCAGGCGCTTTGGAAGCCTTGGTCGACCAGCGCACCCAGGGGGAGGTTAAGTTCCGAATCGGGCAAGGACCAAACAAAGTCCACGTCTTTCCAGATGGAGAGGAGAGAAGAAATGTTGGTACCCATGTAGGCGGCGCTGATGCCGAGAGACTGCGAGTAGTAAATGTTGACCCGTTGCTCGGTGTTGCCGTCGCCGGTGGTGTTGAGCAGCACAGCATCGCCGATTTGCAGGCCGGTCGTATCAAGGGAGGGGTTGCAGTAGGTCTGCTGCACCAAGGCAGCGGCCTGATCGTAGTAGCTCTTGGGGAAGGGCAGGTCCGTCGTGCCTGACTGGAAGGACGCATTCTGGCGAGGCTCAATGAAGGGCCGCGCAAGCGTAGCAGAGGCGCCCAGGCCAAGGAAGGTAAGGATCGTTGCGGGGAGCATAGTGGTCGGAAAGGCGAAGGAGCTGGCGGGGGAGGCAGGAGGAGGAGAAGGAAGAGGAGACGGTATTTATGAACCAAGAGGACACGTACAGGCAACGAGAGGGGGCGCCCACACGCGGCAGAAGAGACGCCAGACTCACTGAAAACACATGCGTTGGACGGCTTTCCTCGGCCGGGGGACCATAGGCGCTCGCCGCTCCTGGCGGCTGTGCTGGGATGCCCGTCGTTCTCTGGTGTGGTGCGCGCCGGGGGAGGGCGCATAAGACACAGGCATGCGCCCAGAGGCCCAGGCGTCACGCATCATGCACCATCCGCCCCACCGATCGCCGAACAGAGCTCCACTCTGTTTCATACAAAAAGGCGGATCCATCACGTGGACTCGCCGCCCCACTGCCCCCGCGCCCACCCAGGGCAAGCCACAAGTGGCGGCCCACTAGCAGCCCTCTGGCAGCCCCCGGCAATGGGCCTGTACAGCCTGGGTCACTGGTCACCCACCAGCATCATCGGCATCACCCATCCATCCATTCATCCATCCACAGATCCTTCCGCCCAGCATCGAATCCGATCGATCAGCAGCGCAGCAGCTCGGACTCAACACGCTCAACACACTCAGCTCAGCCGCCCAGCGCGCTCGGCCTGGGACAGAAACCTGCCCGAACGCCAGCATGCCTCCTCCCTCAGGCCGGCCTCAAGCTGCACAAGTCTAATTGATGTGGTTCGATCCATCATCGAGCCGAGGGAGGCAGGGGAGGATCCATGGGACGTCATGCATCATGCGCCATGCGCCATGCGCCATGGATCGCAGTGTGTGACATGTGACATGTGATGCATGTGATGTGCGTGTGTGCGACATGTGGGATCTGACACGTGTGACATGGCTTGGCTACGTAGTGCATCCTAGTGCATTCTCATCATATGCAACGCCAACATTTGCCCAGTCCCACACGTAATCCCAGAGAGCCTCTTGCCCTCGCCGATCTGCCTCCGGAACCAAAACACATCTAGTCCTTCTCCATCTTTCTCTCGTGCGTGAATAGAGAAGCATGCACGAATCACACATCGAAAAGGGTGAGGGTCCGGAGGGTCTTCGTTGCCCTCCGTCGCGTTACCGGTTTTACCAATGCCCGTGTTGCCGACGCTCCGGGTTTTTAGCGTTAGCGTGTTACCGGGGGGTTTTGGAAGACTCGTCTCATCGATCGCATCGACGCACCATATTCATATGCACACCAGATCGGTGTGGCCATATCACTCGATACGGTACTCTTTCAATGCTCGTACTCAGTATACTCTCAGTGTAATAGTAGCCGTCACTCCGTGCTCGGACTAGACACAAGTGGCTAGTGCCAGCCGTTTGGCACAACAGCATGTTAATGGGATCGTGAGATCGAAGATCGAAGATGAGAAAGAGAACCTTTTGATGTTACCGGGGGCCTGTAGTGGCAGATGGGGCCGCTCCTATATTCCTTCTTGCGTGTTCACACATGTGCCGAAGACTCGTGCAAGGACAAAAAGCCTCCAGAGGGAAAGGAGGAGTAATCATCAATCACACGAGATAAAAATCAACGTTCAACGCGCGCATGAGAGCAGCTAGAAGGGACACAAAAGAGGATCAAGGAAGCTCTGAACAGGGTCTGTAAGACCGGAGGAACCCAAGGGATTGGGTGAAGAACCTCTTGTAAGACCGGAGGAACCCAAGGGATTGGGTGAAGAACCTCTGGAAATGTAGAGCAATGCAATCGCGATGGTGGTGGTTCCTGTCCAAGCCTTGTGCCACACCTAGAGACAGGGGTTCAGACAAGCCTGAGTATACACGTGGAGGCTTCGGAGGACAAATCAGGGGTGAAGGGTGATGAGGCGCCTTGGCCTAAGTACGGGACCACGGGTCCCAACAGGGTCATATGCACAGACGATGAGTATCTGTATGTGACCCGTCGCATGGCATGACTTCGAGAACCATGGGCATTTGATGCCAGCACCCTCTGAAACGAGCAAGGAACAGAATGTTAGACTGAAGAAGTAACATGCACGTTGCTGTAGGCCACATTCCTTTCTTCTAAACCCACTCAACCAAATATCACTTGTCGGGTTAGCTCAGATGGGAGAGCGTGAGATTGAAGTCCCCTTCAATGGAAGATCCTTGGATTCCTCAAGGTCCCCGGTTCGATCCCGGGACACGACATCCCTTTTGTTTTTCCCTCTTCGCCCCTTGAAACTTGCGTGGTGGTACGGTCGCCCACAGCACCCAAGCCAGGATGTAGGCCCGGTAGTCTCCTTAGTAGTGCATATAATACGAGGAAGTGCTATCGGATGATATTATTAGTGCCTTCGCAGCCTCGCTTGCTTCTGTTGGGGGGGGGGCTGGGGTTCCCTTGCACGACCCTCGGTGGATCGGTGACGCTCACTTAACCGGGCGGAAGAGTTCCGCTCGCAGGGCGCGCACGCCCTGCTCGCTTCATCTCCCTTCTCTCTCTCCTGTCTCCTTCCCTTCAGAAGTTACCTGATGTCACGGGCGGGCGCTGCCAGGGTGGCCGCCCCAGAGGGTGTTTGGGGGTACAATCCCTTGGGGTCCTAAGGACGACTCACGGTAGTTACGCGCTTGGGCTGGTTGGTGGGTCCGCTGCGGAGCTAGGGACAAGGAGAGGCCTCTCGGCGTATAGCAGAGGCGGCTGCAAGTGTGGCAAGGCTGCGTAGCACCGGCTTGGGCGGCAGTAGCGTGTCTGAAGCCTTCGGGCTCAGGGAAGGGGAAGGCAGCAGAGGACCGATGCTGCTGGACTGAGGCTGGACTGAGACTGGGAGCGGCGTGGCGAGGAACCAGATCACACGCGGCTTAACTGGGCTGGACCGAGGCGTGGCACGAGGAGGGCTCACGCGGACTAGGGGAACTGAGTTCCGAGTACTGAGTGCTGAGGACGAGGACGAGGACGAGGGCGAGGGCTGGCGATCTGCGCCGGGAGTAGTACGTCGACTAAGAGCGGGAGGAGTTGCCTGTACTGAATCAATTGGCGAGAAGCGGGCAGGAGGTGAAGGGGTGAACAGGCGAGGAGACAAGGGCGAAAGACAAGGGTGACGAAGGGGGGAGACGAAGATGGACCGTGGGGGAAAGCCACGAACCATTGCTAACAGGCAGGGGGACTAAAAGGGAAACAAGGCAACAGAGGAAGAATGGGGAACAGGGGAGAACAGGGGAGACGTAGAAAGGTAAGGGAAACAGGCATGGGGCGACTAGCGTCGCTCGGGGTTACTATCAGAGCAGAGAAGTAAGATCAATAAGCACGGGGCGACTAGCGTCGCAAGAAACATAACGGGGGAGCGGGGAGCGACGAAACTGAGAGGTTCTCAATTCACTGAGGCGGAAGGCGACTATTGTCGCTGGATACGTAGACTTGATAATCGCGCTGGCGTTTGCGCCAACCGCGCGGTGGACTTGGAATAAGACTTGGGAGCGAGCTCAACCTGGGACGGGGTTAGGATGGCGAAGGGCGCACGTACGCGCCGCTGGGCTTGCCATCCCGCCTTGGCCCGTGACATCACGCTCCTCTTCACCAAGTGTGTCCTCACGCTTACAGGAAGCGGCTTCTCTCTCTTCCAACGACGGGGGAGGGGACCAAACTTGGGACGGGGACTTGGTACTTGAATACTCGGCACGCCCCTCCTTCCTTCGGTCGCTGGGCATGCCATTCAAACAGGTTCTTGCTCACACGCCCCTCCTTCCTTCGAGCGTCGGGGTGCGAGACAAAGCCATCTTGGGAGCAGGGCGACGGAGGGGTAGAAACGCTTTCGCCTCTTCTGGGACTTGGGGGAGGGTACAAGCTTCGTTGGCCCGCCTGCTAACTTTCGCTCGCACGAGTACAAGGGCTTGGGGTGGACTAGAAGGGGATCGGTGCGCTCCGCTGGCCCGCCAGCCAGCGCTCGCCCGTCACATCACGCTCCCCTTCACAAGGCATGTCCACATGCCTACTTGGTAGGCTAAACACGGTAATTGGGCTTTCAGCCGCCGCCATGCTTTACGGCGACCGGCTCTCCCACGCCCCATCCTTCTTATGCGCGTCCGCGCGCATCTCCTGGGTCTCCTCCCTCTCCGAGGAGGATCAGAGATTAGCCATCGAGAACGAAGGAATAGAGCAACCGAGGTTGACGTCGCAGACGAAGATCCTGAAAAAAAAATTCCATCTTGAGCTGTTGAAAACCGTCGCGAGCGTCTAAGGGTTGAGGGGTCGAGGGTTGGACCTCACTAGGAAACGAGGAACCTGGGCTCGAAGCCGGTTGATCAGACCAGGCACGAGTTGTAGTCCATCGGGGACGGGAATGGGAAACGGGGATGTTGAACCTTGCACAGGAAGTGGGCCGAGCAGCCGGGTGGACACGAGCGTCTGGAACCGTACGCCGACTGGTGCTGATTGTGCGGGTGGTGGTGGTGGGAACAAATCCGGGCGCGTTATCGGGCGCGACCCAGAAACAAAAATAAACGAACCGAGAATAAAGTTTCAAAGCCATTCGAATTTGAAGCGGCGACGAGGGCAAGAAGCTGGCCAAGCAACAGAACCATCGGAAGCCGGGGCAACCATCGGGGTGCAACGATTGGGAAAGGCCAACCAGGGCATCGTCGCAACAGAGTGGGAAACGGGAAACGGAAAGAACGCCTTGGCATCTCGGACAGAAAACGGAGGATGCGCTCAAGGACTGGGGTGAAAAACGGGAGGGCACGTCTGCCCGACAGGGGGAAAAACGGAAACGGTGAAAAACGGCATACGACTTGCGCAGGCTTGAACGGGTCCAGCCCTAGATAACGACGAACCTTAAGGACCTGCCTTGGGAACCCCGGACGGTCCATTGTGTCATGGGCGGGCGCCGCCAGGGGGCCCGCCCCTGGGGTGTAAGCTCCGCTGGCCCGCCAGCCAGCGCTCGCCCGTCACACCTGAAGACTTATGGCCCACCACATTACCTTCACGCCTTGTCTGAAGACTGCTTTGCAGCTGAACCATTCTAGCAGCTTCGTCTCTGCTTCGCTCTGTCAACATCTATATGCCAGTCCGGTGGGGCTTAGACAGGAGGGGGTTACCAAAACAGGGTCAGCCAACAGTCAGCATCCTCGATCAGTGGGGATCCTTTATCCCACCTTCCATTCTCGTCCTTTCCCACCTTTCATGTCCAACTCCTGACGGTTTCCGGCCAACTGATTGAGTAATGCAGGCAACCTCTCGTCTCCACTTAGCTGCCTCATCTTCATCATCCAACCTCGTCCTCCAGCTTTCCATCCGCCCAGTCACGCGAGCCTTCCTCAGCGTATCGCGTGGGTTCCTTTCACAGCTACGTCCACAGCCGCCCCCGCCCAGCTTCAGCCCTGGCAGTCTTTGTCCTCCACAGCATCTACCCGTCCCTAAGCTCCGGAGGCTTCAGACACGTTACTACCCCCAAGCCGGCGCATACACAGCCTTTCCGCGCGTGCGGCCGCCTCGGCTTCACGCCGGCTTCTCCTCGGCTCGGATCCATCAAATAGCCCAAACCCGAAACTACCGCAGTCGGCAGCCTTGTGGCCATGGCGACGGCAGGGCGGCACAACTCTCGGCGTGGATTGAAGGAACACTGTGCGCGAGTGTGGTCGTTGGTGCGGCAATGGGGGCACCCCCAGTGAGCACGGGTAGGGGGCATTTTAAGGGAGTGGAGGGACGCGTCGACGCGACTCTGTCATATGCCCGATAGTTGGCGCAGCCAGCCCCCCCGTCACGTGCAGGTCGGGGAGCAGTAGGGTTGCACACTTTTTGGTGGGTCCTGCCATATGGTAATAGAAGATCAGGGTACCCTGGACATCGATCTTGTTGTGTGTCTGTGCTTTTATTCTGCATCCACATATCATTGACAGACCTTAAGGCTGGGGCGGGAAAACGCTACTCCTAAACCGACCCGTTCATCTTGCGTGTTGCTTGGTAGCGCCACCCCTGTTAAGGAACCGCAGGGGAATCGCTATAGGATACCATGACCCTCTGGTGCCCGCCATCCATTCCCATACCCGAGGTAGCGCGTGTGGACACGGATGAACGTGGTAAACATCCGAGTGAGGAACCATTTCCATTGAGATTCAGTAGTCAAATCCTTCCAGTGCGTAAGCATCTTGCCCGCTGTCCTTTTTATACTGTTGTATGCTCATCAAGGAAGGAAGTACCCGTTTTGGGATGTCCACCGATCATAGTCGAACCTGAACGAGGTTCCACGCGGTCACGCGGTTAACGAGAAGGCGCAGCAGCGCGGTCATGGGTCAGAGACAGGATACTACACTCCAATGGCGAGGGCGAGAGGTGGGAAAAGGAAATGGGGCTCTCGCCCCCTGTCTCGCAATATGGCCTAACCCAACACAACAGAACAGATTGTGTGGTCTTATAATTATCTGTGCTGGTGTGTGTTCTCCAGTATAGCAGCCTAGTACTCTCTGTACTTCTAGGCCAAAATTATCATCCCTCACGTTTTACAACAACATCCCCGGAGGTAGACACCTGTCACGGGCTGCGGCGGACACGAGATGGTCCGACCCAAGCTAAGGCCCGCCTGCTCCGCACATGCCAAGTAGAGCGTGCACCGCAGGCCAATCAAATGTGATGATGGTTGGCTAAATTAAGTATCGTGGCCGAAGGGCCATGCTCCGCGCGACAATAGTCGCCCCCCGCCCAAGTCCAAGTCGGCCGGCCTAAATAGGGCCACCGAGCTTCCAGTGCCGTGGCGGCATCTGCCGTCCCGTCCCCGTTTCCATTTCCTTTCTCGGTCGCGCCTGTGGCGACCAACCCCGCTTTTGACATGTCTTCCTTTCTACACCCCCTCTTGTATCCGTTTCCCTTTTGATCCTGCCTGTACCCCTGGTTGATGGGGATCTTTTCCCCCACCTTCCATTCTCGTCATCTCTCGTCATCTCTCGTCTCCACCTTCGTCCCTTCCCGCCTATCCTGTCCGACTCCTGCCCGTTTCCAGCCAATTGACCCAGTACAGGCAGCTCCTTTGTTAGCGTCCGACATCTCCTCCGACCTCGTCCTCCAGCCCTTCGTCAGTCCAATCGCGCGAGCCCTCCTTCGGTCGCGGCGATTCCCAGTCCCAGTTAAGGCAGTGTTTGTCCGCCGCTGCCTCCTCCCGTCCCTAAGTCCCGGAGGGCTTCAGACACGTACTACGGCCCAAGCCGGTGCAGACGCAGCCTTGCCACACGTGCAGCCGCCCCACCAAAGGCCTCTCCTCGTCCTAGCTCCGCTCGGACACACCAACCAGCCTAAGCCCGAAACTACCGTGAGTCGACCTACCGTCGCCTAAGGGATTGTACCCAAAAAGAACCCAGGGCGGGCCCCCTGGCGGCGCCCGCCCGTGACAACACCAGCGGACAATGCAATGATCGAGTGGCGCGGGCCAAGCTGCGAACAAGGAAAACAGGAGAGAGAAAACCCAGGACTGAGCTCCTATAGGCCTGAGGCCTCCCTGAGGCCTGTGGAAGAACTGAAGGAACGTTGGCCAAAGCACTAGCTACCCCCGGTGGCTCAATATAGTTTCTTTTGGAACCGGGAATGTTGCACACAGGCGATAATTGATGTGATTATTGATTCAAGGGTCCCCGGCCCGGGCAAACAGGGCATAGCATGTGTGAGACTGGAAAAAAAGGCGTTTGGTTGAAAAGCAAAACTCTAATATATATAACTGTTGTGCCGACGCTTTTGAGTGAGTGTGATGAATGGACCTTCATTCTATCATCCCGACATTCCCCCATGCGTGTGCCAAGAGAGACATATGAGCTGTGGAGGCGCACCCGCATGAAGCTTGAAGTTTCTATGCCATGGCGGCTGTCTCGCACCACTAATATAATACCTTCTGGATGGAACTCCAGTTCTCCGCTGGTGTGTTCCTGTATTGGTGGTGAGATCGTGAGATCTGAGAGAACAAGTGATTCACATATTCATATGACACGGCAGTGTCATTGACACAAGCCACATATTGACACTGTTGGCGTGAAAACTTTACTCGCCGTGAAAAGGATGCAGTCGTGGGCAGGAGTATAAGATTTAGTAAGAGAGCAATGTGTTGAGCCACCGGGTGGCTCGTGCGTTGGCTAAAGTCCCCTCAGATCCTCCTCAGGCCTATTAGGAGTTCCATTATTTTCTCTCTTGTTTTCCTTTTTCCGCAGCTTAGCCCCTGATGGCGGCTCGCTGTTTGATGTTCCTAGTCTATAAGCTTTGCTGGCTGGCTTAGTCCACAACCGCCATCAGTGCGATTGCATCATCCTCGAGGACCATCCGCGGACTCCAGATCTCATCACTGCATCACAGTGCTGCTCTCTTGCCAAGTGAAAGCTGAGCCGAGTCCAGCGGCATTGGCACACAACAGCCTGCATGAGATAACCTTTTCTCGGCGCTTGGGATAAGTGAATACTGCATGGATGCAATGCATACTATTAGGGACGTACTGATGAAGAGCAAAAAGTATTATGGAGTGGATCAGATCTATGGATATAACACGACAAAAAAGAAGAAAAATCAATCGTTCACATACACCCACCTCTCCTTTCTCCCCGGAGCTACTTGTCCACATCAATCACAATCCGCCCCACTAACTTCCCAGAATCCATGGCCTCATACACCTCGTTTAGCTCCGATAAGCCCTTGAGCTCGTACTGAACCCTCACCCTGCCGCGCTCCACCAGGCGTAGAGCATCGATAGCGTCCTGTCGATTGCCCACCGCCGATCCAATAATCCGTTTGGATGTCACCACCGTCCAGAACACATCCGCCTTGATGAACGTGCCCGGAGGGAGCCCCATGACAACCAACGTTCCGCGCGGGCGGAGGTACTCCAACGCCTGGTTATACGCTCGCTCCGCCCCAGCAGCCACGACGGCCGCGTGCGCGCCCATGCCGCCCGTGGCCTCCTTGATGGTGCCGACCATATCCTGGCATTGCAGGAAATCGATCCAGACTTCGGCGCCCAAGCGTTTGACAAGCGCCTCTTTCTCTGCACCCGTGTCGATGGCAATGACGCGGTAGCCAGACACGACGGCATACTGGACGGCCAGGTGGCCCAGTCCACCGCCTGCACCGGGGATCACGACCCATCTACCAGCCTGCAGATGGGCTTCTTTCAATGCGCGGAAGACCGTGACACCGGCACAGAGAATCGGGGCCGCTTCGATCATGCTCACATCGGCAGGGATGGGAGTAACATATTTGGCCGGAGCAACCACATACTGCTGAAAGGTACCGTCAACCGTGTACCCCGAATTTTCTTGCTTGGGGCAGTTCGTCTCGAAACTTTCGCGACAATAGTCGCAATCAAGGCACGCCGACGCAATCCACTTGATGCCCACTCGATCGCCCTTATTGACCCACCCTTCCGCCGATGGAGTCAACTTGACAACCACGCCGGTCCCTTCGTGCCCGCCCACTAGCGGCTCGCCCGTCGTCTGCAGGCGCGTAGGGAAAGGCCAGTCGCCCTTCTTGGCATGCAAGTCGCTATGTTTATGATCTCAGCAGACGGAACACTTTGAGGTGTTTTATGCCTCATCCCGGGGGAAAACATAGAAATGACAGAATAAAAACGGGGGAAGAGACGTACGAATGACACACGCCACTGTACAGGATGCGCACGAGACACTCCCCCTCCTTGAGCGGAATGGCCGAGGGGTCGTATTTCTCAAACTTGATCGGGCCCCCGACAGTGTCGAAGATGGCGCGGGTGGCAGTGGTGGGAACCGTCAAGTCGTGCTCACGGGGTCGTGAAAAGACATGGTTGTACGGAGGCGGTGTGTTGGGATGAGTGGAGTGTGAAGGGAGAGGTGCTGGGGAAGAGCAACTGTGCCGTATCACAAGTGTCTGTGTCTTTATATACTAGGAACCCACGCACGCCAGGCTGCCCTGCAAAAGCGTCCAGGGGCAACGGTGGCAATTTGCTGTTGTCCCAGAGACTTTTGCAGTTGTCGCAGAGCATGTGTGAGTGCGTATGTAGGCACATGCGTGGGGAGAAGGGGGTAGGGGGGGGAATGCGACAGTCCACTTTAAACCCGACTTGTTGGCCGGCTATACCACAGTCTTTCTAGCTTTACCCCGCGTTGTCACTCCCTCACAATCGTCAAGCTTCAAGCTTCAAGCCTCTCGCCGTCATTAATCCATTGTTAGTGTAGCTAGCTGTGGCCGTCTTGCTGGCCAAGCAAGCCACAATTCAATTGAGGAGTCAGCTGATTGGGGAAGAGAAAGGTTGGCGAATTATTGTTGTCTCTATGGTTGTGGATGTTGGGCCCCCAGCGTAGCTCAGCCGCTCAGCCCGCGGTTGCCCCGCCCTCCTGTGACCGGGTGACCTGAGCTGAGCGCTTATTAGTCTCCAGGCCGGAGCCGAAGGCACACAGCAGCCAAAATCGATGACGAGTGGGGCGCATAGTAATACGACTATATTAAGGGAGAATGTTACTGGCACGTACAATAGAAGCGGCTGGAGGATGAGGGGGCACTTATATGGAAATTGAATTGTGGGGAAGAGTGTGGTGAGGGTTCGGTGACGCGTCGCCCAGATAGTACAGAATAGACGCAGCTATATTTTATGTGTACGTACGACTGAGCGCACGCGGATGTGGTTATGGTATACCTCTGTTTCTCAACAGAAAGGCTCTCAACACCGGTTCACGAGGAAGACACCATGGTTAGTTTTACCGGCCCGACTTGCTAACCGGTAACCGCTGTTGACCCTATATATCTGTGCCACTGGTAGTATATAGACCCCCCTTCGTTCATACGCGTTTCCCCACATTGGGGGCGGCCTTAGGGGCCTTAGGCCTTATGTCTCTCTAAGATAGGCTCTCAAGGGCTTGGAACCTTGGATTGGGGCGAAGCAGCCTGGCCACATGTGGTCACACGTCATAGATCATCGATCACGGATGTGGTCAAAAAAGTGTTGTCATCACCGGCTTCATCGCGGCAGTTGGGGGGTTTCAGATGTTGAGTGGGTTCAGTCCGTCGAACCATATGCACTCACTGTGAATTCTAGCCGAGGCTACCAGGCTCCTATAGGAGTCGTGCTACTCCCAATTTTCCAATGGAGAGCCTGTAATATAGGCGGGGCAGGATCATGCGTGTTGCAGAAGCTCATCATACATCATCCACATCATTTTTGGCAGTTCCTGTTCCTGGTTGAGTTTGGGAACCTTTCCCTGCTACTTAGTGTGTGTTCCTATCTGAGCGCCGCTGATCCCGATTCCTTCCCCCTTCGTTGTGTTGTCCATCCTTTATAGATCCTGTCTGTATATCCCTAGAGAATATAGCTGGGAAACGCCTGTGCACTTTTTACATAAGCCTCACGTCAGCCACCGGGTGGCGCAGCCACCCGTCCCAGCCACCAGCAACAATCGGTGATATTATTTCGTCTTTCCAGCGTGGAACGGTGGCCGGTGGAACGGTGGCTACGGTGGCTAAGGTGGCGACGCAGCACCAAGCTGGGGCGAAGCCCCAGCCGACTGGGCCGTAGGCCCGGTGGTCCTCCTCGTGACCCTTAATTGATCAGCTTGATCCACCATGTTCCTTTCTCCCTACTAGCGGGTCATTTCGTCTTTTTTTTTTTCGTTATTTCCTTCGCCTACTTCGCCTTCTTCGCCCACAATTCGCTTATTCTTCTCTTCGCCTTTCGTTGTTGTACAACATCCTTTGCCAATCCATCGTTGACCCACCAGGCAACTCCTGTGTGTTACTCTCTTACTTCACCAGCATCAGTATCATATGTCACAGTTTGGTTGATCTCGCTCCCATTTCCAAAATATCTCTTCGTCCCGAGCGTCTCGCTCTTTCTCTGTTTGTTCGCACCATAATGTCTTCTGCTCTTGCTTCTTCCCCACGAACGATTGCTACATCCCTTTTGACCTAGTCTCGATTCTGGTCTCCCTCGCATTAGCCTCGACTGTGACATTATCGTTCGTGGGGAAGAAGCAAGAACAAAGGACATGGTGCGAAGTGGAAGAAACAGGGAAAGAGCGAGACGCTCGGGACGAGGAAGTTGGAAGCGGGAGCAAGATCAGCCAAACTATAATGACGTTGCTGCTCTGTGGTTTGCTATATCTCTAGCGACGAGTGCACATCTCGGGTAAGCGTTTGGGTATTGTGCTGCTGACAGGTGTGGCATTGCTTCCCAGTATCGCTACCAACCGTCCCTCTCCCCCTCCCAGACACGTGAAGGGTAACGTGTGCTGGTGGCAACTGGTTAGCGGACACGGGGGGCTGGTGGAGGTTGACGAGCTGGCCAAGATGGAGGGGGTCGCTACATCACGTGACGACGGTGATGCGCGACGTCACGTGTCGGAGTAGCACCGGGTGTGGCCGGGTAATAGGGTGATGCATGTGATGCGATGTGGGAGGAAGAGGGAGTGTCGCCCGAAGTTGGACCGAGAGGCGTGCCACGTGGCCAGGCCACGTCGGCAGCCTCGCATATCGAAGCCAGCAGGCTCCACCTCGTACTTGCCCGCGGCCAAGCGTCGGCGCACTGCCAAGAAATGCATAGCCCCGCCCTGCCCGGCTGCCCCCGAGGCCAGTGATGATGAGTTGGAGCGGATGTACGTGTACTCAATTCGCGCACAGGGGCCCGCGTATTTAAAAGGCGAGCTTATCATCCCGTTGCTACGCCGACGTCCGCCATCCATCTTACCTTCCTCCCCCTCTCACCTCTCCGTCGCACCTCTCGCTATGGCCGCTGCACCAACCACGACGACGCGCAAGTCGACCGCCGACCGCTTCGCCGAGATCGAGGCCAGCTACACCCCGAGCAGCTGGCCCAGATGAGCCAAACCGAGCGGGTGCGTCTACGTTCCGGATGGCCAGACAACCGGCTGGTTATACTAACCTGACCTCCCCCCCCCGTCTGCGTTCTTCCAGTCCAAGGCGGGGCTCACGTACTTTGCCAACGATCCCGAAATGGTGCGCAACCGGCTGATCGCGCGCCACCTGTATTACAAGTACAACCACTCGGTGCCCAATGCGGTGGAGGCGGTGCCGGACCTGGCGCCCGGGCAGATGCCTGCCGGCGTGGGCGGTAGCCAGGGCGGGGTGACTCACGAGGACGGACAAGCGGTGATGGGGGGGAGCGCAAGGCGCTGCTGGCCCAGCTGCTCAACGTTCCCCTTGCCCAAGTCGAAGGGGTAGAGTTTGAGCCGCCTATGTACGTTGACTATGGCCGCAACATCAAGCTCGAAGGCACGTTTTATGCCAACTGGAACGCTCACCTGGTGGATGTGGCCGAGATCCGGATTGGTACGGGCACCCTCCTGGGACCCAATGTGCACCTCTACACCGCCACCCACTCCATCAGCGCCGTGGAGCGGGCTAGCGGAGCGGAACGTGCGTTGCCTATCACCATCGGGCGCGATTGCTGGCTCGGCGGCAACTCGACCGTCATGCCGGGCGTGACGATTGGGGACAATGTGACGATCGGCGCAGGCAGCGTGGTCACGTCCGACATTCCTTCGTTTGCAGTGGCCGTCGGCGTGCCGGCCAAGGTGATCAAGTACCTTGCTCCCGAGGAGAGGACGGTATCCGACAAGCCCTAGCCCGTACCCCCCCCCCCCCCCAGCCTACCGGCCTGCAGACGCCCGTGGTGCTTCGGACCCATCAGCCTCGGAAGACTCAGCAGGGTGCTAACTTATCAGATGCTAGTAAGAGAGAATGTACCCCAACTGCACAAATTACGCTGCTTTATAGTAAGTGGTTCGAGAAGAGATTTGGGACGAGCCAATCAATCATACAGCGCGTACAGCGGGAACGAGTGTGAGGGTGGTGACAGAGGGAGCACATCGCAAGGGAGGGGGGGGGGGGGAGGGGCAGCACGAACACAAAAAAGAGCAGCAGTGACAGCAAAACAGAAGGGCAATGGATAGAAAAAAGAGAGGCAAAACAGCAGCCTTGGCAACACGTGCGCGTTACGACCAAAACCAACAGAGAAAAGAAAAAGGACATTATCATCGTCAACACGTCTCCATCAAGCGATTTTTGGGCCAGCCATATTGCTCCCTCGGGTAGACAGAGTGGTTGGGGTTCATGTAGACATCGATGTGGTCTTGGATGTACTTGGCCGTCGGATGGTCCGCTGGGTCGCAGCTCAACAGACTGGTTTCTGGCCGGCCGGCTGATACAGGCGAACATAGTCGATTTGCATCTTGGCGGGGAACGTGATCTCGTTAAAGTGGACCGCCTGGAAGCCTGCAGAGATGCCTGTATTTTTTCTGTGTTAGCAACAGTTGCTTTTCCCCTGAAGAAAAGGGGAGGTAAGAGGGGCGTACCAAGGTTCATCACGATCGACATTGGTTCCACCGGGATGATCCGCTGAGAAATGTTAACGGTGTGATCGGCGGGTACGACAGCCGAGGGGGCTTGCCACGTAGGTTTGTCGGCCATGTACCAGGTGATGCTTCCCTGCCCGTTGAGAGAAAAGTCGGGAATGACTTCGATACCAAAGGTGGTAAATTGGGAGCCTTCGGCATCTATGTACGCCGTGGAAGGGATGGTAGAAACGCCTGACACAGCTTCCTGGTACACCGAGCCTGTATACGAATTGGGCTCGGTGTCGCCCCAAAACTTGGCACTCGCATTGTGCCACCAGTAATCCGTGTCGTACGGGGCAACCTGTTGTGGTCCATCACCATCAGTTGGTTAGTAACCCGTCTCTTCATCATCAGAGCGTCGCCGCCAGCATCTCCCAATCAGTTCCAACATGAGGACGCATGCCCCACCAAAAGAGAAGGGTAAAACATACCTGCAAACTTTGACTCGCCTTGCCCACCTTGTTGGAATTTTGCGCCTCAACAATATCAATCTCGGGAGCAGAGCGTCCGACCGTCACGTCTGGCCCGGGGTGGTCTTCACCCGGACAAGTGCACGCCGAAGTTCGTTGGCCAGGGAGGTAGGAGAGGAGGCCTTTGTACTGCTTAGAGTAGGGTCCATTTGCGTGGAGGACCTTGGCTGGGCCATCCCCTACGGGATTGGTCTGGTTGGGCAAGGTACCCCAGTCGCAGGGGCGTAGGAATAGCTGGCATCAGGAGACAGTGCGTTAGCCCGCCATTATTTTGGCTCAATAAAAACACGTCCCATGCACGGATGGATGAACGAAGGGGAAAAAAGAAAAGCAAACTCACGGCCACATTCCATCGGTGGAGCCCAGGTAGCCTGGCCGACCCAGGTTGCCCATCGTCCAAAGACCGGGCCAAAAGCCACGGGTTTCTTGGGTGCCTGGCAGTTTGACGGACATCTCGAGGTAGCCACCTTGGAAGCAAAGTTTGTTCCAGCTCTGGAGCATCCCTGATTGAAAGTTGAGGTTGTGGGTTTCCTTTTCGGTCATGGTGATCTGCAGGACGCCATCATCGGTGGTGTTGATCGCGTCGGGGGCGTACCACTCATAGTCGACGGTAGCGCCATAGTAAATGTCGACCGCCTCCCAAAAAGGGTCGTCACCCGGAAAGAAGGTGCGGCCGGGTTGGTTGAATTCGTCGGAAAAGACGAGAGAGTACTTACTTCCCGACTGGCTCGTCCAGCTGTTGGCAGAAGAGGGCGTATCAGGATCGATGAGCTGGCGTACAGGGAGGGAGCCAATCTGACCAGACGCGTTGAGCTGCATGCGGTTGGAAGGGTGGCTGAGGTAGTGGTCCAGCAGGGGGTAGCCGGCAAAGAGCATCAACAGGCCGACGACGATGAGGAGGACAAAAACACGTTAAAGAAGCCACGCAAGTCCATGCCGCCGCCCGAATCCTTGCTATGAGGGTCGTGGAGGTAGTCATCAGGCTCAGGTCGCGTGTCCCACGCGGCTGCGTTGCCAGCAGCGACAGAGGCGGTGGGCGTAGAAAGAGACGCTTCGGTACCGGCTGTGCGGGCGCTGTACAAAGAAGGACTGGGGGGGAAGTCGCGGCTGCTGTTGGATACGGCAGCTGCGCGGGGCGCCGGGCTGTCGTGGGGGCGGCAGGTTGCCGCGGGGGGCAGCGGCGGAGGTGTCGTGGGGGACAAAGCGGGGCGGAGGAGGCATGCGTTGGCGATGGGGGTGGTGGTGGATGTCTGCGCGGTGGTGCGAATGGGGGGCAGTATAAGGAGGAGGCAGAGGCCAGGCTGGCCAGGCCCAGCCCTGAATCCTGAGTCGCATGGGCTGGAGGCTGAGCCACGGCCGGCACGGGGGCAGCGGGACGTTGGGATGCGTCCAGCCGACCAGGGGCATCATCCATGCATCACCGCATGCCGTCTATACGTGCCCTGCCTTGCGGCCGGGCGGCGCACCTGGGCAGTGTGCCTGGGGGGCTGCCCCGTTGTGGCTGCGCTTTGCCGCCCTCGTCGGACTTGGGTGGCACGCGCGGGGGGTAAGGAATTTGACACGCCGACACCGGCACAGGAGCCGGGCGGCCATGCCGCATGTCACTGCCACACGTCACACGCCAAGTGGTGTGTGATCATCGCCTCACTGCCCTTTCATGCACCGGCATCGGCTCCAGCTGCACCAGGCCACACCAGCCACACCCAGCCCCCGCCGCGCCTGCTGCCCCCTGCTGCCTGTCTGTCTGGCGATGCCAGTACCCAGTGCCTAGTACCTAGTGCAGTTCACGCGCTCACAGCTCACAGGTCCCTGCTCACTGCCCCGTCCCACCTTCTCCATCACGCACCCACATCACATGTCACACATGTCACATGCCATATGCCCCACCGCCTCTCGGCCGCACCAGCAGCGTTGATCGTTTCAAAACGTGTGGCGCCATCGATGCTCCCCCTCGTAACTGGTAACCCCACTCCCTGTCCATCCGCCCTCTGCTCCCACCACCGCCAGGGGCAAGTACGCTACGCTCAGTCGTGTCAATCTCCTCGGGAAGCGCCCGTTGGCACTTCCAGTCGCGCCCCCTTTTTGGCGGATACGCACCGCACCAATGCCTCTCTTCGGCCACCTTTTTTGGTTATCCGGCCGGGACACTCCAACAAAATAACAATGCCTGCGCATCCACACGTCCCCCCGTCAAGGACTACCTCGTCCACCCCCAAAGCCCCACTCTGAAGGGGTGCCCGCCACATGACACGATGTGCATGTCACTACGGCTTGGCTTGGAGAGGCTAGAGCGACCGCCGTGTGCTGGGCTACCGCCGAGACACAACCAGAACATAGAGTGCTGAAGCGCTGAGCGGAGATATGGAGCGATAAGAGTCGATTCGAGCATGGATGGCCAACCTCGTGAGAGGCAGTCGCGTTTGCTGTGCTTCTCCTTCAACCACCGCCGCCTTATATGGCAATAACAATCTGCCCCTCTTGCCGTTCCAACTAGTCATCCCCATAATACTGGAACTAAGTTCTGTCCATGGACATGGTGTGATCCGTGCCATAACGAGGATGAAAGCCAAAGGAGACGGGTGGTTGTGAAGAGGGAGCAAGCAAGGCCGTTGCTTTGGTAGGTGCACTGACTCTCCGTTCTATGCAGTTGCGTCACGTGGTCACACCACCCTCCACCCGGTTTGCGGAACTCGACGCCATTTCATCAATCATTTACACGAGTCATTCCGCCCTTGCAATCCCTCTGGCTAGCAGCAAGCGCAATCATTAATCACGACGGAGCGGAGCACGGAGCCGTCGCCCAGCCTCATTCGCCTGTGATCGGCTTCTCCCACTGCTCATGACCCCACTTGCTATCAGTGCAGCCGACGTGTACGAGGCGGCAGAGCGCCTACGCGGGCACGCGGTCGAGACGCCATTGTGGGAGTCGCCGGCGCTGACGGCGCGGGTGGGGCACCGGGTGTTGCTCAAGTTTGAAGGCGCCCAAGTCACGGGCTCCTTCAAGTTTCGCGGCGCTTACAATCGTCTGTCCCGCCTCGAGGGCGGCAAGGTGGTTGCGTTTTCGTCGGGCAACCATGCCCAGGGTGTGGCGGCTGCCGCTGAGCAACTCGGATTGCACGCGACCATTGTCATGCGCTCCGACGCCCGGGGGTCAAGGTGGCCCGCACGCGCAGCTATGGTGCCAACGTGGTGCTGTACGATCGGCTGACCGAGTCGCGCGAAGCGATCGCTCAGGCTCTTGTAGACCAAGAGGGGGGCGTGCTGGTACCTTCCTTTGACGATCCTTTTGTCATGGCTGGTCAGGGCACAGTGGGCGCCGAGGTGGTGCGGCAAGCGGCCCACCAAGCCGCTCAGATCGGCAGCGGTGTTGTACCCTGTAGTGGCGGAGGACTGCTCTCTGGCATTGGGACAGCCATCAAGGATCAGGTCCCGGACGCGGTCCTGTTTTCTGCTGAACCCGAAGGCTACAACGATACTGCGCGTTCCCTGGCCTCGGGCAGCATTCAAGTCAACCCGCCTTCGACTACGACAGGACTGTGCGATGCGCTCCTAGCACCGCGGCCGGGGGAGCTGACGTTTCCTATCCTGCACAAGCTTTAAAGCAGGTTTGGTCGTATCGGAGCAAGAGGTGCGGAGTGCGGTGCGCTACGCGTTTCACACCCTCAAATTGGTCGTCGAGCCGGGGGGCGTGGTACCGCTGGCGGCGCTTTTGGCTGGGCGAGTGCCCCACCAGGAAGGCAAGGCCACCGTTCTCGTCCTCTCGGGTTCGAATGTGGACCCTAAGCTGTTTTCAGAGATCATATTGGAATCCGACTAAATTCTGATCCCCAGATTATGCAAGGTCAAGCTCCAAGGTGATCGTTACATTGATTTCACCCCAGGCAGGTACAAGTCCAGTAGGGCATAATCGATGGTATCGGTTCAGGATAAACGTGCATTTCTGTAGTGTTGCATAGTGCGTCGTGACCTATCGTTCACAGGTAGCCAGCCAGCACATCTTCGAACGTGGGCTTGGGTGGCAGCGGCTTGGGAGCCGGCGAGACCGGCTCGGGCTTGGGTGGCGCAGCTTGCTTGTGAGTCACGTCGACCAGCCCCCCAATAATGAGCGTGCGCAGTGCAGAACCGGACAACTGAGTGGATGCGCATCGGATTAGTACCTCCAGAGTTCTTAGCAAGAGAATAGGAGAGGGGATGACGTACAGGCTCAGCAGGCTTAGGTGCAGCCGCTTTGGTCGGCGCAGTCGTTTTCGCATCCGAAGGAGGAGGGCCGTAAAGCGTAGCCACGCCGCCCTGGGGGGGCTTGTAGGTCCCCGTCGGCGATGACGCCTCACCCAAAAAGGCCAGGACATCCCCCTTGGTCAGGATGCCATGGATGCCGGTGCCCTTGATCTGGGACGGGTCCGAGATGTTCCTTTCAACCAAGAGGCGGGCGACGGAGGGGAGGTAAGGCCGATCTGGCGGGGGAGGGTGCGCTTGCGCCCCCTTCGCTGCGGGCGGTTGCGAAGACGGAGGAGAGGCCGGGGCAGAAACCGGGGCGGAGGAGGGTGCGGGGGCAGGCGCTTCCTCGTCTTTGGGGATCTCAATCTTGGTCAAATCATCGCCTTCCTCGGCGAGGAGTGCAATGAGCTGACCGACAGGTACGTCCTTGGTTCCATTGGGAACCAAGATCTTGGCCAGAACACCGTCGTCAGGGGCCTCAACGTCCATCGTCGCCTTGTCCGTCTCGATGTCCAGCAGCACATCGCCCTGCGCAAACGCCTGGCCCTCCTTGACCTTCCACTCAGCCAGCCCGCCTTCCGTCATGGTCGGGCTCATGGCGGGCATGGTCATCTTCGTGATGGCCTGGGGCGCAGCCGTAGCGTGGAGGGAGCGGGCGAGGCGCGGAGCCGAAAGCAGAGCACGCACAGAGAGGATGCTAACCATGGCAGGCAGAGGGGCGGAGGAGGTGGTGGGGCCGGGAGGAAGAAGTTGGGTTTACCACCTCGTGCTCGGACTGAGCCGGGACATGCCTGAGCGCCAGAGCGCCAGAGCCATCGGGCTCACCTTCCCTCCCAATACCGCCGCCTGGGACTGAGACAAGAGCCAAACTTAGCGGGTGGCCCTGGCGGCACCGCGCTAGGCACAGCGCCAGTCTGCGCCCAGCCCTGGGGCCTGATGCACTTCGCATACCCGGGCTTAATTCCGCATGCGGCGTTTACAAGACACGGGCGGAATCGGTGGATCCAAGCTTCCCGACTTCACGTGATGCATTGGTCGAGTCCCCTGGCCCCCCACCCACCCCTCCTCCATTCGTGTCCCAACAGCAGCAGCGTCCCAGTGCTCCACCACCTCCCCTCGCACCCTTTCCATGGAGCGCCATTTCCCCCTGTCACTGTGCGCATACGCGATGTGCTGTAGTTGACATGCATACTCTTTCGACGCAGGCGATGTGCGCCATTCCATTCAGTCCGACTCAGCATGCTCAAGAGTCAGCGCCCGGCGGGGTCAAACGGGGAACGAACGTAGCGCGCGTTCAACGTTGAACTTGACGAATACTGCTGGGTGTGCGTGCTTAGTACTCGGCATGGAAGGCGCGAATTGCTCAGGGGGAGCTACTCCTTGTTGGGCTCTGCCTACCACACAGCCTGGGCAGCCGAGAACATCTGGTCTGTACGGTTCTACCACCCACTGCAGCTCTCTCATTCTTTCGGCAGATGAACTGGATGCACCCAGGAGGGAAGAGAGGGAGGGCCTGGTCTTTTCCTTCCTTGCCACCCCACCCCATGGTCGGTGACTGTGCCGCGCTCAACTTTTCTCTATAATCATCTGTATCCATCCACTTACTGCTGACGAGTTCACGATCGACACGATTCCTGGTAAGCAAATGGCGTTGGTCGATGGTGGTAGATACAAACGTGTAGAAAGACAGAAGGCGAGACAGAAGAAGAAGAAACGAGCCCAAGATGAAACTGGGGTAACCGGTGCGGGACCGCCCCTCATTTACTCGTAGGTCACATGCATAAGGTGTTCCGGCTCTGAGGGCCAGGTTAGCTGCAACTCTTGGTCGTAGGAATGCACGATACATACTGTGGGCAAGGCACAATGGGCAGCCCGAAACGAAGCCCAGTGTAACTTTGGGCGTGCCCCGAGGATGAGGATGAGGATGGAGAGAGAGAAGGGGAGGGATGGGAGGCAGATTGGCACCCAAGACAGGGGACGAAGCAGGAGCCGGAGGCACACTTCGCTCCAGCTCCATCATTGCCTCCTCCATTCCTCGTGGTGGACAACGCTGCACCTCTTGATCTGAAGGAGGGAAGGGGCAGCCGGAGCCGAATTGCAATCCTAACTCAGGCAGAGCGAGGGAGGGGGGGCGGGAAGGGGAGGGCGTGGTGAGGCCAAGGCTGAGGGCGGGGCGGGCAAAGGGGTCAGAGGCCGGCCTGCTTGGGCTGGATTGAGCAAGACGAGGAACACTAGGGAGGAGATCCAGGCTCGACGGAAGAGGCGGGATGGTGGGCGAGTGGATGGGGGTGGGGGAACAGAGGGGGGGGCATGAAAGCGTTTGGGCGTGGGTGCGTCGCCGAGGTCCATGCCTTCGTCCTGTACCTCTACCTCGGCGTGCGCGCGCTTGGAACGGCCGACCCATCGGCATCGTGTGCGCCGTGGGGGGGGGGGCTGGCACGGTGGTAACGGGAGCGGGTGGCGGGCTGGGCAGAGGGGCAGAGGCTGAATCTTGAAGAGGTTTAAAGTAGGCAGCATGGCCACCTCGAGGCCCCCTAAGCCATCACAGCCACTGTTGCTCCACGGCGGAAACCGGCAGTGGGTACACCCTCCCCTCATTGGCCTCATTGCGGGTGCTTGGGTTCCCGCATTCTACACAGATGCAATGCCCGACACCAACCCTACAGCAGCTACTCCCCCTGCTGATCGATGATCACCGTTCATCCGACGACCGCCAGATTCCATTGCAATCCACTCGCTAGCGCATATATCCCCGTCTTCTGTGAAATGCTCTTGGACAGCCCCCAGCCTCTTCCCCGGATCCAACGAAACCATGAACAGGCATGAGTGTTGAGCCGGACAGATGCGCAAGGCTGCGAACCGGGAGTGGCGTGAGGTGGGGGGGAGCCCACGTTGGTCGGGGTAAGGCCTAAGGTTGCACCAATTGAAAGCAAAATCACTGCTGCTCACGGTGAGCGCTGAGTCTCGGCTGCTATTTATGCACACAGACAGATAGTGGCGGTGATGCACAGATGGCCAGTGCGGCGCTGGATATAGCCGAAGGTGGCTCGTCCAGATATGATGGGCGGATGTGGATGTGTCCAGCCTACATCTCATGGAGCCTGGAGGAGGCCAATGGGAGAGTGCAGTGGACGCTACAGAAGCACATCCAATATCCACATCTCTGCTCCCGTCTATCTCTCTGTGCATTCGACTCACGAAAGTAGGTGCAGTGACCGAACAGCTTGAAGACGTTTGATCAGATAGATGATCGGTGCGTTCGAGAGTCTCATCGGCATGATACATCCTCGGCTACAAAAAGCGTCAGGCGTGCGATGGATTCAAAAGCATCTTCGGCTATCGCAGGCTGTCGCCCATTCTGCTCAGCCTCAGCGCTGAGCAAAAAACGCTGAGCCACTCAGCCCGAGCAGCACGTAAAGGTGGCGTCCCTGCCCGCACAGCGCCAGTGTCGCAGCAGCACGCCACCCCGCTTGGCTCCCTGTTGCCCATCAATCGCATCCCACCTCCACCGCCTCCTCCTTTTCCCCACCACCCGCCATGGGCCAGGCCAACGGCCGCGAGACCAGCGACGCTCCTGGATCGTTTTCCCACCACACCGCCCATCACCGCCGTCGCTCTCGCCCGCCTGGCCAGCCAGCTTCGATTCGGGATCCTTGGTGCCGACGGGTGTATACGCCAGCACAGCACAGGACTACGCACACGACATCGTCAAGACCCTCATCTGCTCCCGCCGCCTTGCTCCCTTTTATCGCGGCGTTGACGACGAAGAGGAGCTGCAGGGCTGCTTTGGTGGCCGGGTGAAACCGACCGAGTGCCCCATCTGCTTTCTGGTCTACCCGTCTCCACTCAATCACACGCGCTGCTGCGGACAGCCCATCTGCACCGAATGCTTTGTGCAATCCCGTCGTCCAGACCCGCTCCTCTCCAACCCCCCCGAGAGCCCACCAGCAACTTGCCCATTTTGTATGACGACCGATTTTGGTATTGTCTACAACGCTCCTCGCGCGCTGCTTGAACAAGTCCCCATCGATGCGCCTCCCTCTGCATCACCTGAGGCAGATGACGCCCAAACCGATGCCTCGCAGCGTGGCGTCGACACGGCAAATCCTCATGTAGTTACTGTTGACGAGATCCGACCGGCATGGGAAGCGCTACTCGATGCAGCCAAGGCCGCTCAAGCTCGCACGGCCAACAGACGAATTATCATGCGCAATGTCGGGGGACGCCTTGTGCCCGTTGGCGTAAGCTCCTCTCGCGTCGGTGCCTCTCTTCCAGGCTCCGAGACGGGCGGGGCGATCGTACTGCCTGCCACCTCTTCTCGTGGTCGAGGCAGGTCAGAGGCGCAAGGTGCGGTGCTGGCAAACGGTCAGTTGGAACAAGCAATGCTCATGGAAGCGATTCGCCAGTCCTTGGTGGAGCATGAGCAAGAAGAAAAAGGAGGGCACAGGAACAGGCCTCAAAGCAGAGCCCACATGAGCGTGGCAACTCATCTACCCAGAACCGGAGTTTGACCCAAGACGGGGCTGGGCACGCGCCCATCCTGCCTTCCGTGGATGAACAGGAGGATGTCCCGCTTAGTCAATTGATCTCCAGCACCACAGAAGACTTTGCCACCAGGCCGGTTACTGAACAGACGAGCGTCCCTCGTGCCCCTCCCCTGCCCCTGACCCCGGAGGCGGCGCCCTCTTCGATGCTCAACTCAAATCCAACCAGGTCCGTGTCCGAATCTGGGCCCAACCCGATCCAAGAAGCCGTCCCACTCTCTCAAACCTCCGAAGCCCCCGAAGCCCCCGAAGCCCCCGAAGCCAACAACTCGCTTCAAGCCACAGAGCCACTTCAAGGGTCCTGTGCTCCTGCCAGTAAGCTTGTCGATGCACCTCTAGAGTTAAATGCGCCTAGCCCGTTCGGGCCTCCACCTTCTCGGATTGATCTGACGAAGCAGGCCACTTCGCCCCTTCCGGCAGGGCTCGCTGATGACGCCGACCCAGTACATGGTCTCGTCCAAACAGATGCTGTCACCGCCGATCGCACCGTACCCGCTCATTCTTCTCCCGTTATGCCTACGCCAACTCCTGTAGCAAATCGGTCTACTCCCCCTCGTGATGCCTCTCCTGATGCCCCAGCCGTACCTGCGATCTCGCTCTCGCCCCCAAAAGGTGCCAGCGAGGTGGGTACAGTACTTACACCCCCCACTCATGAAGCGGAAACCCAACGGCCTCCCGATGTCGCGGGTGGTCAGCCTAGCGTTGTAGCGGTCCCTCGTCTTTCAAAACGACAGAGGAAGCAACACGCGCCACACTTCCGTTTACGGAGCCCTCTACATCAGGGGAACCCGAGGCCTTACTCCCTACCGTGCTGGCGCCACCAGTGATACGGGTGCACCCGTCTGGCGCGGCGTCAAATATGACTGGGATCACCTCCACCGTCACTCCAGACGGCGATGTTCCTCCTGGCGCAGTCCCTTTAGTGCCACCTGCCAAGGGTGCGTTTAAGGGAAAGGACCCCGCCCCACCGTTAGTACCCACACTAGTCCAATTGCAAGAGACGAAGCGTCCCCCCCCTGAAGTGGTTAAAGAACAAATGATTGACCCATTCGCGTCACTCTCCCTTTGGGGCGATGCGCGCTCAACGGAATCCGCGACCGGGACTGCGCCAACGTCGGCTTCTGCTTTGGGACCTTCGCTCGCCACCAACGACGTGCCCATCGATTCTAATCGTATGAGGCAGAGTATGAGTCCCGCGAACGACGCACCTTTGTCAAGCACGGAAACCAACACAGCCCCGCCACAGGGGGAGCACATCTACCCCATCGCCGCCTCCTGTCAGGCGAAGCGAGGACATTCCTTCCTATTTTCGGTTGAGCGTCGACCAAACACCGTTCTCCGCCTCATTGGGGCACCAATCGCCTGTACCTCCTTTTCACTCCTTCCCATCATCCCCACTACATCCCGAAGAGACCCTCACGCCCCCACTGCCGCCAGGACAGGCGCTCACAGTTATGGCGGATCTGTCACGTCTCAGCCCGGAAAACGAGACACAAACCCCTTCCGTCGCGGACTCAGCCCCGGTACCCCTTTGGCTCGCCCTCGGCCTCCTCTACGCCCGCTCCGCATTCGGGCAGCATGGGATCCTACCCGTTCCAGACTGCCACATCCCTATCTCCGGGGCAAGCGCACCTGCCTCCCCAGAAGGCCACTTCGACGACTGGTGCGTTGTTATTAGCCCACAGCACACGCAGGCGTGGAGAACGGCCGGGGTGCACTCCGCTTCCCAGGGCACCCAACTCTTTTCTGGCGCGGTCTACACAGAACCCCTACGCCGCTGCTGGACCCCCGTCGGGCCCAGTGCGCCCTCTCCCGGTCAACACAAACCTTTTCATTCCTACTTGGACCCCACACGGGATGCATTCTAGGCACATTTTTTGTTTCCGTGACCGCTCTTGCTGTCGACGTGGGAACTGGGAACGCGGTGTTGTTCGCCGATGACCCCGTGCAAGCTGGCTGTAAGCTGCCGCTCCCTTCGATCGACTTGGCTTGTGCCGTTGTCCCTCTAATTGGTTTCGTCTGTTTCCTACTTGGCATTGCGGTGTGGTTGAAGCTGGTGTGCGATGATTGATATGCTGTGACGATCCTAGCGACTGGCGCGCTCCCTTTTCTCTCTACATAGATAGGAGGCGATGTGTTTGACACTACGAAGGAAGAAACCGGTTGGAGGGGTATGGAAAGAGGTAGGTGATGGCTGTTGTGGCACCAAACGACGGGGGAGGGGGAACCAAGTGGCCCAGAAAAGGTGGAGAGAGCGATAACATGAAACAACAAATCCGAACCCAAGCGATTGAGGGCGAGCGGCAGGAAGAAACGGGAGAGGGTTTTACGAGGGTCAAAATGCCAGGGAAAGGCAGTGGGGGAGGGGGGGCACCGCACAAAGTAGGAAAACGGTACCAAGATGACAAAGACTGGCGTACTACACGGGCCGCACCGTATTCCGACGCGAGGCAAAGTCCGTACTGACGAGTTGGGCGAGCTGGGAAAGAGAGAGGAGCCGAGCTCCGACACGGAATCCGTCGTTGGGGTGGGTAGGCGGCCAGACGAGGTGGCCAACACTTGGGATAAGGTCGCCCCGGGCCCGGCGGCAGCAAAGAAAGACGACTTGCCCGAAACCGAGGTCTGATCCACCGATACCGAAGCTTCCGACCCCTCGGCCGGCCTCACAATCCGTGGCGGGCGCAACAGCGCCCTTTGCGTTAGCGGTTGGCTTGAGGATGTGGCGTGCGCTTGACGGGTACGCATCATGATGTCCATCGCCGCTCGGGTACGAAGGAGGCACATGTGTTTCAGCAGGTAGTGAGCATGGCCGGCGCTGGGCTTGGGCTTGCGGGGTGGCGACGCCATCGGGCCCTCTTGGACGTACGCTTGGCCCAGCTGGGGCAGCGGACGACCCGACAGGACCAGTTCCAGCTCGCATCGGGCCGCGTCGCGGTGTCCCATGCATTCCAGCAGTCGACCAAGTTCGTAGTGGGCAAAGTAGACGACCCAGTTGTTGTTCCGGTCGAGGTGGTGGCCCTGCTGAAGGACCTTGTGGAAACTGAGCAACGCATCTTGCGCCACCTCGCTCGGCCGCTCCATCAGTTCCTCCGGAGGGGCTCGGACGACGGTACACTCATCAGGGAAGGCAACGTACCGCAATGCTACGCCACGCAGAAAGAAGGAAACACAGTAAGCTGCCCAATACTCGCTCTCTCCCGTCCCATACGTCGACACGTCAGAGTAGCGCTCAAGATCGTCGATGAACGTATCGATGCGGGTAAGGGTGGTATCGAGGAGGAGAAAGATGGGCGTTTGGGACATGCAGTGCCAAAGATAACTAAACTCGATCCCCAGCGGCAAACGGCCCTGCGCCACAAACGCCATGGCTCGTTTGTCACAAACTGTTCCAACGGGATGGTGGCCCCAGCCACCTTGCGTTCAGCCCAGCGACGGTCTGCATATCGTTGCGCTGGACTGCTGGCCGTCCAGACCGCTCTCGACGAGGCAGACGGCACGGGCATACTGGTAGATGGCTCGGCTCCAGTTGCTCTCGCGCGACAGTACGTCAAAGCACTCGTATGCGCGTGCAAAGTCGCACGTCGAAAGGTACGTGAGAGCAGATCGATAAAGGAGATGTGGTCCAACTGTTTAAAGCTCCCGCGCCTCGATCGAGGTGCGATAGTACTCGATTGCCTTTTCAGGCAGCGCTTGAGCAGCAAAACAGCCGACTTGAAAGTAAAGAAAGAAGATGCCGTGCGGAAATGACGCAAGTTCCATTGCAAACCTTGTCCGCAAACTCAATGTCGATCAACACTGGCACAAACGTTGGGAGACAATGTGGTAGCAGATCAGCGCGATATCACCACAGCGGTCGGCGCACCCCTTCCTCTTGGGCCGACAGGGCTGGATACGGCTTGTCTTTGACCAACCGCCGCACGCTGCAGCACCTGAAGCAAACTGCCGGTCCCAATGTAGCCCAGCCCTTCCAACACCTTGTGGCGCGGCCTGGGAGGAAGGAAGGACGAGGACGCAGGCGGATAGGAAAAGTACACGCCGCTACGAAAGTGCTGGTCCAGCACGGGGAGTTTCGATAACGTTTCTTGCCTGTGATGGCTTCGTGCTCGGCGCGCGCGTCGGTGGTTTCAATCAGGTTCATCAGATCTTGTAGAATGACATAGGCTGCACGGAGGCAAGCGCGTGCTTCACCACCGGCTGCCTCCACGTGCCTTGGCCATGCGCAGCAGGCAGACCTCAACGTGTTCTCGACAAAGTTGAGCTCAGCGTGGAGTTGAACGAGAGTCATGGATCGGTAAAAGCCCCCTTGCTATGAATCCACTTGCCCACCGGACCTTGCTTTTTGCGCAAGAGCGAGGCAACAGAACGGGTGTGCTTGGCAACAATGGATGGCCGTTTGGATGTCGGCCAACTCAAACGTCAGAAAGGACTTGAAAAAGTTGATCAGTCCCATCCCCGCTGCGCAGTACAAGCGAGTACCGGCATTGGCCAAACACAACTCCTCGGCCTCAAGCAATGCGGGAGTCAAGGAAAAGGTTCAAGGCAGTATGGATCAGCTTGAGGTCTTCACGGCATTGCTCGTCAGTCAGCTGCACTTGCGATGCCTTGAGTGGCTGGTGGGATGTAATCCGGTCGCACAGACGTCGTAGGCGGATCTGAGTCGTCTGACATGGCGTCCGTACCGATCGACTCCTCCCCACTCGACTCGATACCCTCCTCCCCTCCTCCTCCCCGTAAGCGGCACTGTGAGCCAAAATTGAATCGGCTAAGCTCTCATCAACCTCGGACGGGACACTGACCGATCGGTGCCCAAGAAGGAATCATTGCGTTGCCAGGCATTGCTTCCGCCAGTCTCTTTACATGTCCCACCTCCCCAATACCCATACTCAGGCGGCGTCGCATACCCTTCGTTCCCTGATACACTTGACAGGTCCGACGAAGAGCGAGAGGCAGTTATGAGAAGTCCGTTCACAGTTGAAATCGACCGCCACAGCAGCTGCCGATGCAATCGTTGCAACGGCGGCGTCCTCTTTTGGCAAGAACGTCTCCTTATAAGGAGGTTGTGATGGCGCGCAGGCGGTAGAGGTGGACGAAGCGTGAGCCAGCGATACAGAGCCCCTGGCGGGGGAGGGGGCGATAGTCGATGTGGTAGTGGTGGTGGCGGTGGGGGCGAGGGCGGGGGGTGTTGCAGGAGGGATGTTAGTGAGCCAAGGCAGGGATGGGATGGGTCCGCCATTTTGTGCACCAGCTGGCTCAATTCGGGTGGGCGGGCAAGGCCGCAAGCCCAAACGTGTTCCATACGAGTCAGGAAGACTCTTGCTTGTTGTCCACGAGCCATTGGAACAACGCTGGGATGTCATGGCGACTGCCCACGGTCTGGCTAATAGCGGGTGCATTGGCTTGAGGGTACTTCCATGTATGGGAGTTGGCTTCATTCAGGATGCCTTGACGCTGGTAGACGTTGATGGCGCGAACGTAAGGGTTCAGCTGGAGTTGCTTGAGACGGATCTGTTTTGGAGAGCACGAGTCGGCGGAACGTCAGCTCGGGAACCGCCTCGTCCGACGCGGCTTGACACCAATCGAACGTAACCTGTTCAAATTGGGCCCAGAGCTCGTCACGCTCGGCTCGGATACGATCAGCAATGTCTGTGCGCTCAAGTAACTCGTTCTCGCGAGGATCAGGTTCGGTGTAGTCCCACTCCCAGTCCATGGTGCCACCCATAGCAACTCGGAGCTTGTAGGAAGGAATGTGCGCCTCTCGATCCTGTGCCTTGCTGGTGAACTTAATCTTCTCCCGCCGACGGGGTCGAGCATAGGAGAGAGGACTTGCCAATGCCACGGAAGATCCAAGGAGACCATGGACATAGATACAATGCAACGATCGGGATAATATGCCTCGAGGCCTTGCCAAGGAAGGTAACACAGTCCAATCCACTGCAAGACGGGCACACATCCTAGTCAGTGGGGCAGGCCACGAAGACGAAGCAAGGAGAAAGGGACGCACTGTTTCTGATGCCAAAGCCTTCCAGAGAGAAGACAACGACAGCCTTTTCCATCGGGGGACTACATAGCAGTCGGGTTGGCTTCCATGGCCAATAGGACGAAACGCTCGAGCGTTTCGGACGATTGCGCGTTGGCATAATGCCGCGCACATGATAAAGTAAAGTGGTGTTCGCCTGGCGAGTCGGTATTGCCGCGGACATAGGAGATGCCACGGCGCATCTGGTTGAGAAACCGGGCACATCCTTCAACCCATTCTCGCCTTGGGCCAGCAAACCCATCAGATCATTGTCCAGGCGGAAGCCGATGCAGCACACAGCATGGCGATGGCCCGATCTACATCCCACTTGCGTGCGCGCAGAAAGCGCAGGGCCGAAGCATCGATAGTCGGCCTGTGAAGAGAGAAAAAGAGCGCCACGCGTCGGTTGCTGGCCTGAGGACAAGGGATGCGCAAAGCGGAGGGGGACATACCTGAACAAAATCGTAAAATGCAGTGCGGAGGTAGTCGCCGCCATATGTGCGGAGGAATACATCCATCTGGCGTTGCTCGGCGTGGAGCTTGGCATCGTCTTTAGCGCCGTCGTCCGCGGGAGTGTGGTGCGGGAAGGCTTGGTGGCCTTAGCAGGGGTTCGCTCTGTTTTGGGCACAGCACAGGGCCGCCGCGACGCTTAGAGCGTCGGAGACGTCGAGGTGTTGGCGAGATAGGACGGTGGAGCTTGGTGTAGAACTGGCGCAGCTTGAGCGACTGCTCGGCGTCAGGTTGTCTGCGGCGAAGCGGAGGGGGGTAGAAGGTCAGATCACGGATAGCCATTGTGTGCTTTCGCCAACGCCCGTGAGGCTGGAGTACCCACCCATGTGAGCGGACGGCACCGGTTCGCCATCCTGGTTGTTGCGTACGTCGGCAGGCATGCTGCCCGGGCAGAATGTGGCGGAGGCAGCGAGGGGGGGTGGCGGCGGCGGCGGCGGTGGCGGTGGCGGTGGCCGAGAAGCAAGCACTCGGGTTGTCCTGGGGTGTCGTGGTGTGTCTGTGCTGCGTCGGCTGCGCTTGCTCCGGCGGAGCACTAAAAGTTTTTATGCCCGATCGGCCTCCGCGCAGGGGATCACTGGTGAGCTCACCTCATCGGCCGCTGTCACTGGTCCTGGCAGCCACATGTCACACGTCGCCAAGTTATGCCGCCGCCTGTGGCCAGTGTCATGCAGTCATGCATCATGCAGCGCTCCAGCGCGCGGCTGCAAGGAACCAGCCAGCGCTGCTTGGAGTGTGCTCCGCCGCCCGGGGGCAGTGTCGGGTGTTTGGATTGCGCGGGGCGCCAGCCCAGGTACTCAGCACGCGGTGCGTCTGTGCAGGGCGCCAGTGCGTATGCTTCGCTGGCTTCCCTCGGCCCCGGGGCCACAACTGCCACAACTCCATCCCTCTGCCGAGCAGTGCCTGCCGTGCCAAGCCGCGGCTGAGCTTGAATATTGAACGTTCAAGTTGAACGTTGAACGTGCAAACGCGCTGTGCCATGTGCCCTGTATGGAAGTTGAATGTTTGAACCGCTGCCCCTGGCGCCACATGTTCAAAGCCGTTGCGCTAGCAACTCGTCTTCCATTGCCCAGCCAGCCACCATGGATCTTGTTGAAAAACAGGCGCCCGTCGCTGTCATCCCTGCCGGCCGGATCCCGCGGAAGAGTGTATAGGTCGCTGATGACGATGATGACTCTTTCTCGAACACCCACACGACCGCAACGCGGGAAAACGCACCGTTCAATAAGCAATCAAGGCCACGAGACGTCGTCCCACAGGGGATTGAAAGTGTGTGCATCATGTGGCCGTGAGACCACTGTAATATCACGGGGAGACATTATTTTGTGACGTTCCCTAAGTTGGTGGCGATGATGGCAGGGCGTGGCAGAGACCCTCACGGAGATGCCTATAGTGAGGACAGCGGCAGAACAGCCCACCAACCAGGGAGGCTCTCGCTCCCTCAACAAACGTTTACTAATAAGAGAGACCGTGACAGAAACACTCACATTGGGTTTTCGGTCCATTATAGTTGCCTTCGTCGGCAGTACGTCTTGAACCATAATCCGCATTCACTGACTACAGTCTTTCCCTCCAGTCGCCTTGGAATCATCAGTTGCCGTGAAATGGGGCGTGAAAATGATGAGCCTAGCTCTGAGAACCTGCTGGAGCGACCAACCATGATCATCGAGCGAGAACCATCTCAGCCAGTGCGGATATTTTTCAAAAATGGCAAATGACATGCTTGCTGGTGAGGTAGCATCCATTTGTCCATCGATGTCATCCGTGGCAGGAAGGAGAGAGAAGGAAGACCATGCAGTGTGCGTAAGTGGGGCTTGAGTTGTCTACCCACCTGCCGAAGCGAACGACGAACGAAGGGAGTCGCTCAAATCCCTTTTACACTTTATATATGTTCCCTTTGGGATGCACGCTCGATCCTCACATTTCCTCATCAGGTGGGGGCTTTTACAATGAGACTTGGAGCTTTGATAATGCCTCTTGATGGTGACACCATCGCACTAATGATGGTGATTAGGGTGGTCTCTTGGCCAGCCAGTTACGCTTACAGGGACATCTACATGCCAGGCGTCACGGGGTCTGCCCGCAAAAGAACAAAATGGAAAGCGAAGTGAGAAAACATCAGAACCAACACCTTGGCCTCAAGAGAGACTACCAACCAGGACCCTTGATCATAAAATGCCACGGCCAGTAGGGCTGATGATGTCGCTGCGAGCCAGGCACGAGACAAGGCTCGTTAAACACTAGCGATATATTACGAGAGAAGGGATGCCGCGCTCAGCACGCTCATCAGGTAAGATTTTGGCAAAATTGCAGGACCAGGCACGTCCGGACTGTGTGCGACGGTAGACGTCCCGCTTAGTGGCCATGCGCCACCTCTCAGCCTTACGCGGGGGGGCAAATGAAGGTCCTCCTTCGACAGAGCCGAGAGGTGTTAGTAGGCCCTTTTGCAATGGAATGAGCTCTCAAGAAAAAGAAGCCAAAGTTTTCATACTCGCGAGAGACGAACACATTACGGCCTTGAAGTCTATCTTCTCGTATGGAACTGTGAACATGTGAATGTTGAACGAGGTACAGGAAGCGCCGGCTGGTATAGGCCGACAGAGGCTTCTGTGGTAAACACACGTTACACGCTCTTGGCACCGTGCCAAGTAGAATGTGGGATGTGATGCATGTGATGCATCAGCGGTGGATAGCAAGGTATAGCAGGCAGAGCAGCTGGAAGCATATAACCCTGTAGCGAACAGCGCCAGACAACACCTGAAGCATCCCGTTGCCACCAAACGGAGAGTTTGCGTGCACGGCACACTGGCACACCAAGCAGGGAGTGACGGTGGGGTCGGGGCAGTGCCGGGACGAGAAACCGGAGTAACTAGTAACCAGTAACTAGTAGTAACCCACCTCCTCTGGGCATCACGCGTTACGCGTTACGCGTCCACCGTGACAGTGACATGTGACTTGTCACCGTCACACGTGATGCACGTGAAGACGGAGAGCGTGTTTCAGATACAATGTATTCGACAGTCCCCCGGCCGACCAATGTGTCCACCGCTAGACAACCGTCTGGGAAAACAACCGTCTGCGAGCTGAATATGTGCCCAATGTTCGGCATCCGCAGCTTCAACACGTCAAAACGACGTGTGCCCGGTTGGAGGGCTGAGTCAGCGCTCAGGGCTGAGCGCTGACCGACCCCATCTCCTCAAACAGATCGACACGTCAGTTGAACACGTTGAACGTTGAACAAAGACACAGGGCGCGCGTCGCTGTCAGGCTAAGCGCTAAGCGGGACAGCTAATAGGTCCAACGTCCAACAAAGAACAGCGGGGCGGGATGGCTGGCGGGGGTTTGGGGGTAAGTTCCGCTTCTCCTATTCGTCAAAGGTTTCTGGTTTCTGGGTACAGGGTACCCCGGCTCCCGTTTACCAATCACCGGTTGCATATCCATTATGCGTCACGCGTCACGGTGAGCCAGGACGCGCCGTGGCAGGCCGTGGCTGATATTCAGTGACCGCCTGGGCAAGAGACTCGTACGAAACCCATGGGGCACGTAGTGGACTAGCACTGATCATGCATGCATGAACCTACGTTGAGCCAGCCTCAGACCTCAGCTTAGCGCTGCATCGCCACATACGTGTTTCAGGGCGACGGCGGTGGGCATTGTGGTGGCGATGAAGCTAAAAAGCGGAGCGAAGTTGGTCTCAACGGGCCGTAATAAAACCTCTGCCTACCAACATGTCAGCATTAAGCGCTAAGCAAATCGGTGTATTTCATAGAATTGCTTTGTTTTCAGAGGGTTCCTGCCAGGCGCAGCCATATCATTGACAGTAGAGCTTAGGCTCTTGAGTTGTAACTGTAAGGCTTGGACAAAGAAACACTGCGTCCATGTAAGGCTTGGACAAAGAAACACTGCGTCTTGTTCATCCCGTGTCGCTTGTTGGCGCCAAATCCGTTTAGGAACCCAGGACCAGTATATCATCGAACAGGACCCTCTGACACCCGCCATCCATTTTCATACCTGAGATCTGAGAGTATAGCGCGCGTGGATACGAATGAACGTGGCAGACATCTGAACGGTGACCGGTGAACGTTCAAGTTGAACCGTCTCCATTGAGAATATTGAGACTCAGTGGTCAATTCTTTCCAGGGCCCAAACAATGTGTTCGCCATCTATAAGACAGGGAGGTCGTTTGCAATAGCACGTGCACAGCGGCGCCGCCGGCGCTGCCAGGACGCTCCACGGTGATGATGGATAAACCTTAAGCTAAATCCAATCCTAACAGTGGTGCACGGGGCAACGGTGGCTACGGTGGCGACGGTGGGATGGGGGCTAATGAAGGTGGCGATGAAGACGGAACGGTGGTGGAACGGTGTGGCCTTCTAAGCATTAACGTTTTTTAACATCCACATCAGCTTAGGCCTACGCCTTAATAGGCCTTAGGCCTCATTAATTAACGTTTAACGTTCAGCGTGTCACGTTAAGGGTTACGTTTAACTGGCTTTTCAAGCTTCAAGCTCGAGGCTTCAAAATCGGGTGTAGTTCGGTGCTGGCAGATCCTCCATCGGTTGAACCGTTGATATTCGACAAAAGTCGGCAGGAGTAAACGGATCAGTATGTACTACTGCGTAGAACGGGTTAACGTACGTTAACGTAGCTGGTAGGTAGGCAACACAATTCTATTCTGTGGTGGGCAGCTGGGCAGTCAGCCGTGCTTTTGTGGCCACCTCTGCCATTATCGGTACTCCCTTGGCATCGAGCATGGGTAGGAAAAAGGGAAGGATACTGGGGATGTGACCAAGTTATCTGAGCCTGAGCTGGAGGTCTGATCTGAGGGGGACCTTGACGCGTGACGGGTAGTTCCTAGTCCCGTTCAGGAGCTTCAAGCTTTGCCAACTAAGTTTGCTTCAAGCTTCAGATCGATCAGATCAGGCGGCCTCAGGCCCTCAGGCGCACGCATCAGACTGTCAGGCTCAGGCGCGCTCAGGCCTGGAGCGGTGGCCTCAGAGGCACTTCAAGCTTCAAGCTTCATGCCTGAGGGACTCAGACTGAGTCAGGACCCCGTCAGACTCTCAGAGGGTCACCGATTACATGTTACATGTCCCACTTCCCACGCTCAACGACATCGATCATCGGTCACCGTGACGGGGTGACCGGTCACTGGCACTGTGACGTGACGCGGACGGTTGGGGCTAGGCGCTAGATCCCAGAGGGGAGCAGAGGCGGGTGGCAAACCTAGGCCCTAGAGCGACACGAAACCAGAAAAGATGCTTCTCCTAGAGGCATGCGGCCCGCTGCGCCCCACTGGAATGAAAGCCATTCTCTTGGATGGGCGGTTAGATATTGGATACCTGGCGGGACAGGGTCGTCAGTCTCAGCATGTCAGATCTCCATCTCAGTGATCGAGATCGGTGATTGGTGATCTCAGATGCCTGATTTCAGCCGCTAGGCGCAGTGGACCAGTCGGCTCACCGGTCACCGGTCACCGGGGTCACCAGTCTGTCGCCACCCGCCCCACCGCCGACCCGCCAAAGCGGGCGAAAGCCAGCCGCCAGGGCCAAGCACCGTGGCATATATCCACCCGTCCACCGCCACCACCGGCTCATCCTTCTTCTTCCTGGCTTCCTTCTGTCCCCCGCTTCCTTCATCCCCATCTGCACCAACCGCACCCCGCCCTCCCCCATCCAGCTACTGTGCCCGACGCCTCAGCCGCTGGCGCACCTTGCTACTGCCGCAGCAGAAACGCTTATAAGCGCACGCGCAAGCTCAAGCTCAAGCTCAACCGGACAAGTCAGCCTTGTTGGAACGCTTGCCAACGCTCCCCACACCACGGCCCAAACGGACAACCCAGGCTACCAGGTACTAGCGTTTTTGCTTGTTATTAGCTAGCTGTGCTTGGCCTCTCTTCCGGGACAGTTGTACCGGCTTGCTTCACAGTACTCCTACCTTACCCCACCACCCCCCGCAGCTCTTATCCCCCTGTCCTCTTCGCAACTATGCCCCCCTGTCCCCATGTCCAAACCAACGGCCCAGCCATCCCCCCGCCCAAGCATCACGGCCAAGGGCTGCATCCTGTCTCGCCTCCCTGCCTTTCCCACCAGTCCTCGCCCCACCTCACATCCCCCCACCTCCAAGCCCCGCTCATGTCGCCCCATTCGCAACCCAAGAGCGAAACCGATTCGGAGCCTGAGGAGTGTACGGTGCCCATTTGTTTCGGCCCACACCTTGGCCCAGGCGCCCCTTCCACCCCCCCTCCCCCTGTCACGCTTGCCGCTCCAAGAAGGGACATCAGCAACTTGTATGGATTCCGTGCTCTGTCCGAGATGTGTGAGGTGGTCATCACCGCCCTTTTCTCCTGCCCGCCCGTTGGCCCATTTCAAGAGTCAACAGTCCGGTCGCGATCAAGTATCACCCCCTGTAAGGAAACGCCTCGATTGGTGGAGTTTATCGCATATGCTCTGCACCGTACCCGTCTGCCAACGCTGGTCGTGCACCAAGCTCTTTATCTCCTCAAGCGGCTCAAACAACGTTTTCCTTCCTCCCGGGGTTCCAGCGGGCACAGGCTTTTCATCTCGGCGTTAATGTTGTCGAGCAAGGCATTGTGTGACGATACCTACTCGAACAAGTCGTGGGCCATTGTCGGACAAGGTGTTTTCAGTTTGAAAGACATCAACACTATGGAGCAAGAGCTGTTTAGTTTTCTGGGGTATCGAGTCAATGTGCCAGCGGAACAACTGCTATGTTTTGCCAAGCTGTTGGAGCAGGGCTACTTCGACCAGGCCCTTTACATCCCCCCCGCCCCACTGCCCCAACTCCGACCTCACCCTGCCTACTTCGTGCCACCTCGCCCGGAATCAGGGTCCAAAGCGTTGACACCTGAGCCGTCGCCAACCAAGGCGAGTTGGGTAGCACCGCTCGTCACTCGCTCCTCCCGCTCCTCCTCTTCGCCTCTTCGCCCGCCGGGTCGCATTCGGCCATCCTCAGTTCGTTAGCCTGCCCCGCCCCCATCCTCTCACCTGGATGTCATGCACCCTTCAACCGGTTCTCTCTCTCGACCTGCATCCAGAGCCAGCCTCCAAGCCAGTCTTTTGTGCAGGCCCATGGCCCCAGCCTGATGCCGGCACTGGAGCAACTGGACTATACGCCGGTTGCACATGCGCATCCCAGCCCATCAGTGTACTGGCCCCCAAACTTATCGCGGCTATCCCCCTCGCAGGGTCGCGGTTCGGTCGACAGCTCGGCCAGCTCCGTTAGCCTGAGAGCTCCACGGTCCCGGGCTTCCTCCTCTGCCTCCACCTCTCATGGCGGCTGCAGCTTTGTTCTCACTCCTTCTTCCGTGGCCATGGACCACGAGTGGCTCCCCCGCGGCAAAGCACCAGCTCTAGCATTTCCCCTTTCACTTACCTCACGCATGGACCAAATGGTTTAAGCTCCCACGCTGAACGTCCCCCTCCGCGACTTGCCATCCACACCTCGGACCCACCGCTACATTTCCCACCTTCGCTGGCGTCCGTCGCATTGCTACTACCAAAAAGGGAGCCCCCCACACTCTCACCTCCCCCTCGTTTCTCCCATTATGCCCTCAGTATTCATCCCTTGCATTCTGCGCCTCTTTCTTTCCCCAGTTTTCGCCTTCCTCCGGCATTTCCTGCTCACAGAACGATTCCTTATTGTCGTCGTTCTGCCGTCCATTCCTTGCTGCTGAGCAGCCCCCATCTATCTGCCCATCGGGCCTATAATTTGTAGTCCCCCTCCTCCCCTCCCTCCATTTACTTTGCTATCCCCGACTCAACGTACCTATCCTCCGGGTGGCAATCACTCACCTGTACCCGCGCGCTCATGCCCATCAAAGGTTCCAGTCTGTCTAATTTTGAGCCTCCGGTCGTACCTATTCTATTCTTGTTCTTCTCCGGCACATCAGACTGGCATGCCACCCGACAAGGTTTTATCGCTGAGGCACTGACCGCCTCGCTCGGTCCATATATAAGTGCGTTTGTGTCTTCCTATTTGCATCTCCGACCTCCACTCTCCGGGGGAATCATTGATCATGTATCCTACCTGCAACACCCTGTTGAATTGAGGGCTAGCGCCTAGCACCCACTGTCGATCGGTTCAGTTGACTACACGGTGACTATAGTCAAAAAAGGGACTATTGAGACCCCATTCACTGAATACATTGAAGCTTTTGAGGGCACGCGCTTATTGAAGCCCTGCAAGCTTCAAGCTTCAAGCTTCAAGCTTCACGCTCTTCACGAAGTAACGTTTAACGTTTAACAAGTAACTAGGCAAACAACGGGAACGTTGAACACGTGAACACGATTAATGGTGTTGGACATTTTTGGACGTTGAAAACGTTACAAAGGGAACAAAGTGACTATCGTGACTATAGCGACTAGTGACTTGTGGCTAGTAACATGTGACATGCAGTGACGCGAACAGGCTAATAAATAGTTGAGCATGGAAGACGCATAGCCTGTGGAACGTGGACCATTGAACGTTGACTAGAACTGGGTACCAGGTACCGGTTAAGGGTTACCGGTTACCGGCCTTACCGGAAATCCATGGGACGACGCGTGCCTCCTGGTAAACAACATCCCAAATTCAGAACGCGTCACGCTAGACGCGTCCTCCTTGGGGGCGTGCTGGTCAGGGCCAGTAGGGTCCAGCTCGTGAGCGCTTCAGCTGGCATGTGACAGGTGTCACTTTTATATAGGGTGGTTTCGGTATTGCAGCTCTGCAGCGGGTACCTGCATGTACTTAGTTGAACGTTAAGTACGTTAAATTTTAAACGTTAAACGTTAATCGAATGCATAATGGACCGAGCCAGTCTGAGGGATCTGAGGTCCTGAGATGAGGATTGGCTGCATTTCAGAATCTGTTTCCCAGATGGATGCAAAACGCTGCAAACCCCCGTCGGGCAACAAGAAGGCTCGCGTGCAGTCACAGGGACACTAATCTAACTAGGAGCTACCCCAGTGCTATCACCAGTACCTTGTAGTCAATATTCAACTGAATAGTCACTAGTCAGCGATGTCGGGATCCATCACTAGTCACTAGTCACTAGTCACTTGCATTCACTAGCGCGGAGGCACAGGTCCTGATCGACATTAATCGATATCGGTAATCGATAAGGCTAAGGGGGCGATGATCGATGATCGATGATTAATTGATTAATGATTAATCGATTAATCGATCATCATGCATCATGCAGCATGCATCATTCCTTGGTACTAGGTACTCAAGATAATCGAGAAAATCGAGATAATTCCGTGTTCCGAGGTACTCAAGTACGCTACGCTCTGTTTCATTAGCTGGTCGAACGCGCGGGCAGAAGCAAGCAGAAGTTTGCTGCAGCTCTGCCACCTGATATCTGGGACATGATGTATGATGCATGATGATGATGATGATCGATGAGCGCGCTGAGCGCTGATGCTCTGATGCATGATGCACTGATACAGCGCTGTTGCGGCCCCTTGCAGCCCCGAGGTTTCTGAACGTGACGCGTGACGCGTGAAGCTTGAAGACACGGGGCTGGGATGCATGATGTATAATGCGCATGATGTGTGGCAAAACTTCCTGTAGGACACTCGAGTGAAGCTAGTGATCGAGTGATCGATGATTGGTGATCGATGATCTATGACCGTCACACGTCACATGTCACTGGTGCGGTGACTGGTGCTAGTGCTAGTGCTAGTGACTAGTGACTAGTGACCTAGTGAGATCGAGGTCTGAGATCAATAGAACAAATGAGGCAGAAGGCAGGCGCCTGCGTCTTGGCTCTCGTCCTTGACTTGAATTCTTCAAGCTTCACCGCTTCATCGCTTCACCTTACGACATGTCACCGGCCTGACGTTGATTTTATTGTCCGAGGCTTCCACCAGTCCTCCACATCCCTGTAAACGCCATCTCCAATTGAATGATTAATTCGATATGAGAAACTTCTTAGGCCTTATGCCTTAGGCCTTATCGACCTCATCGACCTCATCAATCATCGGGAAAAAGGAGTCTCTTCAAGATTCAAGAACTTCAAGCTTCAAGTTCGTCGAACGTCAAACCCGTACGTCACATCAGCAGCATCAGTGCATCAGCGCGCCATGCATCATGCATCACAGCTCCTCTTTTGTTCCCGACAGGTAACTAGTAGACGATAACAAGGACGGGTGGCAGGAGTAGGACGCGTGTGGGCAGTAAGTAGTTACTCTTGGAGGGTTGTGCTAGAGTTCAAAAAGCGTCAAACAATCGAAAAAAGAAGATACCTGTGCAAGTATTATCCCGAGAGCAAACGGGAATGACATGATTCAACAACAGAGGGCACGAACACACATGTCGAGACGGAGAGGAATGTGGCAGGAGAACTGAGTGCTTGATGAGCGCGAGATGAACGCCAATACATGGATGTGTGATGGGCCGTTTCCATGTTGGCGCCATATTTCTTTTCACATGCGATGCATCGCGGGGTGCACTCCGTGCTCCATATTACACCCAGCTTGACCGCGTAATGCATTCTGCGTTAACGGTTAGCTCAGAGCCAAAAATGATAGCGGGGCAGCCGCAACATACCCTCTAATCGTAATCCCCCAGTCCATAGGGCCAAAAGTGACCGTGGGGGGCGATGTGTTCCTCACAAGGACGGTGTGGAGTGTGGGTGGGCCTGGAAGTTGAAAAATCAATGATGGAGGAGTAGAACTCTCGCAAGAGATATGTGTCCGCCGCGCAATGAAATGGCCCAGGGCAGGAGTTGGCTAGTAGCCGGTCATCCCATCAGAGACAACAGATGCGGGCATACCACAATGCACAACGGGTGAGAAGGAGAGTCGAACCTTTATCATTCCGGCGACAACCCCTCTCCCGTGGGTAACTATAACTTCAACGGACAACTGCGCCGTCAGTACAATAGGAACATGATGGGCAGTAATGGACTCGAAGCTCAAGTCTGAGCAGCGCTGCGCAGCTGCCAAGGTACCCCGCATGCCGGACCTTTGCCCATAAAGCAAAAAATTGTAGCGCATGTAGTTCCTCTTGATGATCTGCTTGGTCTCGCCGTCGCTTTTTGGTGGATGTTCGCCGGGGGGTAGCAGTTACCCGCCCTTATTAGACCTTACAAATGGAGAGGGGGATAACTCCAAGTCTTAGAGCTGCTGGCTGGTGGTGAAGCTGATGAGAGAGGTGTCAATAGAGATGCAGCCACCAGGCTTTGCAATCGCTAACCCCGCTGCATATTAGCCGACACAGGCTCGAGGAATCGCATTAGGCCGCATTATTGCATCCCTCTTGCGCTCCGTACCCACCCTCCTACCCATCCTGAAGAGCCTGGCCAGAGGAGTGGGCCGATCAGCTCCCATCCCTCTGCGGCACTTACGATGGCTCCAGCTGCCCCCCAGTCTGATTATTAGATGCCGTCCCCGATGGCCTTTTTTCCCTGGCACTGCGCAGTAGCTCTCCGCAACAGCCGCAGATTGGCTCAGCCGCGCCCTGCCCATCCACTTTCACTGCCTCGCACTTCCGCGTCCTCACAGGAGTATTATTTTGGCTTTCCCATGGATCTCCTGTCACAATTTGGGGTGGACACGTAGGCAGCGCCTCCTTTCTGGGGCGGTTCATTGAACAATCATGGAGGCGCTGCCCCATGGATACGCGCAATTACACACCACAAACACTCCAGACAGCACGGGGAACTTGCCGGACTGCTTTTCGTCCTTCTGTGTCTGTCATGGCCTTTATGGAATGGGAGGAAGACGGATTGACATGCGTGACAGCAGGGGGGGTAGGAAGGGGCAGGGCAGGGGGCAAGGGACGGGAGAGAGGAGAATCAGAACTCGGGGAAGAGATAGCCATATGGGTCCGGCCTTTCTGGGCGGTTGTACTCGCTAATGTCCACTTCCTCATACCGCTCAAACCTAGATGGGTTAGTACAGTGTCGTTGTGCACGCATCGCCAGAGGCGCAAGAAGGGGCATGGGAAAAGGGACGTACTGGCTTCCATCTCCATCAACGCCAATGGCTGGGATGTAGGGCGCGTGGATCTCCCTTCGGCGAGCTTGTTCCAGTCCACCTCGGCAAACCAGAGGTGGGAAAAGATATCGTGCGACCTCTAGCCAGGTTGCCATACCTCTTGGTCAAGTCGGGGGTGAGCAAGTTCTTGAGCAGGTCCTTAACGCCCGTCTCGAAAAGGGAGGGAAGCGCACCTTGCACGCAACAATCTTCTCGTACAGCTTGATGGGTTGTTGTCCTCGGTATAGAACGGTGGATGGCCTGCCAACATCTCGTACAGCAGTACCCCCAACGACCACCAGTCCACCGCCTTGGTGTACGGCTTGGCACTCACAATCTCTGGCGCGAGGTAGTCGGGGTGCCGCACAGGTCCATGTTACGTCCGGCACGTACTTGGCAAAGCCAAAGTCGGTCACCTTCAAGTGGCCGTCGGCGGCAATCAGGATGTTCTCGGGCTTGAGTCGCGGTAAATGTAGCCATGGGAGTGGAGATAGTCCAAGGCAAGCGCCACCTCGGCTGCATAGAACTTGGCCACGGGGGACGGGAAGCGCTGGCTCTTGCGCAGCAGCGTGAAGAGCTCACCGCCGGGACAAAGTCCATGACCATATAGAGGAAGGTAGGGTCCTGCATGGTGCCCCACAGGTTGACCAAGAGGAAGGGTGCCGCACCGCCGCAAGCACCGCCCGTTCCGAGTTGGTGTGCTCCACCTGCTTCATGCGCACCACCTTCTCCTTGCGCAGCACCTTGATCGCATACGGCCGCCCATTGTGGCGGGAGCGGACGAGGTGCACGCGGCCAACGACCCGGTGCCCAGGGTCTTTTGGATGGTAAGTCGCTTAGTGAGTAGCGGCCACTGAGCTTGCGTTGTTGAGGCTGTGCTTGTGTTTGCGCTTGCGCTTGGGGCTGGGCTGGACCGGAAGTTGGGGCTGGTGCTGGGGCGGGACGTGGGGCAGCTGAGATGCTGCGACGCTGGCACAGCCGGGACAGCTGGGAGCGGGGCGGCGAGGACGTCGGGGGTAGGGGCTGTGGCGGGCTGGGCCATGGGCACAGAGGGTGGTGGTGTGGTGGTGGTGGTGGTGACCAAGGGGGGGTCGCGCGGGGGATGGGGGGGGGCGGCTGGGCCTGGGCTGCGTCCGATCCGGGCCGGGAGCAGCGGGCAAAGCCGCGCAGGCCGGAGCTGGCTGGACGGGCAGCAACGGCGCAGACGGGGCGAAGCCCCATCACGTGACGTGCTCGGCCTTCTGTGCCCGGCAGCGCAGGTCACGTGCCGGCGGCAGGCTGCGTCGGCGTCGCTGCTAACCTCGGCGTCTGCCGCTGCGTTGCCCGACACCGCCTCCATCCACGCGGTGTGCGCGCCATGGCCCCTCCCCTGCCGCCGCATCTCTGGGTGCCCCGCCCGCGCACCCGCCACTCGCTCCGCCGGCCCCGCCGCGTCCTCCTCCTCCTCCCTGCCTGCCACCGGCCACGGGCGCCCGCCGCCGCCGCCGCCTCCGCTGGCGGTCAGCTCCTCCTACTCCCCACGCGCCTCCATCCCTCCGCCCCGCCTCTTTCCGAACCTGTGCCTCCCGCCCCTCCGTCCCCCACACACCTCGTCAACATCCCCCGCCACTGGACACCCTCCGTCCCCTATCGCCCCCACTCCTCACTCTACGGCTGGGCTTGCCCCGCCTCTCCCCGCGGCGTCCATCGGGCCTTTCCCTCTCAGCAGAACCCCTCCCTGGTCCTTGCCCCGCTCGCAAACCGTCCCTCCAGTGCCACGCTGCCCCCGCCTCCCACCGGGCCTAGCTCCATGCCCTTGCTCTCTGCCTCCATTCCACCCTCGGCTCCCGCCTCGGGTCCCGCCTCGGGCCCCGCATCCGATCCCACATCGGCACCCGCTTCGGGGCCCAGCTCCCCCCCTCGCCGCAGCCTCAGAAGAAGCGTCCGCACCTCTCGATATCTGGAAACAGTGATAATGGCCGCACCCGCAAGATAATGCTACAGCTGTACGCCCCTCCCCCCCTCCCCTGCGAGTACAGCACGCTGACCTAGACCAGGCACCGAGTGTCATCGCCGCAAGCAAAGTGCAACCGAGAGATTCCATGCAACCACTGCAAGACCCGGCGTGTGCCTGAACGCTGCCGCTCCTTCCAGCCCGGGGATGACGCGAATGATATGCTCGCGCGGTGGGCCGCTTGGAACGGCTTTGTGAGTATCTCCCCCAGATCGCCGAGACGGTGGAGAAGTTGCATTCCAAGCAAGAGAAGACGGATGAGTTGCTTCAGTCTCTGTCCGGCAGCGGGACCACAGGTCTCGCTCGTCGCCCCCCCCGACTGATGCCCAGCAGAACATGGATACCAGAACAGGCCTGTACTTTTCTTCAGGGGCGATGGCTGTGCCGCTCCACCGCCTCCTTGACACTATCGATCCTCCCCAAGCGTTAAATCTGAGAGGGAGACGGAGAGAAAGATGCCGGTGGTTCAGCAGGTGCTGGGTGCACGCCTACAGGGCGAAGAGCTGGACGACCTCATGTCGTACGTGTCTCCTCCGAAGAGGTTGCCCAAGTCTGGGCCTCGCTTCCGTCCGAAGCCATGACGCGCCACCTTGCCCAGTTTTACTTTACTTCGGTCAATTGGTTTCGCTCGCCGCTGCCGCGCAAGTACGTCATGGAACGTTGGGAGATACTCTGGGCACAAGCTGGTCCCAGTTTAGCCAGACTCAATGACCTGGCCTTGCTTTTGCCACATGCAGCATGGCGGTGCTGAGTGCCCCCATGTCCGCGGCCCAGCTTGACGAGCTACTGGCCTGCCTCCCTGCTTCTCTTCGGGACCACATTACACCCCAGGGTCATGAACATGTACGTCTACTTGCTGGCCGGAGGTTGTTGTATGGGGCGATGCGCGTCCTTCTCCTCTCCGATGCGGTAGGCTGGAGGAGCTCCCGCGTGTGATGGCATTGTTGCAGTGTTGCCGTTTCCTCTACCTGGACCGAAGGATGGATGCAGCGCATTCCATGTGTTCACGTGCGGTACGCAGCGCCCTGGCCGTCGGCCTGCACCGTGATGGAACACGGCTTGGCTTGAATGCAGAGACGACGCAGATGCGCAGGGTGGTGTGGGCCATCACGCGCTGGCTAGACAAGATGTTAAGCTTTGCAGTGGGACGGCCTTCGGCGATTGTCGATGCTACATGTGATACCCTGCCTCCTGAGGATGTGGCGTGCAGAGGAGTGGCCCGAAACCCGCCCTCCCACTACGCCAGAGCGATGGAACGACTTGCCACTCCCCCCTGAAACTGGTTGGCCTACTTGCCTTGCCTACTCCAAAACCCGTGCTCAGCTTAGCGACCTGCTGCAGGATCTCGTCACCTTGCACCACACGGTTGTGCCCAAACTCGGGTCGCATGAGTTTGCTCGCAAGATCCTCGAGTTGGACCAACGCGTCTTGGCCTTCCGCCAAGCGCTGCCGGCTTACTTTCAAGTGACGCCTAAGCCGTATGAAACCAAGGAACTGCTGTATCACACCCGCTCGACAATCCCTGCCTTACCTTCCCGTCCAACGCTTCCTGATCCAGAACGAAATCAACTTTTTCCGTCTGGCACTCTACCGTTCCCTCTTATTGCGCGGCACATCGCGCGGAAGCAAGTCGCTTCAAGCGCGAAGCACGCGAGACGTGTGCCCAGGGGCCTTGGCAGACATTGCGAACCGCTCTCACTTTTGATTGCGCTGCGCCGCGTGTTCAATGGAAAGACGCCGCTGGCGTATACGATTCACCTCAGTCCTTATGCTGCCTTTTACACCCACCTCACCGCGGCAGTCGCGTTGCTGCTCGAGGCATCGCAGAGTGCTGAGGTGGAGTTTGCTGCGCCTGCTTCCGAGGACAGCGGAGAGCTGAATGTGTACCGCGCGCTGTACCAGCACCTGACCCAGTATGTGCGCCAGTTGCATGGGCGTACTCTCCTCGCTGCTCTTCCAGCCAGCGCCGAGGGGAAGGCGACAGCCACCGCAGCTCTACCGTTCCGACCGGGTTCCGGTCGATATGCGCGAGCACGAGGTGCAGGTGCTGAGTTTGTTTCTGGCGCGCATTGCGCAGCTGCGCAGCGAGGCAGAGAAGAAGGTGGTCCAGCTTGTTCCGTCGGAGGGGAGGACCGCGCCCAACGGGCCAACGGAGCGGGCCGAGAGCGCCAACACCAGTGCCGATCCTTCGTCCGAGTCGGAAGACTTGCTATCGATCTGGGCTCAGGCCGCCGCTTCTGTTGGGCTTCGCTTCGGGTGACCCGGTCGATACGTTCCCTCACCCAGCCCCGCAGTGCCCATGGCGGAGACGCGGCTGTTGCCCGATGAGCCGGGCTTGGTGATCAACAGTGGGATCTGGAACGAGTCGGTGCCCGATTGGCCCATGGAAGGTCTGCTGGACTGGCCGATGCCGCCGTGCCCGAGGTGAGCGTGGGAGCGGACGCAGCAGTGGCATGCGCTGATCGACAGGATCGCCAATGCGCCACTTTAAAGACGTTCGCAAACACCCAGCTGGGAAAAGGGAGGGGGGTCGATGCCCGTGCTGTTTACTTTGATCGAAGGTCGATGAACTTGTCTGCTTGTGCTTATTTATCGTAATCAATCGAATCCTGTATCGTGTTTCCTATCCACACCGTGTCCTTATGTGCAAAGCAGGTGTCTGGATGGCCCAGGCTACGTCGGGGGCACACGTCTAGCTCCGTCTGGTAGCTCCGCCAATGTGGGGCTGGGTCTGGCTGCCCCAGTCTGCCTGCTGGGCGCGTACATTGACGGCGAGCATCTGACCGTCGCTTGGGGGACCCACGGCGCAGCAAGCAGCCACAATCCAAGGCGAGCGACGGAGGTGGTAGCCCACAGCCAGCATCCTCGCCACCGCGCCCAGGGGGTTGGACAGCGCGGCAACACAGCCGGCCCAACGCCGCGCGATGGAGCTTGAAGCTTGAGTAGCTCAAGTCGTGAGCTGGTCAGCAGTGTGTGGCACCATGCGTTCCCGCCTAGCGAGGGCGGAACGGGGGCGGAATGGAGGGTGCTAGCTTGCGATCTGTCCTCAGGCCTCAGGAGCTGCTGGAAGCATGAGCGTCAGGTGCTCCATCAGCCGCGTGGCCTACGAACAGCCTCGACGGCAATCAGTCCTCATTCCTCCTGGCGTTGAGTGCACACATGGCCAACACAGCAATGCAGATGTCCCGCCCACGTACAACATGGTCCCCACTACCCTTGCCCTCCCTCGATCAAGCCAGTGTCCCCCGCTGGGCCGTCGGGGCCGGTGCGGGCGCCCATGACCAGACTCCGGTCAGGCGCGCCAGGCCTGCTGTCAGCAACGCCGCACCTCCCAGCGAGAGGGTTGCGCCCCACACGGGCCGCCCGCGGCATGTTGCGTGTCAATGTGCCCAGCAGGTAGCTCTCGTGCAACGCCGTCCCGCCAATGACCGTCAACGCCACGCCGCCCGTCACCCTGCAGGTCATGCATTCCCCTGGAGCGGTCCCTAGGTCGGAGCCAGTCGTAGGGGCAGCGACTGCAGCAGATGTTGTGGTCCCAGAAAGATGGGCAGGGGAAGCCTGGGTGTCGCCCCCATCAACGGAAGCAGGGGCGGCGACGGCACGCCGAAACAGGCGCGTCAGCGGACAGAGTAGGCAGCCATCTGCCTCCGTGGGGGAGAAGACGTAAGTGGGCTGGGGGAGACGGGTTAGATCCCCACTCTGTACGCCAAGTGCCAGCGACGGGGAACATACCTGCCGGCAACACGCGGCCCTGGAAGAGGTGTAGGACATCAAAAGGTAAATGGATGGTGGTGGTACCAAGCCAAAATGGGCAAAAATTGTTGGATCTGAATGCGCCCTCAAAGGTCGATCCACCGCCGCCGCCCCATATCGACGACGCGGGGTTGGCCATCTGTATAGTATGCGGAAGACAATATGGCGCTCAGGTATGTCCGAAACACAACCTCTTCTTAGAGTGTTACTCCTCAGTCCCACCTTGTTACTGAGAAATGCCGCCTACCTCTGTTCCCCTGCCTAGGATGAAACCCATGAAGTGTGGCGTAACCATCACAATTCCATGTTGGGTGGTTATACCCCGTAGACGGCATAATGCAATCAGGCATTATCCTTGCGCGCTATTCCCACTATAGCTACTAGCGCGGTCGAAAAGCCAGGCAAAGGCTTGCTGGCGGAAGCGCGAGTAGAGGGGAGGGCGTCGTCGGAGGGACTGCGTAAGTGTGCACGCGTTCAAACTGGGCAGCTTCGTCCTTTGTCGGCGGCTCTTGTCGCAGGCAATGCCGTCAGTCCGACTCCGTAGTGTGTATGAAAATGGGTATAGGTTACGACGGCGCCCTTTGCCAGCCATACGCGCTTGGGCAGGTTTTGTGCGCCATGTCTTGTACAGGGTTGTCAATGAATGATCGTTCCCTACCTAGTGGGGTTTTGGTGAACGCAAGCATCTTGGTTGGGGAAGGCGGGAAGGATGCTGGACTAGTTGCTATTTGTCGTCCAGGCCGTGATTGCTTTCATCCATTACCGCGACACCTTCTTGCTCCCTTTGATCTGGTCGGAACCCGACGTCAGTCCTGAATTCGCCGGCTGGATCTCACCGACACGCCACAGCGGCAGGGCAGCCGACATGGCCAGCTTAGCATCCAGAGAGAGGACATTCTCCCATCCTCCAGGGACCACCTCTTCCAGTTTTACAAGGACAGCCGTAAGGTTATCCACCAAGTCGGCCGTCGAGTGGGAACGGAGATGGCCGAGACGGATGGAGGCGGAACCGCCGCCAGAGGGAGGGAAAGAGGGGTGCAAGCACACGCTTCTTCCAAATGTGTTTTGACCAGTTCAGGATCTCGTAGGTCTACGCCTTGTGGCCGTTTGCGCCCCGACCACCACTTGGGACCCAGGAGTTTGGGGAGCAGCGGGAGGAGGCGATCGTCACAAAGGAAACGGTCGTGATCCTCCTGCAGCTTGCGACGCGCGTCTCCGGTTTTGAACTTGCCCCCCAAGTTGGTCACGCCCACCACCCGACCCCCCGCACCTTGCGCTCAACCAGCGCATCTTTCCACCATCTCTGCGGGTCGGGAGTCAGGAGACAGATGCTCTCCTTGGTCAAGGCGTGAGGCACAGGGATGGAACGGGCCCTAGTTTTACCTTTCAACGGCTTTAATCCGACTTGCAAAAACACCACCAACGTCTTGTCTCCCACGTCCCCATCGAGAATTGTCTCCTCCGTAATACCTTTATCGCTCCCCGACGATGAAAGGTAGAAGGAGCGTAAAGCCCCAAACGCCTTGGAGGCTTGGTCGACTGGAACTCGGTCAGCCAATAGGGCGCCGTGCGCTAGACGGGGTAATGTCCCTTCCCTAGGAACAGTTTTCCCCCCGTTCTTGGGTGTATGGATGTGAGATGGGCGTTCATACGGCTTTTTCGCGCGAGAAGCTGCCCTTTGAGCTGCCGTGGCGGGGGCATGCTTAGGTGGTGGGTTGATGTTCGAGGGTAGCTCACAGTTGGGACAGCGCTATCCCGGAAAAAATGAGCGGAATCTGTTCCCATCAGTTGCACCGACTCTCAGGGCGGAACAGCGCCCACACTCAAACCTATTGTACTTCGGGCAGGCGCTTTTCGTAGACGGCCGCTGGATTTCGTCGACCCTTGTTTCCTTCGCCTTGGCTCTCGGTGCTATTCTCCGCCGCAACCCGTAGCTTGCCGCCAGTTCGACTGCTCCGAGTCTGTTATCAAGCTTCAAGCTTCAAGGTTGAAGCCAACAAGTCTTCCTCGAATACCCGAATTCTTTGAATTCATCTTCCCAAATTTCCCGCGTTCCCAAAATCTGACACCTGCCATGGGAGGATACTATCGGCTCCATTGCGGTATAGCAGAGCGAATTGATTTCCCTCTATCTGTGTTGCATGAAGCGTCATCCAACTGAGAAGCTCAGTTGAAGCGCAACATCGAGTGTGTGTGGAGCACTGCACATGCCCATGTGTCCACTCTATCGAATGACAGTCAACTGCCCGGCCCCACCGTCCACACCCTATGCTTCTGATCCGTTTCGTAAAGAAAATGCCCTCATATCTTTTGCCACCTTCCGCATACTTGTCCTCTCTTGCTCTACGCTCGAGTCCCTCCAGTCGGACAAAGGCCTCTTCATTCAGCCGATGGCAGCGAAAGTCGATGGACTTTTTTGTTCTGACACTCTGCCCCCATTGGCCCACAGAAGGCGGCGGCATCCATCGCGTCGCACCATGCGGCCGTGACTCCTAGAGCGAGGGGTGAAAGGGGCGAATCTCTTAGGCCGTTGGCTAGGGGATGATGGCAAGGCGCATATGGACCAGTTGACCAATCCGTGGGCCAGCAAGGGCAGCCTCCCAAACGGTTACCGGTCCCACTCGTTCATTCGAGCGGCACACGACCTTGAATGGGAGAGCGATGGACCAGGCCTATGGACCAGGCCTCGCTCCAAGCAGCCGAGGACACCCGCTAGCCCCTCACGAAGGGTTTGACCAAGGTACTTGATCTGTCCCTCTACTCAAGACTGTCAGTCATGGGGTCGCTTTCCCCACATGAACATCACACGGGACATTTTCTTCTTTGATGACAAGGGCCATGCCAATGGAACGAGCAACAAGTTCCCCTTCTCCTCCCGCTCCTCCTCCCTGTATCTCCTCGCCGCTCGATGACTTTCTCCCGCTCCTGCTGCCCATCTTCCTCGTCCTGCACCTTTTCGCAACTGGCAAACGTGTCGGAGAGTGGCTTCCACGCAGGGCCATACCATTTCATGGTTGATGCGGATATATACGTAAGGCAGGGTGAGTAAGAGCAGAGGATGGTGGTGACGCAGGGGAGATGCAGGGGAGATGCAGGGGAGTTGGATGAAATGTCAGATGACAAGGTGGGGGCCGAACATGAGCGGCTTGAGAGCCAAGCGACTGCGCTGGCTCAGTATCTCCACCTGGCGTCTGGAAAGGAGAGGAACTAAAGTGACACGCATACACGGACTTGGTGTTGCTACGGTGATGCATCAGCTTGAGATCGCTGTGAGCCAAAATAGCGCCGTGATGGTGGGCCAAATGCATTCTTTGGGTATGAGGGAAGGTGGGGACGGAGAGCGAGGGAATTCACTGGGGCGTGCGGGGAGATGGTCCCGCTAGACGTCAGCGCGTCATCTCACGCGCGCTAACGGCCTTACCCACGCGATAGCAAGGGGCAGCAGCATCTGACGCGGGGACGCGCGACGCGTCGCGTGCAGATCGCCCGGAAGTCGGAAGCAGCATGGGGACAGTGTGGGTGACGCGTTCTCTCCCTGGCCTTGCCCAATCCTCGCCCCCGCTGCGCGTCCCACGCGCCACACTGCCGTGTGCCACAAGATGCGGTAGAGGCGGCGGGCTCCCTTGGTCTGAAAGCAGCCAGCCGAGACGCAGCGACACAGGCGCCGTGCGGGCCCGCAGATTCCCCCGCGACTCCAGACACTGGCGCTGTGGCTGCCCTAAAAATTTGTCAGTGTCGCGCGCCATCACCGACCAGAATGGCATATCATCGGTGATGTAGCCAAACGTATAAAAGGCCGGCGGGCAGATGCGGTCGCCCCCGCTTTTCGCTCGCCCTCCCTCCCGTGGGTTTTGAAATTTCAGCGCCCAGGTTCGTCTGCGCTCCCCACGCGACCCCCGCCACACCTGTCCTGTTGTGCACGCCAGCCTCCCCGCGCATCGCTTATTCGCCGCCAGCGGTCTTCCCACTGCCCTCATCGGTCTCCCCGCAGCCCAACATGGCTAGCCTTGCCCTGCCTGGGGCCGCTCCGTCGGCCCCCGTCTCTGCCCCAGCAAAGCAGCTCGTCCCCTCTCCCCGGCCATTCCTGCTACTCCCGCGACGCCGGCCGTAGCCCAGCACGAGGTGATGCCTACGCTACAGTAAGTTCGTCCTATTCTCTCCTGGGCACCCCAGCTCAACTGGTTCTTGCTGTGCAGAAACATTGTTGCGACGGTGAACCTCGAAGTGCGCTTGGACCTCAAGACGATTGCCCCCGTGCCCGCAACGCCGAGTACAACCCCAAGCGGTTTGCTGCGGTTATTATGCGTATTCGAGAGCCTCGGACCACTGCTTTGCTCTTTGCCTCGGGCAAGATGTGGTAACAGGTGCCAAGTCTGAGGACGACAGCCGTTTGGCCAGTCGCAAGTATGCGCGCATTGTTCAGAAGCTGGGGTTTGAAGCCAAGTTTACCGAATTCAAGATTCAGAACATTGTGGGCTCGTGTGATGTTGGCTTCCCCATTCGCCTTGAGGGGCTGGCCTATTCGCACGGCCCTTTCACTTCGTACGAGCCTGAGCTCTTCCTGGTCTTATCTACCGTATGGTGAAGCCCAAGGTTGTTCTTCTCGTTTTCGTCTCGGGCAAGATTGTCCTTACCGGCGCTAAGCATCGTGACGAGATCTACGATGCTTTCCGGCTGATCAAGCCTGTGCTTGCAGAGTTCCAGCGGCGCCCAAGGCTTGATCTCCCGGATGCTAACACCCAATTTCAAAAGACAGTCCCTGCCCTGGACGCATTATTTCCGATCGACACTCTCGATCTTTTTCATTTGCATTCGGCCGTTGACAAGGGAGCTGCACTCCATGTTGCCGCATACCTGCCTACCTTCCACCTTTCCCTGCATGCTCCCGCACCCTTTTCATGCCTTTCTCACCCCCCCCCCCCTTGAACACTTTCTTGTACAACATGTAAAACAGATCAATCTCATGCACATCAAAATGACGTCTGCGCCCTCCGTTTATCATACAGATTTTGCAGATTGTGTCCATATGTTCGTTCCCGACAATCCCCCTAGTAGCATGTTCTTGTCCACAGGGTATACATGCATGGTGAGTGTCGCGAGCGTCAACCCTGTACCCATCAGTCGTTCACAGGCTGTTAGAATATCTTGGTCCACCCGCATGATGCCGGGACACGGTAATGCGTGCAGGACCGGGGTCTGCCATGATCGAGATCTCACGTCTACTGAAGTAATCAGTGGCCCGGTTTTCCTTTCTGAGCCTCCCTATAATCTTTTCTAGACACATAATGCTAACAACGATAACGACACCGAACACTTAGCTGTAGACCATAGAAAACACTAAGCGAGGTCCTTAGTGCACCCCCACAAACTCAGTCGTGTCCTCCGCCTCAACCACGGGGGCATCGGGACAAGAGGTTGATCGTTGATCCCATGCGAAGCGCCCCGAAAGAGCTGGAGTGCAAAAGACCCGACGAAGGCGGGGTAAGTCGTGCCCCGGCCCGGTCGCACGAAAGCGCAAGCATCTGCCAGGTTGGACGACTCTATTCCCACCAGCCGTAAAGACCGTCGGGACAAACACTCCCTCCCATAATAGCCTCGTACTTGATGTGCTTGGCCGTTCCCATCTAATTGTAATCTGGATCGTTTCCTCCTTAGCATTCCCACACAGTAACTTTCAGGCCCCTCTCTGTCTATCCAACCGCAAGGAAAACGTAGCTGTTCCCTCCCTCACATATTTCCTCCGCCATATCGCTGATTGACCATGAGCCACTAGATCATCTGCGCATCTTAGTAGACGAAAAGACATGATGAGACGGTTGGGGTCTGTCATTTGGCCTGGGCAAGGTCACCCTTCTTCCGCACCTATCCCGAGAGCAGTCGTTGGCAGGGCATGTGCATCAAGGCTTTTATTTGAAAGCAGGCGTGTCCCTAGGCCCGAGCAGAGGCTTAATGCTCAGCGTGGAACTCAATGGGCTTGGCAGCCTCCTTGAGGTACTCCGAGATGGACAGACCAGCATCGGTGGGCCCTCAGTCTTGGGGGGTTCAGCGTGGTCGGGCTCAGCGGCGGCGTAGGCGTCCAGCTCGCTCGCGAGGGCCGAAGACGACGGCAGCTCCGGCGCCGTTGGGGCCTTGGGCGCGCTGAACTCGCGAACAATGCCCACATGAGCGTCAGCGGCCTAAAGGAGAGCAGAGGTCAGCACATGATGGTGAGGCAAAGGGAAGGCCGAGCCAGCAAGAAAAGATGACGGGGAGGAAGACTGACCTTGGGTGCCGGCTTGAAGCTCTTAAGGTTGCTCAGGTACAGGTCCTGGACAATGTCGCGGGGCGCCGAGGTGGCGAAGGTGCGCGACCCCCGGACGGCGGGCGCGGCAGCACGGACGAGCAGACGGGCAGACATGGCGATACAGACGGGTCGAGGAAGAGGAGCAAGGCGGCTTCCAACCAAGCAGCCTGACCAGCTGAACGCCCGGCCCTTCCCGACTGCGGCCCCCTGCCGACACCCACCCCGCCCTGCCAGCTGGCACACTGCAGGCAGGAGGGCAGTCTTGTTTGCGTTACATAATCGTCATCAACCTAGCGCCCACACTCGCTGGTCAACGCACAGGTGCGCTGTGGTGTCCTCCGGCTTCCAAGGCTTCAGGCTAACCCTCAGGCCTCCTGCTTGGCCTGTGCATCCTCCGACGTGTGATGGCCGTCATCGGTGACCGATGTTAATCATCATCCGATGACGCTGACGGCCGCCACGGTGGCCACAAATCCAAGGCACAGCAAGTGCCAGCCCCACGGCTCACCAGGCTCACCGGCCTCGCGCTCACCACAATACCCGCTTGACCCCAATGGTTAAATGATTGCCCACCTTCGCCCCACCTCCCTCCGTCACCCCCCGCCTTTTTGTCAGGCTGACTTCAACTTGGGCTCTGTCGGCAGTACAGCTGGGCAGCGTCACTCTCTGCTTCGTTCAAGCTTAGTTATATCAAGCAGCACGAGTAGGCGGAACACAGCAGCTCAAGACGCATAAAATATGGTCAGCTGCACGCACACACCAAGGAGCGGGCAGCAAAATGAATCTCCCTCTGGGAGTCGAACCCAGGACATTCAGAGCGGATATCCGCAGGCAACCAGTTACAATCTGACGCTCTTCCAACTGAGCTAAGGAGAGTGATAGCGTCGCTTCCTCCAGCTCCGAAAGTACACAAAACGAACAGGAATTGTATACCTAGCCTCCCTCTTCTACCATCCTCATAGACAAAATCCCTGACACCAACCCCGATGACGCCACCAACCCGTTCGCTGCACCCAACACAGAATATCTCCGTCTGCGGTCCGATACAGAAAGCTGGTACAATATCAACACGGTGTTTGTTGCCTTGAAGTTCAAAACGTTTCCTCCGCGCTCACCTCGATACACCCTGCTACACAACCTCCGATCCGGAGATGTCAACCAGATCAGGCGACGGATCGTCAGCGTCTCCAGCTTTAGCGAGACACCATGGCAGTAGTTGTTGACCAGGGTCCTATGGGCCAGCCACCTCCGCGGCACTCCTGACCATCTTACTCATCCGGGCACCACACCAGTATCCCTATCCCCTGGCCTAGTGCCGCTCTCCTTTCTTCTCTTCTTCTCTTCTCTCTGATCCTCAGTCTGGGTTCAACCCAGCTCCTGTCTTCTCTCGGCCATTGCATAACTGCACTTAGGAAGTCGCTGGGTCACCAGGCTCATTAGTAGTGGTACATCATGTGACGCAAAACTCTGGGTGTGTGGCAAGTCAGCCTGCGCGCCAAAAATCTAGGCAGCATATCTGGCATTTTTGTGGTAAGAAAGCACGCAAGGACGGCTCTCGCAAAGCACACTTAGAGATCTACTGTACCCTCTTCTCGTCACTTTTAACAGGAGTGATGAAGAAGAAAGAAGAACGAAGATCATAACCCATTAGCGATCCGTGCTACCAGTTGATTGTGCAATTGGGATCGAAGCCTCGGCATAACACGACGAAAGAGTAAGCAGGGATTGCATGCAAAGTACCATACGTTAGGCATCCCAATGAAAGTACTTTATGTATAGCGCGCATCGAAGATAAAGGTATGCCCCAACAGGAGGACGGCAAACATAGCGCAGAAGCAGATTAGCTGGCTGCAAGCCGGCCTCCTCTCACATTGGTCCCAAGACGGATGAACTCAAGAAGCAAGTTCCTCTGTTCCGGAAGCGGAGGGATCTCCTATCAACACTCATCCACCTCCTTGCAAGAAGGTGTGTCAGTGGTGGTGACTAGCAGCGAAGCACCCGAGGTCGAGTAGCGCAGTAAACCAACCTGGTACGCGATCAACGCCACCCCAGCCATCAAAGGATTGAACGTCCCCACTAGTGTCCAACTTCGCTCTGTATAGGGAGAATCATGGTTTCTTTTTTCGTTCTCTTCTTTCCCCTCTAATTGCACCGAGCTAATACGGAGGCAGATGGCGTGCAACTCGGTGACGGTGCGAGCATGTTTCCAATCGAGAATGATGGGACAGAGTTAAGCGGATGGCACAGTCGTCATATTAGCGGCACAGACAGATTTGCTGCTTTTACGACACATTGAGAAGAAATAGACATCGGATCAAGAGGGCCTATATGACGGAAGAGGAGAGACCAGAAGAACCGTCGTAGATGTATACTTGGACTGATGTCACTTTCGCTATTATCGTCTGTGAAACTGGAGAATGGACAGGCTCTACATCCCTAGAGCACGTCCATTTCATTGACAGAGCTTAAGGCTGGGACAGGGGGAACGCTACGTCTAAACCTAATCGTTCATCTTGCGGGGGTTACTTGGGGGCGCCACCAGGGTCAAGGGACCAGGGGGATCGCCAGGATATCAGGACCCTCCGGCTCACGCCATCCGGTCCCGTACCCTAGGAAGCGCGTGTGGACACGGAGGAACGTGGTTGACATCCGAGCGAGGAACCATTTCCACTGAGACTTAGTAGCCAACTCCTTCCAATGCGCGAACAACTTGCCCGCTGTCTTGGTGCCGTAGTATCCTCGTCGTCAAAACCAGGGGGAAAAACGGCTCTTGAGTGCGTCCCTGGTACTTGGCGTTCTTGTCGCATTCTGCTTGTTCAAGCATCCGAAGCAGCTCCTTCTCCCGGCGTTCCAAGGGGGTTGCGGTGCTCTCATGCACCACCCTCCGGAACGCGCTCTGCGCCAGTGATCCCGTGTCGCGCAGCGTGTGGTCCACCTCCATTCCTGATCCGCCGAGTGCTCCGGGCCCCATCACGCGGTAGTCGGTGCGCTGCGTCCTCTGTCTTCTCCCATCCTCGTCCTCCACCATAGGTTCGTTGCGGACATGGGTGTCGGGGATGGAGCGTAGGAGCTGGAGAATGGGCTCCCGCACTGCGTCATGCAACGCACCAAACAATATAGCGATGGGAAACGCCTGTGCACTTTTTACATAAGCCTCACGCCAGCCACCGGGTGGCGCAGCCACCCGTCCCAGCCACCAGCAACAATCTCTACTTCATAATTTTGCGGCAGTCGTTTTTCCCTTTACGTAAATTCTAGCGTCAGCATGCCACCCGGCACGTTCCAGTCAGCCGCAGCCAGGCGGATGCACATGGGTGATGAAATTCCTCCAGCGTGGAACGGTGGACCGATGGCGACGGTGGCGACGGGGAACGGTGGCTAAGGTGGCAAGCAAGCACCAAGCACCAAGCTGGGGCGAAGCCCCAGCTGACCGGGCCGTAGGCCCGGTGGTCTTCTAGTGTATATTACCTAGACAAATATATGCCCCCGCTCTATAAGGCATGCCAAGGTAGGATTGCATACGTCTGCACATATAGGAGCGCACATTAGATATGCTTTTGAGATCACCTAGACCACCACCAGATGGCCGGTAGTATACAGAAGGCGAAGAGACAGCGCGAAGCAATGCCATCACAAAATACCAAAATGACAAGGAGGGACAACCATTTGAAACCACGGAAAAGGCGCTTCAGGTGTCTAAACTGTCACAGCAGGCCATTGTGGCTTCAATGCCCGGAGTTGAAGAAGAAAGGAAGTGAGAAATGACCCATCAAAGGGTCAGAAGCATGCACTGCTGGCCACTGCTTAGTTGAAGGAGACAATGTGCACACCATGGATCTCACCCTGGTCGAGAGGAGCCAGGGCAGAGAATACGGCCTTGGTAGCGTCAATGTGCTGCAAAAAAGGGGAAGGTCAGCACTTGAGCCCGGAGAGGTAAAGGGAGGGATGAAATACGAACGTGAGGAGCGCAGCTGGCGCACTGGTCAACGACCTTGGCGGGAACCATCTTTCCGTTACTGTATGGCAATACGTGGGTCAGCATTATGTGGCGTGCGAGACACAGGGAAGGGTCATCAAAGGCAGAAGTAGAAAGGACGCATTAATACGCACGCGTGAAGGTGAACCGTAGATCCGCACGGGTACGGCGAGTCGGCGGCAACGGCAACGACCAAGTCCCAGTCATTAGGGGTGGGGCCGCCGCAGGCGGGGGCGTCCAGCGACTCACCGGCGTACCAGGTGAGCATACCATTAAGGTAGTCCTGGTATCCGCGCTTGGCAGGAGCCTCGGCCTCCATCTTGGGGATGACAGCGGCCGACGCAACGGCGGCGGTAGCGGCGACAACGGCAAAGATAGTGGAAAACTGCATTGGTGAAGAAGAAGAAAAAAGAAGTCTTGAAGAGACGGAGAGTAGTGGTATGTGGGGGGGAAAGGCTCTGGACGACCCGATATTACGGGTTATATTTCTTCCGTCTAGTTGCCGTAAATGGGTTGCCCAAGGTTGCCCAATGGGGAAGGATGTTTGCTTCCCCCAATACAACACAAGAAGTGTCCAACATGCGAATGGCTTTCCGTAGGAGACTTTGCTTGGCCGTATGAAAGCACTAGAGGACTGAGGGTTGAGAACAGTGTTTCAGTGAGTCAGCCAGCTCCTCGCAGACCTCAGGGGCCTCAGGCCTGAGCCTCAGGTCCCACCCTTCTTTGTTGACGAGGCGAAGGGGGGGGGGGGGGGGGGGTTCTCAGGCACTGCACCCTCCGTGAAAATAATGGGGGATTTGTGTGGACGGCACAAGGGGAGAGAGACGCAATAGATTCAGGGCCAAGATCTGCGATTCGGGGCTTCGGCCTGCTTCTCGGCTCCACCGGCCACCCCAAATATGTGTACACAGGTACACCTTTACCATCCGGCCGGCAGAAGCGGCATGCTACGGCATGGAATCTGTGCTTGTTTTAGATGTTAAACTACTTCTCCACCCCCCCTCATTTCTTTTTTCCGTGGTTCAGTAGAGAGGGCAGTAGCTGCAGTATATAGCCAAACCATCATCACACTCAAGGAGGTTCAGCCACACTGCATGCTCGTATGCTCAATCGGCTCAGGGCTCGGCTCAGGGATCAGGCACCCATGCCAACAATGCCATCTTGGGCGCTGTTTCCTAATGGAGAAGCCCAGCAGCACCCTCTTCCGGCTGCAACAAGTATAGCACAACAGAATCATTAAAAGTGATCGACGACACAGAAGACAAAAGCTCTCTTTTTACCGACGGTTACCCGATATTTTGCGTCACGTGGGTAAACGAGTGTCCGCATTTTTTCCACGTATGCCGAGAGTGCAAAGGTTAGTGTGCCTGTCAACGACTGCCAAGCCAAGCCCCAAATTGAGACTTTGGCCCCAAGCCCCTAGGTCCTAAACTGTATATACTGGCCGCGAAAGGCCGGGGAAATGCATGCCGAGATATTACGCTTCCAAACTCATCTATCTGTTCGAGATTGAATTCAGGGTTGTTGGTGTCGGCACCAAACTGCCCCCCCCCCCCAAATAAGATGAAAGAATTTACCCTCAATTTGAATATAGTTGAGGAAATGCCGGAACTGCGTCTTCAAGCGTCGCCGGGTCACCACCGACGGCCGCCGCAGAATGTAGTATGGAGGTAAAAAACAAGTATACCGGCGTATTGGGGAAGACAGGGCGCCCCCACGGCACCGCAGTGGGCACGACGCCTCTCTCTGTTATATCACACAGCACAGTGGATGGCACAGGTGCTAGAAGATGTTGGTGCGAAGTCTCGGCGATGGAGGGATGGGGTCATGCATCATGCATCATGAGTCCTGTGAGGCCGTCCGTGGTCGATGAGGTTGGTCAGGGCCTGATCGATGCGACCTCTGGGGCCTTCTCGGCTCGTGTGACAGCGTGCACACAGCTAAGGCATCTTCCTAATATATCTCCTTCGCAAAAAGATATACCTACCCTCTAGCTGGATCCTGGCCTACAGCCACTGGAACCAACTGGGGGCCGTCTTAACGGCCTGCATGGCACAAACTCTGCATGGGTTGCGACCCCCAGATGCTATAGAGATAGCCCGAGGGTGCGAGGGAGATGGGAACATGGATAGGTGCAAGCGGGGGGACAGAAAGCATAGTGTGCCCCCGTGCCGACTGTACTGGGGGCACGCGACGGCGGCTGACGTCTCCCCTGGTTTTTTCCTTGCGTCCAGCGACATTTCAATTTCACGTGTTAGATCTGAGACTCAGATGTAAGACGCTACCCTGTCCCTGACACATGCCAAGTCCCCCTGGTTCAGATGGCTTTTGCAATTGCAGTTATGTGCACAAATAGACATTGGTCGGGTTGTGGGGGACTGCATCTATATACTCGGGGGCCACCGGGCCTACCCCCCGGTCTGCTGGGGCTTCGGCCCGGCCTGCCCTTGTGCTGATGACGACGGTCCACGGCCATCGTTCCCGGCTTATTCAAGTTCCATACACCATTTCCCTCCGTGGTCCACCGTTCCATTGACCCCTTTCCCGCCTGTGCCAGTCTCCCACGTTCCATCATGCCAGGCACCATTGCCATCTCGTCAACGCTGTTCACTGTTCCATCGTCCAGAGAGACCTTCACTCCGGCATGCAACATAGGTTAACGTTCCATCATATGAATAGTTCACACCGTTCCATAGTCAGTATAGCAGGGAAGCATGGCTCGCGCGAGATACCCACAGAGGATCACGTAAAGGGAGAGACCGGGGTGGACAACTGGCCGCCACCTCTTTATCCCTGCCCCGCCTGGGTGTTCCTGCGTAGCTGCGCATCCTTGTGAGCCACCGCAACAGCCACCGCAGCCACTGCACGAACGATTGTCGCCACCGTTCCGTTGTCGCCATCATATAGTCACCGTTCCATTGCCCACCCTTGACCGCTAACCACACCACCGCAGCCACACCGTTCCGTCCGTAATGACGCCTTTTGGCCACTAGGCAATTGACCACCATTGATCAGAAACCGCCGCCACCACAGACCAGTTCCATCGGTCCCGCGCGGTCACCGTCGGGCGGTAGACCGTTCTAACTACCGGTTTGATCCCCGTCCATGATGGTCCTCTTGGCGAAGCGGGCCGAGGGCGTAGCCAAACGCGCGTGCCAGAGCAGGGAGAGAAGCGAGGAGAGTGAAGGTGGACAAAGGAGGTGGAGGCGACGCTGCTGTACGGGATGAGATTCATGCGCAGGCCGAGATTAATGCCTTCTCTGCAAGGAGTTCGGACGGATCAACAAGGGCAATGTGGAGACCCCCAAAAGGTACAAAGGACGATCTTTTCGCATCTCTTGAGCGTGCCTCTCCGCATGGGAGGATGCGGCAGCCCTTTATGTTGCGCGATCGGAAGCAGCACACCGACGGCGACCGCATTTACGAAGCAACAACACCCGCGCTGCCGGAGAGATGGGAGGAAGAGCTGACAAAATCTTCTCCAGAAAGAGCTTGACGAGATGCCGATGGTCGCAATGTGTCGAGCACAGCACCCGCTCACTCACACTTTTGGCTCTCCTCATTCCATCACCGCCCGTGCCTCCAGCCTGCCGACAAGCAGGTTGAGATTGGTCTCCAGCTCCCACGCTGTGCCGCTCCACGGTCAGTATGTGCAGTGCTTGACACATCTCATGGCTTGCACCCGCACCCAGTCCAAGTTTGGTGTGTTGCATGAAGCAGTGCGGGAGCCCATTTTCCAGCTCGTTCGCTTCATCCCTAACACCCACATCCACACAAGCTGATTGTGGAGGAGAAGGATGGTACGAGGCATTGGAGGAAGACAAAAATGTGCCTGACTACCGCGTTATGGGACCTGGAGCAATCTGAGGATCAGGGATGGAGGTGGACCACACGCTGCGCTACTCTCGGAACTCAGCAGGCCCCATACCGAAGGAGGTACATGAGAACACCGCGATGGGGGAAATCACCCGAAGACAGCGCTGGACGTGCTCATCGGTAGTGGTACACTATCAGGCGGAGCACGCTACCATATTACAAACGACAGGTCGTATACCTTACCGAAAGTACGTATCCGACCACTCGCCCGCGCCCACGTTTTATGGCTCCTCGGCCGAGGCAAGGATCGAGATTTCTGCAATGGGCCAAATCTTGGACCGCGATTCACAAGCACTTAAGTCCGCCTCTATGCTGGCCACTGAACCGGGGCATGTTTATCACCCACCGCGGAGGCGGGGGGGGAGGGAGGCTTCGGTAGAATGATACCGTATTACCCACTCCACCGCTTCAATCAATGGCTTGCTGTGGGGTAGCCGGTCATGTAGGTGAGCGTGACCGACGTTGCGAGAAGTGCTTTTGACTCATACGTACAATATAGCGGCTCAAGTCGGGTGGCCGGCCGACCGCCGGATGGACGCCACCCAGCAACCAGGTTCTATTCCTTGATTGAATACAAGGAAGAAGGCTGGATGACCAAGGCCAATTAAGTATGCACTATAAATAGTAGAGGGCATCATGATCTACGACAGTATGACAGGATGTGCCAAGCCGGGTGAGAATGAGGACAGAGATCTATTGAATGGCGAGCAGACCGGTACCGGAGGAACATGTGATAGCAGCCTTTGCGGGTGAATGTGGGAAGGAAAAGTCACATTCGAAAAAAGTCAAGGGAAGCGAGGTACGTTACCCCACTCTTTCCTCTCTGCCTCACGAGGCGAGGGACTCACAAAACTATATGAATCAATCGTGAACACCAGAAGTCGCACCTACTGTGGTGAACTTTTGTGCCCTAAAAAGACAGTGTTCGACGCGGCCAATGGAGGAGTATGGCCCCCACCGGCGTCTCTGGGCGCCAGTGACAACAACGGCTCCAAACAAAGCACAGCAACGCGGCGAGTCGAAGTACACAGGAGACTGCTTTGATCAACAGTAGCAAGTGGTATTAACGCATTGGAAGCGGAACAGGAGAGATGTGCCATTGCTCTCAACAAATCTCTAGTATGAATATGAACTTGGCCGTCCGCGTCACTCTCACCCGTACGGCACTCTCACCTTGGCCAAACAACAAGCGCTTCTCAATAAATGTACTCTTCTGGGGCAAGAAGCGCATGATTCTCCCGACTCCCTTTTTTTATTACTGCGCGCCCGCGCTCTGCCTACTTTTTTGCCGTCATCTCAGAGCTCTCAACATCCGCTCTCTCCGTGTCCCACAATACGATGCTACCTTCTCTTCCTGGGGTTGAGACTAACTGACATTTGTGTGGTGCGATTGGCTGCCCACCCCCACAATAGTCGTATATTTCGGACACGATGTGGGCACACTGCGCACCGATGTGGAAGTTGATTGTTGGGTGGGGTGGGAGAGGTTGGTTGATGGTCGTCATTTGCGGTGAGCTGCCGGTGCGCGATGAAAGGATTGATTGGTTGAACCTTGGAATTCACTATAGTTGCAGGCTTGCAAAACATCTCATTGTGCCCACAACCGAAGGCAAAAACTGACCTGAATTGGCATAGTATGAGAGTTTTTTTGTGGAGCCCGACGTAATTTAATATCATTGCCGCGGTGTGCGCTGCGCCCTATTACAAGCTTTTAGGTCCTGGCTTATTAGATCTTGACCCTTCCGCTCCCGGTGACGACAGCCCCCGTGGCCTGAGGCCTGACATCGGGCTGAGGACGGCGCTCCGGTCCCATCTACATATGCAAGCGGTACCAACGTGCCGACCCACCCGAGCAGATGGCGCTAACAACAGACAGTCCCAGTGTGCGGCACTGTGTGCTTCGGTAATACTGTTTAGGCCCTTTCATATGCGCTACTACCCTATGCACTACGGCTAAGGACACTCTACTGAGTACCTGAGGACCTGAGTACCTGAGAGTATCCGAGGAGAGTACCTGAGAGTACCTGGGTGTTCCTGTGAGATCTGAGGGTGCCTGAGAGGGGTCTCAGGCCTGAGGGCCTGAGCACCTAGGTGCGTACAAGTATTTCAGTTGAGTACCCCGAGTACTGAGTTCAAAGAGTGTGCGTGAGAGTATTACATTACCGTTACCCCCCCTCATCTGTGTACTATATACAAAGTTAACGAGTGCGTTGAATACGTTGACGCGCTGAGCGGAGCTCCGCGCTGGTTTAGCGGAACGTCGCAAATATAGTGATTAGTGGCTATGGGGCTATGACTCTCTCGTACGCTCGGTAGTACTGCCAACAGGTTTTAAGAGCTATGATACATGACACGCTAGAGGCCTTAAGCTCTTCGTTTTTTAAAACAAGGTTGTTGGTGCGTCTCGGCATCGACTGCCGTACCTTGATTAGCTTTTTTACCGCGGGGGGGCTCTAATCAGCCCACCTATATGAAACTGAACAGAGCATACACGCATCTCTGCATGTGCGTGGGTTTAAGATATAGCGACACTGGCACATACATAAAAGCGGTCATATATATGTACCCTGTGGTGTTTTGCCCATGCCTATAGTGACTATAGTGAAAAGCCTATCGGATACTACGGCACCAAGACAGCGGGCAAGATGCTTGCGCACTGTTGGAAGGATTTGACTACTGAGTACTGACTCACAATGGAAATGGTTCCTCGCTCGGATGTCTACACGCCCTCCGTGTCCACACGCGCTACCTCGGGTATATGGGAACGGACGGCGGGCACCGCAGGGTCCTGACCTCCTGGCGATTCCCTTGGCTCTTTAAGCGGGCTTGACGCTACCAAGCAGCATACGCAAGATGAACAGGTCGGTTTAGGCGTGGCGTTTCCCTATTCCCCATCCTTAAGCTTTGTCAATGATATGGATGCATAGAGAGGTGTATTTTTATAGTGCCTTCATATGGGTGCATATCACCCTTCCTTCCCCCTCGTGTGTGTGGTTTTGGTAGGCTGTCGGAGTACACACGACAAGCATTGTCTGTGCTCCAGATTGACCTGATTAGAAGCGAGAGCGGGGGGATGGGTATACGGAGAATGACATGTATGCATTATACCACAGCACACGAGTCAAGATGATGTCGCCACAGAAATCCGTGCGCTCTGCGCGCAATACAACGCCATTGCAGCCAAGAAGTTATCAAAATTATCCCGATAACACGCGCCGCGGCGGTCGCCCCGGTGGGACCCTTCGATCTGAGAGCATCGATCAGAGGCGAGAGGTGGCCCAGTTCGCCATTTTCTCTTCTTCAAAACCCAAGCCTCTCGCTTGGGGCGAAGCGCTGCGGGGCGGAGTGCTGCGGGGCCCCGCGTGTCTCGGATGAACCGAGAGTACAGCATGGGGCAGTATGGTTGTGGCTAGTTAGTAGGTGGCGGGGGTCAACAGCAGCGGTGGCAAAACACACACGGATGTACTTGGTACACGCAGGGGCGATTGAGAGAGAAACCCGCGGATGCAGGCTGGGGGCAAGTGCACTCATCATATACTGAAGCATTACGGCGAAGTACTAGCGGGGCGCCAGTAGACTTATTTTTGAGTCGGGAGACATGTGAGGCTCTACTGGCGTGGCCTGATGATGACACCCGCGATCGAGAGAGGGATGGGGGGGGGGGGGCACATACGCGATAGTAGCAGCTCCTCTCCTATGTTCCCTGTGGGTGTTTCCACTTGTGTCGGAAGTCACGGCGGTAAGGACGCCGAAGTCAACAGACAGTAGGGCAAGGCTGCGTTCTTGAATTGGCGAGTCATCAAGAGACCTCTCGGACCGCAAAAGGCTATATAATTGAGGACGCCTTATGGGGTTCCGGAGTGTCGGCAGGATGGCCCCAACCGACCGCACTCTAATCCTATATAGCACGGGGAGAGGGGCCAAAGCACACAGGCAGATTGCAGTTCCTGTTGGCGTGGGGCTTCCTGAGGCCTGACGCCTGATGGACGGCGTACTGGGGGCAACCCTTGTACCTACTGCTGACCAACATACTAGTACTTAGTATTATGCATGACTCGTCTCTATCCCTACGCGCGGCGGCACCCGCCTCGCACGAAGCTATCTTAGACTCTGCGTGGGGCACATCATGCATCATGTCCCCGCGTCTTTTTCGCACCCGTTGCGCCTCTCTGTGGCGTGTGGGCGACACGGCAAAGCGACCACATGCTCTGACAATGGCGCTCTGTCCCTCCTACATAATACTGTCAGTCTTCGATGCGTGTGCTAGGTGGTCCCAGTGAGCGCTGCGCCCCAACGGACTGCAGGACAGCAAGACACGGGCAGTGTAGCTGTATAGGGGGGCAGCTGGGGCCTCGCATGTTCCAAGGTGATGTTTCTCTTTCCTCGTCTTTTAACATATGCTTTTGACGCTTGAAGGTTGACATGTGACACCTCTTCCCTAGTAACACAGTGTGTTATCCCTGATCATCGGCCTCACCCAACTTGGATTCCCCGCTCCACTGTAAGCCCGAAGGGGCCACAAGCCGAAGGACAGCCACCTCCGGCGCCGGGCTTTTTGTATATATATATATTCCCCTCTCCTCACACACAGAAAAAAGCACGTTACCCTCTTGTCCACGTTCCCACCACACATCAGTTCCACATACGCTGTGCTTTTTTGGATTTCTTCGCAACTATCCCCGCCTCTTAACCACCCCCCGCCACTACCATGCCACGCACATTACTGTGCGCAACACCACTGTTGACTACACCGCGATCGGTTGTCGGCCTCATCAGCAGTATGGGAGGCTTTCTGTTTGGCTATGACACTGGTCAGGTATATGTGCCCCCTTTTTTTCTTCTTATTCCTGCCTGTGCGTACAAGCTGTAGAGCTGACCCCCCCCGCTTCATTCATTCAGATCTCGGGCATCTCGAACACAAAAGACTTTCTCTACCGGTTTGGCACTGTCACTGAACACCAGAAGGACCCCAGCAACCTCGCCTCTGATGTCTGTGAGGGTGCCATCCAGTGCAAGGCCTCAAACCCCTGGCTCGACGGTCTAATTGTTTCCTTCATGTCGATCGGAACGATGTTTGGTGCCCTGATTGGTGCTTACTTGGCTGACTACTTTGGCCGTCGTCGTGCGATGCAGTACGAGGTGGTGGTCTTCTTTATTGGTATCATCATCCAACTCTGCACGTTTTGGGCCTGGGCTCAATTTGCCGTGGGGCGTCTGATCACTGGTTTGGCCATTGGCGCTCTGTCCTGTGCGTGCCTGTGTACCAGGCCGAGTGTCTTCCGCGCCAGCTGCGCGGCACGCTGGTGGCTACCTACCAATGGGCTATCACGGCCGGGATTCTGATTGCGTATTGCTTTGCGATTGCCTCACGCTGTGCTGGCAGCTGCAACTGGAAAGACATTTATGGCACCACCCCGGGCACTGTCCCTCGGCATACTTCTCATGCAACCCAGTGGCGCGTCCCCGTTGGTCTGGGCATGTTTTTGGTGCTTTCCTTGCGGTCACTATTCAGTTTTGCCCCGAGTCACCTCGTTGGCTTGCACTTCATGGGAGATACGACGAGGCGCGCGAATCGGTCGCCATCGTACGTGGCAAAACGGCAGCCGACAAGGACCCGTATGTCGAGGCAGAGTTTACGAGATCCTCACTATGGCCCAAGAAGAGCGCGACAACAAGGTTACCTGGGCCGAGACGTTCCGGGTGAGAACAAGACGCTTTACCGTACTTTACTGGGCATGGTTTTGCAGATGGGGCAGCAGCTGACAGGCGCCAACTACTTCTTTTACTATGGAACCCAGATCATGGTTCCCGTTGGCGTAACCGACCCCTTTGTCACCCAAATTATCTTTGGCGCGGTCAATTTTGTTTGCACATTGTTTGGGTTGTGGATGCTGGAAGCGGTGGGGCGACGCTTGCCACTCATCTGGGGCGGAGTGTGGTGCAGCGCTTGGCTCATCGTATTTGCCACTGCGGGTGTGGCAGGAAACAAGGCGAATCCGCAGACCGGCATTAAGAAACTTGGCGACCCGCATCTCAGTTCGGGTATCGGCAAACTGATGATTTGCTCGGGCTGCTTCTTTATCTTGGGATACGCAAGTACCTGGGCTCCCGGCATTTGGCTCTTTACCGGCGAAGTATTTGACTCGCGTACACGGGCCCGCCAAGCCTCGCTCGCTACTCTTTCCAACTGGATCTGGAACTTCCTCTTGGCCTTGTTCACTACTCCCATCACCGCCGACATTGGGTTCGCATACGGGTACATCTTTGCCGGTTGCAACCTGGCCAATGCGGTGATTGCCTACTTCTTTGTGTATGAGACAAAGGACTTGAACCTGGAGCAGGTCAACGCTATGTATTGCGACCCCAACTGCCGCGCGTGGACATCGCGCTCCTGGCTCCCCAAGGGCATGTCCTCTCGCGACGATGTGCAGGCCGAGATTGATCGGCAACAGCGCGCCGCCGTCGCTGCTCAGGCGATCGTCGGTGAAGCGGGAAAGGGAAAGACGGAGGGCGATTGGCACGATGGCGCCCTGGCTTCACCGGAAGAGAAGCAGGAGGAAGTTCAGCTCGAGACGACGCATGCGAGTGCTTGAATGACCTATACTTTGCCTTTCGTTCCGTTGTCACTGCCACCTCGCCTCCCCCCTACACCTCCCCTTCCCTCCCCTCCGCGCGCGTTTTCACGGTTACCGTTTTTGTACGCTGTTGCTGGCCTGTTTGTTACGTCCCGCGCCCTATTGGCCGCTTGGGTTTCTTCTTTCTGCGTGTGTGTACGCTGTTGATACCTTCCGTTTATGTTTCCCTCTCCCCACGGTGCTCGCGTGCGATATCTTGGTATAATACGCGTGGTGCTGTTGCGTGCGGGAACCACTCCCTAAATGATCGTTAGCCCATTCCCCTTTATATTAGCTTCTATCATATTCAGATCTTTGGGGATGTACGAGTCGAATCTGGGTAATGGGGTCAGCATTCTCAATATTCAGCTCATATGCAAGGATGTAAGCACTTAAGGAGGAGAATGATGGAGGATGTTGTTCTGAGTAGAGGCACAGGAGGGTATGAGAAGGGTATATATAGGGCCCTATAAGCCCAGGGTTCTGATGGGGAACAGAGAGAGCATTCGGCGGGCAAGATGGGGGATGCTGGTGAAGCCTATCATGCAGGATGGCGTGATTGGGGTATCGCTCCAACAGTAGCAAGTAGATGACCACCGAGAAATAAATAGCAAAAAGAGAACCGATAGAGCAATACAAACGAAGACACCCTATAGTCCCAATGTGTTCCGACTTGCCAAGCCCTCTCCTTAGCTCAGTTGGAAGAGCGTCAGATTGTAATTGGTCACGTGGAATCGCTTCCGCTCTGAATGTCCTGGGTTCGACTCCCAGAGGGGAGAACCTTTTTTATTTCGAGCTCAAGACGGCTGATGGTGTTAGGTGAATGTGGTGCCTGCTTGCCGACTCCAGGGCAGTCCACTGGCCACAGATCCTGGATGGACCGGGGCCAATATCGCCATCGTAATCGCCCATAGCATGGTATGCGCTCCACCTTATTTTAGGTGACTAAGACCAGCTCTTCCTTGTGCCCGACCACTAATTAGTGCCTATACTTCGTCCGCCACCTGGGCCCCGTCATGACTCCCTCATTTCAGGATTGTACAGGCCCCTACTCCCAGTGGCGCTCTCAGACCTTCCTCAGGCACCATGCTGGGCCCAAGACCCATCTCCAAATGGGCACTCGCCGTTACCGGCATCCAGCGCCTGTAGCGAGCCATCACAGAACCTGTCCTTTACTAAGTACCAGTGGCCGCATTTGGAACCAGTATACACATCCTTTCCAAGCCCCGCTCCCTTCTCCAGCACACAGACCGAGGGACGGCAGAAGAGATCATAAGCCAGATCAACGGGCGGATTGCGTCCATAGAGGTATACGTACTGGCTATCACCCTTCCTTCGATGTTTTTGTATAGGCTGCACAAACTTGGCGCAGCTGGGACGAATCTGGGGCTATTGCGGCAACATCCTATCCAACACGTCGTTCGCAAAGACGAGAAGTTAGAAGCTAGTACTAGTCACAGCATTTGCATAAGCGCCGCAGGTGCCTCTAGATGTTGTGCTCAGCTGCATTTCGCTACGCCTTTTCGTTAACCGCATTCGACAAATGCGAGATGTGGTATCATGACTGTAGTTACCTCCCTGGTACCTCGCCTGCCGGTGTTAATACGGTGAGGAGGCCGCGCCTCGACCCCATCGGTGGGCCCACTGCTTGAATGATAGAAGAGGAACACCAGAGGGGCTGTGCGTTATTGATCATGGGAAGGGATAGCCTGCTGACAACTTTCTTCTTTGGCTCCTCTTCCCTTCCCCCACCCTCTCAGGCGCGTCACAGCCAATGCACAATCTCCGCGCCTCACTGGCTGTCCCAAGCCGAGAGGCAGAAACGCCTTGGCAAATTGTAGCACTCATGACTGGGTAATACCAGCGGATATGCTAATTGTGGGAAGATCGTCCTCGAGAGCCATATATCTCTTCTGGAGGGTCGACTCTAGAGCTAAGACAGCAAGTCACTTTTCTGACCCTGTATCGCTTCCAAACAGCCGCACGAGAGCATCAAGCCCTTCCCCTTCAGGACGCAAATATTATTGGCGCGCTTTGGCAGGGTCGTCCGACACTCAGTAGGGGTGAGACTCCGCTGGGAATGACAAGTGAATGATGATAGAGTGCAGAATGTACATGCGAACAGCCCAGAAGGCGACATACGGCGCGGGCAATTCGAAGACAACCGGGTGAGGTAGAGGTGGCAGGCATACGAGGACGAAGGGAACCAAGAGAACCCAAATGAAGAAGGAGGTGACGGAGCAAGCATGATGCCGGGCTGTCTTAGTCCCTTTTCTCAGGAAAAGAGATCAATCGATCGAAAGATCTGACTACATTCGATCTCCGTGGCTGCGCCGGCCTTGGGGGACGCAAGGTGGACGCAACGGTGCCTAGGGAAGCGGCAGGCAGAACGGGGACACTGCACCATTGACAGTCATTCCATCTCGTCGCATCGTCCGAGCCGAGGACGACAATGCCTCCGTTCAGCAGGTCATGCCCATGGAACTCGCCGGCGGGCGGGGTGGAGTGGCGAAGGGACACTTTGGGGGGAAGAATGGTATGCGATGGCACGCGCGCCACGATCTGGGCAGCGGAATGGAGGCACTAATCGAATCGTCCGTTGCATCCGTATCGCTGGCGATGGTGCCGCGCGATCCATCACTCTCCATCGCACTGGGGTGGGAGGTGACGCGGGCCCCACTGGGACTGATGGGCCGGGAAGGGGACCCATTCTCTTCCCCGGTAACATCCAAAGATAGGGAGGCGTCTTCGGTCAAGTCGATCGATTCCTCCAGGGTCGTGTTGGCCCGCAAAGCAGCGACTTGGCAGGGTGAAGGACTTTGCCGCCGTGCCCACATGGCCCTTGGATGGCTCAAAGGCCAACGCTGCTCTGGCGCGCGTTGTCATCTCCTCTACCAACTTGCGGCATCGAAGATTCAGTGTGGCCAACACTGGGTCCTCCGTAAATTGAGCGGTGGATCCTTGGTCCCAGAGCCATGTTCCTCGTCCCATTCACTCCCCGATTCATCAGAGGCAGAGGCTTCCTCGCTTGATTCTTCCCATGACATCTCTTCCCCCAAGGGGCCATCGAGCTTGAACTGGCGCAAGCGGCGCTTGAGCTCACGAATCTCCTGTGCCTGCTGCAACTTGGTCACCTCGAGTGCTTCGTTGATGGTCAAGAGACTGCGGTTAGAGATTTCGAGGTCAGGATCTTGCGATCTTTCTTGGCTTCTTCCTCGAGCTTGAGCGTTGCAGCCTCGGCTTGGCTCCTGCTCGATGACCACCCCGGTCTGGGAGAGTAGAATTGAGCGTCGGCTCGCCCACCTCGGAGACGGCTTCCAGTGCCTGCGCCCCATCACAGCTCAGGGTCAGGGTCTGCATGCTGCGCCCGGTTGGGCATTATATATGCTGCTTACGGGGCTGGAGGGGGCACTACAGGCTCCCCGCCTGCCGCGGAGGGGGTGCTGGCCGCGCTGTTGCTCCTGCTTCGTGGCACGCGCGGAGCAGCTGGATGGCCATTGGAGCCGCTAATGCTGCTGATGCTGCGGGCATGTCCCTGTCCGCCACGAGAGAAGGTGATGTGGTTTGCGTCGGTGCGTGAGGCCGGGCCCAAGGGGCTGGTGGAGATCGCAGCCAGCGGTGGGGAGACGGCGATGAGCGAGGGGTGGACGTGCGCTTGGGCAATGGGCGGGCCAGCGCTGGGAGTGGGAGAGAGGCCTCGGCGAGAGCCGGTCCAGGTGGGAGGGGGATGGGCAACGTTGTTGGTGCTCTGCACCTTGCGCACGGCCGGTCGCGCGGGGGTCGGGCCGGCGCTGACGACGCTCCCGGGGGGGCTGCGAGGCCATAGGCGGGGCGGGTGGAAGCGCCGGGTCGCGGCGCGAGGGGGGGCGGGCCCGGCGTCCGGGAACAGGGCCGACATGTCGACGCGCGCACGCGACGGGGTCTGGGCAGCGACGTTGGCGCGGGGCAGGCGCTTTGGGGCGGTGCGCGCGCTGGCTGGCGAGGGAGTGTGGAAGAGGGGGCCGATGGCGCGGGGCGCGGTGGGGCGGCGCCGTGGCCGGGGGAGGGCGGAGGGAGGGGCTGGTGAGCTGTAGCGCAGGGGAGCGATGGCGGCGCGAGCTGAGCAGAGCGGGGCGAGGTGGGCGGGCGTCGGCGAGTGGCCATGGTCGATGGGGCGCGGGGGGGGGTGTTTGGGTGGAAGGGCTCGGAGCGGCCGTTGCGCCGGACGCGGATGCTGGGGGGGCGTCCGACACGGGCGGAGGAACGGCGACATGCGCACCAGTAAGGCAGTGGCGGCGGGGGAGCCTGAAGGCGGGTGTGCTGGCGGCCGTCTGGCTGCCGCTGGGCTGCGCGGAGAGCAAACTGGGGATTAGCAAGGGGATAGCAGCTGGCAAATCGCCGTGGGCAGTAGCCAGTAGGCACTAGCCACTAGCACCCGGCCCCCCCCGTTGCCCGCCCCACCAGCCACCGCCTCAGCGGGCGGACCCGGCCGCACACTGGCCCTGTGCCGGCGCGCGCACGTGCTGACGTGAACCACACCGGCCGCGCTGCCACTCACGTACTCGGGCCACCCCCACCGCGCTGCCCACCCATTCGTTGCCTGCGCGCGGCCCTCGCCTCACGCGCGCCCGAGCTGGCCAGTTGTTGGCGCCGCCACTCGCCGCCGAGCGGTCAGGCGGACGCACACCTACCACGAATGAGCGGCGGGGGCAGACCAGGCGTCGTAAGTGCGCGCTTTTGCTATCGTCCTTTTTCGCATGCTTGCGGTGCGCGCCTGGGATGCTGTAGCGCGCATACAAGGATGCTACACAGAACTCACACGATATCATCTTGTAGCGCCAGTGCGATCAAGAGCACGTATATATAACCACTACATACAAACACACACACAGTTGTTCAGAGTACGCATGCATAGCCAAGGCAGGACAGAGAGATACTAGAGCAGACGAACACAAGAAAGAAACGTCAGCACAAGGTTTCACATGCACATCCATGACCCACACCGGAAGGTGAGGAGACGAAAGATCAGAAAAGGCAATATAGGTTGGCCGCACCTCGCCGAAGCGATCGGTTCAGGTCTGTGAAAATGATTCATCCTTAAGGAGGATGGGAAGGAGGAAGGAGGCTTACCATTACCAGTAGTGTTCACACATCGAACAAAGCGGAAAGGTCGGTAGTGGTGGTGGTGGAGACGCAACAGACGGAGGCGACGAAGAGAGCAGAATAAATAGTGAGAAAATTTGTTCCTTTTGCAATTTGAAATGAGCAGGTGCTGGCCTCCACCTGTAACCCTAACCAGGCGATCATCCACCTACGTAAGATGATTGTCATGCATCACATACATCATCGGTTTCAATTGTCAGAGGTGAGTATCACACGGTGTCACATGTCACGCATCACACGTCACGCTCGTCACCCCATTTTGGACAATCGATACGCACGGCAGCCTTTAAGCTTCAAACATCCTTTTAGTTGATTGACTCAGGAATCTACAGACCTCCTTCATGAAGGAACCGGGAAAAGACAGGACAGCGACCTGAGGGCCTGAGGCATTGCATGAAGGCGGCGATGAGCGACATTGGACCTGAACGTGTGTTGACCACCAGTGGTCTAGAGCCCATCGGCCTTCAGTGACACGTGGCCCGATGCACACAGTGCACCTCGGGGCAGTGAGTTCCGGACCTTCCACGAGCTTCCATTGGCCTCCAGCCCAGGAGCCTATCAAGGCCCATAGCTCTAGCTCTCCTTAGCTCTTGAATGCCATCTCCATCCCTCATCGCCAGCATCGCTAGCTAGGCCTGTGACAACGTGGTGGTTAGAGGCCCCGGATTTACAGCCACAGGGGAAAAAAGCTACCCCCGACTTTTTTTAGCCCCCAACGAGTTGTGGTGTGTTGCGCCGTGACCACAACAGTGACCACGCTCCAGATGGCCAAAGATAGTGGAGCTGGTCACGAGCACAATAACTAAGTGATTGAAGTATCCACTGAAAGCGATATCAGTCGTGAAGAGATAGCGGTGGGGTGGGGCAAACACAGGATGATGAGACCTGGAGTCCTGATGGTCCTCGAGGGTGATGCAATATCACTGGTGGTGGTGGTGGTCTAAGCCAACCAGCAACGCATGCAGAGGAACAACAAGCAGCGAGTTGCCACCAGGGGCTAAGCTGCGGAACAAGTAAAAACAAGAGAGTTAAAACAACGAAACTCCCAGGCTTGAGGAGGAACTGAAGGGACATTATTGGCCAAAGCACGAGCCACCCGATGGCTCAACACCGACAGGATGGCAAAAGAGGCACTGGAGAAAGGACAAGGCACAGGGGAGGCTGATAGTACTTCTAGTTGTTTTGCCTGCTCACGGTACAGGGACGGTCGAAGGAAGCTGTCTCTCCTTTATCACAACACAGGTGCGAAGGCTGTGTCAAAGGTCAACTCCTGAGACTATAATCTGCCTCTATACGCTAGTAACGCTCGCCAGAGCAGCTTTCAACAGTGTTCTTCGTTGGTTCAGAATCTTCTGTGACATGTGAGACTGGGGTGTGGAGGCGCACCGATGACAGTCAAACAAGGAAGGGTCCTCGCTACGACATCTTCCATGTGCACCACACATGCGTATAACAAACAAGCCTCTAGCGCAGCGAGCATTCTTCCACTGAACGTTCCGCGTTGAGGTCGATCCGAGAATGCGCGCGGGGGGCATGTGCGGCAAGGGTTCCACGTCCTCCGCCTCATCCGCCGATTGGGAGTCGGATCGCGATGGTGATCGTGAAACAACAGCTGGTCCGTCAGATGTTGTGTCCGCCCCCGACATGCTTGTTCGGTCCGTTTCAGGGCTCGGGCCCAGCATTGAGTGCTCCGCCAATGGCACCACCGTGCCTTCCGCCCCCACAACTCATAAGCGGGCATATATCGTGCTAGGAACGCCTCTGTCTGGGCGTCATCCATGCCTCGCCCCGTCTCATTCCGCAGCTTGCGTTCGCCCTCCAACCGCCAATCATGTACATGGCTCCAGGCCGCCTGCGAAGCATCTGCTTCATTGCCTGCCTCCGTGCCGCCCGCTCCCCCACCACAGGCCAGAGCTGGACTAGGGCATCAAGGTACACGCACCAGCGTCGCGCATACGTGGCCAGTGCCTCATCCACTGCCTGCAGTTGTTCCAACGTGTGGTCCAGCACGCGCGCCGTACTCCGCCCGCGTCGGCTTTGCGTTGCGCTTCTTCGTACCACTTTGCCACCCCCGCAGGACCCAGCGGTGCATAGCCGAGACACCACCCCTCAATGAGGAACACGTCCAATTGACGGGGACGGGGCACGATGTGCGGCATTGACGATCGATCGCCCCGACCGTCTAAAGCTCCCTTGTCGTACATGGGCAAGCGCGCCTCCTCGGCGGATTGGATGTAGACTGGGTCGTACGCCTCATCCTCAGCGGCGTCATGGGGTAGCGGAGGTAGGTTGCGCACATTGCGCAGGATTCTCTCGCCGAGCGCCACGTCATGTGTGCCCGGCAGCCCCCGCCCGGCCAGCAATGCGTTGTCCGGTTCGGCTGCCCGCATGCGTGCGAGTATGTCGGCGGGGAGGTACAGATCATCAATGCTCAGCACCGCGACGCGCAGACGGTATCCGCCCGAACTCAGTTCGGCAGCAAGACGGTGGACGAGGGTGCTCTTGCCTGGAAGAAGTGGTACAGCTGGGTCAGCCCCGCCAGCCCATCAGCTAGTCCGACAGACAAGGATCGGTTGCGCACGGCAGAATCGGGGAGAAGAACAGGAACGAAACGGACGCACCACTACCTTGCGGGCCTTGGACACCGACAACGAGGGGGTGGGTACGCGCGCCGGGCGGGCGGAGGGCGAGCTGGGAGAGAACAAAGTTGCGGCACAGCTGCCAGCTACTGACGGGCCACATGGAGAGCATATCGCGCTCGCTGGGCTTGCGGTCAGGCTGTTTGCGCCACGCCATGGCCAGCGCGGCCGTTGGATCGCGCGCCGCACGCGCCATCGTCGTCGTCCGCGTCGTGGTGCTGGGCGGCGTCGGGTGCTTGTCTGCTTCGTGGCCGGGCCAGGCGGGGCGGGGCGGGGGGGGCAGCGCTGATACCGCGCCGGCCGGAGCGGGGAGGCAGGCTGCTTACGTACGTTCCGCCGCCCAGCGTGGGTGAGGTGCAGCTGCGTGGGCGTGGGCGACGGCTGCTTCTGCCCGCTGGCCACGACACTGGCCAGCGCCGCCACGACCGACACCACCGCCAACACCGACGGCATGGTTGCTGTCCTCGCTGCGGTCGGGGTTGCTTCCAGCGACTCCGCCGGGGTCCCGTGCGCGACTGACGGCGCTGGGTCGATGGGAGTTTGGACGTGTGGGGCGGGCGGCTGGCAGGGATGTTATATGATTGCGGCGTCAAAGCTTATAGTCCGGTCGGCGCAAGCAAAGCCCCAGGCCGTCTGCTCTCACATAGCAGAGGTGAGAGGTATGCGATGTCCGCCTGACGCTGGTAGCCAATGCGGCAGCGTGGCCCTTGCCCCGCCGCACCGTCCGCTCCACGCTGGCACGCTGACCGGGTCTATTATGTCCGGGCGGTGGCTGCGTGCCACAGGCCGTCCTCGAGCGAGGCGGCAGCGGCGCACCGCTGGCTGGGGGCGCTGCTGCAGAATGCATCCTGCTGGTTCGTCCCAGGAGAAATGGATGGGGCGGCGCGGTCCACGAGGCGGTCCAAGCGGCGCGGAAGAGGAAGCATGCGATGGCGAGCAAGCGTGCCCTGCTGGCTGGTCGACGGCCACGGTCCGGCCCAATTGAAATGTTGAGGGTGGCGCGTCCTGCTGGGCTCATCGGCTGGAGGCTCGGCTGGGGCGACAGGCGGCCATCGCCTGCTCGGCTCGCTGCCTCCTCCCACCATCGCCCTCGCCATGCATGCTGCCATGGATGTCGACACCGACGCCGATGTCGACGCTGGCGTCCAGCCTCCCGCCGTCACCGACGCCGATGTCCTTGCCGCCCTCGCCCGCGCCGACAGCATCGACCCTGCCACCAAGGTCGCTGCCCTCGACGCTGCTGGCGTCGCGCTGCGCGTGTCCGCGCCCCTCCCTGACGCCCAGGCGCTTCTCGACGCGCTACGCACCTCGCTTCGCGCCGCACACCAGGACGTGGCTGCCACCGCGTTTGCGCTCGTGGCCACCTATGCCACCCGTCTGCGCATCGAGACTGCAGCTGTAGCCGACGAGCCGGGCCTCGTTGCCCATGCCCTCCGCCTCGCCCGCTTCTTCACCCACCACGCCGCCTCGCTTGCTGTTGAACGGCTGGGCGATGCCAAGGTCAAGACCAAAACAGCCGCTTCCGAGGCTGTCCAGGCCCTGGCAGCGCTCGTCGTCGCTCTTCCTCACCCTCCCACCGGCCCTCGGGCAAGTGCACAGGACACTCCGCTGGATGTGTTTGTTGCTACCTACATCGACCAGGCTTTGCACGCCAAAAACCCCCGTATCCGTGAAACCAGCGTGGCTCTTCTTCTATCCATTAAACAGGCTAATTCCTCCTTCCCCATCCGCCCCTTTACGCCCCCCTCGTCACTGCGCTCGCCGATGCCGACGCTAAGGTGCGCGAGGCTGCCAAGGCCGCCATTGTGCCTATTTTCTCTCGCACTGCCCCCTTGGCTCGTGCTGAGCTGCACCGCGAAATGGAGAAGCAGGGAATTAGGAAGCCATTGGTGGAGTCGCTTATGGTTGACCTTGCCTCTGGGGCATCCGCCTCGGGCCCGGGGGACCGGGCTGCGTCCAAGCCCGTCTCGGTGCCACTGATCGCGCTCTGGCGTCAAAGGAGTATACGCCGACGATCGGTCCCCGTGTGGAAAGTCACACTTACATCTCTAGTATGGGCGAGTTGGATCGGATGTTCTTGGTCATGGAACCTCATTTCGAAGGGTTGAGACGGAAAAGAACTGGGGTCCACGCCAGGCTGACATTCTCAAGCTGCGCGGATTGCTCAGCCATGAGCTTCCACCTGATGTACGGCGTGCTTTACCGGCCAACATTCGCCTAATTCAAGACGGAATTGCAAAGACAGTAAGTACCCTTTTGCAGCACTTGCCTTTCCATGCAGATGGCTGACCTTGCGCGTTACTTAGGCGTCTACCTTGCGGACGACTCTAGCGATCCAGTCCATTGCCCTCGTTGAGGAACTTCTGGTAGCCTGAATGACGAGTTGGGCCAGAATGGAGTGGCCGATGTGTTCCTTGCGGCAATGCTGCGGGTCAGTGGAGGTACCAAGAAGATGACGGCCAATGCTGCCCAAACAGCCATTGGCGCACTTTTGCAATGTGTCCCGTTCCGCCCAGGCTACTACCATACGTTACAATTCCTGGTCAATGACAAGAACGTTCAACTCCGCATCGCATTGGCTAGGTACACCAAGCTGCTCCTTTCCACATATCGCCCCGGATCAACAGCGCTGGCCGCCACTGCTGCCAATGGCGCGGGACGGGCCAGGTTCTTGGCCCGGGCCAACCTTGAATCCATGGCTCAAGTGATTGGGAATGAACTGGTAGACTCCAACAAGGACGTTCGAGCTGAAGCCCGCAAATCATTCTGGCTGTTCCATGCCTTGCCTCCCGCACGCAGCGATGCCGAAGCGCTGTTGAACAAGCTTGACCCCAAAACCAAGGGGATATTGATGAATGATCTTTCGGCTCGCGAGGAAGCAGAGGACGAGACAACCCCAGGGAAGCGCGCCCCATCTGTCACCTCCGCAGGCAGTACCATTCGACGTGCCCCCGGCGGCGCAAGTCTCGCTTTGCTTCGGGCCAAGGGGCTGCCTCGGCCCGTATGGCCCAGGAGCGCTCGGGCAAGCCAGTCTCGGAGGCTGCCCCTGCGGAACCAGTGATCCAATGGGACGCAGTGCCTCCTTCACCCTCGGGACACCATGAGATGGTGAGTCCCGAATCCAAGGTGGAGCAATGGCAAAGAGAGATGCCATCCAGCCCCCTTTTAGCGCCCTCGGCCGATGTGTCGATGGAGGAGGCTGCATCCCCACCTGCGCCCGTTCCCAAGGAATTGGTCGCGGCTCCTGGTGTGACACTTGGCATTGAGCCTGCCCCCCCCGCTCCTGAAGGGGACCCCCCTGCAAGGCCAGTGAGTTTTGTCAGCTCGGATGGGGACGACCACACTAATCGTGGCCAGATGCCGGCCACGACACTTACTTCCGCAACCGCACCAAGGAATGAGGCTCTACCTCCTGTGCCCGTGCTGGCGGAAACAGATTTAGGTGGCGCCTTGCCCGAGGGTCAGCTTTGCGGCGGGGACTGGGGACCAGCATTTGCAGCCGTCGCCACAGCCACCGGTACAGGACAAAGCGAGGTCGCACCGTCGCGCTCTGAATGAACTGGAGTCTGTCGAACATTGGCTGCACCGGCTGCGCGAAGGCGAGCCGGACCTCAGGTTGTTCCGCAAGCTGAGCCGTTGGGCATCCTACCCTGCACAGGACGATATGGGCCATTCGCACCCGCTTGCTCAGCACCCCGCGGCTACAGCCGAACTACTGCAGTGTTTGTTTGACTTGGTCCGGGCCAAGGCTAACGTACGTGGCGGCTTTCTTGTGTTGTCGAGGTGCGTGCTAACATTCTTCCTTTTGTTTCTAGGCCAACGCGGCTGAGCCGGCGCTAGCTACGCTGATTGTTCTCCATCGACTGGCTGTGCACCACACGATTGATGCGATCACCCTGTCGGGGCAGCAAGAACAACTGGTTCAGCTAGCGCTTGATTCGACGCTGGCACAAGAACCGTTACGGTACGGTGCACCCTGTGAGGGCATCCTCAGTGCCTGGGCGAGCCAGACCGACTCGGTGCTGTGCTTGCGCACCCTGGTGAGCCACTGCCCATCAGAGGAGGACGATTCGGTGAGCGGAGCGGCGGTACTGAAGCTGGTCCTCCAAGTCTTTGCCAAGCTGCTGGAGCAGATGCCAGCCGAGTGATTGAGGATGAGCTGCCACGTCTGCGCGGACCCCTGCGTGCTGGGCTGCTGCACAAGGCGGCCGATGTTCGTGCGGTGGCTAACGCAACTGTGCTCAGCGCTGCACGGGAGTTGCAGTCGACGACCGAGTTGTTCCGGGTTCTCGATCCGCTTACGCAGAGCCAGCAAGACTTGATCCTCTACTACTTTTCCAAGCGTCGCAGTGGTGGACGCTAAGCGGAGCGCTTTGGTGAAAGTCTCATACGGCTGGTGTCATTTCCCCCCCCCCCCTCCTCTTTCCCCCTATAGGATCGTCGTTTCACCTGATCGTCCCTCCCTTATCCCACAGCTCCCTAGGCGACGAGCATCGAGCCATGTTATGAACGGAGCATGCGCTCTTGTCCAACTGAATGATCGTACGGAAATGGACCAGGACAGGGTATCTGGTGGCACGTAGGCACAGCGGTAGAAAGGCCAACATTGGATAGAACAAATTGCCCAGGCGCTCACGCTCAAGGCTCAGGGCAACGCCAGTGCGGTTTGCATCGCCTCCTCGGCAGCCGACATGCCCAAGTGGGCATTGGGAACGAGGGTGTGCACCGTGGGCGCGCCCTGCTCGGCCTGGTCGCCAGTTCGGGAGGAACGAATCCAGGCAAGGGGGGCAAACGTGCGCGAGGTTACCTCCAGCACACTAGGACTGAGTGCCAGCAACTGGGCATGGCGCGCAGCGACGCCCTCGACGGCCGAGCGGGTATCGAGCACCCGCCGAGCCGTCGTCGCTACAGCTTCGTCCACGTGTGGTGGCGCCGGCTGGCGCAGGCGCACGTTCCATACTTGGTTCGTGGCAGGAGTGTGCACCACGCCACAAGTCAAGCTGCCCATGGCCTGGGCCGTGGCGGCCATCTCGCTGTCCGCCTTGCTTGGCTGGCGGCGTGCAGGTCGTCGAGGAGGCGCAGCGGGGCGAGGGGCGTGCACCAAGGCCTGGGCACAACTTTCCAGGTCGCGCAAGTGTTGGTACACTGTGGTCCGAAGGTTGTCGAAGGACTCGTAGTGCACGTCGTCCTTGGAGCCGTCGGCTTCTTGAGACACGAGCACCACGGCGGTTTGAGCGTACTGGAGGAAGGTAGGGCGGTTAGTTCGTTAGCTCGCTCTCGCTCGGTGGTCACTCCAAATCGGACACGTACCAGAATCACATGCGCCTTGGCCCGGCCGGGCTGATGATGCGAACCCGTAGGCCAACCGCTCAAGGAGAAGCAAGTAAACGGCGGCGCAGCGCTCGGGGCCGGAAGCTGGAGCGAGGGCTCGGCTTCGACCTCGGGCACTGCCATGGTGGAATCCATCGAAACGGGGGGGAGTTCAGATAAGTCCTGGTCGAGGAGGATGCTGGTGCGTGGGCGGGAGCCAGGGGGTGCTCCCATTCGGACTGCTGCCGGGCGGCTCGGCCGAACGGGCCAGGGCTGTGCTTGGTAGTGCCGGTGCGCACCCAAGAGAGGTCAGGGGCGGATCCGGCGTCTCTTGGGTGTTTGGGCAAGCACGGCTCCCGGCTCGATCGGAAGGGGACGGATGCCCCTCGTTTGCCGGCGGCACTGGCGGTGCCGTCCAGGCAGGCCACAAGCGTAAGGCTGCTGAGGCAGTGCCTTTCACAGCGTCCAGCGACCGAGCCGACGCGGTGGTGGCTGCATCCGCCACGGCGGTCGTCAGCGTTGGTGCAGGGTGCGGCGAGACGGACGAACTGGCTGAGCGACCCGAGTCCTCGGCAGCCCCAGAAAGGGAAATGGCAGTGCTCGAAGGCCGACTGGACGAGGGAGCCGGACCGCCAGGAAGGTTCATCGTCAACGGCCACAGGCGCCTGGCAAAGGCTGTCGCAGTGGTACTGCGCGTCGAACGGGGCTGGGAAAGCGCGGCCCGGGCGGCGGCGGCGGCAGCGGCAGCGTCAGCGTCCGCGGCGGAGGCTGCTGCCAACTCGGCTTGGCGCGTCTCCCACGCTTGGTGGCGCGCGCGGTACTCGCGCAACGCCTGCTCCCGTGCCGCCCGATCAGCTGGGGCCGCATCGGCGGCCACAAGAAGATACCAATACTTTTCGCGGACCTGCGCAATCAACAGGCTCGCCACGTATGCCTCATCCCGGCTTGAAAGGTCACTTGCTGAGCCAAGGTAGACGAGCGTGTCCTTATCAAACGCTAGTGCGCCGACGAGGCGGAGCGGCGGTTGCCGGAATCCAAGGCAAATGTCTGCCCCAAGACGACGTAGCCAGAGTGTCCCGCAAGGGGGCGAGCACGTTGGTGTCCGAGTCCGAGTCCGGTTCGGGGGATGAGGACTCGGTGCCGCTCCTGGGATCCGTTCCAACAAGGGAGTAGGGTGGGGGGAAGCCATGCTGAGCGCGGGGGCGAACGCGATGCGTGGTAAAAGGGGAAACAGGAGAGAGACCCGGGTGTTGCAAGGCAAGTTCCAGTGCTGAGACGTGACCCGTGCCCGTCGTTGCGGGTGGGAGGTCGGGCGAGGGAGGGCTGTAGGGGTCAAAATTGGCCGCCCAGGGCGCAAAGAACCCATCGAGCACGCTACTAGGCGCATCATCTGTCAAGGGCCCGTGCAACAGAACCCACCTGTCCCATGCCGAGGCAAATTGGGCAGCGAGCCAGGCATCCGGACGCCAACAGGTGTCGTGCACCCACTTCACTTGGCCTGTACCAGACGTGGGCGATGGTTTGACCCAGCGCGGCACATCGATCGCAACGGCCATCCAGGTGCGCGGGGCAAGCCACAAGCTAAAGGCGCGCTGGCAGGAGGAATGGGTCGAGTAGACCGGGTGCTCGCTAAAACAAGAGTGGTCCGATGCACCGACAGACGTGTCGGGGTGCGGCAGGCGCAGCAGCTCGATCAGCAGGTCGGCCGAACCACGCAGCACGCCGATCTGGGCACGGATCTGGGCCATAGAGGCAGCAACGGGCATTGCAAGCCCATCTTCCGAGCCCGATGGATGGCGGTAATAAAACAGAACGTCAACTGGCGACTCATCGGCTGCCTCGTCCTCGTTCTCGTTCTCCTCGTCCCCGTCCTCCAGTGATGCCGAGGCAGGTTCGGCCGCAAGCGCTTGCGGCGACTCAGGCGGCGATCGTTCGGGAGATGCGCAGCAGGGGATGGCGGGGTGGGGCAACGGGGGCGGGGCGGATGCGGTAGATGGCCATCCAGGCAAGGCGGGCAGGACGAACTGTTCCGGGCGGTGGGGGCTGCGGAGACGGGGGGATGCCATGGCTGGACGGGCGGGGGCTGGTGGGGGTGGGGGTGGGGCGGGTGCTGCTGCTCGGCGGAGCAGCGCCCCAGGGCCAGAGGATGGTGCCCAGACGCGCCAGACTAGCGTCCATGCTCGGCGCCTGGCCTGGCTTTTGGTGTTCGCCACGACCGCCTCCGCCAAGAGAGAGGTGGTGGGGGAGGCGAGCGCGAGGCGGGGGCCCGGGCCGGAAGAGCACGCGCGGCGATCTCGCGCACTCAGTCTGACCCTATCTCTGCCCTCGCCGGCCTGGGCGTGCACGAGCTGCAAACTTTCATTCGTCTGCCATCCACCGCGCCGGCGTTACATTACATGTTGCCCGCTACTTGCTCCTATTTCCTGCCCCTCCACACCATGTCCAAGCAAGGCACAACCCAGTCTGGCTTCCCACAACAATGCTGTTTCTCGTCAAGGAACAACCCAGCCAGCCGCACAAGATAGGCGTTTAGTCGAACAGACCAAAGCCCATGTCGTCGTCAGACTCCTCCTCCTCCTCCTTCTTCTCCTCGGCAGGGGCAGCAGCCTCGGCGGCGCCGCCAGCAGCAGCAGCCGGGGGGCCGCGACGGCGAACGCCTCCGGGTTGGCGAGGTACTCCTTGGCCTGAGCGGCGCCCTCAAAGTCAATCTCGGTCGCCAAAGCAATGGCGATGAGGTCCTTGTAGGTGTTGACGAGCGAGTGGGTAACCGAGACGATCGTAGGGTAGTTGATCGCGAGCGAGATGGAAGCGATCTGGCGCACACCAGCCAGGAACGAGGCCACAAGGTCCTCCTCCTTGACGTCAGCACCGAGTTGTCAAACACGTTGCCGTTGTCGTAGATCGAGGTGACGCTCATACCGTAGGTGAAGGGCGAGATGTTAAGCATGTTGAGCAGCGTCGCCTCCGAAGTGCCGACACGCGTGCCACCCTCAACCACACGCACGTCCGACACAATCTCAATGGTACCACGGGCAATCTTGGTGGGGATGTTAAGCGCCTGGAAGAACGAGGTCTTGCCGGGCTCCATACCAGTGTTGCCGGCCTTGACAACCACATCGGCGGGCGCAAAGGCACCAGCACGAGCGGGGGCAGCGACACGGTTCTCCAGGATCAGGTCGCGAACCTCCTTCAGGTCGTCGTTGGTGAAGACAAACCCAATGTTGCCGCGGACAGCGGGCAGGATCTTCTCGTACTGCGGCTTCTCGCCAAGAATCTGGCGAATGGCACGGCGGGCCATGGTGTTCTTGCCCATCAGCACGACCGCCTTGCCGCGGAGAGCAGCACGAATCTGGTGCATCTGCTGCGAACCGACATTGTCCACGTTGACAAAGAAGATCGATTGGTAAGCCTCAAGCAGCTCGTTGAGCTTGGTAAACCAAGCTTCCTTCTGACCACGAGTAGCGCCCATGTTTACGGTTGTTGTTGCGAGGAAGAAATCAAGATACTAGGAGCAAGGGAAAAGAGCCACCGATGATTTCGGAGAATCAGGGGACGTTTACTGAGCGCATCCAAGCAGGTCAGTTGGTCTGGAACACGGGAGAGACGATAGACAGGGTTGCCCAGCAAGATTCGAGTACTTACAGGCTCTTTCGAAGAGGGTGGGGATGGAGAAGAGGGATGCCCAGGCCAAGCTGCCGCGTCCAACTAGGCTTGTCGAGACGCCCCAGCCGTGCCGCGAGGGGGCCAGATGGGCGTGGGCAGCACCAGCCGACTGTCATCGCAGGGATGCAACCCTAGATAATCATAGGGTTGTTGCCGCCGGCTTCAGCATAGGGGCAGTTTGGATCGGTGTGCTTTTTCATTTTCCTCCGCCCACATGGGAGCCTTTGCTGTATTTATTTGACGGGCTTTGCCCGTTCTCTTGTGTCTTTTCTCCACAACCTTTGAGGAAGCGACCCACACTAGGTTCGCGAGAAGGTAGTGTGCGTACTATCTCCCCCCTCTAAAGCCTGAAGCTCCTCCCCCCTTTTTTTCTTCGTTCTACTGACACCGCCTTTCTCGCGTAGCAAGCAAGATGCAGATCTTCGTCAAGACCCTGACGGGGAAGACGATTACCCTTGAGGTGGAGTCTGGCGACACCATCGACAATGTCAAGGCCAAGATTCAGGACAAGGAGGGCATTCCCCCTGACCAGCAGCGCCTGATCTTTGCTGGCAAGCAGCTGGAGGACGGCCGCACTCTTTCGGACTACAACATCCAGAAGGAGTCGACGCTTCACCTTGTGCTTCGCCTGCGTGGTGGCGCCAAGAAGCGCAAAAAGAAGGTGTACACCACCCCCAAGAAGATTAAGCACAAGCACAAGAAGGTCAAGATGTCGACCCTCAAGTACTACAAGGTTGACTCGGAGGGCAAGATCCAGCGTCTCCGTCGCGAGTGCCCCAGCCCCACGTGCGGCCCGGTATCTTCATGTCGTACCACAAGCAGGCCTCGGGCGTGCGCCAGTACTGCGGCAAGTGCCACCTCACTTTCCTCCTCGACCAGGAGTAAACCCGAGCCGTTGTGCTTGACCGTTTCTGGAATCCTATTCTTCCACCCCCTTTCTTCTTGACGTGCTAGACATAGTAGAAAGGCGGCCAGCACAGTCTTTTGTGGGTTGGTTGGTTAGCAGAATGTACATGACCCCAACATGGCGAGAAGTGCGTGGCAACCTGGCCCACGTGAAATGCTGAGCAGGGTGCGTTCGGCATCAGTGCATTAGCCTTTAGCATTTGGCACCGCGGAAGGAATGAACAGTTCAACAAGCGCGTGCCGCGTGGAACAGGCAAGGTGGGGATGCTGGCGTACTGGCAGGAGGCAGTCAGTACTCAATATGCGCCGTCTGCGCTGGCTGAGCAGAACGCCGCGGGCCACGCTGGCCAGGGTGCGCAGCACAGCTCCTGCCCTGCCACCACCTCTGCCCTTCCCCCCACCGCCTGGCCCAGCATGCGTGGCTTCACCAAGGCCATCGCGCGTGCGCCGCACATGCTCTCCTCTGGCTTTGGCAGCACCCAAAAGCCTGCCGACGCCGAGTTTGATGCGCTGGCCAAACGGTTTGGCGAGCTGGAGGGGGCTACTCTGCGTCTGCGCAAGGACGCGGCTTCTTACTACGAAAGTGTGCAGAACATGCTCACGTCCGAGATTGCGTTTGGAGAGGGCTTTTCCACGATGTGTGCGCCGCTTGGCAGCGAGGGAGGCGACTTGGCCGACGCCTACCCCCAAGCGCTCAAGTCGCTGGAACAGTTGCCTGCCTACCGGACCCTCCTGACTGAGCTGCAGGAGACCTTGACGCCCGAGGTGGAATTGCTCGAGACGCGAATCATCTACCCGCTCCGGGATCTCAAGGCGGCTGTGCAAGCCATCCGCAAAAACATTACCAAGCGCAACCACAAGCTGGTCGACTTGGAGCGCCACACCGCGTCCTATAACAAGGTGAAGGACAAGGAGGTCAAGTCCAGCCGCGATGAGTCCCACCTGTCCAAGGCGGAGCAGGAGTATGAGGTGGCCAAGGCGGACTATGAATACTTTACCAATGCGCTCAAGGATGAGCTGCCCAAGTTCTTTGTCTTGGCGGTCAAGCTGATGGCGCCGCTCTGGCATACCTTGTACTACCTCCAGCTCAACATTTTTTACCTCTCCTTCAAGGCCATTCAACGTTTCGCCGAGGATAAGGTGGTGATCAATATCAAGCTGGCGCAGGTCAAGTCGGATTACACTGCGGCATTGGGAGATGCGGGCAAGCAGATTGACGACTTGACTCTGCACAAACCACCTTTATCTAGCGCGCAAATTCTCCAAGCTGCCGGTCGCGGGCCCCAGACAAACGAAGAGCAGGCTGACCCGCCTTCGGTGGGCCCGAGGAGCCGGAAAAGGAGAAGGAGAAGGCCGGGCTGGAAGCCGACTTGCCGCCCTACGTCATTGCCCTCTTTGACTTTACAGCCCAGGCCGAAGGCGACCTTTCTTTTGCCGCCGGTGACAAGATTGAGCTCGTCTCCCGCACTGATTCACGAGAAGATTGGTGGACCGGGAAAGTAAATGGCATCCAAGGCGTCTTTCCGGGCAACTACTCTAGGGATCCTTGAACTGGCATGCTGCAATGATACTGGGACCCCCCCAAAAAGGGCGCTGGCGCCTTGCCTCCCAGTCTCGATGCGTGTGGGACCCACACGTTACTCATCTGCTAATCGGACGCACCTCTGCTCACCCCCTCTTCTTTCCTTGGGTGCATATAGGCATAGGACATGCGGCCCCGCTCTATGTAGCTGGGGAACGGGTGATAGGCTGTTTCGTACATCTGGGGAGCGGAGAGATCATCTTTAGGTGCTGCTCGACGCTCATCAACCGGCAAGCAACAATGGTTGGAGGGGTAGGTGGTTAGGAGGCAACAAGATTGTTTTTTACATTGTGGTCGCTGATGCAGGAAGCGTGCCCGATTATGAGGAGACCTAAGAGTCGTGATGGTCCTCGGCGGCGATGCAGTCGCACTAGTGGTGGTCAAAACCAACCAACCAGACCTACAAAGGAACATGCAAGAAGACATTCGTCACCAGGGGTTCTATAGGCTGCGGAGCAAGGAACCCGCAAGTGAGAAAACAACGGAACTCTGGGCCTACAAACACACGAGCCACCCGGTGCCTCTCAACCCACTACGCCTGCGGCGCATTCCGAGCGATGCGACCAACTGACCAACCTGCAGTGGGCTGTTGTTGCGGCCGGACGCCGGAGATGGGTCAACGTGTCAACTTGACATGACATCTGTCCACGTTGAATAACCCAGCAACTGCGCGCCGCCCAAGCCGAGAGAGCAGGGTGAGATGGATAATCGATGAAGAAAGACTGGGGTGTGAAATTTGGGGGGGGTCGCTCCGGAGGGGCCGAATGCGGGCTGGGATGGTCGATGGGGAAGGAGGCGGACGCGAGGCGGACGTGCCCACAGGTTCTGCCATTTGGGCAGCACCAGAGTCCAAGCCGCTTCGGGGTGGCGGGTGTGACGGTGACTGTGCTGGGAGGCGGGGCTGGGTGGCAAGGCACCCTCGGAATCCGACACTTGCGCTATGCCCCAAGCGCTGGCCAGCCGCCCTCGCTCGCCGCAGGCCCTCGGGAGCTGCACGGGGGGGCTGACATAATCGGCTGCGTGGGCGGCGTTTGGCTGCTCCCACTAGCCACTCGTCCCTCAGCCAGCGCCGCGCCGGAGGCCGCAGGACTGCGGTGATGCGTTGACGGGTGACGAGCGACAGTCGCGTGACGGCTGTGGCGGCGCGCAAGCGGCAGCAGGCGGGAGCAGGCGGGAGCAGGTGGCAGCCTGTGTAGAAAAGCGCGCAGTAGGCCCCCCGTGCCGATCAGGGCCGCTTGCTTGGCGCCCAGCAGCAGCGGAATGGGAGCGCATGCATGCAGGATGGCTGATGCATGGAGCGTGATACTGATGCATGATGCATGATGAGAGCCAGGCAGTGGGCTGCCCCCCCATGCGCCGTTGCACGTTGTGCGGTGTGGCGCATTGGGGGATCGGAGAGGCACACCGGACAGGGACACCGGACACCGGCGAGGGCAGTAGGGTTGCAGCGCGGCGCACACTAGCGTGGGGCTGGTGCATGACGCATGATGCATGGTGCCTCCCACATCGCACCACGCCAGCGCCACGCGCTTGCCGCTGCCAGGCGCGGGGCGTTACGGTGGCCGCTCGAGGGCAGCGATGTGACATGACGTGTGACATGTGACAGGTGTGTGTGATGGGGCCGCGTGTGGCATTGGGCGCGTGGATGCAGGTGACGTGCCACTGTGACATGTCGTGTGATGTGCGACGGGTGGGGCGGAGGGGCGATGTGGTGAGGTCACCGGCCAGGTACGGGTCACGCGTCGCTGGTGGCTGCCTGGTGCCGCGCGCCGCGGCGTCGGCAGCAGTGCGGCGTACTGCGTGGGGGGGTGGGCGTGGTGTGCTGGCTCTGGTCTGGTGCCTGCGGCTGGACACGGGCGCCCGGCGAGGCGGCGACCCGGCGTGCTATAGCATTCGTCATTGCCGCTGCCCCGCCGCCGTCGCCAACATCGTCGCCGTCGTCTTCGGCGCTGCTGCTGGCGGTGGTGTTGGTGCTGCTCCTGCGTCTGCGCTGCGTCTGTTCCTGTGTCTGCTCCTGCGCCTGCTCCTGCGCCTGCTCCTCTGCCTGCCCGCGTCCGTGCCAGCCCCCCCCTCCACCCCCCTCGGCCTCCCTCGCCATGCAGGCGCACGCGCCCAACCTGCCTTCCCCCGACACGCAGGGCGCCGCGCTGGCCCCTCACGCGCCGGCCCACCGTGCCCTCGCCCCCGCCCGCGTCCCCCCTGCCCTCGTCCTCCACCGCACGCCTCATCCTCCAGCTGGAGCGTGGCCTGGGCGTAGCCTTCCAACCACCGCCGTCATCGCCACTGCCTGCATCGGCCCCCGCCTCCACCTCGGCTGCCACGTCGCCGGCGCGTCCTGACCCTCGTATGCCCCTCCCCGCCTTTCGGCCTCTGCGATGCGTGATACTTTACCCTGTGCCTCTGCCTTTGTCTCTGCCTCCCCTCCCGCTCCCGCCTCCGCCTCCGCCTCCGACCCCGCCCCCCGCCATGGCCCCCGACATGGCCAGCAGCACGTCCGAGTTGTCTTCCCTGGACCATGCCCTGGCACCCCGTGCTACCACCCCCCGAAGCAACAGCCGCGTCGGAGACCGCCCCGCCCGAGCAGCCCGGCTCCGTCCGACACCAGCCTCCGGTCTCCGTCCCTGTACCACACCCCCCGCGCGATCTTCGGCATCCGCACGACCCCTATCTTCCTTCGTCCGCCACCCATCCGATGCTTACCCCACTTCCCTCGGATCCACAACGGCCAGCGACGCCCAACCGCTCGCGCCCTCTTTCGCCCTCCTCCTTGATGGTCATGTCCAACTCGTTGCCATCCTTCTCCTCAACCCCTCCCAATTCGGGCTTGCGGCCTGGTTCGTCGGCCCAGAGCTACCGCACCGATTTGCCCTCAGGGTCTTCGACATTTTTGGTGCCCATGCTCACCACCTCGTCGCCCGAGATGGAGAGACCATCTCCCGTTCCTCCCCATCCCACCGGCTCCTGGCTTGCACCTTCGTTGCCCAGCCAGTCCGCGAGACGGTCCGAGTCCAGTCCGAAACCAAGGCCCGAATCCCCCTCTCATCTTGTTGTTCAGAGACGTGCAGCGACAGAAAATGATGCTCTGCAGTCATCTGCGCCCTGGGTTAATCCAGCCCCAGGGTCGTCCAACGGACATGCTCACACCCATCCAGGCGATTCTTCCTCGTTTGGCCAGCACGTTCCTCCCCATGTTTACGCTGCTTCGACCAGCAACGGCCACCCTTCCTCGAACGATACTCTTGTTCCCACAGGAAGCAACGGGCCTAGCGATCCAAGTGGCTCCGGCCCGCGTCTCCCTCTCTGATTCCACCGATGGGACCGGGGAAGGCGCCTCAGGGCGACGCCGGGACCGAGACGATGAGAATGGTCGCGATCCCTCCCGCAACAAGCCTCGCACCAAATCCGCTGGGCGGGTCACTTACTGTGCCGGTTGCGGCAAGCGGATGAGCGGGCAGTTTGTACGGGCATTGGGCACCGTATACCATTACGACTGTTTTTGCTGTCGCGACTGTGGAGTGAATGTAGCGTCCAAATTTTTCCCCAACGACCCGAACAAGACGGGGGAACGGTATGCGCTGTGCGAGCGCGATTATTTCCGTCGCTTGGAACTGATCTGCGCCAAGTGTGGCAACGCTCTCCGCGGCTCCTACATTACTGCGCTCAACCAAAAGTTCCACATTGAGCACTTTACCTGCTCGTTGTGTGATGTCGTTTTTGGTCCGCAAGATGCCTACTATGAGCATGATAAAAAGGTCTACTGCCACTTTCACTACTCGACACGCTTTGCCGTCGCCTGTGAGGGGTGCAAGACTGCCATCCTGCGCCAGTTTGTTGAATTTGGCCGCAACGGCCACACCGAGACTTGGCACCCCGAGTGCTACATGATCAACAAGTATGTTACCTTCTTTCATCTCTTTTTTTTTTTCACGGACAGACAGGTTAGCTAACCCAGGTGCATTGTATCTTAGTTTTGGAACGTCAAACTTTCCCCTGACGATGAGGATTCCCCCGGGTCGGGCCAGATCGAACCGAAAAGGGAGGCGGGAGAGGGATCTGCTCTTGCGATTATGTCCAATGAGGATGAACCGAAAGACACGACGGATTCCGGTATGAATCCGGCTGTGTTGCAGCGAGCGCTCAAACTCGAGACGCTCGAGACCCCCGAGTCTCTCAAGGCCAAGCAAAAGGCAATGGAGGAGCGAGTGTTGCGGGTGTGGAATGTGCTCTCGGGTTTTGAGGAGTCTTCGGCTTCATGCATCGCCAACATGCAGCGTTTGGTCGCCGCGGGCAATTATCTGGGCGGGATCAACATGGCGGACAAATTTGTCTTCCACGTCGAGGTGCTTTTTGCTGCGATCGATAAGCTAGAGAGCGCTCCCGCGAGGTCAACCCCCCTTCGCAAGATGAGGATCCGACTGCGTACCAGTCTGGTGACGGTGCCCCGGCGCTCTCCCGGCCCCTGGGACGAGCTCAAGCACCGCCCAAGCCTGCGTGGCTGGTTCCGCTGCGCGATGCTCGTATGCCTGCAAAAGAATCGTCAACTTTTCAGCATTCTCTCTCGCCCTCCCCAGCACGCAAACGGCTTCTTCGCCTCCTCCGATTGCTGCGGGGGGCATCACAACCCCGCCTTCTTCCACCTTGGCGCACGAGCTGGTACCCCACATAACGGGTATGGCCCAGTGCCTTAAGATCTTGATTCGTCTTGCGCTCATGGGTGCCGTGCATCTGCGGGACAATGCGGTGTTTGACAAGTTCCTTAACCAACTCGTATGTCTCGAACAGTTTGGACGCACGACGGAGGTGCCCCCAAAGAGACGGAGGGACAGGACATTGGCTGTGGCTACACGACCATTCCGCGCGACATGCCATGGCGTCTTACCCCCGGTTCGGCTGCCTCTTCCTCCAAATCCCGCTCGGGATCTGCCTCGACGGACCTATGTGCCTTTTGTCACCAAACAGTGGAGGAAGAGTGTTTTGCGCTCAACAACAAAACTCGCTGGCACTTGTGCTGCTTCCGCTGTGACAAGTGCACCCGCCCTACCACAGGCTGGCTGCCCAAGAAGGACCGAGGGGATCGGCCTGCCCCCCGGCAGCAGGTCCTACGCCACCCCATCCCACTGCGGCACAGGCGTCCGAGTTGCGCATCACGCCTTTACCAAATCGATCGACGGTGCCCAGACGCTTGGCCCATCGACCAGTTTGGAGTGGAGACGCGCCGCTGGACCTCCAAGCCCACCGCAGCGTCCGATCCAAGTCCGCTTCCCCAAGAAGATACCATCTTGCCTCCTCCACCTGCAGGACAGGGAGCGTCGCCTTCGTCCAAGCCGGCACACGGCACGAGCTACGTGCCGTTGTGTGCCGAATGTGAACGGATCACAGGCACGCTACGACGCGAGGCGTGATCCGCATCACACGCTTGGAACAGTACACCTTTTTGCTTCGGGTTGCTTTGATGCGCCTGTTTTATCAGCTGAAGCGGCGTGGGATGATCTACTGGCCGCCCGTACGGGATGCCTTGACCGGACCCGGCTCTACCGCCAGTTCCGTGACGCTTGGTACTTCGCAAGAGCAGGCATCAAGGGAGCTGCTTGCGCCGGGTGTGGGTGCGGGTGCAGATGCGGGTGCACTGACGCGATCGTCGACGGTAGTCAGCGCAGTGTCGACCAATTCAATCGAGGGCCACATGCGCCGGCGTACGGCGCGGTCCAACTTGTCGCTCGATCGCAAGGTCGACTCCAAGGCAAAGGTGCCTCATATTTCGACAGTGGTACGAGGGCCTAGCGGCAAGACGACTGGGGTGGCAACAGGCACACCCAATGCCCTTCCCAGTCCCCAGCCGCCTGCCATTGAGATGACGGGGGCCGGTGGGGACTACTTTTCCCAGCCGACCGCTTCGGGCCCGACCCGGCCCCCGCTTTCGTTGGGCCAGGGACGAGAGAGGCTGCTGCCCTCGCCGGGTGCCGGACTGGGCGGCAGGAGTGGATTGTCTGGCGATCGCTCCACCTCGGCCGATCGGGTGGACAAGCTCCTTCCTCGTCCCCCATCTGACTCGTCGCAGCCTCAACGTCCGACCTGGCGTCGAGCCAATACCGAAGTCCAAATCCAAGAGGACACGGTAGCCGACCCCCAGGGCCTCGAACCCCCCGAGGCGCCGATGAACTTGGACGACGTGACGAACCAGTTGGACGTGGCCGGAACAGGATGCCGACATGCCGTTCATTGCTTCGCTTGCGCCGACCAGCGCTTGGTCATCAAGTGCATGGCGCTTGCCTGCCTGATCACCAACTGGGCATTTCCATGCCCCCCCGCCGCCCACCCACCAAGTCCTTCTCGGCCGACGCGGCCGACGGTAAGGATTGGCCGGGGAGCACGACAAGTCGGCAGCGGAAGAACGTTGCCAAGTGGTGTGGCTACGCCCGAGCTCCGTGCCCAGGTGAACCTCGAAGAATTCTTCTCGTCCGAGGACTTTTTGCTAGAATCCTCCGAACCACGCAAGGGCAACTTTTGGGGCAAACTTTTCCAAAAGCCCAAGACCAACCACAAGCGCGGCGGGGTGCCATCTTTGGCGTTCCCCTTCCGACCCTGATCACCAACCACGGCACCGAAACCATGTCGACATCGACCGGGGTCTACATTAAGATCCCCAGCTTGCTGAACGAATTATCAGAGCGATGCGCTACCTAGGTATGTGTGTGCTGTGTTTGGGATGGATTTGGATCCGAGTTTCTGACCGTGCGTGCTGTGCAACAGATCCAAGCATTGAAGGCATCTTCCGCAAAAACGGCAACATTCGCAAACTCAAGGAAGTAGCTGACCTGGTGGACCGGGGGGGTCCGTTCGAGTCCCGGATGCTGGATGACAATGTGATTCAGTTGGCCGCGTTCCTCAAACGGTTCCTGCGCGAACTGCCCGATCCGCTGCTCACTTTCCGTCTCTATCCCCTCTACATGGCCGCTCAAGAGATGGAGAACAAAAAGGAGCGCATCCGTGCCCTGCGGTACATCAGCCTCCTTCTGCCCGCCGCGCACCGGGACACGATGGAGGAACTGTTTACGTTTATCAAGTGGGTAGCCAACTTTGAGAAAATTGATGGCGAGTCGGGATCGCGGATGGATTTGATCAATTTGGCCACCGTGTTGGGCCCCAACTTACTCTATGCCGCCGCACCACCACCGCACCCGAAGACCGGTCCACGGCGCTGCCCGCCAACGATGTGGTGCTTGCCATCTTGCAGCACCAAGAACTCTTCTGGGTTGTGCCCAAGGAGTTTAAGGCGCCGCTGGAGGATACCGAGTTACTGGGCCTAGCCGTGACGGGCAGTGCGCGGGACGTGGTACGCAAGTGCATGGAAAAGTACCTGGTGCCCGTTGACCCAGCTAGTGTGGGCCTCGCCCCCACCTCCACCTCCTCCACTTCCTCCACCACCACCTTAGTCCTGCCGTCCCCTGGTGCGGGGCTGAGGAGGTCGGTATCCAACTCGGGCGAATGCGGGGCAAGACCGTCGCTTCGTCCAATCCAAGCTATCCAGGTCGCTCTGTCGGGCACCAGTCCACCAGCTCGCTCTTGCCTGGCCAACCCCATGCACAGGCATCGTACCCCCCACTGGTACCACCGGGTCCAACTGGTTACGCAGTTTCGTCCCCTCTGCCTTGCCTCCCGAACCTCACTCGGGGCTGCAGCCCTCTAGCAGTGGCCAGACGTTGGCCCCGCCCAGCTATGCCGACATGGCAACGTCCCACTCGTCTCCGGGCGGGTCGGTGCAAAGTGCGGGAGCTAACTTGGCAGCTAGTATTGTGACCTTGCACCAGGCTGGCCTCTCCTCGCCCAATGTGCGCCAGTTGCACCCTTCGTCCTCCGCCACGACCCTGAGCCAAGGCGCGAGTGCGAGCGGAGGCAGCGCACCGAGCGGCGAACGAGGAGGGCAGCGTACATGTTCCCCCCTCTGCCTCCTGGGCCCACACGGCAAGGATCGTCGGGCTCAGGTCCTCGTATTCACCCCGCTGAACCGTATCGCGTACGCAGCACCAGCCCTGTAGCCGGGGCCCGGACGCATTCCCCCGGTCCCGCCTCCGTCTCTTCGCATGGCCACTCGGGCCACGGCCACATCTCACCCACCCCAACGGGCATGGGCGCTGCGACTGTCGGGGCCGAGATTGGGACGAGTACTGGCCCAGATCTTCCACCGCCCCCACCTCTCCTACTCCGGCTCCTGCTCCGGCCCAAGGGGCCGGACTGGTGCTCATGCCGGGCAGCCTTGTACCCGGCGCGCTCGTCAGCTCGGCCCAGGCTGCCTCCCCCATGGCGGGCGGTGCGAGCCACGCCGGTCCAGTTGGACCGCCGCCCCCCGCTCCGTACGCGTACACGGCCAACGCGCCGTACGGGCTGCAGGGCAACTATGCAGGTATCGGGGTGGGGATGGGGGTCAAGGCGCACCCTAGCCAGTCCCCTTCGCCGCGGATCGGTGCGGGCGGTGCCTTCGTCGATTGGCGTGCCTGCGTCGCCCTCACGGCCGGTTAGTGCGCAGCGCCTCCACCCGCGCGGAGGCGGTGTCTAGGCCGAGGGCGGCGCACTCTGGCGCGCTGGAATAGACCTGGGGCGGGCATGACGAGAACGTTGGAGCGGGAGATGGGACTGGAAGCTAGGGATGCTTGACTGGTGGCCTGCGGCGCTCCTTGTTGGCGCTAGCCCTCGCCCTGGACTGGATTCAATCGCAACCCATATCAACCAGCCCTTGGACCGACGCGGAAGAGACAGAGGATGCCGATGAATCAAGTGGTATACCAGTCTGCCGATCCTGCCCCGACGCTGGCACCTTGGCTGAGGACGAACACATTGGCCCACAGCCTCCGATCTTCTGACGCCGAAACACGCACCAGCTTGTCGCTGGCAGCCACGTCGACTAATGCGCTCGATACGCAATCCTTCCACCAAGAGCACATTTCCTGGTCCCATGTTGGCGACAAGATCCTGATCACCTGGAGATTACCGCGACCTAGACACGCTCTCTTCACTCTCTACCGCCGCAACAGCGTCGTGTCCTTTGCTCGGTGACTTGATGCGCGTTCCCTTTCTGGCCCGTTATGCATCGCCAGCTACCGTATGCTTTCCAACGCATCTCCCCCGCCCGACCTCTCGATCGAACCACAGGGTGGATCTTGCAGTGAGCAAGACATTATCAACCACCGCCTTGCACCCGAGGCCAAGGCGCCCACCGGAGATAGGTCGACCTTTCCTCTTCCCAATCAAGTGTGGTTTGGTGCTGATTTCGGCGCCACGCTCTAGGGATCGCATCACCGCTTTGCCCCCGCACATTTCCAATGCGACCACCCGCAAAGACTCGCGTACCCCACGCCCTCCCCCCGCACAGCCGCGATAACCCCCCGGCTTCATTCCAACGACGTCCCGGCCGCGCCAGTTAGCTGTCCCGTCCCCGCGTCCCGCGTCCCGCTCCCGGCCCCCTTTCCCCTCGGCCTTCCGTTTTGTCTCGTCGTGTGGGCTCCTCTCCTTTTGGTTCGCCCAGTTTGCCAGCAACGCACCCTGCGGCGAGCAACTCGTGCTTGAGTCATCCCCTCGCTTATTATGTGTTGGAGTAGAATGGGTGCTTGTTGGCTTCCGACACCCAGAACCCCAACCACGTCCTTTTGCTATCCCATATCACTATGGCCCGTGGCAGTGCATAGCTCTCGGATGTAAGCAACAAAAAGCCATAGCTCGTGAGCGGCTCCCATCATCTACATGATTCTGTCCCCCGAAATCAAGTGGCAAAAGAATGGGGGAACATTGGGAGGACAGAGAAAAGGGGTATCATCAAAACGAAAGGAACCGACAAGCACACTAGTAAACAGGATAAAAGAGTAGGGCAATGGGGGAGGCAGGGGGGGGGGGGTGGAAGGAAACAAGGGGGTGTAAGGGGATAGGGACAACGGAGTGGGGCCAAACGGGGGCCAAGGTGAGGGATGGCGGAGCGGCTCACTTGTCCTCGTTGACGGGGGAAGCTGCTGAGCCAGGCGCGCGTTCACGTTGCTGACCCGATGGCTCGGCGGAAACGCTGTCTCGGGGCGCAGGCCTGCGCCGGGTCGACTTGCGACAAGGATTGTTGACGATCGCTCGATACAGTTTGCTCGACTGGAATGTCCAACCCGGTGGAATGTTGTACGGAAACACGTGGGTCAAAAGTTGCTCTGCCGTCGGCCGCGTTTCCGGATCAATGACATGACAGTTGGCCAAAAAGTTCTTGGCCGCCGGGGACATTTGCACCCATTCGGGCACCGGCGGGGGCGATTGAGAATAACCAACCTATGCATCACGTCAGTCAAACATTCGTACGCCAGCAAGAGGTTCACGAGGTCCCAACAAAACAACGTACCTGAAACAGGACTTGTGGGATCTCATGATCCGGCCACGGCCGCTTGCCCGCAAGCATCTCAAGCACCACGCACCCGAGGCTCCATATGTCAACTTTGGCCGAGTACCCTTGTGATGGCACGCTAAGGGCCTCGGGAGCCATCCAGGGGATAGTGCCTTTGACGGACCTGCCGGCACCGTTGTTCGAACGGTGAACTGTGCCAAAGTCAGAAATTTTGCAAATGCCGTCATAGTCGACCAGGATATTGTCAGCTTTGATGTCGCGATGAATGAGACCGTTTTGGTGAAGATATTTGAGCCCATCAAGGATCTGGTGTGTAAAGTAAGCAACAGTTGGTTCCTCCAACATGCCATGGTTGCGCAAGCACGAACCAATCGACCCGCCGGGCACGTATTCGAGGAAAATTGAGAGGAAGCCGTTTGAGCGCTCAAAACCAAGGTAGGCCACGATGTTAGGGTGTTCCAACACCTTGAGCGTCTCAATCTCCGACTCGAGGGAATTGACCAAGATTTTGCTATCGGACTTTGCCAAGTCTGACGGGTCGATGGAAGCTCGACTTGCTTCACCGCCAACACATCGCCCGTCGTCACGTTCATTGCGTGATACACGTGGCCGAAGCTGCCGCGGCCAATCAAGCCACCTTTGGCCCACACGAACGTAGGCACGTCGGTCAACTTCTCGTCCCGGCCAGTTTGCTGGCCTCGCTGGATCTCAGCAAAAGAGGCTCCCGGGCGAACTTCACGGGTCCGAGCACCCCACATCCGGGTACTCCGCCTACGGATAACGGCGCCCCCCATTTTGCCCCAGCTCGGCTAGCACGGTCCATGTCCCGCATCCGGTCCCGGGCCACAACACGGATTGACTTGCTTGGACGGAGCAATGCGCGACCCTTGGGACCATTGGACACTGAGCCTGACGTCGACCCTGGCCCATCCCCAGAATTCCACGCTGAGGGAGGCGGGGTGGCAGCCTTGCGTGCCGATTCAGTAGCAGCATTCGGCGACTTAGAGGGCACGAGGGAAGTGAACTTGTCGTTGGCAGAGGAATTGGCAGCGGTGCTAGGGGGTTCAACCGAAGTGGGCGAGTAAGCGGGAGGCGGTGCAATCACAGGTTTGTCCAGGTCATGCTCAGGGAAGATTTCGTCGAGGTGGTTGTAGACGGCTTTCTGCGTGGGACGCATGGCCCAATCATTCGAGGCAAGTTCTTCCTCTGGCTCCACGGGAGAGTTCATTGCACTTGTCGATGAGCCCGTGGCTATCGTGGGACTCGACTCACCGTCGGCACTCGGAATTGGCGCCAAATTTGGGGCGGCTGAGATCGTGTCAATGCGTGTATCAATACGGAGTGGGGAGGGGGACTGAACCGTGCTGGCAGGTTGCACCGCCGCGCGTGGGGTGGGGATTGAGTCCTCGTACGTAGGGATCAAGTCGCGTAGGCGATGGCACTCCTTAGCCAAGGTCCGGGGACATCCAATATTCTTGCGATGCAGACTCCGACTTGGGCGGCATTGATTTGCTGCTTGCCCCGGGGAGCTCTTGCTTCGAAACAGGTAGCGGCATGTCATTTACCTGCACCGTTGCGTCATTCACATCAGGCAAATCAGCTCCGGAGGAGATCGTGCACGAATCTGAAACCAGGACTTGGACCTCGGTCGCCACGACCGAGTTTCCCGTCAACACTTGGCGTACACTAGCTTGCCGCGGATCATCAAACCGCACTGTTGCTTGATCAACGTCAGGCAATTTGCTGGCAGAATAGACGGTAAATTGATCCGCGTCCTCTGCCGGATTCGCAAGCAATTGACTAATTCGTCCATGTTTCTGCTCGTCCAGAGTCGGCTTGGCCAAGGTCGCATCGCGAACCTGTGCCAAAGAGGCGTCCTGATCAACTTGGCCATCCTGACCAGGCAAACGCCTGGGCAACCCCTCGAAAACAGATTGTTGCTCCACTTTCGCTTGGAGCTGCTGTATCTGTTCCCGGTCCAGCTTCTTCTTGTCGGCATGAGCCCTGGTCTCCTTCAACAGAGTTGTCACAGGTGCATAGAGCGGATCTGTCATGCGTACCGTCGGATCACTCAGTTCAGGCAAGTCCGACTGGGAGTAAATGGTGAAAGCGTCTTCCTCCTGGGAAGCATAGAGCGGATCTGTCATGCGTACCGTCGGATCACTCGGTTCAGGCAAGTCCGACTGGGAGTAAATGGTGAAAGCGTCTTCCTCCTGGGGAGCAAGTGCGTGACCAGGTACAGCCAAGCCCGCCTCGTTCGGCACATTGGATTCGGGTTCCAGTTGGGATCGGACAAGGGCCATGTCCTCCCCCCTTCTTTCGGTCACCTCCTCCTTCCTACCAGCGGAAGCCAGAGTGCGAACAGAATGAAGCTGGTCCTGCTCCTGTCCCCCAGCGGGACTAGATGCCGTCGGGGTCCGCGTCGCCTCTCCCAATACGTTCAGGATGTGATTGTTACGAAGAGTCAACGTTGACTCATCCGACGCAACTGTCATGGAAGCAGCGTCAGGTGATACATTCGCCCCGCCGTTGAGAGGCTCGCTCTCGCACACCCCAGGCCATATTGAAGTTGTGGAATTGGAGTGGACTGAAGTGGCAGGGATTAAGGACTGTTGGTGCGGAGCGGGGGGACTGGATGTGTTGGCCGCTGCGGCCATGCTCGTACGCAACGGCGTGGTGGAAGGCGGCGGCGACGTCGGAGAAGCTGGGCTGAGGGGGCCCGAATTGCGCTTGGTCTCACTATCGCGATCAGAGACAGAGCTGTGACCGGACACGGCGTGGAACAGGTCAGACTCATCCGAAACCGAGGCGGACGAGATGGACGAGCCCACCTGCCCCTCGCTTGAGATGGGGAACGGGGCCGCAGCGGGCACGAACTGCATACGAGCTGGTGGAATAAGAAGAAACATCAGGAGTAAGCGGGAGGCGCCGTGGTGGGTCGGCGACGGGGAGTAGGATTGGTGGGTTGGAAGTCGATGACGACGGCGCCGGAGGCACAAGGGAAAGCGAGGAGGAGACGTTCGTCGTCACAGGTGTGGGAGGCAAGTTGCGTGGCGGAGGAAGGGCCGGCCCGGTGGCCTCCATCGGTAAGGAAGGCGTTGAATAGTGTCTCCGTCCTTGTTCCTCATGGGACGCCTTAGAATTGGGGTGACGGGGGACGTGGTTGGGATAGGAGCTGCAGCGTACCCTCTCGCCGAAGTAGAGTGGGAACCAGGCTGCGTTCGCATTCCCTCCGACTGATTCGGGAGAGGTAGATAGGCATTTTTCAAATATGAAGGCGGTAAAGCGGAAACAACTGGATCAGAGTGTCGGTTACTCTGGGAGCCTGGGCGCCAATGACCTGTTGCACGGTCCCCCCCACTTTGAGGTGCAAGTTGTTGTCAAGAGTAGCCCGCTTCTGGAATATGTGGTGATCGTTTACATCTGTGATCAGGTTCGAGCGCTTGAGCACAATCTCACCCATTTCGTTGACTGACACGTCTTCCCCAGCGCTAGAGGCCGAACCTGGAGCAGCACCCGACATAGAAAGAGGGGGGAACGGGCTACCCCAGTGGTTGTTGTGGGGTAAGGTACCGCTGGGCGCGACATCGGAGGGGAATGTTCAGGAGACAAATTGCCCTGCCCTGCTCTGCCAGACGTTGTGGCACAGGTATACGGAGAGTTGTAAGCCGGCAGGTGGCCAGCCAGGGGCGGGGCAGAACGCGCCTTCTCATCTCGATGGGACTGCACCAGCCATGTCACCGAGGGGCGGCTAGATGAATTGACCCCGGAAGAGGGTGCAAAACCATGCGTGCCCACCATCAGGCTGGGTGGGTGTTCCCATGGCTGCGCTATCCGAAGACGAGATGGATGCATGGAGGACGAATCAAGATGTTTCTGCACTTGGTCAGTTACCCCAGTGGGTTGAGGGGTGGCTTGAACCGGACGCGGCGCATCAGCGTAGAGCTTGGCGCGATTGCGCTCCGCAATGCCGCGTTCTTGCTGTGCCTTGTGCTCCAGCAAGGCGCGCGCATCCGTGGCGATGAAGAATTTGAGAGACCCATCTGCATCGCCCTTATCGACGCACATGACCATCAGCAGTGTGTCATCCAGAGGATCCGAACGAAAAGCATCGACCCCCACGCCTGTTTGGCGAACAGTCACATCATCAATGGCACTCTCAGGGATGCCTTCAGAGACACGTGGAGTCAGTTTTCACCAAAAAAATGCGGACAAGGAACGAGGCAGCATACCTAATCCATGCATCATCCGCAGCTTAATATCCGCCGCCTCACGAAGCCCGGTAATGTCCACGACGGTAAAATTTTCTCCGTTGGTGGTCGCATAGATCTTGACGTGCTCCTGACCATCGGGTGCGGCAAGCGCGGGAGAAGGAGGGAAGTTACTTGTGATGCCAACATTGTGGGCAGAAGACGCTCCCGGAGCCGTGCCAGGACGGTGACGATGCTTGGCAGGATGCTGTTCGGAGGACCCCGATACCGGACGAGACTGGTAAGGTTGTGCGCCACTGTATGCTTGGCCAGATTCGCCGGCTGACAAGGGACGCCGGGTACCGGAGGGAAGTGACGCATTGGATGGTGATCCTCCATCCTCGAATCCCACAGGAAAAGTGAGGGGTGAGTTGGGCGAGCGGTTTGAGATAATCGGGTACGCTTCCGTCTCTCGTGACCCATGACGCGCCCCCTCGTCCGGGAAAACCAACGCCCGCTCACCCGTCACTGGGGACACGGCAAGCGTACGGCCAGGGGACACGGATACACCTGAGGGGATGCCCTTGGAGTCTCGTCTGCCGTCCAACCAACCCCAATTGAAATGGGAGGAGAGTGTGTGCCGATTGCTGGCGCCATTGGCATTCGGTGTAGTAGGATGTCCAGGGGGGGACGGGTGTCTTGGTGGGTATAACTGACCGGGGCAGCATGAACCTCAGGCTGAGCTACCTGCGGGTGGCCCTGCACGCGAGTTTGAGTCCCAGCTAGGGCCTGTTGGGTTTGGGACGTCGCATGGGCAACTTGCGTCGCTTGGATTTGAGCTTGGCTCGGCCCTGAGCCCCGGGTGCGCCGGAATAAATTGGAAACATGATCAAGCCCCTTTCTTGCTCTGCCACCGGCCGGGGTGGGCAGGGGCGCGGCATTCTCCAGTGTGCCTCCCGTTGACGAGCCAGAAGAGCGCTTGGGCGAAGGAGGGCGCAAACGAGGTCGGACCAAGGCTGAGGTGGAGACATTGCCACCCATTGATCCAAGGATAACCATCGCCCCCACCGCTCGGCCGTCCGACGAGCTGCTCCGAGGGCCATAAAGGGGTGGACTTCGGGGTGTGTATTGCGAGGGGAGGAGATGTGTATCAATGGCCAAATCATGGGACGAGGAACCGTGTGAGTGAAGGGCCATGGATGATGAGGGGCGCGCTGGGCTACTCGAGACTGGGTCTGCACCAGTTGACGAGCCTGGCGCAGCTACAATTGAAGTAGGTGTCACGAATGGGGGTGAAGAAGGACGTGGGAGATAGGGGCTGAAACTGCCGCTGGGTTTTTGCATCGGAACAGCGATGAGATTCGGTCCGATGCCCATCGCGCTGGAAGAACAGAAGGGTTCAGGGGGATGGTAAGAATGCGACCAGGTAAGGGATAAGCGTTCATTCGTAGGGCCCAACGTATGTTCTGTTCCGTCCATTGCATCAGTAGGGTCAAAAGCGTAGATGTCCTGCGAGCTCCATGAAAACTGAGAGGAAGGAGCCTCTAGTGGACACGCGGGCGCTTGATGCAGCGCTGAATGTGAAGGTAGAGGTGATGGAAGTGATGGAGGGGTAGCATCAGCAGTGGACAAAGTGCGCAGGCGGGAGCGGGGAGAGTGACTGTCGACCCGGCTAGAGGGGTGGGAGTAGGACGGAGTAGGTGGGAGCAGGGGCTGGGATTGTGATCTGGACGAAGCCACACTGTCGGAAGGTTGTGGATACGGACTGGGCACAGTCGGCGTTGTGCCAACAAGCGAGGGGGTGAAGAGGGGAGCAGGAGTTCAACAACGCTCGGCGACGATGGAGCCGGACGGGCATAGGTAGGGTAAGGTGTAGCCGGGGAGTGGGAACGGTCCCCAAGGCGCGGAGAGCTATAGGCGGGGAAGGTGTCCAACGTCTGCTGGCGCGGGTAGGGAACCGGAGGTGGCGACGTGGACGTGGACGTGGACGCGGCTCCTGGAACCTCGCTGAAGGCACGCGGACGAGCACAAATGGCTGCGGAGGCGGCTAGGGAGGCGGCGGCGGTAGACGGTGGCGGCGGAAGCTGAGGCTCATACATAGAGCTGGCCGCGGGCTGGTCGTACGCTAAGGAGCGATCGGAGATGCGGTGTGGGCTGGAGGAATGAGTGTGGGCAGAAGAAAAGGGATGAAGGGCTGGGGGCGCTCGGGGGGGCGCCGCTGAGGACGGCGCAAAGACCCCCGGAGATACGCTGAGTGGCATGGATACAGCTGCGGGCGCGGGGAGGGCGGCGGCGAGGACGAAAGTGAATGCGGATGGAGATGCGGACGCAGCACAAAGGAAGGCGGGTAGGCAGCGGCCACGCGGGCGACGGTGCGACGGTGGCGATGGCGGTGGCGAGGAGGAAACGGCGACCCAGGCGAGACGGCGAGTACGCAGCCGTTGATGGCCCTGCCGAGGGCCCTGCAGGCACCGGCCGATCCAAGCAGCGCCAGCTCAGACACACGGCGGGGCGCAGCGCTAGTGTGGGGGCACGGACGTGTGTGACATGTGACGTAAGCAGCCCGGTATCTCGCGGTACCCTGAGGTTAGAGGGACCTGAGGCCTCAGCCTGAGGGGCGCTGGAGACGAGGGACGGCTGTACGGCTGCGGAGCCTGGGGGACATGCATGACGTCACGGGTGACGACGTACTCAGTACTCACTCAGTACTCAGTCTCAGGGCGTCAGTGCCTCAGCCACACCCGCATTATGAGCCCCACCAACAGCCGATCACACATCCGTCACGTATGTCAGTGGGGGTTTGACATCCACGCCAAGGAGAGTCTGCTGTCTTGATGATCGATGAACTTCATCGTTGAACCCTGACATTTGGCCTGAGTCTCATGCCCCAGGCCCCTCAGGCTCATATAGTATCGGTGAGACCACCAATTAGTTGCTTGATGTGATGCTGATGCACTGGGTGCTGAGTACTGATGGCGCTGAGATGTGCATATGTACGTACTCTTCGGTAGGGCGTTGAGTACTGAGAGTACACTGGCCTGCACAGATACGCGTATCTCTCTCTCATCACAAGTAAAATTATTCATGTCGTTCAAGGACTCATCAAAGGGGTATGCCTAACGCTAGTTTCTATCTAAATATGGTGTCCACTGTGAGCAAGGCCCCTCCTCAGAGGATGTTGAGGACATTGAGGCCTGAGGAGAGAAGGTTGAGAAGCAGTGAGAGAGAAAAAAGTAATTGGGCTTTGGGGGAGTTTCAGGGGCGAGAATGCCCAATGTGTGGGCATAATTAATCCTAGGTGAAAACATTTTTTTCTCTTCAAAAGCTTCTCCGGTTTACCAGCTACATCCTCTATAGCGACCCGAGAATGTCCTAGGAACACGAACAGCTTCCGGGGCAATCAAAACTCATTGGTAAAGGCCAACGTCTATACGTTCCCCCCACAAACCATTCATAATAGTAAACCCGATACTAAAAGTCAAAAATAAGGGGAGTGCGGCCAGCTGTGCTTTAAAACTGACGCTTAACGTGGTTTTGAGTCGACCAGGATCCTGAGAACCTATTGAGATTACGTCTCTCGCCTACATGAGTGGCTCATGGGCTCGCTATCAATAGGGCACTTATCAAAATAGAATCTGTCAAACGTCGAGAAGGGGGCCATGTTTATCCCGAACTTGATGAAACCGAGTTCGTCGTACGTACCTATTATCCCATTCCACCTTCTCTGCGCAACACATCGGGCGGCAGTCGTTTGGCTTTTGGTACGCATTTGGCCTATGTGAGCTGTGACCCACATGTCATGACATCTGAGATCTGACCACTTCAGAGGGATGTGGTGACCTCAGTGGTGGTGACCGCCAACCAAGAACACGTATTACAGACACGCAGCAAGAGGCAGCCAGGTGCCCTTGGTCTGCGGCAATAAAAGGAGATATGTAGAAGCGAGAAAGAGTCGGAGCTCCTACAATATACTAATGAGGCCAGGGCTGCGCGCTGAGCGTCGATACTGAAAGGCACTGTGGGGAGGAGCTTTTGAAGGAACCTTTCAGCCGCGAACGCACGAATCAGGTCGTATCTCATCATTCAATAACTCCTGACGGGAATGGAGACGATGTACTCTGAGAGGGTCGGGATTTAGATGACAAGGACATGCAACAGGTGTACCGAGTAATGGCAGGGAGCGTGTGGAGCAGAGACGGACCCTAACCTTGGTGCATCACGCATTGGGGAGCCCTATAATTACTTCGCCCACGATTGATTCCCGCATGGTGTGGAAACGAAAAGGGTGGGTCAGAGTGTGCTGTGAAATGCGTACCGTACTATCATACTTTTGCCCTCTCTGCATTCCCTCCACCGCATATAATTATTGCGCTCACATCCATCTTCTGTGCTGCCCTACTGTCGCCTCCACGCCGACCCTAGACTGTCTCCTCTTCTTCATCCTCCGCGCAATGCAAGGGTAAAAGGGGCTGTGCATCCTGCGCGTGCCTTATCTCATAATGTCTTCAGAGCGCATCTACTAGATACCCTACCCAAGAGCAAGTGCTCTCTCAGTTGAAGCGCGCCTTTGATTGCTCTGAAACCTGTGCTCATCCTATTCCGCACACGATCAACGACATGCCCTCAATTCCCTTCGCTCACCACGCACCGCTGCAGGGGGGGGTATAGAATAGCGAGGCCACAATTGCATCTCTCCGCCATTCCACTGCGCCACCATCGCATATGACATGCGGGCCAGATTAGCGGGAGCCATATCCACTTCCCCGCGGTTGGAGAAGACACACAGTGGGAAGATGCTGCATGCGAAGAGCCCACACACCAGATGACCGGTCACCGGTCATATAGCTCAGAGCCTTATAGTCCTCGCAGCTCCCCACCTCCCTGTTCTGCATCCTCTTGTCCAATATGCTCCAAAAAGATGCCACAATATATATGTTCCTCAGTTTTTGTGCGCACGGTCTCTGTTGCGCTGCCTTGTCATAGTATTACTCCCTGTGCCCCCCCCCACATATCAAATGTGTGCCCCAGCGAGTGTCACATACTGCTCAATTTCGCCCCCGCCATGCAGGAAACGTAGTTTATGCGAGCTATAGGGAAAGGCACGTATCAATGGCATCTTTTGCGCGCCGGGGATGCCGCTCTATTGCATCTTTTAGTATTTTCAGCGCCACATGGACTGCAGAGCCCACCCCATCTACCTCTTCTGCCATTCTGTTTCCTCCACCCGGACACATTTGCCCTCACTTCACCCATCACCTCTCCTTCCTACACCCCCCCTTCTACCTCTCGCTGCTGACATCTTTTCTCTGCTGTGGCCGCGGACCCCCGCCCTCTCATACCTCGATCTACTGCTGCAACACAACGTCACTCTCACCACGAAAGACCACAGCCAGCCCACACCACTGCCACACGACTGACACCCCATTAACGATGCTACGTCATCCCGCCTCTCATCTCCCTCGCAACTCACGACCCCCGTCTGATGGAGCTTGTGGAACGTCCCGTTGGACCTGACTTTATCGGTGCGTCTCTCCGTCCTTTCCTCCTTTCTTCGGTCTATGCATAGAGCTTCCCGTCCGCTTACAATGTCTCGCCTATACTTTTCCGCATCTTTCGTAGAGCATATCGCCAACGAGATCCCCTCCATCATTGACTCTCGCACCCTCGCTCAAAATCGAGGCGAAAGCGAGCGCGCCTCAGAGTCAACACCGTTGGGAATCCAACTGGCCGGAGACCGACCAGAAAAGGCGCATCTCCCTACCCTCTTTCAGTTTATTACCAAGTTGGTCAAGCAGAGCAACATTCAGCTACCGACGCGTTGTGCACAATGGTGTACCTTTACCGGCTCAAGTCCCGGCTACCGCTTGTGGCACGGCGCTTACTGTGCACCCACCACCGCATCTTTTTGGCTGGTGTCATTGTGGCAGCCAAGTACTTGAATGATTCGTCGCTTAAAAACAAATACTGGGTTAGGTACGGAGGCCTGTTCAGCCAGACGGATGTCAATCTGATGGAACGTCAGTTTCTTCTGCTTCTGGACTATGACCTTCGCATTGACGAGCCGGAGCTGCTCGCCTATGCTCATCCTTTTCTCGTCCCTTCTCATGCGGTCGATTTGGGTCTTGCGGCTGATGCATTTCTCAAGACGCCAGCGGCCGAAGCGGAGCAGGAACGCTATGCCCGTTCCGTTACCCGCCGCACTCTCTTCCGTTCGCCCACCCACTCTACCCTTTCCTCGCCAACGGCTTACAGCATCATACCCAAGTCTTCCAACAACTTCATTCACGCCGGTCCTGTCCCCGGAACTTCCCCTTCCAGCTGTGAGACCGACTCTGCTCATATTCCTCCGTCGGTGGCATCCAGTACTTTACTCAGTCATTCTCCACACACTTCCTTGGACCTGATTCCGTTAACCGGTAACGCGCACCACCTACCTTCTAGTCCATCGAATCCTGCCATCACCCGTCTCCCTCAACCTCTATCATTGGAGTCTCCGCTCTCCTTTCTCTCATGGGACGATACCTCTATTTTTGCCACGGAAGGCGTTTTGGAGACGGCCACCACTACAGCTGCCCAACCTTCTTCTACTCTGTTTGGGTCAGAGAGCTCGGCAGGGGACAACACTTCTACTGCACCAAGCTCGGGCCCGCCCAACAGTTTCACCCCCCAACTGTCCAGTTCCCATCCTACGCCCGAGCGAGAACCACCGCCGTCTCCGACGGATTGGAACAAGAGTCGGCGTCGGTCGACCATTGTGGCCACTGCAACGAGGGACAATGGCCACAAAGGCGCTACGGGCGGGTCAACGCACATCCATTCGCCTTTGGCTCTACCAGATTCGGTAGCGGAAGAAACGCAGGATTTGCATTTCAACACACCCCAGCACTCCTCTTATTTCTCACCTCCTTCCCTTGCGTGCGTCAACGGTGGAAGGGGGCAATCCATTGCGGTCATCAAGTGTGCCACACCACCTTGCCCGACACCGATCTTCATTCCCTCTTTTGGGGTTGCACTATGGTGCTGCTTCGAGTGCCAAACATGCCCCCCCCGGTTCAGATTGGGCAGTATGGCCATCCCTCTGGCGGAGAAAAGAGTGCTGCGGCAGTGGAGAATGGAAATCGTTCCGTTGCACAGCGGCACAGTATGCCCTTTCTCCGTTTTTTCTTTTCCACCGCCGTTGCAGCCGACATGCAGGTTCCCTTGTCGACAAAGGAGCCCTGTGCCTCCACGGGGGATGGGTCCAAGACCGAGGTATTGACCAGTCCCTCCACTTCCACGTGGGAAGTGGTGGAAGACGCTCCCAAGGGCCACCGCCGTTCCTCAACCGCTTGCCCATCAACCAAGCCCCCTCTCCCGAATGGTGGGCGGTACAAGTCTGGTTCCGTGTCTACCGTCCAGTCAACCGTCAATACCCTCCGTCCTTCTCCTCTTCCCCTCTCTGTCACCCGCACTTCGGGAACGGGTTCGGCCCAGGATACGACTACCAACACAGCCAAGTCGCTTCTCCGGGAGTGGGAAACTGCGTTGGACACTACCCCACAACACCAGCTGGACGGCAAATCATCCTCCTCCCGTCTCAACTCTTTGGGTACCGAAAACGCTGATTCCAACGCGGACGAAGCTGTAGTAGGCGGATACAGTTTGAAGTCCCTGGCACCCACCCGGGTCCTTCACACCGTCTCCTCGTTTCGACTGAAACGGATGCTAATGGGTGGACGGCCCTGATGGGGCAAGCTTTTGTCTCGATACAAGTATACTTTAGTGGATCTCCCTCGTTTGTTCTCAGCCCTGTTGATCTCTCTACACCTGTGTATCACACCTTTTGTCGTCTCTCTATATTAGTCAGTATCGTTTTTTGTCGCTCTTCAAGCTTCAAGCTTCAACCCTCTTCAAAACAAACTCCCTTCTCTCCGATCTTCCTCACCACACCATCAACTTTATACTTCTCATGTCCACCGCTCACAGTCTCCGATCTCATATCTCTTTCCTGCGTTGTGATACCATCGCACTTTTCTAGACCGCCTTTTTCTCTTTTGGCGGGGCATGACATTGGTCCCCCCAGGGTCAATAAGCTCCTATTGACCATAACAACAGCCCTTCACGGTTTCGCTCGCTGGACGTGTATCTCTTTCGTTTGCTTTGGGACCGCAGTACCTCTTTTGCTTTGCGTGACCACTTTGATGGCGGGTTTGGAAATTGTGGCTGCCCAGAAGATCTTCCGCCCTCTCCCCCGTTCATATCCCTGCATGTGACCTGTACCGTAACTCTCCCCCACCATTTCCGCTCTTGTTGTGATACACACAGTGGGGGGGCGCTTTTTCTACATGACATGGCTTTGGTTCGGCACCCATCAATTCGTGTTTGCGATGGGTAGCCCCTGTGTCTTTTGTGGGGCATAATGAAGGGCTGGCTGATCTCCTGTCGTTGGTGAACTTGATGGAAGGAGATGGTTTCGTCCCCCGGTGTTAGACCTCAATTGGTGGATATATATAGGTTGCAGCGAGAGTACGAGAAGAGAAACTCTGGTTCTGCTACGGCGGCTCCATGCAATCTAACCCGACATTCCGTATGCGGCCGAGGCCGAGCCCACGAGATCATTTTTGCCTCTGGGGCCCGACAAAACGAGCTCTCTTCACCCAGCATCTCCTCTGATACTCTCATGTCGGATCGCTTCACTTTGGCTGGCGCGGCAGACGTTGTGTTGACCAGCGCCTTTGTCAAGCGCATCACATCGCATCGCAGTCCAAGGACAGAGAGTACTCCAACCGCAGATGGGGATTGATCGCAAAGGCGGCTAATAAGAAGACTGCAACGTACGTGGCCCAAGCCTGGATGTCACCTGTCACCTGATGTACGATGCACCCAGAGTTTCATATGTTAGGTGCTACGGATGTTGGCAAACTCGAGTCGACACAAATGATTGGCTCCATAGTGTACAGTATGTGCAGGCGACCAGCCAAGGGCGGTTACCGGTTCGTAGGGGGAGGGGTAGAAGTACAAGGGGTTAGTGGCTAAACACCTGTTTGCCCTGGGGGGCCGGGCTGGGGGAAGAAATGGTCACCTTCCCTCTTTGGGCGGCGCAGCGGAGATAAAGTTGAAGGATTGCGGCGTTTGGGCCATCGCTTGGGCCTGGGCTTGCGTGTATCCACGCACCGCCTCGGGCCCGTTACTTGCCGAAAAGCCATAGAGACAGCCGAGTTTGCTGTCGTCAATCACGCCATGAAAGTACTGGGCGCGCAAACGGAAAAAGGCACTTCCGGTCAACTGGGCATCGCTTCCAGCTTGATGTTGCCGCCCGACTCGTTGGACTTGCAACTCGTCAGCGAGGTCCTGCAACCCGCCCTTGAGATTGCTGCAGTACCGCATCAGGTACTTGATGTCGTAAATCTTGGGGAACCAGAGCTTGAGCGCATCGAAAAACGCAGCCTCGGTCAAAGGGAGTGGCGCATTAGTGACCACCTTGAGCAGGTAGCCAAAGTCGTACCCACTGTTCAGCAGGAGTGGCTTGATTAGCGTTTCCTCTCTTGCCAGAATCGAGGGGAATACAACGTACCTGTGGAAGGAAACCCATCTGACATTGTCAAATAGGACTAAGCCCGAGGTGATCAGCAGCTCGCCGAAATGGCTAGGGTCAATGCCAGAGGTGGCGTGCCGCTCAAAATTGAGCCCGGCATTGTGAAAATATCGAGCGAATCGGGAGCACACATATCTTGGCCTGCGCTGAAGCGGAAGTTGAATTGCCAAATGCTAGGCTCGTTCGGCGGTGGTTCGTTGCCGTCCTCGTCACAGACGGTCAGGCCGAGCTGGATGATCTTGAGCAGGTCCACGTTGCATCGCAACGTCTGGTAGTGGTAGTCGGAGCTGCCCTTGAAGCGGCCAATGGGGCGCGAGACAATGCCGGGGAACTCGGTGTCCATTGCAACGTATGGGTAGCGGTCAATCACGTGCCGCAGCAGCTCCATCTCAGCCTCAAAGTTCTCGGCCCACACCTCGCGGATCGTCCGCGGGAACAAGGACATGGCGGGCTCAGGGACCGGCGCGGTGGCGGTGGTACGGGTGCTGGTGGCGGCCGAGGAGGGATGGCGTGGATGCGGTTGCCAGCGGCGCCGCTGCCATCGTCTGCCTTGGGCGGCTCGGCCGAGCGCAGCGCCCGCCTGGGTGGCCGCCTGGCGGAATTGCTGGTGGAAGGGAGGACGCGTACGTAAGCCCCCCCACGCGTCGTCAGCGTCACTCGGCCTGGCCCTTGGAGGACCATAGGCACCCATGAATCACGCACACTCAAAGTACAACAACAGCCAGCGTGGCTGCTACGACCCCACTCCCCCAACACCGCCGACAGACTCCACCGGCTCTGCCTACGCTTGCCCAACATGCCGCTCGAAGCAACGATGATGTTGTATGTACCGCTTCCTGCCGGGTGGGTGCGTGCTGACGCTCTGCTTGGGATCCTCTGTCGCCAGGGTGGACAACAGCGAGTTTATGCGGAATGGGGATTACCAGCCGACGCGCTGGGAGGCACAAGCCGACGCTGCTGGCGTCGTTCTTTGCCAAGGTCAACTCCAACCCAGAAAACGAGGTGGGTGTGATGACCATGGCCGGCTCGAGCCCCGAGGTGCTGGTGACACGAACGAAGGACATTGGGCAAATTCTTGCGGGGCTGCACGATGCCAAGCTCGAGGGCACGACCAACTTTAGTACCGCCGTCAACATTGCTCAACTGGCCCTTAAGCACCGGGAAAACAAGAACCAACGTCAGCGGATCCTTGTCTTTGTTGGGTCTCCCCTGACAGAGCCGCAAGAGCAGTTGGTCCGGCTGGGCAAAAAGCTAAAGAAGAACAATGTGGCGGTGGATGTGGTATCAGTGGGGGAGGTAGAGGCGAACGAGAGCAAGTTGGCTGCGTTTGTCGAGGCGGTCAACGCATCAGAGTCGTCACACTACATCTCCATCCCCTCTGGTACAGGGTCGCTGGTATCGGATGTGCTCCGCTCCTCCCCCATCTTGGCTGAAGAGTTTGGTTCCAACGATGCAGGCGGCACGGCGTTTGGAGAGGTAGACTTTGCTAATGACCCGGACCTTGCAATGGTATGTCCTCCCCCCATTCCAGGGATGAGTGCACTCCTAACAATTTCACCAGGCTTTGCGCATGTCGCTCGAGGAGGAGGAGGCGCGGCTGCGGGCTGCAGCCCAGGCTGAGCCAGCGCAGTCCAGCTTGGCAGGGCGGGAACAGACGCCGGGTCCACCCACCACAGCAGCGCTGGTGGAGGAAGAGGACGAGGACGAGGAGGATGAGGAAGCGATGTTGCAAAAGGCGCTGGCGCTATCCAAGACTGGCGAAGAGGATGCAGCAATGCCCGAAGCCAAGGATGGGGATGGAGACGAGGAGATGGACGAGGACGAGGCTATCTCCAAGGCCATTGCGATGAGCATGCAGGATCAACAAGAACACGACAAAAAGGCGTGAGAGGGAATGCATTGCCCCCCTGGGATGAATGGGTAGGGCGGACGCGAGTTATGGACGTGTCTGCTTACATGGGAACCGAAAGTGTGCAGAGGGAGTGGCGTGTGGGATTGACCGTGTTGATCGCACGCCACAAGGGAGCTAGCTGACTGATTACGACTATGACAGGGGAAAATGGAGGAAAGAGGGCATGGTGGCGAAGCAGGACGCACATGATGATGGCTGGGCGCTGGACACTGGTTGGACTAAACGCGCATGCGATCAAATGATCAAAGGTCGCGCTGATCGCGCCGATCATGATCATTCATTGGGTGGAATCTGGAGTGATCCATACACTGGGGCTCTAATGGGCTGGCTGCCTGTTTTGTAGGCTACGCATGTGCCTCTTCTGTATGGGCGTTGGGCTTGGATGATGTGCAGATGATGGAGATGATGGAGATGATGCGCGGTGGTCATCGATATGGGTCATCTTTTTAGATCTTATCACACTGTGACGCCACACACGGTGACTGGCCCCGGGGTGGCCCAAGCCCGGAACTTCGGGTTCATTCGTTGCAATATTCCGTCCTGGAGGGCGGAAAGATTCTCTAGCTTCTGTAGCTTATGTGCGAAGCAACACACCACCAACTGCCTGATCTCTGGTCTTCTCCAGGTTATCGGGCCCGTTTTTTGCCTGAGCCTATGTGTATGGTCACTACCCCTGCACAAAGTCCAGCGGAGTAGTCAGAAAACTACTGCTTCTCACCACCCCGTCGTCCTGCCAAGAGCACGATGGGATCCGACCAGAATCCTGGGCAGTTTATGTCGAGTGCTGCTGTAAGCGGTACCACACTTCTCGGTCAACTCACCGAACATGGGCGTCACGACGTCCCTGCTCCGATTTTGGGCATCCAGGCCTCTGCGGGGGCCCATGATGAATTGGACGATGCGTCCACAATTCATGATGGTGATTCAGCCGCCCCCCAGCTGGGGCAAGACTCGGCCGGCGTCGCCGCTAAGGTGACACCTACGACAAGTACTCCACCCTTGTGGGGGACTGGACAAGTCGATCTCATTATCCTCCCATCCGACATGGTGGGGTTCCTGGAGGGATGGCGTGTGCCCAAGCGCTCCTCCCCGAGGCATGGAATGATCTACTTCAGGCGGCTCTGAACGCTACTACATCCTCTGCCGAAGCGTGCAGTCTTACTGCGGCCACTACACCGCAACCCGTTGCTCCGACGAAAACGTGGGGAACTGTCGCTGAAAGTGCCATTGGAATCAATGGCGGGCCCCTAGGGTGGCGCAGATTGCCTTGACGAACAAGGCGGCAGCCTATCGCCCGTGGGCCCAGTTTGTCAAAGATGTGTTCGCGTACATGGATCTCGAATCGGAACCACTTGAAGGGAAGGCGTCATGTCTGTTGGAGTCGAACGCGACTCAACACGCTGACTACAACGCAGCCATGGATGTTGCTATGGGCGATGTGCTTTTGTCGTTCATCTCTCACGCCAAGCCCGGCTCCCCTAGAGCTGACATTGAACGCGAGTTCCCGGAACCTCGGCGTGCTTCCGACATATGGCAATACGTTTCCTCGCGGCGGCGTCGCACCGATTCCCTCCGTTATGCGATGACCGATCCTCCCCGCGCCGCCGCTACTGCAGTGGTGCTGAATACACGCGCCAGTTTGATGCATGGCGCGAGCGCTTCACTATTTGCTTCAACGCGGGCTGTCGGACAAGATGTGGGACTACCTGTACCTCAGTGGACTCGGTCACGAGAACCTCGGTGGTGTCACGTTCCCAGACCGCTTGGCTGATCTCAATAGAGGTGCTCTTCGGGATCGCGTGCGCGAAGTGCCTGCACACACGTGCGGCAAGTGCGGTGGCTCTGGTCATAATCCGGCGAGGTGCCGCAAAGGAGGCTCGTCCGTGTCGCATCCAGCCAAACACTATACCGCATCTACACTCCGCACAGGTCGTGGCAATGGCGGTGGCAAGATTACTCCACGCAACCACGCTCCTACTGCATCTACTTCCCCTCGCGCGGAGCCGGCGTCGCCTGCGAACTAACAGGAACGCGGGGCTGCCCCGCAGCCCACCCCTGGATCTCTACCGCCAATGCTTCTGGGCTCGGGAGCGGATCCCCGTTTGGCCCCCTTCGGCTGGCCAGTGGAGAACGTGCCACTCCCGCGGAAAAAGGTGGAGCTGGCAAATGGTGAGCATGTGCTGTGCAATCACGTCGGCAATGTGCGTGTCTCGGTTGACCTTGGGGTTCATTCGTTGGAATATTCCGTCCTGCGTCCTGGAGGGCGGAAAGATTCTCTAGCTTCTGTAGCTCATGTGCAATGCAATACACCATCAACTGCCTGCTCTCTGGTCTTCTACAGCTAGCATATCCGAGGTGCTCGCACTGAGGGCTGTATTTGCTCGTGGTGTATCTGGCAAACCTCAAAGCCCGAGGCCAAGCTTGAAGCTTGGAGGGACGAAAGCTAGACGATGAAGTTCAACAAGAAGCGTTGAACGGAGGGCGCGCGGAGCCACAGAATCTTGAAAGAGCTCGAAGCTTAACATTTGAAACTGGCTCTTGGAGCTTGGGGTGCGACACGTGTGATATGTGACAGAAGGCATTGTGACATGTGACAGGCGATGCATGTGAGGGGTATAGCACGCGTCACGGGCCCGTCTGGAGAGTGAGCAGGTGGGGAGTGATCGCGCGTCACGCGACAACTGGGCTTTGAAGGTTGAAGCGCGAGGCTTTCCAATGCCAATCCCAACGGGAAGCCGGCCGAAGGGGCGCTGGAGAGGCCAGCGTGTCGGCTGGTTGCATGTCCCTGTGACACGTCAGCACCATGCTTCGCGCAACGCATCGTTGGTTGGCGAACGTTGGGGCGGCCATCCGTTCCGTCTGCTGCGGCCGACGTTCGGCAGCGCAGCGGGCGTCAGCAAGTCATCGGTCATCCATGCCACATGTCGCCCAGGCGGCGGCGGCGGGGCAGTGTGGGCGCGTGCCTGCCACACATGCCGCAGCGAACGGGGCGAGTGCGCTGCGCCAGGCACGGCGCCTGTTGGGCCGCGTGTGCGGTGACGCGTGACGCGTGACTAGGACTGCGCGCCTCTGCTCCCCCACGCTCCCCCTGTTTTACGACGCAGCGCCCCAGTGCGCCGCATGCGCCTCGGCGTTTTTTTCCTCCTGGCACGACGCATGACGTGTCGACGCGCAGTTGCCACCACCACCGCCGCCTCCACCGCCCCACCACCACCACCACCTCCTCTTCCTCACCCCCCCCCCCTTCCTTCCTCCCTCCCCCCCCCTCCTCCCCCCTCCCCCGGCAGTGCTGCTGCTGTTCTGCCCAGCATTGCCTTCGCCACCGCCATCGCCAAGCGCGGCATGAGCGTGGGTTACTACTACCCCTCCTACCCAGGCCCCGTGGGCTACCAAGGCTACCCCGCCTACCCTGGCATCGGGTATCCGCGTACCCATACTGCCCAGCCTACGCATACCCTGTCCCCGGGTACGCCTACCCCTGCGTCCCGGCCTATGCTTGGCCTGGCCTGGGCCCTGTCCCGCCCCCACCCGCCTCGCCCACACAGCACCTCGCCTGGCCTGTCAGTGCCCTCTTCCTCCACCTCAGCCAGCAGATGGAGCGCCGGTCCGCGCCTGTGTCGGCGTGTGGCCCAAGTGCCCCCGCCCCTTCCCCTCGCTCAGGACTGCGCGTGACCCACCTTGTCCGCCCCCCTCGGCACCTGCACCTGCGGTAGCCTCGGCCACATTCACAACCAGGGCCAAGCAGCTGCCCACCAACACTTCACTTCGTTTGTCGCCAAGGTGCTGGCCCAGCCTGCCATCACCCCAAATACCCTTTTCCTCGCCCTCTTCTACGACGTAAAGCTCCTTCATCTCTCGCCCACCCTTCTGCCGACGACACCGACCTCGCCCACCCTTCTGTCGACGACACCGACCCCGCCCCGCCTTCTGCCCATGACGAATTTGCCTCGCTGTTCATTGTGCCTGGTATGACTCCCTACCGGCTCTTCCTGGTGGCTTGGCATTAGCCAACAAAGTCCTGGAAGACCATCCCTTCCACACCAAGACGTGGGAAGAAGTGGGGATGAAGATGGAGCTGGCGCGGCTGGAGCGCACTGCACTCCAAGTACTGCAGTACGATCTCCTCCCCCAACCTGAGGAATGGCAGTTGTTCCTGGACGAAGTGGAACAAGTGGCATACAGTCTCCCCGATTTGGGCGGCCATTACCGCTGCTCACAGGGGTCTTGACTTTGCTGCGCCACCCACTGTCTCGCACCGAGACGGGAGAGGAAGAGGACCTTCCACCCTGCTCTCCAGCTCGGCTAGCTCGGCCAGCTCGGCTAGCCTAACATCCACATCCTCCCCTCGTTCTGTTTCGCCCGCTTTAACGTCCAACCCTGGCTCGCCCTTGTACATTTGCCTTGACGCCCCACTGTTTTTTTTCAAAAAAACAACAATTGAAAAAAAACAACCCTGTTTGTCTCCAAGACCCCCGTGTTTTTTTTGTGGGCCCTACTTTTTGTGCTATCTTCTACACATTTTCGTGCTCTTTTCCATCGCTCCACGTTCACCTCGGCTGCCTGCCCCTTGGCCGACTTACCCCACTACCCTACTTCCCCCGCCTCTCGGGGCGCATCGGACCCATCAACACTCCTTTCCTCGTGGACGGCGTCTTCCTTCATCCTTCCTCCTAGTTTCCCATCGGACCGTGACTTGCTCTTTCCTGGCTTGCACCCTTCTCTTCCTCCAGGCTTGCCTTCGCTTCCGCTTCCGCTTCCGCCTTGCATCTGTGTTCTTTCTTCTGCATCTCCTTTCTCCTTGTGACTGTTTTGACTCGTTGGATTACCGGTTACCGCGCTCTACTGCCTTGCTCTACCTTCCCCTCTTCTGTCCTGGCCTTTGCTGTTTGCCTCGCCTCTCGATCTTGTTCGATTTCCATTTCCATTTCCATTTCAGGGAGGTGACTTTTCCTGCGCCTCGGGAAGCTCAAATTCCTGTTCTGTTTTTATTGCCTTTGCTACGGCCCGGCCCTACTACTTGTTTCTTTCCCCCCTTTTTCAACTGTGCTGATGATCACCTGTGCCTGCTCAACGTTCAGTTCAACGTTCATGGATTTACTATTCCCTTTGTGTTTTGCTCCCTTCTGTAGACCCGCGCATACGTTCCGTTCCCCACTCAGGCCTCTAACCTCTCGCCTCATCTCGCCTCGCCTCCACTTCCCTTCCCCTACCTTTGATTGATCTTAGCTCTCCCCCCTCCGCTCCACACCGCTGATTCCAACCAAAGATAACAACGATCGTGATGGCCAACGTAGTTCGTACAAAGCGTGGAAACCGTAACGATAGTACCCCCCCACTCGAAAAACTGCCTGCAACCGCACCAGCAAGCCAAAGTAAATACACCTTCTCTTTCCTCTCTCCAGAACTGGTACCCGGTACCCTGTACCCGGTACCCTCCTCTCGGACACGGCATGGTCACGTCACGCTCCCACCTTGCCCGTGCCAGTAGCAAGCGTTTAGTCCTCGCCGTAGTCGCTCTCTGAGTCCCAGTCGTCCGGCAAATGCACCATGGTCCGGTCCGCTTCGTCGCCCGGCAACAGGGGACGGAGGCGCGTGGGTCTGGTGTATTTGTGCGGGCACGGGAGGTTCCAGCGCAGCCGGGGGCACGGGCCGGTGCAGGGGTCGTTTGCGCACCGGATCTTGCTCCGCCTCGGGTTCGGGCTCAGACTCGGAATGGGGATGGGAATGGGGATGGGGATGGGAATGGGGATAGGGATGGGAATGGGGATAGGGATGGGAATGGGGATGGGACGCGTCGGTGGCGGGGTGGGGGGGACGCATCGTGCGCGAGCGAAGGGTGCGAAGGCAAAGTGGCGATGGTGCCCAAGGAGAAGGAGGACAAGATGCCCTCGGAGGCTGAGGCAAAAAATTCGGTTACCGACCCCGTGGACCCACCGAGGGGGGTTGCGCAGGCGTGTCGTACTCGCTCACCACACTTTCCGGTACCCGTTGTTCCTCCTGCCCGCCTTCGCGGGAAGGGAAGCGCACGGCAGAGCCTCGTGCGCCGGGAACTTCGTCGGCCGCGCGCGAGGCCAAGGCAGGTCCCACGGCGGCAGGAGACGAGGCGCCACCGGCCTGGGACGACTGCGGGGTAGAGTGGGAAGGAAGCGAGGGCACTGGCGGCGGTGGCAAGTCCACCATCTTGGTCTTGTAGGGCAAACTTGCTCTTCGTCGTCGCGGTTCCCCCATTGCCAAGGTGAGGGAAACGTTGCGGCGTCGGGGCTGCGAGGCGGGGATGTGGAGCGGGCGGAGTCCCTTGGACTCGGCTGCGTCCGCGCCCGACCGTACGCCCACCCGTTTGGCCACCGCCACCGCACTACCACCACCTCGGTCACAGCAGCAAGGAGTAGACTGCTGGGTACCATGTCGGGCGTCGAGGCGGCATCGCTGATGGCCATCACGTTGCAAGGCCCCGTGCAGGTTTCCGTCTCGGGCGCCGGACAGGACTGAGCATCGCGCATCACCAGGCTGTGCGCCAACACCACGGCTTGCACCGCCCCTTTGCTCGTCCAGGGCTCGTGCACCCTGCCCACCAACTGGTCCAGCGCGCGTTGCAACGAAATCCAATGGTCCCATTGGATTTCCCCCTTGTCATTCACGTGCGACAGCGGGGGCAACCGGGCGCTCTCGCGCCAACTGTCTTCGGCCTCGGTGGGGGCATCAGAAGAGGAGGCGCGTTCGACTGGATGCGTGGGACCACTGACGGTACGTCCATGCCGACGGAGAGAGGCCATTTGACTTCGCAGCCGGTCCAACGCTTCGCTCGCCACGTTGCGTTGGATCTCCAAGTCGTGCAGCGCACGTTCGAGTTCTTGTCGTTGCTGTTCGAGGTGTACGAGCGCTTGGCGCTCCTCTTGGTCCTGCTGAGCAAGCGCGAGCTGGGCTGCAGGTCCAACGAGCGTGCTTGTTCCGCCTCAAGCAATGCTTCTACCCGCTGTTTCCCCTCTTGTTCCTCGGCCACCTGGGCTTCCAGTTGGGTCACCCGCTCTTGTAATGACGTGAGGGCCACGCCCCCTTCATCCAAGGAGCGGCGGCGGTACGTACGTGGTCCTGGTGGGTACGTGTGAGATCGTCAAGTTGTCGGCTAACGAGCGCATGCGCTTCCTGGGCCGCCGCGAGCGAAGTGGCATGCTGCTCCTCCATCGAGCCAAGCGCTGCGTCGTGCTTCTTTTTGTGCTGCCAGCGCCGCAGCGTGGTCCTGCTCAAGTGAGGCGAACGCAACGCGATGCTCCTCCTCGAGGGAAGAGAGTGCCGTTGTGTGTTGGTCCCTTTCCTGCTCCAGCAAGAGCTTGAGCTCTTCGTTTTCCCTTGTCAGGCGGCCGAGTTGCTCTTGGTTCTCCTGCGTTTCCTGCTCAAGGAGGAGCAACCGCTGGTCTTCTTCTTCTTGCTGACGCTGCAGCTGGGCCTCATGTTGTTGCACAAGGAGACTCCGTTCTTCCTCCCACTCGTTCTGTTGTGCCGCCAACGTTTCCTCCGCCTCCTTGGTCGGGCTGTCTCCTGCTCCAGTTGAGCCATGAGGATGGACGCTTGGGCTGCCAAACTCTCATGCTCATCTGCCCGTGCCACAGCCTCATTCAACGCAGTCTGCAACGCGGCCTGTTCGCTGGCTTGCTCCTCCAAAGCCTGTTGGACCGCCGCCTCGATTTCCTCCGTGTGCTGAACACGTACATCGTCCAGGAAGCGAAAGTGACCGGTGCGCATACCTTCGAGCTCAGTTTGATGCGCCACCTGCAGCGCCTCGATCGCCTGGTTGTGCTGCGCAAGGAGACGGTCGAGTTGCTTTGTGCGCCTTACGGTCCTCGAGCAACTCTTGCTGCGACGCAGCCAGCTCGGCTTCGAGCTCGGCCCGCACGTCTGCTGGAATCTGCGTCGCTTGGCGCTCGGACCTAGGCGTGTCCAACAGGTGGGAAGGCGGGGCGAAAGCGAATCGCGTTCGGACGTCGGGGCGGGGAAGTGGGTACGCGCTTCCTCGGCCCACTTGGCCACCGCACCATGGTCAGGTGGTTGCATCGGCGAGGGCGCCTCGAATCCAAACAGGCCGCCTACCGAGGAAGCGAACGAGGCGCGGGCCCGTTCATGCGCCGCTTCGGAATCCGACGCGACCTCTTCCTCTTCCTCCTCCTCCGCCGTAGGAGAGAGACCGAGGGCGTGCGCCAGTCAAAGTGCGGCGACTCGCCGGCCCGAGGCGTGCTTTCGCCTTGCAGTGCGGCAATCGCGGGTGACAAGGGCGGCGCAGCGGCCGGGGACGCCATCGGTGGCGATCCGAGTGCGCCCGAGGACCGACTTTGCGGCCAACCGGAGGCACCGGTAGTGGGGGAAAGAGAATCGGGAGAGTCAGTGTCGAGGGTGGAGGTGAAGGAGCGGTCGGTGGCAGATAAGGATCCCATTCCGTGCGTGGGGCTGTGGAGGAGGAGAGGCGGTGGTGGTGGGGCCCGCTGGGGCGCCGGAGGAGCAGACAGCAGAGACAGCAGGAGCCGTGGGCGGCGGCGGCGGTGCGCGGGAAGGAGCGGGGAGTGAATCGTCTTCTGCGCTGGTGGGCGCAGTCGTGCCTGAGGGCGGGGAGCGAAGGGAGTGGGTGCGGCTGCGCGGCTGGCCAAGCTCCTTGCGTCGGAACTGGTGGAGGACAGGGGCCGGGTCGGCGGCGGGTCGGGGGGCGCGGGGGGGATGCTGAGGTGGGACAAGGCGGGCCGAGAACGCAGGTCGGGGAAGCGGCGCTCGAGCTCGGCAAACACGTCTGCGGCCAGGTCGCTAAAGCGAGAGATGGGCAGGTTGGCTAGCTTTTGGCGAGCATGGTTGCGCTTGGGATGGAAGTCGTGGCGCGGCGGGAGCGCGAGGGGGGGCGAGGGCAGGATGCGGCGCTGGTGCTCGTCGTACACGTCGGTGGAGAGCTCGGCAAACTGCTGGCGACTGAGACGTGTGAGCTTGTCGCGCGCACTGGAGCGGCCGGCGCGTTCGGCTGGCGGGTGGGAGGTCAGCGCGCGGGAGGGCAGGGGGAGGGGGGGGACATACGCCGGTCGAGGTGGTCGTGGAGGAAGTGGTAGAGGGCGTGGTAGTGGAGCTGAGGCGGTGCAGGGCGTCGTGGTCGGGGGCGGCGGCGGCGGCGTGTGGCGGGAGCGGGGCGGCGGGGGCGAGGCGGGGGAGACGGGGAGGGGCGGGAGGCCGGGGCTGGAGCGGGTGGGGCTGGCGATGAAGGCGCTGAGGGTGGTGCTCTGGCTGGCGGTGGCGCGGTGGAGCGCGGCGGGGAGCGAGGGGAGCACGGCGGGGAGCGGGTGGGGCATGTGGGGGCTGTATCCCTGGCGCAGCTGGCGGAGCGTGGTGGGGGCGGCGTCGGGGGCGGTCCTGGTGGACACGGCGGACACAGCGGACGCGTCGTCGACGGCCTGCATGGCGCCAACGGCCGAGGGAAGAGGCGCGTGTGCTACCACCCAGTGGTGGGGCAGCGGCGCGTGCGGTGTTAGAGTGGGCGCGCCGGGGGCGCCCAGCTGCGCTGCCGTGCGCTGCCACGTCGCCACTGGCCCCGTGCGGGCGCGCCGCCTGCCCAAACAGGCAGCCGCAGCCCCTGGCTGGTGGCCTTCCGGGCTTGTCCGGGCAGGCGGAACCAGGCGGAAGGGCGCGTCGCTAGCCGAGCGCCCTCAGCTGAGGCTCAGCGCCCATCTGGCTCCCCTTGGCCCCTGGGCTTCTCACGCTTGGGGGTTGGGCGGACGGCCCCGCCTGCTCTCGCTTCGCCTGCATGATGCGCTGCTCCTGTGGAGGTGTCTATGCTGCCCAGTCAGAAGTGAAAAAAGAAGGAGGATATGCCTGGGAACCCGAGTGACACGGGACGAAGAGCTTATGGTCAAGCATGGCCGGGGTGGGGTAGGATACGAAGCGTACAACAGGGAAGAAGCATAGATCATCGATGGCCGCCGCGCAGGGGAGGCAGGGCGGATAGGCTGGGCAGGCGGCGAGGAGGGATAAGGCAAACAAAGAAAAGAAGGTAGAAATACGGCCCCGAAAGGCAGGCCCAAGAAAAAGAACAAGTGTTGGTTGGTATATATCTGGCGCGCGAAAAAAAACCGATCGGGCCGTCAAAAGTACAAAGCAGGGAGACTTGGATCGCCCTGCACACAGATCAACCGATCCAAAAGACAAGCCTGGAGCCCACCGTCCAGCGCCCAAAATGACAAACAACGCCCAAACGCGGTGAGACGGAAAAAGGAGTGGGGTGGGGGGAGAGAGCGTCATGTCATCTCCCACGATCAATCCCCAGCAGCCGGCATTGGTCCCGGTGGACCTGTTCGGCTTGTTCACAATTCTGTTCCAGCTCCGGCGTCAGACCTAGTGGGACCAGAGCCGGGTCGAAGCTGCCGGATGTTGGACGGCGAAGAGAATGGCCCAAGGCCCAGATCGAAGACTTTTTCCCAGATAGAAGGGGGCCCGAGTTGCGCATCCGCACTCGCAGTGATGCTGGTTGCGACTCTAACGGCTTGGTCTCCCCTGGGGCCAAGGAAGAAGGGGTGGGTGTCTCGGCCCGCTCTACTTTGCCTGTCAGCCAAGCCTCGTCCTCGTCCATCTCGCCAAAGGGACGGAGCAAGTCTTCTTCTTCCTGGATCCCATCTTGTGCGATGCGCAACCAAGTGCGCCGGATCGGGTCAAACCGCATTTGGTCCACCATCATCGCGGCGCCCAGATCTCGTTTGGGAAGGAGGAGAGGTAATCGCTTCCTCCTTTTCTCCTGCGGTTCGGGGTTCAAGGGCGATGTGCCCTCCGGAGTAAGAGGGCGCCGAAAAGGAGGCCACCACCCACTGCGACCGAGACTTCCGAGAGTGCCAGATCCTGCCGATCTTGGGCGAGGCGGGCGTAGGGTCTCGCTTCGTAGGCCCAACGCAGAAAGGCGCGGGGAACGAACCACGTCTGTTAAGCTTCGGCGTTCCGGGGTAGAGCTGACAGATTCGGAAAGCAAGGGACGCACACTTGCCCCTGTGCCCAAGGTGGAGGCAGTGGTGAACTTGGGGGTGGACACAGGTGTACTCGATGGGGACTTGGGGTGTGCCCCGTGGAAGCCATGTGGCACGGGAGACAGTCGTTTCCTCCATCCCATCAAGCCATGAGACCCAGACGACCTGGCAGGCGAGCCTTGTGATCGAGACGCACGTTGGAAGTCAGAGCGGGTAAGTGTGCCCCCTCCCCCGAGTTGGGGAGTGGCCAGGGGGATGCATTCGGTGAGGCTTTAGGTGAGGAGGAAAGAAAGGGTATTGGCGTCCGTGCTCTCCCCGTGGGTCCTGGGGGGGAGAAAGAGCCCATGGCAGTGACGATGCTCAGTCCAGGGAGGGTGTTTTGGCGCAGGCGCGCCCCACGCAGAGTAGCAACAGCGACGTTGAGCGGACGACGTTCAAGCTCCTGGTGCGAGGTGACAGGATGCGAAGCTTCATTAGTAGTAACGCGGTAGGAGGAAAGCTACCTCCCCTCTTTGAAGATTTGGGTCTTCCGAGGGCTAAAGACGGAGGAAAGAGTCGTGCGAGGGAGGGAGGCGGGGAAGGGAGGGGCTCCTTGCTTGAGGAGGCGCGGGTATGGTCAGATACAGGCACGCTGCTTAGCTTGGACCAGGGACATCGAGGGCTATTGGTTGGTGGTGAATCGGATACGTTAGGCCAGACACGGCGATCACTGCACCGAGGTCCTCGAGAGGGGCCGGCAGGTCCCATTCCAAGTCTTGCTCCATGCCATTGGCCAGGGGGGTTGCGTCGGGCAACGCCAGCCCCTCCAGCTCGTCTTCCAGCGAGGCTGTGGGAACCATGAATGCAGCCGAAGCTGAGATATGCGGACGAGAAATGGAAGGCGGGTACGCGGGCATAGCGAAGCCAAATGCAGCATCCAGCTCGTCCGGATCAAAGCCAGTGTCAAGCTCCAGCCCTGCGCTGGGCAGATGGTGTGGGCAGGGCGAGGGGGCATCGGAGGGCTCCGAGTCAGAGGAGTGGGACCCGCGAGGGAGCTGGAGGGATGAGGACGAGGGGCTAATGGAGGCTGCGGTGGAGGGGGCGGTGGAGGCAGGCGCAGAGACAGAAGGGGAAGCGGAGGCGGGGGCGGAGGCAGAGGCGGACGTGGAGGTGGAGGCGGACATGGAGGTGGCGATGGAGACGCTGGCGCCGAGGGGGCTCGGGCGAGCGAGGAGGCTGTCGGTGGCGCTGGCGGAGCATGAGGACAGGGCAGAAGGCTGGGCGGAGGCGGCGGGCGGCGGCGGCATAGCCGGCGCAGGACGCAGCAGTCAGCGCACACGAAGGCAGTGGAGCACACAGAGGCGTCGGCAAGGGAGGGTGGATGGCGGAGGAGAGAGGAGCGCCACCCACGTATATATCGCACGCTCAAGATACGCGCCACGTGCCGCCCTGCTGCGGGAGCACATGACGCACTTCCGTAGCAACCCTACTGCGAGGCTGTATCGTTTCGCCATGTCAATGGATCCTCTCCACCTTTTCACGTAACCGCCCACTCAGAGGGACAAGGGAACTCCTCTGGACCCCAGTCAATAGACCAGATTCATCTCGACTCCACTTGTTTCCCCACAGCAGATCGTCCTAGCATGTCCACAGCCTGTGACGCTGCCCCTGTTCCCTTCATTTCTCTTGTGGACCTCTTCTGCCCCTGTCTCCAGTCCAACAGTTTCCTACTATTAGATCAACACAGATGCGCCCCAGCTCAGCTCACCTCACCAGGCCCAACTCTGGCCTCCAAGCCACCGCCTCCTCATCATTTTCTGGTGTATCATAACCTAAGCCGACATCTTCAGTGGGAGGAGAATATGATAAAGTGACTGGATCAGAGAATCTGCCTAACGCTGGTGTTGCATCTTGCTTCCGATTCAGGCGCAGCAGGGCGAGGATGTGACTACGGTAATAATGCTGGCTTACACATGTAATACGTCGGTCATGGCACTAAATGCGCACACAAGTATAAAAGAAACCGATGCATTGGGCCAAGAATGTAGGACCCCTTACGAACCCAGTTGACAATCGCCCGCGGACGGGAACGTCGGAACCAGGTAGATACGGGCCCAAAAACGTTCGCTCTGCCATCCTCCGCCTGGGGCGGGGCATCACACCGCAAGGCAAGGAAAAGGGCCAAGGGCGTTCGCCGGGATGGAGGATCCTACACGGACAGCTGGCCACACGATGTTCGAAACAAAAACTGCCAGCAGACGAGGTGAGTTGACCCAAGATATGCATTGGAGATGAGAGGGGGGGAAGAGATGTCGGCGCGCCTTTCTTATGCCACCCCGCTGGAAAGGGCAGGGGCGGCATAATGCGTATAGGCTGCCGGTTGGTCTTCCTTGCGTTTCCCGGATCCATCCGCGCACCGAATAGCGCGGAGTCCTGAATTAGCAAGGGTTGCTGTCGCTCAATGCTGGCGGGAGGGAGTTGATCTGGCGGATACGAAGCACAAGAGGACATTGGGGGATAGGGTCGCTGCGTTGGTACCCGATCCGCTGTGCTTGGGCTGGGTTGAGGGATGGTGGGAAAAAGGCAGAGAAGGCGGCCGGCTTGGCTTCTTAAGAAGCAAAACTCGCAAAAGAAATATTCTTGCCTCCACTTTCGGCACGGAAACTTGCAGGATCTGCTCGGGTGGTTACCTAATGCGGCGGCCAGCCTGCCCCGGTCCGCACGTGCCACGCTCTGCCACGCCACCAGGCCTTTGCAGCGGCCCGCCAGCCGCTTCTTCTCTGGCCCGATTTGGCCAGGATGCATGGTGCCCCTTCGTCTTGCCATCGCCCCCGACCATGCCGCTCGTCGCAGGAGTCGATTCCTCAACCCAGGGGTGCAAGGTAGTAATCCTTGATGCCCATACGGGAACTCCTGTTCGAGAAGGTCGCGCATCTCATCCGGGCGGGACGGAGGTCGATCCCGAAGCCTGGTGGGAGGCGCTTCACCTGGCCATCAAGCAAGCAGGCGGCTTGCCGACGTCAAGGCCATCTCGATTGCCGGGCAGCAGCATGGCATGGTGGCCCTTGATAAAGACGGTAGGGTAGTGCGGAAAGCATTGCTTTGGAACGATACCCGCTCCGCCGGTGCAGCGCGCACGCTGATTGCCGAAGTGGGGGGGGCGGAGAAGTATGCGGCGCGAACGGGGTTAGTGCCGGTGGCAAGCTTCACTGCGTCCAAGGTGCGTTGGCGCGCGATGCAGAGCCAGACAATGCGCGTCGTGTTGCGGCGATTGCCCTGCCACATGATTGGCTTACCTGGCGGCTGATGGGCTACGGTCCCCAAGGCCGTGCCGATGCGCCTCGTGGACCGGATCTCGAGAAGCTTGTCACAGACCGGTCGGACGTGAGCGGGACGGCATACTGGTCCTCCCACACAGGACAGTACGATTTTGACTTGTTTGAGCTGGCCTTTGGCCGGAAAGCGAGGCAAGCCGGCTCCCCCCAAGAGAACAATCATGTTATCTTGCCGCGCGTCTTGGCGCCGAATGAGCGGGCTGGAGAAACAGTGGATGGCATCCTGGTTGGTCCAGGTGCGGGGGACAATGCGGGCGGCGCATTGGGTCTGGGCGTGCAGCCGGGCGATGTGGTGGTGTCGATCGGGACGAGCGGCGCAGTCTTTGCGCCCACCGATCAGGTTCCGTCTGATGCCACCGGCACCGTTGCTGGGTTCTGTGCTGCAGATGGACGAGTGCTTCCCTTGGTCTGCACGTTGAATGGCGCCTTGATCTTGCGAGCTGGGTGTGAGCTCCTGGGCGTGGATGTGGAGCAACTGGCCCATCTCGCCTTGCAAGCGCCGCCGGGCGCGGCGGGACTGACACTTATCCCTTATTTTGTCGGAGAGCGGACGCCGAACTTGCCAGACGCTACCGCCTCTTTGATGGGGATGACTCAAACCAACTGTACGCGCGCCAACCTGGCCCGGGCCTACGTCGAGGGTCTACTCTGTTCGCTGCAGGCGTGGCGGCGCTGATCAAAGAGGCGTCGAGGCACGTCGTATGGTCCTGATTGGTGGAGCGGCGTCGAACAAGGCCGTGCAGCAGGTGGCGCGTCACGTGTTTGACGCCCCGATCCAGGTGCCTACCCCAGGGGAGTATGTGGCCCGTGGAGGTGCAGTGCAGGCGGCTTGGGTTCTGCTCGGCTCGCACCCAAGTGGGTGACGCCGACAGACACCATTCTCCAGCCGGTGGCGTCGCCGGTGGTGCGGGAGCAGTACAAGGCGGCCCAGAGTAGGGTGTACCCTCGGGTTGCCGACGACTAGTGGCAACGAGTAACTACTGATTCGAGCCATGGCCTACTGCCAAATGTTTAGTGCTTCTATATCGCGCCGGGGGGCTCCTAGAGGATGGGTGTGAGAGATCTGAGATGCGATTGGTCTATGCGGAGTAGCTATTGCCACTATGATAGGACCCATAGCATGCGCAGCATGGCAGTGTATGGGTTGAACGTTGAACGTTGATGTCGGACATGAGTTGGCAAAAGGCGCACAAGATCAAGCAAGAGAGCGCACCACCTCAATGGTCTCGAAGCAACGGCCGAAGCCTGCCGAAAAAGTGGCCGAAACTGGCCAAGGCAGTATAGTGCCGTGACGGGTGAAGCTGCGGAGAAAAACGGTGGAATATGCAAGACTCAGACCGAGTTCAGAATGGAGTGCATTCTGAGGATCTGAGTACGCCGACTGAAAGGGCCGAATGGCTGAACGAGGCGGATCGGTGATGGAGGCCAGCGCAAGGCGCTGAGGCGAGGCGTGCGTGAATGATGCATGACGCTGACGAATGATGGCGAAGACGGAAGATCGCCATGGCGATGATGTCATGTGGGACATGCAGGGAGACACACTGGCGCCGTGCTGCAGGGCTCAGGAACAGCCGGCGAGTGGCATGGACAAGTGACGAGTGAGGGGGGTGCTGACCTAATGTGTGGCGTCGGGCTGAGGCTGGCGCGCTGACGCGGCCTCCGCCAGGCACTCACCAACGCAGTCGCAGGCTCTCCTCAGCCGGCCGGCTGTGGCCCAGACGGCAGGTCGCCTGGCCCCTCGAACCAGCGCCCCGCCCCCGCTGAGCAGCCCCGATAACACCTCCCCCTCTTTTTCTCCTCCTCCTCCTCCACCTCCACCTCCGCCTCCCGCCTCCGCTCTCTCTCCTCCCCCGCCCTTCGCTTTCGTACGCCCCCTGCCCCTCTGCCTTCCCTCGTCTGCCTGCCGTCCTGCCTCCTCCCCTCCTGACCCCCCCCCCTCCGCCATGCAGCTCACTGTCCGCTCCGTGTCCGGCCACGCCTGGCCCCTCTCCCTCCCCGCTGGCGCCACCGGCGCCCAGGCCAAGGCCCTCCTCCACGGCCTAGCTGGCTTTGCGGTAGACGAGCAGCGGCTCTTCTCTCCCGCAACCCACTCGTGGGTCGCCGATGCCGAGTCGCTCCCGTCCGACGACCTGCGCTCGTTCTCCGCCTCCGCGGCGGAGGCAAGAAGCGCTGCCAACACAATGCAGGCCAGCTGACCCAGGAGGGTGCCAACGCCCAGTGCCGGGATGCTGCGGTGCGGCTGGTGGGCGAATGCCCGCACTGCAAGCTCCAATTCTGCGCCCAACACCGCCTGCCGGAGCAACACAAGTGTGCAATGCAAGACCAAGTGCGTCACGCGGCGTTCCAAGCCAACAAGCAACGTCTCGAAGCCGAGCGGACGGCGGCCACTCATGGCTTGGCCCACTAAGCCCCATCCACGCACCTCTTCTTTACTTTATCGCACCTGGCCCCGCCATACCTGCCCCGGCCTTCATTTCGGGCGCATTCTCATGGACTCACATCTTCCCCACCTTGCTTGACAAGCTCTATGTATATACCGCCCCACGCGCTGGGGGGTTGGGTTTGACATCCCTCTTTTTCCGGTCTTACCATCGTCGCTGGCAAAGTCCGCTTATGCTTCTTGGTCTCTCGACCCAAGCTTGTCTTTCTGTGCTGCACCTCCTCATCTCCCTCCCCTTCTCTCTCTCCGACGTCTTACTTCTATCTATCCGATGTTCCCCACGCATCCCTGGCTTTTTTCTAGTTTTGGATTCGATCCATTCGCTCATCTGCGGCAAAGGCTGTCAAGATAGAAATCGCAGGTCAGCCCATCTACATGAACTCACACAGGGATGGTATATTGCCTCCCTTCCTCATCTTGGTCTGCAATTGTTGTTGGTGCGGATGGGGTAGGTTGGGAGAAGGCCTCGCGGCCTATAGGTTCAGGCGAGTGAGCAGATAGGGCCATCACTCTGCTCCTAGAACCCAAGAGCGCTTAGCTTCCTTCACCTGGATACACACTACTGGGGGATACGGGACCTGTGGGGCCACTGTCCTAACTCGTGTGGTTCCCATCCTACCTCGAGTGATCGTCCCCGAGAAGTGGCCGAAGCCTGATGCACCCCCAGTGGCGGTGGCCCGCATTATCCACCCTGTGCAGGAAAGGCGGCCTTGTTGGAATTGAAGGCCAACGAGGGAATGCATCTTTGTTCAGGGAGGTGAGTATGTGGGGGAGGGAGAGGAGCGGGGCGGTGATTTGGACTTTAGATCCACATAGGACGAGGGGGATCCACCACGGAGGAAACAAGATGGGGTATGACAATGTAAAGGTAGATACGAGGCCATTCAACGTGTTTGGTGGGACCATAGTAAAGAGCGGGGGTTCCCGGATAGGCAGCGGTGCTTGTCCACATGTCAACGCTCAATATGGTTCAAGAGCCACGTCTCGAGATCCTGCCACAACCCCTCCGAGCGGACCATGACTTTGCACACCGTCTTCGCCTTCCCATCCTGCCGGCCTCGGTGGAGCTGGAGGACCTTGCAACTGACCGGAAGCCCGCCAGTACGTACCGGCCCTGCAGCTCTTCCCAGGGCTCAAGTCCAACCGTTGCCCCGGCGACAGGGGAGGCTCAAGACGGCCAATGCTGACTCCTAACGTATTGGCCACCCGGGCCACCGCAACGTCCAGGGCATCCAACCTGTTCGGCCGGTAGTGCCCCCCCGAGCTTTCGCCGTAAACTGTCTCTCGCGCCGAAGCGCGGACGAGGCACGGGAAAACTTGGGGTTCGCACTCGGGGGTCCGATCGGGACACCGGGCGGATGGCACCGGGCCAAACGCCCCTAAGCGGCGGCACGCTGCACCACGCCCGCATCGGGCGTTGGGCCACGCACCCTCTCCACCCTCCTCGCGGGCGACTGGGGCGGGGTAGGAGCAACGGTGCTCGTGCTCGAGCCAACGGAGGCGCGTGACGCCGTTCGAGCACCTGTCGCGCCGCGTCGACGGGGGGTGGGGAGAGTGGAAAAGGAGGCAGAGGTAGCGGTGGTGGTGGTGCCGCTGCCACTGGCGCCACTTGCACTGGTCACACTGGAGAAGAGAAGGACGCCGAGGAATCATAGAGGGAGTGGGTGCTGTCCAACTTGCCCACCGAGCGGGATGTGGGGAACAAGGACCTGGCAGGTCTTGGAGGCAGGAGCTGGATATGGTCTGGCAGGAAAGGGCACTCCTTTCGTGGATCGGGCAGAGCCTTCGGAGCCCCGAACAGACGGGCGCAACAGACGCGCATCCGCTTTCTTCCCCCGAGAAGAGCCCGATAGGGAGAGGGCGGTGTGCTGGTCGGGCCCTCTGCGGCAGGGGTGGAGGAGGCGGATGGCACGGTGCTCAGTGGGAGTTAGCGCGGTTGAAACCTGATGTGACATGCGCTGCCGGCTGGTTGCCGAGGGCGAAGGGGAAGGCGTCCATTTGCCCAAGCTCACGGGGGGGCGTGATCGAGATAAGCGAGGCAAGGAAGAGGACGAAGATGGTATCTTCTTTTTGGTCCCCGGTGGGGTAGTAGTACCATTTTGGGGGATGGGTGCTCGTTGCTCCGCTTGCTCTCCCCGCGACGGCGTTGGCGGCGAGAACAAGGGCGAGGGCGGACCGTACCAGGGTAGGATCTGCATCGTTATATGTCAGGAGTTCCTTTGCCAGCAGAAGCAGAACCTTTTCTTGCCGTGCCTTGCACCTTCTGCTCTCCTTGCTCTGGGCTGCCGAGGCTTCCGTGAGCCTATCCCAACGTGTGACAGCTTGCTGGCGCATCCGCTCCTCTCCACCGTGCAACGTAGTGCGGGAATGGAGCATGGCACCCAACCCAGCAAACGCCCGCTCCACACTAGGAACGTAATACCCCACTTTGATCTCAGTCTTTTTCCCACGTTTTTGAAGTTGTGAGCCAAACGCTTCGACGGCGGTGAATCCTTTCTCGATCTCCTCCACGGTTGACTTGAGCATCCAATAGGTCTGCGTGGGCTGAGGGCTTCCATGGGGCAGGGGCGGTCCCAGCACGGCCGAAACAGATGTCTCAACTTCGCTCCATTGATGAACCACGTCCTGTTGTGCATCCAGCGCGCGCTGGAGCGAGTCCATTAGCTCATTCGCCTGCCCCACCACCGAAGCAAACACATGCATCTGCTTGTCCTCCACCACCTCGCGCCGGCGGAGGTCTACTTCTTCCTGCACCTCGCCCCAAACCGCTGTAAGTTGCTCGGCACGTAAAGCAGCGCTTGCCGACCACGTCGTGGCACATCCTGTGGGCTAGAGGGACCCAGGTGTCCTCCTTCCCACAGCTCTGATCCAAACTGGTCCCACTTGCTAGCGAGGAAGAACTGCGCGGATCGTGCAGGGTCATCAAACTCCGTTCCCCTTCTGTCGTGCACAGGGAAAGGAGGAATGAAATCGATTGAAAGCGACAGTGGCGTGGTAGAAAGATCATCCACCTGCGCCATCGTTCCTCCGTCCACGTGGCCGGGGCAATCGTTTCCCGCTCCTTGGGAAGCGGCATGTCTCCTCTCTTCCTGGGCATAGACTGCTTTACGAACGGCATCGAGGCAGGTGGAAAACTGGTCGGCGGCGCTAGCCAGGGGGGGAAGTGCTGTGCTGACTGCCGACGGGGCTGAGGCCGCTTTGGTTCGGGAAATGGACCCGGAGGCGTGCCCGAGCGCTGGGCTGCCGGGACAGGCACCATTATCGCGACCGAACGGAGCGCGGAGAGAAGAGGGCATCAGAGGATGTTGGTGATGATAAGGCTGGAGCGTGTCGGGGCGGCAGGGGGATGGCTGGTGGCGTAACGAGCGTGAGAACGAGCGCGGAAAGTTAGATTGCCCTGTGGACTGACAGGCCTCAGGTGTCTGTGCGGTGTTCCGCCCAGTCAAACAGCAGTTGCGTCCTTTCGCCTGCTAACGAGGCTGCGCCACACGCGGAGGCACGTGCCTAGCTGCGGCTTTGCCCGGCTCGGATTTGGCTTCGCTTTTTGGCTTTGTTTTCCTTTGGCCTCAGCAATAGGAGTGTGGGAAATGTATTCAGCCGAGGACATTCCACCCCCCACTCTCTCCAACGATGCCTCCAACAAACTGTCTCTCTGTTCACCATGCTACCTCCAGACACATCCCACCCGATCACATGGGACACGGACAACCAGAGACCATTCCCGCTCACAGTCAAGCAAAGAACGGGTGGGGCGCACCAACTGCATAGCGCGAGAGCGGCATGCCTCGTTTGGCCGGCACCAGGTTGCATTCTTCGCGCCATGTGTGAAGAGGGAACGGGATTGAGATGGGTATGGCTCGGTTTTTTTAGTCACTTTTGGGGTCGAGGATGTACATGCCCAAGCTGGGGTGAGAGTCCTTGAAGCCCAAGGAGCGATACAGCTTCTGGCCAGGCGGATCGCCCGTGAGGGTAATGTAGGCGCCGGGAGGGAGCGGGCCCGAATGTCCTTCAGCAGCCACGAAAGGACAAACTTGCCCAGCCCGCGCCGCTGGTGGTCAGGATCGGTGGCCATGTCGCAAATGCAGTAGTACCACCCCCCATCGCCCATGACCCTGCCCATCGCAGCAACACGAGGGTGCGCCTGATCATCCCCCTTGGCCACAACATGGACCCAGGACCAGCTGTTGGCCAGCGCCGGCCGTCCCTGCTCCGCCGTCTTGGGTGACAGGCCGGTCTCGCGGCGCAGGCGTAGGTATTCGTCCAACGGTGGAGGCCCCACCACGAGAGTGTAGCCACCCGGGAGCGTCGAGTCGGGTGCGGGCGGCGGGAGAGGGGACATGGGAGGACTGGAAAGACAGGAGGGGAGGCCTGGAGCCGCAAGAAGGATGGACGGTGCGTGAGGAGAGGCTTCGAGCGGTTGGCTTGCGTGGGACAAATGCTGATTAATGGCAGCAGCGCGTCCGGAGATACTCGTAGAGATACTCGGAGTCATCGGAGGGTGTGCCAGCTGCCGAGCAACAAAAAAGGTGGGATCGGCCTCTCCGATCGATTGCTATCGATTACGATTATCAGCGAAGCTTGCGGATACGAATCGAGCCACCCTCAAATGCTTGAGGGCACGGCGGAAGCGCTCGCGTGGGTTGCTGGCTGTTCCCCGTCTCCACATGCGCAAGGGGCCGGCGGAGCGTGCGAGGGAAGCCGGCGCCGGTGTTAGTTGAGCATGGAGACCGCTGTGCCGGGTGTGTTGGCCATAAGTACTAAGTATTGTACGCCAATATGGCGGACAGGGTGCGTTGACCGCGTGTTGACATGTGGTGACATGGTGACACGAGCGCATGGACAACCCTAGCCCCGTCTCTTGCGGGCGTCTGCGGCATGATGCATGAGGCCAATTAGGCTTTGTGCGTCAGGCTTCAAGCATTTTCTTACGCTTGGATGCTGCCCCGTGCGTCTGCCGCTCTTCTGCTGCCCTCTGCCGCCTGAATCGGGCGGACGAGGCCGGAAGAGCGAGAGGGCGAGTGGCAAGAAATAACATTCGACCGCCCGTTGCGTCTTCGCCCCCACCACCCCCGCCACCCCCCCCCGCATGCCCCCGCCCCCCCCACCGCCCAGCTGGTCGCGCCTGGGCCCCGCCTACGCCCTCGCACCCGCGCCCGCCTCGTCCACGGCCTCCTCTCCCTCCTCCTCGCCGCCCGCCCCATCGCTGCCCTCCCTCTGCTGCCGTTCCTTGCCGCCGCCCCCGTCTCCAGCCTCGGCCATGGCGGCTCTACGCTGCCTGCCCCACCCCGTACCGACGCCCAGCTGATCATGAGCCTGCTCAGCATCGCAGGTCTTGTCCTTCTCGGCGGTGTCTTTGCCGGCTTAACACTGGGGCTCATGGGGCTGGATATGGTCAACCTTCAAGTCCTCAGTACAAGTGGTACCGAGTCTGAGCAACGCGAGGCGCGCGTCGTGCTCAATCTGCTCGAGAAGGGCCGACACTGGGTCCTCGTCGTTCTCCCTCTTGGGCAACGTAATTGTGAATGAAACGCTGCCCGTCTTTCTCTCTGATTTTGGCGGCGGTCTGAGTGCCGTGTTGACATCGACCCTGCTCATTGTCATCTTGGTGAAATCGTCCCACAGGCCATCTGTGCCCGGTATGGTCTGGCGATCGGCGCGTACTGTGCACCTATGGTGCATGCAGTCATGATTCTCCTCGCGCCCATTGCCTGGCCGACGGCGAAACTGCTCGACTGGTGCCTGGGCGAAGAACATGGTACTGTTTATCGCAAGGCCGAACTCAAGACCTTTGTTTCGTTGCACCAGGCGCTGGGTGAAGAAACGTTGACGAACGATGAGGTGACCATCATTCGAGCCGTGCTCGACCTGAACGACAAGACAGTCAAGGACATTATGACGCCGATCGAGGATTGTTTACGCTGCCGTCAGATGCGGTCTTGGACGAGGCTGGAGTGGCAACGTTGGTTCACCACGGCTACTCGCGCATCCCCGTACATGAACCAGGCAAGCCGGACGCCGTGCTGGGTATGCTCCTCGTCAAGAACCTCATCTCGTATGACCCCGAGGACGCCGAGCAAGTTTCCCGCTTCCAGCTTGCTGCGTTGCCCGAAGCTCCACCCGAGCTCACCCTGTTTGATTGTCTCAACTACTTCCAGCAGGGCCGGTCGCACATGCTACTTGTCTCGGACTACCCTGGCGAGCCCCGCGGTGCGTTGGGCGTGGTGACGCTTGAAGACGTGATTGAGGAATGATTGGACGCGAGATTGTGGATGAGTTTGACGTCTATCTCGATGTGCACAATAAGGTCAAGGTCACCCGTTCTCAACCCCACAATGCTTCTGCCGCCGCCAAACAAGGTGCATGGCAGCCTTTGGTGCGGGGCATTATCGAGCGCCGCCGCAACAAGCGCATCCCCGCCCGCCGGAGCACATTTGGGCTCCCTTCCCCCGCCCAATCGGGGGCAAGGCATCCAGTCCTCTCACCCCCTTGAACGACCAGACTGGCACAGGTACCTCCGGCACCACATCCACCCTTTCTTCCCTTGCCAATGCCCCGCTCCGCCGCGTGCAGATCAAGCGCACTGCCACCTGGACCCCGGAGCAAGAGCCATTGCCCAACTCACGGTCCCGCTCCAACTCGGCCATCAGCACGGGCGACCTGCTCACCGTGCCTGGCGACGGAACCATTCGTCGTGTTTCCACCTCGGGTTCAGAAAACGTCCCAGCCTCCCTACTTCACCTCCAGCTCCGTCGCGCCTCATCGCAGGTTCCCGCGCCGACTCCTGCACCAGCCGCAACTCCAATTCTGGCTGTTCCGGCTGAGACGGAGGCGGAGGCAAATTCGACAGCCAAGGAGACAGTAACGGAAGAGCCAGTGGCTGAGGCGGTGGAGGCACTGTCCCCAGAAGGCAGCCAGCCAGTCCCGGCTGCAGCGGCAGAGGCTGTCGACACATCAAAGGTGGTTACGCCTTCGCCTCAGTCGGAGCCGGAAGCGAAGAAGCCGGAATCGAAGCCGGAGGAGGAACGGGATGCCCCCTCGTCTGTTCCCGCGGCGGGCACGGAAATGTGTCCGCTCCGGTGAAACGGTCTCTGCGCCCGAAAACGGGACCAGTGCGGCCGAGGCGGACGAGGCGGAGGTCAAGGACAAACCGCCTTCGGAGGGGATCTCAAGTACCACATCCACCCCTTACGGTTCCCTCTCCCGTGGCACGGGGCCGCGCAAAAACAAGAAAAAGAAGAACAAGCGCAAGTAGGTCGCCGGGGACCTGGAACTGCCTTGGGTGAGATTGCCTTGGACATGAAGATTGATTAGACGATCGTATCCGTGACACCTTATGCCTGTTGAGGTGTCGCGTAAGTAAGCAGCTGCTGATGATATGTGTGTTTGGACTGAGTGGTGTATCGTGTTTGCCATTCTGCCGTACTGCGTGTGCCACCGGGCCGTTAAGCCCAGATTGGGCTGATTTGTTCTAAGTATTGGCATGCATGACGGCAGCCGTTGTTCTCCACTCCTTGTTCCGTAGATGCTGCTTGTTGCTGTGGGCACTATGCCCAGAGTGGACCGGAGGTGTTCTTCTTCGTTCATCCGTTTTCGGTCCGAGCTAGCTCATTATTCAATTAGGAGACCAGCGCGAGACGCTGGTCAGCCTGCCCCCCCTGCGAGGGCCTTCTACACTGGTGGAGGAGCTGACGCAAGCGCCGGTCGGCAGGCACACGATCCAACCGCCGCCGAAGCTTTCTCGCCCGCCTGGGACGGAGTGACTCGTGACGCGTGACTGGCGAGCACCACCGCTGCGATCCCACCGAGCCAACTCCACAGGCAGGCGCACTAGGGTTAGCCCGCCTCCGCTGACTCACCCGTGTCCGCCTGCCCTCCGCCCACCCAGCAGCCCGTAGGGGGGAGGTGTCGAGTGTCTTACGTCAGCCCGCAAAATATTGTGTCTCCTCTTTGCCTTCTTCGGCCATCTGCCCAGCCCGCCTTTTTTGCCCACACGCCGCCGCCACCACCTCTTCTCGCACCATGGCTTTTGACGAGCTCCAGGCCCCCGCCACCATCGAGAGCATCACCGATGGCGTCCGCAACATCAGCGTTAACGCCGACGCCCTCACCCCTCTCCCCCTGAGGTCATCCGCCGCCAGGCCACCATTAACATTGGCACCATTGGTCATGTCGCCCACGGCAAGTCGACCGTAGTCAAGGCCATCTCGGGTGTCCAGACGGTCCGCTTCAAGAACGAGCTGGTGCGCAACATTACGATCAAGCTTGGGTACGCCAATGCCAAGATTTACAAATGCGACAACCCGTCCTGTTTGCGCCCAGGCAACTACGCCTCCTTCCCCAGCGACAAGGAAGACCACCCCAAGTGTGAGCGTCCCGGGTGCGGCGGCACCCTCAACCTCGTTCGCCACGTCTCCTTTGTTGATTGTCCCGGGCACGATATTCTTATGGCCACTATGCTTAACGGTGCGGCGGTCATGGACGCTGCCTTGCTCCTGGTCGCGGCGAACGAGCCGTGCCCGCAACCGCAAACGTCCGAGCACTTGGCTGCCGTTGAGATCATGCGCCTGGACCACATTATCATTCTGCAAAACAAGGTGGATCTGATCCGCGAAGAGGCGGCCCAGGAACACTGGCGGCAAATCAAGCGGTTTACCCACAAGACCCAGGCGGCCAACTCGCCCATTGTGCCCATCTGTGCCCAGCTCAAGTACAACATTGATGCCGTTCTGGAACAATTGGTCACTACCATCCCTATCCCCCTCCGCGACTTTACCGCTCCGGCGCGTCTGATTATCATCCGTTCCTTTGACGTCAACAAGCCAGGAGCGGAGGTGGAGGAGCTGCAGGGTGGTGTGGCAGGAGGCTCAATCCTGCGCGGTGTGCTCAAGGTGGGACAGAAGGTGGAGGTGCGACCCGGGTTGAGCACGCGCGATGAGCAGGGCAACCTGCTCACCATGCCGATCCAAACCCGTGTTGTCTCGCTCCACGCCGAACACAACAATTTGGACTTTGCCGTGCCAGGTGGGCTGATTGGTGCGGGGACCAAGATGGACCCGACGCTGTGTCGCGGAGATGGAATTGTGGGGCAGGTGCTCGGTGAGACCGGGTCGCTGCCGACGGTGTACCATGAACTGGAGCTGTCCTACTTCCTCTTGCGCGGCTGCTGGGTGTGGCGTCGGACGACAAGAAGCAGGTCAAGGTGCGCAAGCTGGAGGCGGGCGAGGTGCTGATGCTCTCGATTGGCTCCCTCACCACGGGCGGGAGGGTGCTGTCGATCAAGGCGGACATGGTCCGAATCGCACTGACCAAGCCGGTGTGCGCGGACTACGACGAAAAAGTGGCGCTGTCGCGCCGGGTGGACAAGCACTGGCGTCTGATTGGCTGGGGCAATGTCAAGGCCGGCCAGGCCACACCTCTCAAGGAACACAACTAAGCAATGGACGTGTCCCTGCCATTTTTGCAGACGTGTCGTGTGCATTACTGCATTACTGGTAGGCTACTCGATAGGTTGGGAAGGTGCGGTCCAGCCAGGTAAGCATGCTTTGGAAAAATGGGTCGGTGCTTCGGGTGAGTGTGGTGAGTTGGCGCCTGCGACGTGCGACATGGGAACTTGTTGCTGCAGGCGCAACTCGCTCCGTGTCCAGCGCCGGATCGTCCGAGGAGCACGTGGATGGGCAGGTGGTTGTGGTTACAAGCTGCTATATTTCAGGTGAGGGATGGAGCCGGGGCTGACACACGGGCGCTGTGCCGCCCCTGGGGGCTGGGCTGGGCTGAAGGCTACGGCTGAGCGGGGCGACTAGCCCACCAGCCGCCAGTACTAACTAGGTGCTGCGCCGTATATGTCAACGTTGCCGACGCCTTCGTCCTTGCATCCAGTTGGCCGTCCATCTCCCCTACGCACACGTGCATCCCCAGCCCCTCCCTGTCACGCCTGGTGCGTTCGACTTGGCCTTGCCGCAGATGTCTGCCCGCCCGCCGCGCCGCCACTCGCGCTCAGCCTCGACGCGGGCGTCCGTGCAGGACGCGGCGCTGCTGTTTGCCCCGCCTCTCACCTCGCCCCCTAAGCGCTCCAGTCGTCATGAACGGCATGCCAGTGTGACGGGCCAGCAGGACCTGGCTAGCATCCCCGGAAGCTACTCGTCGGCCGACCAGCGCAAATCGCTCCGCCTCTCCCGCGAATCCGTGGCCAGCGCCTCCGTCCTCTTTTCTGCCTTTGCCCACCAGGACTTTCTGCCTCTCCCCGCTGTCGCGCACCGCGACGGAGACTTGGGCGACCGCCAATCGGCTCTGGACAAGCTCGAGGGCCGTTCCCGCCCCAACTCTCTGAAAGAGCCTGCAGACCCCGTCCAGCCTGTCCAAGCTAGCCTACCAGCCCCATCATCTCCCCCTTCCCCACCTGGGCAGGGACTTTCTACCCTCCTCGAGGAAGAGGAAGAAGAAGAAGAGGATTTTTATGAAGAGAAGAAGGAGAACCAGCTCTGGCACCCTCCATCTCCCACCATCTCCCGTCCTCCTTCAACTGACTCCATCGCCAAGGAGAATGCCCATGTCCAAAACCTCATGAGCCAAAGCCAGAAGCAGCATGCACCCCACTTTTCTTCCTGGGAGCAGGAGCGCGAAACGTTGGCAGCGCGCATTCAGTCTCTCGAAGGCTTACTAGCCCAAGCCCGGATGACCGAGGAGGCACACAAGGCCGGTATCTGTCAACTGGAGGAAACCCTGGCTCTCACCCAGCACGAGCGGGACACGTACCTCGACGACATTTCCGGGTGGAGACAACGCTGCGCTGAGCTGGAGGGCAAGCTGGCTACCGAGACTGAGCGAGCCAATGAACAGGCCCACCTCCGTGCCGGTCTCGCCGCTAAAGCCGTGCGCATGATCAGTCTTCTCCCGGCTGGTGGTACGCTACCTGATCTCACTCCTGCCGAGCTGGCACCGGCCTTGGTCTCTCTCCCACGACGATACGAACGCACCTGCCGGACTGGTACCAGTTCTCTTCCCATGGGACTTTCTCCCGAATCGACTGTTCAGCTCCTGGGGGCTATGCGTCAACAGATTCTTACTCTAGCCGGCACCCTGGCTCAGGAACGGGAGGAGCGTGCACGCTCCCACCCCCCCCTCTTGGGATCGACCCGGTCAGCAGTTATGCGGCTTCGACAGACTCTTCAGCCTCAGAGCAGGGCCTGCGCATCTCTGTATCCACTGCCCCCACCAGCCCGGATGGGAGCTCCTCCTCCTTCTGCTTCGAACCCAAGTCGGATGAGACGGTGGTATCTACCCCAGTGAAATCGCATGTGCCAGGATCCGTCTCTCACACCCTTGCTGTTTCTGCCAAACGGGAAACCGACTTTTACCCCCAATGGACGTTCTCCCTTGCTGCTGTCCACCCTGCTCCGTCGCATGGGATCTTTCCCCTCCCGGGAAGTGCGGGGCCGGACTTCTTCCAACTGGGCCGGGATCTGACTCTTCCACCGCTTTCGTGGGAGGACAAGGACTTGCCCCCTCTTGCACCGCAGCCGGAAAGCCTGTTGGCACTCACATCGCTAGCGCTTCAGGGCTTGGGAGGATACTTTTTCCCCTCCTCGTCTTCTGCGTCGCCTGATGCTTCTCCTGCTTCGCCCGTGTCTGTCGTACACGGTCCTATTCCACCACCCCCCCCCTTCGTCCCCCGCATCGATACCTGCCCTCCCGATCGGTCTCGCCCGCCCATTTGTGGAACAGAGGGCGACATGATCTTCATCTGATACCTGAATGGTTCGTTTTTAGCTTCATTGGTCAACGCTTCAACCACACTGTTCTTTAAGCTCTCTCCACCCTTGCATTTTTCGTCATTCCTCTCTCCCTCTGCCTCTGCCTCTTCACCGGCTTCACCCCCCATCATTGACACCTTTCACCCTTCATCCGGTCTCTCTCTCTCCACGCACCTGTCGCCATCCCTTCTCACATGTCTTCTCATCAATCATCCCCCTTCTTTCGCTTGTCTGCTTCGCTTCATGCGTTACGTTAAATAACAAGTTTGGGTTCCTTGGTACACTGAGACCGATCGTATTTGTGTGCTGGCCAAATAGAGGCGATTGTGTCTACTGCTGTGCCCCCGTTGAGAAACGGAGGTTCCGGGGGCAACCGGGGACAAGCAGGTCCGGGAGGTCCGCGAAGCACCCCCCTTTGCTGTTTCTTTCCTTTGTTGCAGACTGGCCTACTGTAGCGCCTCTCAATCCACCAAAACCCACAACTCCATCTCCTACCTTTCCGTTTGACCGTCGGCGTGCGTGTGAAATGGGATCCCACCAGGCCAGTACGCTCATCTTTTTCCTCAAACGGCGTATCCTTGCACCGAGTGGACCTCCCATTCGACCCCATGCCTGGCGCACAGGTTCTCACGCCCATCACAGTGTACGCGCTTGCTGTCTTTGTGGGGTTGGACATCCAAGTCGTATACATAACCCCGTTGAACGGCCACTGGCAAGTATACAGCAGAGGACCTGCCGGCTATCGCGCTATCGCGGTTTCCTATGACGGAGTGACTCAAGCTGGGTGGATTTGTGATGGCAAGCCAACGTAACGGAAACGAGAGGACCTCCGGCTGTGGACAACAAGAACGCCACTACCACGAGCACAACATCCAGGTGGTGTTAGTGGTGTCGCACTGTTGAGCATGGCTGCAAGGCCATAGGCCATAGGCTGGCCCCCGCACCGGAGTAGTGACGCAGCGGTTAGCGTGTGAGATTGCAACGAGCCTGGAAAAGAGGCTGCTAATCATCTTGAAGTCGTTGGTTCGAGTCCGACCTACTCCTCTTTTTGGGTCTCATCGCCCCTTTGTGCAGTCCTTCCCGAACCGAGACGTGGAGGAGGATGAATATTGAATCGCCAGCCCACCCCCGCCTCCTTACCTTCGAGAAAAAAGAGCCAGGCCACGTTCACGCAGCAGCAGCCCACCCCGTCTAGAACACCGTCTCCATCAGTCCCCGGTCCCCTCCGACATCCCTGCATGGCGGGGAAAACTAGCACAGCAGACACTGGACACAAAAGGATGCATGCAACGTGAAAGGGAGAAGCGAGGTTGGAAGAGGAGGAAAGGGTTGCGTGGGCACCGGGCCCCCAGGGTAGCCGTCCTACTCAAGATATCACATAGGCGCGATTACGCGGTATAGTCTAAGCTGGTGCCGCCTTCGTACTTGGACGGCAACGACGCCGCGGCGGCAGCGGCGTACGACCCATTGTACCGCCGGCCGGGTCGGCGCGCATCCTGCATCCGTTCTTCCGACGTTGAGTGGGAGCGCTGCGAGGGTCTGCCCCTCGGCTCAGCCTCGCCAGGAGGAGTGCTGCTGTTCGAGCCCAACCCGGAGCCGGGGCCCGAGGCAGGCACAGACCCAAACCCAGCTCCCGACCCAGAGTTGGGACTGGCATAGGTTACCGGGGCTGGGGGCAGCATATCAATGTCGGCCTCGTCACGCAAATCGTCGTCATACATGCTCTCCCCCGTGGCAGGGAGGTACTCGTCGCTGCCATCGTGGTAGTAATCTTCCCTCGTGGGTAGTACTCGTCATCTTCTTCGTCGTCATCGACCAGCTGCCAGGTGCGAGCGGCGGGCTCGTCGTACCCATACTCCTCTTCATCCAACACAAAGCCAGAAGGGTCAACCACATGTGGAGCACCCCGCGCCATGGGTCCATACGCCTTGAGTCGTGTGGGTGCCAGCATGGCAATCGTGGAATGCGTGCCGGAGGAGGAGGAAGAGGAAGGGGGGTCATCGGGAACAACGGCACTGGCCCGACGTTCTCTCGAGCCAGCGCGAGGGATGGTGAGGCCTTCGTCCTCGCTACTGCTTACACTCCCTTCCGAGCTGGCCTCATCATCCACGTCGAGCGGGTCGAGAGCAATGCACTGCTCAACACGTGTGTTGAAGGTAATGTGGCGTTTGGGCGGATCGGACCCGTCGTCGCTATCGCTCGCTCGCGCCTTGCCCTTGTCAAGGTGGGAGCTGGTACTTCCCTCGGCATCACTCTCTTCCCTGCTGGCTGCACCCAGCTCAGTCGTCGGCACGGCCAGCTCGCCCGGGTGGGCAAGGATATCACCAATCGTGCGGTGCTTCAGGATGGACTTTTTGCCCGACTTGTTCACGTACCCTCCAAATCCGGCATGGGCAAATGGCGCCCTGCCCTCCACCATCAAGTTCCCACTCTCGTCCACCGGACGCTTGACGGGGGGTAGGCCTCGGGCGCAGCGCCGTCGGTGACGCCGGTCTGGTTCTGGCTCTGGAAAGGGGGGAGGGAAGGGCTGGCAGCAAGGGTGCCAGGGTGGCCCAAGTCAAGGCCAAAGCGTTCAGAGACGCTAGCCACCTTGGGTGGCGGAACGGGGTCCGCGTGCTCGTGCAAAGGTCCATAGAGCCAGGTAACGTCGCTGTCCTTCAGCCTACGAACGAAGAGAACAGACAGGGAGGTCCAGGTTAGAACCGGGAAAAGGAGAGGGGGGGGGGAGGAAACAAAAGAGACGAGGAGAAGGCACGCACCAGTTGAGTGTTTCGGGGGAGATGGTCTTGAGTTTGCCACGCTGCTTGGCCCAAGTGCGCCAGGAGGCGTTCTCGAGACGGATACCGTTGGCAATCTCATGCTTCTTCTTGGTCATGGCCTTCCAGCTGGACCACACATCCTCGTCGGTCCACTGGTGGGAGAGGTAGTCGACATTGATGGAGGCACGGTTCTGGTCGATCTGGGCGTCGTCTGGTATTGGACCGCCGGTCTCCACCAGGGGGTAGGGTGATGGAGTACTCAGCATAGGGGTGCGGGTGAGGGCGCGATGGAGGCGGCGGTGGCGGTGGCGGTGGCGGGTGAGGCGGGGGCGGACGGTGTGGGCGGCGGGGCGGGGCGGGGCCTGGGTGGCTGCTTCTTGACGTGGGTGTCGTTCGGATGGTGGTTTGGGGAAAAGCGCAGGTGGCAGCCGCGTGCTATTAGCCGCCAGCCGCCCGGGGCGCCCGGCGCCAGCCGCTAGCCACGGGCGGTCAGCTGCTGTGCTGCGCTGCCTTCAGGCCGCACGCCGCCCTGGCCAGCCCCAGGCGGCACCAGCCAGCAGCGCCCAACCCCAGCATTTCCCTCCTTTTTTTCCCGCCCCGGCACTGCCCCCCTGCCCGCCGCTGGCCCGCATCGCATGCAGCGGAAGCACGGCGGGCATGCATGCATGATCTCTGGTCGAGCGGTGATATCATCCTCCGCCCTGCCATCGATCTGCCATGTGTCTGCCGCGTCACAGTGTCACGGGTGCTGCCCGACGTAATGTCACCGGTCACCTGTCACATGTCACATGCCACATGTCACAGCGCACACGTCCCCATCGCAGCGCCATCCAGTATCCAATAGCCACCAGCCATCCCCTCGCCAACTCAGTCCGCCCCCGTGCTCGTCCAGCGCACCAGCCACATCCCTTCCCGATTGCCGCCACCGCCTCCTCGCTCCGTCACCAAGGCCTTGCCTCGCAGCAGGCCCCTCCACCCGGCTCACCGGCCCCTCGGCAGTTCCTAGTTACTACTTCCTAGTTACCAGTAGTCACAGGCGTTAGTTTTTTTTAGGTCTTCTTCAGCTAAACCCTTCCAACTTGCCGCGCCTTCCCGTGAACGTGTGGGCCCTGAAGCCGGTGATTACCAGCGGTACCGCGGACACGTCCACGCCATCACACATCTGCATCAGCGGCTCAGCTCTTCTGTAATGCGGGAGCTGGGCGCTGGAACCCCAAGGCCTAACAAGCCTAACGACTGTTCGTTGATGGCCACAGGAACCTAGTACTGATCTCGTCAAACCCCCCTATCTGACTAGCTGACTTGCTTCTTCTCGGCCTCACTAGCTCTCACTAGTGCTAGTGAAGCTTGAAGCCACTAATCGATAATCATTGATCACTAGTAACTAGTAACTAGGGTAGCTTGAAGTCACTACTCCGTAGAAGTCGGTACTGGTACTGCTACCGTAGTCACTAGTCACTAGTCACTAGTCACTGATCACCGTAGGAGACCGGTCACACAATCACTGGTGAGGTCACCGGTCAGGGACGCCATTCTTGCGGCCTCGGTGCGGCCCCTCGGTGGCTTCCAGGGCCCAGCGCTTACCCCGGCGTGTTTTGCGGCTGCGAAGTTTGGTTGGTGTCGATGAGTCCTACGGCCTACGCCCGGTCCTCGGTTACTCAGTGCGCTCAGCTCGCCACCCTGTTGGATACTTTGCCACGAGCAGCCTATTCGGCCACTCTCTCACGGTGGCCCCAGTATCCAACCCCATCTTCCACCATCAAAAGTTTCATTCCAAGCACGCCGCTTTTCGCAGAGATTTATTTTTGTCATGCTGCATGCGAAATCCCAGGCATCCCCCCTCCACGCCAGCCTTTCCCCATTGTAATCATGTAAGCACGTACCTCCCAGATCTCTAGAACCTAGCTAAAACACATTGATCAATCTAATGAATCATCCTTCCTTCGCTTCGGCCACAACAGCCGTCTCCATCGTTGCGGTTGGACTGTAATTCAGGATGGTTGTGGGTTGATGCAGATGGATAGCCCCCGATGTTCGATTCATAATTCGCGCTCCTTTCGGCCAAGGTCTGATCGATGATCTCAGGAGATCGCACCGTATATATTACTCCCGGGAAAAGGTCGAGGTGCCTAAAACAGAGCATATCAAAAACGCTTCAGCCATATTTTTCCTCTCGCATGCCATGCATCTTCACCCTTTCTTGGGACGTTTCTCATCTCCGACCCCCACATGTGACGCCCATCATACCGAGAAGTGCTCTCCACCAGCGAATCAGCATCCCGCTCGCCGCTTCAGCACAGTAACATTCAACACTAGCAACACTCAGTGTACTCAGTTGAGGATTCAGACTCCCCATCATGCATCAGCGCTCTCTTCGCCACTCGTATACCCATCTATCGATTATCCTCCCCTTCTTTGACCTCTTAATACACGTGAATACAACGGGGCCTCTTTTCGAACCCCTGTGTCTTTTCCTAAGTGGCGTGCCGTGATGCACATGGTGCATGAGATCATGAGAGACTTAATTAGATCTCAACACTTCAACCACCGTCGGCATTGCATTGCATGCCCAAAAGGCTCTCCTCCCGAGAGCTTGGGCTCCTCCGGTCTACTATTAATATACCCACCGTTATCAGAGCAAGCTGAGCCACGTAGTTGCTTTTCACGCAACCGTGGTAGCAACCCTCTGGGATTATAGACCCGTCTTTGAAACACCTTTTGAGCTTGGATTGGACTCTTCTTGATGCTTGAAAGTGATTGCATCAGTACATCAGTGAGGAGTATACTCCTGAGAGTAGTATAGACCAAAGAATTCCTGGTCCAGTTGCGTAAGATGTAACACCCACTCACAGGTTCCTCACACGTCACGCGGCCCTCCGCAGAACGTGATGGATTGCGCAGCAGCTTGTTTTTGTCATAGGCAACGCAGCAAGACCCACACGAACCCTGGCTCCCCCACTAAACTAAACTATAGACAAGAGCTACCCGGCGCCACCCGTGGACCCTGCGCAATTCATCCCACGGGGAGACCTGTTGGATGTTGTGTCCGACCCCTTGTCACAACATAATACGTGTCGTCCTCGCTCTGCCTTCCAGCTTTTCCCCGTCCTTCCTATACGCCAAGTCCCAATATGATGCATCCCAGCCGTTCCGACCCCACCCGATAACGACTAATGCATATTGCCGTAACGTGTGCCCCCACAGGTACCCTCCCCAGGCCCGAGCGGGGCTCCACAGCCTAGATATGATTAATGATTCAAGCTTCAAAGCTTCAAGCTTCCGAAGCACGCTGCAAGTTTATTCTGATAAGCTTCAAACGCTTCAAGCTTCATTAATCATTCTCCGCATTCGCCAAGCTGCAAGAGCCGGCGGGCACAGATGTACGTAGGTGGCCTTGGCTCCATTTTGGGCGCCCGCTGGACGACCCAATGCGAAGCCTCATCCATCGATGGCATCCGTGTGGCGTGCGAGCGCCTGGCATATCGAGGGCGCAGAGTGTCAGAATGTGCTCTACTGGAATACGACCACTATAATCATTAATCACGAGTCAATAGTCACTCCTTAGTAGTAAGGTCACTATCGATGACATCCATGCGATAACTATTTTTACCATTTACCCGTGTTGTATATGTTCGTCCCATCGGCTACCACTGCGGTCGATGCTCATCAGCACGTGATGCGCTCCGATGTGCCCCCCGCTTGAACATGACAGGATGCAGTGGTAGGTCACCGGCGTGGCTCTTCCCTCTCCTCTCTCCCACGACATGCCTGTGGCCTTTTCGTGGAGAAGGGCCAAAGAGCTATATAATCCTGGACAAAATGCGTCCCTTGAGCATGCACATGTCAACTTGTCAACATTGTCAACCTTCAACGTCTCGTTGTTTTGCCGGCACCAGCAAGTGACGTTAGACAATATGGACAGAGCTCAAAACGCTCATTATTGTGTGGCTTTCCCTTGGTGTCAATCTGACCTTTTTGACCTCTGTTACGGTTACGTGCAACAGCTCTGAAAAACGAGGAGCCGAGCCATCTTTCTTTTTAGTTACCAGACAATGTCCTGTGTACAACTGGCAAGCACAAACTGCCTCTAGCCCGAGCAGAAAAAGACCGAATCAACTAACTTTCTTCAATCGGTTCCGCTATCGATCGCCTTTATCCCCTCTTCGATGCATCGATCGAAAGCATCCCACACCCCACCAAGAATTTCCCGGAATCCACCTTCATCCAGTGGTGTCAGTGCCGCTCCTATTATTTCTTTCGCACTCGTCATCGTTCCCTCGCCTTCATCCTCTCTCCTTGACGATGTTGGAGCTCAACTTGAGCCACAACCCGTATGGTTTGCAGGCTCTCAGTCACCTCCAGCTCTGATCGGACCCGGTCATGGCATGGGAGTGACACACCATGCATGATGGGGCTGGAGCTCAGCAATCAGGTTGATCATTGATTCAGACCATCGCAGATCGCAGCCCTACCTATAGCCCCTGATTTTCTCGCAAAGCTGCGCCATTGCCCAGCCCAACATGACATCGACGTCATCATCGACGTCAATGTTTTCTCTACGACGAACCCTATCTCCTCCCAACTCCCATCCTTTCAGCCCAGACAGTCCTGGGCATCCATCACCATCCATGAATGCTCAGCTACGCCATGTCTGGCCCCATGGGAGCCCCCAACTTCTAGCTTCCAAGCTCGCCAATTTCACTGCTCGCCTCCACACAAGGGCTGTGGAGCATTCGTCAGATTATTCGTCGTCTGCCCCCCGGCTTTGGCTTAGATGGCCGGTTGGGCAGGCATGGTCTGGAAGGCCGGAGGCTGCACCGCCTGCACCATCTGCGGTGCTTGGCCAGCCCCAGCGGCTGTAAAGATGAACAGGTTGTTGGTTGCTGCGATGGCAGCAGTGTGCTCATGCGGGTGGTACGAGGCGTGAAGGATCTTCTTGCTAAAGTCGACATTGTCCACGTCGACTTGAGCCACCCCGCCCGGGACCCGGTGTCTTGCCCCGGCCCTTGCCGCCGAGCTTCTTGTTCTTAAACGCGCTCTATCTGCCTGTAGCGTCACGCCACTGGCAGCCGGGTCGGGTGGTCCTTGTCAAGATGTGGAGATAATTGTTGTACGAACCAGTCAGGACATGTTTGTCGTCTGGCCCCAGAGCGCTTCAAATTTGTCAAAGATGCAGTCGTTCTCGTACAAGTCGCACAGCTTGGAGCGGATGTCGTGGATCGGGATGGTGGCCACGGGGGCACGGTCCATGTTGACATCCCACCCTTCAGAGTCAGGTAGTCGCGCGACAAGAGGTAGCGGCCATCATGGGAAAACTTGACATCCGAAATGCTGCTGATGATTTCGGAAAAGAAGGATTTCGACGCGGCATCCCCTTCCTCCTCCTCAAACAGTTTTGGCATGCTGGTCGCACAACGCCGAGTCGCGCATGTCTGCCAGCTTGATGGTGCCTTTGGAGGAGGATAGACAAAGTGGTTGCAGTTGACCGGGTGGAATTCGGCGGCAGTGATCACCTCGGTCAACTCCTCCATGTTGACCGGCTTAATGTCAACCATGTTGAATGACTGGTCCGAGATGTTGAGGTTCCACAGATTGATCCGCAGGTCGTCCGCTGACATGTACGTCTCCGCATCAGAGTTGACCGAGATGGAATTAACGTGGTAAGCATGTGCGTTGGCATAGATCTTCGCGGTACCGCCGCCACAATGGTGTCGTGGATGTTGATCCGCGGCAGACGGAGGTGCATCCCGCTGCCAGGAACGACGCTCCCTGGATCAACAAGCGCGCGGGAAGTGTAGGCACCAGGGGGAGCAAAACCTTCGGACAGTTGTTCTCCGCCACCATCTGCAGCGACTTTTCAAATACTTTCCACAGTTTGATCGTCTTGTCTGTCCAGGAAAAGTCCAGAGCGTCAGTAAGCTGGAGAAGCGGGGGCGGGAAATGACGCACCATTAGTGCTGAGCAGGAAATGGGCTGCGTTTTGCCTTCGGCACCACTTGATCTTGTTGATCTTCTCTTCAATTTCGAGCGACTTGAGGTAGTCAAACTCGGGCTCGTGCGATTGGAACTCAGTGTAGAACTTGTACTCGCACCCCTTTTTCTGTTGGATTGCATATCGTCAGTACTCGCCTCTTCCTTCGCCTTGCTGGGGCCTCCCTTTCCCGAATTCCCATCGGGCCAAGTGTCCAGCCACCTAATACTAACAGCACGTACCGAGTCATTGCGCTCAAAGAGCACCACACGTCCTCCCTTCACCAGTGGCAAGGTAATCGCCAGTGTGGTCAAACTCAACGGCCGAGATGATGTCGGCTGAACAGGGGTGAGGCAACAACAAAGGGGGTACAGGTCAGTCATTGGTTAGCAGAGCAGAACATCTTCTAGGCCGTGCCCTGCCGCACTGCGCCGAGCGCAGCCGCGGGAGTGTGGAAGGAGGTAGAGACGGGAAGCCAAGGTAGGGCGACACAACGCACCCTCAGTGATCTCCTTGACCTCGCCTTTGTCGCCGAAGCATTGGGCAAAGCGCCAGCCAGCATCGGGGTCGCTTGCCATCGTCCCACCTCGATGTTGAGCAAAACACGGACAGGTGGGGGAGAGGGGAGAGCTGATTTAGCAGGGGGGGGGGCGGGGGGGGAGGCAAATAAGGCAGAGAGGGAGGTGGCGGGGGCGGTGGAGGCGGTGGCGGTGTTGGCAGTGGTGGTGGTGGCAGGTGTTATCCACCGCCCGCCCGACGCGTGGGATGGAGCGCCGAGCGCCGGTGGCTGGGCGGGCGGCCGGGCCAGGTTGAATGTTGAACGTTAAACGCTGCGTGTTGGCTGGATCGGAGCCAGAGGGCCACTTCGCCACACTGTCGCAGCGCGAGCACTGTCCGTGGCGCCCGACACTCGCCCCCCGCTGCACGACCCCGCCTCTCTGCCCCCGTGCAGCGGGCTCGCCGCGAACCCTATCGCTCAGTCTCCTTGCCCGCACGGACCCAAAATTTCATTTTGGGGGTTTCTTCGCTGTGGCGCTTGCCTCCCGGGGCGCCACTCCGGAGCCTCATCCAGGCTTCCCGCTGCGAAGGAGACAGGCGGTGGAGGGAAGCCTCGCTCGCTCCGCATTTCTGAGGCAAGACACGTTGTTGGGTCTGGGTCGGAGACCAAGGGGGAGCGCACCATGGCGTACCATTCTCGCCCGTGTCAAGGCGGACGATACGAGGGTGGTTGAGCGAAGAGAGCTTCGCGTGTGTGCGGGGCATGGAAGGGATAAAAAGGACTATACCAGGACGCATGGTGGGTACGTTTTCCACTGTAAACACGATAGGACAATCAACTAGTGAAAAATTGAAATAAGGGTAATGGCGGGATTGGAAAATGGGTAGATGGGCTGGATAAGCGGAGTGGGGCTGAAGAGGCCGGTGGCAGAGACCCGACGCTTGTGGCGACAGGCATTTGGGGCTGCAACCCACGCCTCACCGTCTGGCCTCTTACTCCATAACCGCCCCTTCGCTTCGGCCATGCCCCTGCGCATGGGACGCATGACAGTCATCCGTCACCTGGCTCGTTTCGCCGGCAAAAGAAGCTTTTATGTGCGCATGCGCATCATGTCAAAGCGCAGCCCATGGAGAGGTTCAGGCTGATGGGTCCAGGATGCGCACCACCCTATGGCCTGGCTACTGACGACCGACGACTGCCACCAAACCTATACTCATCCTCATCGCGCAATGCATGTCCATTTGGTTCTCGCATCAATCACTGTCACTGTCCGAAGAGTCGTCGCTGTTGCCCCCTCCTCCGACAGCGGCCACGGCAGGTGTCTTCTTCTTGGCGCGCTTGTCCCACAGGTGCATGGCACCGTTCGTTGCAATCCTCTGGGCCACGTCTTTGCTCAGCGCGTTGGCGCTCAGTTTGGGGGACTTCCAGCTGATCCTCAAGTCCATGTGCGGCTTGTGGTGTGGTGGACTTCGCATAGCGTATTCGTTCAATACCAGCCGCTTCCCGTTCTTGGCTTTAAAATGAGACGCCGCCGGGATGAAGTACTCTATCGCCTCGTTCTCCCCCGAGATCGGGTCCTTCTCGTAGTTGTGCACCAGTACTTTCTGGCCGTCCTGCTCTATCATGCACTTCTTGGTGCAGGCGTGCTGGAGAGGCGCCTCGCTGCCAACATCCTGTGGTCAATGTCCCAGTGTCAGTACTTGATGAGCAATCGTCACGCAGCCGGATTCAGCACTCATCGGTGCTCACCGTCAATAGGGCAACTCTTCAGGAGCATCACCATCATTGAGTTTGCGGACAATGCGGCAGCCTGAGCGATGCGTGCTACCCGTGATGATGTACGGTACGCCCTGTACCCGACCCAGGCAGCCTTCTCATCCAACGGGTCGCGCCCAATCCGGAGGATCTTGCCAATAACAAAGTCGGCGGACGCGCTGTACTCGGCCGACTTCTGGCCGATCGTCACGTTCATCCCCACACGGATCATCTCCCCTGTAGCGATAACAGCCGCCTTGCCCACCAGGTACTGCGCCCGCACCTTGACACGGTCCGCCAACTGGAAACGACCCAGCACCTCTTCGGTGAGGTTGTTGCAACCCACCGAGGATTGGTTCTTGGCTGGGGCCAGCACCACTCGTGGAATCGCCATGCCATCAGAGTCGTAGTCGGGCTCTTCCTTCCCTTGCTCCAGCACCCCGGGAGGAGCCCCAGGCCGAGCCACCACCGAGCCGTCACTAGACACATCGTACCCCGGTGAAGAGTGATGCAGAATCTTCTCGGCGACCATGACGTTGTACAAGGTGTCACGCGGGAGGTTCTGGAAGTTGCAATGGCAAGATGTGCTTCACGCGACCCTCGAAGGCAGCGTCCGTGTTCTGGAGAGGGCCGAACAATTCGAGCGCATCAGACATATGCGCCAGGAGGAGATGGAGATTCGGTCGCGTCGCGATCATGGCGCTGTCGGGGCCGAGTCTCGAAAGGCGCTCGATCAGTCGGTATGCAGTCTGGGTCGTCCGGTACTATTCCAGCCATAACAGGCATGCCAGCGTCTAAACCCGTATATCAATCGACTGTGGGACGTACCATGAACTGCGCCCTGGCCTGCCCGGCAGCCGGGACCATGTCCTGGAAAGCAAACCATGCAGGTCGGCTGCCGCGACGATAGCGTCATAAACCGGAATCGGAAACGTGAACTCCTTCTCATCGTTGCCTCTTTTCCGGTCTCGAGGATGGGGAGTGCCGCGAATGGGAGAGCCACAAGCATAGTGCGCACATCCTTCCCAACCCCACAGTCTTTAGGTTAGCCAACAAACCCCTCGCTCGGATATTGGTGCCCTCTGCGCTCCGTGTTGAGATCGCTGATGAATATCAGTCTCTTGGTTGCGGATTTGCTCGACACGCTCATTCGGGGCGCCGAGCGGGTTGTCATGCGCCCGCGGGCGGCAAAGGACACGCCCGTGGGCTCTTAAAGGTGGTCCAAAGGAAACACTGGGCTACGTCTGGCATAACTCGTCCTCGGCCATGGTAGTGTCTACAGGCGAGGAGGCACTGGAAGCAAGGGAAGGCGAGCATGCGTCAGGTGTGGCTGGGGCATGCTCGCATCTTCGGCCACCTCGTCAATGGCGTGACTGGCCCCCATCCTCGCACCCAGCACCACGTTGTGGCTGTACCTGCGCACCTTCGTGTGCATGCATGAAACCGGACATCGGTTGAACTGGGCAAGCAGGGAACTGGTACAGCAACCTCTCGTCCTGCTTCATCGTGGATCAGGCCGCGGGAAAAGGTACAGCAGATGTGTCTGTCCTATTGTGCACGCGTGCGAGCTCGTTCCATCGGTCGGCATTTTGGTGAGCCGACGTCGAAACATGGTGGTGGCGACTTGGTAAAAGGATGGGCGAGATGGGTTGTACATATGATATGCATTGGTGGTGCTTTTTTTGTCACAGGTCCGGCAGACGCATGGCGCCCGTCGCAACCAGTATCCCATCTCTGCAGCCAGCACATCGCAGAGTGCTCTGTCCCACGGCGCAACAGCACCATCTTCTTCCCCTGGACATCAACATCACCATCGTTGCTGCCTGCACTGCTTACTGACCGCCTTGCTAGTCCCGCCCCCATCGCTCGGTTCTCCTCGCCTGGTCTGCATTGCTGCCGTACGTCTCCATTCCCTCTCCCGCCACACTCCGTCCTCCTCGCCTCGTCAGTATCGCTGTTGAACGCCCCCTCTGCCTCTCGCCCCGGCCCCCTCTCACTGTCTGCATTGCTTTTGTCGTATGTGTTCTCTTGCCCACCAGCGCTCTGTTGCTGACCCCGCGTACACAGACTCCCCCTCGCGGGCCATCTTGCCCTCGTTTCACCTGATCCGCAGCGTCATCGTACGTGCCCGCTTCCTCCGCATTCCCCACACTTCTGCTGACCCTGTGGGTCGCATGCATGACGTGCATGCACCGTTTCGCTCACCTTCGGCCTTGTCCGTCTGGTTCCATTTTGCCTCGCCTGAGGTCCTCTCGCTTGGCTCGTCTGCCTTGCCATCGTACGTCCTCCGTACTTCGCGCTTGGAGTTGTCCTGCCACTGACACTGTCTACCCAGCTGCTGCATGCAGCGAATCCCCGGTTGGTTCGTCTCGTCTTGTTCGCCTCGACTTATCTGACCTGTTTCGCCGTCGTACGTCCCTTCTGTTATATGCTGACGCTGTTCCTGACCTTGTTCGCTCTACCAGTGCACATTCCGATTTCATCCCGCTTGCCCTCGCTACTGGCCGTCTTCATCGCCTAACCCGTGAGTCCGTCGCACATCTTCTGTGTCTCTCGCTAACCCTATGCTGCTGCTGACTTGGCCAGCTTCTCCCTAGTGCGCACTCCCCTCACAGTAACCTGCCACTTTCTGAACCGCTCGCTGCTCTACTACGTTGTGGTGCTTCCGTCTGACGTCACACCTAACCGTGGTTGCCGTGTCATCGCTTCCCAGCGATCTTCGAATGCATTCTATACCTAAAAAATACCTACCCTGCCTATAAATCTAGTAGTTCTGGATCGATGCCAGCCAGCCGGTTGGAGAGCCTACAAGCACGCATCCAATCAACAGCTAAGCGTTTGGGCACATTTGAGCTAAGGGCTTGAGCGCATGTGGCCAAAGCCATTGAGCGCATGTGGCCAAAGCGCTTGACTTCATGTGGCCAAAGCGCTTGACCTCTTGGGCCAAAGCGCTTAACCTCATGTGGCCACAATGTCAAAAACGTTCCGCACCAAATTCTACGCATTTTTGGGTGATGTGGTCATCTAAGCAAAATATTAATTTTTTACACCCCCCCGTGTATACGTGCACCTCGCTGATGCATCCTATATCATTTCTAACTACATTCACCAATCATATGCCTTTCCTCAATGGCATGGTATAGGAGGTATGAACAGCCTTCCGTATATGGGGGAAGATCGAAACGACCCAAGGTGTGTTTCCATCCCCTTCGCCCGGGCTCCCTCGCCATTATGCGGGTATCGGGCGCGGTGCGCCATTTTGCTCACGGATGAGAGACTATGAGACATTCTGGATCACCAACATTTCACAACAAGCCTTAACGCTGTGGCAAGGGGAAAGAACCAGCGGTAGAGAAGGGCAGAAATGTGGGATTCAACTCAACCCCCATATCCATCCCACGCAACTACGATCCAGATAGTCACTTGGTACTGTTGGCATCTATGCCATTGACGGGCCCCGCGGAAGGGAAGAGGGAAAGAAAGAGAGGGGGGGAAATGTCGAAAAAGATATCAAAACGTAAAGAACCGATACAGACGTGAAAAGAAATGAAGTCATGGATCGTCATCCCTGAGGGGAAAACAAGGAGCCTTAAGAGGTGGACCGCCAGGATATGGCACGGAGACCTTAATATTGGGCATACGCCCAAGCGTGAGGCGCATCGTCGCGTGGAAGCGGAGGTGGAGTGGCGGAGTGAGGCAGAGGTGGGGTAGTGGAGACAAACGGAGGCGCCGGCGGGGGAATGGAATGCGGAGGCCGTTCAGTAGGGTAGCCATAAGGCTCGAAACCCCCAAGTCGGGAGGAAGGTGGTAAGGTGGAATGCACGGGACGCGCGCGGTGTAAGGGTGGGAGAGTTGGCATATATGGGCCCTGCGAAGCATTTGGCGCAGCAGACGGTATAGGGGTGGGGCGATGTGGGTTAGGATTGTAAGGGGGCGCCCAGCGTGACGGAGGAGGAAGTGTAGGGTAGGGCGATACACGTCGCGAAGAGCGGGCATAGTAGCTTTCCTCTACGCCCAAAGAGCCCGAAGTCCCTGAGTGCGGGACGGCGCGGATGGGCTTAGATGGACGCGGGGAAGCGAGTAGATGGGAAGAGTACGCGGGAGCCCACGAGTGTGAGGCTGGGAGAGGGTTCGGCCTTGGGTCGGGAGAGAGTCTAAAACCATCGCGGAAGGAACTCGATAGGAGATAGGAGGTCCCGTAGGCAAAGACGAATCGACCATGAGGGGGGCATTCACAGAGCTAGGTGGATTCAGAGATGCTTTGCCCGAGCTCGATGAGAACGCAGACGAGGTGAGAGAGGCGGGAATAAGGGCCGTCTTTGCATCAGATCGCTGCCTTCGCCCCGATAGCGAGGAATTCCGTTTCTATCAACCTCAATGCGCGGGGGCACACGAAAGTGTTTCTCGTTTAGAAACATGGGCGATATAGTGAGCGAGAAAAACTCGGGCATGGACGAGGGCGAACGCAACTTTCCGCTGCTCACATCTTCCAATGAATAGTAAGAGATCAAGTGGTGAGTTGTGCCATCAACCTCAATTGAGATGGTCTGGTGGAGACACCTTTCCGTCAGTAACGGGATTCAAGAATGGAATTCGAGCCAAGAACTCACCTTTTTGCATAGACCGTTTTCAACAAAGGATGCGAGCTGTGCAGATTTCCGACCATCTTGCGCTGCAGCTCCGACTTGCGCCGCTGGGCAGCAGGACGCGAGAAGGCAGGGAGCCTGCTTGGATGGCGGCCAGGCCAGAGTCAAGACTGGTGGAGCGGTCACGCGCCGCTTGAAGTTCAAGCTCGGCGGGGGATGGAACGCCATCTGAATTGGTTGTGTTTGGACGGGAGGAGGGATCATTGATGAACGGGAACGAAGGAGCATCGTTCGGGGCGCGGCGGTTCATTTGACGGTAAACGAGGAAGTTGTTGAGAATGCGGCTAGGACTCCAAAAGAGGCCATCGGTCCAGCGCTTGATGCCACTTTCGCGCTCATCAAAAACAAAGATCTGGCCACTGCGGATAAGGCGTTTGCGCTCGTCTTGCTTGAGGCGACGGTGCACCTTGAGTATGTGGCCCCGCTTTGCGGCCTCGAAGAGGAGGAGAGCGTCCTGGGTAGTGGCGGCATAGCCTTGCCAGCTGCTCTGAAGGACGGGTTCGGGCATCGGAGCGCGGTGTGTTGACAGCGGTGGAGGCGCGGCAAGGGCGAAGTGTGGTGGTAGCGGATGCACCAGCGAGTGGGCGGTAGAAAGCTGGAAATTTTCCCTTGGGAGACCGACAACCCCAACGCCGTAGAGGCCTGGTGGATTGTGCGACGTAGTGGCAACACGAGTGCGTCAACCGCAAAGCGTGAGCGTGACGGCCGGCGGAGAGACCACTGATGACTGATGACTGGTGACCGGTGACTATTGACCGGTGACCAGTGGCCGCGACTAGTGACTAGTAACGTTACGCGGTACGCGTCACGCGTCACGCTTGATCATCGATCAAGCTTCAAAGCGACCACCGATCAGTACCTCAGCACTGAACCACTGAACAACACTGAACGGACTGAGCGCACTGAGCGAGCCGCACTCCGTTGCTGGTGATAATGATTAGGGACTTCGATTATCGATTATCGAGTATCGATTATCGAGACCATCGATCATCGATCCATCGATCATTCCTCGCGGCGTTAAGCTTTCTAGCTTTAAGCTTTAAGCTTTACGCTGGTTAGCTCTACGATTGCGAATGCTTAGCGTGTGATATGTGACGCGTAACGCGTGACAATTAGCATTGGTCACCGGCCTCACCGGTCACTGGTCACCGGTCACCGGTCACCAGGCATTAGTGCATTAGCTGAGCCGAGCCGAACCTCAGCGGCTGCAGCTTGAAGAGCTTGAAGCTTGAAGTGAAGCTCGAAGCTGTGAAGCAGGCAGTAGTGCTGCACCCTGTCGGTTAACGTTAAACGACGTAAACGTGAAAAAGCTAATTACTCCGACTACTACCTCGTTGCACGGGTGACGCCGAACGCCGAGCGCGTTCCTTGACAGTGCTGCACCATCGGCAGCCGAGAACATTGCTGGAACGGTTCGGTGCCGATTTTGATACCGAGGACCAAGTATGGATGATCCTGAGAACCTGAGGACCGACTGTGGACGGTCCAAGGACCGAATACGTTGAAGAGTTGAACGTGTTCCATCTTCAATGAATAACGTTAAAACGTCAACGTTTAACGTACTTAAACGTTTACTAGTTACTGAACGTACTGATTATCGATTAAGCTTTAAAATTTAAGCTAGCTTCAGCTCTTCAAGCTTCGAACTGGCCACTCCGGGGAGTGGGTTCGAATCCCACTCTCGTCACCATGTGGGGAGGCGAGCAAGGCAAAGGGGAGATGGTGTGATGCAATCAGGGGAAGGCAGCCCGGAGGGACAAACAGGGAGGAGCGGAACAGGGGCGGAACAGAGGCGGAACGGGGCCGCCTCGCACACGTCTATGTGCAACGGGTACCTGGGGCTTCTGGCAAAGTTAGCTCATTTGGCAGCTGGATGAGTGTGACATGCATGATGAACACGATGGGAAAGACCTATCTGAGATCTGAGATCTGATGCGTGATGCGTGATGCGTGATGCGTGATGCGTGATGCATAGTGCAATTTGCAAATAGCTAGTGACATGGACACGTGGCACCGCTATCATTCTGCTCTCGATCTCATGCATCATGCATCATGCATCATGCACCATCTGCCAAGCCAACAGCGGGAATGGCTAGTGGAGTAGAAAAACGGCCCTTTTGCGAGTTAGTAACTTAGCAGCTACTAGTCACTAGTCACGAGTACTAGCTTTCCTCGGGCCTCGGTGCCTCGGTCCGACGTGATTGTTTCGGTATCAATTCAAGTCATTCAAACAAACAGCCCGCCGCAACACTGCGCCATCCAATAGCCTCGGATCATCGTTCACCGGTCAACGTGGTCAACCCCGCTCCTCGATGTTAAACGCAAAACGTTATGGTGATGATTAATGATTGATGATCGATTCTCGCTTTTCCTTACCGCTGGACCTGCCCTTACTAGTTACTATCTACTAGCCCTCCTCTATAGCGTAGAGACGGCGCGTCAGAGAGAGTGTGCGTGGTCCATGATGCCTTTTTCATTTTTGCTGTGCTGTGGTTATATGAAGTGCCAAAGTATAACAGGTAACAATCAAAAGCGGTACACGCATTGCTGCATTGCCCCACCCGGCGCAGTGTTCAACATTCCGTTCTTAAGCACCTTGGACCGGCAGCACAGTACCTGCAGTATAAGAAGTACCTTTTGAAGCTGAAAAGCTTGAACGCGAGCTTAACCGCTCAGTTGAACGTAGTGTTGAACCTCTTGGAACCCAAGGCCTAAGGCCTAAAACTTTGTAGTAAATGCTTGTAAAGTTGATTCACAGCGTTTAACGCAGCTGAGCGCGTCGCATATAGCATGGTAGCATGGTGCATGGTGCATGCATAACACGCGTAACAACCGGAACGCGTAACGGGGAACAAGCTGAGTTCCCCGCGTTAATTTGCTTGAGGGTTATGGAGAGTTGCGTGTTTGGAGAGGCGTTCTAGAGGACGCAGGTCTGGCAACGAGGTTGGCCGAGGATCAGCCGCCCCTCCGGCTTCAGGCCAAGAGGCTTCAAGCTTCAAGCTTCGCTTCAAGCTTCAGGCTCAGGCATCAAGCTTCAAGCATCAAGCATCAAGCTTCAAATCAAAAACAGCGTCAAGGCTTAGGCTAAGCGCTAAAAGCTTAAGCGCTACTCCGAAGTTGGACCAGGCAGGGCTAGTACATGGCAGCGGCTTAGCGTGTAGGGCTTATTAGGGCTTGAGCTCTTGTTAGGCTTTATAGGCTCTTAGGCTTGGGCTTTATTTGCGCTTATTGTAAAAAGGGTTGAGTGTTTTTGTCGTAGCTTGACCAACTTGCCGGCAATTTAATTCACAATCGTTGTTTGGGAGGAGTTCGAGAAGTGGGCGCGTGGAAGTGTGTAATTAAGATCTAAGAGGAGATACAGAACAGGGTGACGAGGTGTGGGAGCAAATGCAAATCGCAATCAACTTGGGGCTCAGGCACTTAGATGGGTCCCTTGGCGCTTCGCATCGTTGACGTTGACTTGTGATGGAGACCAGTCGATGTTCAGAACATTCAGGCATCGATCAAGGATCGATAATGCATCTACCAGCCCCTCGGGTATCAGGCACTATGCATCTGGGGTCCAGGTAGCTGTTGCTTACTAGTTAGGCTAGTTACTAGTTATGCATTGGGCCTTAGACCCGTTACATCTTACAGGTTATAGGCCTCTGGCCTTGTATAATTTTAGGGCGCCTTCGGTCCTGGTTGTCTGGCCGGTGACGCGGTGACTAGGTGGCCGAGGATGCATGATGCATGATGCAGATGGGTGATCGAAGAGATCATGAGACCTGGGGCCTGGGGCCTGGCCTGACTGGTGACCGGTGACCTCATCGCCTCAGCGCCTCAGCGCCTCAGCGCCTCAGCTGACCCCAGGTCTCAGATCTCCTACCCTCAGGGTCTCATGTTCTGCCATGTCAGATCTCCAGTCTCAGATCTCAGACCGTTCCAGTGTACTGTGATGTGTGTGATGTCATGCATCCTGCATCATCCATCATGCATGTAGCACTTAACGCGTAACGCGTAACCGGGTAACCATTGGCCGCGAACATGGCTTTGATCAAGGCGGTCGTCAAGCCGACCTGCTCGCTGCGTTGTTCGCTATTCGTGCACTCTGAAAGATTAGGTTCCCCATCCTGACTTGTTTCCGTCCCATAGTACACAGGGCACCTCCTCTTATGCTATTGTGGCAGTGGCAGGAGAGCAAGGCAGGGAAGAGGTGGTGTGGATGCAATCAGGGGTAAGGCAGCCGGAGGCGGAACAGGAAGAAGCGGAACAGAGGCGGAACGGGGCCGGCGCCTCGCACAATTATAATACACGGAGTTTTTTTGGCCTAGCATTGTATTACCCTCAGCGCCTCCGCCCAGTGCTGTCTTCATTACGGTCGGTTACCGTGCGACGACTCCCCCTCGTCACAGGTGAAACCGTTGTGAAAGACCCGCGCCCAGACAGATGATAGTGTGTGCAAGAGGCTAGAGAATATTCCTGCCCGCCAAGGAATATTGCAAGAAATGAACTCGAAGGTTCCGGACTTGGGCCGCCGGCGCCACTACACCAGTGTGGCGTCACCACCGTGCACACCGACGCGGGGGGCGGTCCTGTTCCCACAAAATGCGTTTTTTCGACGTTGCATCTATACAAAACAGCGAAATCCGCGAAGAACCCAAGGTTCCAAGATGTTTGGGGCTCCATGGATGGGTATTATCTGTGGCATGAAGCTGATAAGTCAGTTGCGCCGTGTTGAACGGGAGCGCTCTATTCGAGGCATGCATACGTGGAATTTGCTCGACTTCCAAACGCCCCATTCACCCCATCCTCTTCTTGCGCACACAGCCTATCTCACCGGGCGCGATCATCGAGGGAGCACAGGGGCACGCTCCCATCAGCTATGGTTCTGTGTCAGGAAACGTGAGGTGAAGGAAAGGGAAGCAGTTGGATTTTGCATACATTATATGGACGGACTAGAGGTTCAGATGCAGCTTCGCAGAAGGAAGGGGGCACAGCTAAGAGGTGAACGTGAACACAGCATCTCCCGACTGATAGCAATCACACCTTATAGGGGCCCATACGGGTCTAGTGGGTCAAGCCTAGCACTGCGTAAAACTGACATTCTGTGCGATGTTGGCATGTTCCCAGTGGCCGGGGAAGCATAGACTGTGGATTACCGGTTACCACCGCCCCAGATCCGCAAGTGTAATACCATCATGATGAAGTCATGGGGGAGGTCCCGAGGTGGGACCCACCCTGTAGTTTAGGGGTATAAACCCTTGGACAAGCCAATCGGTGTCTCGTACGTTAGGTCCTGCTTCAGATCCTGGTTGAACCGAGCGGGTGTAGAGGCGAGGGAGATCCTCTAGTTTCGGTGGCTGTCTGCGTGCAAAGGCCGTAACTCAGACCCTTCGAGGTAGGAGCCGCGTACGTAGGTCGTTAGACCAGCTGAAGGGGTCCAGGAGCTCCGAAGTTACTCTGTTCCTCGCAGTGTTCATATCACACTCGGTACGCTGTATTTTAGCTGGCGGGAACAAACAAAGTCCTAACGAAGAGCAAGCGCTACTGATGAGAGTAACCGCGGCTTGCAGCGTACTCAACGTAAGTCATAAATTCGTAAGCGTAAGGGTGGCAGAAGGTGGAATGGCGAGAGAGGAACACCATGGTAGTCGAGGAGACCAAAGACAGGATGTGGTCATCAAGGACCACAGCTAGCAAGCCTGAGACATGGCTGCTTATATACACCAGAAGGAACCAGGTCTCAAGTGCCCCATGACAGAGGTATATAGACAGAATGCGGGGCGCTTTCCAGAGAGGTAAAGACTAATGCACAGCCCGTGCTCTCAAAGGCGCTGACGCGCTGACGCTGCGTAGTCGGGCGCAGCAGGAAGGGCTCTGCCTAAGACTGGACGCAATGGGCACAAAGCAACGTACCGATGAGCCCATGCGACCATGACGGGCATGGATAAGGTGTCGACTGGCTCTCTCTCGCTAGTCTAACAGGACTGACGCGTGTTGGGCTGAGATCTGAGATGTCTACGACTTAAACGGGGCTCGCGTCCGGAGATAACCGGAGCGCCCCGTAACAATGGATGCCTAGTAACCTCAAAATACCGCCAAAGCTATCGTCATTTTCCTCGTCAACGGCTCCATAATCTTGGCTGCTAGTACCAGCACATGGAGAACGTTTATGATGGGATGAAGAAGAACCTGTTGAGCACCTGGAACATATACCGCACCTACCCTAAAGCCAACGCGAGCCATCATCATGCATATAATGCGGGTAGGGCGAGCGAGTTCAATGCGTCCCGACTGAAAGTCACAGCCCCCCATCATAGGGGCCCATGGACCCATCGAGTATATTCACAGATCTTGTCTCGTTCGGGTCCAACTCGTCCCGCACCACCTTGGCACCGGGGAGCACCTCAGCATAGGCCAATGCCGAGGGAGCGAGCCAGCTCGTGGACGATGTTTTGCTCGAGTCCAAGGGAGTCAAAAGTACAGAGGCAGCAGTCGGGACTGGGGCCGAACGTCGCCCCTGCGTCGGGGCAGGCGGCGGGCCCATCTGGGTAACCATGTGGGGTGTACAACTCCAGATCGGCCGAGGGGACCTTCGTGCCAACCAAGGGCGCCGGCTTGCCCCGCGTGCCCGACGGCGGCGCTGAGGACGAAGCGGTGTATCGCGCATAGTATTGGGACCGTCGACTGCGTTTGTGGTGATCGTGGCAGAGGGCCGGCACAGGCCGATTCAGGACGGCGACCGAGTTGAGTGCTGCATGCGTCCACTCGTCGTCCTTCGGTTCTTCTCTTCCTCCCTCTCCAACGGCGCGTCTGGCACCACATCTTCTCCTTCTGCCAAGGCCGACAACGGTTTCCTTCGTCGCCCCATCCAGTGGCCCTCGCGCCGACGGCGGGGCCGAGCTCGTGAATGGGCATCAGCGACATGGGCCGGCAACGGTGGTTGCGCGCATGCACCGCCCGCCGCGCCACAATGCCATCCATTCCCCTCCGTGGCTGCAAAGGGGGAGAGAACAACAAGAGGATCGGGAGCGCCAGGCGGCGGGAGCGCCTGGGGCATCTCGGTCATCTTGAAAGCATGGTGGCGCGCCAAGTCGGTAAAGAGGCGAGGGCGGTAATAGCGGTCCAAAAGCCCGCCTGATCGGCTGCGACAACGGCGGCGAGCCTCGCTTGCCGATCCGCCCGCTCCGCCGTCGTCTGCAACGTTTTATGTGGGCCGGCACGTACCAGTCACGGTTAGCGTGGATGGTTGACGCGTCTAGGACGGACAGCGCTGTTGGCGAGCCCAGGCACGCCTGGCACGGCTGACCGTGCCCACTGGTGGGCAAGTGGGGTGGCGGAGGTGGAGCGGAACTAAGGCTGGGGCCCGATGGTGACTTGTTTCGGATGGTGGGGCAGCACGTCCGGACAGAGCAGAGGCAGAGAACGTACCGGGCCCCGGCGCATCGTCCACGCCCAAGAACAAATTGATTGCGGCTTGTTTCTCGGCATCAATGAACGAGTTGGCATAGTATCGCTTCAAGCCCTCGAGCATGTCACGCGTGGGAGGACCAAGCGTTAATCTTGCGATAGGTGGCCACCGTTCACCAAGTGCGATCCGCCGTACTGCAGTGCAATCGTATCGCCCAAATCGTGGTACATTTCGGTCAGCATGTTGACCGCATCGCAATCAAACGGGAGTGAGGGGGCTGCCAGCAAACCCAACGCCCGCAGTTGATGAGCCAGCGCCGCTTTGCCAATCATGAACTGCGCCGCATTGGTACGATCCAGGCAATCCACACAGTTGACTCGTACCACTCCAGACTGCAACTGAATCCAAGCGGGTTGTCCGTGGGACGCTTCCTCGGCAGCGGCTGCCTCGGCCGCGGCCGCAGCAGACGTGGCCCCTCCCGGTCCCGCCGAGTTGACCAGTGCTGGAGAGCGAGACGAGGCAGGAGGGCCCGAGTGAAAGAACTGGGTTGCGTCCAGCGTCTCCTCCGCAATGTCTTCCAAAACGCCAATGACATCTTGGTCGTGGGACTTGCTGGCACGGGACATGTCCCAGGCAATGTACTTGAGCGCGCCACGGGGTAGGAATTGATCGAGGTATTGGATGCACTCACTGAACGCCCAGAGCAACTTGGACTCTCTCGGTTGCTTTTCCCTTGCCTTGATTAGGTTGAGCACGATCACCGGCGCCCCATAACGACGGAAGAGATCGTCAAAGTGCAGCGCGGCTGCTGAATAGTATGGGTCCACTACGCTCATCTCGATCGGCGGACGCGGGCTCATATTGGTCGAGTCTTGGGTCCAGTACACCGGGATCGAGCCGCGATGCATCACATAGGATGTGAACCGGGGACAAGGCGCCCACAGTCCCTGCCGCGCTCCGCTCGTCCCTCCCTCAGCTGCGAACGGATGGCCTGCGGTGGCAGGGGTGCACCACAAGTACGGTCTTGAGCCGGGACAAAGAAGGAAGTGGTAAGTGGTTCAGAAACGATCTGCTCTGTTTCCACATCGTTTGGGCTACTTGCCCATGCTCGGTCACGCCTCGCTTGAAGCGGGCACCAGCAAAATGCCTCGATCGCCGCGCGATCAGCGTCACGTACACTGTCCGGCTCAGCACGGACAGCTTGGCTTGGTCCCAAACCCATACACCAGTGGCAGGACCCACTCACTTCCCGCGGGAGTCATCTTCTTCGTCGATCCGGAAGGCGTTGCCCACCCAGCTGCTGCAACGGGGTGAGCGTGGACCGAGGAACCAAAGGCTGGCATCAGCAGATGGTGGTTCCAAACAATTTTTCGTTGAATCCCCACGCGGTCAGGGGTTGGTAGCGGGCCTGGTGGCAGTGTACCCATCGGGTGGCGAAGCAGACGAATCCGGACCATTTTTGGGGGGCGGGGTGAGGTTGTTTTGAAGAGGTTGGTCAAGTCGTAAGTGTAGCTAAAGTAAAAGTTCTTGGCCAAGTCGACCTGACGAAAATGGCCAAGTACCGCGCCTCAGCTTGGTCGCGCGCTTTGCTTTTGCCTGGAAGCGCTGCAAGCTGGGCTGGATCGCTCACACCGGAAGAACCAAGGTGTCGTCACAGTGGTAAATGTAGTGGCCTCCAACAAGGGCAACGACCGAACGGCGCGCGAGATGAGGACCATGTAGTCCGCGTAAAACCGCACAAAGCCGACGATGCCATAGAAACGTCCCAGATCAGTCAGGCCGCCAGATGCTTTGTTGCCCTCCCGCAAGGCATCAAGGAGCATGTCAATCTGCTTCGCGTATACACAACCTTATCAGCAACAATGTTGAGCTGCCAGGCGGGGGCACTTGCATCACTCGGGGGCGGAGCCGGGAGAGGGTCAGGCACTTCAGTTTTTCCCTGGGAGAGGTGACGGTGGTGGGGGCGATGGGATGGGATGGGGGTGTGGGAGGCAGCACTTGCTGGTTTGACTGAGCCAGAGTCGGTGCGGCCCCTGTGCCACCCTGGTCGCCTCCCGCGGGAGGGTCGTCCGAGGCCGTAATACAGAGGCGCCACAGCACGCTCGGCCGTGTTAGTATACAGATAGGGCTCTCCGCTGGCCGACAAGGAAAAATTGGGGGCGCGACTGGCATGGTCCGACAGGCCCGGGGCGGGAGCAGCAGGTGTGGCGGTGACAGTGGTGGCTGTACTCGGAGCTGGGCCGGAATAGGATAGGGAGGATGTGAGGGCAGAGGGAGGTGCCACCGTGCCGGCGGTGGCGAGAGACGCATTATCGGGGATGGCAGTGCTCGCGGAGGGCGTGGAGGGGCGGCAAGGGAAGACGGCAGGGCGTGCTTGGCCGCACTGGAGGCGGCGGATGGCGCGGCAGTGGAGCCAGCGATGGAGGGAGTGGGGCGCCGGAGGCAGCGGCTGTGGGGGTGCTGGGGTCAGGCGGGGGCGGCGATGGTGGGTGCTGGTCCGGCGAGGCCGGTGGCGCCGACGGGGCTGATGAGGCTGATGGGGCCGACAGGGGGATGGGGCTGATGGGGCTGATTGGGCGGGCTGGGGGACGGAGCGGTCGACCTTGAGGACGCGGTAGCGGGTCTGGGCGGTGTTGTATGCGACGAGATAGAAATGGGTGCGGGTCTCCCAGAGGGTGAAGCGCTTGAGCTCGCCGATGCGGCCCAGCTCGGCGGAGGGGTCGGTGGCATGCGGACGGCGCACCTGGAGTTGCTGGTGCTGGAGTTGTCGCCAGGGGTCGTGTTAGCAGCGCGTGGGGGCCGCCTGGCCAGCCAAGCACCGCCAGCCGCCAGGGGCGCTGCATGAAATGTTCAACCCCAGTCCAGCACCGTGCGGCTGCTGCCCTTGGCTTCACGCCTTCGTCTCGACGCCAGCGACCAGCAACCGGCGACCATCGACACCATCCGCACCGCCGACTGCACCGCTCTCGGATAGGCTTTTGGCGGGCACTTGAACTGCATGGTTCTTTTGTTTGTGTTTCTCAGATAGAGCCCCCGCCCCCAACACCCCGGCTTAACTCTGCAAAAGAGTGCCCGCATCGGTCGGTCGTGTGGAAAGAACATCACGTAGGGTATGAGGGGCAGAGCAGAATGGAGCTAGACAACTCGTCACTGCAGCATGTGGTGGGAATGGGTTGGAACGCGGACGCATTTTTGCACCGGCGTGTGGCTCTGAGTAGTGCCTGTTATATGCCGCTGATGCATGACGCCCGCAAACCCAACGTAGCCGCTAGCCGAGAGTGGGAGAGGCCGAGCATTCTCCGACCTCCTCCCGGCCTCTTCCGGCCGGCTCCCAACGCCCAGAGACACACGGCATGCTGGAGCGGATTACGTTGGTTGGCGGACAGCGGCGTGGGGGTGGCTTGAGAATAGCTCCTCTACCGAGACCCCGATCGACGCCAGCGCAATTATATGCTTGGCCTGCTGGTTGCTGTGCTGCTGGCGGATGGATTGGGAAATTATTTGTTTCAACGCGCGCCGCTCCGTACGACAAAAATGCGGGAATGCGGAAGGACCGAGCGAGGGCTTCCTTCCCAGTCCCCACCCACTACCACCACGCTTCCCTATCATGGACGCGGTCAAGTCCTTCACGGATCATGCCGAACGGTGGCAGACGACGAGACGGTCCTTGGAAACCTGTTATCCTCACCACCGTCTTGCTTGTCTGGGCCTTCGAGACGTACGTTGGGCTGCGGCAGTACCGCCTCTTTCCCACCCTACGCCCCCGGCCGCGCTGGCGGCCCATGTGGACTTGGAAACGTACCGCAAAGCTTCCTCCTACAGTCGTGACAAGGCCCGCTTCAACTTTGTCAAAGCTGCCGTGCATACCGGACCAGCTTGGCGCTAATCTACACCAATGGCTTCGCCGCCCTCTGGCGTGTGGCTGGTGAGATGCTGGCGTGGCTCGGGTTCATGCGGGCTCGGAGGTACGTGTCGACCCGATTTTGCCTACCTCTTGGGCACCTTCACTGACGACTCCTGTAACTGTTGTTTTGTTACGCTGCTATTCCCACTATTACTGCTAGCTGCTGTCCTTGAGTAGATTGTCCGCTCGATCGTCTACGTGTCGGTTATGTTCATCGTCAAGACAATTCCCGACATGCCATTGGACATTACTACCACTTTGTTGTTGAGGAGCGACACGGATTCAATAAATTGACGCCAGCCATCTACGTCAAGGACACCCTGATCTCCTGGGTAATGAGCTTTGTGATTGGCTCCCCTTTTATCGCAGCGATTGTTTGGATCATTCGCTGGGCTGGTGATTCGTTTGCAACGTATGTGGCCGCGTTCTTGCTGGTCTGGATCCTGATTGCCCAGGTTCTCTATCCTCTGTTGATCCAACCTCTGTTCAACAAGCTCACTCCCTTGCCGGATGGCCTTTTGCGGGAGCGAGTCTTTGCTCTGGCTGGTTCGCTTCAATTTCCTCTGAAGCACGTGTACGTGATTGATGGGTCGCGTCGCTCGTCCCACAGCAACGCTTACTTTTACGGCATGCTCCCTGGCGGGCCCAAGCACATTGTGCTGTACGACACTCTAATTGACAAGGCCACACCCGACGAGGTCGAGGCCGTGTTAGCGCATGAACTGGGGCACTGGGCTCACAAGGATAACCTCAAGCTGATGCTGGTCGCCCAGCTGCAAATTTGGTTCCAGATGGTTCTTCTGGCGCTCTTTATCCACAACCACGCCCTCTTCCACGCCTTTGGGTTCCCCACAGGGCCCGGGGACGTCTCCCTGTCCTTGTGGGTATGGAGCTGTTCCAACTTGTCGTCTCGCCACTTGACACGGTGATTGAGTTTGTGCTGAATGCAATCGTGCGTCGGATTGAGTACCAGGCTGATGCGTTTGCTTGCTATGCCTCCCGCCCTGCACCGACACTGGGCGAGATTGAGGAGACGACAAAGCAGGCCGAGGCGGCAGGGGTGCCTGCGAAGGAGGCGGTGAGTGTGTTGACACAGACCCACGCCAAGGGGTACGCTGAGCTGCTGAAGCAAGCGCTCATCAAACTCGGCACCCAGAACCTGTCGGCCATGCACAACGACCCTCTTTACTCGGCCATGCGCCACTCCCACCCCACGCTCGCCGAGCGCCTGCTAGCGATCGAGCGGATCCAAATCCGGATGCGCGACCAGGAGCGCAAGGGCCAATAGTTGACCACCCTTGTCTGGTGCCTTTCCTACCCCCCATCCCAGTTGTCGTTCTGTTCGGTTTGTCCTTGATCGTCGGCCATGACGACCGCGCTCCTGTCCCCCTTGCATTGTTGGCCTCATCTACATCGGCCTCCACCCACTCTCTTTGTCTACCCTGTCGCTAGCACCGCCCTGTTGTCCCCTCCCCACAGCCTTGATATATGGGCACGCAATGCATCCTGCCTCTGCCGCCGTAAACCGGCGGGGTGGGGCACGTCGAGACGCAGCGAGGCAGCGACACTTGCGGGCAGGCTGGAGGATAGAAGTATTTCTGGAGGATTGAAGTTGGGTGTGGACGCCCCCATGCCAATTTGAAAGTAGTTGCAGCCAGGAGCTTGAAACGTGCCGCTGGCTTGAACATTGAATCGCCGCACAGAGACCCTGAGGCCAGGCTAGAAGAGACAGATCACCCGTTGCCCACTCACCCATCCAGCCACCTCTGCCCAAAACTTCGCGTCGACCCACCATCGCCACCACCACTTTGTTGCTGGCCCGTCTGCGCATGCGTTTGCTGTCCTTGACGCTCTCCAAGGCATCCGCCATCAACGGCATCGCCCTCGGCTCCTTCTCCGGGACGCGTACGCAGGAGATCGTGCTGGCCCTCGGCACCCGTTTCCAGCTCCTCCGCCCCGACACGGAGACGGGCAAGCTGGTCACTGTCTGCGAGCAGAACGCGTTCGCCACCATCCGCAGCATCGCTGCCTTCCATTTGGTGGGACGGAACAAAGACTATCTTGTCGTTGGGTCCGATGCGGGAGGCGTCGTGATCCTCGAGTACGAGCCGGCACGCAATCTGTTCATCCAGGTCCACTGGCACGCCTTTGGTCGCACCGGCTCCCGCCGCGTCGTACCCGGCCAGTATGTCGCAGTGGACCCCAAGGGCAGAGCGGTGATGCTGGCAGCTGTGGAAAAGTCCAAGCTGGTCTATGTGCTGAACCGCGACTCGCAGGCCAAACTTACCATTCCTCTCCACTGGAGGCCCAGCGTCCGCATGCGATCATCACCACCATTTGCGCGTTGGATGTGGGGTACGAAAATGCGATCTTTGCAGCGCTCGAGGTGGACTACGAGGAGGCGGACCGCGATCCAACGGGGGAGGCGTTCGATCAAACACCAAAGGTATGGTCCTTGCTTGCTCGATACCCTTTTTCTTTTTTTTACTGACGAAACTGCTGGTTACTTTCTGGTGGCAGCTTTTGGTGTACTACGAGATGGATTTCAGCCTGAATCATGTGGTACGGAAATGGTCTACCCCGGTGGACCCAAGATCCAACATGCTAATCCAAGTGCCCGGTGGGTACAACGAGACAACCAACCGCTGGGAAGGCCCCAGCGGTGTATTGGTCTGCAGTGAAGACTACATTACCTATCGACACCAGGGTGTAGAATCCCATCGGGTGCCCATTCCGCGCCGCTCCAATCCGCTCCAGCCCAAAGAGCACAGGAGGGGCAACTTGATCGTCGCCAGCGTATGCCACCGACTCAAAGCGGCCTTTTTCATTTTGGTCCAAAATGAGGATGGTGATCTGTTCAAGATTACAATCGATCACGAGAACGAACAGCTTGTCTCGCTTCGGATCAAGTACTTTGAGACCGTTCCTGTTGCCAGCTCTTTGGCCATCTTCCGCCTCGGCTTCCTGTTTGTCGCTTGCGAGTCGGGGCCGTCGATGCTGTATACCTTCCAAAAGCTAGGTGACGATGATGATATGCCCGAATACGCCTCGACCGATTATGAAGGGTTTGGCATGACCGACGTGCCCCGCCTGTACCCGAGTTTGTGCCACAAAAGCTAGAAAACCCTTCTGGGTTGACGAGCTACCCGCCCTCAACCCGATGTGGACGGGGTGGCCAGCAATGCGTTGGCACAGGACTCTGCACAAATTTTTGTCGCATCAGGTGCAGGGCCACGGAGCAGTTTCCAAATGCTTCGCCCTGGGCTTGAAGTCGAGGAATCGGTTGCCTCCGACCTGCCAGGCAACCCGTCGCATGTGGTCCACTAAGCTGCGTCGAGGGGACGAGTTTGATTCGTACATTGTGCTCAGCTTCCTCAATGTCACCATTGTCCTCTCCGTTGGCGATTCGATCAACGAGGTGACAGACTCGGGCTTTTTGGCATCCGAACCGACGCTGGCCGTACAGCAAATGGGCGAGTCGGCACTGCTTCAAGTCCACCCTCGTGGCATTCGACACATCCAAGCGGACAAGAGCTTGACCGAATGGACCACACCAAACGTGGGCGGGGAACCAACTTACATTGTCGCTGCGACGACCAACGAGCGCCAAGTTGTCATCGCACTTAGCACGACCGAGATCATTTACTTTGAGCTGGACCAAGACGGACAGCTAAACGAATACCAAGAGCGGGTTCCCATGGGCGCTCACGTGCTCACCCTTTCAGTGGGTCCCATCCCGCCCGGACGGTTGCGGACACCGTACTTGGCGGTGGGATGTGCGGACCAGACGGTGCGCCTTTACAGCTTGGACCCGGCCTCGACATTGGAACGCATGTCGATGCAAGCTCTCACCGCCCCGCCCTCCAGCATTGTGATTGCGGAAATGCACGACACGGCGGTGAATCGGACGGAAGCGACGTTGTTTGTCAACATTGGTCTGCAAAACGGGGTGTTGTTGCGGACGGTTTTGGACGTGCTGTCGGGGACAGCTGACAGATACGCGGACGCGCTTCTTGGGGGGTAAGCCAGTGACATTGGTCCGCATTTCGGTCCATGGCGAACCGGCCGTCATGGCTCTTCGTCTAGGCCATGGATCAGCTACAATACCAAGGTCGGGGTACTTCTCTCCCCTGCTCTACGATGCACTGGACCATGTCTGGTCGTTCCACGCTGAACTCTATCCCGACGGCCTGGTCGGCGTGGTGGGGGGAACCCTTCGGATCCTCAGCATCCCCCAACTGGGTAACCAGGTCAAAGCCGACACGATCCCCTTGACCGGAACCCCCGGCGTTGACTCGGCACCGTCTCAGTCGTCTTTTACCTCTCGTGTGCTGACCATCGGGTACTGTCCCCTGGGCTCAGAAGAAGAGGATTGAGGCCCGCACAGCCATTCTAGGTCCCCTCGAGGACGAGGAGATGGCTGCATTAGCCCTTCCGGCTGACCAGTTTGGTCCGGTTCGGGCCGAAGCGGGTCAATGGGCTTCCCAGATTGCAGTGGTGGATCCGTCAGTGGGAGCACTAGTGAATGAGGTGGTGTTGGAGCACAACGAGGCCGCTTTGGCAATCACGACGATCCAATTTGCCTCGGCTCCGGATCCCACTGCAGTGTATGTGGTGGTAGGCTCGGCGGTGGACATGCACGTTATTCCTCGTTCGGCGCGGGCCTGCTTCTTGACCACTTACCTCGTCTCGCCCGACGGCAAGGGATTGACCTGGTGCATCGAACCGAGGTGGATGAGATCCCAACGGCCCTCAAGCCATTCCAAGGCCGATTGCTGGCCGGGATGGGCAAAATCTTGAGGATCTATGAACTGGGCAAAAAGAAGTTGCTCCGCAAAGTTGAGAACCGGCGCTTGCCCTGGACCATTGTCTCGCTCGATTCTTATGGCTCGCGCATCGTCGTGGGCGACCAACAAGAGTCCATCGTTTGGGTCGCATACAAGGCGGTTGACAATCGTCTGGTCATCTTTGCTGAGGATACCCTCCCTCGTTGGACTTCGGCCCTGGCTATGGTCGATTACGATACGGTCGCTGGCGGGGACAAGTTTGGCAACGTTTGGCTCTCTCGCTTGCCGGCCTCAGTGTCCAACACGGTTGATGAGGACCCCACAGGGCTCACGATTGTGCATGAGAAACCGTATCTCCAAGGTGCTCCCTACCGGAGTGAGCTAGTGGCTCACTATTATCTGGGGGATGTCGTCACCTCATTAACCTTGGCCCCCGTTGCACCAGGGGGTCGTTCGGTGCTTGTCTACACGTGCTTGGGCGGCTCAATTGGAGCGCTAATCCCCTTTGCCAGCAAAGAGGATGCTGACCTGCTCTCAACGCTCGAGATGCACCTCCGTGCCGAAGGAGGCATACTGAACCCGTTGGCGCGGGATCACATGTCTTTCCGGTCGATGTATGCGCCAGTGAAGTCGGTTATTGATGGGGACTTGTGCGAGGCCTTTGCTCTGCTGCCGCCCGACCGCCAAGCGGCTATTGCTGAGGAGCTTGACCGCACCCCCAGCGAGATCCACAAGAAGCTGGATCAGATTCGAGCCCAAAATGTATTTTGAGCAACTGTCGGCCTCCTTTTGTACGGTGGCAAACGCTCTAATGACATCTTCATCAACCCGGGGTGGGGGGGGGGTTCTTCCAAGTCCTCAGGTTCTTGCGTCCGTATTTAGTTGATGAGCACTTGAAGGTGTTCCTCCTGATCATCGTCGACCAAACAGCAAGCAAAAGATAAGGACAGAGGTGTGGTCATAGAGTGCGGTCACATAGTGCGAGACAAAAAAAAGTTAAGGACGCCCTGTCGGGTCGAACGACGCAGGGGTCGAACCTGCAACCTCCTGATTACAACCAGTCGTAGTCAGACGCGCTACCATTGCGCCAGCCGTCCTTTTGTGTTCCGATTCCTAGTTCTCCACTTCGGTTCTACGATCTGACTAGTATCCTGTTCTCCCTCGTATTCTCGCCACCTGCTGGAATCTTCATCTCAGTAGAAGAAGACTATCCAGATGGTCCCATCGGTTCACATGGAGACGTAGGTAATGGTAATCCCCCTGTATAGCGTCTCGACGTCACCATTTGCCCCACATCGGATTCCTTGGCCGAAGAGTCGATGAGATCTGAGAGCAAAATACGGCTCTCGTTTCGCTCCGATCAAGATACCACCATACCTCCCACCACGGACGCTCAAACGGCACTCATCGTCCCAACTGAATTAACAGCACCACACTTCGCCGTCACATTGGAACCCACCGTCTTTCCCATGTCTTGAGAGATACCAGTGGCTGTGGGGCGGTGTGGGTTCCGGTTGGGCCTCTGTAAAAACATGATCAGGTTCCGCCCAGCCTGCGAAGAAGAATGGGACGAGGTACGGAGCAAGGATGATGCTTGTTGGCCAACGATAATACAGAAGACTGGACGCCCAGCTGCGAATGTGTTGCGGGGACATATGGACACCGCGCGCTTCGCTTTACTTTGAGGGCGGTACCCCAGACACTTGTTTCGACCGTCAATATATGAGACTGGGATGAAGCGCTTCGAGACAAGGCTGTCCGCCGATGGGTGCTTCATCTCCTCCGTACTAGTCATACTTCTGTTATGACGATGCGTGGGGGTGCTGGCAGCCAGTTCGAAGAGGCATTTATCACGTCAGTTGTTGTGGTACGAGAGGTGAGACTAGGAGGTAAAGCGGAGAGGAGAGGAATATGGGAATCTGCAGATGGAGAGGGGAGTCAGTACAGAGGGCCAATGACGATCAACCAAACGGACCTAGTGTGCCCAAGGAACACGGTCAAGACTAATGCAATGTCACAGAGCTGAGATGAACGGGTCTTGTCCTGCTTTTTCGGCTTTCCACGCTAGGTAGGACAGATCGAACAGTACGGCACGAGCGATACGTCCGCTAGAAAGATGCGGCGAAACATGGCGCGTTTGATGACGGTTGTTCCACGAGCAAGAGTGGGTTGCGTAAAGGCGACTTCTATTTCACTACGGTCTGACCTTTGCGGCAGGGAGGTCCGGCATCTGACAGAGGTCATCGGCGGGCCGTTGTGTCCACCAGCTCGGATATGAGAATGCAAAGAGGGTTTTGGACCGGCTGCTGATGGGAAGAAGGGGCAGAAGGGAGAGATAGGGGCGTGAAATGAGGAGAAAAAGGAAGGTAGAAAACGGAGAGAGGGGAGACAACCAAACCAACACAAGCACGCCACCCTCCTGCATCTTTCGTCATGACACCGAGGGCTAGATCAGGGAAAGGCTTGATAAGTGCAAGGTCCAGGTGGCCAAGAGCTGGTGCTGTTTGACTGTTCTGCGCTCAAAGGCCAGCCATAGGTGAGCGGGGCGATCCACCAGAACCCAGCCACCACGAGTGCCAAGAGGCCGACCAGGATCGAGAGGGAGGTCGAGTCAATCAAGTTGAACCGGGCACGGCGAGTGTAGGTGAGCAAGCCATCGCGCAAGCCGGGTCCCGGACGCGAAATGGGGAAGTTGATCGACTCGGTCAGGACAAAGTTGACGACTGTGCCGGCCATGAGGCAGGCAAGGATGTTGGCGGGGAGATAATGGTGGAGGAAAAGTTGGCGGTTCATGAGGTAAAAGGGCAAGTAGTGCCAAAGCCAGGCGACAAACAAGAATCCTCCCGACGACAGCAGCCGGCCGCGGATGGCAGAAGGGATGGGGTAAATCCCCCGCTGGGAGCCAGAGCATCTGCGAGGATGATGCCGACAAACATACTTAGGGAGAGAGTGCCAATGTACCACGAAACCGGATTGCCAATCATATAGATTTGCTCTTGCTGATCCCCGTTGGTCCAGAAGGAGATGCCCGAGATGAGGAAGGGCCAGTTGAGGGGACCCGAGGCATACGGATGGGACGAGGTAAGCAGGTTGTTTTGGTGGAGCATGGTCAGCTGCAGTTCGGCCCATTTCTTGAAAAGTTCATCTTGGTCACCTGCTTGGGCGGCATGGGCTTGATCCGCTCCTCGTAATCGTCCGCCGACTCGTCGGGATACAACTCATCCACCACCCACAGCGCCGACTTGTCAAACACGTTCTTGTTGCCGTTCACCTCTTGGTGTTTGAACCCCCACTCGGGCAGGAGTTCGTCGTCGTGCGTCCAGAGGGAGACGCGCGTTGGAACATGAACCAAGTGTACATTCGACGCCTTGGACTTCCACGCTACCCCCGTATCTTTCCCCGCCCCGTCAATGTGCAACTCAAAGAGGGTGTCATTGTAGCGGCTGGTATCGTTCCAGGGCCAGGTTGTGAATTCCTCGTTGGTCGGGATGAGCGGGGCGCAACATCATGGCTCATGAGGACCGACTCGGTGTTGACATGCAACAAACGCACAATATCCTTGTTGCGCACACGGCCTCCTCGCCGCTGTATCCGTCTGGAAGCGACTTGGTTGGCACCACCTCCCAAATGTTGTTGGTATCGTTAAAGGATAGGCAGTTACTTGTGGCCTTGGGAGCTGACCCGGCCATCGTCGTACCGAAGCGGGTAAGTGTCCCAATGCGAGTGCAAGAAGGCCTCGGTTCCCTTGTCTTGCAGTACAATCCGGTCCCCATAGTGAATTTCGCGCGCATCCGCCAGCAGCGGATTGCCTTCCAGCGTCTCTTGGAATTCGGAGACATGAATGCGTCCCCCGTTCCGCTGCGGGTCAGGATGGCAAAGTGGACCCAGAACCAAAAGATAGACCACCGCCGGCCAGAGGATGAGGCCGAGAACACGCGCAGCAAAGTGTTTGACAAAGTCGTCTGGAGGAATCGTCAGCGGAAGACTAGCAGAGTGAGATGACGGGGAGGACGTACCATACTCTTGCCTCGGCGGTAATCGAGCAAGTTCCACAGGTCCCATACCACCGCCGTACCAACGCTGAAGATCGTCAGCAGCCCCACCATTTTGCACGACATGGTCAGCGCCAGATTGGCGCCCGTAACAAACATCCAGAACCACCAGCGCGCCGAGAACTCATTGTAGCGCTCCTTGTAGAACTTGATATAAGCGTAGATGGAGGTTGTCATGAAGACACCAGCGCAGCATCGAGGAGGATGAGGCGGTCTTGTACGATATGCCCATTCTCAAACAACACAAGACAGGCGGTGAAGGTGGCAATCACCTGCCCATAGCCCGACTCGCGCATGATGGCGTACGCAAGGGGAACGAGCAGCGATCCGAGAAAGGCGGGACCAGCACGCATGCGCACATAGGGCACGTTGTGCTCAACATACTTGTCTCCAATGTCGTCAAACTCAAACTTGCCGTCAAACCCAGCAAGCCAGGCAACAGCAGCATTGATCAGCTTGGCCAGAGGCGGGTGACGTCAAAAAAGTACTCGCGGCGGAGATAGTAGGCGGCAAATTTGCCAAAGTGGACCTCGTCAAACACCACCTCGGCCGGGTGATGGATCTGGTAAAAACGCAAGGCAAAGGCGCCGCCAAGAGGAAAAGCATGGCGGGGACATCGGTGCGGTTGCGGTAGATGGCAGGGGAGACGGGCGCGTAGCGGGTGACCGCCTCCTCGGCCGGGGCCAGGGCAGGCGGGATGACGGGGGGGGCAATGCCGTTGGCGCGGGGTACGGGAGCAGCCGGGGTGGCAGAGGAGGCGGCGGGGGAGCCGGTGGGGACGGGGCGGCAGGCGCGTTTGCACGTGATCGCAACGCATCCCGGCTGGGCGCAGACGGCTCTACGCCCGAGGCCACGGAGGAGCTCATGGCGGCCAGGACAGGATGTGGAAGAGACACCGAAGAAGATGGCGACGAAAGTGGCTCCGCGTCGGCCGCCTACGTGGCACCCGGCGGGCTTGCTAATGTAAAATTTGAACCCCGCCGCAGCCTGCTCGCCGGCGCCGGGGGGCGCGTGGTGGACGCGAAGGGGAAAGCTAAGCTCCTGGTTGCTGCCTCGAGCTCCGACGCCTACGAAGCGGCGGCCCGGCTGGAGCGCATGGGGACTCCCACCTCTCCTCTCTTCGCATGGGGCCAACGCATGCGCTGCGGGGTTACTTGTGCCTCGACAGCCCACACCCACACCCCCAGCCGGCGGGGGCGACCCCCCTAGGTGGCCTGTTATAGACGCTCTGCAGGCCTTGGCCTTGGCCATGGCCACAGCAACGCGGCCACCCTGCGTCCTCTTTGTCCACGCTTTGGGCCACGGGCGGCGGCATGAAGACGAGCATGCTTTGCTCATATACAAGGGATGGTGCTCCCGCTGCAGGCCACAGTAAGCACAGGGCAGCCACGCTTCGACGAGCTGCAACAAGCGGGCGGATAGCTCAGGGGTAGAGCGCTTGCTTAGCATGCATGAGGTCCGGGGTTCAATTCCCTGTTCGTCCATTCTTTTTTGTGCAGTTTGTAATGTGCTTTGGCTGCGCTAGGACACTGCCCCCATCCTCGGCGCACAGGGCGGCCACTGGGCCACTCTACCTGCTGGGTTAAGGGGGGCAGTGGGATCGGCTGGTCCGCGCGGGGCGTGCAGAGTGCTGCATGCGCTGCCCCGCTCAAAGTGCTCAAAGACCCGCTGGGACCGACGTGACGCGTGACGCGTTCCCGCAGTGCTGGGCGTCGGCGCTAATCAGCAGCTTAAGCCAGCGCGTATTTTTTCCCTCCTCTGCCTCCTCTCCTCTTCATGCCCCGCCCTCCACCAACCACCCGTCCCCAGTGCCGCCGCATTTACCCTACCCATGGCCCCCACTCCGTTCCGCGCGCCGCTCAACCACCCTCCCCCAGCGCCCACGCCTACGCCACGCCCTCCGATCTCACCTTCTCCACACCCTCTGACCGGTCCACGTCAACAGCTACGTGTATCCTCGGTGCCGGCTCCTCGCCCGTCACGCCCGTTTGGTCAGCACGACGGCCATCTGCGCTCGCCTTGGGCTCGGGCCTCGATGCGTGTCCTAGCACCGACACCCACCCCAAGGGGGCAGCCTTGCACGCCCCTGCAGCGCTGACCCCCTGGCGGCAGCGCACGTGGCCCGCGCCGCACAATCCGCTCGGCCCAGCGCACGTCGGATGCTCCGTCGAAATGCACCAGCATACGGCGCTTGCAACGCGTGCTGGCCAAGGAAGACGTACATGGGATCAGGCCTTCCCTGCTTGCGAAGAGCATGACCTGGAGCCGGATGGGCCCAGGAGCGTGCCAGGACGCTTTCCCCCACGTCGCCGCCTGGTTCACCCAGTGCCCGTGCGACAGGAATCCCCGTGGCTGTCCACGGTGCTCTTCCTGTTGCCCCGCGCATGGCGAGCGAGGTGGAGGGATAGAGGGGCGGCTAGAGGAGGGTGAAGACGAAGACGATGTGTTCTCACCACAAATCGCCTCAGTCCCTTGTACGACCGGGCGCCCATCTCGCCTCGCTCCCTTTCGCACCTCCGCGCTCTCGGCGGCACAATTACGCTGGGCCGAGGCGGCGCGGGGGGACGGACGCCGCTGATGGCAGGGCCTGGGCAGGACCGGGAGGAAGGACGGCGGACGTTTGGCCTACCTGGTCCGCTCGGATTTGGATGGCAAGGCGGATGGGGACGAGAGCGAGGAGGAGGAGGCAAGCGCGGGGGAACGGCTGAAGGGGCGAGAAGGGACGCCGACGCCGGCTGGGCGAGGGTAGCGGTTGACCCATGCAGGAGGGAAGAAGCAGGCAGGAATGCGATCGATATTCACTCAGCTGAGTACTCGGTCTGAGTCCTCATGCTCTGGTCCAGTGATGGTGATGGCGATGGCGCATGCATCTGACCAACGGGGTAGGTGACCAAGAGCGGCACAGGCGCTTCGCTTCTCGCCGAGGTATGTGGGGATGGGGGCTACGGCGGATGCTAGTCCGTCTAGTCAGTACTCAGTACTCAGTACGCACCGTCGTGCGGGTGGGTTGGGCAGGGTGGAGCTGTGAAGTTGCAAGGGAGGGGGCGTGTATGCTTGAATGCAGAGCTTACTGGGATCGGCCGTGGGTGGGCGGCAGGAGGCGACAGCCCCTGGCAGGCATGCCCGACGGTGGAGCGGCGGGGGCGGCGCGCGGGCATGTGGGGGCAAGCGCTGGTGGAGCAAGCGGGTGTGGCAGCCCAGCGCGGTGCTGAGCTCAGCTGCATGCGCAGCACCCTGCCACTGTCAGCCCACTGCAGGGAGGCATTGCATGGCGCATGCATGACGCGTGACGCGTGACGCTGGCGGCCACCGCATCGGCTCGGGAGCTGGGTTGGAGCGGGTTGGAGCTGTGGGGGGCTCTCCCACGCCTGCCGTTGCGCAGCCACGCCTTTGCCTGCTCCGGCACCCTCCTCTTCACCACCATCACCAGCAGCAGCACCCGCCCATCACACCACCACCGCCACAGCCATCGCCACCACCACCACAGCCACAGCCGCCCCCCCCCCCCCACCACCACCCATGTTCTCCCTCCTCCGCTCCATCTCCACCCCCCCCGCCGAAAGAGCACCCTCCACCCCCTCCGCCTCTCCGACGCCCACGCCCCCCGCCGCCCCCCCTGCCCCACCATCCTGCCTCCCCCCAGAGCCCACTCGCCACCCCGCCGGGCTCCCCCGCCCACACCACATCACCCCCCCGCCGCAACCGCGACCGCAAGCCACCCAAGGGCCCGCCCTTGGCCACCAACACCCACAGCTGGCACGATCGCACTGGCCAGTTCAGTGTCGACGCCGAGTTTGTCGGCTTCACTGGCCGGGGGCTGCAAGCTGCGCCTCCACACCGTCCAGGCGCTATGGTCGAGATTGCGTTGGAAGAGCTGTCACAAGCGGACCTGCGTTTGCTTGAAGACATGACCGGACGCGCGCTCGTCGGCCCCAGCCTATGCCACCAACCTCCCGCCCCCCGACCCAGCCCAGCACAAACGCATCCACGAGGCCGATGTCGCTCTCAAGTCCTTCTTGGCCCATCAGGACGACGTGGTGACCAAGGCAATCCATTCCACGCTCGACTCGGACCCCACCCACCCTGCCGGCTCCCACGCCTCCCGGCCCCAGCCCGAAGAAGAATCCGAGAGCGAACTGGAACTGGATCCGAGGCGGTCGTGGGCCTGGCGCCCTCCCCCCGACGACCCTCTGGCGCCAAAACGGTCCAAGTCCACCCTCCCGCAACATGAAGGCACGCCAATCAGCCAAGGCGCGCGGAAAGGCATGGGACGCACATGACGATCCGGGCGACATGGAAATCCTCGAGCCGTATCAGGCCGAAATGATCCCCACTCTTCCCTCTACGTCTTCGTACGACCGCGCTGGCATGCCAGAGTCGGGAAGGTCAACTCCTTCGTTGAGAAAACGACTCTCGCTTTCGGCCTCGGCCAAGGCGGTGCGCAGGGCCACATTCATCGCCAACAGGGACGACGAAAGACGCAGTTCTTCTGCCCGCTTGCCTCCCTCGCCGCATGCGACCACCTTCCCATCTACTTCCTCTTCCGTCTCTGCCACCCGCCCTAGCCCCCGCATGAGTCCTGGCCTGGGTCCCGTTTCCGTTGGAAGCGTGTCACCCGGGCAGAAGCGCCGTTCTCGCTCCCTCGTCTCTCCTTCCCCCCACAGTGTCTCGTTCCGCAGTGTTACCCCACCTCCACCGCTTCTCTTCGAACGCGCCAGTGTTCACCAGCCTCGAGGCACCGACGCAAGCAAGGGCACGCACCGTGTCAGCGTCGGCCGCCTCTAGCCTACGGTCTACCCAGACCACGGCACCCGCCCTTGCTGCTGTCAACGCTCCACCGGCCGCATCCCATGGTCTCGCCCTCCGATCTGGGCCAGGTATTCCCTCTTCAGGTCCAGGCATCTCATCGGGTCCCGGCTCGGCTAATTTGGGGTACGGCAAACCTTCTTCTCTGCCGACGTTTGTTCCGTTTGGTACGGGCTCTACCGCAGCACCGCCCCCCGCCCCCGTCCCCGCGCCCGTCTCTGCTCCCGCCACTGACCCAGTCACATCGTTTTTCGATGCGCTGGAGGCCCAGCCGCCCCCGCCTTCGACACCTACCTCGGCCCCGCTTGTGCCGCAACAGAGCGGCAATTCGTATTTTGGCGCCGGCCCACGTTCGGTCAGTGCGGCGGGCACGCGGTCCAGCCACTCGGAACGACTGGCTTGGCCGTGCCCGCCGGTTCGACCCAATCCAGCATGGGCTTTACTCCGGCTCCGGCTCCCGACCTGCGGCGTGGTTCGCTCAATCCATTTGCTATGGGGGCCAATGGGTCACTGGGGGGCACACCTACGGGGAACAGTGCTTCACCTGTGGTGCCTGCCATGGGGATGAACGTTTCGCCGGTCCTGTCTCCGATGAGGACAAGTGTTTCGCCGCCCTTCCTTTGAGCAAGACGAGTGCTTGGCCTGGCATGAGCCCCAGCGCCCCCCTCGCCCCTGCGCCATTGGTACCCACCCACACTGGCGGCAGTCCACCAACCCTTTCCTCCACCCGAGCCCCTCGCCACTGGGCTCCTACTCCTTGCCCTCGTCCAACGGCGTAGGACCGGCGCACCTGCCCCCCCAGCCCCAGCCCCCGGCCCCGTCACCCACTGGACCCCCCACCAACCCGTTCCCCTTATCGGCCGGGCCGCCCGCCGGCGCAGGCTACCCCACTGCCGCGCCTCCCGCTCCCCCCGGGCCAAATCTGTTCCCAAGCCCTATTCCCGTCGGGTACGGTATGGCACAATGATCTCTCTTTTTCTCTCTCCCCTCTCTCGTTATCGCGCGCGCGCGCTCTCCTAGAGTTCCCACTGCTGCCCCCTATGCTCTCGTTCGTTGGCTGGCGGAATGACAAGGGAAAGGGAAGAGCAAGGAGGCGCTGGGCCGATGCTCACCAAACCCCTAGGACCCTCATCCCCTGTCTCGTCCTACCTCCTACGTCTCGCCATGTCCCACGTCGGCCTAGCTGCCCTGAACTGGACCTTGTCCCGGCTCTCATCATCGAGCATCCTCTCCCCCCCCTGCCGCTCCCGCTCCCACCCGTGCTCTCAGTCTCTCTCTCGCTCTTCATCCTCGTTCCTCACTCTCACTCGCGCTCTCGCTCTCACTCTCACTCTCACCACCGCTCCCTACTGACCCTGAACGGCACTGCTACCGTTTTGCGCCGCTCCCTCGCGCCCCCTTGCCCATTCAGCTTGTTTTTCTGCCCTTTTTGGACCATTTTTTGTTTGGTTGGGTTGGTATGCCCATGGCCATGGCCATGCCACCGGCCACCCTTGGCCTCTGTACCACTGTACCATGTACCAGGTACCTTACCACCTTACCTTGTCTTGCCTTGCCTTGCCTTGCCTTGCCTTGTTTTGCCGTGGCAAATTCACCTCCCCCCCCTCGCCTCGGAGCTTCGTGTCTGTGTGCCACTGCCACGTCTATGGTTGCGTTGCGTTGCGCAGGCGCGAGGGGAGAGGAGTGGTCGCATAGCCCCATAGCCCCATAGCCTCCTAGCCTCCTAGCCTCCTAGCCTACTCAGTATACCTCAGCTCCCCGACGCCCGTGACGTCCGCAGGGCGCCGAGGACGCGACGGATGCTAGATCCTACTTGATGCACCTTGTGCCCGAGCGCTGTAGCGCGGCGACGCAAGTGGCTGGTTGGATAGGTCAACGTTCAATAGTTCCTTACCCCCCTTGAATCTTGGATCTTGAGCGACCTTGAGCCTTAGGACGCCACGCGGGGCGCCAGGACCAGAGGCCATGAGGCCGGCGGGCATCTCCTTTCTAGGCGCTAGTCGGCATTCGCGGTCGCGGTCGCGGTGACGTTTGCATTGGCGTCCCACCCTCGCCGCCTCCGATTCTAGCAGTGCAAAGGCTAGCGTGCCGGTCATGTACGTTGGCATTTGGCGTTGTGCTGGGCTGTGCTGCCCTGGCGATTAGGCCCTTGGCCTTGGCCTGGCTCCTTCTCGCACCTTGCCCCCCCGCCGCTCTGCCGGTTTCCAAGCACCTACATCTACTTGTACCTCGGCCGACGGAGGCCAAACCAGGACGGTAGGACCGTACCAGCGCACCGCACCGCAACCAGGCCCATGTTCCTTTCCTCGTTCCTCCTTCCCTGTTCCTCGTTCCTCGTTGTTCCGTCCTCCGTCCGCCGTCCGCCGTCCGCCGTCCGCCGTCCGCCGTCCGCCGTCCGCCGTCCTCAGTTCACTTGAGCGGATCAAAGTCCGCCCACGCATTGGCTCGCGGGCGGGAAGGCTGGGGCGGCTTGGAAGGCGTCAAGACGCCCCCGGACCAGGCGGGCGAGCTGGCGCGCGAGGCGTGCTGGGCCGGCGGCGGGGAGGGAGCGAGCATGCCCATACTCATACCCGTTCCCGTTCCCGTTCCCCTTCCCGTGCCCATGCCCATGCCCATGCCCATGCTCGCCATGCCCGACGCAGAGCTCGAGGGCGGTACGGGCGTAGAAAACGCCGAGGATAGCGGCCCCAGCGAGCTGGTGGTAGGTGTGAGGGGAGGCAACGACGCGCCCATCCCTGCTACGGACAGCGTGCCGGACAAGGGGGCTGGCGAGGGCGAGCCAAGGGGCGAAGGGTGGAAGGGTGCTGCGAAGCGAGGAAAAGGGACGCCGCAGTAGCAGAGCAGAAGCAGGAGCAGGAGCGGGGCGTTGCTAGACGTCGTGGACTGCATACGCACCGGGCGCTGGGTGGGAGGGGCGGCGGCCCGAGCGCGTGCGGGGGGCGCCGAGGGAGCCAAGGGAGGCGTAAACGAGTTGATCCCCGAACCAACGCTGGGAGAGGCGCCGCCGATGATCCCCCCCGTGCTGGTACCCGTCACGATGGGGGTCAAGAACGCGGGGGATCCCGTGTGGGACGGGGTGAGGGTCGGGTGAGGGTCGGGGTGATGGTAGCTGGGGCGCGGGCGGACAAGCCATCGAGCGGCTCGGAGCTCGTCCCCCCACTCCCGCCCGAGCCGACCAAGGTGGCAAAGTCCACCTCGCCGCCGCTCGGTGCGCTGGGCGCGCCCGCTGTTCCGCCTGCAACGTAACTCTCGGTATGGTCCTGCATGCGTTTCATGTCGCGCAGATGGGCGAGTTGCTCGCGACGGACCCGCTCGCCCATCTCCTGGATCGCAGTCATAAACTCGGTAAACTGGTCGGCACTCAGCAAGGGCGTCATGGCCATCATCCACAGTTGGGGCAGCACCGCTGCGCCCAGCGTCTCCCGATCGACCTTGGCTGCCATCGCGACATAAACCGTCAACGAGGTCATCATCACCGACGGCTCCTTGGTCTTGATGCGCGCCAGGAGCGGGACGAGCTTCTCGGTGAGTGTGTATCGGTCCAGGGTATCAACCATCGCATGGAACGCGACCAAGGTTTTGCATTTGACACTGAGCACTTTGGTGCGGGAAAAGAGTTGGGCAACGCGAGGAAGGAGTGTGTCCTTGACATGGGCAAACCCAAGTACTTCCAACAACCGCGGTAGCACCGACAGTGCACGCTCTTGCACCGTCGCGCTCTCGTTTTCCAAACCGGCGTACAGGAGCGGCGTCACGTTCGTCCGGAACGCTTCCGGGCTGGTCTTGGCCACAAAAAGATCAATCTCGTCGATCAGCAAAACTAAAGGGAAAAAGGGCGAGATGGATGTGTGGGCTTAGTATACAGAAAGGGGCCAAAGAAAGATGGAAAGTGAAGGGAGTAGGGGGCGGGAGGGGAAAGAAAAAAAGAGGAGCACGTACGTTGGTTTTGCGGCGGGTCGGCAAGAACAAAGAGGGGTTCGAGCTTGGGGAGAACGTTGGTCTGGAACTCAATGAGGGACAGGTTCTTGCTAATAAAAAGATGTTGGGCAAGACAAAGGGCAAAAGAGATCGGTCTGACATTAACTCCAACAGCGCCGGCATCACTTTTCGTCGGAGCAAGCGATCGGAGAATTGTGGGAGCACCTTAAGCAACCCCTTGAGAAACGACACTCGCTCCTCTTTTTGCCGCCCGGCAAACGAGTCGCGTTCCATAAACTTGAGTGTGGACACGAGGAGGTTGTTGAAGTAGTTGCTGGCTTGGAACTGCGCGGCGGTCAAGCGACTGCCTGGATACCGTGTCAGCAGCCCGGCCAGCAGATCGATCAAATCCCGGCCCAGGCGAGACCAGGCAGTGGAATGAAGCTGGGCCGTGATGGCATCGGCGTGCTGCCGGAGCGTGATGGCCGAATGCCCATTTCGGAACGGCGGCTCCCCCTTGGAATTGGCTGCGTACACCATGCAGCCCAGAGAGTAGAGGTCGTTGGCCGGCAGCAGTTGCTGCGTCCAGCGCATACTCGGGCGCCAGGTAATCCCAATCCCGGCTCAGCGCCGAGGGGAGGGAAGCATCGTATTCGGGGAAGGACCAAGGCGTGGCGGACCCGTCCGGTTGCTGGAGCGGTGTCAAAAATCCAAACCCAGCCAGTTTCCAGTCGCCCTTGGCATTGATCAGCACGGCATCGGGGGTCAGGTTGCCATGGACCATGTTGGCCTGGTGGAGAAAGTCAAGCGCGCGCGCGACGGTGAGGAGGCCCTTTTGGACTTCCACCTCGTCCAGTTGGACGTCGGCGCGGTGGTCGTGCGCCAGGGCATCGCGCAGGGGCGCTACAATGGGCTCGGTCGCAAACGTCAGCTCGGCGCGTGTTTCCTCCAGCGGTTCAATCACTTCCAGCACACAGGGGTGGCGCAAGCGCGCGAGCGCACTGGCTTCCTTGCGTGCCTGGGCGACGATGGCGCTCTTGTCGCGCCCTCGGGAGCTGTCGAAGCGGTGGACCCAGATGCTGGCGTCGCGGCGGGCGACAGGCGAGGCAGCAGCAGCAGCAGCGACGCTGGCAGAGGAGGAGCGGGTGCCGCGGTACACCTTCCAGAGGCCGACGATGGCGGGCGCAGAGTGGTCGTCGATGGTGTTTGGAGGAGATGTTGGTGCGGCCGATGAAGGACGAGACCTGGCTGAAGAAGGAGGCCATGGCGGAGGGGGCGGGGGGGGCGTCGGCCGCAGGCGAAGACTGGTGGCGCACGCTTCTGCTTCTGGGGGCGCCCTGGGCCAGGTGGTGCAGCCAGGCGGCCGCCCTAGTCAGTACTCCGCCCGCGTCTGAATACGGAGCGCCGCGCCCATTCCGCCGCCCCGTTCCGCCCGTCCGCCTTGCCTCTCGCGCGCCACCGCCCCCGTCACGTGCCACCGCCCCACCCACTCCCCCGGGCCATTTCATGCGTCACGTGATGCGACCTCAAGCCCCAACCGCACGTCATGGATATAGATAGTCCCCCCCACCGCCATGCTGCTCCGTGCCCCCGCCGCGCGCATCCTTTCTCTGCCGCGCGCACTGTCTGCCGCCCCGCCGCGGCGCGCCGTGGCTCACCTGACCAGCATCAAGTACACCGCCACCGGCACCTCGGCCGGTCTTGCCCGCGCGGGCCACGTGCGGGTGCCCGAGGCCGGGCTGGAGCTCAAGCTGGGCGTGCCGGGCCATGCATGCAGAGCGGGGTGAACCCCGAGCAGTTGATGGCCGCCGGCTGGAGCGCGTGCTTTTTCTCCTCGCTCCAGCTCGGCGCGCGGCAACACAAGCTCGTTGTCCCCCCCGATTTGGCGATTGAGGTGGAGGTGCACGTCGGCCCGCCCGACACGGGCAAACTGTTTGGCTTTGCCGCTGACATTTACGCCTTGACCTCCGAGCCGGACAAGCAGGCGGTGGGGAAACTGATGCAGATGGCCGAGGGCATTTGCCCCTACTCCCAATCCACCATGGGCAACATTGTTGTCAACCTTCATCCTGAAGGTAGGCCTGCCAGCCCGTAACAAGAAATCCATCCGCCCCGCCTCCCACCTCGGGACAGGCACCCCTCCTATCTGCTGTCCGCGGTCTATCACATATCAGCCGATCCATAGAAATATAGATACAACAACGTAGCACATCCCGAGCTGTGGCAGCCCCCGCAAGGTGGGAAAGAGCGAGCGCGAGCGAGGGGACAGTCAAAATGGCACGCATGCCAGGCAGGAGGGCTAGGGACGTGGTATGAGCTGGCCCAACAACGCATACGCCCGTTCCGCCCGCCTGCGCTCGCCTTCCCTGTCGGCCAGCGAGGAGGCCGGATCGAATCGGCGAACGGATTCAAACAGTTCCCGCTGCGCCGAGGTGAGCTTGGTCAGGCCCACGAGGTAAGTGGTGGCCTGGGATGCGGCCCACACAGGCCGCGTTCCATGTCGGAGAGGATGATGTGGCTGCTGCTCGTCACGCTTCCCAAACCGGGTTCCGGCGAGGACGTCAGGGAGGGGAGGCGAAGGGAAAAGTGGTAGGGCGGGGGCGAAGGTGCTTTCTTAAGGTAGGAAGCGGTGGGAGGGTACGGGTCTGTCGGAATGGGCGAGCGGCAGAAGGTGGGCACCGGTCCAGGTCAAGGCAGGCAGAGCAGGATGGCTACGACGAGGGCCACGCAGGGAGGGCAGGACAGTATGGTGAGCAGGATCTGTCAAGCTCTTGCTCGGCCCGTCCCTCCGCGCGAGAGGGGGCAGACGAGCCCCGGACCAGGTTGTGGAAGCAGGCTCCTCTCGAACAAAGTACGGTGTATGTGCTGGGCCAAGGGGCAAACGATATGAAGGGGGGACCTCATACGATGGATACTGACGAGCAGAATAAGCGAATGGGTACTGGGTCTGCCCCTGTAGTGTCCGTGGTGGAGGGGGGAGGAGAGGGGAGGGAGGGATACCCTAGCAGGGGCCGGGGTGGATGAAGAGACTGTGCTTGGACCGGTGACCTAGGCGAACCTTGAAAATAGGTGAGCGCCAAGGTGGTGGTGTAAAAGGTGCTGGGCAAGTCGGACTCGGCGATGCGGATGCGTGGAAACCAAGGATAATGAGCTCGCATCAAACGATTGCGTACTTGGGGGTTGCGAATCTTGGCCCAGGTGGCCTCCTCGTCGTGGCCCAACGCCGTATTGACCCGAAGGCAGGCATTGGTCGAGTCCCAAACAAAGAGTTGGTCGGTCGTCTTGAGCAGCTGATGAATTTGCGCCGCATAGCCTTTCAGTTTCTTGAGCCGATGCCGTGCCGAATCCCCCGCTTCACGCTCCTCGCCTGCCTCAAACAAGGGCCCAAACACTTTTCGCACAATCCCCCGCCACACACTGCTCGTCCTTCGAATCCCAGGCGCCGGGCCAGAGGTCGAGGAATCCGATGGGGCCGAGGCCAAACTATCCATATAACATTCGACCAACATCACATCCCTCTCGGTTGTCCATGCTCGTTTGCCCACCGGACTGTTGAGTCTGTGCCTTTCAACAGCAGGAGATCCGTCCGTGGTGCCGGCACGCTTCTTGGGCAACAAGGCTAGATCGGCCTGCTTTTCATCAACAGTGTGGACAGGTCGTCAGTCGAGGACAAGGAGGCGGAGGAGGAGGCGGTGGTGGCACGGCGTTTACGCCCCCTCTGCGCTGAGCTCGAAGCTTCAGGCGAGGCAATAACGGCAGCCAGCGAGCTGGGAGCCGATGGCTCGCTCCCTACCTCGGTGGATACGGAGGAAGGAAGAGAGAGACAAAGCGAGGGTGCTGTGCGACGATCCTCGTCATCCAGCAGTAACACCAGGCGTGGGTACCAGGGGAAGGTGGAATGGCGCAGACGATGGCGCAGTGTCGCATTGCCGATGCAGGCCCAGGCTGTGTCATCCGATGGCCCAGTGGGGGTGCTGGGGGAAGGGAGAACCTTGAAGGAGACGGGGTCCCAGACAAAGAGCTGGGCTGGGTGAGTGAGGAGACGATGGATTTGAGCGGCGTATTGACGCAGACGCTTGAGTCGATGCCGGAGCGAATCGCACAGCTCCCGCTCGTCCTCGTGGTTGGCGGGGATGGGCAGTGGCATGGCCCGGGCCACGGCGGGCCAAAAGCTGTTGCGGCCCGAGGAGGACCGACTGGGACAGAGGGGTGTTTTGTGCAAAGGCCTCGACCAGGGCCTGGTCTAATTGGCTGGTCCATTGTGCCCGGGTGACTGACATGCGAGGGAAGGAGAGGGAGAGAAGACGGGCGGGTGGTGGTGGTGCTGGTGGTGCTGGGGGGTGGAGGGGGAGGGAGCGGGAGAGGGTAGTGGCATGGGAGGCCATTCCTGCTACCCCAGCCCTGTGGCCAGGCACACGACAGAGACGGCAGCGCTCGTCCGAAGCCGCGGGCTGGGTTGGCGTGCTTGCTGTACAGTGTACTGCCGAGTAGCAGCCCTGCCGGCTGGGCGCCGAGGCCAGCTGCGCAGTGCCGCAGCGTGCGCTCGAGCGTCGAGCAAGCGAGCGGGCGCCAGTGGCCGAGTGTGGGCTGGTGCCGCAGTGCCCGTGGGCTCGGACGGCTGCGGCGGCATGCTACTAGCACCCACCAGAGCAACACAGGCGCTGCCGAGCTCCCGCATGCCACCACCTGTTCGGCGCCACGCCAAGCCTTCGCCGGCCCCCGTCCCTAGCAGCGTCTGCGCTCCGCCCCCACATACCAGGCGCTCGCAGCTCCCCTTGTCTGGGATGCCAGCAGCCTGCCTCGGCATCCTGCTCCTGCGTGCCTGCCCTCGTCTGCCTCCGCGCCGCAGTGCCCAGCGCCCGTGCTCACGCTCACCCCATTCAGGTACTCTATCCGTGGTACTCATGCGTGGGCGTCACACGTCACGTCACAACCAGCAGCCACTCGCAGGCCCATCCCATGTCCAACCGCACGCACACCCGCGCACCCTCTTCCCCCGCGGAAATTGCTTGCTGCTTCCCTGTCGCGCCGCTCGCGCTTCTCTCCTCCCTTCCCTTCCTTGCCACTTCGCTCCCCATGCTCTTGCCCATGCTATCTGCGTCTGGCAGGTGCCCCTGTTGGGCAGAAGCCACCTGCTGTAGGAGAAAGACCATGACAGGATCGACGGTGGACCTCTGCGCCTGCCTCGCGCTGTGGCCCTCGGTGCGCACAGCCTTGCGCAGCCGCATGGGCTGTTCGCAAGAGAGCCCCCTGCTCAGCGCTCGGCCTCGGCCCAAGCATGAAAAGCAGGCGATAATGGAACGCCAAGCTGCGTGCGCTCAGCGCTGCTGCGCAGCCTGGCGCCAAGCGCACTGACTGCCCCCCCGTGCAGTGGCCCGTGGTAGCCCGCATCGGCAAGTTTCGGCAGGGCTTCGGTGTGCGGTGTGGACCCCTTGCCGAGCCAGATGCCGGGCGGAAGACCCTGGTCGCTGGCACCGGCATCCGGCCAGTCACATGCTCCGGGTTCGGGCAGAGGGAGCCTATCATGCATCATGCATCATGCATCATGCATCATGCATCATGCAATTTATCATCTTGCCTAGGGCCTATTACAGCAACTAGTACCTTATTGCGGAGCGGAGAGCAGCGCTGGGCGCTTTTGGGCGGCCCACGTGCGAGCGCTGCTCGGCTCTCGCAATCAGATCCTTGCCCTAAGCCGGAGCCAGTGGTAGTCCGTACCATCCCACATGTGTTCCCATTGGCCTCATTCAATATTCATGGATCGAGATGATTAATGATCGATGATCCGCCAAATCCGCGGTCCACGTTGGCCGCCAGGTTTCGTGCTGGATGGGAGGGGAGTAGCTAGTAGGATCCTGGAACAAGGACTGAGACCTGTATCAGATTGCAGCGGATTCCGGCGGATTCCAGCTCGTCGCCACTTTGCGACTTGCTGATGGCGCGTTCGTCTCTGGAACAACAGCTGCAAAGAATGCAGCAACGCCCGATCCATGTTTCCGCTCTCGATAATAGGTATCGGTGGGTATCGGTGGGTGTCACTAGCAGCTCACCTCCGCGGCTGAGTACTCAGATGCTGACAACGTTAGGTTCATCGGTTCAATGGCTCAACATTCAACTTCAGTATTGACGCTCAAGCTGACAGCAAAAGTGTTACTAAGACCGGAAGAGAGAGAGAAAACCGGATTATTTTGGGGGTGGAGAACCTCAAGAGCAAAACGTACTGGGACACCTATCCCGAGTTATATCCCTGGAACCGCTATCACATGCAGCTGAGCGAGCCATGGACTCATTACATGCATTACAGTGCCCATCTCCCATCAGTACATCAGTGCATCAGCGCCATCAGTGCATCAGCGGCCCACAGCGTCACCTCAGCCTGAGCCTGACGCGTGACGCGGACGCATGAAGCTTGAAGCTTGAAGCCGCCTTCAGACTGCTGCAGTCTGTAAAATACCACAGCAGCTACCACAGCTCTGGGCAAACGTCCCAGGAAAGAGTGGCGACTCTCGGCAGGAGTGTTTCAGGTGTTTTGTGCATTACGCGTTAGGACATACATGTTACACGGTATGCCTTGTGCGTTACAAAATTATGCACTACTGCCGCGTTCAACGTCCAAAAGGTAACTGTCATAATAGTTTGTCTGACCTCGCTCCCATTTCCAAGTCTCTTCGTCCCGAGCGTCTCGCTCCTTCGCTGTTGTTCCGCGTCGCACCAGGTCCTCTGCTCTTACTTCTTCCCCATGAACGATGGGAACACCCTTTGCCTAGTCTCGACTCCGGTCTCCCTCCCTCAGCCCCGACTGTGACAGTAACGTTCACCGTTTTATGCGCATACGTCATGGAGGGCGAAGAGGTGTGTAGGAATGGCAAAGTGCAAAGGGCATAGAACAACACGACTGTTAGATCTTAGAGGGTAGTACTAGGGTTCCCCTGCACGGCCCTCAATGGATCGATGACGCTCGCTTAGCCGGGCGGAAGAGTTCCGCTCGCAGGCCGCGCACGCCCTGCTCGCTCCATCTCCCATCTCTCTCTCCTTTATCCTTCCCTTCAGACGTTGCTTGAAGACTGGTGTGGCTCACCACTTTGCCTTCACTCCTTGTCTAAAGGCTGCTTTGCAGCTGATCCGTAGGATCGCGAGTGCTCCCAAGTCGCACTCTAGCAACAACCAGTCATTTGGCGGTATACACACACCCTGCCCATCCATCAATGATTCTCTTGGCTGGCACGTGCAGTCGAATAGAAACACATTGCATATATACCGGTTAACCCTCGTTTAACGCGGGATACTCCGTTGTGTACCGGGCCCCGCACGTATCGAAAGATGGGCCCATCGACAGCTCAGTCACACAGCACGTCATGGGCTTAGCTACTAGCGATGCTGGCGATGGGGAATGGAGGTGGTATTCCAGAGCGAAGGAGAGCTTGGCCTATATGGGCCGTGATGGGCACCTGGCTCAGAGGTCAGTAGAAGCTCGTGGAGGGTCCGGGACGCACTGCCCCGATGCACTGCGTATCGGACCACGGGCCACGCGTGTCACTGAAGGTAGATGGGCTCTTGACCACTGGTGGTCAACGTAGCGGAGCTCACCAACGTGTAAAATACCTCCCGGTGGGGCTATATGCGCACAAGCGAAAAGGGGAATAGAATCATTAGCATCAAAAGTGAAACGGGGGGGGGGGGGGTTCAGCTACCCTCTTTGCAAAATTATACGTGTACCAAACGTATTCTGTGCATCTTCCACAGAGCTCCGGAGGAACAATGATGAGAGAGAGGGAATAATCCTGTGCGTTTCGCCATCCTTCATCCATTGACTAGCAACGCGAAGCCAGTCGGGCAGGGCGAGGCCCAAGGGAAGTTCCCCGCATTCTCCGGTTGCTGCCCCCCGGCGTCGTTGCAGAGGTGTGGTCCCAGTGTTGTCTATAGAGAGCCTCCGACGCAATGAAGACAGGAGCAACAAAAGCAAGGGATTGATTGAGACGAAATGCGTTTTCCATGCGGGGTGGAGAGAGCCCCAGGTAACAGGTAACCAGACTGCATTCCCCGTGCCGCCAGCACCTCCATCTCTGGGCCTCTGGCCTCCATTGCCGCATGTGGTGCAGTGTATAACACAACAATGCGACCATCGCGTCGAGCGGGTTGTATCTGTTTTGAAGGGCAATGACGCGGACGCGGACGCGACCAGACAGGTGTTGCAACCGAAAGTGTGCCGGTGGCATACTTGACGGCGACAAGAAAGAGAGATGTTGGTGATGTATATTCCAACAGAGGATCGAGTCTGTCCACGACGGAGACACAAAAAACGAGAGTCGGATGAGATCTGAGATGATGGATCACAATTATGTCACAGCAGATGCAGGTCTACATGTGACAAGGTGACCAGTGGAGGTAGTCTCGTTAGGCCTTGCGCGTTACCGGTTACCGGTTGCCAGTGCTCTGGGACTGCAACCCAGCGTTCGGGCTAGGTGCTCCAAGAGATCTCAGATCTCCCCGATCGCAACCGCCTATCAGGCACTCGCACCGGCCACTTCCGACGTGAGGATGTGATGTATGTGAATGTGATGTGACATGTGAGATGCGAGGTGCAACAGACCGTGTGATGCCGGTGAGAGACTGCCCAAGACTGCCCCGTTGCAGCAAGGGCTGCAAGGGCCCGAGCATCGACCATCGGCCATCGTCGATCATCGATCACGCGCACGATCAGCAAGCGCCTGTCCCATTCCCACTGTGATGGAAATGGGACGCAATGGGGCGTGGGCGTGACATGGTGCTGTGATGCATGATGTACAGGTAAGCGCGGCGCAAAAGGGGGGCAATCTATGCCAAGTACCGGAGACAAGCGCACCGCACTGGCGTGGCGCCCTTGGCCTTGCCGATATGTGTGGCGTCGCGGGCACCATCCTGTGCAGCGCATGGGGTCATGGGGCTTGTGCAGCACCAGCAGCCCCCCGGACGGTTATTTTGTCAGCTGGCGCTCTGCAGGGGCTGCTGTAGTCGGTAGGGGCGATCCACGAGCGAGCAGCCGGGAGGCAGCGCACCAGTCTGCTGCCGCACACCGCAGCCGCAAACTCTCAGATCGCATGCACGCTGCGGCTCACCAGCCACACCCAGGCACTGCGCCGCCCCCCGTCGCAGCGGCCCGCTTGAAGCTTCACTTGAAGCATGAGTGCATGAGTGCATGAGTGCATGAGCGCCAGCGCAGTTCCTCAGCGCCTCAGCACATGGCTCATGCATCGTGGCTCCCGCTCTCGGTTTCTGCTGGGCTGCCGCCGCGCCACCCACCTGCCCCCTCTTGCCTCGGCTGCACAGTGTCAGTATGTCCGACCCACCACCTGCACATCAGTACAGCACTCAGTACAGCCCTCAGTACAGCCCTCAGTGCCAGTCACTAGTCACTAGTCACTAGTCACTAGTCACTAGTCAGTAGCTAGTCAGTATCAGTCTGAGTACGCTTATTCTCGAGCGGTACTCGGACTCGCCTACGCCATCTCTCCCACCCACCCACCCACCCCCACTTTTTTTCTCCTTTGCTTCATCCCGCCTCGTCCCGCCTGCCGCCGCCTTCTAGACCCACGCGCGCCTTCCCTGCGACTGTACACCGTCCGCCCCGGCGCATCTCAGCGCTGCGTCCTTAGCCTTTTGCCCAGCCCACCTTGCCCGTCTGAGTAACCCTTCTGATCCTGGCCATGGCTTCCGCGTCGACACTCGCATACTCTACCGGCACGCCCTTCGAGAGCAAGGTCACTACCACGCCCCTCTACGCCCCCGCCGAGGTGCCCGAGTCTAAGCCCCAGCCCGCCGCCGCTCCCGCTTCTTCTGGCCACTTGTCACCCTCGTCGCTGTCGTTGTTGTTTTGGCCGTTGCAGTAAGCATTGGTACCGACCATCTATGTGATGGATCGGACCGATCACCCCCCCCCCCCCACCTCTTTTCTAGCTCTAACATTGATCTTTTTGCCGTCTCCAGCTTGGTGCAGGTCTCGGTGCCGGACTGAAGAAGCACACAAAAACAAGCAAGTCTCCTATGCCTTCGGACTTCCCGGCGGCAACCAAGTTGCCGTTCCGCCCGGCCAGGACGATTCGCAGGCTGGGATGCTGGAGAGTGGCTATTACACCGTACGTACCGACCTGGATCCCCCTTCTGCTCGCCAGACCCAATGGGGAAAACTGATCATTTTTTTGTGCGGGTGGACAGTCTCCGTACGACGCCCTGACCAACCCATTCGAATGGACACCACTTACGCTCCACTGGAACGGAACCAACACCAGTGCGGCCGACATTGTGATCCACACTGCGCCAATACGCCGATTGATGGCTTTGGCGCGTCGCTGACTGACGCCAGTGCGTCGCTCTTGATGCAGATCAAGACGAGCAATACGAGTGTGTACAACAGCACGCTCCACTCGCTCTTCAATCGTCGTTCGGGACTCAACATCATCCGCGTCCCGATTGGCGCATCGGATTACAGCTTGCCCGACCAGACCTATACCTTTGCCGATCACCAAGGCACCTCGTCCGATCTGCTGTCCAAGTTCACCACCAAGGGCGCCAACACTTACATTTCCCCGTCCTGCGCGACATTTTGGCGGTCAACCCGACGATCAAAATCAGCATCCTGCCCTGGTCGCCGCCGGCCTGGATGAAGAGCAACGATAATGTCAATGGCGGTTCGCTCAGCAATGGGATGACCTCGCTCTTGGCCGAGTACTTGGCCCGCTCCGTCCAAGCGTTCCACACGGCGGTCGGGGTTAAACCGTGGGCGTTGGCGGTGCAAAACGAACCATTTAACTCGATGCCGTACCCTTCGATGGTGATGGCAACGGGCCTGCAAATCCAGCTGCTCAACAGCGGGGCCGGCTGGGCGAGCTGGGGTACGGTGACACGCTCCTCTGGGGGCTGGAGGACGACTTTGTGCACTCTGATGCGGCCGAGACTATCGTCAAGCAGAACGCGTCCAGCGTCGATGGCATCTCGTGGCACTGCTACAATGGAAGCTGGGAGGGTGCCCAAACGTTGCGGAATGCGCTTGGGAACCAAGCTGCCAACTTGCGCATGGCCATGACGAATGCTCGGGGCAGGCCACGACGTCGACCAATGTCGACAACTTCCGTTGGTGGTCGCAGAATATCTTTTTCCCTATGCTTTCGCACAACTTTAGTTCGATCCTGGTCTGGAACCTGGCGCTCAACAGCAACTATGGCCCGCACTTGGGCTCGACCGTGTGCCAAAATTGCAAGGGCACAATCGAAATTGACCCCACGTCGGTCCAGCCGAGCCTGCAGAGCATCATGATGCAGCACATGGCCGTTGCCTCGTCCGACCTCACCCGCTTTGGCGGCGGGCCGGCCACGTCGATGAACGCGACGATGGCCAAGGGCCAGTCCTGTGGCGAGGCCCTTGCGTTCTCCGCGCCATGGAACCGGACCGCAACCCGCTACGGCCTGGTGGTCGAAAACTCGTGCAACAACCAGACGACCATGACCGTCGCGCTGAACCAACGCACAGCCGACCTCCGCTTCGAGCCCGGCCTGTCGTCCTATGTTTGGACCATGTGATGCTTGCTTGCTTGTTTGCTGGACTAGCAAGCTGAATTGTCTTTCCTCCCTCCCTTCTTGCCCTGCGCTCCTTGTCCCACACGCTTGTTTATGTTTCTTCTCGCCCACACATCAACATCATTAATCATTGTAGCTCGATGCATTGCTGCGTGCTCGTATCCGGCAGGGGGACAGAGGGGCGGAGGACATGCCGCGTGCAAGGGGAAGGCGGCGCACGTGGGTGGCAGGCACGTTGGCTGCTGCCGAGCGGCTGGGCTGCAGACGGGGACAGCCGGTGGAGCGTCGTCGCTTGCCAAACGCGCGGCTGCGGCGGGGCTGCGGCGGCGGCACGCGGGCAGCAGCAGCGCATTCAATATTCATGCCGAAGGGCATGGACCGTGCATGGCACCAGTCGCACGGCAGCCGCTGCAATTTCAAAGCCTGCGCGGACCACAGCATGGCGCGGCGCCGCCCACTGCCCCCTGCCGCGCTGGAGCGGGCAGGAGCAGCAGTGGCGTGGTGAGGCGGTGACACGTGACGCGTGACGTGTGGCGTGTGGAACACGCTGGCTCTGCGGCAGCGCAGCAGCAGCAGCTCATCCATCCATCGCGCACGCTCCCGCACCCCACGCCTCCATCCGCCTTCGTGCTCCCCCCACCACCACTCTCCCCATGCCGCCCGCCGCCGCCCGCCCGACCGCATCCCGCCCCCCACCGCCACCACCCCTGCGGCCCACACACGCAGCCACCAGCGCTCCAAGGACAGCTCCTCCGACACCCCAGCGACCAGGTGTCCGCCGCCGCCAGCTCTGCCACCAGCCTCGCGCTCGACCCCGACCCCGACCCCGACCCCGACTGCCCCCCCCGCTCCTCCTCCTACACCCCCACAGCGCTCCAGGGAAAAGGATACCCCCTCTCTGCCTTTCCATCTGGCCCTGGGCGTCGTCCAACCGCAGCCGCAGCCGCAGCCGCAGTCCTAGTCTCAGCCGCAGCCCCAGCCCCAGCCCAGTCTGAGCGCCAGCCTCAGTGCCAGCCCCTCACCTGCGCCTGCCCCCCCGAACCTGCGGTGCTTCCCTCTGTTCCTTCCCCTCCCAAGGCACCCGGCCCCGAGGAGCGGGTGGTGCAACGGACCCTGTCCCAGCGCTCGGCAATGGGGCGAAACCGTCGCAACGAAGTGCGCGCTCTGCCTCGCACCGCAGCAGCCTGAACTACGTGTCGGGCGCACCGCCGCTGTCGCGCTCCTCCTCGGTACATGTCACTTCTGACGGGCAACTCGTCCGCACAGATCCTGCGGGCCTTGCCGACGGACCCGGCTGGTCCCGCGTCCGGACCGGACTGACACGGACACCGTCCACCTCATCCACCGCGAGCGCTTCGGGCCGGTTAGGCGGACGCGCTTCCTCGCTCCGTTATACCCGTTCCGGTGCCGGTACCGGCGCAAATGGCACGTTTGGCCTCGCGCCGGGCGCCAACGACCTGCCCAGTCCCACGCCTTCTCGCTCCAGCTCAATGACCGCGCGGCGGAGCCTCTTGCCTCCTGCGCCGGCGCAGCCCAACCCCGATTCGCTCCTCAACCCGTGCGCCAAGCCACGTCCGAGGGGGATACGCTCGTTTCTCGCAGCCACGATTTGTTGAGCGAGATTGCGGCGCGGGAACGCACGCTGTTGGACTTGAAAGAGGAAGTGAAGAAGCAAGAGGCCGAGTTGGACCTCTTGCGCCAGCGATGGCAGCAATCGGTCACCTCCACCTTGGCCCACAATGCACCTACGAGTTCGACGGCACCCTCCTCGCATGCTACCTTGTCTAGCAGTCCTTCCAAGCCCGCCCACGAGACCGCTCGTCCTGCCGCGGACACCCTCCGTGGGTGGGGTGGCAAATTGGGCACGTTGTTGATGGCTGGCGACGCCTCGTCGCACGCCACCGCCTCGGCCCCCGATACCGAACCGGCGACAAATTCCGACACTGGGGTGCAAGATGCCGCCCCAGCCGCCGCTCCCACTCCGCGCCACGCCAAACGCTCCTCGATCTTTGGCATGATGTTTGCCCCCGCTGGCGGGGACGCTGAGAATGTGACGACAGCTCTGGCTGGGTCCGCGGCTGTCGCCGAGCCTGTCTCGCCCAAGCCGGGCGAACCGAGTACAAACGGCGACGCGGCGGGGGTCCGGGTCCGGGCCGGGCTGGTGGTCAAGGACATGGAAGCCTCGAGCCGAACCAGCCAAGCCAGCCGCGCCGCCCTCGGCCAACCGACGCCCGAGAATCGAGAATGGGATCGTGGTGGACGAGGTGGAGGAAGGCCAGCCGATGCGCATCTTCCTGGAAGAGTTGATTGAAGAGGACGAGGTGGCAGAACGAACCGAGGGGGACGAAAGTGTTTCGCCCCAAGCACCCAAGCCGCCCGAGTTACCCCCTTTGCCACCTCGTCCAACCTAGTCGCTGCCCCCTTCTGCTCTTGCTCTTGCTCGTGCGGGACGCCCATTGCAAGGTGTTGGCACCAGACCGGTGCAGGCGGCTCTCCGATCTCATTTCTCATTCCCCGCGCGGCGCACTCCTTTGCCCTCCTCGCCCATTTTCCCGCACCGAACCAGAAGCGGGCGTTTACCCCCCCCCCCCCCCGACACACACACACACTCTCTCTCTGTCCTCCTCCTCCGAAGTAGTCTTACTCCCCCCCCTTATTTGCATGCACTTTCTGCCTCCATGTTGAAGTTGAACGTTGATCGCACTCACTTGCCTCCTCACCCCCCCTGTTGGATATCTCTCCTCCCAGGCCGAGTAAACTGCCCTGCCCCGGGCCCCTTCGTGATGGCACGATCTAATACATTTGCCAGCTTCCCTCTTCCTTCCCCGTAGCACACCTCGCTGCCTGTGGCTTTGGTTCTTTCGCTCAAGCCAGGCACGAGCAACCCAATCGGATGCCAGTGTCGCCGACACTTAAGACCTATGATAATGCGGGCCCATGTCGATGCTACTCGATCATTACGATCGCTATGGGTCAAGGGCTAAGCCACTCTAGGCTGCGATGTGCACTGCAGACCCCACAGACCCCACAGTTTCTCTCACGCATGTTCGTGGCACTCTGATCTCTTTCTCCCAACTACCACCTCGTTCCCCGCTTTCTCTTTCCAATCGATTTCTCGCTGCTGTTGGGTTCGAAGTACCTAGAGCCTCGGCAACGGAAATTAAGTTCTTCGTGCGTGGTGGCGGCAAAACATCATAGGCGCAAAAGACAGTACTGGCTATATATAGGATGGTTGTCCCAAATCGTAGGCAGAGGGCGCCGGGATGTATAGTATGTAACTCCTATATATCGATCTGGTCGCGGAGGGTGTAACATTGACAGAGCTTAAGACTGGACAAAGAAACGCTGTGTCTAAACCGACCCGTTTATCCTGCGCGTGCTGCTTGATAGCGCCAACCCCGCTTAAGGACCCAGGGGGATCGCCAGGGGATCAGGACCCTCGGGTGCCCGCCATCCGTTCCCATACCCCCGCGGAAAAAGCGCGTGTGGAAACGGATGAACGTGGAAGACACGAGCGGTGAACCATCTTCATTGAGAGGCAGTAGTCACATCCTTCCAGTTCCCAAGCATATTGCCCGCTGTCTGTTGGCATAGTATCCTCGCGGCGTCAACACCATGGGGAAAAACGGTTCTTCGGTGCGTGCCTGGTACTTGCTGTTCTTTTTGTTGCATTCTGCTTGTTCCAGCAGCCGAAGCAGCTCTTCTCCCGGCGTCGCAAAGGTGTCGCAGTGCTCTCATGTACCTTCCAGTGCGCGCTCTGCCCCTCCTGCGCGCCCGTGTTGCGCAACGTGTGGTCCACCTCCATTCCTGATCCCCACCGCACATTGGTTCCTATGATTTCAGCTCCAGTGTCACGGGCTGCGGCGGACACGAGATGGTCCGACCCAAGCTAAGGCCCGCCTGCTCCGCACATGCCCAGTAGAGCGTGCTCCGCAGGCCAACCAAGTGTGATGATGGTTGGCTAAATCAAGTATCGTGGCCGAAGGGCCATGCTCCGCGCGACAATAGTCGCCCCCCGCCCAAGTCCAAGTCGGCCGGCCTAAATAAGGCCACCGAGCTTCCAGTGCCGTGGCGGCATCTGCCGTCCCGTCCCCGTTTCCGTTTCCTTTCTCGGTCGCGCCTGCGGCGACCAACCCCGCTTTTGACATGTCTTCCTTTCTACACCCCCTCTTGTATCCGTTTCCCTTTTGATCCTGCCTGTACCCCTGGTTGATGGGGATCTTTTCCCCCACCTTCCATTCTCGTCATCCTCTCGTCATCCTCTCGTCATCCTCTCGTCATCTCTCGTCTCCACCTTCGTCCCTTTCCCGCCCATCCTGTCCGACTCCTGCCCGTTTCCAGCCAATTGATCCAGTACAGGCAGCTCTTCTTGTTAGCGTCCGACTTCTCCTCCGACCTCGTCCTCCAGCCCTTCGTCAGTCCAATCGCGCGAGCCCTCCTTCGGTCGCGGCGATTCCCAGTCTCAGTTAAGGCAGTGTTTGTCCGCCGCTGCCTCCTCCCGTCCCTAAGTCCCGGAGGCTTCAGACACGTTACTACGGCCCAAGCCGGTGCAGACGCAGCCTTGCCACACGTGCAGCCGCCCCACCAAAGGCCTCTCCTCGTCCCTAGCTCCGCTCGGACACAAACCAGCCTAAGCCCGAAACTACCGTGAGTCGACCTACCGTCGCCTAAGGGATTGTACCCCAAAAACCCCAGGGCGGGCCCCTGGCGGCGCCCGCCCGTGACATAATGGAAGGTCCGGGGTTCCCAAGGCAGGTCCCCAAGGTTCGTCGTTATTTTGGGCTGGTCCCTTTTCAAGCCTGCGCAAGTCGTCGGCCCGTTTCCCCATTCCCGTTTCCCCCTCCCGTTGGGCAGACATGCCCCTCCCCGTTTTTCACCCTCAGTCCTTGAGCGCATCCCCCGTTCGTCGTCCCCGATGTCAAGGCGCTCTTCCCTTTTCCCGCTTTTTCCCTCCGTTGCGACGAGGCCCTGGATGGCCCTCCCCAATCGTTGCACCCCCGATGGTTTCCCCGGCTCCCGATGGCTCTGATGCTTGGCCAGCTTCTTGCCCTCGTTGCCGCTTCAAATTCGAACGGCCTTGAAACTTTATCCTCGGTTCGTTTGTTTCTGTTTCTGGGTCGCGTCCAATAGCGCGCCCGGATTGGTTGCTTTCCATCACCACCACTCGCGCATCAAGCAGTACCAGTCGGCGTACGATTCAAGACGCTCGCGTTCACCCGGCTGCTCTACCCTCCAAGTCCCCGCGCGAGGTGATTTTCATTCCCTTCCCGATAGACGACTCGAGCCTGGCCTGATGGCCAACCGGTTTCGACCCCAGCTCATCGTCTCCAAGTGAGGTCCAACCCTCGAACACTCAAGACCCTCGGACGCTCGCGACGGTTTTCAACAGCTCAAGGCGAATTTTTTTTTCAGGATCTTCGTCCGCGACGTCAATTTCGGTTGCTCTATTCCTTCTTTCTCGATGGTTAACTCCTGTCCCCCCCCCTCGGAGAGGGAGGAGGCCCAGGAGATGCGCGCGGACGCGCATAAGGAGGATGGGGCGTGGGAGCGCCGGTCGCCATAAGGCGAGGCGACGGCTGCAAGCCCAATTACCGTGTTTATCCTACCAAGTAGGCATGTGGGCATGCCTTGTGAAGGGGAGCGTGATGCGACGGACGAACGCTGGCAGGCAGGCCAGCGGAGCGCGCCGATCCCCTTCTAGTCCACATCAAGCCCTGGTATTCGTGCGAGCGAACGTTGGCAGGCGGGCCAGCGGAGCTTGTACTCTCCCCCAAGTCTCAAAGGAGGCGAGCATTAGCCGGCGGGCCAACAGCGCCTCTACCCCTTGGTTTCTCTGCTCTCAAGATGGCTTTGACTCGCACCCCCGACGCCCGAAGGAAGGAGGGGCGTGCGAATGAGAAGAGTTTGACTCGCGCCCCCGACGCTCGAAGGAAGGAGGGGCGTGCGAATGAGAAGAGTTTGACTCGCGCCCCCGACGCTCGAAGGAAGGAGGGGCGTGCGAATGAGAAGAGTTTGACTCGCGCCCCCGACGCCCGAAGGAAGGAGGGGCGTGCGAATGAGAAGAGTTTGACTCGCACCCCCGACGCTCGAAGGAAGGAGGGGCGTGCCAAGTATCCAAGTACCCAGTCCCCGTTCAAAGTTTGCTCGCGCGCAGGAAGGAGCTTGACGCCGATCGTATGCCCCAAGACCGAAGGAGAAAAGGGCATACCTCGCGATTGCTTTACCGTGGAAAGGAGAGATGTGCGCACGGGTAAGCGTACACTCCTTCACCCCCTCCCCCGTTGTTGGGAGAGAGGGAAGCCCATCCATGGAAGGCGTGCGGACACGCCTTGTGAAGAGGAGCGTAATGTCACGGGCTGCGGCGGACACGAGATGGTCCGACCCAAGCTAAGGCCCGCCTGCTCCGCACATGCCCAGTAGAGCGTGCTCCGCAGGCCAACCAAGTGTGATGATGGTTGGCTAAATCAAGTATCGTGGCCGAAGGGCCATGCTCCGCGCGACAATAGTCGCCCCCCGCCCAAGTCCAAGTCGGCCGGCCTAAATAAGGCCACCGAGCTTCCAGTGCCGTGGCGGCATCTGCCGTCCCGTCCCCGTTTCCGTTTCCTTTCTCGGTCGCGCCTGCGGCGACCAACCCCGCTTTTGACATGTCTTCCTTTCTACACCCCCTCTTGTATCCGTTTCCCTTTTGATCCTGCCTGTACCCCTGGTTGATGGGGATCTTTTCCCCCACCTTCCATTCTCGTCATCCTCTCGTCATCCTCTCGTCATCCTCTCGTCATCTCTCGTCTCCACCTTCGTCCCTTTCCCGCCCATCCTGTCCGACTCCTGCCCGTTTCCAGCCAATTGATCCAGTACAGGCAGCTCTTCTTGTTAGCGTCCGACTTCTCCTCCGACCTCGTCCTCCAGCCCTTCGTCAGTCCAATCGCGCGAGCCCTCCTTCGGTCGCGGCGATTCCCAGTCTCAGTTAAGGCAGTGTTTGTCCGCCGCTCCTCCCCGTCCCTAAGTCCCGGAGGCTTCAGACACGTTACTACGGCCCAAGCCGGTGCAGACGCAGCCTTGCCACACGTGCAGCCGCCCCACCAAAGGCCTCTCCTCGTCCCTAGCTCCGCTCGGACACACCAACCAGCCTAAGCCCGAAACTACCGTGAGTCGACCTACCGTCGCCTAAGGGATTGTACCCCAAAAACCCCAGGGCGGGCCCCTGGCGGCGCCCGCCCGTGACATCCAGCGTGGACTGGTTCCAGCGTGGACCGGTGGAACGGTGGAACGGTGTGGCTACGGTGGCGACGGTGCCCCAGCGCTGACCGGGCCGTAAGCCCATTGAAATGTTCGTGTAGCTTTTGGAAGTGTCTTTCGTTCACCAACACCGCCACCGAAACGAAAAGCGGCTAGTCGATACTTCTAGATGCACGCCGGGTGACTCAATCCGCTCTGAGAGGTTCACAAGCGCACCCTTTCTTCCAATAGTGTTTTGGCAGGACAAAGTGGCCTCATCCTTCTCTCTCAGACCAGATATCCTCTATCATGCATCATGTCAGTACTCTATACCATAGCTGGATTCACCTGGAGAGTGGCACACTCCCAAGTCACTGCAACATTACCGTATGTTTTCCCTATTGTGGACACACCTATGCTGATTCCTCCCCACTACTACTACTGGTATTCAGAAGAAAAACAGATCAAAGTGACGGAGAGACCACAGATACACTATCCAGCGGCCGACCAAAAAATAAGTGTGGAGGACCCATCTCAGACTCGCAGAGTGACTCATGAATAAGAAGAAAGGTCGAAGATCCTAAAGGCCCGCCCGGAAAAGAGGAAGCACACGAAACAGATCAAAGTACACAAACAAAAAGGAGACGACCCGGGTCCCGCGCTCTTGACTACACAGTGTATAAATGCGCCGCGTCGATCACCACACGTTCCACAGTGAGCCTTCTCTGATGCGAAAGATACTAAACAGAATAGGATACGAGACGATACAGTGGGAGGGTTTGGGCTGAACGGAGTCCGGGGCGAGTCCGACGATACCGGCGGTTTCAAGCTCAAACCCACAAGGGTTGCGCGAGGTATTAGCCACGCGCGACAGAGGGGGAAGGGAGAAACGGCGGGGGGGGGGTGATAATTGTAAAAAAAAAGTGGGAACAGAACCGTCGGGAAAACGAATCCCGGAAATAGTTTATTTTACATGTATAGGTCGAAGGAGGAGAGAAGCAGAAGCGAGGATGGCTCTGGTCCAATCCGAACACAGTAGAGTCAATATATGTCAACTCAGGCAACACTTCATCATGCAGGGTGGGAAGTTCACGTACGCTTAATCGTCGGTTGAAGAACGCGGAGAGGAGGTGGAGAGAGGGGGGTGAGGAGGGGTCAAGAGAAAGGCTAGCTCCACGTGTAGTTGAAACTTTTGTCTTGCCTTTTGGATCAACAACTTTGGGAGGAGAGAGGGCGAGGGGGGGAGGGTGCACACGCGGCGAGTGTAAATATACGAGCCACCTACCCACTCATCTCGTTTGGATAGGTGATTCCCGGAAGAAGAAAGGTGTTCGTTCTAGTATGGCATGTTCCGCCGAGCTTCAGAAGAACGGCTGAGCTCGCCTTGAAGGCTTTGGTTTCTAAGTCTGAGCATATGCAACTCATACTCGAGCGCCACGCCTTTTTGGCGCAAGCTCGCATTCTCGTCCCGCAAGCGCTGCTTGTCGAGTCCAGCGTACGATCCTTCCAGCTCCTGGTTCCGAGCTCGAAGAGTGTCCAGCTGGACTTGCATCTCCCGCCATTGTTGGGCCTTGTGGAGGCGATGGCGCCGTGCGGCCAAGGTATTCCGGATCCGTTGGGCTTCCAACGCGTCGACGGTCTCGGTCGATTTGTACTTGCGCTTCGACCCGCGTTGGAGCTGCATTCCCCCCTTCTCAGCGTCTGAATTGCCGCCCTCTTCGTTCGCTCTTTCCTGGTTGGACGGCACTTTGAACATCTTGCGCCGCGCTGGGATGGGGGCATCGATCTGAGTCAGCTTGCTGGGGTCTTGGGGAATCGGGCGCTTGCGTCGCCCGCGGATTGTGCGGGTGACAATGTCGCCAACAAAGATGGGCACGCCCAAAGCGACAGATGCATTGCCGGCTTTTTGTGAGCTCGGATCACTGTCACTCCGGGACAGAGAGTCTGATTGAGACTGGTGGACTGCGCTGGTTCCGCAGGACCTTGCACGGTGGGCATCTGTGGCCAAGGACGAGGCACCCAACGTATCGTTGGACCGGCGAGCCGACCCACTTGCCGCCCCGATGCTTCCTCTTAGCCCCGATGCTGGGGCCAGACTGTCTTCCGAGGAATACGGGCGCTCACCCAAGGTGGAATGAGAGGAGCGGTGACCTACCATCCCCTCCAAGGGGGGGCGAGGGTACACTGTTCCTGAGTCGCCCACCAGCGGAGGCGCATTGGTTTGGGAAGGAATCAGCCCGGTCACTGGGTACAGGGAACAAATCAGCTTCTGTGCTGCAGGAGCAAAAGAAAAGAACGAAAGGTAGACAAGAGAGGAGGAGGAAAAACGTACCGGTACCTGTTGGACCCATGGTCATAGAGCCCCAAGATGACCCTTGGGCTTGTGTTGCTGTTGATATGTTTGCTGCTGGGGATGGCGCAGTCATTGTAAGTCCGCTTGCTTGGCCAGTCTGGGTAATGGGAGAAATTTGGGACTGAAGTAACAAGCGGCCATCGGGGCCAACTGGGACCTGTTGGCTGGCCGAGTAGTGGACGCCGTTGGAGTCAAAGTAACCTGGTCTGCTAGACGAAGAAGCGTAGTGGGTAACACCATAGGGCACCGAGGAGTTGGGGGCGGATAACTGGGACTGCTGTAGAGGCTGCGGGCGTGCCACGCTAGGATATTCAAACCGGCGAGGGTCGTCGGTCATGGCGTTCCCGGAAGATGTAACGTTGGGCCCAATAGCGGTAGTGACCAGATGATGAGGAGTGGATTCGTTGCCGTACTGCATGCAGTGAGGATTGCGATGGAATCGGGTCGATGGAATCCACTGCGCACAGTGGTGAGGTTCCCAAACGAGGCGGGCTGAGAAAGAGGAAGAGGGACGGAAGGGCGGTTAGGCGAGAGCCAAGGAGAGCGAGGCTAAGAAGCGGTGCGGGATGTGGCAGTGGCAGCTTAACGAGATGGCGTGTTAGCTTCCCACACACGAAGTGAAGCTGCGAGAATGGGCCAGCCGGCCTAAACCAAGGGTCTCGTGGTGATAGGTCGCCTGCGGAGAGAGGGCAACACGGCACACCAAATGGGAGAAACTCTTTCGTGGCCTGCTGTTGTGCTCGCTTCCGTTGCTACACGCGTGCTTGCGTCCGGCGGTGGCACTGATGATGATGGTAGGCAAAGCGACGCGCCCCCCACCCAGCCGCTACATGTCGCAATTCAGCGTATCCACTAGTCAGGAGGAGGGCCGAAGCCCCCTAGTCAGTATTCGGTATTGGAAGAGCTGGAGCTGCGAAGAGCGGCTTCCCTCCAGTATGTGAGGAGAGAAGGAGTGATCGATGATGGATCGATGATACTGCGTACGCAATGGATGATGTGTGAATATGACGCGTGACGGATAGACTTGAAGGATGACGCTTGAAGCGTGAAGCGGGGCACATGGCCAGAGGGTGATCACAGATGGATGATGATGTCATGATGCTTGGGGGGTTTCTCCCACCTCGGCCTCAATCGATCATCCTCCCCAAGTTGCCGCAACAGGCGCTGGCTCGGGCTCTACTGGCGGCCAGCCAGTCAGCCAGTCTGGTTCGCCGTCTATCGCCCGCCCGCCAGCTAGGACGAAATTCGTCGGGCATCACATCTCCCAATGACTACTTTTCCAGTATAGTCCTCGGTTTCAGAGAAGTGTGCAGAGCGCGATCACGGAGAGAGACTCCTGTGAGTTATTATACACGGTGTCCACCGTCCTCCTAAGTGAAGCTTGAAGCCCGACTGTCCCTCTGCTATGATAACGTGTACAACCGTTCTTTAATACAAGCTGATAGAGCCAATGGTAGCAAGAACAGAGACTCCAAAACATTCGAATTTCTCTGACGCCAGGGAGTCCGCGCAAACAGGGGACCCGCACCAAAACCAACGAGAGTGGCATTGCCATTAAGATGATTGTGGTTGTTAACCTGTAACATGATCATGGCTCGGAAAAACTCGTGCCAGACGGGGGACTAGTGCATGTTACGAGAGGCCCTACTGTTCATCGTGAAGAACCGCATATGCAGCACAGTAACGTATATACTCTCACTCAACGAAAAGATATGTGCGATGACAGGGGCGGGGTGTTCGCTCCACCTTACCAACCCCAGGCAACTTCCAGAGAGTCATGTTTTTATCCCTCTTTGATCTCACTCTCTCCAAAACATGCAAATATAGACTACTGAGTGGGATATCTTATTGGAATCGGCGTATACCTTTCGGTGATATACTTGAAAGAGAGTATAGAAGCCGCGGTTTGGAGAGTTCATTTCCCCTCTTGCTTACGAGATTAGCTGAGGGATCGTCTGTATCCGGATTCATGACCGCAGCCCCCAACGTATAGAAGAGCCACAACCGCGTATTGCAACAGCATTGGGTGCCATATACTTATTGAAGCTACGCCCCTCACCTGCAGAGTTATATGTGAGAGTTCGCCTCGCTCAACGTTCTACGCCAACGTCCAACATACTCAGAATGCATATGGGGCCGTGCGTGGCAGACACACGTGTCGGCAAGCGCAGCAACCCACACATGTGAACACTTAATGATGTATTAGATCTCACTGGGGTCTTAGATCTTACAGGAAACCGATTTACTCTTAGATGACTACAACTATACTCCAGTAGTGAGGCTTCAGCTTCAGCCCTGAAGCCTGAGGTTAAACGTTAATGAAGGTGTATACGTATTTCCCGCCCCGTTTGTAACAAACTCACGCAAAATACCATGCCACTATATTCACTGCCACAGGGAGGCAACAAACACGACTATGTAGTCAGGAAGGACTGAGCTAAAAGGTTAGACACTTGGTGCGCAATCCTAAATAAGCTGTAGTACAGATATATCTTAACGTTTAACGCCGGTCTCGTCAGTATTGACTATGCGTTTACCCACTCCGTGAATGTGCGAACTGTAGCCAACTGCGTACTGAGCAATTTACAGACACTGTAGTGGTTGTGTGATACAGTCCTCGGTTTCCCTTGCTGCTTCCCCCCCGTTCCTAATATTATGCGTTTCAGGCCGGTGAGCTTGCGGTACCATGATGATAGACTGCGTTGCGTCCCGCTCATTATAGATCACCCCCAGGGACCCATATTGTAGGCTTAAGGCTGGGACAAAGAGTTGAACGTTGCACCTAAACCGACTCCTCATCCGGCTATACAGCTTAGCATATACGTGCACGATCTTCTCATTTTATCATCCGCTTTCTGTAAATCAATACACAGCTTTTGTTGTGGGGATGCCACTTGTCTCTTGTTTAACTTCGAATATAGAAGACAATGATGAAACACATGCTTACAGTCGTTTCCGGGTTCTCGCCGTCCTCTGTTGCATTTCATTTCGAGCGTTCCCCTTCCCCACACGCTCATAATGTAGTTCGAATGGCGTCACCACCTCTCTGATGAGGGGTGATTGGAGACTTGCGGAGAAGTATATACCGAACTCACACCGGTTTTCCGTTGGATGTGTGGGGAATGCGTTTGTACGGAAAAAGATCATACACTCCACACAACAAAAGCCAGTGTTCGCGCGGCAATACATCTTTTTAGCCATGCAGTCCCCTCAGTGTGAGCGCATCCACACCTCCCCAACACGGATCGCGAATAGGATACATTCAAAAGACTGAGACTTGATGTATAGGAGTGAGAGACCGAGGATTCTGTTCGGATTAGTAGGTCGATCATATAAAAGTAAGTATATAGGTTGTGCATCAGGAGGAAAAAGAGGAATAGTCGAAAGAGAGGATGTCGAATAAAAGAAAAAATACATGAGGAACAAGAGAAGAAAGAAAAGGTTGCGGGCTGTGGGCATGATCCGCTATATGGGGAAAATGAGGAGCGGAGTAGGGCGAACAGGGGTTGTGATGGAAGAGGCAGTAAAACACCGTGTTGACTTTCGCAACAACATACACCGGACGGACCGGGAGAACCGAGAATCGGATGTGTAGAATACTTTTGATGTTCGAACTTGATCGTTGCTGACTGATTTAGCATGTCAACGGGTTCATCGCTTCAGCTTCATCTCTTTGTCAATTGAAGGACACGAGTATTATATACATGCTTTTCCTTTGATACTTGTGTTTCTTCCGTGGCGAGCCACTCTATAACCACACGCATTCGTGTAATCCTTTTTGCAATACAGTCACATACAGCAGCCTGAGCCTTCAGTTGCTCTCGTCATTCGCTGATTGTCCAATAATACACATTGTGGTTAATAGGCCCACACCGTCATTCCTGAGGACTGATCCGTCAAAAAGTCTTCAACATGCATTAAACCACACATTAGTACTTCTTTGTCGCGTTCATCGATAATATCCCTTGCTCATTCAATCCGTCGAGGCTATTTCAGTCATTGCGGACAGTTAGTTACATGGTACAATACATTCTGCATTGTGGGAATTCCGTCCACCGTATATGAAAATCGCAAGAGGCAGGTGCCTGTGGGTGTACAGTCAAAAGTATATGTACACAGTCGGTAGTATAGTCATCACCAAGAAATTGACTCCTGATGTTCTTGTACCTGTGTGTACCAATTTCCCCATGCACACGTAGTAGCGTGTTTCTGCCAAAAATGCTTTTATCGATCTTTTTTTGCCCCACTTCTGCATGTCATGGGCAGATCCCAATCTCGGGGCCAACGCGGGGCTGATAAAGGATACAATCCCTTGGATTTCAGAAGGGTTGACTCAGGCGAGATGGTCATTCCGTTTCGTGGGCCTGTGGCGGTAGATCCGAGGAGCGCTAGGGTCAAAAGATGAGACTTCTGCAGAAAGGCGGCGGTAGCTACTATTACGGTTGCGTATGCACCACAACATGGGGAGTACGGTCATGTATGAAGCCATTTCTGGACTTGGGGTTTTTGGGAAAGAGGCAACGGCACACTACCCTCTGCCACAGAGTAGAAGAGGAATAAGCCACCTGATGGGCCTGATGGATTGATCAATTGTAGAAGGAGGCGGAGCCGCTTACTATGGTATAGGGGAAAACCATGATCTTTTGACACGGACAGAGACTAAAGGGGAAACAATGGATGCAGTCGTTGGAGAATGAAAATGAATTCGTTGTAGTGTAGACAACCGTTGATAAAGATAGGAAGACCGTTCCCGCACAGAGCCTCTGCGTGTCATCTCTTTCTCTTCCCTCTTGCGCTGATTTGCTTCGCTCATTAATGCGACCCCTAATCCTCATCCTATCGCTCCTCTGTGAACCTCCCATCCCGTTTTTCTGTCCCTCTGGGTCAATATATATCCCCCTTTTATGCCCACTTTACCACCTCTGTTCTAGTTATACTAATAGCATTTGTACAAACTCTTGAGACAGTGTAGGGACAAAGAACCGTTGCGCCTACAAGGCCCGCTCATCCGGCGCGCGTGTTGCTATCGCTCTCGGGCCATCCCACAATCAGGAGACCACTGGTGTGACCAGCAGGTCAGAACTCACTGTGGCTTTCTTCTCAGCTATATTCACCCCCAAACCGGATGTAGCGTCAGTGACTACGAACGAGTATGGTAGGCATACAGGTAAGTTCCTCCAACAGTGCTCGAATATCTTGTTGACTTTCGTTTGATATGGTGGCATAGTACCCTTGTTTATCGTCACATGGTCAGAGAGAGAAGAACGTGTCTTGAGTGTGCCCCTGCTCCAACAGTCGTCGCGGCTCTCCTCCCGGCGTTTCACATGCGCGTTGTGGTCGCTTGTGGTGCACCACCTCTTTCTGGTACGCAAAAACTTGGGCCTCTCTCGTCATATCCGATCGAGTCTCTGTAGGTGCGGTCCGCCTCTCTCCATACCTGATCCTCCAGATTATATAGGCTATCTCTCGGTAGCCTATTCATATCCTTGCCTTTCTTCCCGTCCGCGTGTATTCTTCATGTGCTCAACCCCCACCTTGCGGATGTTTCGGTTGGAGCACTCATGGATGACCAGTAAGCCGTACCGCATAGTTTCTTTCTCTGTTCCCTCCATGCACTCTCTACTAGAAGAAGACGCCTTCGATCAGCTTGTTTGCGCTCATTGTCCATCAGGCCATCCCGCCTTCAATCTCAATCTGGCCACTATAAGGTCGAGCCGCCTCAGCATCAGACGCTGTTTGGCTTTCCCCCACAACGACTGGTATAATGCGTACTGGCGATATAGCCCGACGTTCACCAACACACACTGGAGTATATAAATGTGCACCGGTTTGGGTTCGGCCGGTGTTCAGTTCTTTGTTGTGGATTAAATGACCCTGAAAATCGATAATCGATAAGGGCTGAGAAAAGCTCTCCGCGTACGAGAGTGTGGGGCGAGGAGGTCGTCGGAATTGAACCGGGGCGAAGCCTTCCTTCTGTTGAGTCATGCATCATGGTTGAGGCCGTTGCGGACGTCGAGGGCTTAGAGGTTGGATCGAGTTGGTGCAAATATAGATGCGATCGGGATGCCTATCTGATCGGGGGGCCCTCCATGGCAACGCGTGATAAATCGGCGTGTCGGGCTCTTGTGCTCGGCAGAAGCGTGCCTTGCGAGATAGAGAGATTCCTGCGGCGTGCGCTGAGCTGAGGCTCCGCTGACATGCCTATTTCAGGATCGTTTCACAGCGCAAGCCTTGAAGCTTGAAGCTTTCAGCTTGAAGCGGTGGGCGGTAGGGTTAGGGTAGCTTGAACGTCTTGAACGTACAGCTTGAACCGCAAGTTGGACGTTGGAGCGGCTGGAAAACGCTCGTGTTGAGTTGAAGCTGGAAGCCCGAAACCAAACGCCGGGCGAGGTAGGCTACAGAAGGAGCGCCTGGGTAGGCCGCTGGTGCAGCGGCTGGGGCGCCTGCTGGCGCATCGCACCCTCCGGCGGGATTTGGCACAGGCGGCGGGACGCGAATGGATGAGCATGGCTGATGCACGGACCACCCCGGGAGACTGCTCTGTTTTGCCGCCTGGCGCTTTGGAGTTGTGCATGTGAATTGTGATAGTTGAACCGAGCCCACCTGGCCGCTTCCCGTGCCTATCGAAGGCCGTCGACGCGTCACGTATCATGCGTCACGCGTCACGCACCGAACATGGGTTGCCGGTTGCGGCGACACTCGAGAAACGTTCGGCAACGCCCTGCTGGCCCAACCCTAGCGCGGGGCGCGGGGGCGCGTGAGCCTTTGGCGCTGTGCCTATGCTTGCGCTCGACGCAGGCCACGTCAGCGGGCCAGACAGCTGACATGGCGCCGATGGCCGACCGCAGACGCAGACAGCCCCCGCCGGGCCCGCATCCGGCACGGCGCCCGTGTGGGCCGCCTGGCCCGACGCGTGCTGCTCTTCCGTCTCAGATCACCCACCGGCCTGCCTGGCTGAAGCGTGAGGCCCACCTTCAGCAGTGCAGCACAAGCGCCCTGCCGTGGCTGCGTTCTTCGAAAGCCTTCGGCGCGCCAGCTATAAAACCACCGTCCTGCATTCCTCGCCTGCTTGCCTTCCCCCCACCCTTTCTCCCGTCTGTCTCTCCTGCGTTACCATGCCTCTCGTCGGATCCAAGGCCCCCCTCTTCACCAAGGCTGCCGTCATCGATGGCCAGCTCTCGGAGGTTTCCCTCGAGAAGAACCTCAAGGCCGGCAAGTGGACCGTGCTCTCGGTATGTTTGCGCTCTGCCCTTATCTGAGTCCCCGACGCTGATTGCTAACCCTGCCTATGCGCGCGCAGTTCTACCCCATGGCCTACACCTTTGTGTGCCCCACTGAGATTGTGAGCTTTGGTGCAGAGGGCAAGGCGTTCAAGGACCTCAACGCTGAGCTCCTCTACGCCTCGACCGACTCGGAGTTCACCCAGCTCGCCTGGACCAGGCTAAGACCTCGGACGGTGGTCTGGGCGGTGCGTCGAAGAACGTGGCGCTCGTGGCGGACACGAACCACAGCCTGTCGCGCGACTACGACGTGCTGCTTCCCGACCAGGGCATTGCCCTCCGTGGTACCTTCATCATTGACCCCCAGGGTATCATCCAGCACGCCACCATCAACAACGCCCCCGTTGGCCGCAACGTGCAGGAGACTCTCCGTCTCCTCGAGGCCTTCCAGTTCACTGCCGAGCACGGTGAGGTCTGCCCGGCTGGCTGGCAGAAGGGCGCCGACACGATTGACACCAAGAACGCGTCGGCCTACTTCTCGAAGCACTAAACTTGTCTTTTCCCGGCTTAGTTGTGCCTCGACTATTTTAAACATGAATGCCCATGTTCCGTGTATATCCCCAACCGTCCTCTACAGTCCATTTTGACGTTTGCCGCCAGTTATGTCGTAGGTGTTGTGACCTGTCCTCGTCGCATCATGCCGCTCCCGTTCCCCAGCAACCGGAGCAGCATAGCATGAGCCGAATAATAGTGATTCTTAACAGCCTGGTTTGCCCATCTCCATTTCGGGTCTCCATATTTTCATCTTCATATGAGTACACGTTCAGTCATACAAACACATCTAGGTTACACCGACTGCTCATGGAGCTTCCATCGCACGCTCCTGGCCTCCATGGGGACATGGTGACAGCGGCGCAACTGCACACTATCGACGCCGCCGACGCACACATGATGAGGACGAACCATCATCCCGTCATGCGGCTTGTCCCAGCCCCGTGATAGCAAACCATCATTAGGAAAAAGAGGGACTATCATAGCATTGGGTACCTCTAGAGCAGGGGGTGGGATCAATGATACGAATGAGGCGAACGGGGACGAAGCAAAGAAACAAGTGTGGGGGGTGGGTTCAAGGTCCGGAGGGGAGGATGCACCGAAGGGAAGCGGCGGCGGGGGAAGGGGAAAAGAGGGAAGGCTTAAAGGGAGGGCTTAGAAGGAAGTGCTTGAAAGGAAGGACTTAGAAGCAAGGGCTTAGAAGGTGCTCCAGCCGCCCGAGTCGTGCGTCGCTTCGATTTTGCGCGCGACAGTGTTGGGGATGTCATGGGTGAGCCACTGCTTGCGCAGGTCGTCGTAGCGTTGGCGGTGCAAGCGCTGGACCCGGCCCTTGCGCAGGCCAATGTCCACTTCGCCATGGACATCGAGGTAGGGACTAAAGATAAACGTACCATTGCCCTTGCAGAGGGCGAGGATGACGTTCGTCTTGATCTTAAAGAACAGGCCCACATCGCCCCCACATTCGTCGCAGTGCTGGTTGCATTCCCCGCTCTTGCCGTCCTCGGATTGACAGCAGAAGGATTGGTAGCACACCACCTCCCCACACAGCAGACACAACGCCGGATCGGCCGGGGGCTTACCACGCGCTTGCACTTTCGCTGGTTGGTCTGCTGTACGAGCGTGGCCAGGTCGTCGGGTAAGTCAATCAGCTCGTACAGCCCGGCATGCTCCAGCAACAGGATCGGATGCGTCGGTGCGCCAGGAAGGTGGTGGGGTCCACCGGCGCCAGCGCCACTGGCTGGCGTGGTCAACGAATACTGGATCGGTAAGGGCTGGAACAGCGTGACAAGAGGGACGTAAGCCTGCTTGATCCAGCTGTCAATGATGCCCACCAACGACGTTTGTCGCTCGTTTCGTGCCGGCAGCGCTGTGCTGGGCAAGGGGATGGCCAAACTCCGCATTAGACGCATGTACTCTGACATTCTCCCGCTCCGGCCCTGGCCTCGGGAGCGGCGGCCTCTGTCTGGACGCGCGTCGCCGCAGGCGCATTCGAGCCAAACACGGCAGCACGCAGGATGGCAGCCCGGCGCAAGAAAGGAAGCGTGTGAGTGCAGAGCAGTTTGGACAACGTGTCGTCCTCCAAGTGGTCGACACCAAGGGAGATGTTGCCTCTGGCGTAGCCGACGAGGCCAATGATGTTGGCCACCATCCAGCGTACGTCGGGGAAAATCTCTCGGGCGGCAGCCACGTCAACTGGGTTCATACCGGTAGGAGACGCGTCGGGCGCAGATTGCGGCTGGGAGGGCATGATTGGCGTCGCCGCGGCCGATCTGCGAGCAAAAAGACTGCGGTACTTGTGATAGCCCTTTGTACCCGGGGGCCACATGCATGGTTGGGCCAGACCAAAGACAAGTTGAACCAGGTTGACGTAGTACATGAGAGTGATGATGTGGTCCAGTTCTTCCGGCATGATGACCGCCGCCTCAACCAGGATGCTAATGGGATCGCGCAAGATGAGAGGCGACCGACCGATTCGTCCGTCAACCAATGGGGCAGGAGCCGTTTGAGCAAGCCTTGCCGGATCATCTCTTGCGCATTCTCCCCCTGTGGGGTCAGCATCGCCCTCAACCGGAGCGAATGGAGCATTCCTCGCAACAAGTACATTGTCGATTCCTTCATACTGTCCACCACTGAGTTTTGGGCCGCGCGGCCACGTTGGGCCACTTCGATCATCGACAATGTGTAGCCCAACAAGTCTTGTGGCATGTACATTCTCCGACTTGGCAGGGCCAAAATGGTGCGCTGTTGCATCTTGGTCATCAGCCCCTTCATGTCGCTGGCTTGGAGCCGGGTGACGCTGAGCAGACGCAAAAGCATGGCCTCTGTCGCCGGTTCCCAGAGCAACTGGTTGGTTTGCTGGCTTTTCGGAAGCGCGCCCGTCGGCTCGTCGGCATACCACGGCTTGAAGGTGCCTGAGCCCGTGTGGGACTCTTGCAAGTCGATGGGTTTGTTCCACTTGAGAATGTCAATGTTGACCTTTCTGATCCAGTCGGGCAATGTGCGTGTGTCCGGCTGGTAGTCGACTTGATCGGTTAGTGCCTCACTTGTGCGCGTCGGGGAGGGGCAGAAGCGCGTTGCCCAAGGCTTTGCACAGCGGACAGACCACTTCCAATCTGGCCAAGTTCTCAGGGGCTTGGCGCGAGATTTGCTGCTGGTGTCTCGCATCGACAGTTTGACAGTACGTGTCGAAGCACGAGCTGTGCATCATGTGGCCGCAGGTGGTGGTGTACAGCCCCGGTCGGTTGAAAGCGGGAGGAAAGGATCCGGCAGGACGTCTAGGATCCTCTGTGGGCCAGCTAGTGTAGTTGGCCGGGGTACCCCGCAAGCGAGGCACATCCTTGGATCGGGCAGGCGCAGTGCCCCCGCTTGCCACATGCTCCTCGTGCGCTTTGGCCGCCATGTTGCCCCGGTCCAGGGTCAGAGGCGTGTCCACGCTTTGTCCCAGTGCTTCCAGATCGGCACAGGGAAGAATACGCATGGTGCGACCCTGCTGGATGTGGACCAACATGCCAAAGGGCGTACTCGGTTTGAGCCCATCCTGACACAAGATGCAACTGCCATACTTGAGCGAGACCTCCTCGTCCGTTAAATGCGAGGCACGAGACCGCTCGTGACCCTCAGCCTTCCCTTCGCCCTTGGCCGGGTTGTCGGTAATGGAGGTGTCCATGCCATCGTGCGAACCTGTGGCATTGTCACCGTCGTCGCCGTCGTCGTCGTCATCGTCGTCAAACGATTTGAGCAAGTTTTGCTGCTGTTGGGTGAACTTTTTCATGATGGCCGACTGGCGGGCGCGGGCAGCGGCACGCCGCTCCTCAAGCCGCTTCCGCTCGGACGCGTCCTTCTCCGCCGCAGCGACCGTCTTGCCCGCCGAGCGGAAGAGAGCCGTGACACGCTCCAACCCCGCTCACCTTGGGCCGATTGGGCCAGCTGAGCGGCTTGCTCCAGCAACCAAGAGATTTTGGAGCGGTGCTGCTTGAATTTATCGTCACTTTCGAGCCAACAGAGAAGGAGGAGCAGAGGGGCGGAGCCCTGTCCCGGTACTGCGGCTGGAGATGGGGCGAAAGCGGGAGGAGTAGCTGCTCAACGAATGCATACCGTGGCAGGCCAGTCCTGCCGAGCACAATTGGAGGAGTGAGTCGAGGAGCGTATCGGGCACCTTGACTTCCTGTGCTTCGCGTTCCAGGATGGCGCGCACAACATGGATGCTACCGGCCAACAAGGCGAGGAACTGGGATGAGCATGACGGAGAGAAAGTAGGGATCGGAAAAGAGGGTGCCAGCCTCAATCCGGGGCCGGCGGGCAGCCCAGACCTCAACTGGGTTGGATCCCGGGGCGAGCTGGCCGTTGGAGCTGGTATGTTTCTTCTTGTATCTCTCCATCAACAGTTCCTCTGCTTTCTCACGCTGATTGCGGGAGTAGTGAACAAAGTAAGGGCGTACTTCCTTGAAGCATTCTGGCTTGAGTTCAAACATTCCTTGGCTGGCGACCCCCGTGGGCGGAAGGTAGTTTGCCACATCCATCAGGACGTGTTGAAGGACGGATTGTCGGCACTGCGGGTTGAGATGCCTTGGGCAATGTCACTAAACGTACTCGGGCCAAACGCGAGGAAGTGGACAATCTCATGCCGGATCTGCTCGGCACGGTCCAGCCACCACAGATGCTCGCCTCGGTCAAAAGATGGACAAGTAAGAGCAGACACTCATCCAGCAATCCCAACTTGTGCTCCTCCGAAATACCTTGCGCCGTCGGACTCGGAGGGACCGGGAACGTTTTCACAAAATCCAAAATTCCAAATCGGTCCAGAATGGTGACGAGCCAGCGTTGGTCGAGAAGAAGGAACCCGCACTGCAGCAGATACAGGTCTTGGTTGTACATGACTCCGCATCTGGCTTCCACGGTAATGCGTAGCTTGGGACCGCAGTGCAAACCCGTTGCGCACCCACATTCCCACGTGCTCTTGGGCTACCTTGACAATCACGCGAAGCGGTAGGTCAAAGACGACTTGCCAGCCGCAATCCAAGCCAAGCCGTCCGAACGGTTGTGAGGTGTCCTGGGTAAGGAGGACGGACAAGAGCCGCGATCGTTCTCCTGATCTGCCATGAAGAGCGCGGCGCGCGTTTCGTCCGAGACAAGCGGTTGCAGGGCGTCATAAGACAAAAGCCGGTCATGATGCAACAGCTCGGCCAGGATCCAGTGCATGGGGTGGTGGAATGAAACCGGTTGGCTCGCCACATCATACTGGACAACCTGGAACTCTGACCCGCCCAGTCGACAATGTGCCAGGCAAGAGGGGGGTAGGACGGCTTGGTTCTTCTCGGAATGGCGTCCCAATCTTCAGCAATAGCGTCCAGAACCGACATGACCGCCTCAAGGAGCTGCGACGAGGTCGCACGGCCAAACGCTTCGCCAATTAGCTTGGCCGTTCTACCCAAGTGAGAGCTCACGTGGAACACCGGCACCCACAGTTCCGACTCGAACTCCAAGTGCTCCCCGGTTCTACGCACGTCCGGAGAGATGCCCGTGAAGAGGGCGAAGAACCTCAAGAGGGAATCGAGATGGACTGGATTGGTGACCAGCAGCTCTTGGACGCCCGGGGCAGCGAGGAGGTTGCGCAGAACATAGTAGAGCGAGTAGCACCGTTGTTCCCGGAACAAGGGGTTTCTTGGGTCAGCCTCGTCTGAAAGAGGGGGAGGCAGATAGAGACCCAGACCATGCATTCTGGCTCTGCTGGTGGTCAGCGCTCTTAAAATGTCCAACACGCGTTCCAGAAATCCATGGGACTGGACGAGCATCGTAGCAATGGATGGGATGGGGAAAAATTGGACGGCCAAAGAGGTGATCGAATGGTCCTCCTCGCGTTCACGAAGTATAAACGTTTCAACCATGCTGGCGTACATGGCCGAGAAACGAAGTGCTGTCCACATACGAGATTAGTACCACATGCTAACTGCAACTCCGGGGAGGGTGACATACCGAGTTCCTTTCGTGTCTTTCGTGTCCGGAGACAAACAAGTAAAAGTGACTTGAAGTCCATCCGGGCTTCTTGGGTAGCTTGGATTCGAGGATCAGGAGGCCATCAAGTTTGCGCAAGTCGCTTGAGTCAAAAAATTGAGTCGACATGCGATCGTGCGTAATGGGATACATATGTTCCCACGGCTGAACGAGTTGGTCGGTTAAAATGATCCGCAATGCGTTGGCCGAAGCAAAAGACGGGTCTCCTTCTGTCAAAAACAAGAACGACGAGGCCAGGTCGATCAAATGGGACCACAGCTGAGCGGCCACATCCTCCGCAAAAACGTCGTAGGCAGGGCGAATGGAAACGGCCAGGTTTACCGCAGAGATCTGCAGAGCTGCCATGAGCATGTCTCGTACATCCGTCGAGATGGAGAGTATGACCCGGCCCAGTTGATCCATCTCGTCGACGGCGTCCTTGGCCTTAGCAGTGCTCATTCCCGTCACGTCAGACAGGATGCTCATGACGGCAGGGTAGTCATGAAACTCGTCATTCCAGACTAGAAGAGTGTAATGGCGTTGTTCGAAGTGATCTCGGGACTCTTCCTCTGCACCAAAGGCGGCTTTGGCGCGGCGGAGAGTGCGAACACGCGCGAGGCCACGTGGATCCCACGAGGGCAAAGAGTCCTCCATCCCCGGACCTGGAGGGGGTAGCGTCTGGTGCATACTGTACATCGTCCATGGTCGATGACCGGCTCCAACGGGACGGACCAAAGAGCCCACTAACATCAACTTGTTGCGAGGGCGGGCTGTGATCCGAAGAGGAAGGGGCAGCGGCGCCATCCTCGCTTTCGTCCATTGGGTCGTCCTCGGTTGCAGTGTCGCCAGGCGAGAGGCAAGGGGGTCCTCGGGGGCATCGTAATAGTCCAACCCATTGCTCATGGTCGGAAAAGCCGAGTCGGAGGGTCGGTCAGGAGTCAGTATGCTCCGGCCAGCAAGCCGGTTGGGGGGAGACGCAGTGAAAGACAGCAGAGCACAGGGTCGTAGGGATCCACACTGGGAGAACGTTCGATCAAACTAGGCGCATCGGAAGAGACCGGAATGCCAACCCGGTCTGGAGCATGCTCAAGTGTGTCGAGGATCATGTCGAGGCAAAGGCGGATGTGCTCCTGCAAGGCATCAAGCACGCCAGGGTGGATGCCGTTCAGCACGTCAGACAGGTCGGCATCGGAAGAAACTGAGCCACTGTCCTCGGCCTCCATTACATCGTCCCGCACAGAAGAGTTGCCGGAAGCACAGGTACCTGGAGAGGGATCGTGCCTCGGGCATCCTAACGTTCGGTTCCATGCCTCGTGGTCTCCACAGTCACAGCAAGCACCACTGTCGGCCGCGATCGTAAAAATTACATCGTGACCCTTATGATGGGATGCATCAAAGCAGGGTGGGCATTGAACACATGTTTCGTCATGGGCGCAGTCCCTGATGAAGAATGCCACGTTAGCAGAGAGGCTAAATTGACAGGGGGGGGGGGGGGTTAATGAGAGGCAGAATGTGCACGTACCGACAACGGTAAAAGGCTTCACCCTTGCGGATGATACGGCCACACAGCGAAGGTATGGGGCCTGGCAGGACTTCAGAGCTGGGATCCAGGGTAGGGGCGGAAGCGCTGGAAGCAGTGGAGGCGGGGGCGGCGCGCGTCTTGCCCTTGTGGCGGGCCTGGGCCTGGGCGGGGTTGATGCCGTGGCGGGAAAAATATGCACGCTGGGTGTCGTGAAGCGAGTAGGAGGATTGGTGAAGCAGGCGGAGTAGCTGGTCGACGGAGGTGACATTGTCGTCCGCCGCGGCTTCGGTGGGCGGCGGGAGGAGGAGGCGGATGGCGTAAGCATCGGGGAGGACGTGGGTTATTTGGGTAAGAAGGTCGCGCCAGAGCGCCTGCTTGAGGTCGGAGGGAAGCGCGAAGTCGCTGGGGGAGCGGCCAGTAGGCAAGGGCGGCCAGGCGAGCGGATGGGTGGGGAGGAAGCGGCGAACGAAGGCGGGGACGCTTGGGGGGCGGGCGTGGCCGTTTGGGATGGCGCCCGGCCGCTGGTTGGCCACGGGGTGCATGGGCAGCGGGCGGCGTGCCTGGGGGCCCCCGACGCCATACTGGCCGGGGGGAAGGGCATGGAAGGGGCGGCGGCGGAGGTGGTGGTGGGTGTGGGGGATGGATGACGCGATGGGGCGTTGCGTTGAGCTGAACTGAACGTTGGGCTTGAACGTTCAAGCTGCGTCCCACTGAATGCGCCGCCGTCGGAGCTGGGATGGGCGATGGCCGTCCTGGGCTGTCGTGGAGCGTGGCTGCCCTCGGTGCGCTGGCGCATGGCGCCCTGGCCTGCCTCGGCCACCCTCTGCCGCGCCACCGCCACGGCCACCGCCCACGACGCTGCCCTTGAGGCCTCCTCTCCGCCTCTCCCCACCCCGCCGCCACCAGCCAGCGCAGGCCGGCCTGGGGATGGCGTGTGCGTTTGGGCCACATCACGTGCCCTGCCGTAAGCCGTTCTTTGGCGGCTGCGACGAATTTGAGGAACGTTTGGATGGTTGAACATTGAACATTGAACATTGAACATTGAACATTGCACATTGCACATTGAACATTGAACATTGAACGTTGAACGTTCAGGCCAGGGCTGCGCTTATTTGAGGTTGACAATGTTGACATTTCGGCCCGCGCCTGTGCTTGTCACGCTGACGCGTGACGCGTGCCAGCGACTAGTGACTAGTGACATTTGAAATTTGACATGGCCTGCATGCGTCATGCATGGTGCTGGATGCATGATGGCGGATTTCATCCTGGCATGCGGACAGTCGATGACATCATCGGCCGCCTGGGGTATGTGGCATGTGGCATGCGGCACGTGACATGGGACATCCCCGACCTGCCTCATGCATCATGCATGCATCAGCTAGAATGGGTGCAAGGGCCAGGGTGGGGCCAGGCGCGGCAGGAGTGCCCCCGTGGGCGTGCCCAGCAAACACAACAGAGCTCGACACCGATGCAGCCTGGGTGAGGATCGGCGCGGCGGCCAGCTGTCCAGGGAGTGCCCCTGTGCCTGTCAGCGCCTGGGAGGGTGGGTGGGCGCCACCTGGCAGCGATTGACGTCTTGACAGCCGCCGAGCGGCTGAGAGCGGATCCATGCGTGAGGGCCAGGGGAGGCGTGAGGCCAGTGTGCCGCAGCGAGCGGGGGCCCAGCTAGCGCACGGGTGGTGCCGTGGCGCAGTGGCAGCCAGCGGCGGCTGGCAGAGCTGCAGAAACGCCTCTGGCCTGCCCAGCTCCTGCCCAGCCTTCGAGTGTTTTCAGCGGCGATTGGCCGCAGGAGTACTCCGTAGCCTGCACGCCCCAGGCACTGCGCTGCCTCTGCTGCCCAGGGCCCAGCGTCCTCGGTCCAGGGCCTAGTGCCTACCCATCTTTGCCTGCTGGCGCCCAGCTCGCTCTCGGCCATCGCCATCACCTTCGCCATCACCTGCCTCCGCCCCTTCCGCCCACCGGCCATCCCATCCACCCCATCCCCATCCCCATCTCATCCCCATCCCATCCCCATCCCATCCCATCCCCGCCCGCCTCCACCACCACCTCACCTTCCTTTGCCTCTTCTGCCGGCCGTCCGGCAGCATGTCTGAATGAGTCCGCCGCGCTCCACCCCTGCTGCTGCTCTTCTCCCACCCGCTCCTCCTTCCTCCCCCACCGCCCTCCCCGCGCGCTCCAGCCGACGAGCCCGCCTCTCAGCCCCCTTTCTTTCGCTACCCACGTCCCCCGCGGCCATGGCTGCTGTGGCCGCGTCGGTCCTTCTCGCCCTCGCCGCGCTACCTGCACCTGCCGCCGCCCTCGCCGCCTCCAGCGCGCTCCCTTCCCTCGACTTTGACCAGCTCGGCAGCGCCGCTCTGGTGGGTGCCTTTGCTGGGTTGGAGCTATGGACGCCTAATTCCCAGTCTCAAGCCAGCACATCCGCCTCCCTTCTGGCGCGCGCCCCCAATGGCACCGTCTTCCCCTTGGCCGCTACCGACCCTGGTGGTTCCATCAACGCGCTTTGCGAAATGCCCCAACAGCCCCAGCAGCCCGCAGCACTCTACGCGCCGGTAATTTCTCCTCCCTGGCGGGGGTCCCCGCTGAACGTTGCCCGTTGGCAGCCGCTTGATGGCAATAATGGCACATGGTACCCCCTTGGCCAGGGCCTGTCGGGGCCGGTTCATGCCATCCACTGCGACACTACTCACCAGACTATAGTCGCCGCCGGTGATTTTGGTGGCTCCGTTTCCATTTGGAATACCACCTCTTTTACCTGGGGGCCCCAACCGTACCCCGCCTTGGATGGCCCCGTCTTCGCATTGGGCCCTGGTCAATCTCCTGATACAACCCAACTCGCTGGCGGCTTCAGCATCCAGCTCTCTTCCCTGGAGCCGGAGGCAATCGCAGTGCCAGTCCCCTCACTTCGGCCCTGCGTCCCGTCTCCCTCGCCGGTGCCAGCATTCAGGCCAGCGCAGTGGGCAGCGGCGACCCTTCTGATTTGCTCTGTCCCCAAGCCAACGATGGCGCCAGCGGTGGGACATTCCTTTGGCCCGATGGCACCGCCGGGTCCCTGACTGTGGACTTGCTGCGTACCGCACCTGCGCGTGCCCTTCGCTTGGGCAACACGTTTGCCAATGGCCGTGGGTCCGGCAACTTTTCTCTGACCACCTCCTTGTCCGACAATCCCGTCACCTTGATCTACGCTGACACTTCAACCGGGTTGAATGCGACTTGTACCACCACCTGCCCCATATCCCAGATTCCGTCCATTCCCTACCAGGACTTTATTCTGGCCGACGCCGAGTTGTCGCCTACAGGCACAGTCGACATCTCCTCCTTTACCATCAGCGTCGATTCCTGGATCGGCGCTGGGCCCGGCCTGCACCTGGTTCAACTTCTGGGTCCAGGCGCATCAGCTCACGCCAACCGAGGTTTCAACCGAGCCCAATGCCGGTCCAACCAGACTGGAGCCGAGTCCTTCACGGCTTTCGTATCCGCTACCGGTGGTTGGAGCCATCGTGCCTACTCCAACGGAGCCAATACGTCCGAGGGCTTTGAGTCTCGCGCGCTCCGCCGCGTCTCAGGGTTCCCTTACTTTCCATCTCGACGTCCAGGTTGAAGGCAACTATACCCTGTATGCTACGATCCCCGGATGCAACGATACCGGAACCTGTGGCGCGGCGGGCTCCATGTCGGCCAGCATTGAGTTCAATTCTTCTCTCCCCGCTGGGACGGCTGCCATTCCTGCACCCGGATCAGAAGTGGAGACGGTTCAGTTGTATGATGGCCCTGTTGCGGCGGGAACCCAGAGCTGGAAACCGAGCGTGACACTCACCGTTGATGCTCCGGCGCAGGGAAGCCAGGTGACCGCCGCAGTCAATCGGGTGGATGCGGTGTTGCGCAACAGTTCTGCTTTGCCTCCTGCCAGCGTGCGTGGGTTTGGTCTGCTCGAGGCGGACATCTATGCCCCTCTTCCCAACACTACCATTGTGACCAACGTCACAACGGGAGTCCTTGACGCTGCTTCCGCTGGGATGGGGGCGTTGGCGCTGACGACTCCATCCTATGTAGCGGCGTACGCGATTGCCGGCAATCAAGTCTTGGTCGGGGGATCGTTCAATGGAACCACCACTTCCAACGCCACCTCGACCAGCACTCCCTTTTCTAACTTGATCGTCATGGTGCCCCCTGTTAATGCAACGGAATCTGCCGTCACGTCGCGGTATGAGGCCATGGTGTTGCCGGGTGGAGGGATGGACGGGGCTGTATCAGCCTTGCTGACCACTTCCTCGGGGGTCTTCGTTGGCGGGAACTTCAGTGCCACCGCCGATGGCAAGACGCAACTTCTGCATGCTGCTCGTTTTGACGTTGATAACGCAACGTGGGACACGCTTGCTGGTGGGCTTCCTGGACCTGTGTCTGCGATTCAAAACCTTGGTTCCGACTGCATATTGTTTTTGGGTAGCTTCCCCTTGACCTCCACTGGCGGTGCCTTTGGACAAACTACGGGCAGCTACGCAATCTGGAACCTGACGACCAATGCATGGGTGGACGAACACGCGCTGGTCGCTGGATCTCTTCAAGCTGCTCTGTCCGCGAAGTCCGCTACGCCACAAGGGTTGCCCAACGCGACCTATCTTGCCGGCTATATCACCGCCCTTGCTTCTCAGGCAGCGCCTGGTGCCGTATCGCTGGGGTCCGTACCTTCGAACCAAGTTTTCCCTGCCCTTCGCTCGCTTAACTACACTCTCGATGCTATCCCCCCGTCTCCGTCAGGGGATGCCAAGAAAGAGACCCGACCTCCCAAATCCGACTATGCCACCATTCTCGCTCGCTGGACTGCCTCTCTCAAGGGTTCAGATCGACGGTCTCATTTGGCAGGCAGCGGCGTGACAGACGCATCTGGGTCCGAATTAGCACCTCGTGCCTCCCCGACAAATATGACACCTTTGGTGCCTACAAGCGACATGCATACCGCCGCCTTTTGGAAGGGCCCTCACGGCGATTGGATGCTCATCGGTGGCCAGTTTGCTTCGGGCAACGCTACTAATTTGGCAAAGTATCCCATGTCCAGTTCGGACGGTGGCTCTTCCTCATCCTCTGGTTCAGGGTCCGATTCGGATGGGGAAGGAGATGTCCGAAGCGGGACGTTGGTGGGCGTTGCCCCTTTCCCCTCGGGTACGCTGGGCACGGTCCACTCTCTCAGGGTCGTCAATGACTCGGTCTACGTTGGGTATGAGGGCGGGATCAACATGTACAACCTTTCCTCCAACTCATGGGAGACCAACATTGCTCCCTTGACTGCCAGTGAAATGGAAGTGGTGGTGCGTCGTGTGGTGCTTCGTCCAAGCACTACCACCCTCGTCGTTGCTGGACAGTTTGATACCGCTGGGAGTCTGCCATGCAATGGGATCTGTCTTTTGGATACCAACCAACACCGCTGGTCCCAAGCGCCGGGTCTGACGGGCAATGTGACGGATGTGGGCTTTTCTGAGGTACGTGTTGTTTCTATTGCCCCAAGCACATGTCGACTAACTACTTCTTCTCCATCTCCCTTGTAGAACAAGGCCAATACTCTGGTTGTCGCTGGTTCGCTCGAAGTCGGAGGGGTCCATGCCGCTCTGGCAGGTTGGCATTTTGGTAACTCTTCTTGGACAGCCTACGGCTCGATCGGATCAAGTGCCAACCAAGCTCCTGGCCTGCTGCCGCTCTGGCTGTGGACGACTACAGTCCATCCCGTATCTTGGTTGCCGGCGACGCCAGCTCAGGTTCAACGACTCTGCTCCTGGTTCGAGTGAGAACCCGTACTTGGCAATCTGGACTGGCACGGGCTTCTCTCTCTTGGATGGAGGCGCAGGCAACCAAAGCGCACAGCTGGTGGGTGGTACCCGCATTTCTCAACTCACTGTGCTGCCTCTATCCAAAAGCCGGAATGGGATGAACGGGGCGCTGGAGCGGGACCGTGTGTTGCTCGTCAGCGGTTCGCTACAAACGGCAGCCTACGGGTTACTAGGCGCTTTGTTTATGACGGCGCCAACGGATGGACACCCTGGCTCAAGACGGTCGCTGCTGCTGGATCCACGGACAATGCGGGCCTGCGGGCATTGGCGTATGGTGCTACCCATGCGTTGCGCTTTGCCAATGCCCACCATTTGTCTGTTGGCATCGTGATTTGCATCAGCATCTTTATTGGTCTTGGCATCGTCTTGATCCTCATCATTCTTGCTCTTCTCTTGGCGCTCATTCTCCGTCGTCGGTTGGCCAATGAACCCAGTCCATTCGCCGTCATTGGCAACTCGGCAGCCAACCGTGCGGCGCGGAGGCAAACTCCTCCCAATGTCCCCAAGTCGGACGCAAATGCGCTGCTCAACACGCTTGAAGCAGCTACTGAGCGAGTTCTGGCGCTTACCCGGCTGGCCGGCTCGGATGCTGTCTCGTCGATCACCTCGGAATGTGACCCCTTCGTCAACGAGGTCGGGCATTTCAGCGCGTTTGCTTCCTAGTCGTCGCTCGTCGCAATCCGACCCTGCACGACGACCGACGGCTCTTCAGCCAGCGGCCGATGAGCAAGTCTTTTTATTGGCGCGGCGCCCGTACACAGCGGGTACGAGAAGAACGAGGCTGAGACCGTGCTTGGGGCTAAGGGCGCACACATCAAGAGCTGGCACGGGATGCCCGAGGTGTATGACCCACCCAACACGTCGGGATCGACCCCCGAGGATCAGTCCGGCTCGCATTCCCATTCGGCCCAAGCATCGGCGGCATCGCTGTTGGGACCGGAGCATGACGTCAGTAACCACTCGGCTCACCAAGACAGCTCTCACTCCCAGCAGAGCATCGTGGGCGCTCTGCCGATCCGGATCGTTGCAGACGACCCAGACCACCCCACCCACGGCTATCGAAGTTCCGAGTCGTCCGCCGCCGACCCTGGCGTCAAAGCTTTGCCGTCCAGGGCGGACACATTTCTGACGGCACCGAGACTGGGTACGGGTCGGGATACAATACCAGCTCGGGCTATGCTACCGGGACGGGCACCGGGACAGGCACAGGGGTGGAAACGTCCAACTCGGGAACTGGGCGGGGGAGTGGGTCTGCATCTGCGTCGATGGACCCAGGCCGCTACTCGACCTCGGGGTATGCCACCCGCGGTTCTGTCCCCCTCGTTGGCCGTCGCGAACCCGGCCACCAAACGTCGACAAGTGGAGAGACGGGGTACTTGGTTTCTACCGACAGTGGGGCCGCGCCCCTTGCGCCCGTGGGCGTCCGCACCTTGCTCCAGCCCGCCGGGCGCGATTCCACCACGACGGGCACGACGAGTGGCGACGAGCCACGGCCACGCGACACGGGCGAGTCCGGCCACAATGCGTCGGGCGAGTACAGCAGTGGACCTGTCTACTCTACCGACAGTTCTGCGCCTCGAGTCGGTCCCGGCTTTGGCTCCTTTGGAGCTCGCTTCCCGTTGGACGAGTCGGACGCCGAATCGGACACGGGGCCCAGCATCCAGTCTGCCTTGCAGGATGCCGCGGGGACCAGAGAAGACGAAGAGTTTGTGGCACATGCCCGGTACGACTATGCGGCGTCGAGTCCGGCCGAGCTGCCATTAGTTGCTGGTCAAGAGGTTCGCGTCCTGCAATCCAGCGACCCTGACTGGTGGTTGGCCCAAAACAATGCTGGCCAGACGGGCGTCGTACCTTCTGGGTATCTTCTTTGACACCGGATCTCGCTCTCGCTCATTTCATTTCATTTCATTTCATTCATTTCTCCCTTTCGACCCTTGTCTTCCTGCTCCCTTCTCTCCCCCTTGTTCCCCGGACTGCTTCAGACCCTGTGCCCTGGTAGGGCTCACTTGTGATACCAATGAGCCGCATGGGCAGCTCCCCTTCCTCTCCTTGATGACCCCGACTTCGATACCTTTTCGTTCCCCCTCCCCTCTCTATTTGTTTTGCCTGGCTGTGCTGCATTGGTGGTGTGGAGCCTGTTTGGTCTGCCAAGTAGCTACCGTTGCCGCTGTTCTTGTAGTTGACTGCAATTGTCTATACGTTCTCTTCTTTTCCCTCTCCGTCTGAGCAGTACCTGAGTTCTCTATTGGCCCGCGGAAGGCGCCCGGCCGCGCGTGCGTACGATTTCTCATGTTGAACACTGACATGACAGTTGACAGTTGGTATGGACACCTGGGTGGCGTGTTGTAGTAGTAACCGCGTCCTTTTTGGCACATGCGGAGCTGCTCGGTACGACGTGTTGTTCCCGTGGTATTTATAGGTTAGGCAGGTCGTATGGATCTTGTGCCCCTCGCACACTGGAACGTCGCCGGACTCCCCCTTTCAAGCGACCAGTCAAACTTCAGGCTCCAAGCCCCAACGATGGGAAGATCGCCGTGCGTGTGGTGGTACTCCATTGGGATGCTAGTCGGTAACGTCAAACTTTAGGTTGAGCGGCCCAAGCTCCTGGGGTGCGGTGCTTTCTTCAGCGCCTGAGGCACTGGCTGCATCGGCCTGAAACTTTTAGCAACCCTGGTGGGCAGACAGTGATCACGTAATCGTCGGAAACGCCGTTGGCGTTAGCACAATCCAGCGGGTCAGGCTCGGCTGGTTCGGCCCGTGCGTTTGCGCCGACCTGCGTCGGGCAGGAGGCCAGGGCGGCCGAGGCGGGAATGGGGCCAGCGGGTGGCCTCGGCTCGAGAGCAGTGTCCGATTATTAATTCCTGCCACAGTGGGGCGCCTCGGGCCCGCCTGGTCCGCTTGCGATTTGCCGCTGCGTCGGCGCTGGACCAGGCGTGGTCGTCGTAGACGGTCGACCACCTTCCACTTGGGCCTGTGCACCATGCTCGCCAACGGCAACGCTCCTCTCCGCTTGGCCTCGCTTGCCACCCAGCCTCACCTGCGCTTGCTGGCCGGCGGGTCGTCCCGCTCGTTTGCTACGTGTGCGTCTTGTCCCCTCGCCCCGTGGTGCTGAACGCGGGCTGGGCCGTATGTGCGATTCGTGCCGTGTACTGACCGTTGGCATGGCTGGGCGTGTCCTACCCGTAGCGGCGTACCGCCAAGTGCAGGCGTCCCAAGTCCCGCACGCGTCCTACATTAAGGGGACGGTGAACGAGCCGACCGAGTACCCGCCTTCGAACGCGGCGCACGGCTCGTACGAGTGGACGTTTGAGCGGGTGGTCGCCGTTTCCTTGGTCCCGCTCATCACGGCGTCGACAGTCAAGCACGGTGCGTCGGGCGCGCTGGATGGCGCGCTGTCGCTCGCGCTTGTCATTCACGCGCACTATGGTGTGAGCCAAGTGCTGTTCGACTACTTCCCCAAGCGCAAGACGCCCAAACTGGCGGCGTTTTGTCCTGGACCTGGCGCGCCACCTCGGCAGCGGCGCTGTATGGCCTGTATGGTACGTGGTTCCCGTCTTGGTCCTGGTGGGCTGCGACTGACCGCATTGCGCCTCCCAGAGCTCAACACCAACGACATTGGTCTAACCGAGACGATTGCACGCGCGTGGACCGCATAAGGTCAGGGAAGGGATCGATTGCAATGCACGGGTGGCTATGGTGGGTATGGATGTGTGTGTGCGGGTGAGCCGAGATGGGTCATGCAGGTGGCCAGCCGGTGGACGCGACGGAAGGGAGACCGACCATGGGGGACTGGAGGTGTAGCATGTAAACCTGGGTGGGCCACCCACGGGCCGTGGAGCAGGAAAGGTGTGGGTTGGGGGTTGGGGCCGCTTGTGGGATGTCAAATTCCGAGGTGTGGGTGCTGCCATTCCGCTCGGCCCACGTGCAATTCCCAAGCGGCCGCGAGGGGTGGAATGGCGGGATGGGCCACGCATCGAGCATCGGCATCGATTGGGCACACGCATGGCGCTGCAGCCAGCGGGCTGGCGCTGCGCCGGCGGTTGCCCGGCGTTGCCTGCCGTTGCCGAGGCCAAATGCACCCAGCCAAATAAGTCCGCACCCGCACCGCGCCAGTGTCCCGGACCCGCCGCTGCCACCTGCCACGCGTCACCGGTCCGTCGGCGCTCAGCGGTCCTCGGGCGCGGCGGCTGCTGCTCCTGCGCAGCCCAAGAAAGGGAAGACACGCGCGGCTGGGCCAATAAAGGAGCGGCCGCCCCCGGCCTTCTGCTTGGTTTTCTGGCTACCTTCGTGGTCAACCGCACTTGCCCTTTGCTGGAGCCCTGCCCAGCCCCTGTGGATGTCCCATCCCCGGCCACCGCCGCCTCCGGCGCCCAGGAGGGCCGCGCCAGCGTTGTCCTCGGCCCAATGGGGCGACGAGGCAAAGGTCAGTCCCTCCCCTCTTCCTCCCCCGCCTCCCTCGCCCTCTCCTGACTCCTTCCTTGCTCTGCAGGCAAGCTCTGTGACATCCTTGCTGGTGCCATGGACGTGTGCGCTCGCTGCGCTGGCGGCAACAACGCTGGCCATACCATTGTGGCCCACGTGGGTCCCGACAAGGTCAAGACCAAGTTTGATTTCCACCTGCTGCCCTCGGGCCTGGTCAACCCGCGCTGTGCCGGTTTATCGGGTCTGGGGTGGTGGTGCATGTGCCCTCGTTTTTTGCTGAGCTCGACACGCTGGAGAAGAAGGGTCTCGACGTGAGTGGCCGGCTGTTTGTGTCGGACCGTGCGCACCTGGTGTTTGACTTTCACCAGGTTGTCGATGGCTTGAAGGAAGTCGAGCTGGGTGGCAGCAGCATCGGCACCACCAAGAAGGGTATTGGGCCAGCGTACGGTTCCAAGGCTTCGCGCTCGGGCCTCCGTGTGCACCACCTGTATGACCAAGACTTGTTTGCGACCAAGTTCCGTAACCTGGTTGAAGGCCGGTTTAAGCGCTATGGTCACTTTGAGTACGACACGGAGGGTGAGATTGCCCGGTACCGTGCGTTTGCCGAGCGTCTGCGCCCCTTTGTTGTCGATGGTGTCACCTTTATCCACACACCGCGTTGGCACAGAACCGCCGTGTGCTCGTCGAGGGCGCCAATGCGTTGATGCTTGACATTGACTATGGTACCTACCCGTACGTCACCTCGTCCTCGACGGCTATTGGCGGGGTGTGCACTGGCCTTGGCATCCCCCCAAACTGGTGGGCAAGACGATTGGTGTGATGAAGGCGTACACCACCCGTGTCGGCGCAGGCCCCTTCCCTACCGAGCAGCTCAATGAGACTGGTGTCCACTTGCAAGAGGTGGGTGCGGAATGGGGTGTGACGACCGGCCGTCGTCGCCGGTGCGGCTGGCTGGACTTGGTGGTGATGAAGTACTCGCACATGATCAATGGGTACGACAGCCTCAACCTCACCAAGCTCGACGTTCTCGACGCCCTGGAGGAGCTCAATGTGGGCGTGGCCTACTACCACGATGGCGTCGAACTGGCTTCCCTTCCCGACTTGGAGTTGCTGGCTCAGGTTGAGGTCAAGTACGAGACCCTGCCCGGCTGGAAGACGGACATCTCGAAGATCACCGAGTACGACCAATTGCCCGTCAACTGCAAGAAGTACATTGAGTTCTGCGAGAAGTTCCTCGGAGTGCCAATTGAGTACATTGGCGTTGGGCCTGGTCGGGAGAGCATGATCCACCGGCAGGTGTAATTTGTGACACGCCAGAACCAAGAGCTGGTCCCGGTGGTTCCCGGTTACCGGGTCCCAAATACTCGTTTTTGGCCAGTTTTTTCTCGCCCCACCTCACCTGGAGTGGGGGAGGGCCCGAATGCACTCTTTGTGTGGTTTTCAACATCCCGGCAGTAGATAGATCGATAGATCCCGGTCCAGAAAGCGCACAAGTTGTGGCGCTGGTGGCCACCGGTACCGGGGTACGGACAGGCACGGATTTCGGGCTAGTTCCGCAACAGCCGGTGACCGTCCGGAACTATGGTGCGGCCCGGGCCAGGCAGTTCTCGTCCTGGCGCATCAACCAGTCCGTCGCCTGGTGAAGCGGACTATAGTGTGGACAACAACAACCTGCAACAGCCCCGTAGGGTTGGATAGGACAAAGTCCGTGAGCGGGGCTCTCAGAGAGGTGATCTCACCGGTCACCTCTCTCAGCCTCAGCTCCATAGTAAAAACGAGCCCGTGAGGCCCTTGGGGTTATGACTCGGACTAGATAGGCTTCCTAGAGTGCGAGTACTATTGGAAGGGATAGCCATTAATAGGGCGTAATTTGGCCTTAGCGCCCTAGCCTTGGGCCTTGGGGGGGCAGTCCTTTTAGATTCAGGCCAGCGGAGATGTATTTTCCCGGGTCCGGCGGATGATTAAGGAGGGCAATGAGGCTTGTGTTGCGCCGGGGACAGTAACGACGGCTGCGACAGGCTGCGACTCGTGGACATCTGAGAGGGGTGCACCGGTGCACCATGCTGCTCTGCCCCGCATTGGTGGGTGTGTACGTAAAGACGGAGACGCAGTAGCCGTCGGGACTTTGTCCAACCAGTCTGTGCAAGGACACAGGAGATTGGCACTACAGCATGCTCCATCCACACGCCAGGCGTCACAGCTCCAAAACGCTCGAGAGCTCGAGGCTATGCCAGTGCGACGCAATACACACGGCCAGGGGAGCCCCCCCCCCTTTGGCTCTACCATCTTCTCAGGAGTAAAAGTGCCCACAACCAAACTCATTATGGTCGCCAGCCGGAAGCATGGGCGGCTGGAAGCGATGTCTTTTCACCCCCACTCGCTGGATCACCGCACCTGTGGCGAGTGTGTGGGCCCGTGAGGGGGAAGGGGTCGGGTGCCGGTGAGGCTAGCGCCTGGAAAGACGGGGTGGGTATGGGCGTCCACACAGGGCGACGCAACCGCCGGTTGAGATTCGAGCGGTGCGGATGGGTGGGCACCGACGACGCACACAGGCGACGCTGGCTGCCTGCGGGCGGGGCGGGGCGGGGCTGCCGCCGTGCAGGCTCTCTGGGCGGCGGGCACTGGCTGCGTCACACACTGGCGCCATGCACCGGCTGCATCACACACTGGCGCCGTGCACCGCCCTGTCCGGGGGGCCAAGCGCCCACTGTGCCGCGCCGTGCGGGAGCCTGCGGATGCAGCTCCGGCCCACACAGGAAACTGGCGCAGTGCTGCCCCATTAATAATGGCGTTGCACGGAGACTGCCGTGGCTGGAATGCGAGTTTTCTCTCCGTCGTATAAAGAGTAGCGGCGTAACCACCGCTGCGTTGCGTCCAGCCGCTGGATTGCTCCTCCTTTCGTCCTCCACCCCCTCCCCCCCCCCCCACCGCCCTCCTTCTGTCCCGCCCCGCCACCCCCGCCGCCGCCCGCGAGTTACCATGGTCGCCGTCCGCGTCGACGCCCTGCCCGTGCAGCCCCAACAGCCCGACCTGAACGACCCCCTCGTCGCTCCTCCGCGGGGCGACCACGCCGAGGTGACCACCTCGGCCAACCTGGACGACAATGGCTTCCACAATGTCATCCGCTCGCACGCGTCCTACGGCGGCGATTCGCTCCCGGCTGCCCAGGGCCTGTACGATCCCGAAAACGAGAAGGACAGCTGCGGTGTGGGTTTCATTTGCCACATCAAGGGCAAGCCGAGCCACAAGATTGTGTCGGATGCCAAGTTTGTTCTCTGCAACATGACCCATCGCGGTGCCACAGGCGCCGACGCGCGCGATGGTGACGGCGCTGGCTGCATGACCGGCATCCCCGACTCGTTCTTCCCCGCGCGAGCTCGAGATGGACTTTCGCATCACGCTTCCCCCGAGGGCCAGTACGCGGTGGGCAACGTCTTCTTTACTCCCAAGGACGACCGACTGCGCGCGGACCACCAAAGATCTTTGAGTCGGTCGCCGACTCGGTAGGGCTGCGTGTCTTGTGCTGGCGCAATGTCAGTGTCGACAACTCCATCCTTGGCCCAGCGGCCCTCAGCAAGGAACCCAAGACCCTCCAGCCCTTCGTTGTGGCCAAGGAGCACTATGGTCCTGGTTCGGCGCCAGCACAAACTGAGGCTGCGTTTGATGAAAAGAACTTCAATCGCCAACTGTATGTGCTGCGCAAGTCGGCCACGCACAAGATTGGGCTGGCCAACTGGTTCTACATCTGCTCTCTCTCTCCGAGCAACATTGTCTATAAGGGCCAGCTCGCGCCCCGGCAGGTGTACGATTACTACTATGACCTACTCAATGCCCGTTACGAGTCGCATTTTGCGTTGGTGCACTCGCGTTTCTCGACCAACACTTCCCCTCTTGGGACCGTGCCCAACCAATGCGATGGGCAGCCCACAATGGTACGCACCTCCCCTCTTGCACTCCATGGCATGTTCTGCTGTACTGACGCTTTGCCACCAGGTGAAATCAACACGATCCGCGGCAACAAAAACTGGATGCGTGCACGTGAAGGCATGCTTCGCTCCGAAGTGTTTGGCACCGACCTCGACCGCCTCTACCCGATCATTGAGCGGGAGGATCGGACTCGGCCGGATTTGACAATGTGCTGGAACTGTTGGTGGTCAATGGCGTGTTGACGCTGCCGCAAGCCATCATGCTGCTCATTCCCGAAGCATGGCAAGGCAAGCAGGACCAGATGGAGCCGGAGAAGGTTGCGTTTTACCGCTGGGCGGCCTGCATGACCGAACCTTGGGATGGACCTGCTTTGTTTGCCTTCTCGGATGGCCGCTTCTGTGGCGCCAACTTGGACCGCAACGGTTTGCGGCCGTGCCGGTACGTGATCACCGACGATGACATTATGATTTGCGCGTCCGAGGTGGGCACGATCCACATTGATCCGGCGACGGTGCTGGCCAAGGGCCGGTTGCAGCCGGGGCGGATGCTGTTGGTGGACACCAAGGAGGGCCGGCTGGTCGATGACAAGGAGCTGAAGATGACCACGGCGCAGTCGGCCGATTTTGCCGCGTGGCTCGAAGCGCAGCTGCTGCACTTGCCCGACATTTGCAGCCGTACCCGTGCCAATGCTCCAATCGCCCCCGAGCTCGACGCGACGACCCTCAGCACCGATCCGCGCATCAAGGCGGCTGGCTACACCAATGAGCAGATCAGTTTGCTTATGCTGCCCATGGGCGCGTCTGGCAAGGAAGCCCTTGGCTCGATGGGCAACGACGCACCGTTGGCGTGCATTGCTGATGCTCCGCGGCAGGTGTATGAGTACTTCCGCCAACTGTTTGCGCAGGTGACCAACCCTCCGATTGACCCGATTCGTGAGTCGGTGGTCATGTCGCTGGAGACGTATGTCGGCCCAGAGGGCAACTTGCTGGAGATGAACCCGAAGCAGGCTCACCGCCTCTTGCTTCCCTCGCCTATGCTGAAGATTGAGCAAATGAACGCGATCAAGCGCATCCACGAGCTGTCGAGGACTGGAAGACCAAGGTGATTGACATTACCTTCCCCAAGGCCGATGGCATTACTGGGTACGAACGGACGATTGACCGCATCTGTGCCGAAGCCAGCGCTGCCATCTCCGAGGGCTACACCCATTGTGGTTTTGTCGGACCGTGCGGTCAGCGCAGAGCGGGTTGCCCTCAGCTCGCTCGTGGCCATCGGGGAGTGCATCACCACCTGATCCGCAACAAGGCGCGTACCAAGGTGGCCCTGATGATTGAGACTTCTGAGGCACGGGAGGTGCACCACTTCTGCGCTCTGACTGGCTATGGCGCCGACGCCATCTGCCCTTGGCTTGCGATTGAGGTGATGGCCAAGGTCCACCGCGAAGGCTTGATCAAGGAGGACATTACGCTCGAAACGGCGGTTGACAATTGGCTGCACGGTGTCGATGGCGGGATTCTGAAGGTGATGTCCAAGATGGGCATCTCGACGCTGGCATCGTACAAGGGTGCGCAGATTTTCGAAGCACTCGGTGTGGACAATTCGGTGATTGATCGTTGCTTTGCCGGCACGGCGAGCCGTATCAAGGGATCACGTTTGAACTGATGGCCATGGACGCGTTTGAGTTCCACAACCGCGGCTGGCCCTCGCAGGACACGGTGCTGCCCCCTGTAATGGCCGAGAGTGGCGAGTACCACTGGCGCGATGGCGGTGAAGCGCACGTGAATGACCCCGTTTCCATTGCCAACTTGCAAGATGCGGCGCGGGAAAAGAACCAGTTTGCCTGGGACCAGTACAGCAAGCAGGCCACTCAATCCATCAAGGCCACCACTCTTCGTGGTTTGCTCGACTTTGACTTGAGCAAGGTGCGTGCCATCCCGGTGGACCAAGTCGAGCCCTGGACGGAGATTGTGCAGCGGTTCTGCACTGGTGCCATGTCGTACGGCTCCATCTCGATGGAAGCTCACTCGGCCTTGGCCATTGCCATGAACCGTCTCGGCGGCAAATCCAACACGGGTGAGGGTGGTGAGGATGCCGAACGCTCCATCCCGCTCCCCAATGGCGACTCGCTGCGGTCCAAGATCAAGCAGGTTGCATCCGGCCGATTTGGCGTCACGTCCAACTACCTTGCCGACAGTGACGAGCTGCAGATCAAGATGGCGCAGGGTGCCAAGCCGGGTGAGGGTGGAGAGCTGCCGGGCCACAAGGTGTCGCCGTCGATTGCGCGTACGCGTCACTCGACTGCCGGCGTCGGTCTTATTTCCCCTCCTCCCCATCACGACATTTACTCGATTGAGGACTTGAAGCAGCTCATCTACGACCTCAAGTGTGCCAACCCGCGCGCACGGGTGAGCGTCAAGCTTGTATCCGAAGTGGGTGTGGGGATTGTGGCAGCGGGTGTGGCCAAGGCCAAGGCGGACCATGTGCTGGTCTCGGGTCACGACGGTGGTACAGGTGCGTCGCGCTGGACTGGCATCAAGTACGCCGGTCTGCCCTGGGAGTTGGGTCTGGCCGAGACGCACCAGACGCTGGTGTTGAACGACCTGCGTGGCCGTGTAACAGTGCAGACTGACGGTCAGTTGCGTACCGGTCGCGACTTGGCCATTGCTACGCTGCTGGGTGCCGAAGAGTATGGGTTTGCCACCACTCCTCTGATTGCTATGGGGTGCATCATGATGCGCAAGTGCTTGGGTGTCGATACGCTGGTGCGCACCGTTGGTGGTGCGACGAAGCGCATTGGCGACATTGCCCTGGGTGATGCTCTGCTGGACGACAGCAACAACCCCGTCCTGGTCATGTCGGTGGGCGACGTGGAAACGGGAACGATGTACCAGGTGAGCTACACCATTGACGGTGCAGAGAAGCACTTTGAGTGCACGCCCGACCACATTCTCTCTTTGGCTGCTGTGGGTGTGGAGCCGATGGTGGAGAACAAGACGGTCGAGTTTTACACGCGCTGTGTGTCGGACAAGAAGCTGGACCAGGCGGCGGAGCACGCGGCGTCGTGCATGATGCACGACCTAGTATCGCTGGGCGACGTCCAAGACTTGGACCGCGAAGACGATATGGACGACAAGATTGGGTACGTTGGTTGTCATTTCCCCATTTGAGACGGTATGCTGACCTGACGGCTGTGCTTAGCTCGGAGATGATCACCAAGGACTTGCTCAGCGGGCACCGGCACCGTGCCCATGCAACTGGCGCCTCGCCGTTTGACCCGAGCAGTTGCATCCACCGCACGTCCACTGTCCCACGTTCACTTTGACCTGGGCACGACCATGCCCGAGCTTGAGAGCGACCAAGGTTCCGATGCGTCTTCCTCGACCGCCCCTGGCACCCCTGCCCTTGAGCCTGCCGCCGACACAGTAGCCCTGGGCCCCGTCGATGCCCTGGTGTTGGCCGAAGAGTCGAAGGCGTCTGCAACGCCCGCGCCGGCCGAGCAGCCCTTTATCCGCGTCGGGGCCCAGCTGCAAGGCCGCCTTGCTCTCCTCAAGGAAAAGATCCAAGAGGCAAGCGAGTGTACTTGTGGTGGTCTGCACAAGGTCTCGCTCTCGCTGGCGTCCGAGGAGCAGGCGCAGCTGGTGAACAGCTTGCTCCTGTCGGAGCACCACGGCCTTGTGGAGCCAAGCCTCGTCTTGGACGGTGACCGGTTCGAGGTGACGGCGGAAGACCTGATTGGCCACTCGCACGACAAGCTCCGCCTCTTCCGCCCAGTCGCGCAGGCGCAAGCGCGGGCGGCGCAAGACGAGGCGTACTTTGTGGGCGCTTGGCTGGGCGATGGCGATGCGCACCGTGCTACGCTGGCTGCATCAGATGCCGAAATGCTCGTGTGGCTGTACAAGTACGTGGAGCAGCTGAACGCGACGCGTCCTGAGGGTGCAGCGGAGCTCACCGTGGTCAGCCGTAAGGTGACCGCTGTTGGTGACCTCGTCGGCTCCACCACATTTGCTCGTGCCGACATGTTTAAGCACACTGTCGTTGCCGATGGGTGGAACCCGTTGGAGGCCAAGCTGGCGGAACTGGGTCTGCTTGGCAAGAAGGAGCGCCGCATCCCTCTGCACGCCTTCCCTTCGGCCGAGGCCAAGCGCGCCATCTTGGCCGGTCTGCTCGACACGGATGGATCCTTCCTCCGTCCAGTGGACAGTACGTCTTTGCCCAGACTGCCGAAGGCCATGCGGGTCTGGTGGAGGATGTGGCTTTGCTGGCGCAAGAGCTGGGTATCTTTACCAGTGGCGTGGCTACGGAGCAGGGTGCTTCGGTGGTGACGCTCAGCGGCGCGGGCTTGGTGCAGATCCAACCTTACTTGCTGTATGAGCGGAAGCGGATGCCCGCCTCGGCGACGGAGCTGGAGGTGGCGCCGTTTGCGTTGGCCAAGTTGGCCGGCGAGCGGGAATACCGTGGTGTGGAAGTGTCGGGCGGTCACTTCCAGCTGGCCGATGGCGTGGTGGCCCACAACTGCCACCTCAACACGTGCCCAGTGGGCATTGCGACCCAAGACCCCGACTTGCGTGAAAAGTTTGCTGGCCAGCCGGAGCATGTGATCAACTTTTTCTACTACCTGGCCGAGGAGCTGCGGGGGATCATGGCCAAGCTGGGGCTGCGGACGATCAATGAGATGGTGGGTCGGTCGGATCTGCTCAAGACTGACTACACGGGCCGCAACGTCAAGGCCTCCAAGCTGGACCTGAGCGCGATCCTTAAGCCGGCGCATGAGCTGCGTCCGGGTGCGGCGACGTACAAGGTGCGTCAGCAGGACCACCGCCTGTACGTACGGATGGACAACAAGTTCATCTCAGAAGCTGAGCCGGCGTTGATGGAGGGCTTGCCGGTCCAAGTGGATTGCGAGGTGGTCAATACCGACCGGGCACTGGGGGCCACGTTGTCCTACCGTGTCTCCAAGCTGTATGGCGAGGAGGGCTTGGCGCGGGACACGATCCACATCAATGCTAAGGGATCGGCGGGTCAGTCGTGCGGTGCGTTCTTGGCGCCGGGCATCACGCTCGAGCTGGAGGGCGATGCGAACGACTATGTGGGCAAGGGCATGTCGGGCGGCCGCCTGATCATTTACCCTCCCAAGAACTCGGCGTTCAAGGCAGAGGAGAACATTCTGATCGGCAACACGTGCTTGTATGGAGCAACGACCGGAAATGCCTACTTCCGTGGGATTGCCGCCGAGCGCTTTGCGGTGCGCAACTCAGGGGCGCATGCGGTGGTGGAAGGAGTCGGGGACCACGGGTGCGAGTACATGACGGGTGGTCGCGTCGTCGTGCTGGGCAGCACTGGGCGCAACTTTGCGGCCGGAATGAGTGGCGGCATTGCATATGTGCTGGACATGAACCGCGACTTCTACTCGCGGTGCAACACCGAGATGGTTGAGCTGGGCCCGGTCAAGGACCCTCACGAGATTGCCGAGCTGCGCAACCTGATTGAGAACCACCGCCACTACACGGGCTCGACGGTGGCCGAGCATGTGATCCGCGACTTCCATCATCTTTTGCCGCGCTTTGTGCGGGTCATGCCATACGACTACAAGCGTGTGTTGGAGGAGGAGGCGGCCAAGGCTGCGGCCGAGAAGAAACGCTCGAGCCACGTCGACTTGCTGGGTACCCTGTCGCGGCACAGCTCTCAAGTCAGCCTGTTGGAGGAAGAACAGCAGGAGCAAGAGAAGGCGGCCGCCGCCAAGGCCGAGCCGGCCGAAGTGGACATTGAAGATGCATTGCTGGATGCCGAGAGGGCCAAGACGGCGCTAGCCAAGTTGGACAAGCTTCGTGGGTTCAAAAAGTACCGTCGTCGCGCGGAGAAGTACCGTCAACCCAACGTGCGCGCCAAGGACTTTAAGGAGTTGTCCAACGCCTGACCGATGCCGAGCTGAAGGTGCAAACGGCGCGTTGCATGGACTGCGGTGTGCCCTTCTGCCAATCTGACACGGGCTGCCCGATCAGCAATGTGATCCCCAAGTGGAACGACTTGGTGTTCAACGGTCGCTGGGAAGAGCGTACTGGAAGCTAATGTCCACCAACAACTTCCCCGAGTTTACGGCCGGGTGTGCCCTGCCCCGTGCGAAGGCGCTTGCGTGTTGGGCATCATAATCGCCCGTAGGCATCAAGACGGTGGAGCGAGCGATCATTGACAAGGCGTTTGAACTGGGCCTGGTCAAGCCGCAGCCGCCGACGCACCGGACGGGCAAACGGTGGCCATTGTCGGTTCCGGTCCGGCTGGGATGGCATGTGCCGATCAACTCAACAAGGCGGGTCACTCGGTCACTGTCTTTGAACGCGCCGACCGTCCGTTTGGTCTCGCCATGTATGGCATTCCCAACATGAAGCTGGACAAGGAAGTGGTCATGCGTCGTGCCGAGCTGCTCCAAGCCGAAGGTGTGGATATCCAGTGTGGCGTCGAGGTGGGACGCGACGTGGATGCGGCGGAGCTCGCTGAGCAGTTTGACCACTGGTCTTTGCCACGGGCGCCACCTGGCCGCGTGACTTGCGGGTGGATGGCCGCGATGCGAACGGGGTGCTGTTCGCGATGGACTTTTTGGGTGCCAACACCAAGTCGCTGTTGGATTCGGGGCTGCAGGACGGCAACTTCTACAATGCCAAGGGGAAGAATGTGATTGTCATTGGTGGTGGCGACACGGGCAATGACTGCATTGGTACTTCCGTCCGCCGCGCGGCCGTCGGTGAACTTTGAATTGCTGCCCCAGCCGCCAGCGTCGCGCGCGCGCGACAACCCTTGGCCCCAGTGGCCTCGCATCTTCCGCACCGACTATGGCCACACTGAGGTGACGGACCACTATGGTCAAGACCCGCGCCACTACCAAATCTCGACGACCAAGTTTGAGAAGGACGCGGAGAACAACCTGGTCGCTGTCCACACGGTTGAGGTTGCCTGGGAGAAGGACGCGAGCGGCAAGTGGCAGATGAACAAGGTGCCCGGCACAGAGAAGCGGTGGCCGTGTGACTTGTGTCTGCTGGCGCTCGCTTCTTGGGTCCGGAGAATGAGGCAATCAAGTCGTTGGCGCTCAAGCAGGATGCCCGCTCGAACATTTTGGCTGCCGACTCGAAGGGTGCCAGTCCATTCCGCACCTCGGTGCCGAGCGTCTGGGCGTGCGGCGACGCTCGTCGGGGCCAGTCGTTGGTGGTGTGGGCCATCCACGAAGGCCGGGCGTGCGCGCAAGCGATCGACGAGCAGCTCCGTGGCTCTAGCCGCTTGCCCTGGGCCGGCTCGATCCCCAAGCGCACTACCCCTGGACGAGCAAGGAGGTAGAGTTGCTGCAACAAGCCTAACTGATTGGTTCTTAGCACCCCGCTCTTGCTCTCTCTGTTGCTGCTAGCCAGCAAGATGTGTTTGGGTCTGATTGGCAATCGCGATGGCCCTCTCTGCCCACAACAACTGTAAATGGATTCAACGTTTTCCCTTGCGTATGGTTGGAACAGATCTTTTAGCACTGTTTTTCCTGTTGCAGCGTGGAGATGTTAGGATGACAGGCATTGCGGTCGAACGAAGAGCGCAGGACGTTGGTTGTCCCACATCCGCAGGCGTATCATATCTTTCCCGCGCAAGATGGAGGTGGGGTGGCATCCGTCCAATGCTGGGGCTGCGCAAGGGTGCGAGCCAGTCGGCTGGCCTGTGCAGAGGAGATGGGCCGATGGCAGCGCTGTGGCTCTGCGTCTGTCTGCGCCCAATCTCCGATCTCCAGTGCTTAAGCTTTAAGCGCTTAAGCGCTTAATCTGCGGCTGCATCCGGCCCCCGCCGGCCCCATCCGCCGTCCAGCACAGGCGCTGTGCCCGCCCCGCGGAGCCGCACCAGACGCAGACGGGCGCATGGGGGACAGCCTCCGCACCCACAGTGGCGCCAAGCGGGCACGGCCCGTTTCAGCTGCGGCACAGCACGGGCCCAGTGCTGCGGCTCCATGGCGATGCGCGACGGGTGATGCAGATCGATGATGCAGGCCCGCTGCGCACGCGTGCGCACAGCGCCGATCCGCCGATCCCTGCACTGCGGCCCAGGCTTCAAGCTTCACGCTCCCAGTGCAGCTTCACGCGGGCTGTGGCGGCGCACCCAAGCGCTCATTAATCAGACCCAGGACGCAGGGCAGCAACAGAAACATCGCACAGATCACCTCCACTTCCAGCAGACCCCCTTCGCTGCCCCCTCCTCCGCCCATGGCTCCCAGCGCCTCCCACCCGCCCCGGCCCGCACGCGTCGTACCTGCTCCCCACGCTGCACGCCAGCATGCCCCCCCCCGCCCCTTCGCCCCTCGACGACCTGCCTCCCCCTCCCCGGCCCGCTGCCCCCACCAGTACCAACCACCCCCCGCCGCCGCCGATACAATGACACGCGCCAGATCGACCAGCTCGCCTGCGAACTCGCCGCCGAGAACGCCGCCTACACCCACCTCCGCTCCCGATCCCCCCGCGCCAGCACCTCTGCCTCGCCCCACGCTGCTTTGCCCGCCCTACTCTTTCGCCCGAAACACGCAGCTTGGACGCCCTCTCCTTCCGCACCCGCTCTTCTCTCCCGCGCACCACCCGCTCCTCTCCCGCCCGCGCGGGGTACTGGATGGGCCCCGATGTGGTGCCCGTCAGCGTGGCCCCTATCCCTCCCTGGGCCGGCGCTTGCCCCTCGACCCCGGCTCCCCGTTAGCCTCGAGTTTAGCCTCCCGTGGTAGGAGAACGAGCCACAGGACAATGGCAAGGGCAAGGGTAAGGGTAAGGAACGTGCGAGCCACATGGTCAGTCCTCCCCACTTCGTCCGAGCGAGGCGCGTCACTCGGCTGATGTGCACCAGATTCGGCGAGCAGTGATGAGCATGCCGCTTCATGACCCCGTCCAAGAAGCGGCGGTGGCGGTTCCTCCCAAAAGTCCGCCTGGTCCACTCCGTTTAGCCAATCCGCTCCCCTCCCACGCTGGGTCCCGTGCTGCCTCCCGTGCCGGCACCCCCTCGGCCAGCCAGGCCAACTTGCCCGATACGCTGTCCAGGTCGCTACAGCGTCGTCACCTTCGGTGGAGCGGGTCGTGGTCCAACCGGCTCGCCAATCGCTCCACCACTTCTGTCGCCACCTCGGGCCGGCGGCGCGTCGTGGGGTCTTTGGTCTGCGGCGAAAACAGGACGAGCCATCGCCGCTTCCGTCGCCGACACCGTCCAAGCCACCTTCGTCCCCTTCCGTGGCCCTCGCAGTGTCACCCGCGTCCTTGCGCATTCAACGTCGCATCAATCGTCCGTATCATCGCAGGCGCCATCGCAAGCCGTCTCCCAAGGCCTGTCCAATACCTCCCGTGGCTCTCTCGGCATGGGCGGGGGAGAAGCAACCCCTCACACTGAGCTCTCCGTCCCCCCCTGGCAGTGCCCTGTAAGGACGGAAAGGAAGGGTTGGCAGTGCCTGCGCTTGCTAGCGTCCTTGTTCCACCCACCTCCTCGCCCAGTAGCTCTTCCAACCCTCCCACCCAACTTCAACCACCCAACTCCCTTGCCCTCTCTCCCTTGTCGGTTGCCATGGGCACCGCACCACCCACTTCCGCCTTCGCACCCCCCTTGTCCCAGTTTATCCCGCCCTGCTGCCTCAGCTACCCGCTCGCAAGCCCCACCGCGCCTGCGCCACGAGGTCTGGCCAGCTCGCCCCCCACCCCCACTGAGAGGAAGAGCAAGAGCAAGAGCAAGAACAAGAGCAAGAACAAGAACAAGGACAAGAGCCCCCACCAGCTGCGGCCACCCCCCCCCTCTCTTCCCCTTCCCCTCGGGGCTGAGCAAGCTGTTCAAACGCCGGGTCGCACCACTCGTTCCCAACCCAAAGCCAAACCGACCGGGGGCGTACAAGCGTAATGGAAATCGCCTCTTGAACAGTACCTTGGCCCCCGTCGTCGTCTCCCTCCCTCCCGCGTTCCTCTCCCATCCGCCGTCGTGCCGCCCCCTCGTTCCGACCTGTTCCGAAGTGTATCCCACGTTGATAGATGTCCCTAGCTCGCGGCGACGGACACACCTCTGTTGTCATATCTGCATTCTTACCTGCCCTGAGAATGGACTCTGGTTCTGGGCTCCTTTGGTTTTATTGGAAGTAAGGGTGCGTTCCTGTACTCCTCGCATTTATCCATCCACCCTTCTATCGTTTTGTAACTGGAACCCCGGTCCGGATCTGGCCCGGGCTTTGGCTCTGGCTTGTCCAGGGGCGTAGTCCGATCCGTCATTCTTCAGTCACAACAGCCAAACACTACAGTAGAGAAAGCGGGGAACATGATGTAAGAGGGGTGTTTTTCGTGGTGGTAGGAGAGGGCACGCCCAGGGAAGGCCAGCAGTCACTAGAGTCATTGGGGGTCACAGACTTGTCACGTTTTGTCAAACAGTCCGTCCCAGATGGGTCGGATACATCCGTGGCAACCCAGAGAAATGTAGATCTGAATGTAGACTAGTTGTCTAGTCTGGACATAGCAATGCTTCTCTGTTCCTCCGCGGACACCGCCACACCACCGTCAGTCGTAGTAGATACGCGGATCTCCAAAACCACATCCGATTCATCTGTCGTACCAGGCTAATATGCACTTTTTGATATATACACACACAAACAGCGCACACCCCTGTACGTTCGTATCGTTTGTCGTTGCGGGGGGGGGGCGACGGACGTCACTAGATTGATGCACAGTGAACGTAACATTGTTTAAAGGCAAAGAGAATGCGAACGGGGGAGGGGGGATAAAAGCCGAGAAGCAACAAGAAGGGTTATAAGGTGTAGGTCCGGTACAAGAGACCCAAAACAACAAAAGAATACGCACGGCAGGAGGAAGAAGTGAATATGTGGTTGGCCGCGGTCAAAGGCAAGCAAAGGGGAGTTGGGAGATGTGAAGGAGGGATATAGTTCATCGGACCGTTCTAAACCAATGACTGATGCGATCTCTCTTTTCGGTGCCAGCGCGTTAAGGGATCGAGCAGGAGACGAGGGTGCAACCATTCCCGTGAACCCAGGGCCCCAATTCAAAGTGCGGGACCGCTTGCGTTGGTGTGGGGTCTGCGCCGGGATGTCAGCAGGCAAAGCAAGGAGGGCGTCCGGGGGTGGCGGGATGAGGCTAGAAAATGATGCTGACGCGCCTTGAGGCGCTTTTTTAGTTGGTCCTTCTGAACCTAAAGCCGAACCAAGAGACCCGTGGTGTGCAGTCTGTGGTGCCTTTTCATCGCGTGAGGTGGCTACCCTGCTCGCCACTCGCTTTCTGCCGGATCCTCTTCTTTCCCCGGGGCCAATTGGGGGCGTGTATGACAGGCGGTCCGGAACAAGAAGCCATGGTGACGGAAGGTGGACCATGGGTGCAAACGCCGCTTCTTCGCACGCATCCAACGGTTCCAGCACACTGTCGGGACCAATCATCCCATCCCTCGGTCTGCGGTGTGACAAGCGAGTTGGGGATGAGGCATGCTGGAGCACATGCGCTGCAGTGACAGGCAGAGTTGCCGCATCGCTCTTTTGGTCCGTTTGCGGGGAGAATTGTTTCTTTCGTCTGGGTTACTTCTGCCACCGTCCCGTCGGTACGGCCGGTACGGATGGTCTGAAGAGGTATAGGGATCAGGAGAAGCTTGCCTCGACGAGGCGATCGAAGAGGGCGGACGGCAGGGCACCCAATCCAACAAGGCTGGTAGAAGGCTGTTTCGGTTGTGCCTTCGGCTTCATACTGGTACTTGTGGAAGCCGGGACGGGGATAGGAGGTACCATCTGGCTGGTCTCCCGGTTCGCTGCGCTTAAAGGATGAAAGCATGTGATTGATGGTGCTTTTGCCTCCTTGTTGGTGGCCAAGATCGGACCGTGAGGCTCAGTTGGTGAGCGGGGTGCCAATGTGGCATCCTTTTTGATTCCCTCTGGGGGAGAAGAGAGTTCAGGAATATCAGAAACAAGTGCAGACGTAGTTTCCTTTGTGGTAGGGGTTGTATAAGTCCTGGGTGAAGCTGGGGCGGTACTGATAGTAGTAGATGTGGTCGGGACGCGAGTGAGGCCATTGAGGGGGAGAGAAGCTGTCTCAGAAGGTACCGCTGCCTTGGCCGGAAGGGACGGCACCAAGTTGTTAGTGATCGGGGACGCTACCAGAGAAGAAAATGAATGTTTCTTGCTGCCCAGGGGGGAAGAGTCGGTTGCACGAGGGGATAATGCAACAGGGCCTGAATGTCTGTTGGCCTCGGTGGCAGCCGCATCAGTGACGAGTCTGGCCTGCAACAGTACGCTACCAGCATACGTTCCACGGGGCAGGTTGGCCCCATGCGCACGCTCGACCATGTTGGCCAGCATCAGCGAGTACTGCCCCACACGCTGATGCGGCCGAGCCAAGTAATCGTCCAACCGTAACTTTTTGCGACGCCCCAACGCCATCATGTTTTCCATCTGTGCCGTTTCCGAGGGTGATGGTGGGGGTGAGAGAGGACAGGAAGGGACTGTTTTTCGGCGTTCGAAGGAGTGGGGGGAGGAGAGAGCATCTTCCCGCGCGGCGTGGAAAAGGACACGGACGAAGGAATTGGGGGAGGTACTTCCTTTTTCCTTGCTCGTTGCATATCCCTCACACTTTTTGATCGAGAAGCGTGCCTTGTGGGATGACTGCCGCCCTTTTTGGATCGCGACAAGCGAAGGAAGTGGGAGCGGTGAGGGCTCGCAGGTTTTTGACCAGAGTGTGTAGAGTTGGGAATGTCGGACGGGACAGAAATGGGGCTATGATCACTTGGAGTCGAAGGGGCTGTTGAGTTGGTAGTAGCATCACCTGAACAGCCCTCCTCCGTCACAGTAGAAGGTGGCTTAGGTCGCAGCCAAAACAACATACTTTTCGGCGCTTGGACCCACTGCGGCTCCAGCTATCGCTTCCCGGCATACCGACGGTTTCATCTGGATCCTCTTCCATACCTGGAGCAGTACATGTAAGTGTTAGCGTTGACGAAGCAATCAATGCTCGAGTGCACTGTTGCTCATACACCAACCACGAGTTCGGGTGTCGGTCTCTTTAGAGGCGTTGATAATGGTAACAAGTCTCGGTTTATGCTGCAAAATGCCTGGTACACTGCAAAGTGAGGGTACTGAGAAGGGCGTAAATGTCAGTTGAGTTATAAAGTGTGTTGTTGAGAGAGAGAGAGTGTGTAAGGAAAAGATGTCAGTTTTTTTATCTGTGAAGGGTGTACGCGGTGTTGTCGTCGGGAGGTGGAACCGAAGGGGAAAAATAGAGATACATACCAACTGATCGGCAAAAAAGACGCTATATCAACGGCAGCAGCTTCCAATTGCATGCTGCACGCACCGTAGGCGGTGCCGGCAATGTCTTCCGTCGTTCTCGAAATCCTGCGAGTGCCGTGGACGATGAGAGAGGAACAGAGGGCAAGGTGGACGATTGAGGTTGAACCGCACCATGTTCTTCGTCTTTTTTCACCCCAAACGCAGAAGGCTGTACGCCATTGGGGGATGAATGAGGAGAGAGTAGTGGCGGACGGTCTTGAGTCCAGCAGCTGAAGCACATTATCCAGCCCATGGATGTTCCACAATTCCTGTAAACAGTTTGCCGCCATCTTGTGGTAATGAGAAGTTCTTCCAAAGCCCCTTGAACTGTAGCCAGGAGAGAATGTTTCTCATCGTTCAGAATGGAGCATGTCGCCACAAGACTTCCAGGACCATTATCATCAAAGTCGCAGCGACTGTTGCGCCCCTCCATACGGGCCTTACTGCTGGAAGGGGAGATGGGGGACATTAATTTAGAGATGCGGCTTCCAACCGGTCCTACTACCTCACCTTGTGATGGCGATGGTATTTGCATACGTCCTCCTCGCTTGCTTGAACCGGAGGGCCCCAATCGTTCCATTTTGACGGACAGGTCAGCACAGAGAGTCCAGACCGTAACGGTGAAGGTGAAGGAAAATACCCTTGGCTGAGACTGGGAGAGGAGGTGGAGCTGCTTTGCCCTAATGCTGAAGAATTATTGGAACCGGCGGTAAATAAGGCTGATGCGCTAGACGCGGAAGGTAGATATAACCCAAAGCCATAAGGTCCCTCACATAAGTGTGCTCGGTGTCGACTAATTCACGGATCTGATACCATAAGCGTTGTGCCGTCACCCGCGAACGGTCATCGATAGGGGGATCACTACTGGGTCGTTTAGAGTGTCGTTAAGGTCCAAGGGATGGCACTGTTTCGAACTGAGTGAGTCCGCTTCGGCAGAAAACAAAGAGGGTCCGCTCTTTGTGGTAGGTCTTGCCCAGAAAATGGAGCTGATGGAAATCAGTTGTTTTCGGCAGTGAAGGTGATGGATTCTTATCCAGAGTTTGAGAAGGTTTGGGTGGTGCAGTGGGAGTGGAAACGCGCCGGAGGGGGAGTACTGATGGTGGATAGATGGAGTCCTTAGTGGTACCTGATGATCTTCGGGCGCGGATGGTAGATGTGTGATGAGAGGAGCATGTGGGAAAGTCGGCGGCCGGTTCCTCTGAGACCATTGAAGGCCCGTTCAATGTGAGACCGTCAGCAATGATAGGCGAGGTAGGAAGAACAGCCAACGCTGAGCCTGCAAGCGGAACTTCAATGGGGGGTATACATCCCGGGTAGTCTGTTGCTCTTGTACTGAACCTGAAAGTGTCTCTACAACAAGGTTCTTGGGAGGGAGGTGAAGGATTCGCTTCACAACTTGTGTCGGTTTTGTCGGGATCCCGATTATGACTATCCCCTTGGCAGGTATCAAACGAAGTGGAGCTTGAGCTGCTGCTGGAGCGGGAAATGGAGCTGGAAGAAAGGGCTGCATGGGCGGAGAATTGAGCCAAGGTGCAGGTAGTCCCGGTAGAGTCTGCCGGCTTGTTGGAGGAAGGGTATGACTGGATTGGTATGGAGAGCATGGGTTTTTGAGCGGCTTGGAGGACGTGGCGGATGGTACGGGCGCAGGGGTGGCGCCGTCCATATTAATACGGTAATAGGTAAATGGGGGAGGCGTTGTGCTATGGCACACGGGGCCAAGGAGGGGGTGGTAGGTGTGGTGGCGGTGGCAGTGGCGGTGGCGATGGCGACAGAGTAAGAGGAAGAGAAGACCCAGGTGGAGGGCAAGGCTAGGCAAGGCTGTAGCAGCGCACCCAAAACACCGCTGCATGCGCTTGCGGCGCCGCAGCCGGCGGGGTTGTGTTATATATAACACGGGGGCACGGGGGCATGGCCCTGCTCCTGGCTTCGAGTTGTAGGCAGGCGACCAGCAAGCGCAGGCACAGGGCCAGTGGGGCCAGTGGGGGCCTGTGAGGGGGGGATGCCGCCCGCCGCCAAGCGCAGCAGTCATATCCGAGGCGTAAGCCTTAAAGAGCATCGCGTGCACTCTCCGCTGTCTTTAGCGACGCAGCCCCTGGGAACTGCCGTCGGCCCTCGGCCTGGGGCGCTGGCGGTGCTGATGGCGCTGATGGCTGATGGCGGACGCCCTTGCAGAATAGCCTAGCAGCAACCATCATCGACATTCTCCATACACTCCTCACTACACTACCCTATGGGACACTTGCTGCGACCGCAGCACAGCCACCCGCGCCACACGGTGGAGTATATATATGGCCCAGGATCTCAACCATGATCGACAGGAACATCAGCAACGCAGCAGCCACAGCCAGCACATGTACGACCATTTTTCCCCTCCTCGTAATAGAGAGCGATACTAGGTCGATCCTCTTTTTGCATCTGTTGGCCCACACAGAGCTGGGCAATCCACAGACCGCCCCCGTATTAGGTGATGCAAAGTCGAGGCCAATTAGTTTGACCTATGGTCCACACGCGCAAGCGTCGACAAGGAAAAGTATATATAGGAAAGTATATATAGAAGGTCAGGGGAATAAAGCAGGATGTTGGACATCGTTAAATGCCTATTATCTCCTCAGATACGCCACACGCTGTGGATGAACTTCAGAACAGTCTGTAGCTCCACACCTAGACCTTCTCAATTTTGTTAGGAACTCGAGAATCAGACTGACAGATATGGTAGTTGGTGTCTATTGTACATGAGCTATTGTATATTACACAGGCCATAGAGTATTCCTGTGGCCTCCAGTAAGGAATACTCTTCCCGAAAGGAATGCACCGCCAGAGGTCGACCGGACTGGAGCTGCCGGTGACACTACTCCAGTGTGGCGTCACATCAGTGGAATCGTTGTGCTTCTCTTTCAGCTCTATCTTAGACATTGCAACGCGCACAATGGGTTTGGCGATGAGGCACCAACAAATTTGAGGTAGCCCCACAGAGCAAGCTTCGGCTTCATCGCCATTCAGTGTGCTTCGGCAACAAGGTTTGACTGAGCCCAGCCCTGGCTTTGTTGACTGCGTTGAACGTTGATTATGCAATGGAGTGGAATAGTTCACATACCTTTCCCTGCCTCTTGTGGGGCCACAACTCAGAAGCATAATATGACCCCCAGAGACAGATTGCCAGCAGGATGAACATCCGGCTGAGGCACGGGGGGGACGCAAAAATTGGGGAGAAGGGCTACTTGGATCGGGTTATGCCGAGCTACGTATATGCCCACTTTCAGAGACTGTACATGCATGGATCAAAAAGGGAGATTAATTGGTGCACTGAGAGATGGAAACATTACTGCTTTGTCGGCCCGGACTCGGAGGCAGCTTCGTCGGCCTCAGCAGCGGTCAGGGCCTCTTCCGCCTTAGCGTCCTCAGCAGCTAGAGTAGGAAGGTCCTGAACAAATTGGCGCAAAGCTTCTTCGGGCAGAGGCCTTGGACGAATGCGAGATCCAACAGGTTAGCAAGTCCGATTCAAACCTGGAAGAGATGTGGTAGGCGGGAGGGCACGTACAGCGTCGCACCGGCTTGTTCTGGGTACAGGCCATACCCGTCGGCAGCGCCGTAATTTGGAAAGCCTGGGCAATCTCTGGGTTTTTGTCCACATCGAGCGAGATGACGTCGTGTCCAATCCCTCTTCCTTGGCAAGCTTCTCCAGCAAGGGCGACAGCGCCTTGCAGGGCCCGCACCAGTCGGCGTAAAAGTCGATGAGGGCGATGCTGGTTTCCAACTTGGCTCCCTCACCGCCCTCAACAGGGGTCAACACAGTTGGCCCAGCGTCTCGTAGTTCACATCTCAATCCAGATCGGGGGTGCTCATGCACGTTCTTCGGCTCCACGCGAGGAGGGGATTCAGGCGTAGCAGCCGTTTCGTCCGTCGTCGTCCGCACAAGTCTTGCGCGTGCTTTGCAGCCCGGCCTGGGCTGAACCGTGGAAGGAAGCCGAAAAGGCAGGGCGAGCTGCAGGGATGCAGGCACGCAGGGCGGAGGTACCCAACACACTCCAGCGGAGGCAGCAAGGGGCGAATAGCAGCGAGGGTAGAACGAGAGAACATGATGGTGGCAACAAGAAGCAGTGTCGTTGCTTGCTTACGGCGAAGAAGGCGAGCGAGTTGGGACTAATTAAGCGATGATGTAATCGCGGGGTTCTATTTTGGAGCTAGATTGCACCGTGCACAAGCAAATGGATATGCATGACGCGTGACGCACGCGCATGATGCATGATGACGATAGGATGGCTCGTGCGCTTGGCCATGCTTCTTCAAGCTTCAGTCCCTCCTCAAGCTTGAACTTCAAGCCTCACCTCAAGCCTGAGCCTCAGGCCGAGGCCTCAGCCTATCGAGAAGCTCCGCTGTTTTTTTCCGCTGTGATGATCGATGAGACCTGGAGTCCTGAGGCCTGAGGCCTGAGGCCTGTGCTGTGATATCAGGTCCTCAAGGGTGAGGCAATTGCACTACTGGTGGTGGTCTAAGCCAGCCAGCAACGCCTACAGAGGAAACGCCTACAGAGGAAACATCAAGCAGCCAGTCGCCGCCAGGGGCTTAACTGCGGAACAAGGAAATGAACCAGCTCCCGACCGTCGGTACACATTGGAAACGAGGAATTGCTATCGGATGACATTCTTAGTGCCTTCGCAGTCTTCGCTTGCTTCTGTTGGAGGGTAGTGCTGGGGTTCCCTTGCACGGTCCTCGGTAAATCGGTGACGCTCACTTAACCGGGCGGAAGAGTTCCGCTCGCAGGGCGCGCGCGCCCTGCTCGCTTCATCTCCCTTCTCTCTCTCCTGTCTCCTTCCCTTCAATTCAGATGTGCTTGAACTTGCCTTCACGCCTTGTCTGAAGGCTGCATTGCAGCTGATCCATAGGATCGCGAGTGCTCCCAAGTCGCACTCTATAGCAGGTTCGTCTGTTTCGCTCTGTCAACATCTATCCCAGTGCGGTGGGTTACCAAAAAGGGGCCACCAACAGTCAGCATCCTCGATTGGTAGAGATCCTTTATCTCACCTTCCCTTCTCGTCCCTTCCCGCCTTTCCTGCCAAACTCCTGAACGTTTCCAGCCAATTGATTCAGTAATACAGGCACCTCTCGTCTCCACTTAGCTGCATCATCTTCATCATCCAACCTCATCCTCCAGCTTTCCATCTGCCCAGTCGCGCGAGCCTTCCATCAGCCGCGTCGGTTCCCCGTACCACAACATGTCGCGTGGGTTCCTTTCACAGCCACTGCCATGCCGCAGCCTGGCAGTGTCTGTCCGCTCCACTGCATCTACCTCTCTCAGCCCCGGAGGCTTCACACACGATGCTACCCTCCCGCCGGCGTATACGCACCCTTGCCACGCGCCAGCAGCCCGCCTCGGCTTCACGCCCAAAGGCTTCTCCACCTCGCTCGGAACCACCAAGTAGCCCAAGCCCGAAACTACCGTGAGTCGTCTTTCACCTAAGGGACTGCCCCACCAACCTGAGCGAGCCCCCTGGCAGGGCCCGCTTGCGACAGGGTCGTCGTAATTCACGTTACGTGGAGATCGATCCCGCCACCTCTGGACCATCGATCATCCTTGCTCCATCCTTCCACCAATTCCCTTTGTCCCCCCCTCTCTCTTGTCCTCCCCCCCTCTTCTTGTCCTTCTCCCCCCCCACCTTATTTTTGTCGCAAAGACCCCAATTGCTTTCCACATCTCCTCCTTGCTCCACCGCTCCGCGGCAGCCTTGTGGCCAGGTCGACGGCAGTGGGGGCACAACCGTGGGCGTGGATTGAGGGGCACCTTGAAGCAGTATGGTCGTTGGTGCCGCAATGGGGACACCGGCGGTGAGTACACGGGTAGGGGGCATTTTAAGTGGGTGGAGGGACGCGTCGGTCATATGCCCGATACTTGGCGCAGCCAGCCAGCCCCGTCACGTGCAGGTCGGGGAGCAGTAGGGTTGCCACTTTTTGATGGGTCCTGCCATATGGTAATTAAAGATTAAGATTCTTACTTGAAAACCACCGCCAGCTTGTGGTCATCAACATCATCATCATCTCATGCATCATGCATCATGCATCATGTGCATCATGTGACCCTCTCCAATCACAAAGCGGCCCGAGATTGATAGGCCGAGGCTGATGAGCCTCCTGAGGGGCCTGAGGCTGAAAGCAGTAAAGCACCGCCGCCGGTGTGCTCTCTCAGATCAGAGAAAGGAGAGAGGGAGGGAGATGCAGCGAGCAGTGGGGCGTTGCGCCCTGCGAGCGGAACTCTTCCCCCCGGCTAAGCGAGCGCCACTGATCCATTGAATATTGAGGGCCGTGCCGGGGGACCCTAGCACTACCCTCAACAAGAGGTCCTCTTCTTTGATGACCTTTTCCAGAAGTTCGGAGCGGATGTGCTCGGCGGTAATGTCGTCGGAATACTGTGTCAAGACTACGACAGTAGACGCGAATGGGCTGCACAGGCTCCACCATCCTTCTGGTATGCACTTCAAGCTTCACTCACCGTCACGCGGTATATAACAGAATAACCTTCGAGTCTTGTGTTGTGGTGTACAGGCGAAGCCATAACCGGCAGCCGGCGCCTGGCCCTTCAGGTATATTTCGGCGCTGCGCCTCTGCCAACAATGTTTCAATTCACATCAGTTCATGTGAGCGCAGTGATAGAGATGACATCGGGAGCTAGGGCCACCTCCGCTCCCACCTTCTCTTCCATTTTGACATGATGCCCGTCCTCAGATTCACCGGCGCAAGTGTGCCTGACCGACCGGTCGCCCGTGCAGCTCTCATCGCTGGGTTCAAATTAAATTCAAGTGTATATATCGATTGGGAAAACAGGAGACCAAGCAACGACGTAGACATACTAATGGTTGTGCGTGGCCCGTGGGCGTTATAATCAGACATCCCAAAAAACAGTGGGTGTTGATGCCTATCATTTCGCACGTAGCAAAAATATGTTCGTAAAGGAAGAGGTGGCACGAAGAAATCAGAACGTGTGAAACGTGGACGAGAGAGACGAGCACATAAAGGAGCGTGTGCCAAATAGAGTTTGGGCTAGTCATGAAAGAGACGGAGGCAGAGGCGTAGTGAGGAGGGGATCGGTCGGGGCAAGTGAGCTAAAACTGAAGATCCGTGTCTTGGCAAGGCGTACAGAGCAAAAAAACACGTCGTGGGCGAGAATAGAATCTGGAGAATCGCGGAAAGGGATTTGGGGGAAATGGTATAGGCATCATAGAGAAGAGATACCAGTAGCGGCTCTGAGAGCAGCGTCATGCGATCGTGTACCACAGTGTTTACACCAGTGTGGTCTCAGACCCTGCTCCCAAAGGCAAAAACTTGTCAAAGGAGAAGGAACCGTCCTCGGCCGGTCGGTCGGCCCAGACAGTGGAGATAGCTGATTGGCAATAAGAGATGAGGAGGTCATGTCAGCCTGGGACGGCATAGGTTCCCAGGGAATCGTAAGCAATTTGGGCGAAGAAGGCCCCTCCTGCTGTATGACAGGGGCGAAAGTGGATGCAGAAGTGGACGGATAGAAGTGAGAGGGCATGGAAGAGTCCGCCACGCTCAGCATGTGAACTGAGTCCGGACCCAGCGACGAAGTGAGTGGCATATTAGGGAGAGTCTCGGAAACCTGCTCACCCAGGGAGCATCAAGTTGAACAGTAGCCTCTTTCATAGGCAAACATGTGTCATTGGTGGGAAAGAGAGTATCGAATGAAGCTCGACGCAAGACCGTGGGAGACGCCGGTGCAGAGAGCAGCTCGCCGTCTGGGCAATGCCATCTGACCGTCCCAGCTTCGCGCAGACCATTGCGACGGCCGCCCAGATGGGGATGGTTGCGGAACAAGAAGTCCTCCCGCCTGAGCTGAAGGTTGCTGGAGCGCGCATGGTCGAGGGTACACAGCCGGAGACAGGGGCTGCGGTTTGCCATGAGGCTAATGCAGATGCATCCATTGAGAGCGCGGGGGTGGCCGGGCTAGTCCATGCTGATGAATCAAGGGAATCAAAGGTGAGTTCCGGGATGGAGGATTCCTGAGCCGTCGCAGCAGGTGTGTGAGCCCATTTTGAATCCGTTCCTCCGGCGCAACGCGCCGGGATGGGGTCATCACCATCGATGAGGAGGTAACCCCTTGTCTCAAAGGATGATGCGTAACAGGGAAAGTAACGGAGCAAGGGGACGGGGGGGCTAGGTGGGGAGTATCCATCAATGGTGCACTACCGAACGAACGTTTGAGAAGGTGATAGGCCTGCGGAATGAGGAATTCGTGCCCCACTTTCTTCTTCCAGAGAAAACCCCTGGCGAAAGCCAATGTCCAGTACACCACTTGCTGACACGGTCCGAGAAGCCATTGGGATCCCTGACATCGGCGAGAGTGAGCCAGGCCAAGCGTTAGGCTGCATCATGGGGAGCATGAGGGGAGGGTAGAGGACTGAGCTCCTGAGCAACAGTTGCAGACCACTGTCCCGCTGCAGAATTCGGAACCATGATCGAAAGTGGCTGAGCTTCTGGACGAGATAGATAGAAAGAAGACCTCTGAGTCACGGAGAAGTCTAGACCCGCATCCTTGGCTGAGCGCTTACGTCCCTGAGGCGTGTATTGCGATACCTCAATGGGAGATATCTCCGGTTCTGGGCACAAATAACCCGGACCATCCGCCGTTCCTGTAAGGAAAGGCGACGGTTGACGGTCCGAGATAACGGATGCAGGGAACAGATCCAACGGGGGTTCAACTCCTCGCAGCTCTTCAGGAATGCAAGAGTTCCATGACTTGATCTTGTTGAACCTCCATGTTTGGTCATGATAGCGATACTGGCACACGTAGAGTTGCTCGCGTTCTTTATTCCACACGGCAGAGGTGGGTCGGCCACGAATGTAACGGGTGTAGAATAGAACGTAACAGCGCTCCACAATGTCTTGGACCTTGTGGTCCACATAATCCCCGTCTTGACGACCTCATGGGGCAAGAAACGCCGGGAGGGAGGGTGCACCGTGTCCTCCGGGCGATGATACCAGCAGATGGAAAAGTAATATTGGTTGAAAGTGGTGGGTGCCCCAACTTGGTTTGAGGAAGAAGAGGAATTTGATGAATGCGAACTCGACGACGCCAACTTCTGTATAATCTTGAAAATTTGCCCAACGATAGGCTTGGACAGATCCGATGGATTCAGCACATGGACCCAGTCACCGACACGGTATGTCTGGCCTTTGAACACGGCATGATCAAAGAACACCTTTTCACGGTGGGCAAGCGTGGATGGTACGCCAAGTTGAACTTCATCGAAGGGCACGATCACAACTACTGGAAGTGGACTTTTCCAGTGCCGCCTCCCCTGGACCATTAGAAACCGAAGCAAATGGTGCAGGCTCTAGTGCGGACAGGTGCATGACCGCATCCATGTGGGACTCAATTCCGGCAATGGAGCTGAACGGGGGCCAGTTGACCAATTCCATATAAACATGCTGCATCCGAGCGACTTGGCCATATTCCCGGCGTGCCTATCTTGGAGGCAACAAGACCGTCAGAAAGAATCTTCAATACGTCCATCTCGAATTCCGAAGGATAAACGTATCCGTGGCGCTGGATCTTTTGTTGCACATCGTAAAACGAGACGGGTTCGGTAGGCTATACAAGGGGGGTGTCAGTATTTTTTATGCATGAAGAGGCACACCATGGTGTATTAGTAGGGAGTCGACAAACCTTGTGACCGTTGGGGTGCATCGACGGTGTTGCGAGTTGACCAGCCGAACACAGCGTCATCAGGTGGGCCAAAACAGATGCATACATAGCATGGGCATGGGCCAGGGGATCAACTTGGTCAGGTGGTGGGGGAAGATGAAGCCATCCAAGGGTTGTTGATCAGGCTGGTACACCGGACGTGACATCATGACGGATGGGGTGGGTGGCGGGAAGAGGGGAGGGGCTAACCGTGCCGAGCATTGAGCCAGGTCGGTCGAGGCTGGCATTAGGCTGCTGCAGGGGGGGTGCAGGACAGAGACCAAATTCATCGTTGGCTGGTGCCTAGCTAGGTGAGAAGCAAGGAAAAAGAGAGAACGCCAATGACAATAATGGTGAGAAGAGCGGTGAGAGAGAGGCGGTGGAAATGGGGGGGGGGGGGCGACTGAGGTCAGGTTGCGTTGAAGGAATGAGTGTGGAGTCCAAGCGTTTTTTTTGCTAGTTGGAGGGAGGTGAATAAGAGATGGGAGAGACAAGCTTGAAGTGGGAGCGGGAATGGTGGTGTTGTGTGGTAGAAACAGAACCAAATGCAGCCTTCGCCAGAACCCACCACCAATGCCACACGTATTTTTGGTTTGCCCCCACCGGCAGTATATTAGTTGGAGGGGCACGACGGATGCTCCGGTCTCCCCAACGTATATCCGCCGTATGTACGAACTGTGCCAAAGCTTACTTCGATGCAACCCATCACTATCGGAGGTTTTTTTGTGGGCGGCTGCTGCTGCCGCGACCATGGCGCTTCTGCTGGTGGGCTGCCTCCCGCACTTGTGACGGTCGCTGGCACAATGGTGACGCTGGCGTGACCGGTGATGCATGGTGGAAGGAGGGATGTATTTTCGTGATGGAGTGGGTGGAGGTGACAGGTGCACGCGCTTGTGACATGTGACTGCGAAAGTGACTGTGACCATCTGCCGGGTTGCAGCCGGTGGGGTGGTATTATTAGTGTGTACTACGCTGACGCTGTGACTCAGGAGCTCGGTCCTGGCCCGAGCAGTCGGTACCTAGTAATAATAAGTACTCAGTTACTGTGAGGATGACTCAGTGCACTCAGTACTCTGTACCAGTGGTCTGGATCTAGATCTGATCGACCTGAGCGCCTGAGCCTAATGTTCTGAGATCTCTCCGAGATCTGTGTACTTTCTGGATCTGAGCTCTGAGTTCTGAGTACTCAGTACTACATACGCCTATAGGTGGTACGTAGCCAGATTTATATCCGACCTACTGGCTTTCCCGCACCCGGCCCGCCCGACTCTATAAAGGGTCAATTATACAACACGTCAAGCGCGTATAAGGCCTACACAGCCCAATAACGCGTAACGCCTAATATTAAGTTTATTAGTACTCGGAACTCGTATACTCCACGGTTCAACTCTGCTGAAGGAGGAGAATGGCGGATGTGGTGCTGAGGAGAGGAACAGGAGGTTATGAGAAAGGTAGGGCTTATATAGCCGAGAGTACCGGGGGAGAGCAGAGGGAGCTTCTGGGTGGATAAGGGGGGTGGTGCCTGTCCCGCACAAGGATGGCGTGATTGGGGCATCACCCCAACAAACCTGTTCACACGTTCATCTCGTTAACTTCAAGAATGCTCAACATTTTACCCAACAACCGGGACAATAACAAAAGCGAGAGAGCCCTCTTTTACAGAAACCCCTCAAACATATACCACACCAGCTTCAAATTAATGTACGCTTTGGCAGGCTTTTATCATACTGTCTTCATCACTAGTCACTGGGCATAACATTATACAAAGGCATAATGGTTGCGGCTTCACAGCTTCATTCATGTAGACATTAGCATGTGCAAGAAGAGGGAAGAGCAAGTCTCTATTAAGGTCAAAAGCTTCAAAAGGCATCTTCAGGACTCAGGGCTCCCTTATAACCCTCAGGCTGAGGCCTCAGGACCTCTCAAGCCTTCAAAGCTTCAAGCTTCAAGCTAGTCAAGGGTCATCGAGGTAATCCCACCCCACCCAACAACAGAAGAAACAGCTTTATGAATTGATGACATGGTGTTGTGTCTCTGATGTGTGTGTGTGTGTGGTGTGTGTGGTGTGTGGCAAAGATCTGGTGTGACAGGTGTGACATAATCATGTGACATGTAGATCTGAGATCCGAGAAACTCGAAGTACTAAGTACTCAATAACTTCCAGTCCAGTCGCAAATCCATCAAACAATGCTCTTATTGCACATTCAAAGAATGCATCACAGTGTGTGATTTATATTACGTTGCAGCTTTCACAGATATCTCACAAACAACACTCGATGAGCCAACAGCATGTGCTCTGTACCAGCTGTACCGCGACCGAGAGACTTGAGGTTTTTGAGGATTGGCTAGTTTGAAACTAAAAGTGTTTTCTCTCAGGCTCTCAAGTTTACAAGACTTATAGATGTCCAGTAGGACCTCAGGGTCAGGGCCTACTATAGTTAATGTAACCCCGTGGATGCGACGTTTTGACGGAGGATGACGATGAAGCTTCAACTTGAAGCTTGAAACTTGAAGCTTGAAGACATCGGTTACATCGGTTATGGTTATTGTCAGCGCCATCATGCATGCAGCTGATCACGCATCACGCATCGCGCTGTTCTATCCGACTCTCCCCTATGTTCTGCCCCTAATGGGCTCCTCTCTTGGATAGATCCATCACCTCCTCTCTCTTCTTCTCTCCGTAGGCCTTTGTCCTCGTTTTTAACAGTTATTATTATTATCAGGGTGATATAAGATCTATAGCAGGATGAAAAGGGTTAACGTTTAACTGTGAACGTCGAAGCTCGAAGCTTGAAGCTCTCGTAGTTTATGTTGACCACCAGTGGTCTAGAGCCCATCGGCCTTCAGTGACACGTGGCCCGATCCACACAGTGCACCGGGGCAGTGAGTTCCGACCCTTCCACGGGTTTCCACTGGCCTCCAGGCCAGGAGCCTATCAAGGCCCATAGCTCTAGCTCTCCTTAGCTCTTGAATGCCATCTCCATCGACCATCGCCAGCATCGCTAGCTAGGCCTGTGACAGTTTACATCAAAACGTTCAGCCTTGTTCACGCTTCAAGCTTCAGATCTTAGATCTTATAATAGAGCTTTTTTAGCGTTGGCGTGTGAGAACTTTTGAGACCATCCATAGCAAATATATGTCAAAGAAGTGAAAAATCGGTATCCCTTTGTGCACCTCCGTTGTGATGGAGTGATGCAGGTGAATCCGGTGAATGAAATGACACGAACGATAGCCATTGCAATCATAGTCCGATCTATTAAGCGAGAGAGACTATAAGGTCTAAGCCAGAGAGGTACTACGGGGAGGGGGGCATCACATGTCACAAGATCGTTTAAGTGAGTAAACAAGAGGTATCTGCAGGGAACAAAAGGGAAGAGCGAGAGAAGCATGGGTCGTAATGGACTTGTGGTGCACTCTCGCCCGCTGCACAGCCACAGGTACTGGTCAAAAACGTTTCTTTTGGATTGGTCGCGATGATCGTTTTCAACATGAACTTGTTCTGTGGCTGTAAAAGGCAAGAGATGGTCACCATTCTAGGCACACTGAGGCCTGAGACGATATCCCTTTAGAATTGGATGGAAGTCATACACAGCAACACGCACGTATACCAGTGATTTGGGGGGATATCGATTCGTGTTGACCATCATCGCCCCATTACACATGCATGGTGCACATGAATGTGCATGATGCATGCAGCACACAGTGTAACTTAAATCCTTATACAAAACCTTCATCAAAAGTTAGGCAGGGACATGGGAACTCTCTTGGCCACCAGGCTGGCGCATCTGTTTGCTTCAGCTTACACACTCTCCGATGGAATTAGAAGGTTGAGGGCGTCGGTAGTTGGTTAAGACTTTCGGTAGACCCCACCATCCGTCTTCAAATCGAGTTACGCGAACATGGTTCGCGCGCATATTGCGACGCCAGTCGAGTAGGACATTCTAATAGTGTATCTATCATCATCCTACCCACACACACCTCAATCCTTGCGCTCAGGTCAATAACGCTCCAAGGTCGGATACGAGCCGAGGCCCTTTCATCTGCAGATAGTTTCCACCAAATTTGATCTGGACATGTACATTTAGCTACGGGAGGTGCAGGCATTGATGGATACTGCGATGTCCTCCTTTAGAGCTTGGCCTTCTGGGCCTTGAGCACGGTGTCCAGCTTGGTGGCCAGCATGATGTTCTAGAGAGAATAACGCGTCAGCAACCTTTATCGAAACCAATTGAACGAGAACAAGCATGGGAGTACTTACGCCCTTGACCTTAAGCTTGCCGCTCATGAAGGCCTTCTGGCCGTTGACCTTGCCGTCAGCCATGTCGACAAAGGCTGAGTGGGACGCGTGAGCACAAGCAGGGGTTAGTCGTTGCACGCGCTTCGATAGTGAGAGATATCAGACAATGGGAACATACTCTCGTCCGACGTGTTGATGGTCACGTCAGCCTTGCCCTTGGCCTTGCCTTCGTAGGCCTCGCCCGCCTTCTTGAGGTCAATCGTGTAGACCAGCTCCTTCGAGCCCTCCTTCTTGATGTGGATCTCGAAGATGCCGTTGGTCTTCTTAATGATGTCCTTCTTGTCCTTCTCGCCGGCAGCCTTGAGGCCCTCCTGGATCTGGGTGAAGAGTGCTTGGGACTTGAATTCGGACATGGCGAGGGATGGGCGCAACTGTAGAGATGGGGGAAGGGCAGAGGCGCAATGCCTACCTTGCCGTCTCTTTTAACCCACTCGGATTCAGGCGGCGCCCCGGGTCCGGGCCACGTCGCGCGCCGGTCGCAACAGCCGCCAGAGAAACGGGGGGAAGCTGCGCACCGGTGGGCAGAGAGGCGGCATGTCGGCAGTGTGTCTGTGTTCCACGTCCCACACGCGGGGCACTTGCAAAGTGCTTCGATTCACGACGAGCTGAGTTTTCACGCAGCACGACCACTCACACTGGCCCTGTGGCGCTCACCGGGCACCGGCAGAGGGATGACGATGACGTCAGCACGGCCCCGCTTGCCAGGTCTCCCATCGATCCAGCAAGCGTCCGTTTGCCAGCAGTCCGCGCTGATCGGTGCAAGCCCCTGGGCTTTGCAAGTTGCTCCCGTGGTGGCAGACGTTCAACTTAATTTCAATTTTCTGACGCCTAAGGCCGAACAACAAGACCGTTTCCAGTTTCGTGCGTCGGCTGCTACGCGTTCGCCCCCTCCTGTCGCCTTGTTAACCACGTTCATCCGTATCCCCCCACGCGCTACCTCGGGTATGGGAACGGATGGCGGGCACCAAAGGGTCCTGATCTCCTGGCGATCCCCCTGGTTCCTTAAACTGGGTTGGCCCTAATATGAAGGATGGACGGGTTGGCTTAGGCGAAGCGTTTCGTTGTCCAAAGTTGGGCTGCTTCGTCAGGACCCATTGAAACACGTTGGCGCCCAGCTCGAAGAGTGACCGTTTGTTCTGCATTCATATTCCCCGTTAGCGTCACTCCCTACTGTAAGGCCACTGTCGACGCCCTTCTTTATTATCTCCTGGTCAAGTGTTCATCAACCATCTTCTATATACATCATCGCCAATCTGATCGACCAGGCCACCAATCGTAGTAAGCATGCAATACAACCTCCCATTCTGCTACACGAAGAGAGGGGGGGGGCGGGTTCATGATAGCACCCTCATGGGGCCATTTACGCCTCCGTCGTGGCTGCGATCCGGGCCCCCCACGCACCGCGTGGCCGGAAAGCGGGCTTCTTGGGCGGGGCAGCCGTAGGCTCCGTAGCGGTCTCCTCTTTTGTCTCAACTGGGGCAATGGGAAGCGGCATGTTGCGCAAGTGCTGGGTCGTGTCGGCCATGCGCGTGCCGTTGCGCAAAAACCAGTCCCCGTACCGGCGGCCAGCACGGGTTCTGCCACATGAACCGTGTCCGCGTCGAGGACAAAGTCGAGGTCCGAAGTGTTGATCACAGTACCTCCAGAAGGTTTCCTGATTGCCACTTGAACTGCCGCGTCGCCGCTTTGGCGACCATCATGCGTTCAATCACGTCCTCTTCATCGGCGTCGCAGAAGGCCGCGAGCTTATCGATCCCAAGCGACTTGTAGAGCTTGACAAAGCTCCGAACCGTCCGTGGACAGTTGAGGAATGATGTCAGTCATAAATAGTTTGAGTTGATGCTGCACCGGATCAGATAGCTGGCCATCATCCCACACCTTCATCGCTTCAGGGTCGTCGTACGCCGGACCCGAGGTGGCAATGAACTTTGGCGCGGCATAGAGGAACAATTCTTCAAATGCCGAAGGCTGAGCTTTGTGCATCCGAGCAGAGGCTCGCCGTATTTTTCCTTCAGGGCCGATTGCAGACCTTCGTCCAGGCGAGTAGGGCAGAGGACGGTGCTGATGGCCAGCAGTGCATACATTCGGTCCGCAGTCTTGGTCAGCTGGTCGTGCTGGTACGAGCGCGTGAAGGACTTGAGACGTTGCATGAAGGTAAGAATGCTGGTGAATGAGCGGATGGCGTCGGGATAGCGGCCGAGCATCAAGTAGGCAAAGCCGACATAATAATACGTCGAAACGTGGCACGCCGTCACGCGGGTCATCAGGGCGTTTTTCTTGCCTAGTTCGATGTGGTCAAGCGTCTTGAGCGCAAGCGTATAGTCGCCGAGCAGGACATGCACGCGCAGCAAGCCAATCAAGCTGAAGAAACCAAGCGTCTTGTAAAGCTGCGTGCTGCCATACTCGCCCGCCACTTCATCCGGATCTGTCCCTGCGGCGGTGGCAGCAAGCTGCTGGGCAATGTTGGCCTTTTGAATCAAAGAGTAAAGGACGTTGAGCACTGAGTAGCTACTCCACACCCCACCCTCGCGCAGCAGCTCGAGATCCTCCTCATCTTGGTGTACTTTGTTGCGCCACTGGGTAAAGCTTTGGTACTGGTAGATAAACTCGTCGATAATGTCCCGAGCCACTGAAGAGGAAGGTCAATGGCACAGGGCCGTGCTCATTGTTAAGAACATAGTTGAAGAATCGCAGTAGTTGTCGTATGAACTGAAACGGTCCTCCCCCGTGGGCTGCAGACGTGAATAGACATGCGGTACAGAGTTCCTTGTAGAGGATGAGAACACCTGGTCGTTCTCCACCAGGGGCGATCACCTCCGCATCGGCCACTCTGATTTGGCATAGTGCTTCGCCGTCAGGTTGCCCAGCCGCCCTCGTAAGCTGAGCTGATCTCATGGAGAGAGTTGTTTTTGACCGCGTGTGAAGCCATGATGTACTTCTTGACAGGTGCCGGCACTTGCTGCAGGGCGGCGGCTTGCTGGGCAGCAGCAGCCTTCTGGGCTCAGCGACCATGGCGGCGTGCGCGGCATCGTCAGCAATTCGGCTCCAGCAGCGGCATAGTCGACACCGAGGTCGACCGCCTTCAAGAAGCTCCTCGTCTTCGACGTCCTGGTTATAGTACGGCACCGACATGATGGTGGTGGTGGATGACGCGCTTGGGCAGGAGGATGGATGCGGGCAGGCGCCTCTCTGCGGCGCGCACCTGATTTTTTTCCCGATGGGCGGCCAGCGACACTGGCAGGATGCCAGGCGACGGGCGGGACATGCTTCGGGCGGAATGGGGAAGACAGAGCGGAATGCTGGTGAAGGCGTGGAGCAAATCCAAGTTCAAAACGGGATCCGCCAAGGACGACGAGGCCAGTGTGACATGTGACATGTACCTGTGATGCATGTGATCGTGCTGACGCGCGGCACAGGGGCGCTGTGCGCCACGAGGGCCGCGCGGGAAGCTCCGGAGCGGGACAGGATGGATGGGGAGCCGGGGCGGTGCGGTGCGGCGAGACTGGCGTGCGGCCGAGACTGCGTGGGACCGGACTCAGACGGAGTACTCAAACTGAATCGTCTGCGATGCTCGCCAGCGTCGTGTCCTGGCCTGCCGGCGTGAACGTTGAGCGTGAGCCGGAACTGGCGAACCGGCCATCGGCCTGTGATCCCGAGCCCACGTCCGTCGGCCATGCTTTCCCTCCGGGCCCCACCACCACCTCCATCCCTGTCCATTTCGCCGCCGCCATGTCCGCCCTTGATGTCGACGCTGCTGCGCGTGCTGAGGCCCAGGCCCGCGCCCAGCTCGCTGACGCCAATGCCAACGCGCCCCAGGCCGAGGCCCAGCTGCTCGCTGCCCAGCAGACTGCCGCTGCTGCACGCCGGCATGCCGCCTCTCACACCCCCCAGGCCCAGACTCAAGCTAAGGTTCATGGCTACCAGCAACGCTCTCGCGCCGCTCTCCAGCTGCTGCCAGTTTAATGTGGGCGCCACTTACCGAGTCGTAGAGTCGGTCGGGGAAGGTGCTTACGGTGTAGTCTGCTCCGCGATCCACATACCTTCCCAAACACGGGTCGCCATCAAACGCATTACACACCTACACCCTTTGATCACAGCATGTTTTGTCTTCGCACCCTGCGCGAGATCAAACTACTCCGGCACTTTAACCACGAAAACATCATTTCCATCTTGGACATCGTCCAACCCGAATCGTACGAGGCATTCAACGAGGTGTATCTTATTCAGGTATGTACCCCCATCGCTGCCTTACCTCCTTTCTCCAGTGTACATCAGATATTGACTTCCGCCCTTCTTTTCTTTCTTTTAGGAACTGATGAGACGGACCTGCACCGAGTTATCCGCACTCAACAGCTAAGCGATGACCACTGCCAATACTTTTTGTATCAGACCATTCGTGGGCTCAAGCCCTTCACAGTGCCCAGGTTTTGCATCGTGATCTCAAGCCAAGCAATTTGCTCCTCAATGCCAACTGTGACTTGAAGATATGCGACTTTGGCTTGGCCCGTTCTGCTGCTAAGCCGGACGACACAGGGGGAACGGGATTCATGACGGAGTACGTTGCGACGATGGTACCGGCCACCCGAGATCATGCTCACCTTCAAACAATACACTAAAGCGATTGATGTGTGGAGCGTAGGGTGTATCTTGGCGGAGATGCTATCGGGTAAGCCGCTTTCCCTGGTAGGGATTATCACCACCAGCTTTCGCTCACACTTGAGGTTCTGGGAACACCTTCGATGGACGATTTCCAGGCCATTACCTCGAGTCGAAGCCGGGACTACATTCGGGGCGTTGCCTTCCGCAAGCGATGCAACTTTTCTGCCATGTTCCCCAAGGCTAATCCCTTGCAGTGGACCTAATGGAACGGTGCCTTACCTTTAGCCCACGCAAGCGTATCACTGTTGAAGAGGCCTTGCGCCACCCGTATCTCGAGCCTTACCACGACCCTGAAGACGAGCCGGATGCGGAGCTGCTGGATCCATCCTTTTTTGACTTCGACTATTCGAAGGAGCAACCCTCCCGCTCCCAACTTAAGCGAGCAATCTACGATGAGATTACGCGATAAAACGAATGGGGCGTTTTCCCTACTATGTTCACCCACAAGATCCATTACTATTGCCAGTATTTTCGTCCAGGGCGTGCTCCGACACTCCTTGATCAATTGCCGTACTCTCTTCTTATTTCAGCACGTCACCCTTCCCCGCTTTTCATTCTTGATGGTCGTGGGATACGCCCCAGGTAGGACGAAGGTGTAATTCTTTCCCTTTAACGTCTGCGAATAATGATCCCATTGCCCCACAATGTCCCACGGGTTTAGACACGACTCTTGTCATCTATCAACGTATCATATATCAACCGTCACTAGCTTTCTCTCTTATCTTCGGGAATATGTACTTGGGGAAACGCCACCAGCAGCATAAGCAAACCTTTGAGAACCATATAGAGCGCCAGCTAGAACCGCATTGAACCCATTCGCCAGGGTACTCCGTGGCAAGTAAGGAGAGGTGACAATCATAGGGTCATAGATGGGCTGAGGTTGTCCATCTTTTCAGTAAGTCTTTTGCGAATCCAAGTATCTCATATTTGGCAACCAAGAGAACGATCCTGATGACAGAAAGGGTTATAGAATGCCAAGAGAAGGGATGTAGTAGAAACAATGGAGAAGAGTAGGACGACCGTTTGCACCATCGTGGCCCTCCATTATATATATAGGAGCGCATGCTGGAAGCCGACAGAACCCAGGTGAGCATGTCAACCTGTGGTCTATCGACTGGGTTGTCAACAAGGCGACATACGGAATGGGATGCGCCTCATCGGGGATGCTCGACAAGATTGGATTGAATGACGCGATGACGAGAAACACGGGAGAGGGCGCACAGCAAGTGCTTTTGCACACACCACCGCGGAGGAAGCAAAGGATATCATGGGCAAGGAGGCGGAGAGGCAATGCTTCGCCGTAGAAACCAGAGAGCATCAAACAGTTGATGATGGTGTATTGCATTGCATATTACGCAATGAGCTACAGAGCTAGAGATATTCCTGTCCTCCAGGAAAAAGGAATATCGGAAAGAATGGACCGGAAGGCTCCGGGCTTATTGGGCTATTACCGGGGCCATCACCACCAGTGTGGTGCCACATTAGCAGGATGAGAGTTAGATTGCGCGCAGCGAGGAAAAATCCTAGGGAAGATGATGATGCGGCGGGAGAGGGGGTCGCAATGGTCTCGCGTGGAACTGGACTGGAATGGGCGATGCTATACCCTCTGGATTGCTGTGTGTGGACAATTAATGTGGTACTGATCCCTTAGGGCCCGCTGCGGTGTAATGTTTTTGCCCACACCGGGTATGGCTGGAAGTGGGGATAATGTTTGTGACCGACGTCCATATGTTCTAAACGGCCCAACGGCGAGAGTTGTCGAGATAAGAATCGCTCACCTCTTTGCTCTCTTGCACCTATATAATTTTTTTTTTCATCACACGTGTGGTAAAGCAGGGAAACTCTGGTACACAGCCGGTACTAAACGGACTAATAATTGATGGTAACCGCGGCCGTATCATATCTTGGGGTCTATAACATGCGCTGATGTGCGGTAGGGACATGTGATCCTGATGTGAAGCTGCCAAGAGATCAGTGCGATCAGGACTCAGTTTGATAGCCACAACCCTCGCGTTGACCGCGTGAGAGCAGTCACTAGTCACTATAATATAATAGTCACTATAGTTAAGCTATACTGGATGTCACATACGTGTCAAGCTTCAAGAGCTTCCGTCGAGCTTCAGGCTTCAAGCAGTGCCAGTGAGTGACCAGTGTGGCTCTGACACATGTGTGACTCCCCACAATAACAATTTGAATGCCACAATGCGAGACTGGGGGTTGTTCCGAGTGTGGCGTCTTTTGCATAGTCCTCGTGCATATCAACTTCGGTTACACTACGAAAGCGTATGGTCAGGGGTTGGGGGTATATATTTGTCCGTCGCGCATCTCGCGGGCTTCAACCTCGCTGCTCGCACTCGCGTAAGTAGCTCGCACGTGGTTCATTTCAAATTTCACCCAAATTCAACGTTCTGTTTCAGCGTTCAACGGCTGGCGCTGAGCGCTCAGGCTGAGCGCTGACATGGACTGATAGCCCCCGCTCTGTGGCGTCAGCGGCCTCACAGCGCTGCTCAGTGTGCACAATCTTATTGAACCTCGCCCGCCACCGGCCACCGAGGGCCACCCTCTCGTCACGCGTCTCACACGCGTCCAGTCTTTCAGAGTAAGCCCCTCGCTGTTTTGCGAGATCCACCTCGGCTTTCGCAGCGAGGAACCACGTCTCCTTTTAACGTGTATCAGGGAAGGAAAGAGAGGCGCGGGGTATACTAGCCTGGTATAGCGGGCACCGAGCGCGTGGTCAATAACCCTAAGAGCTCACAGCTTCAGTCTGATGCGTGACGAGACCTGGGCTAGCACTCGAAGAGGTCTATGCAACGGACTCAGTACTCACAACTCACATGTGAGCCAATATGCCTACGACGACTGTCTTCAGCGGCGCTCTCACCTCCATATCTCACGCGTCACGCGTCACATTTTATCTAGTTAAGCGTGGTTAAACGTGTTAAACATTAAACGTTAACCACTTGGCAATTTCCTCCTCGGGCAAGTATGCGCTTCTATTCCGTCTCAAGTTCACGGTTCACGCTTCAAGCTGCCTGCTGCTGCCCGCCTTCGTCTTTCCGTCAGTCTTTCGCTCTTCCCCAGGGCGGGGGACAACACCAAGCGCCACACATCACGCGTGAAGTCACAGGCGGCCTCAGGCTATCCAAGCTATCAAGCTTCAGCTTCAATCAAGCTTCAGCTTCAAGCTTGACATTGACAGGCTCTCAGGCCGGCCTCAGGACTCAGCCTGAGTCCTGGCTGAGTCCTGAGTCAAGCTTCAAGCTTCAAGCTTCAAGCTTCAAGCTTCAAGGCTCTCGCACTCTCGTAACGCGTAACGCGTAACTGCGTGACATCGTGACCATGTGACCATGTGACTGGCAAAGGCGTCCCGAGGATTATCTATTGGATCGATTATTAAATCATCGATAGTTATCCATTATCGATGACGCTTGCGCCACAAAAGCCACTTTTAAATCAATTTAAACCATGTGAGTGCCGATAGTACGTAGGACCAAGTCTACAATTTAACGTTTTATCGATTATCGATTATCCCGGAGGCCCGAAGCTTGAAGCTTGAAGGTCTCTTAGATCTTAGAGATAGATCAGTCTGATCTCAGACCTAAGACCAAGTGAAGTACGTTAAACGTTAAACGTTAGTGAGGCCGAGATCCGAGGGTCCGTGGCATATGGCATGCGAGCATGTGAGGCCTCTAAGGCTCCAGCTTGAGGACTGTGAATTACGGACATGCAACACTTGTAGTCCTCTTGAGGCTTGGCTTCACGCTTCTATTATACAGGTGACATGCATTGGCACTGCTCTCCCCGTTCGACCTCTGCGAACGGCTTCGCTCGTCGCAACGTCTGCGATTTGACTAGTATACGACGGCAACAGGCCGATACATACAGATGCCGCCGCTCCTGAGATCTGTAAGCACGCTGTCAGTCCGTACCGGCTGCGCCCACAGATGGAAAGCGTTCCGGCCCACACAGTGCCCGTCGTCACTCATTTTGATACGCGAGCAGCCCTCCATATACATCGGCTTAAAGACCCCAGCATTCGCCCGCCAGTCGCCCCCCCAGCAGCTCGCCCTCGCCCCCTCGCCCTCTCCCCCCCTCCGACCCATATTTCTCCACCCGTTCTACCACCCGTACTCCACCATCCCCTGTTTTCCATTCCTTCTTCCTTCTATCTTTGTATCATCCCCCCCCGCACCCTCCCTTAAGTTGTCCTAGCGCTCTAAAATACTCCGGAGCGTTTAACCCACCCAACATCTCATCGCCGCTCCACAGGTGTGTCGCCTGCTTCCTACCCCTACCGTCCCAACCCCCAAGGGCCCTCTTAGGTGCTGTACTGACGTTCATCTGTTTTCTGATCACCTTCTTCCAGATGAAGGTTGTTACCACTGCTTTGCTGTTGGTCGGAGCCACGATGGCCACTTGTCTGGTGTCCGCTCTCAGTGCGCTTGCGGCTACCAAGACCCTTCCACGCTTGCCCTCTTTACCGACACAGTCATACCTACTTTAATGAGACTGGTGCCGCGGACCAGGTCGTCTTTGTTCCGGAAAAGTCTGCGGACCGATTCGGGCGGGATAGTGCAGGATATGCTGGCGCAGATCAGCAAGCTTGGATCAACAGTCAACGCACAAATGAATGGGAGGACGACTTCTCCGCCACCTGGCGCAGCGCTGTCTCGTACAACAACCTTTCTCACGAACAACAGTATGGGTATGATGGTTGCCCCAGCCGACACCAAAAACCGCGTTGTTTATGGGAGCCAGTTCCAGACGCGTCGCCGGGACATTCTGTACGGTTCATTCCGCACTATGGTTTTGCCTCCAGCCGATGTCAATGCTGGCACTGAATTCGACATTGAACTCGCGTACAATGAGTCGTCTGTTGTTCAGACATCCTTTTTCAGTAACGACAATGCGACGGATGCCGTTGTCGCCATGGGCTACTCTTCCAGCTCGAACTCGCTCAAACCTGTGTTTGTCAACCAATCGAACATTAGCCCTGGTATGGAAAACAATGTTTGGCACGAATATCGAATGGACTGGCTCCCGAACGTGCTGAGTTGGAGCAACGACGGAAGCAATGCAAGTCTAACGTCGGTGGTTGAAGCCAAGAAAAAGGGGACCCAGATCCCTGTTCTTCCGGCACCATTTAGCTTCAAGCACCTGGTCCAACGGTTCTCCCACCGGTTCTCGGGGTCCACCGAGGCACAGCTCCCCTCTTGCACAAGTCCGATACGCTCGTCTCTTTTTCAACTCGTCGCTCGCATCCCGCACCTCCCAATTTGAGACTCAATGCTCCGCCGCTGGAGGGTTACAAGTATGCTCAACAGAGGACTGGACGCTCCGCGGTTCCACTGAGGTGGACATGGTGATGACCCAAAATCAGGTTTTACCCCACAAACACTACCACCCTCGTCCATACGCTTGGATTGGTTTTACCATCTCAATCGGTATCTTTACTGTCCTATTCGTTCACGCCTACATTCGCCGTGTGATTTCAGCCCGTATCAAACGTCGCATTTTCTATGACGACTACAACGACAAACAGGAAAATCAAGGCCGAAGAGGCTTCTCAGACTGGTACTCCCTCGGACGTGTCTCACCCAACTCCGTCCAAACGTCTCCGCGATAGCGACTACACCGATGTGGAGCTGGCCGAAATGGCGGATCAAAAAGTGTTTGACGAGGCAATGGCTACTTGGGACAACCCCGAACTCTTGGCGGACCATTTTGACGACGTTGAAGATGACTCGTCCGACATTGACGAAAAAGAGGAGGGCATAATTGAAGACCCATTTTACCAGCACCAGGCCGAAACTAGTTCCCAGGTCAGCCTGCCTCAAAGTCTCAAGTCCGGATATCGCCTTCCTTCGGTCCACTACATTCCCGGTACTCCTCCATAGCCGCGCTATGTCCCCCTCTGGAAGCACCGCCGACCTCGCTGCACGGATCCGCAGTGGCATTTCCACTCCGACGGGACGTGGTACGCCTACAGGACGATGACACCCAATTTGGGTCGCTCTAACCCCAGTTGCCGTTAGTTCGGGTGACATGGGTACCACCGATTCGTTCCGGCAGCAACGTTTGGATCAGATTCCATCGGGCGACCACGGCTCCTCGGTTTACGAGCCATCGGTTGTATCTGGAGAGGACGGGTTAGGAGCGCCGCGATGCCGGATATGGTCACCTTACACCACACCCACATCCGCAACTCCTGTTGGAAGATGGTTCGGCGACGCCTGTACACTGGGTGACACCGATCGCCGAGTGGAAGCCGGCTGCCCCAACCAGCCAGAGCGATGAGCAGGGAAAGCTGGCCAAACCCGCAACTGCCGAGGCTGACAAGGCGGAAAAGGGAGAAGGAGTTGCGGAAACATTCTGGGAACGTATCAAGTACAAGGTGTTTGTTCACAAGGGAGAGGGACGAGCGACAGCTTCGGGCGCGGCACGAGTCGAGTATCTGGATGGTCTTCGTGGATTTGCTTGCTTGCTTGTATCGCTGCACCACTGGATGCTCATTTACGAATACGCCTTCACGACTGAAATGAGGCTTCGCATTATGGGTTTGACAAGTGGATCTACCGAATCTTGGGTCCAATCATATGTAATGGTGGGCTCAATGTCGGCATCTTTTTGTCCTGGCTGCCCGCGTAATTGCCAACAGGTACTTGGTACGTGGAAATCTGCAAGATTTGGCACAGCAGATCTTCACTCGAGTTCCTCGCCTGGGTACCACCATCACGGCCGCTTTGTTCATTAACTATTTTCTGATCGAATCTGTACGTTCATGTCGTGGTCTGAATTGGTCTCATTGCAGCTATGATCCTAACCTATCCTCTTTTCATTTAGGGTGCCTTTTACTGGGTCTCTCGTCTTCCCTCGCGGACGTACAGCATCTGGTCGTACTTCCAAGACTATGGCTCGGCTGGCGAATTCATCAACGATTACCTCGCCCTTTGGTTTATGCAACCCCCCTCAATCACGCCCCTCACGCGCCATTACGCTACCGGCATTCTTTGGACCGTTCCCGTCATTATCCAGTCGTCTTGGACGGTCTATCTATGCGCCCTCATCTCTAGGGAGATCAAGAATCCGTGGAAGCGGTATGGGTTTTACATGGCGTGCCTCACATTGGAATGGTGGTCTAACCGGTACGACTATTTCTTCATTGGTGGACTGATGATCGCGGACCTGGACAACCGTCTCAATTATCGCCAGCTTTCAAGCAAGGGAATCAAGGTGCTGGGAAAGTACACCATGAGTCTAGAACCCTTCGCTTGGGTCCTCTTCTCCTCGGTGCCGTCATTACGTGGCTCACCCAGAATGGAACCTTTGACGCACCCCGGGGTGAGTTTGGTATCAAGGCTAACTTCCAGACTGGCGCTCCCAACAAGTGGACGCAGACCCCATTGATGTACTACCTACCCGCCATACAAGATTGTATTTGGGTCTTCTCTTTCTTCCTCCTTTGCGACTTGAGCAACTTTGTCCGGACTCTCTTCACTCTCCGAATCTGGTCCATCTTCGGTCGGAATGCCTTTTCGCTCTACCTTCTGCATGGTACCGTCTTTTGGACTGTGGGGGCAGCATCGACGTTGAAGATGCTGGCTGCAGGGATCCCGTACTGGGCTGCGATGATCCTTAACTTCTTCCTCTGCTACACCCTGCTCTTTATCGTGTGTGAGATTTTTACTCGCACCTTTGACCGCTGGGGTATCATGATCGCTCGCGCGTTATGGCGTGCTGTTTCGGGGGGTCTAGGACGCCGCCTCCGTTAGTTTCGTATCATTCTACTGTTGGCCTACCATCGCCATCATGTTACCGTTCTTTGCTTGCTTTTCTCTTGGTGTTACTTTCCCTTCAGTATATTCTTAATGCCTTATCCATTTCTCATTCCCCTTTTGCCTACATTCCGTTGGTATTTATAGTATGTATAGTCTATTGAAGCTTCCCATTCTCTCTCTTTTTGATGTGCAGGTTCTTAATTGTGCGTGGTGTAGATGGATGTTATTATTAGCAAAAACACCCCAGTCTCTGTCCTCTCCTCTCCTTCCTTCTTTCTATCCTAGATTCTTTCTACTCCATTGGGTATATATCCGCTCTTTAACTCCCCGGTTTCTATATCCATGTGTAAATCCCATCGTTTCTCTCATTTTCGGGCCGAAGCTCCCTGACAGTGGCCTATATAGTGTCATTGGGGTTATATAGGGCTGCCCCCACGTGGAGTTTACGGTTGGACAGGAGGTTTTGGAAAACAAAAAACGAGACCGACGCTCGCGTTCTTGGCTCTCTTCCTTCGCCATTTCGTCTTATGACCCCAGACTCCTTCAGTCTCTTCCCTGCGCCCTTTTGTCAGCGGCTAAGCTTGTGTGGCTTTCCTCCTCAAAGGATTGTCCGTTCCCTCATTTCCTCCTTATAGTTACCTCGTCTGGTCGGGCTTTAGGTCCCTTTTAACACGATTAACCCTACAAACAATCTCAAAATCGATCCAATGAAAAGGAGAAGAGAGATTGCCCAGGTAAATTATACTATTATTGGAGTATACACGCGATTTGGTGACCTCGTCTCCTGCTGTGGTCCCACTCTTCTGTGTCTTGATCTTGAGACGAGTCCTGGGCCTCATGGCCCCTCGAGGCAAATTGAATCCCAGTGAATGTAGGGGCTGTGGTCTAAGCCAACCAACGACACCTACACAGCGATATAAAAAACCAGTCACCACCGGATATGAGACGAGGAAAATACAGAAGTGAGACAAAACCAGCGAGCTTCTAGTGGCGGTGACTGGTGACCGGCGAAAAGGGCCGAAGATGCGGAGTGTGAGATCTGAGAGGGCAGGTTCCACGTTCCCCGTCCTCTCCCCAGTTGATCGATGATCTGTTGTGAATGTGACATATTGCTCTCGTTTGGACTGATTCGTTCCACCCGCATCAGGTTTTGCACCTCCCCTTGTTTGCTTTTCTCCCGTCTCCTTCGCCCCACAAACTGCTTACATCAGAGGACTTGTGTCTATAACCACCCTCTCTTGCGGTACGTTTTTTTTATCTCTAATGGGGACCGTGGTAGTGCTCCCACTGGTCGAACTCTAGCTAAGGGACCTTTTGGTCATAATAAGCTAACAAAACAAGAAGAAAAGCTGCTCTTCCCCTCTCACAGCTGTCAAACTCTCTCTTCTCACATCTGTAGTGTCAAATTTCAAAGACCAACAGTTATTGTGTGCCACATTTTCGATTGCAACCACTTTGTGCCGGTATATATATCTGACGGCTGTGCGCCAGCGTTAAGAGAAAAGTCGCCGTCGGTATTCCTCAGCACAAAAGAGGCTGCAAACGGTCATATTCATAGGTCACCGGTCATCGATCATCCTTAGTTCTCTAATATATGAGCGGCAATGCGCGGCCGGCGTCCAAAAGAAGGGAATGCATTTGCAATGTTTTTAAATGAGCGTCACGCGTCACGCGTCATGCATGGATCATGCAGATCATGATGTGCCTCTCGTGTACACCATGTGTACATCATATTGTGCATCATGCATCATGCGCACGGTTAGACGTTAATACGTGATGCGAAGCTCGTGAAGAGAGAAGTAGTTTGAAGGTGAGTTAAAGCTTGAAGTATGATGTGCGGATTACATGTTCAATCATTTTTTGCATGCCGTAAAACACGGATTGCTATATGTATGACCTTGGGCTCCTGGATGTGAGAGAAGGTCTCGGAAAGGAGTTTTATGGGCTGGATTGCTCGCAATGTTGTTGCGCAACGAGCGGGCGAAGCGAAGACGATGCTCGAGCTCAGCCTGAGCGCAGCTGATCCTCTCAGGCCTGAGGGAATCGTCCCGGGCCGGATGGAGGAGGGCAGATGAGGAGTAAGAGGATACTCGATGCGCGGAGCAGTTTGGGGGGCTGAGCGTAACGGCGTTTATTATATGGTTCCTAGTTTGCTGTGGGCGGTGACTGGCGCAGTGGCCCAGTACCCACATCAGGAGGCAATTACATATATATACACTAAGTACCGACCCTCGCGCTATATTATAACAGCCCCCTCCCCGCAAGTACGTCAGCGCCGCACATTCCACTCAGCCGCCACTCGAAACCTTTTTTGTCATTCCCTGTGTCCCCTGCAATCGCACTATTATCATCCCCACCTCCATCGACCCCCCCCCCCCCCCATTGGGCGCTGCTGCAAAACCATCTGACGGTCAGCTCATCATCGTTCTCTTCCTTCGACATCACAGCCGCCGCCCCCGCTCTCGCCGTGGGCTGTGTGGCGTACTTCTGTCCCTCCCCATCACCTAACCCGGTATCGCGGTGTGCCCATCTCATTAACGTTAACGCAAACCCCGTTTCCAACCGCTTCGTACATTGTACCCCTGCTCCCCTCCTGGTTGGTGCATTACATTTGAGCATGCCTGAAATGCGCAGCTGCTTTCCCCGCTCCCGCACCCCTTCCACTGGTTCACGCCCTCATTCTGCTTGTATTATCTTCTCGGACGACGAGACGCCCCCCGGTGCGTGTTGGATTCTGGGGATAACTATTCACCGGGTCCCCCAGGCCTAACCACAGATCGCCCTTCAGCTCCTATCGACATTCCCACTAGAAAGGGTCAAGCTCTTCATCGTTTCTTTCATCCGCGCTCGCACCACCGTCAGGATGAGGACAAGTGCAATCGCATGGTGAATCACAAGATGTGCCGGTGCCTCGTTCGCACGTTTCTCATATCGTGGGCGACAAGATTTCCAAGGTCTGGATCCATCGTCAGCGAACAATTCTCAGAATAGCAGAAATAATACGATATCCAAGACTCTGAAACCGTCTCTTGGGTTCAGGAAGACGTGGACTGTTACCAACCTAGCTCAAGTGAGCTTTTCCGTTCCGGCGAGGCCGTCGGCCAAAGAGAGCAAGCCATGCGCGACCTCGCCTCTGGCAACCGAGTTCGGGTCCAAAACCCTTCAACCAGTCCCCCAAGTTCCAAGGCAGATTCTAGCCAACCCCCGGCTCGACTGGTGGATCGCATCCGTCATTCCATTCACGCACGCACCAGTTCTACTGATTCTACCAATCCGACTCCACTTCCTGGGAGCGGTGAGGAGCGGATGAGCCGGAGGGTTTCCAGTTTCCTCCGCAAAGTTTCAGACCACTCTAGTGAGAACAGTCCATATCTAGTAAGTCCGTCACCTTCGTGTGGCACACCAGTAGCTCAAAGCACACCCCGGTCTCTCTGGATGTGGGAAGGGAAAGCGAGGATCCTTCTGTCCCATGTCCAATCCCTCTCGCCGGAGCAGTATCACCACTTTCTCTCGGTCCGCCAGTGACATTTCCCCAGGACGAGCCGGCAGCGCAGTGAGTAATGCCACTACTGGATCGAATGCAGTAGCAGGTCCAAGCAGTAGTACTGGTCTCCCCACATCGGACAGGGAACCAACCGTGTCCGAATTGATCCGTGCCAGCGAGCCATCAAGGCTACCGGGCTCTGCCGATGGTTTGCCCATGGGAATCCAGGGAAACAGGTCTAGCAGGGCCATTAATCGTCAAGTCCACCGTTCCACTTCCAGCACTGAGGTGACTCAGATGGGATTGGCCCCCAGTTTGCTACCTCTTCGACCAGCTGCTACCCCCTTTTCTACTGGTACGACCTATGAGCGTCGCGAGACACTCAAAACAGAAATGGTCTTGACAAGTCTCAAAGAAGAACCCGATTCACCCCACAGTTCTATCAACTATCAAGCTGCCACAGGATCCTGCTTTGGGAAACACCCTCCTCAGGCCCATTCAATGGAGGAGCCAACTTCTAGTCCATCTGCCCAGGAAGCAATTCCGGTGGAGCCATCGATGACTGGATCGCCATCGATGGCAACCTCTGTCGCGCATCTCCGTTGTTTTCCCTCAGATACATCGTCGGTTCCGTTCCCTCACCCATCGTATTTGTTGCCCATGACATCGGACCAGAAAGGAGTACGGAACGGGAAGAATAATGGAGCAAGGGGAGTTTAAACGAGGTTTCACATCCTCTCAAAAGGACTGGAACTTCCACTTCTCACCTATCTGGCACTGCGTTCTCCTCGTCTCCCCCTCTCAATCCGGGAAGGCAGGGCAATCTGCGCTTTAAGCGTCTCTCGTCCCCTAAGAAGAAGGAAGGGTCAATGTCCAAGGGCAGTATCTGACAGTACTAGTACAACGGGAGATGTGGAATCCGGACATCTGGGTGCTTCTGCTACCCATTTCTTCCCCGGACTCTGGACGAACTTGCCCCTCATCAGCTCCGGCGCAATTCTGATACTACGGCCAGCATTCCTTCTCCTCGCCCGCATCATGTCTCATCGGGCACAACCAAGTCTTCGGCTGTTTCCGACTTGGATTCCAGCTCGTTGGGATCATTCGTCCATAACCCCCTAAATCTCGACCCTCAGCAGGCGAACGGTTCTTCGTTGTCACTGGTACGTCCCCCTCCTCTTTTCTTTCTTGAAGAAACTGAGATGGACTGATCGTGAAATTTGTTTGTGAACCGCGTGGTTGATTGACCTTGCCGAGACCCTGGGCCGGAAACCCATTGGGCGGGGGCAATACGGTGTGGTCTACGTCGCACTTGAGATGCGTACAGGCCAGACACTGGCGGTCAAGGTAATCCCCTTTAAGGGAAAGGACCAGGAGGAGGCTCGCTCGCTTTCTCAAGAAGTTGACATGCTCAAGCGTTTGAGTCACCCGAGCGTAGTGCGGTACTATGGCGCAGTCAAGATAGAGCACCATCTGTGCATTGTGACAGAGTATGTTGAAAATGGTTCGCTTCTGAAGATGCTACGGTCCTTCGGACATTTCCAAGAGCCGCTCGTGGCCACGTACACACTGAAGATTCTTGATGGTCTACGCTACCTTCATGAAGCGGGTGTGATCCATTGCGACCTGAAAGCAGCCAACATTTTGACCACCAAGTCGGGAAATATTAAGCTAACCGACTTTGGCGTCTCTCGTTGGTCGGTGAATTTGCCTTCCCATGCTCATGAAGTGATGGCACCACGTACTGGATGGCACCCGAAATTGTTTCGCTACAAGGGGCTTCAAAAGCGAGTGACATTTGGTCTCTGGGGTGTCTGGTGATCGAAATGTTGACAGGGCATCCTCCCTACGCAAAACTCAACTCTATGCAGGCTCTGTATAAGATCGTAACCGATTCTCATCCTCCCCTGCCCTCAGATATATCCGAGGACCTAACCAAGTTTCTCATGTCTTGTTTTTCCAAGTTACCTACAGACCGTCCCATTGCCAGCGATCTATGTACGCACCCTTGGTTGACCAAGTATGGACCAGTGACCCAAGGGTGGCCCAAAACTCATTACCGGCCCTGCATCGCATCTCATCCGAAGCTCGCCGTTTGTCTCAAGTGACATTTGGACCCCCTACTTCACCTGTGGCCACTACACCCCTCACCCGGCACCCATCCATGTCAGAGCCTGGCAGGGGCCAAGCTTCTCTTACCTCCCTGACAATCTTCAGCTTAAAGCGAGCGACACTCGTCTTCGTAACCCTCCCAGGTATCAACTACGGAACCTGCTGTGCAACAGCACAACTTCATCCGTGCCGTCTTTAGCCAATCCTTGGAGTGCAGCGTGTGCTTTGAGGCGATTATGCCCATGTCGGACTCGCTTCTATGCGTTCCAAGTGTGGGCTAGGTGCCACCGGCGTTGCCTTGCTCGGGCGCCCTGCCTTGCATCCCCTCGTGTCTTTGCAACGGCTAAGTACTTCGGCGCCTCCACTCGATGCCTCCATCCCGAATCATGGGTCGAGTCGGGTAGTGACTTTACTCCTTCTGCACGAAGAAATCATCGGCTTCGCGGTCGCAGCTCTTCAACTCAGCGTCTTCACTCAACACCGGCCCGATATCATTCACCAAATCAACATAGCTCTCGGGTACGCCTTGACTCCACCCGTCGCCATTCTGACGGACCTGCCCCCCACCATTATTTTGCCTTCGTCCTTGTTAGAATCCAGCAACGGAGGCCCAGTCTGTGCAAGCCGGCTAGTACACGTACCACTCTCGCAGTGAAGCGCTCGAGGACTTGGCATCCTTCAACACACCAACACTCATTCATCACTCTCAGGGACACCGTCCTGCTGCCTTTCTAGGCCGGTGGGAACCGGGAAACGGCATGGAATACATATCTCTCGCCCTCGAGCGTCGCGTCGGCTTAGTGCGCAGCACACCACGCAATCACCTCCACTTTTCTCGCCGTGCCCACAACGATCTTGATGCTCTGCATCTTTCCACCTCCCCTGCGCACACCCTGCAGATCCATTCCAAGCACCTGCATCGCTATGTAACCCCGCAACCCCCCCTTCGAGTCCACCTCTGTCTCTCAACTTCCATCCAATACTCTGCATGCCTCTTGCGTTTGATCTTGTGCTCCTCTGCTGGACTCTTTGTGGATGTCATCCCTCTCTGCCACCCCCCTTAAGCTTATGTAACCAGCGTGCTCTCTCTCTCTCTCTCCGTGGTTTGTCTGTTTTGCTTACGCACACCAATTCTTCCTTTTTTTCTTCTTGTTTGTTCTTACCACCCATATCTCGCCCACACAACCGTTTTAACATCTATCTCTCCTCCATTTTAGCTGTTGATATATACCTTCCCCCCCGATTGTGCGTCACACCCTTTAGCATACCCTCTTTTACTTGGTATGGCGGCGTTTTGCTTTCAGGCTCAGTGCACCGGTGAGGGTGAGGCGGTGAGGCCTGAGGTTGAGCTCTGAGTTCAGCGAGTGAGAGTACTAAGTCTGAGTTACTCGACGGCATACTCAAGGTACTCAGGGTGATGGTATCCGGGATGCTTGACGCTGGTTGGCCCGCTTATTCTGGTGATGAGATCTTGAGATACTGGTTCACAACGTTCATCACTTTTGCATCGTTTTTTCGGATGTGTGCATCACATGCATCACACGCATGGAGCATGGGTGTACCGGCCCTTCTCATACTCATCAGGTCCCACAGATCACAGAATGCCGATGATCTCGATGATGGATGAGATCTGAGATCGATGAGATGATCATGATCGGTAATCGGTGAACGATGGCCACACAGCACACACAGTATGCGTTAAACCTCCTGTCTATCCTATGTATAACGTGTTGGCCTTAGGTGACCGGATGTGTCAGCAGGTGTGGGGTGCAGGAAACGCGATGCACGGCAAATGGGTAAAGCCCGTGGTAACCGGTACCGGTAATATTAGGCCGCCTGCGTACACCTCGTGCGCGTCCAATACCTGTAGCCATCGCAGGCAACCACTGCATGCCAAGAGATCAGTCTCTGCCTGCCGGCGGCCGATCGGATTAACAGAGGCCAACGATCACCGAGATCATCGATCATCGATCACCACTCCCAAACCCTGCCATCGCCCCCCCAGCAAGCCCCCCAACCGGCCCAGCCCCCAGGCTCCCCAGGCCCCATCGGCCCACGCCCAACACGTCCACGCATCCGCGTCAACATCGTCAAACCCCCAAGGCCACAACCGATACGTCACGCGGTCAGCCTGGTGCTCAGCTCAGCTATCGGAGGTGCATATTGCATTCCCATAATGTCACGCGCGTGTCTCAGATCACACGCAAACTGGCCGGACCACTTCTTACACAGTATACCGGCTGGTCGGTGGCGAACAATGAAGCTTCACTTGAAGCTTGAAGCTGCAAGTGACAAGTGACCATATCGAGTGACTAGCCCTGGGCCCTCCTAGCCACAGTTCTTCCCTATATCGTCGTAGGCCACCAGATCGGAGCGATGCCTCAATCTCCAAGAGAAGGGGATCGGGACCCTTTTTCGGGGCCCCGGGTGCTGCACGCTGGGGAGTGAAGCTAGTGAAGCTTGAAGAGTAGCGCCGAGAGACCCCATCGGGTGTTCCCATGCATGCATCATGCATCACATGTCACAGGCACATGCACCGGCAGGCATCACACCCCGGCCCCGTCGGGAACTGAATCGGGCGCGCGGTGCTCTGCTGTGCTGCATGCTGGCTGCCCTGTGCTGCCCCAGACTGTCCCAGACTGTCCCAGACTGCCCCCTCCCCGCCCGATGCGGCTTAGCGGCCGCAAGGCACCCCACCTGTGACGGAGCAGGCGAGACATGGTGCGCCCCTGCGGCTGCAGTGCCTAGTGGCCAGGTCCCGGTGCAAGCACGGCCTGCACGGCTGCCGAGGGCAAGCAAGCTTCCCGCTGCAGCACGCTCTGGCCTGCTCTAGCTAGTTAGTTAGTTGCACGCAGCACGGAGCCGGCCAGCCAAACGACCGCACCACGCCTGTGTACGCCCCCCACCCGCGTCGGCCCCAGCCCAAGTCACGGGTGAGATCACCGACTGAGACCCAGCGGCGCGCGCCGCGTATCTGCTGGCTTTGGGAGCCGCTGGTTGCAGTCGGGCACCTTGGGCTCCCCCACCAGCTAGCTAGCTCTGCGTTTTTATTGGCGTCGACCGGTGCATCCGCGTCTGCACCGCCCCCGTCGCCATGTCGTTCATGCCCGCCGTCTCGGATGTCCCTATGCCAGACGCAGGCTCACGTACCACTGCCGCCTATCCATCCCACCCTCCCCTTCGACGTCCCTCACCCCTGGCTGGACCCCCGCATGCAAGCCCAGGCCCCACCGCCTCCGGACGCCCCCGCAGCTCCCTCTTGGGACGCTGCCTCTCGCGCTGCCGGATCATGGCTGCCGTCCAATCCGACCTGGGTGCGCTGGCCAACCAGATGGCTGCCGCACGCATTGCCCATGGCACACTCACTGCCCAGGACGTTGCCTCCATGGAGGCGGCTGTGCGGCAACTCATGGGGACCATCCAGGAGAACACCCACCAGATTTTCTCTCTTCCCCTCGACTCTCGCCCCCCTCCTGCGGCCACAGCTGCCCCAACCGTTGCGTCTGCCCAGACTTCCACTCTGGCCCACTCTCGGTGCAACAATTCGTCTCCTCGTGGGGAGTGCGCGCCCCGTCACATGCACCTGTCGCCCCCCCGCCGCTGCCCCATCTGTCCAGCTCGGTCGTCACCACCGACTCGCACGCTAGCTCTCCCAGCTTGCAGCCCGACTCACCTTCTGGAAGCGCCATTACTTCGTCAGCTGCCCACAGCAGGTCAGGGAGTGTGGGCATGGTACCTGCTCCCTCTGCTGGCACAATGATGGCCTCCATGAAATTGCCCGACCAGCCGCACCAGCGCCACTCGGTCCCTAGCGTCTCCTCCAATCACCTTCCCCAGCTCCCCAACAACGTTGCTGGCTTTACCCCGGCCCCACCTCTACCCCACCAGCAATTTCCTCAACAGCCTGCGCCCCCGCCACCTCGACAGGGACAGCCCTCCATCGATGACACCTCTCTGGGTGCGCAACTCATGACAGTTTCGCCCCCTCGCCACCCTACTCATTTTGTCCCGACTGCAACACATGACCAGGTCAAGCATCAACTTGGCGGAACACTGCATCTTCCTCAGCACCTAACCGCACTCGCCAACTCGCTCAAGTCGCGCAGCCAATCAGCGTCGATCCTCCCTTCTTTCAACCACCCTGTGGCGGCTTCCAATCGGCGACTCAGTTCAGGCCAAGATGACGCGATGCCTCATATCCATTCGTTTGCGCAAGCGTCGATGCAAGCAAACAGTATGGACGCGGGGAATGTTTCGGGTCCGGCTTCAACGTTAGGTTCGAACGCGTCTGTGGGGGGTCTGCAGCACTAGAGGGAATGCCGGCGAGTGTAATTGGCCTGCATCCTCATATGGCCAGTTGGTTCAACCAGCCCGCCACGTCCCCTGACCAAGCGCAAGACTCTCGTATCGTGCGAGATGCCCATTCTTCAACGGTCAACGCCCCGTCTCCTTTGAGACCACTCCCTTTAAGCCAACCAGCCAGCGCGCAAGCTTCGGTGCTCCAACCGGGTCCCACGGGCTACCAACCCCCCTCACTATCCTCCAACTCAGCTCCTTACCACTTTGGTGCCCCCAGGGTAATGCTGCATCCTTACTACGCATGTGGTTGGTGCCACGACCATGCCGCCTTTCCCTGGACGCCGAAACCGTAAGTCCGCATCAGTACCCCAGTTTGACTCGGAGCTGGTGACAGAGATCGCACCGAGCGACAAGAGGTATCGAAACCGCAAACTTTTGGTCAGTTTATCGCTGCACTCCCCCCCCCCCTGCCTATTCCCGCCTTCTATCTTCCACTGACACGTTTTACTCATCCAGCGTGACTTGCGGGTGTACCTGTATCGCTTCCTGGACACAACCGAGTTCCGCCAGCTCACCGACCGACGCACGATGTGGTGGAATGGGTGGATCACCCCAACCCTGATCCAGCTGCACTAGCTAGTTTGCCCGGTGGCGGGGGGCGTTAACCCAACTCGGTGTCACTCCCGAGCATCGGCTCTTTCACATTGACTTTCAGAGCAAGGACTACTACCGCACCAATTCAGCGCTGATGAACGAGCTGATCCGTGTTGGTCATGCCTTGACTCGTGCCCAGCCATTTGAGTATGGCGTGGCTCCTGGGGTCCTCCAGCCCAGTCATGTGGAGGATGTGGCGAAAGACTTGTTGGACAGTGCCCGCTCGGGTTTTCGGCAAGGCGTGCGAGCCGAACCTTCGCAAACAGCGGACGAAACGGCAGAACAGAAGGTGTTTCGTTTGCGTATGTTGGAACGGGCTAAAACGAAGCAGCGCGATCGTGAACGCGGCGCAGCTCGTCTCCGCAAGCCCATCCCGCGCCAATTGCTTATTCCAGGTGCCTACAGCGACGACGCAGCAAGCGATGATGATCTGCATGGCATGTCGATTGAATCTTGGCGCGCCGAACGAAACGCAAGCTCGGCCACCTCGACTTGTCTGAAGATAGCTCGCCCTCTTCCTTCTCATGTGCCAAGGGACGGCGGGGCAAGAAACCTTTGCCCAAGGGGGTTGAAGCGGTTACCCCTCTCTGGCGCAATCCAGCCCTGACCCGGGCCTATGTGGCAGCCGATCGCCAGGCTATGCGTACCCTTGGTTCGAGCACACGGAGGCGCAAAAGCGTCCCTGTTTCAGTCGATCCTGACCTAGGCGACGCTACCGAACCTAGACGGTGGAGACGGGATTATCCATTGGATTTGGACATTCCCCATTCCCTTCGCGGTCGTCGGTTGCCAGCCGCTCTGTTTGACCCTTGTTGGTTAGCTCGGCACCGCGAAGATCTGTACAAGGCGCCGTACTACATTTCGGTGGACGATGACCCCGTGCCTGGATGGTCAGATGGAGCCTATGCCGTGTCCGAATCCGACGGTTCCTCTGCTGATTCTCCAGCTAAAGGGCTTTCCCCTGGTTCGGCTCTCACGGGTAAACTGCGCGTCGTGCGTCTGTTTCATCCTCAACCACCATCGCCGGGTCATTCGATGGTACCTTCTCCACTTTCTCCAGCTAAGGAAGAGTTTCTGCATGGCCGGCGCAGCCGCGGATCCATCTCTGGCTTCCACAAGGTTCGCCCTCGCGTTGTGATTGATGAAAAGGACACCGAATGGGCTGTTGAGGATGACGATGACGACGATGGCGACGAGGCGAACGACTGGGTGCCCAATCTGGAACGCCGTCGTTCGGGAAAACGCCAACGAACTTCATTCCCCCGCTCCTTCCCTGGAATATCGCGCTCTGTTCCCCAGGCAGTGGCCCCACGACCACCTCCATCGTTAGTCAAGACGCAGCACAATGCTTCGGTGGTGCTTCAGTTTACTACCAAATCCCCTGCTGTGGCCGCAGCGCCAGAACAGGCACCAACTCTGTTAGGAAGGGATATGACATTCCCAACCGAGAGAGAGGACCCTGGTACCTCCGCGACTGTGCCAGGAGAGGTGGCGGAGGAGAAGGCTGGCACACCATCGAGTGAGATGGACAAGATGGGGGACTGGTCGCGGGAGTTCCACTTGCCTCTTGGTGATCTACTGCCGATGGAACTCTCGTCAGGATTGGGTTTAGAGACCCCGATGGAAATTGTCCCCCAAACCCCTGGTACCATCGCCCGGTTAATGTCTGGCCTGGGATCGGCTCCGCTCACCCCGAGTCTGGGCGCTGTGGCCGTCCCGAGGGACAGCAGATCCTCCACCGATGGATGCATCCCTACCGATACAGATCGCAGTGTTGAACCCGGTCCGACCGTTCCCATCTCGGAGAAATCGCCAAAGGAGGGGAACAGCCAGGCGCAGTATCACCATCAACTCCAGGCGCATCACCAACAAATCGTCCACCGTCTCTCGCGAGAGAGCCCTTCCTCTGTTTCGCCTAGTACTCAGTAATCTTTTGTAGAGCATCCTGTCTCTCACTCACCCCTTTCACGACCTCTCTCCTATATACACCCGCGATTTCATGGAGCAACCTACTATACTCCCTCGATACCGCAGCACACTGCTGGTAGTACTCTCCGAGGCCCCGCTGTGTTTGGCACACCTTTTTACATCCCCCTGACCCGATTACACTCTGTATTGATGTTACATCAATTCTGTGTTGCTTATACTGGCGTGCTGTGGCATAGACTGAATGTCTACTGCCCCCACCCCTCACCCTTATATGCATTTTTTCGTCGATAGAGTAGAGATGGATGCACTATGTAGCATACGAAGCTCATGAAGAGAGATTTTAATACTATTGCAGTGGTGAGGGTAGTTCGCTCTGCAGTGATAGACGGTTGCACTTGTCGAGCATGCCCGTATTCTGGTCCGTATGCCACTAGCGCCTACGACAATTTCGTTTTGAACAGAGTGAGCTCTTGATCATTCTGTGCGTCATCCCGTCATGGCAGCGAAAAACACTTTCGAGGCTCTTCAGTCCTTTAACACACCGCGAATGTCTCTCCTCTGACGTCCTCGGAGAAGCCACAGTCTCTCGTCCGTGCAATAATCTTTGACATTACATGGGAAGGGGAACGAATGCCCATCATGAGTCTTATGAGTGTACGCCAAGGACGTTATAACAATGCGTTTGCCCAGTCGGAGCGGCCGCGAAGTCCAAACCGAGGGTTTGAAGGAGGTGCTGTTGGGCACGAGACATAGTTGCGTTGTTGCAATGTGGGGCAAATGCTCGTCCACAGTTCTCGTCTCACCATGTTGTTGGTTTCAAATAAGGCCTAAGGCACCTAATTTGCTGCTGGCCGCAGTAATTAAATAAATTGCGGCAACACGCAGGGGGGCACTGTAGTTCAACCTAACCCTATTCTTTATGCACCCTCTTGGCTTGTTGGCGCCTTGGGCAAGCCCGAGCAGCCCCGACCTGTTCCTTCCGTCGACCACCAAGCACCATGTCCCACTGCAAGTACGAGCACCCCCGTCACGGTAGCACGGCCTTCCTGCCCCGGAAGCGTGCTGCGCACCCGCGCGGCCGCGTGCGTGCCTTCCCCAAGGACGACCCCAAGAAGCCCGTCCACCTCACCGCCTTCCTCGGCTACAAGGCTGGCATGACCCACATTGTGCGAGAGCTCGAGCGGCCTGGTTCCAAGATGCACAAGAAGGAGATTGTCGAGTCGGCTACCGTTGTCGAGGCCCCTCCTCTTGTTGTGGTCGGCGCCGTTGGCTACATTGAGACGCCCAAGGGTCTCCGCGCCCTCACCACTGTCTGGGCTGAGCACCTGTCGGAGGAGGTCAAGCGTCGCTTCTACAAGAACTGGTACCGTTCCAAGCGCAAGGCGTTCACTACCTACGCCAAGAAGTACTCTGAAGATGGCGGTGCTTCGATCAGCAAGGAGCTCGAGCGTATCCGCAAGTACTGCACGGTCGTCCGTGTGCTTGCCCACACTCAGCTTTCCAAGACTGGCCTGAAGCAGAAGAAGGCGCACCTGATGGAGATCCAGGTCAACGGTGGCTCGATCTCGGACAAGGTTGACTTCGCCAAGGAGCACTTCGAGAAGACGGTTGACCTCAAGTCGGTCTTCGCCGAGAACGAGATCGTTGACGTCATCTCGATCACCAAGGGTCACGGTAACGAGGGTGTCGTGGCTCGTTGGGGTGTCAAGAAGCTTCCTCGCAAGACCCACCGTGTCTCCGCAAGGTTGCCTGCATTGGTGCGTGGCACCCGGCCAACGTGCGCTTCACTGTCGCCCGTGCTGGTCAGGACGGCTACCACCACCGTACTGAGCTCAACAAGAAGATCTACCGGATTGCCACTGCTCGGAGGAGGGCTCTGGCTCGACTGAGTTCGACGCCACCAAGAAGGCCATCACCCCCATGGGTGGCTTCCCTCACTACGGTATTGTCAACTCGGACTTTGTCCTTCTCAAGGGCTCCATCCCCGGTACCAAGAAGCGCGTGGTGACCCTCCGTAAGTCGATGGCCCACCACACCTCGCGTGCTGCGCTCGAGAACGTCGCTCTCAAGTGGATCGACACCTCGTCCAAGCACGGCCACGGTCAGTTCCAGACCCGCGAGGAGGCCGACGCCTTCCTCGGCCCCCGCAAGCTCAAGGCTGTCTTCGAGTAAACCATTATGTTTCTCATTCCTCGTTGAGCTTTGCAAACCTACCTCAAAATATGTCTGGTGTTCTGCCACCTCGTATGCCACCATGCCTGCATGGCGAATCCCATTGCCATTGCTACCATATTGGGACCTGGTATTGTTCATAGACTTTCGGTTTAATTAAAGACAGGATGCAGTCAGGTTAGACCTTAACTGAGAGATGATTGGCACAATTAAGAGCGATTGATGGAGCGACCACATGGATTGGCTGCCGCCGACTACATTGCTTGAACTTTGGGTTCGTGGCCCCCATGAGTGGGACTGTCGTGTGGGGATCGGCAGAACACGTAAACAGCTCATGCGCTCATGTTGGGACACGGGCTTCTCGGGACATGCTTATTACCCAAGTTGCTTCGTTCTCCTTTTTCATCGCACCACATCCATACCATGGGAGCGGCTATCCTCCGTTTAGGAAACTTAGACGATGCACTCAGCCTATTGCGATCCCTTTCGTGACTAACATGCTGGTGGAATCCACGCATGATCTACAAAAACAGTCATACAGGGAATGGTGAAAAATCAGAGGTGAAAAGGGCGTACATACACCCACAAAGTAATGACCCGGGTGATGGGGTGGATGGATCGATAACCATACAATTACTTGGGTGTTGGTGCGGACGAGTCAATCGCTTCCCTCGGCTTGGCTTTGCCTGTATCTGTTCGCAGGACACCCTCCTGGGTCTGGATTTCATCGAATCAGTTTATCATCCCGGAGAAACAAATGTGGTGAGGATACTTACAGCGACTGCAATCAGCGCACCGTCACGGCGGTAAACACGTCCCAAAACCACTCCACGACCATTGTTTGCCGCTTCGCTTGCATAACAAAGAGCATCCAATCATGGGCATCAAACTCGGTGGAGTAAAAGTGCATAGAGTGGTCCAGAGTGACGATCATGCTAGCTTTGTGCATTCCCAGCGCTTTCGTGATGGTGGGAAGGAAGTTAAAGTCCGATGCATACGCTAGTGCCAACTTGTTGAGGTCGCGTAGCGTGCTGGACTGGTCGCCCAGCAAAGACTCACGGGCACGCAACCAAAATGCTTGCCGCGTGCCAGGTATCGGTGCGCCAAATTCGTCCCACATGGCCGGGTCCGCATCACGAATCTCGAAGGGGGAGACGCGGCGATCGGCTAAGTAGGCCTCAATCGCTTGTGGTGAGTTGGGTGTAAGTGGGTCAGAGGAGCGTCCCACTTCACGCTTGGAAAGCAAAAGGTTGCGAAAACGATCTTCTGAAGGCTTGCTTTCTTCGGGTGGAAGAAGCGAGCTCGTATATTGCGCCACATCGGTACTGTGCTGTGGCGGCGTCTTGCCAGATGAAGATAATACGGTAAAAGGGGGTATTCCAGAGGCCGCGGCCAACGTTCCGTTGCTAGTCTTAGAATGCGTACCAGAAAGATCGGCCCAGGGAGCAAAGAGGTCAAGTTGGAAGGATGGTTGGTCGGGCTCGCCCGTATGATAGGAGGACATTGCCATGAAGATGGTTTGCCCCGCTGCTGGGCGCGGGTCGCGCGAGAGGCGTACCGTCCGCCGTCGCGGAGACGCTGAACGTCAAATTCAATGGGCTCGCGAGGATCAGCACCAAGGAGAAAGTAGGAGTGCACGCTGTGCAGGGACATGTCCTCACGGACCGTGTGGCCCGCGGAACAGAGGGATTGCGAGGACCTGGCCACCGAAGACGCCGCGTGCATTGGCAGGCTTCCAGAGTGAGTCGGAGCGGGAGCGGAAACATCGAGACCAGGCGAGCATTTGACATGATCGACTGCCACGGCATCCGCAATGTGCTGCATGGCCCGCCGGGCCACCAGTGTCGCCGCAGCATGCCGAGCGAGGGCAAGTGAGAACAGACGGCCCGAGAGACAGACACCCTCCGACCCGCCGTCGAGAGGAGGGTAATCCGATGTTCCCTCTGCGCCGGCAGTTGCGCTGCCGAGTGCCGCGGATTCCGCTTTCCCGCGTTTGCATGTTCCGCCTGTTCCGCCGGAGCACCATGGAGGATACTGGGCGCATCGAGCTTCAAATCCCTGCCGGCGCCAGACACTGCCCCTGTGCAGCCAGCCATCGGAGAGGAACGTAGTGCGAACACTGGCGCAGTGGGAGTCGGCCGACTGCTCCAATGCTTGCCTTTCTCTGCCGACGCGATGATGCTATTAATTCTCTCCCTCGCCCAGCCGTTCCCCTCCATAGCTTGCCATGCCCCCCGCTCTCATGCACCCACATCCCCGTGCTCCACTAGGGCGAGCCATTTTCGTCCCCCGGCGCCCGGCACAAGCATTCATTTTGCCTCTGCCAAAACGATCCAGAGGAGATTGCGTATATATGTGGCCAGAGATGGTGCCCGAGAGAAGGAAGAGACGGTACCCAAGCAACTTAGGACCGCCCAGTCAGATGCGAAAGTGAACGAAAGCAGGGTGGGCTATCTGATCGAAGGAAAAAGGCGTGGTATTACGACAATGCTGTGGGAAGGTTCAAGACTTGATCCCGACGAAGGTATTCGCTCCCACACGCATACTCCATTCCTGTGACCGTGAGGGGGCCGTGCCTAATTCCAAGAGTATTGATGCTGATACAACCGAGATGCTGCCTGAGGCCATGTTCTGGCTGATCATACCGAAAGTTTCTCGCCCCGGTAGAAGTCAAGCAGTTCTCTGCACAGCTAGCCACCCGGGCAAAGCTCCCTGATTTTATGCCAATAACTTTTATTTTGATGCATGTTCCCCCAAAAGTCGATGCGCCCCATGACCCAATTCGTTCGCTTCTGATTGCTGCTCTCGGTAACTGCCATCTTGACGATTCTATGGCTTTGCATTCAGCCTCACCCAATTTGAGTAATAATACTACACCGTTCATCTCTTATGTCCTCTTGGCGCTCTCCTTCTTCAGTTTGCATGGGATCGTAACCAGGGTTTGCCCATTGAGCTTCCCTAAAGTCATTAAAAGCGTTGGGGCGCTCAAGGGATTGCTCAAGAATTATTCACCAACACTCACCTCCCTGAACGGCCTGAACCACATCGCAGAGGTTTTGGCTCTGAGTCTGATGTGGCTTGAGGATGATCGATTCGAGAGAAGCTTACAAGTTCCCGTACTTCGGGGAGGTTTGTGTGTGCATAGTCTGTTGATGAAAGCATATGCTGCTGTACTAACAGACCCACACTCTCTCTATTACTCGTTTTTTCACTTTTGCCGAGCCACTTTTTGTTTAAGTTGTTAGTTTATATATAGGAAACACTTCTGATCCCATTAATGTAGGTTGATGATCTTGCATGAATCATCCCAGAAGCCGTAGGAGAGATGCGTAGGGACAGTGTGAATGGACTTGCTTCATGATTGATTCATGAGAGCGATCAATATAGGAGGAAGCTGATCCAAGGTGTGGATACACCATCGCCGCTTTCTTAATGCAACTGTTGCTATGGTAATAGCAAAATGATCATGCCTTTTTTCATCTAAAAAAAGATGCGTTGTCTGAGCTTTCTGAATGGTGAAATTGATCGAACCACTGAGAAGCCGGGCGATGGTGACGTGGAGCCCAACCGTTTACCTGTTGCCGTTTAAACCCACACCACCGAAGACGCTTCATTTGGGTTTTGGCCACCATCCTGCGATTTCCACCATGCGTTCGTTTCTCTTGCCCGCGTATCTGCTCAGTGCAGTCGCCGGCTCTGGGCACAGACGCCAGACATCAATCAAATGATGCAGGACCTGCAACTCAACTGTCAATGGAAGATTTGGGGGACTTTCCTCACTTTGGCCTCTCTTCTCGCTACTCAACCAAGCCTCTCGATCTGTACGGCCGCACCCAGCCGCAGAGCTGGTCGTCAATAAGAGTTCTTGGGGCCTTGACAAACTCGCCCCGCCAACCCAGTCGGGTGGACAAACCACACTCGCTTCCTCTCTGCGCCTGCCACGGTCCTGGGCTATGTTACCCCTTGGAACCAGCCGGCAGGGCGAGACAACACCGAGCTGTACCGCGGCAAAGCTGGATCTGGTTTCTCCTGTTTGGTATACTATCCAGCCACATACCGAGAACGGGAAGGGAAAGGAGGGTGATTACCCGGTCGGTGGCGGGTTCCCACCGAGGAGGACGGCGTGGGTGAAGCGGCTGCAGACGCCTGTCGAGGCGCCTGATGGCCAAGAACTTCCGCCCCTCCAAGTGGTTCCCCGTTTTTTGTTGGAGAGTTGGATGGGTAGCGATGACAGTGCGTCTCCAGCCCGAAAAAGCAAGTCAATTGGCTCGTACCATCTTGGATGGGTGAACCGGGAAGGGTTTGATGGCGCAGTATTCGAAAGCAGTGCGGCATGGCGTCACCTCAAGGGGTGGCCATGATCGGTGACGCATTCGAAAAGCGGGAAAGACATTCGTGGTTGTCTTTCCTCCCTTCCGTTCCGATGAGGAATCCACAACTTCAGTCCTGGCCCATGCTGTGGAAGTGGTTGTTCCCCACGTCGATTTGATCTCTGTCATGACCTACGATCATGTCGGTGCAGTGGGTGAGCTGGTGGACCTCGACAAGTACAACGTTTCGGCCGAAAGTCCACTCCGGACCGACACGGATGCCCAGATGCGGAAGCACATGCGGGTCCCTGGGCCAACCAACCCAAAACGTTCCTGGAGACAAACCTGCAAACCCTGCTGGCTCTCCGCCAGAGACTTCGTCCGAAGAGGAGGAGATGGGCACCATTGACGAACAGATTAAGAGGATGGGAGGGGTGCCCTTGTCGGAAACGGGTGCATTCGGCGATCAGCAAACTACGTCACCCAACCGAGTCGAGCGGAGCCAACTTTGGTGGGCTCGTTTCCCCTGAACATGCGCATAAAGTGCTGTGGGTATGCCACTGTATGGGTACACCTACCCTGTCATCTGGATTGACCCCAAGTCGGGGAGAGGCCAGCCTAAGGTTCCTCCTGCTGCACCCCTCGTGCCCGCCAGCATTCGTCCATTGCTGCGTCCAAGGCACGGGCTCGGGCTCAGGAGAGAGAAGGAGCGAGGCAAAGTACCGTGCTGCGGAACCAAGGAGAACCGATGACGCATCAGGACGCTGCAATGGTTATCTCGTCGGCCCTTGCTTTACAATGATCCAGAGAGCTATGAGACCACGTTTGACTACATTGCCCCTGGAAAAGATGCTCTTCCCTTGCCAATGGCCAAGGAGGTACGCGTGAAGGGATCTACTACCGCGCTTACATCCCTTCTGCCTACACCATACTCAAGCGGAGGGAGCTCCTGGCGAGTGGCCCGGCGCCGGTGCCGCACTTTGGGAGCTGGCCAGGCCGCGCCTGGTTGCTGCTGCACCCATTGTAGCATCCCCATTGACCGCACCATGAACGTGGCCTTTGACTTGTGGGATGGTCTGATCAATACGAAAGTATACTGCAGAACGGTCTGCTGAGTGGATATGTAGGGTGTAGTATTAATCAGATGAGGCCCGGAACTTTCTATATGAAAACGTCGATCGACGCGAATGGCAAGATGTCGTTCAGCTTCAGCCAGGTTGCATAAGAAGCCCCGCGTTCTCTGACATCATTATAGAGATTGGGTCGCTCGTATGTCAACCACGTTCCTCCGTGTCCACACGCGCTTCCTAGGGTACGGGACCGGATGGCGAGAGCCGGAGGGTCCCGTATCCTGGCAATCCCCCTGGTTCCTTGACCTTAGTGGCGCTTCCAAACAACCCCGCAAGATGAACGGTTCGGTTTAGACGTAGCGTTCCCCCTGTCCAGCCTTAAGCTCTGTCAATGGAATGCACACAATATAGAGATTGGGGATACGATCTGTGGGGGAGGCATTCACAAACATAACATAAATGGCAAATGAGATGGCCAATGAAAATCAGGGCATTCGCGACACTTGCAATCTACAAGAGCGGGTCACAATATAGATGGGGTCGACAACCGGAAGATGTCACGGGCGGGCGCCGCCAAGCGGACCCGCCCTGGGGTTTTGGGGTACAATCCCTTAGGCGACGGTAGGTCGACTCACGGTAGTTTGGGGCTTGGGCTGGTTGGTGTATCCGAGCGGAGCTAGGGACGAGGAGAGGCCTTTGGTGGGGCGGCTGCACGTTGTGGCAAGGCTGCGTCTGCACCGGCTTGGACCGTAGTAACGTGTCTGAAGCCTCCGGGACTTAGGGACGGGAGGAGGAGACAGCGGCGGACAAACACTGCCTCAACTGAGACTGGAAATCGACGCGGCCAGAGGGCTCGCGCGACTGGACTGACGACTGGCTGGAGGACGAGGTCGGGGGAGATGTCGGACACTAACAAGAGTATAGTAAGGCTGCCTGTACTGGATCAATTGGCTGGGAAACGGGCAAGAGTCAGACAGGATAGGCGAGAGGGTAGACGAGGGGTTGAGACGAGAGTGGGGACGAGAATGGAAGGTGGGGGAAAGGAACCCCCCCATCAACCAGGGGTACAGGCAGGATCAAAAGGGAAACGGATACAAGAGGGGTGTAGAAAGGAAGACATGTCAGACCGAGAAAGAAAACTTAATTTAGAAGACCATCATCACACTTGGTTGGCCTGCGGAGCACGCTCTACTGGGCATGTGCGGAGTAGGCGGGCCTTAGCTTCGGTCGGACCATCTCGAGTATCTCGAGTCCGCCGCAGCCCGTGACAGAAGGGGACTGGATCCAGTTTATAAGAGATGAGAACGCGGCCATTAAATCGTATCCAATAGCTCTTTGTGCAGCTCATACACAAACCGTCTCCGAAGGTACCGCATGGTCTTCCCCGTAAAGTTGAACTGTGGATCATCTGACTCGGATCCGCTATCGTCAGCTGACGATACCGGCACAGCTGGGTCGCGCCGACTAAGCTGCTCCAGCGCAGCCATGGTGAACACGCCACAGTCGGACCCATTTGTCTGGACGGGAAAGTGAGAGGGAACAAAGTCGGTCCAACCCTCTTTGTCGAGATTGAGCGGTGTGCCATACTGGGCCATGTGTTCGGAAACAAGCCAGTGGCGGAGTTGGCGAAAGAAAGCAGGGAACCGGTGATGCATCGAGTCGTAATATTCAATCCGACGGCGTCGCAGGTCAACGCATCCACACGTCCAGTGAGAATTGCCTACATTGACGGGAAGAGCATTTTGTCTTTGGTAAAAATATTGACTCGGCGGGTCCACCGTGCTACACCGGCATGACCCTGGGCGGCCAGCTTGGTCCAAAAAAAGACGAAAAGAAGTGGATGTCACAATAGGCCTGAGCACCCGAGTGCAAAGCTTGGCTGCGCAAGGCCTTGGCTCGTTGAGAGCGCTGGAGTATCAATTGACCGTAGAAGTTGATCGCCTCGTCGTTGACCCAACGGCCAGGGCGAAGTCTGAGCAGATCTTGATAAGTGACTTGAGCGCCGGGTATGCTCACCAGCAACGCGCAGTCCTTCCATGCGGCCTGTACTGAAGCCTCCTGCTCATCCGTCAAGGAGGATGGAAATGGGGGGCGACCTAGAATCCAACTCTTTCGGCGCTTGAGGGGAGTCGGCTGAGTTTCTTCTGGCTTGGATATAAGATCTTTTTTCCCATCAGACGGCACTTCTCTCTTTGCCGTGAAGGGCACCTCTTTCTGCGCCTTGGGTAGACCCTCTTCATCTGCCTTGGGGGAGACCCCCCGCCTTCGATGGAGTCTCTTCATCCGTGTGTGCCCCCAGGACTTCGAGAGTCTGTAGAACGGCCACCCTTCAAGATGACATCGACCACCTTGGCATGGACTCCCCACCGTTTGCTCGGGGAATCATGATGAATCCATTGGCGAACCTGACGAAGCTGATCTTGCTTTCGATGCTTCCCCTCTCGCTGTATGCGAAGCTGCATCCCAACGTTAGCCCGCATCCCATTCAATCCCCCGGAGTCAGAGGTACGTAGAAATAAGACGTACATGGTGAAGTGGATCAGGCTCGCGCAAGCAGTAGTCCCTGTAAGGGGCAGTCTTGCCTTGCCTTGCTTGAGTTGATGACGTCCAAATGCAGATTGACAGGAAGGAAAGGAATCCTTAGTTTTTGTGGTCGTGGGACGCTCTGGATCGGCAACACATGCTTCCTTGCTCGGTTCAGGCGAATGACTGCGCCTTGGGCGAGAGGCCGTCCTCGCAGGCGCTTCCTCATCGGAGCTATCGTCCGAGAGTACGATCGGGACAGATAAGGCACTACCAGGCCCGCCTTGGGCTCTGACTGGTGGTTGCTGGTGGCCCTTTGGAGCAAAGCGGGTAGGAAGAGGGGTTGTATTGAGCTCGTCCAATGGTTTGGCATGCCCAAGGGGCCGCCTGTCGCCTTCAGCGTCGTCGGGAAAGCCAAGCTTGTAGTTGGGACGTTGCGAATCCCGAGAGAATGGGGAAGTCAATCTCAAGTCGGATTCAAGCGCATAGGCCAATTGATCCACGTCGGATGCAACATCGTCCTTGCAGGTACCTTCTGACTTCCGCCTGGTGATCAGGGGGCGCATGGACATCCTCGACACTGCATGCGTCCTTGGATGTGCCCGGAGGCCGAGAAGAAGTCCCTTCCGTCTGTTCTGCGGGAGAGGTGGGGAGGAGCCCGATGGTGATGGCGAAGATGGATCGCGGATGGAGGAGACCCGCGCTGCACTACCGACGCTTGCGGTGGGCTGCATGCACACCCAAGCCTACTATTCATGTCGGCTCTGCCCAACTTGTGGCCCCAACGGAGCCTGCTTATGTCATCAATGACGCGCGAACAAATACACACGTTACGCGTTCGGCTGGCTCGCTTTTTGCTGCCTGACGCCCACATCAGAGGCTGGGTCCGCCACAAGGTCCACTGGCTTGGCATGCCTGGGAACTGCACCTTACCGGCCCCTCCGCCCCCCGGAGTTTCCTCTTCGCTCGATTCTCAGCCACCTTTTTGCCTGCCCTCTACTGCTGTCATCGTCAAGATACCCAAAATAGTTCTAGGGGTGTAGCACATAGGATACAAGCTTCTGACTGATTCTGAGATAATCGATAATCGATCATATGGATCTAACCAATCTCCGTCTCGCAAAGCATAACATGTAACACTGGCAGAGTATGATATCTATATTTCCCTATATCTTTTCAGCCGCACAATTCGAAGAGAAGTATAAATATCGCCCTTCAAAAAAGCTTCAAAAAAGCAAAAGCTTCAAAAAAAGAAGCGCAAGTGTCACAGTCGGGGCTAAGGCGAGGGAGACCAGGATCGGACTAGGCCAAGGGGTGTAGCAATCGTTCGTGGGGAAGAAGCAAGAACAGGACATGGTGCGAAGTGGAAGGAACAGGGAAGGAGCGAGACGCTCGAGACGAAGAAATTGGAAATGGGAGCGAGATCAGCCAAACTATGACAGCAAGTCTCAACCGATCTCCCTTGGCCAGTCAGTAATTCACCGTATACTTAGCGGTCGCTATCAGAGGGCCCAATAAAAGCCTGTGCCTAAGCGCGAGAGATCTGAGACAAGTAGCGAAAGTTCCGAAAACGAAAAACGGCAGCCCTTACACTTATACCGCTCTGCCGCTCTGGTGCCGGCACCAGTGGGCGCGGCTAGGAGAGGAGCGATCGGTATGCTAACAATACTAGGCCTGAGAGAGAGAAGGAAGAAAGTTCGAGAAGAGTGGACGTTGAACCTTGAACGCATCTATTAAGGATCGGAAGCGATATATACAGCGGTGGTCGGCATGTGGGGACCGAGCAACTGTGATGTGATTGTTGTTTCCCGACGTGTGGGGTGGCGTAGGGCGACGACGGTGAATTGCCCCGCACCCTTGCCGCCGGGAAGAATAAGTATATCTGTGGCCTGGGGATATAGGGGGGGACAATGGAGTGGATGGTGAATGATGCATGCCATGATGCATGATGAATGATTAATGGCCCTGGCATGCACACCTCTTCTGTGAGATGTGCGGTGGGTCACTCTCTTCGCTGTGAGGATGGGGGGCAGAGGACAAGGAGAGATAAAATTTAAAAGTGGATGGATTCACCATTAAAGTGGGGGATTGCTCTCTGGCGCCTGCCACAGTTGCTGAGGGCGGTGGATGATCGATGGTCGGTGCCGGCGGATGATGGAGATATGATACGGAGAAGGGTGCACTAGTGAAGCGAGCAAGCGATAAAATGGATGGGGCAGACAGGAAGGTAGGCGTGGGCAGTGTAACATGTGATGTGTAATGCAGCATCAATGCATCACACCTCAGGTGGGACAGGCGGGGGCGGGAGCCGAAGTCGATGACGCAGGCTGGGCCACGGGGGTTTCGGGAGCAAGGGCTGGGCAGCGCGGGCAGAGCGCCAAGCCAGCACATCAACGCCAGATGGGTTGGTTGGGGGCAGCCGGGACAATGGGCCAGACGCGGGGGGACAGGGCCACAGCAAATGTTCGAAAACCGCGGTCCGCGGCCCCCAGCACGATATTAGCCGCCGCTATGCGCAAGCACTGGGCACGGGCCGCAGGCACAGCGGGGTAGAGGGTATCCAGCAGGTGCCCGTGGTGCCCCCTGGTGCCTCCTAAACACCGCAGAGCAGCACAGCCGTCACGCGTCACGCGTCATCGATCATCGATCATCGCCTTCGCCATAATGCATAGCGCGCAGGCGGAGCGTATCCCAGACATTGTCTCGCTACCCCGCACCTGCCGGACAAGCCAGCGGCTGCAAGGGCAGCGGACTGGGCCTGGCAGGGCCGACGGCGGTAGCCGCTAGCGGACACTGCCCCCGTTCCTGGGCTCGGCCCTGCCACCATCCTACCCCAAAACGTAAACAAAGCTCATGGACAATTGATAATCGATAACTAGTAACTAGTAACTAGTAACTCGAGAATCGATAATCGATAACCCGCAACCGATCAAGGATCGATCAAGCTTCGAGCCACCAGGCACGCAGAAGAAGGTGTCACCGGTGATTGCATGGCGCATGGTGCGTGAGCCTGGGCTCCAGCAGCCCCAGCGCTCAGCTGCCTCAACGCGAGGTTTTCATCGGCTAGGCCACTGCGGTTCCAGGTTCCAGCCGACAGAGATCGAGGCTGTCGACGCAGCCAGCAGTCCTCTGCGCCCAGCAGTGCGCCTTGGCCTGCAGCGTTTCTGCTCCGACGCTCCCTCCACCGGCCGCCCCAGCAGCTGCGTTCTAATTATGCAGGGGGGCATCCTTGCTCCTTATAAGCCGCGCTTGCTTGGTCTGCCCCTGGCTGCCACACCACCCCTCGCCCCCCTTCTGATCTGTGCCTTCTCTCCTCCCCAACCCCCCCCCACGCCATGCCCGCCGCCAATGCGTCTACGCCCAACGCGGTGGCACTGGCCACCCAAGGTGTCTTTACCGGCCAGACATTTGCGCACCAGGACGAGCTGCCTCGCCTGCCCATCCCGCCCCTGGCCGACACCTGCCAGCGCTACCTTGCTGCCCTCGCGCCGCTCCAAGCTCCCGAACAGCATCAGCGTACCCGCCGTGCCGTCGAACACTTCCTCCACCACGATGGCCCCCGCTGCAGCAACGCCTGCACCAATACGCTTCCACCCGCACCTCGTATATTGCCGAATTTTGGAACGATGCCTACCTCCAAGCCACCGACTCGGTTGTGCTCAACCTGAACCCCTTTTTCATCCTCGAGTATGTCCTTTGCTGATCTTTCCTACTCCGCCCCCTCCCCCTTGTGCATGCATGCATCGTCCATCTAACTCTGTTTTCCCGCTCTTCTCGCGGTAATAGGGACGACCCCACGCCTTCTCGTGGAAGCCAGCTGATGCGCGCCGCTAATCTGACTCTGGCTGCACTCGCTTTCATTTCTGACTTGCGTACGGGCCAGTTGCCCGCAGACGATGTGCGAGGCACGCCCCTTGACATGAGCCAGTATGCTTGGCTTTTCGGCACGGCCCGTATTCCCACTGGCACAAGCCTAGGGTGCAAGATGTCGGTGGCGCCAGATGCAAAACACGTGGTTGTTCTCCGTCGTGGATACGCCTATTGGTTTGATGCCATCGACTCTCAGCATCGACCACTCTGGACGGAAGCGACTTTGGTCCGCACCTTGCAAGCTATCTGTGATGATGCAGATGCACGGCCACCCGCCGCGGCAGAGGGGGTGGCCGTCGGTATCTTGACCGCCAACAAGCGTGGGGCTGGCACGCCCAGCGCGAAAAGCTTATTTCGGATCCCCACAACCAGGCATGCCTGAAGATGATTGACGAGGCCCTCTTCGTGCTTTGTTTGGATGATGAGACTTCGTCAGAGCGAAGTGGCGAAACAGAGGACCCTGCACAGCTGGCCGAAGCCATGTTGGCCGGTACCTATAACATTCTCACCCCCGACCAAACGGAACAGGACGACTTGGCCAGTACACCGGGGTGCAAGTTGGAACCTGCACCAATCGCTGGTGGGACAAGCTGCAGATTGTTGTGACTCCGAGTGGAAGCGCAGGCATCAACTTTGAACACACCGCTCTCGATGGCCATACCGTTCTTCGGTTTGTGGCGGATGTGTATACCGAACTGATCATGCGCTTTGCGCGCAGCATTCATGCACGCACCAAGAGCTTGTTTAACGCATCCCTCTCCCCCTATGCTCGTGGCGGCCCTACGAAACGCTCGGGGGCAAATCAGGTGCGACCGCACCTATCGTACCCGATCAAACGTATTGCACTTCACCCCGTGCACTCGAATGGCGATGGAACCAATCACTTGCTTCGGCTGTTGCACATGCGGAGGCCCGTCTGAGCGATCTTGTGTGCGCCAACGAATGTGCGTCCTCGAGTTTGATGGATACGGAAAGGCATTCATCACTGCCCATGGATTCAGCCCCGATGCCTGGGTGCAGATGGCGTTGCAAGCCGCCTACTTTTCCCTCTATGGACGCAGCGTGATGACCTACGAGCCAGCTATGACCAAGCACTTCCGTCAAGGTCGCACTGAAGCAATCCGTACCGTCTCGCCCCAAAGTGTCGACTTTTGCAAGGCGTATGTTCGGTACGAGCCCGACGTACCTCCCAATCGACCAAGGGCACCTCCTTGAAGACTTCGGTGTCCAAGCCACCAAGCAAGCCGGTTTCCACGGAGAACAAAACGAAATCGGCTTCGGCGAGGCTTGACCATGGTGCCGGAGGAGAGGCGAGCTCTGCTCAAGAAGTGGTACTGGCTCTTCGGCAAGCATGTGCAACTCACACCCGCTCGTCCCGGCTGGCGGCTCAGGGATTAGGGTGCGATCGGCCCTCTATGCCCTTCACGAACTGTGGCGCCGTGGCCTTGGAACCAAGCCAGAAGGTGCTGACGGCAAGCAAGTGGAAGGAGATGGTGACAGTGGGGACGGTGGGGACGAGTCCGACCCAGATCAAGCAGCACAAGAGAGGAAAGCACCTTCGTCAATGAGTTTGAGTTCTGCGGAATCAAAGAAGGACCCGACCTGCCGTGCCACCTCTCTTTACCGATCCGGGTTGGGCCATGCTCAACACGGCCATCCTCAGCACCTCCAACTGCGGTAATCCTGCCTTGCGCTTGTTTGGCTTTGCCCCCACTAGCAGTCATGGGTTTGGATTGGGCTACATTATCAAAGATCGTGGCTTGGCCTTGTGTGCTTCGTCTCGCCACCGTCAAACTAAGCGCTTCCTCGCCCATGTTCGTACTGCTTTGGCGCGCATGCACGCTGCGGTCGTGGCGGTACATGCAGCTGCCAACACACGACGGGTACGGACCTACATTGATGCTTCGGGCACGAGTGTGACGTGCGCACGGGGCTTCCCATTCGATCGGATCTGCCCTCTCGACGTCCTACCGACGCACCAGCAGCTTTTCCACAACCTGTCCAGTTCCCCCGGAACGACTACCGGTCATCTTGTAAGTACGGGTATGCCCGCGCCCATTGTCTCACCACGAACATCGCTTTCGGCGTTGGCTGCCGTGTTTGATGAAGGGGCCGAGGAAGAAGAGACAGGGCATGTGGGATCTACGGGCTATGGCTTCTTTGACTCTGGTGGAGGCCCGCCAACAGCCTCTGTTGGCTCGACGCGTCGCTTCAGCCCGCCGCCCAACACGACCGTTGATCCCCGGCAGGAGCTGGCAGGATCGTTGGAAGAGCCACGGTCGCCAACCTTCTTGAATGCGGTGGGACGTCGTTTGGTGTTTGATGACACCTCCTTCCCTTGACGAGGACTGATGACTATCAAGCCTATGTCTCGCGTCGATCACAAGCCCTGTCTACTTCACTTTTCGATGCAATACCCATAACCTGTGTAACGCCCGTGAATTTTACTCTCTGATGAAAAGACTGTTGAACGAAATGTCCTAACGTCGCATCGATCATGAATACATCCCCTTTCCCACAAAAGTACAGGGGGTCTACATAGACACCGAATTCACCACATGACTGACGGCACGTCGAATGAACAGGATGGGCGAGGGTTCTTAGTAGGCGCAACAACACAGCTGATGGCATGCGAGCTGTTAGTAGTAGTGCTAACGGCTGCGACACAGGAATAACATCTTGGATCGCCTCTGCACTGTGCCGCCGAACCACCAAGCCCAGCGACGGTAAGGACATCCGACAAATGGTCTCAGATACGCATCCTCCCATCGTATACGAAGCAAGGAACAATAAACTTGGGGCAATGGGACACCAAGACGTCGTGCGGATCGCTCGCTTCAGGCGGGCTTGAAGAGGATGGAGGTGAGGGGGGGTCAGCAGCTGCGACACGCATTACAAGATCATCGCTGACAAGTATGCCCTCTCCCCCTTCGGCCCCATCAACCCCCTGGGAACTACCAGCAGTGCGCCTTGTACATGATGACATTCCTTATGCGACACATCGACCGCTATTCCACAGAATCAAGATGCCTTATGGCTATCCTCGGCGCTATACAGCTTGACCGCGAACAAGTTTATTGCACTCCAAAAGACACGTCATACATGTACGGGAGTTGTGGTCCATGCACATTTAAGACGTGACTCGGCAAACGTAAGTGGTGTTCTCGGAGACATCATGATGTTGGCAAAATGTGGAAGGAATGGAGAGCGGATGGGGGTATCAGATCATTGATGAAAATGAGGTTGAAGGACGAGAGTTATGATGAGGAAATTAGGGAAATTAGGGGAGAAAGCAGTGCTCGGGTGTCGCACCACTGCAGACCAATTGAGACGAAGCCGGCGCTAGTGGGCTGGAGACGTCCAGCACAGCGGGGATCAAAGGGGGGGGGGGGGTCAAGGATGAGAAATGAGGTCATGGGCAAACGTCTGCGAATCTCCTGAGTTCATCTCCTTAGCGGCGGTTGGGGGAGAGTGGCCAAACATGCATCTGGGGCCAAGCTGATGACAGACGTCCTTCCGCTGGTCGTCTCACTGTTCAGTAGACCTTCCTCAGAGGAAATCGACATTGTCGAAGGCACGGAGAACGCCATGCCACCGTCTTGGCGCATTGGGGTGAAGACAAACTGGGCTCCCCAGGAAAGAGTGGCTGGCCCGCGACTACAAGGAGCTGGGCCCTGCACAGCGCCCGATGCACCCCCCAACTCCATCTTGGAGTAGGAGGGGGAGAGAGGCACTTGCGCTGGAGCGGATGCAGCAGATACCGACGACCCAGACCGAGATCGCGACCCCACGCACGACTCTGATACTGCTGAGGCGGAGTAAGGTGAACTCAGTTGAGCAGCGGCTGCGGCCATGTGCTCGGGAGAGGTGTGTCGCGAGGAAATTCCGCTGGGGACGCCACCGCGCGGGCCTAGGTGGGCGCGAGGGCAGCTAATGTTGTAAGGGTCGGCACGGGAACGAGCTTGGCGTGCTACACGCGGGCGGGTAGGAGACGATGAAGGGTGTCGGTGTCCATGGGACCCGGCGCGGGAGCGACCCAGGAGAGGTGTGTTCCGGGAAACGGAACCGGGAGCAAATGTGTCGGGGAAGGACGTGTCGGGTTGAAAGGCAGGGGCCTCAGGCGGAGGGGATGGTGACGGGGATACGGAGACGGTCCTCCCCCCCTCCCCAGGCGGGAGGCTGGGGCCCAAAGCAACGCTGCCGAGACTCGCAAAGAGCTGGTCGCGTAGGTGGCGGATAGCGTAACCACGGTCGCCGGCGGAAACGGTCTGGAGGGAGCCAATGAGGCTGTCGATGTCGGTGTCGTGCACGGCCGACATGGAGGAAAGCGAGAGGGGTAATGAGGACAGGGAAGAAGATGGAGTACTTGCAGTGGCGGCGGTGGTGCGATCGAAACCGGGTGGAGGACTGGGGAGGCCTGAGGCAGCTTGAAGAGATCGCGGCCGCCCGAACAGGAGGCCGGGGCCAAAATGGAGAGATTTCGGTCGCTAGCATGGGGGCAGTGTTGGAAGCCCGACCGGTGCCGGCCGTCCCCGGACGGCGCCCCGCAGCCAGCCTAACCGGCTTAACCCCAACGCAGACTGGGATCTTGCCGGTATTCCTCATGCGCCCCCGCACCCACAGAGTGGCGCGGTGCTGGCCCCGAGCATCAGGCAGCAGACAGCACCTATCCTCGGGCGGTGCATTTTTTTCTGCCAGCAGGGCGCCGCAGTCGTCAAAGTCGGCCCGCTTTGGATCAGGAACGGGCTGAGTTGCTAGCCGGCCACTGCCGGCGTCCGGCGAGCAGCTCCAGGTTACCGGCTACCGGTTACCGGTTGCTGGCTGCGCGTTACAAAAGCGACTAGGGCGTCACTTGCTTAGCACACGACGCCATTTCGACATCACAGCTTTGTTCGCTGGTAGATGGGCTGGTCGTCCTTGTCCGGTAGGCGCATTGATCATGTCGATTATGGCCCCGTCTCGTAGATCCTAGCCTTCAACTAGCACGCTCTCGCCCGCTTATTAGGCCAGGAGGGATACAATGAAGGCTCCCAGGCTGAATGGCGGCTGTGACATGTGAGTGATTATCAAGCTGAGGCACGACTTGCTATAAGAAAAGTAGTGTTCAGTTAGGTTGGTGTAGGCGTTGATGCGAAAGAGTATGGGAGCTGTGAAAATTGAATGTAGTAGACTCTTTAGCATTGATGTTAATGATGAAGCCGACGGCCAGGCCGCGGTCGTTGTAGGCTGTCTGGGTCACGTAGAGTTTCCCCCTTGGTTCGCCAAAGACAAGCTATTGAGTGAGACAACAGGATTAGTCTGATGGGGTGCACATGACCATCTTCAACATCACGTACCTTTCCGTAGACACACAGGCGCCCAAAAAGCCGACTTGTCCGGGATGGTCTTTGTAGGCAATGAGAAATATTTGGGGAACTTGGCGGCACGGACCATGCGTGGCTGCACCGGATTGGGCTTCTCTTGCATCATGAGCTGCGCCACGGGGCCGTGGAGTCTGACCAGGTTTGGGCCCTGCTTTGGACCGCGATTGTGCCAGTTCAGGCGGTGGCTCATAGTCACCCATTACACGGGAGCAAATGGACTGGAGAAGAAGCGCGGACAAGCAACGTGTGCCTTGTGTTGCACCGGAGAAAAAAATCGTGTCCATCAGTTGCGGGAGCCGTTCGCTCTCTGGACCCCCAACCTGGTCCACAGCTAGCAAGACTGCGTCGAGTAAAGATGGGGCGTGTTCCCTTTAACTTTGCCATCACCCGAGGGCGTGGGTTGCCAAGACGAGACACCGGCGACAACGCAACGGACGTCGCTCGGCCAGTGCCTTTGGGCTTCGGTGCAGAGAAAATGTTCTCCACGGCAAGCGGCTGACGAGATATGAGCACGGGAAACGCTTTGTCATGATGGAACAAATTGTAGAACGGGGGGTTAAGCAAGGGCTCTGCCCATTGGAATCGGATTGGTCCCACAGGGACCTGTACGCCACGCAGAATGACTGTAGTGGAACTGGGGTCATCGCCCTTATCATTATCGCCGTTATTCGCTTCAGCCACCTCATCCCCCTTGGTACCGTTGATCCAATCGCGTTCATGCCCTTGAACCAGGATCGCGGCCACATCCAGCTCACCATTCTCGGCGGCTGCCTTCTTGGCCGCTGAGCCATGGGTGACTGCGTCTGCACCCTCAGGATCACCAATACCACTCATTGCACCGCGGGAAGCCAAGTGCTCCGACAACTCGATCAACAATTCACGCGTTTGGGCTTGGATCGCTTCCTCGGAGGGGTTCGCCCCCTTTGGCCAAGGCACGTTGTGCCACTCTGTGAGCAGCCGACAGGGTCCCACCCCCTTCCTCATAAATGGGGTGGGCAAGGTAGTGGTGACACTACCATGCACCGATAGCGCACGCGGCCGCAATGCCTGCGAGGGGCGTGGTACGAGTTGGACCAGTGTGAATTCAGAGCGAATGTCCACCACGGTCCTGGCAGTTGCACCATAGCCATAAGTCGACAGTTGCGATGTTTCGACCACCGAAACACCCATTGCGCCGAGATGCTCAAATATGAATTGCGTTGCTGTTGACATGGGCGAACGTGACAACGAGGGCAGCGCAAGCAAAACCAAACGACCATGAAGTGGGTGTGCTAACAAGAGCCCCAGTTAACGACGTGATTGTTGTAGATGGGTTAAACAATAGTGAGGTCGGGGGAGCCAGCATTTTCGACGGTAACGAGGGCGTCGCCAACAATGTAATCCCGCCAACTGGATGCGGTGTTTGGTATGCCAACGCGTGCGCCGAGCGTGATGTTTGGAAGGGCAAATGATCCTTGGATAGAGTATCCGATACGATGCGTACTATGTCCCTGGACAAGCACGAGAGCGTACGCTTCTCGGGTCATGGCATAGCTGGGATGGAGGCAGATGGTGATGGGGTTAACGTTAATGTTTAACCATGTTCTGTACTCGATAATCACCGCTTGCAGGCCTATCAGCCTACCCCGTCAGCAAATACGCGACGCAGGGCGGAATGAGTTCATTCCGCCTTGGGGGCACGCTCGCTCCCTCGGGGCCCTAGCAAGAGCCTTGGCTTCCTGCGCGCGCTGTGGGCAGCACACCACCTCGACCGGCCATGTCGCAGCCCTCTTCTCCGCCCGCAGCGAGCCCATCCTCCGCCAACGGGGCCTCTGCTGTTCCTGCCCCCAGCTCTCCTCCTCGGAATGAGGAGGATGCACCGCCTGCGCCAGCCAGCTCGCACGGCAGCGCTGGCCTCTTTGGCGACGATTCGGATGATGACGATGGCCCTATCGTGTCGCGCAAGCGCCGCCAGCGGGACACCGATTCTGATGACCATGCCATGGAAAGTCCAAATCAGCACGTGTTTCTTCCAAGGGACGAGCTTCCACGCCTCCCGCTATCTCTCCGTCTCCTCCGCCGCCTGAGCGGGAGTGGAGCCGCTCTCGTTCTCGTTCCCAGTCCAGGGGTGGGTCCCCTGCCCGGTCTGAGGGGTCGTATGCACGTCGCGAGGCACTCGAGTACCGTGAGGAAGAGGGACAAAAGGGAGAAGCGGCCGAGGAGGAAGAGGAGGAGGAGGAAATCCATGCCAACCTCATGTTGCCGGCCCAGGCGGTTCGCCAAGGTCGCAGCCATTGGGTTGCCAAGCTGCCTTCGTTCTTGGATCTCTCGAGCCAGCCCTTTGATGAGCACGAATGGGATCCAAGCCAGGAGAATGCGACCGAATCAGGGGCTGGTAACGAAGCTAAAATCGCGGACGACAAACTTCGTTCGTTGCTCAAGACTACGAACACAGTCCGCTGGCGTTGGCGCCACGAGCGGACTCCGGATGGCAAGACGCGCTTTGTTCCCGAGTCGAACGCCCGGATTGTGACCTGGTCCGACGGAAGTGTGTCGATGCAATTGGGAAAAGAACTGTTCGACTTGCACATGCAAGCCGGTACTCCCAATGTGACCGACAAAACCCTGGGCAAAGCCATGGCGGGCCCGCCCGCCGAGGCTTCGGGCAACCCTGCACTGGCGTACCTCGTAGTACCTGATGCGGATGCACAAGTTCTGAGTGTTCGCACACCCATTTCGGGCGCGCTCGCATTCCAGCCCTCAGATGTAAACAGCAAGACTCACCGGCGTCTCGCGGCAGCTGTTAAACATCAGCGTGTGGCTAAGGTTACCACCACCGACGCCCCCTGGGGGTTGGGTCCCAGGTCACCACGGCTGATGGATTGGAGCTTGATCCGGAGCAGTCGGCTGCCTTGGAGGACCGTCGCTTGAAGGAAATTGAGCGCAAGAAGCAGCGAGAGCGGAAAAAAGCCGAGGACCGGTACGACGATGACCTTGGCGCACCATCTCGTCGACGTGGAGCCGGTACTTCAGCCCTGGCAGCCGCTCACGATGGGTACCACCGCACTCGCCGCGAATTTTCTCCCCCTGCTCGTTCCCACCGTGCAGCTCACAGACACGGCGGCGAGGAGGAAGAGTACGAACAAGACGACTTTGTTGTCACGGATGAGGAAGAGGAGGAGGCCCGTGCTGACAGCAGTGACGAGGAGGAGGCCGAAAAGTCGGAGGGGTCGGCAGAGGAAGAGACCGGTAATAGGGTGGCTTCTGGCCGGCGCTCCAAGGGTTCGCGCCGCTCTGTTTCGCCCTCCAAAGATGATGAGGACGCAATGGACGTTGATGAGGAGCAGGAGGAGCCCCGCTCCCAGCATCGTCGTCGTGTCGTCCTTGAGAGCGACGAGGAATGAGACCAATTTGTGGCCTAGGGGTGATCCTCTTCGTCCCCTCAAAATCAATGTATCGTATTGGGTTTCCATTGTTAGCGGTTAAACATGGTGTGCATAATGCATGTTGGCCGAATTTGGGAGCAGGCCAGGTGGCGATGAGGTATCATTCTTTTCCCTTTCTAGACGCGTCGTGGTTGTACCCGTCCCCCTCCCATCCCAGATCTATGACAGCCAATGAAGGTGGGCAGAGGAGGGTGATAGCTGGGGGGAGGGTCGAGGTTTTTGGGTATGAGTAGCCAGAAGGTGCTGCCGTGACCAACGAGAAGATTCTGGGCATCATACGGCCCTTCATAAGCAGTGCCCAAGCTGCCCACAGACGAGAGACAATTGCCCAGGATGAGAATGAAAATGTGCGGCTCGACGGCGCGAAAACAATAGAAGGCAAAGCGCGAGACAACGATGCCCCCACATGGTGGAGAGAGAGGTCGGAGAGTCACGCTGATAGGTGTTATTGCATGATCAGCTTCATCCAAAACATCTTCAAAAAGCTACCGGGTCATTGCCCCCAGTGAGGGGGCGAAAAGACTTGGCCGAGTGGCATGAAAAAGCGCGACCTCCAGCCCACTAGCGGCCCATTGATTCGTTCTCGTGCTCGTGCAAAGGCTCAGCCAGAGACCCATAAGCGCGGAAGCCCCAACGATTTCCTGACATAGGATGGCGGCGCTGTAGATTGTGGGGCCTGGAAACCCACTTCTAAAACCCACTTCTCACCTGTCCAGTGGCCTCAAAGGACCACTACAGCACCTTCGTGCACTTGAAACATACAAGGACCAATCAACTAGCCCTGGCCCCCATCGTCCAAAGGAATGACAAGAGTGTCTTCTTGGCATCCTGAATGCGTCGACACTCGACCTCAAGCGAACACTGCCTAAGACTACAATGAGCGACGTGGACCAGAACAGACATACATTGAACGGGACGAAGGAACGAAACATTGGCCAGCCCCGGTACCATCATCTCCACTCAGTACTCACGGCCGTTCGTTACGGGGAAGCTCTTGCAACGCCTTGAGGAAATCCTGTCCAGTTACACGCCCAGATTAGTACCATTGGACAGACAAAATGAGAAGGATGTACGCACCGGGTTATCAGGATCGAACTGTTGACCTGCTTGGTACGCCTCCCGAGCTTCCCTAAAGCGTCCCAAGCCAGCCAAAGCCTTGCCCTTGCGGTATGAGCTTTGGGCCATGGGCGGCGCAATTCAACAGCAGCATCAGCATCAGCCAGAGCAGCGATATAGTCACCGGCAGCGTAGAGAGCAGCTGAGCGGTTGGAAAGGCAAATGGAAAGCTCCTCGCTCGCCAGAGCGGCTGGTTCCCACAGAGGACGGTTCGCGCTCAAGTCCACGGCCAGCGTGTAGAACTTGACGGCCTCGGGAAGATCGTTCTCCTTCATGGCTGCATTCCCTTTTTCTTTGAGGGAGTTGACGGCCATGGCGCGCTGGGGTGGTACAACATTGGGCGGAGGGGGGAAGGGCATGGTGGGGGGCAGAGAGCCAATGGCATTGGCCAAACGGTTGATGAGGTCGAGGTTGTGGGTGGGCGAGACTAGCTTGCCGCTGTCGTCAAAGGAGAGCTCCACCCGTTGGAACGAGGCATCAGACAGCGCCATCTGCTCTCGGTCGGGGCCGGCGGGCCGCCTTGGACGATCTGGGGGCCTGACATGGTTGCGATGGTGGGCAGCAAACACGCTCACCTGAGCCACGTGGAGCAGGGTGGTAGCCAGTCACGCGTCACGCGTCACCAGTGACTAGTGAGGTCACCGGTCACCGGTCACCGCTAGCCAGCCCTCGGAAGAAAAGCGATGCATGATGCATGATGCATGATGCGCAGGGGGCGGCGGAATTTGATGGGCCACTCGCCGCTCTAGGCCACTAGTCGCAGGCCACCGCAGTCACTAATAGCACTTCGTCCTACCGTCGAGGAGCCAACCATGGCAGATGCAGCTTTTGATGACCGCTCACTGCGTGCGCCTGAGCGTATGTTGTTGCAGATCCACGGGTAGTTAACTACGATTGCACCACTTTTGGCCTAACAGTGGGATCTGCCCGAGTCGGGGGTGAGGCCACAGTCCCTTCCTATAGTACTTTGCGTCCTGCCACTAGCTTCTAATATGAACAAGTAGACTGGGCGTACTACCTGCGCTACTCTCAGACGCTCTAAGGTTCACATACAATTCAGGCCCTGCACACACTAACTCACTGCGCGAGGCAGCGTTGCATGAGCTTCAGCTTAGGCTTGATACTAGCACCATCCCAGCGGATGCCCCCCTGCGTTCAAATTGAATTACAGCAGCACCATTTTGTGCTGGGCTAAGGGGACGTTAAAGACACCTACTATAAGAATACACGAGGAGACCACCGGGCCTACGGCCCGGTCTGCTGCGTCGCCACCGTAGCCACCGTTCCCCCTTCGCCACCTTAGCCACCGTTCCCCCGTCGCCACCTTAGCCACCGTTCCCCCGTCGCCACCTTAGCCACCGTTCCCCCGGCCCACCATCGCCACCTTAGCCACCGGTCCCCTTCGCCACCTTAGCCACCGTTCCAGGCGAAGTATGTTTTTCCAGGTTGCACAGCTGTGTACCTCCCATTTCTCTGCTTCCTTTACACAACGTGCACAACCGGAAGACCTACCCGCGTGGCTCATCTGTCGAAAGGCTAGGGGTAGCCCGGTAGGGTGCATGCAATCCTCTTTTGAGGCATATCAGGGAGTGCTAGGCAGCCTTACTGCATCTGTCTACCAGCTCCATCCCAAAAAGGTCCCGAAGTGCCTCTATAACGAGCGGGTTCGGCTGTCAAATGCGTTCAACTTCCGTACGTTCAACGTACGGTCTCGTATGCAATTACCCCACGCGAATATATGCCATTGAAATGTTTACACTTTCTTCCGTCCGGAGTCGATCTTGGGCCGAGGCGAGGCTTTGTCACAGCACCACCTCCAACTCCTTTTCTGAGAAGGCGCTCGTGGTCACAATGTGGGCCCTTCGCACATGCTCTACTTCGGGACGGATATTTCCCCTTATTCGCGCCAATCGTGTGGGAGCGGACCGTACTCTGGCCACTTCGGTTCCAGCCCTGGGGCGTCCGACCAAACTGCACACGCCCAAGCCCGTGTCCAAGTTTCCCATGACGATCGTGCTTAATGACGGTTCCTCGATCGATGTATTTACCTCGTCTCCACGTGCCGCAATGCGCCTTACGCGTGACCCAACCAACCACCCCTCTGGAATCCGTTGGCGGAACGGTCGAATGCCTTGGGTGTGGCTGTCGACATGGAGGGCCAACTTGGTCGTTTCCAGAAAAAGTTCTCGCAGGATGACTTTGCCTTTGCCGAGGAAGACTTGGACTGGATGTCGGGTGGACAAGAGGCCACGCGCGGTGCTACCGTTGTCAAGACCGCCAAGAAGGGCAAGAAGAAGTGATTCACCACTGTAGGCAGCAAGGAACCGACTCTTTGCACCCTCATCTCCCATCTCCGTTTATTCCACGTTGGATCGTATGCTAAGCTATGCTATTTGCCATTACCACTGGGACACACTTCCGATCTATGGTAGACACCCATCTGGGTCTCCTTGCTTGAGAATCTCATCGAGCATGCGCGAGAGCGGAGGCAGGAGCCGCTGGGCTTAGAAACCCGGGCGTTGACATGCTTCCTGTGTTCAAAGGGTTTGGGCAATGGATGTATTTGCGAAGAAGGCGGAATGGGAGGAGAGTGAACAACTCCTTACGTTCCGCCCTCACCGGTCACCGGCCACCCTCTTCCAGCGAAGACCGCCTGTCACAGTCCTCTTTAGGTAATCCGGCAATCCTTCCTCCACCCCCATCCTAGCCATGTCTACACCCCTATACCAATGAATCTTTCGCTTCCCTATGAAGGCTTGGTTCCACTTGTCTTCGCCCGACTCGTATGCCGTTGGTACAACGTAAAAAAGCACTAGACCCTGAGGCTGGCCTGGACCGAACGAATGCGGACGGCGCTGCACGTCCTATTAGGTCAGAACCGTACCAAACGTCTCTCTATTTTACGTAGAGTGGGATGGGATGTAATGTTGGGCACATGCACCCAACCTGGCGGGCTGGCCGGCTGCTGGCCGTTGTGTGTATTTTTCTATGGACGTCAACGAGACCAAGTTTGTCGCATGGAGCAATGGATTCGGCAGAACAACCAGAAGGGAGGCCAACGCCCCAGGACAGACAAATCGGTGCATTTTTGGAGGGATGCGGCATATGGAGTGCATAGGCTGCCAAGCCCTGATAATCCTCCCCATCATTCAGAGCCACGGGCACGTGCGCGCTAAGCGACCGCCCAGTCAAGAAGAGGGAGGAGCAAGTCCTCCCACCAGTCCACGAAATAGTGAAACCCAGGCACGTAGTTGTACTCCTGCGAACACTTAGGGAGCGTGGAGGAACTCGAGGAACTTGGGGTTGAGTGCCAACTTGGCGGGCTTGGCAGCGGGCTTGTAGGTGCCGGCAGCCTTGGCAGCGCGAATCTCGGCCTCGATCTTGCGCTGGACCTTGGCGTACGGGTTGAGACGGTCCATAACAAACTTGTTGCGCAGGGGGTTCTTCTTCTGGGTGAAGGGACGCTTGGTCGCCTTGGGGCCAGCAGGACGAAGCACGGCCTGGATCTCCTCAGAAGCCAGCAGGCGCGACACATCCGTGTTGGTGATCTTGGCGCGAGGAAGAACAAAGCCCTTCTTCTGCGCGGAAGCAGCGTCGTACGTGCCGAAGATCGAGTCCAGCTGTTTGAAAGCAGCCTCCGTCCAGATCACAAACCGACCAAGGTGACCACCGGGGGCGAGCTGAAGGAGGTTGAGACGGTGGACCGACACGAGCTCCACACCAGGTAGGTTGCGGAAAGCACGGTAGATGCCCTTGTCCTCGTTGTAAAGAACGAGGGGACCGCGGCGCTGGACGTGGCGGCGGTTACGCAGCTTGCCTTGGCCCGCGCGGATCTTGCGCGAGTTGGACACCTTGAGAACGTCGTCGTAGGCATTGAGAGCCTTGAGGAGGGCAACGGCCTCCTTGGTCTTCGAGTACGACTCGACCTCAGTGGGAACAACCAGGGGAACCTCGGCCACTTGCTCGACGCGGTGTCCGCGAGCGAGGACCAGGGACGGGACAGCGGTCGCAGCCAGAGCCGAAGCGGTCGCAACACGCTTCTGGTTCTGGTTGGTCTTGACCCACCAGCGGCGCCACACCTTGGTAGGAGCGAACATGTGACCGCCACGAGCCATGTTACCGAACGCAGCTGGCCGGCACGGTGAGTGCCAGAACCGCCCACACGAGGGATACGGGCCAGAGCACGACCCGTGCCCCACGACTCGGCCGAGGTTTGGTGACCAGCCTTGGTCGAAACGGCGTAGGGCTGGCGCTTGTTCTTGGCAACCTGAGTGTAAGTGATCTGCACCACGTCGGAGCGGATCGGGGCGGTGAGCACGGCAGGGAGCGGCAGGCTCGCACCGCTGGCACTGCCGTCGGCAGCGCGCACACTGACAGTCGCACGCGAGGCCATGATGTTGAAGAAGTCGCTGCTTGGTGGTAAGGCCGTTGCCCAAGTTACCCGCCGCCCACACCATTGCCAGCATGTGGGACCCCAGACATGGGTACAGTGCCAGGACCTGGTGAAGACTGCACTAGTGCAACGACTGCGGAAGTGCATTGCGCCGGAGTATAACCCTATTTCTCATCAGCTGGTCGCCAATTTTGTAGTTCCCAAAGGCTCCAAAACAAACATTTCAATAGTCAAGCATTGGTGCAACCACCGGCTTGCAATCAAGCTCCAAGCTTTAACCTTCAAGGTGCTTGTTAGGTTCAAGTGCGGTTGGGAAGCAACTTTTGGGGTCGATCATACGTGTTCAACAACGCTCAGCTGCAGAGTAGTCTTCATACAGGGCGAGAGGCTAATATGAGGAGGAACAATTTTTCATGGGGAAGAGAAATAGAAGAGCAATGGAAGCAAAGGCGCATACAACTTCTGACAAGGCGGGAAGGTAGATTTGTCGGGCAAGGTATCCAAGTTTCAAGCACTACCCAGCACTACCTCTCAAATTTCACTCTCACGTGTATATATGAGGGCCGACCCCCTGGGCGGAACTGCGGAAAAGGCGGAGTTTGGCGGATCAGGGATCGGACATTGTGAATTAGACGCTGCGGGTTCATTACTAACTGATTTCAATTTTACCGGCCGAAGCGGATTTTTCACCGCCGTGACGAAGCCATGTTTCAGAAGCCGAGACACGGTGGGTAACCGATAATCGATAACGTTCCTATGTATCTGGTAGGTTTCAATGTTTCTTCGGGATGCCGGAAGTTTGACGGACGGAAAAGTCACGCAGAGTGGGAAAAAAGGTTGCACGCTGAGGGGGGGTGGCACGGGACGAGTATGCCCGGGTAAGCACGCTCCAGCTCAAGCACGCCATAGCGCATCCTTCGTCTGATAGGCCCCACTACGGCCTGCTACAGTACGCTACATCCAGGAGCGACGGATTCGCGGTTGTGTGCTGAGGCGAGGCTCCGCGCTTAGCATTGCTGCTTCTCTCGGCGTTGGTTGCCCTCGGATTGGCCGCGGGGCCATTCTGGTTAAACGTTTGTCACGGCAGCGCTGTGGTTTTTATTGTTCTCCACCACACCGCTGTCAAAGTCTACCGTCCACTACCACCGTCCCACTCTTTTTCCTGCTACCATGGCTCCCGTCCCTACTACTCTTTTCGCACCTGCTTCGCATGACGCAGTTCACGACCAGGTGGCCAGCGTGGTGGCTCATCTGGACGAGATCAACGCCAAGCTTGCAGATGCCACGCCACAGCAGATCCTCGAGTGGGCCGTGGACAACCTGCCGCACCTCTACCAAACCACTGCCTTTGGCCTGACAGGCTGTGCTACCCTCGCTATGGTGTCTGAAATCTCTCAGCGCCGTGCTGCTGAGGCCAATACCCCGGTCCAGGTACGTGATGTCTGCTCCTCACTATGGCTCGTACCATGGAGTTTGAGCACGTTGTACTGACCTACTGTATCCTTTCAGCACCTCATTCCCCTCATCTTCATCGACACTCTCTATCATTTCCCACAAACGACAGATCTGGCTGAGCGCGCCAGCAAACGGTACCAGGCTCCGATGCACATTTTCACTGCTGGGAGTGCTGCGTCGACCAAAGAGTTTGAGGATGTCTACGGGCGCAACTTGTGGGAACGGGACGAGGACCTGTACGACTACCTCGTCAAGGTTGAGCCGGCTCGGCGAGCCTACAAGGAGTTGGACGTTCGTGCTGTTTTGACAGGACGGCGCCGAAGCCAAGGTGCGGATCGTGCCTCTCTACAGGCCGTCGAAGTAGATGAGACCGGTCTGATCAAGGTAAATGCGCTGCTCAACTGGTCGTTCAAGCAGGTGGACGAGTATGTCAAGGAACATCAGGTGCCGTACAATGAGCTTCTTGACATGGGGTACCGTTCAATTGGTGACTGGCTTTCGACGGTGCTGCCTTCGGGCGATGGCGATGCCGGGGAGCGGTCTGGCCGCTGGGCTGGGAAGCAAGGCAAGACCGAATGGGATTGCACAAGGACTACTTCCAACTGAAGAAGATCGCGCAAAAGAAGCTCAGGGAGGCTGAGATGGCTCGGAGGGACGTGGCGCTGGGCGAATCCGAGTCTGCTTGATCTGCCGCGTAACACTCATGCCACATACGCGTGTCGTTTGAGTTGGTTGATGAAATGCTCTGTTGTGGCGCCCGACCACACTGCAGTCAGCCCCTGCCTGCTATTACTACTTGGATAGTAATGCTTTGTTTGTATAATAACCAAAACTATTTTTTCCCAATCGCGTGTTCTTGTCAGGTGTGAGGTACACTGGGTGGTCGGCGTTTTCTGCATGGCAGAGTTGCGGGGCTGCGGCGCAGCTGTTCGGTATGGGAATGCGTGCTTACATCCTTTCGTCCTTTTTCACAAGTGAAGAATGTTGCTGAACTAGGCGTTGAGGATGGGTTGAGTAAATGCGATGTGAGTTAGAGAGGGAGAAAAGCAGTAGGTGAGGCTTGATGCTCCACAAACCGCGGAAGGGATTGCAAATGCTATCGACACGACCTACATATAACAAGCGATCATTTCATCTTGAATCGTTAACCATTCTACGGCCTGGCCCCACATCAGTACTCAGTCCTCAGTTCCTCAGCACTGGGCACCTCAGCCTTTACCGGCTCAGAGAGCAGTCGTATAGTGTGAAGTGGAAGGTCTCGGGCCAAACAGAAGATGGCACATGTAAGCGCCTGAGGGCTTGGCGCTTCAGGCCCGACTTGCTGTCAGCGGGACTCGCGGCGATGGATCCAGGGAGAGTGCTTCCCATGTCGCAGGGCATGTCGTACGGGCGCTGGGTGGCTGAAGTGTGCGAGCGGGTAGGGGGCATGAGAAGGGGCGCGGTGCAAGAGAGAGGCAGTGTGGGTTGGAAGGCTTGAGGCTGGCCCTGGCCATGGGATGCATATACCCAGTGGCGGGCGAATGATGGAGGTCGGATGGAGGTTCGAATGGGAGCAGCAGACAGCTCTGGGGCCGGGGGCGCAGGGGCAGTGCCGCCGTGCGCGCCCAACCCAGGCGAAGACACGCGCGCGGGTCCACTGTGCTCTGCCGGCTGATCTCACTTGCAGCTTGCCCAGACGAAGCGGTGCCGGTTGGGATGCAACATTTCAAACGCCCCCGCCGCCACACTGCCCCCCGGCCCGCACGCGATCGGCAGGATCTGTCCCAGTCGCAACCTGTGCGGCCTGCGAGCCCCATCCTTCCTGGCCGGCCTCCAGTCTCGGCAGCAGGTTGACAGCCGCCACCACCTCCCTCGGGTTGCCGCTTCTTTCATGCTGTCGCCTGTGGTGCGTGTGATGCGCGCTCTGCTCTGGCAGGCCGCCCGCACGCCCATCGAGAGCATCGTCGTGGTTGCCATTGTCGCAACGCTCGCCCACTTTTCCCTTCTCTTCGCAATATCCCATTCCCATTGGATTGACGCGCTGGCCGCCTCGGCCACCCTGCCCTCGTCCCCTGCGCCGCCGCCCGCCGTCTGGGCTTCCTCGCCAGCTGGCTGGTCTCTCGATGACACTGGCGCCGTGGATGCCGTTTCCGTTGTCGTGCGCCCTGTGCTTTGGCTCGATGCTGTCGGCACCCAACCCCAGCTCGCGCAGCCCAACCTTCTCCAGCTCGCCCAATCCTTTTCCAGTCAACATGCTTCTTTGCCTTCCCTCGCCCCGCCTTATGCCTTGCCCGGACAACCGTCTATGGTGGCATGGACTCCCACGTTCGCCTCGCACGGATCTCCCCAGGAGACGGAATTGCTGCAGCAGCTCACTGCAGCATCCAATGTCTCGTTGCCGTCCCACACCTGGCACATTGCCCCTGCACTTTCTACTAGGACTTGGAAACACATTGGGCACCCCATGGCACAGACTCTTGCATCGACTGGGGCGATAAGGATGGATTCAGTTCGTTTGGTTGTCTATGCGTCTCGCGCCCTCTTCGCCCGTTTTGGTCATCTCATCCGCGCCGCCGATTCAGCTGATATCTTCCTCATGCTCTGCGTTTACATCTTTATGCACGCTACATTTGTCAACCTGTATCTTTCGATGCGCCGCTTTGGCTCCAACTTTTGGCTTGGTACGTTTGTCCCCCACCTTCTTTAACCGCGCTCCGACTGGCCAGCTGATCAAATCTCTCGGTGTTCTTTAGGAACCTCGGTCTTGCTTTCGTGCACCTGCGCATTCCTCTTCGCTCTTACATCCGCCCATTACCTTGGCGTGAGCATTGATCCTGTATCGCTGAGTGAGGCGCTCCCGTTTTTGGTTGTGACCGTTGGCTTTGACAAGCACTACAAATTGACCAAGGCCGTTTTTAGTCACCCCGCGTTTGCCCCTTCATCCCACCTGCACGATGGACCTAGCGTGCTTCTGGATGTTCTCAAGCCTCCTTCAAAAGTGGCCGCCAATGGCGATTCCACCGATGCGCCTAAGTCCAATGAAGACGCCTTCGTTCGGGCCCTGACTGCGCGTTTGCGTGAAAACCACAGTCTCGAGTGGGAGCTCCCCCGTCCGCTCGCTGCTCGTGACGTGTTGGTAGGCGCATACGACAGCGTCGGCCCAGAAATCATCCGGGACTATGCCGTCGAGCTGGCCTTGTTGTTGGCGGGCGCATGCATTGCCCCTAATGGTCTTCGCGAGTTTTGCCACCTTGCCGCGCTCATTCTTTTCTTCGATGCCATCCTTCTCCACACGTTTTACACTGGCATTCTTACTGTCATGGTGGAAGTGCTGCGGATCCGGATCATGCGCAACCGCCGTCATCATTCGATCGTAACTCCGTCGGCTGTTGACAAGGCCGCGGCGCCGGAGGCCAGCGTCGTGGCCAGTGGTTCAACCTCAGGCTCCATCACTCCTACGGTAAGGGGAGGCGATGGCAGTGCAGCCAACAGCCGTGTCCCTTCCATTTCGATTTCACCCTCTTCATCTGTGCCCGCGCCCCTTCGGCTGGATCCTCACACCATTCACATAATCGCCATCGTCACACCTCTCGAACCCGTGGGATTTACGGCCTCTGGCATCGCCTTGTTGGCTCTGGCGCTAAAAACAACCCAGTGGGTCGGCTCAAGCTCTTGCTGATTGCTTCGTTCATCACCCTTCACAGCCTCAACCTGCTTGGTACCCTGACGACACAATCATCTCGCAGCCGATATCTGCGTGCCTCCAAGTCGGGCGCCGCCTCGACGCTTTCAATGGGCGAGCCGTACCAACGGCTTCTGTCGGCTACACGCTTGAACCTGCCCCTGACCCCCTCCTCGTTGGCACTCGCGCCCGCGCTGGAGCACTTTGCTCGATCGCATCCCATTGGCGCCACCTTACAGATTCATGATCCGGTCTTGCTTTCAGTGTTTGATTATGCGCCCGTGAACCAGACGTCGGAGGAATATACCGATCTGGCCCAGGCATCGATTCAAGCGTTTGAAGAACTGTTCCCCTCATCAACATCGGCATCTGTCACGTCATCGACTCCGTCGGACCCGGTGGTTGACTCTTCCCCCTTGGCCAATAGCTCTCGCGTGTCGAGCGGTCTCCTGTCGCGTCGTCAGTCTCTCGAGGTCTTGGGTAGCCTGATGACCGAATGGACATCGATCGTTGGCGACCCTGTGATCTCCAAATGGCTCTCAATCGCGATGGCAGTAAGCATATTCCTCAATGCATACCTGCTCCGAGGCATTGCTCATGGCAACGCAGCCATTGCTCGGGGAATGCTATGGGCGCTGCTGCCTTTGCTGCCGCGCGCATGCTAGGCGCCCACTTGGATCAAGCTGAATCTCGCATGGCCATCGTGTCCCGTTCAAGCTCTGTGAATGCGAATTCGTCTTCCCGGACGCCCAGAGCGGTGCCCGTGCCCCCTCCGCTTGCCCATTGTTCCCCAACCGGACGAACCTACTCCTCCCCCCACTGCAGGTGTGGACGCTTCCCAGATTCGTTCATTCGAGGAGGTGTTGGAGGTATACGACAATGGTGCTGGTGTCCCTTACCTTGCCGATGAGGAGGTGGTGCTCCTTGGACAGCGAGGTAAGATTCCTGCCTACGCATTGGAAAAGGTGCTGCAAGACCCCGAGCGTGCCGTTCGTGTCCGCCGCGCCCTCGTTTCGCGCGCCAGTTTGACGAAAACACTTGAGACGGGAAAGTTGCCGTTCAAGAACTACAATTATTCCCAAGTCATGGGCGCTTGTTGCGAGAATGTGGTGGGCTATTTGCCTTTGCCTCTCGGTATTGCTGGCCCCCTCAACATTGACGATCAACTGACTCCCATCCCCATGGCCACGACGGAAGGCACATTGGTGGCTTCCACCTCGCGCGGTTGCAAGGCTCTGAATGCAGGAGGCGGAGTGACAACGGTGTTGACCCAGGATGCAATGACTCGTGGCCCAGTAATCGATTTCCCTACCGCCGCCGAGGCTGCCCAGGCCAAGCGATGGGTCGATTCCACCGAGGGTGCAGCGGCAATCAAGTCGGCTTTTGATTCTACGTCGCGATTTGCCCGGCTGGCCAGCCTGCGCACTGCCTTGGCGGGCCGGACCATGTTCATTCGCTTTGCCACCTCGACAGGGGATGCAATGGGCATGAACATGATCTCTAAGGGAGTTGAGCGGCTTTGGAAATGATGCAATCAAAGCACTTCCCTACCATGAAGGTCCTCGCCTTATCGGGCAACTACTGCACTGACAAGAAGCCTGCTGCGATCAACTGGATTGAGGGCCGCGGCAATCGGTGGTTGCAGAGGCGGTTGTGCCCGGAAAGATAGTCAATTCGGTTCTCAAAACCTCGGTTACGGCCTTGGTTGACCTGAACACCAAGAAGAACTTGATTGGTTCGGCCATGGCTGGCTCCATTGGAGGATTCAACGCCCATGCGGCCAACATTCTCACTGCCATCTACCTTGCTACAGGGCAAGACCCGGCGCAGAACGTCGAGTCGAGCAACTGCATGACCCTGATGGAGGCCACACCCGAAGGCGACTTGCGGGTCTCTGTCTCCATGCCCTCCATCGAGGTTGGAACGGTGGGCGGCGGGACAGTGCTGGATCCACAGCGGTCCATGCTGGAGTTGCTAGGCATTGCAGGCCCCCATCCCTCCACGCCGGGAGCCAACGCTCACGGCTGGCAGCCATCATTGCCGCCGCAGTGATGGCCGGGGAACTGTCACTCATGTCTGCCCTCGCCGCTGGGCATCTGATCAAGGCCCATATGGCCCACAACCGCTCCGCCCCCCCGTCCACTGCGCCCACTCCCGGGCACGTCAGTCCCAATCCGGGGCGGATCGCGGCCACGATGACACCTTTGGTCGCGCCCAGCATCCATTTGACATCCAGGGCAAATGGATCGGGACCATCGGCATGAGTGAGTGTCCTGGTGTCGGTCATCGCATCCTCTCGATTCGGCGCTCCTAGAGTGTGGTCACCCCAGTCGCCGTCTTGTCCCTTATTCTTTCGTTTCCCTCCCCCTTCTGTGCTCCATTCTGCCCGATACCGTGCTCATCCAAAATGGTGGGGCTCGACTAATGCAATCCATCCCTGCATGCAAAATGCACCCTTGGGGTAAATGATGCGAACGCTATAAGGGGACCTACATACGGAATGTGCATGGTGCCGGGACGATAGGGATGTGATATACTACCAGGGGGATAGAGACTTGGGGTGATTGTGTGGGGTTCTGAAGCCCTGCTCCAGCAAACCCAACACAGGACCTCGCTACGAAGTGGAACTGAAGCCCACTTTATGCTTTCATGTTAACTCGGCTCGTAGTAGGGCTTACCTTCCGTTAGTTTCGAACGAGGAAGTTACGGTCCGGTATCGTGCGCCACAATTGACGCATTCCCAGGGAGCGTCGAGTATTCGCTGTGAAACTCGAAGTTGGTTTCATAACACTTTACGCAGATCAACGGGGCAATCATCTATACAAAAAGGAGGGGAGTGGGATGAAAAAGGAGGTTAATAGGAGCGATGTTTCGCAATAAATAATGTGGAAAAGCACTGGACGTACGTTGCAGGGCACGAGCCGGCGCAAGTCGAGCCCATGATGTGGAGGAGTTGCAGTCCGTCGGGATGTGGGGGCGGGTAATGAAGCTAGGTGCTTGAAGCAGGAAGAGTGATGAGTGCTAGTATATATATGCATGGGAGGCGAAAGCAGGGGTTCTTTATCTGGCAGCAACGCGTCCCACACATTCGTCCAACCAGCGTCGTCTCTGGAGGCAGAGAGACTGGGCAAAGTTCATCATCTCGGCATCGCTACGATGATACAATCCCTCTCTGACAATCGGGCCACTGTGCCCCCCTGCGCGGTCTTCAATTGATTAAAGTCATAACCCAAAAAATATATGGCAGGCTGCACAGGCCCCGGACATTGCTACTATACTAACGTGCGTGTGAGTCATCTTCCTCTAGCAATGCTACAATATCTCTTGCTGTCCGCCCACTCTTCTGACCCTCGTTGACACCTTCAATGGACTCTCTGTAACAGAGCCGTTCGCGCGCGCGTCAGGCGAATCATCATGGTAATCATGGCATATAAGTGATGCATGAGAGGCGTGAGGCCCGTGAGGACATGAAGATAACGAGACTTGTTCCCGAGACAGACCCTCTGGCGAAGCTGGCACAAGGCCGCCACAAGGCCACTCTCCTTGTCATCCCACCTGCCCCTTCCTTTGTGCTCTTCTGTGTTGTTGGCTTCCCCCATCTGTCTCCACTCCTCTCGAACGAAACATCCACGGCTTGATACCTGTTGTGCTCTGTTGGTTCAAAGGTGAAGTATACCTCCGTGCTCGTGGTCAGCTTCCTAGCTGTCCCAACCAAGGGGGGCCATCTGATATCTGAGTGGGGCCTGTTGGTCACGCGGGTCATGCTGGACGTGGGTCCAAGGGTCAAAAAATCAAAAAATGAAGGCAGTGGGATTCGAACCCACGAATGTCGCAGTTCTATCCACTCTTAAGCGGAAGCGCTTAATGACTTGAATACGATGCCATAGACCACTAGGCTATGCCTCCCTTGTCACGCCGCCACGAGGTGCTCAATATACACTGTTGCCGCTGCTTAATTAGCTCATACACGCGACGCGCCACTATCGTTCCCGCTGTTATTTTTTCTTCCGCCATCACCACCATCTGCGGCAATGGTCAGCACAGCAAGCGCCGCCACCGCCTCGGCCGACCGGCCCTACCCGATTCCCACAACATGGGCACCCATGTTCACCTCGCCCAGCTCGCCCTCGATCCGTTCGAGGAGAACATGCTCCCCGTTGCCCTTGCTCTGATCCCGGAGCTTGTCGCGCACCGTGTAGCGCCCTTGCCCAAGCTGGTACAAATCGTGGTCGCAATCGCGCTCTGCGATCCTGCACGTGCGCGTGTTTATGCCGCTCAGAAGCAGGCGTCCCATGCCCATCCCCCTCACGGCCATGACGTCGGGCGCCGGCTCCGCCGCCCCGGTCGGACCCACCGAGGCGGATATTGCGATGGCACTTGAAGCACTCGCTCTCTGGGCCTCGGCATTCCCTGCTGTTGTAATCCGCTCCCTTCCCCCCTTTGCGTCGGAAGAGGGAAGCCCGCAACGTGTGGACCCTCACGGCTCCTCCTCTCCTCTCCGCACCTGGCGGCACACGGTCCTCTTGGGAGCACGGGATATCTTTGCGTTGCGGGGTGCCGAGGAGTATTGGCTCTGTTCCCAGGCTCCTACCTGGCGAAAGCGCAAACTCGCCAAGGATGCCAGTGGCATGGACGTCGTTGGCCCAGCTGCCCCAGATGAGGCGGGATTTTGGAATGTGCTGGGCACGTTGGCTCCGATCTATGAGCGCCAAGGATCCGCTGTCCGGCGATGGATTAGCGAACAAGTTCCCTCACATTTGCCTCCTGGCAGCCGGCTTGCCCAATCCCCCTTTGGATCGGAGGACTTTGCCTGGCTCGCTCAAGCTGTACGGGCCGCACCATCTCCGTTCCCATGGAAGACACCTGCAGTTCACTTGTCTGATCTGCTTGCCACCTTGTCTTCGGGCCTCGCGTCTGCCGATCCGGGACCTGTGGCGCTCAACGTTGCCGGAATAAAAGCATTTGCCGGGGGGGACCAAACGGCGCGGTTGGCCAGGCAGCGCCTGGTCCGGGGACGGGGGGAAAGCTGTCTTAGTTCTTCCTTCGCGACAGAAGACGGCCGAGTTGTTGCTCAAGGAGACCCTCTTTTTCACCGAAACCAACCTGTTCTCCCCCCTGACTGTGCAGCATTGGCTCACGGCGTGCGTTGCCCCTCCTTCATCGGAAGAAGAAAGAGATGCCCCCGCCCGTCCGTTGTGGAGTTGTCCCGAATTGCACATCTTCACCGCGCTGGATAGTTTGGCTGCAGAGCTCAAGCAAAAGCAGCTCAAGCTGCATCGGGTTGTCCACCTTGCCCTGTCCCAGGCCCTGCCGCTTTGCCTGATACCCGAAGAGATGGATATGGTGGAAAGAGTGGGATGAGCACCAATGGATTGTTGGAGAGTGTGCAGCAACCGGCAGGCAAGGAACAGCGTCGGTCCAGTGGTCGGATACCTTTGGAGACGCCGCTTAAGGACCGGTGTACTGTCTTGGGCCAAGTCCACCAACCGGCAATTGGGTTGATTAGTGCCTTGCTGCCACGCCCAGCACGCGTCTTGGGCCAAACTATGGGCACACGCAAATTCCAGCTGGCCATGGCTCACATCGGTGCCTGGCCCTTTGTTGACCTTCCCGGTCAAATGGAGGAAGCGGACCACAAGAGCCTTGGCCGCGAGGAGGCAGTAGTTCGCCTGGATCCGCAAGATGCACTGGAGGTTGTGGATGCCTTGTGGGAAGACTGTTCGTTAGCCCTATTACGCCCTCGGCGCGCAAGACGGCACGTAAGAACGTATCACTTGCCCAGCCCTCTCGAAGGACCTCGCGTTCCCGTGGCGTTGCCAAAGAGCCCGTCAGGGACCAATGCGCAGAGGAATTCAAGGCCCCAGCTCAGAGTCTGTTAGCCGCTGTGGCCGAGGCATGGTGCAAGGGGGTGGATCACGTGTACTATTTGCAGATCGGTCTCCTTCGTACGGCTGGCCTGGCCATCTCTGAGGTAACCAGCGCCCCGCTGAGTTAGGACCCGCCTTTGGCACATTGGCCCAATTGGCCCAACCAACCCGGGATTCCTGGCGCCTAATCATACAACGACTGCAACGTGCCCGTGCGGAGGCCAAGGTTTGGGACCCGCTCGATGTGCCCGACGTTCTTCGTCTCGGAACAGGGACCAACAAGCGTGTCCACGGGCAGGTCAAGTCGGATTCGGACGACTCGGAGTCGGAGTCGGATGTGATGCGGATTCGGACTCAGATGCGCCCTCCAGGGTGAAGGAAGCGAAATCGAAGAAAGCGGCAGTTCACGAGAAGGACGTAGATTGGATACGATGGTCCGCGCGGGTCAACGGGTCCTTGCTTTGTCCCAGAAAGGTCTCAGTCAGGCCATGGACGAAATGGCGATTTTGGCCACTCAAGCATGCCTGGCTGCTACGCTGCACTGATTGCCACAACAGGATACCGCGCCCTTCACCAGTACCCCCGCCACTATCCCCAGCGCAGCACATTTGATATTTGTGCGCTTCACTTATTGGTTCTTTCAACCTGGGCGCAGTTAGTCGCTTCCTGTCCATGCTGCTAATGAAAAAATCGTATAGACAATTGTTACAGCTACAATCTCGAAGGGGAAAGACAAAAGTGGTGGGAAGTCACAATACTACGGGGAAATGGAGAAAGAGAGGTACCACCCAAAAAGGAAGTCCTCTTCATTCAGGCCTCTTGCCGTGCTTGTCCTGTCCACGGGCCCGAATGCTCCGTCGGTCAGCCTTCTTTTCCAACTGACTTCGGTGCTTCCGCATCATTTCAGCAAGCGTCTTCGTTTTGTCTGTGGCCGTACCATCCTCTGGCCGCAACGGGGTACGTCCAAAAGGGGGTACATGGTGCTTGTCACACCAAAACACGCCGAAGTCGTGGACGCGGGGGAGGCGGGGACCGAACCTGTGCCCCCGACACCCTCGCGCAAAAGCCAACTGCGGGTCAGGAGTGGGTCTGTCGAGGAGGGTGAGCCAGGCGGATTGGGCACGCTGTATCGCTCCTTTAGCGCCTCCTTCAATCGCCATCGCCGTTGCTCCAACTTGAACCACTGCTTGTGAGTGGAGTGAGGACAGTTGACCGATGAAGAAGTTGGTCAATCGCCTTGCAGATCCGTTCTGTCGGTGGCAGGGTGCCCTTCTTGCCATCGAGGCCAACTGCGCATCGTTTGCGGCCATCGCAGAGAAGAAGGTCTGTCCCATGTGTTTCAGTCGCTCTTGATCCGATGCGGAGGAGAACGTGGGCATGATCCTGGCCGGGAGACTTCTCCCGAGTCGAAGAACCAGCTCCTGAGCGTGCCTTCCCTCTGCTGCCAAAGCTGCAGCATATGCTTTCTCTGGATTGGCCTGAGCCGCAGGACGCACGGGAGTCGAACTCTTTTTGTCCGCCGCAAATGCAGTCGCAAATGCCTGACTGGGATTGGTCGGAGCCGCTGGACGGACGGGAGTTGAGTCCGTTTTGTCCTTGACAGACTTTACAGTGAAACCGGCCGTTGCCGGGGTCTCCGCTTTCTCCGCCTCGGACTCCGGTGCTGTACGATTCATCAATGGCCGTTGTCCAAGATCGGATTGAGCGACTGGACGAGGGACAGTTTTGTTGGGGGTGGAACCGTCTGTTGTGGGTTTGCCGATTTCGCTTCCTCAGCCCTTGGCTCCAGTTGAACCGCGTCTGGCGATTCAACGGAATTGGACGGCGCCGTTGAGCAGACGAAAGCCGAATCGGTGTCGCTCTTGACCGTAATGGGTGTGGAATCAGCTGCCGCAGGGGTGTTCAGTTCCTTTGTCTTGGGCGTCGACGCTGCTCGAACCACGATTGGCGGTTGGGGAGAGGTCGTAATTTCCGAGGGGGCACGGCAGGGGCGTCAACCGGGGAACGGTAGGCTCGGTTTCAACTCCATGTTCTGGGAAGCTGGAGTGATGGGTGCAAAGGGTAGGGTGGTGCCGCTGGCCTTGTTGGCATCAGTATGCACCACTGTTACAGGATGCTTGAGAGTACTTGAGAGTGGAGGAGGAGCGGTGCTGGGTTCGTATACAGAAGCAGTAGGGCGGTCATCACATACATCAGCCATCTTGGCCTGTTCTTGGACTTCATCTCCACGGCTCAGCACGATCGGCTGTGGGGGCGAAGAAATGGTAGGGCTGGCGGTCTTGGCGACCACCTCTTCCTCAACATGTTGATCTGGGATTGTGTCCGTTGCATTGCTTGATTGGTCGGGACGAGAGAGACAGGCGTATGAATAGGAAAAAGAGTTGCCTTTTCTTTGTTCCCGTGACGGTCAACCACTGCGACCCGCGCAGATGGGCATGGCGATCCGTCACGAGAGACGAAGTGAAAGCGGGTCCGAGCGGGAGCTTGTGGCGACCAAATTGGTCTGGTGACAATGTAGCTATCGAATGGATAACACCAAGTCAATATCAAGTCATGTGTCAACAAAAGAATGGGCAAGACAGCCACTTACAAGCATGCGGCGAGGAACCGTTGTCGCCAGAAACGGATGCAGTCAAAGGCGGGACGATGGGTTGGCTAACAGAAGGAGAAGGTGGCGTCGGTGTCGCAACAGGGACCCGGGTGATGTTGTTCACAGTGGCCGATCCACAGTCGGACGAGCGCGAGCAGGCTGGGAGTGCCTTTGAGCTTCAAGCAGGGTGTGGGTGTAATGGCGAGCGGCCAAGTTGGCTTCGTGCTCGACACGCTTGAGTTGGTTCTCTGCTTGGGCACGGAACATGCGTTCGGTGTTTATTTGCTTGTGCAAGAGCGCCGTGGCACGAGTGTGGGCGGCAAGGACACGGCGCAGGCGGCGGGGACATACGCACGGCGAATGAGAAGGGTGGCAAGGCCGGCTGCACCGGCCGTTGCCAAGACGAGGGTGAGTGGGTGCCGCGGGTGGGGTGGGGGAGGGGCGCAGGTGCTGGGCAGCCCATTGGGCCCAGGTGATGACGGGGATGAGACGGTGGCGGTGGCATGGATGACGGCGGCGGCGAGAGGGGGCTACCAGAATGTAACTGCGGCGGAGGGGTGGGGTTCATTGGGGATGATGGAGACGGAGGAGAGAAGATGGTGGGGGGATGGACGGTGGGCAGGAGCTGCGAGTCCTCGGCAGGAGGTGGTCGTTGGGGTCGGGCGATGTCCAGGGGCAGTACTATAAGCGCTGGCTGGCGTGGCGCTGGCGCCCAGCACGCGCGTGTGTTGGGGCCCTCGCCGCCGCGCTGATAAGATGCCCCGCAGCAGCACAGGCCACATCGGCCATCCTACATCCCCCAAATATACTCGCGAGCACGCACCTGCACGCACGCCGTGGCGCTGATGACGCAATGGCCGCCTGCCGCCCCTGCCAGACAGGCGCTGTGCGGGGCAATCGGACCACGACGCAAAACTGCTCCCCTGCCCTCAACCCTACTCTCGCACGCGCACTGCTGAGGCTCAGCTGGTGCGCAGCAGAGCCACGATAGACTGACAACGCAGCACCGCTCCCCCCAGCTATCAGCATCAGTCATCTTATCTCGCTGGTCTGCCATCGCCCCCACCACCTCCACCGCCCCTCCACCCCTACAAGCCCCATTACGATCCCTTCTTTTCTTATGCGTCTCTCCCCTCCGTCCTTGGGCTGGCTCTGATGGCTGTCGCCGCCACCACCGCGCCCGCCCCGCCCCCCGCTTCGTTCCCGGCGCCGAGCAGGTCCTCGGGGCTGGCGTGCCTGTGCTCGCCGCTTTGCGCAGCGCTGAGAACCCGCTGGCCGAGCTTCCGGTCGCTACATGATCAAGCTGAAGCCCGGCGTTTCCAGCACCGCCTTCCTTGCCCACCAACAGCTTATCTCCGCTGCCCAAGTCGAGGCAAATGTGTTCCTCGATCTCCCTGCAGCTGCCAGCACCGAACATGGCATCCGCCACGTCTACGACCTCGACCACCACCTGCAAGGCTATGCAGGCCAATTCACAGACGATGTACTCGCCTTTATCCGCGCCCAGCCGGAAGTGGAGTACGTCGAGCGTGATTCGATCGTAACCACCCAAGAGATCAAACCCGATACCGAATGGCGCTGGCTCCCTGCCAACCAGGCCCAAGACCAGCACGTGGTCGAGAAAGGTGCCCCCTGGGGCTTGGCTCGCATCTCTCACCGCAAGGAACTCGGATTCTCCACATTCAACAAGTATGTCTACGATGAGACTGCAGGCGAAGGCGTGACCGCGTACATTATCGAGTAAGTCCCCACTCCATCTCAGCTAGTTCCTCTGTCCAAACGCTTACCCATTTTTATTTCGTTCCTCAGCACGGGTATCTACGTTGACCACAAAGACTTTGAAGGCCGCGCCCGTTGGGGCAAAACCATTCCCGTTGGCGACGGCGATGTGGACGGGCACGGACACGGGACCCCTGTGCTGGAACGATTGGGAGCAAGACATATGGTGTGGCAAAGAAGGCGGACCTGGTCGCGGTCAAGGTGCTGACCAGTTCGGGATCGGGTAGCACGTCGGACGTGACGGCGGGTGTGTTGTGGGCGGTTAAGGATGCGCAGGAAATCAGTGCCAAACTTGCGACGGCCGATGCCAAGACGCGCAAAAAGCACAAGGGCTTTGTTGCCAACATGTCCCTTGGCGGCGGTCGGTCGCCCACCCTTGACGCTGCTGTCAATGGTGCGGTGTCATCCGGCGTTCACTTTGCTGTGGCGGCCGGCAACGAGAACTCGGATGCATGCAACTCTTCTCCTGCCTCGGCCTCGCTTCCTATCACGGTGGGTGCATCGGACGTGGGGACAAACGTGCGTACTTTTCCAACAAGGGCAAGTGCGTGGATGTGTTTGCGCCCGGTCTCAACATCAAGTCAACGTGGAACACGGGCGTGGACAGCACTGCCATCTTGTCTGGAACGTCGATGGCTACTCCCCACACTGTCGGGCTGCTGGCCTATTTGCTTTCAATCTATGGCACGGACGACTTTGCTACGATTCAGGATGCCTTGCCCGTCGCCTCGGCCGACAGTTCTTCTTCCATTGTTCCCCGCTTGTCTACCATTGGTAACGCTCTGGCTGCTTTGCCTCTCCCCTTTGCCGTGCTCGACTTTATTCAAGACTACTGTTCACCTCTCCGGTCCCCCAAGCCAAGTTATCTCTGTCTTGCACCCCAGCGACTGAAGAAGCGTGCTTGCCTTGTCTACCAAGAACGCCCTGACGGACGTTCAGGGGAGCCCCAACCTGCTCGTGTTCAACAATGCGACTGCTCTGCTTTGATCGAATCGGTTCCGAGGCGCTGAAGGCTGAGGCACAGTAATTATTTTACTATGCAGATCTCCCCTGTCCCTGAGGCCGCTTCCATTTGGGTAACCGATGAGTACTCGGGCTGAGGTATACTACGATTCGATGGTTTCTATTTGTGTTTGACATTGTTTCGTCCTACGCCTCAGGCCTCATAAGTCACATCTCACATCTTAATGCAACATGCAACACATACGGCCATTTTATTTTGTACCCTACGGGTATACGGGCCTCAGGGTCTTTTTGTAGAATGCATCGTGAGCGGGCTACCCATTACAGCCCTCCCCAATTAGCGGTGTGAGACGGTAGTCATAGCTGGTTCCCCTTTGATTGAGTAAGATCAACTCGAGTGAGGGTGACGGCTCGGATCGGCGTGACGAAGATGATGATGATGATATACATGGTACACAGCGAGCAGAAACAGGACCGAGCCCACAATTCATTCCGTGATGCATTTCGTCTCTCGTCTCTCGTTATCGATTACGAGGAAGTGCTATCGGATGACTCCGCTTGCTTCTGTTAGGGGGGGTAGTGCTAGGCTTCTTCTGCTCGGCCCTCAGTGGATCGGTGACGCTCTCGCTTCCGGTCGAAAGAGTTCCGCTCGCAGGGCGCGCACGCCCTGCTCGCTCCATCTCCCTTCTCTCTCTCCTGTCTCCTTCCCTTCAGACGTTGCTTGAAGACTCGTGGCTCACCACTTTGTCTTCACGCCTTGTCTGACGGCTGCTTTGCAGCTGATCCATAGGATCGCGAGTGCTCCCAAGTCGCACTCTAGCAGCTTCGTCTGCTTCGCTCTGTTAACATCTATGCCAGTGCGATGGGGCTTGGATAGGAGGGGGTTACCAAAAAGGGGTCAACCAACAGTCAGCATCCTCGATCAGTGGGAATCCTTTATCCCACCTTCCATTCTCGTCCCTTCCCACCTTCTGATCGTTTCCAGCCAATTGATTGAGTAATACAGGCAACCTCTCGTCTCCACTTAGCTGCCTCATCTTCACTATCCAACCTCGTCCTCTAGCTCTCCATCCGGTCAGTCGCGCGAGCCTTCATCGAGCGGCGTCGGTTCCGCGTACCACAGCATATCGCGTGGGTTCCTTTCACAGCTACGTCCACAGCCGCCCCGCCCAGCTTCAGCCCTGGCAGTCTTGTCCTCCACAGCATCTACCCGTCCCTAAGCACCGGAGGCTCCAGATACGTTACTACCCCCCCAAGCCGGAGCATACAGCCTTTCCGCGCGTGCGGCCGCCTCGGCTTCACACCCAAAGGCTTCTCCTCGGCTCGGATCCATCAAATAGCCCAAACCCGAAACTACCGCAGTCGGCAGCCTTGTGGCCATGGCGACGGCAGTGGCGGCACAACTTTCGGCGTGGATTGAAGGAACACTGTGCGCGAGTGTGGTCTCGTTGGTGCGGCAATGGGGCACCGCAGTGAGCACGGGTAGGGAGGGGCATTATCGATTATCGATTATCGACATATTATCCCCATCTCCCGATCAAGAAGCAGTATATATATCCCAGTATACAGGCTCTGTAAAGCGTAAGCTTAAAGCTTAAGCTCTCAAGCGCTAAGCCTTCACAATCTGGTGTGTGACATATTGTGTCACATGTTTTCCGTATGCTCCCCATGCAGGCCCGAAGGGCAGGCACGGTTATATATGCGCTGAGCGCCGATGCACTGATGGTCGATGTCGATGAGATCTTCTGAAGCATTGTGACATGTGGCATGCGAGATGTGAGATCTAAGATGCGAGATCTCCGAGATCTCTCTCGATGAAGCTGATGAAGAAACTCTATAATAGTCGTTAGGTACAGGAGGCTTTGCATGAGAAGGGTACTACATGGTTAATTGGTCCGTGCCGTATATTATCACGCAGGATGTCGTGATGGGGCATCGCATCGCCCCAATACTCCATATCCCCTCGTCTTCTCGTCTTATTCTCTCCATAACCTCTACCCCACGCTTCGATGGCAAAGAGAGACGAGGGGATGATCGATTATGATGACACTCTTAGTATTCCAACGCAAGAGCCTGTCACAGGGGCAGATATTATCACACACAGAGCCGGATCAGTCTCGAACCACACAGCAGGAGGTGGTGATCATCCGGCTCTTCCGGACAAAATGAAGCCTCAAAAAACTCATCCGTTGTGCGCAAAAGCACCATGAGATCATGAGAGACGGTTTGCTTGATCCTGTATATTATCGAGTAGTACTGAGATGAGTACTATAGTATACTGTGAGTACTACTCGTCATTATATAACGAAGCTACTATCCTCTTACTGAGCTTGAGATCTGAGAGGCCCTGATGCCCCAGCCTGAAGGATCAAGCGCTCAAGCTCTCAGATCTCAAGCAAGCTTTTGAGTCTTCCTTCCACTGTTTTTCCCCTTGTACCGGATGCATCTTCATTCAGCACGCGCGTGATATTTTACCGACGGTCACATGTCACACTCTCGATTTTTGTTAACGTAGTTTAACGTCACATATATGCATCACAGGTTCTCGCCCGGTATGCTTACTTTTAGCTTGGGGCGGTAAAACCATCAGTGTCCACTTACTTCGGGTTACGAGAGAGGCACCCGACAACAGCATGCTTTCTGTCTGTCACACCGTATATAATCTTCAGCACATCAGTAGTGGCATGATCAAGATCTAGGAGAAACCCGCGTTCATACATGAGCTCCCCAATCCTGCGGTCATCGAACGGATTGTTAACGGTCCGGACTAAGTATAGCTGAGAGCTCGGCGCGGGGCGTTAGATGTTATCGTGAAAAAACCAGTAAGCGTCCTGGTCATTGTGAATCAATGTTGGACAAGACAGCGGTCAACGTCAACGTTCAAAGTTCAACGACGTTCAACCTACTTGAATCTGAATCTGGAACCAATGGCCACACAAAAAAAGCGAACCTGAGCCGGGTTTTGCACCTTACTAGTAATACTGCTGTAGATATGGGTGTTCGTAGTCCCTCTCCGAACCGACCCGGCGTGTGCTTCGTTCGCGTAATTCGCTTGCTTTCGGAAAGAAAGCGGCGAGCTCTCCAGCTAGCTGTTTTTGCGCACGGAACCCCTGGAGTATTTTCCTTCCTTCCACCGTCATCGCGCCTTGGTACAAACGTGTTAGGCCTTCGCCCTTCATCCCCACTGGGTCCCATCACATTCGTCCCTTATCGCTTCGCCTTGTGTTTCGTCTTGTTGCCCCTCCATGGGATACGTACCCGATCTTTTCTGAAGAGATTGAGCAGCTTGCCGTTGCCGCTGATGCGGAAGCTGCTCGTATCGCAAAAGCTTTCCAGCGCTTTCATTTGACCAGTCTCACATCTTCTTTCTGGCGCTATCCGCACACGAAGATCGTAGGGCAACCTCTCCTACCCTGGTACCCAGTTGGAGACTCCCGTCCATGTCCGCCTCTACATCCATTTCCCTCTTTGATTCCAACTCACAACCGTATCAGTCCAACCTCCACCACTTCTCTTGATGGAAGAAGATGCCATACACCCCTCCTTCTATCCCCCCAAGCCCAGAGATTGCAGACCGCGCACTAGTTGTGGGACACCTATGCTGCACCCAAGTCAGCCATCAGTCCACTTGGCATCTCGTTCGGCAACCAATGGAGACCGTTCCAGTCCTACTTCGAGCGCGGCAGGTGATCACAACCCCTCACCCACCTCGGGCACGTCTGGCGTCCCTTCTCTTGACACTACTGCTACAACATGCAGCCCCCCTTCTATTGCCAGTCCATCCTGAGCTCGCGCGGATGGAGTGCCGTGCCGGGACAGCCGACCGCATGGGAAGCCGCTGCCATCTCACCAGCTTGCTCTCCAGCTTGCTCTCCAAAGATTGTTCTCCAGAGGGTTCGCCTGATTGCTCGCCTGATTGCTCGCCTGATTGTTCCCCCTTGGTCTGGAACGGTGCGACTCGGGACCGCACCCAAAACGGCCGCTACGTAGGGTGGATCGAGGATTGCCCAATCCACCCCCGCAGTTGGAGCGCAACAAAGAACGCACCTGTCCTTCCCCCTCCCGGCTCATCCTCCGGCTGCTCGGGTATGATGGAACAAGATGAGCTCCAAGCGGCCAGGACGCCCATGAGTGCCCCGTCCCCCGTCCGCCCTACAACAATTGGGGTCAATGAACGGCCCCTGCCCCCCTTACCACCGAGGCCATCAGCCCTCCTTCAGCAGCAGACATGCACTCTACTAGGTTCGCGCTACCGACGAATAAGCAAAGTGCGCATCCTCCCTTCACCGCCAGGCCACCTCCGACCATTCCTCTCCCTTTCCCCCCACCCCCAATGGCTCGGCATCCAGGCAGGCGGTTTCCCAGCAGGTGCTGCGGATGGGGCATAAGTATTGTGCATGTGCTTTTTAATAGAGTGCCATATTGAGTGGCCTTCAGACAAAGCTCCACAGATTGGATACGGGAAAGCAGAAATACTGAGCAGCTAGAAATCTGGAGCCGTGGGAGCTGACAGCTATAAAATAAACCAAAAGATGGAGATCAGCCTACGAGAGGAGGTAACTACTAGAGAAGTTGCCGGTGTTCCAGATGTATTGACGAAACGGTGGAGACGCCAATGGATCGGGGGGCGGAGAAACCACGAACCATTATTGCTTACACTGAGTGGGTGGGTAGATGGCTTAACAGGAAAACCAACGCAGTATAGAAGGGGAGAACGTGGGGTCACAACTACTGTGTGATCGGTGGGACCCTATAGTGTACAAGCAGTGCGCAAGACACAGTGCTTCCATCTACCTCCACCGCTCCAACCCCGTCACTCCGCCAAGGATGAGGAGGCTCTTCGCTTATATATTTGGCGAGAGTGGATTTGTATATACCTTGGCATATAATCTGCCCGTGCTGCGCACTGAACGCCGTCACTGTCGTTGCTACTCCATCTCCGGCTGCTTTCTCCCCGCAGCAACTGGGTGGGGTTTAAAGCAGGAAAAAGCAGTCAGATCCAATCCACCACCCAGCCTCCCCTCCCCTCTCTCCCACCGCCACTGCACACGCCCTTCTTCAGCTTAGTACGCAGCTACAGATCCAAGATGCACTTCTCTTTGCTGCTCCCCTTCACTACCCTCCTCTTCATCGCCATCGCTACCACCAGGGCTGTGGCCCTTCCCCCCGGCATGGGTGAAGCGGGGTTCGCAACTTCCCTCTCCTCTCACACCCATAATACACACCGCATTTATTAACATGCCCCGACACTGACATCTCCTTCATTTATCTCGCCTTGTGTGCACATCATCATTTTCAGCCCCGCAAATGTCCCAAAACAGCTACCCTGTCCCTTCTGGTACCTCAAGTGTCGATAGCCCTAATACTTCCACACCATCCTCCCTTTCCTCAAATCCAGCAAGTTTGCCAACGCCGACTCCCTCCTCCATTCCGACCGCATTAGTGGTGATTCAGCTTGGAGTGCGCTCAACTCGGAGATGCAATCGGTCAACAACGAAATGTCGTCTTGGGATGGAAATGGATGGAATGGATTTGGTCCGGGCTTTGGCATGCCCCTGGTCCAGGGTTCGGCGGACGTTCAGACGGCACATTTACATCGACATTTACCATCTCGGGCTCGTCGGGCGTAGTGACGAGCACTGTTACCGTTCCTTCCCCGGTGGCCCGTCCCGCTCAGCTTGGGGATCATGGCCTCTGGCCAATCCTGGTCGCACCCGTCTTGGAGCTCGGGACAGTGGCGCTCATGGGCATCAGAAGCTACATCTCTTTATTCCCAAGCTCACTCGCTCTACTCGCAAGCTAGTGCCCATCCATCGCAAGGCTTATCTTCCTTGGCCAACTCCTTCTCGTCTCAGGCCAGTGCCTTGACGCGTTGGCCGGTGCCGCATCCGATTCCGCCTCGGCGTCTACACCGGCACAAACCAAAAAGAGTGGCTTTACCCCGACAACTGGTGGGGATGGGCGCAGTCTTTACAACTGCAGTCCTTGCGGCCATGGTACCTATGCTGGTGTGATTCACGCGGCTCATCCTGCCGATAACTCAACACTCTCAAGTTTTTCAGATCGTTGGTATCTGGTGGATCAAGTGAGAAAAGCTTTGACATGTGCATACCTCATCGACCTCATCCTTCATCAACCAACGATTGTACTAGAACACCAAATCTCTCCCTGTATGCCAAGCCCGACTCTCTCAGAGTCTTTCAGCTGTTGACATTGCCTTTGGACTTTATGACTTCTCCACACCCTTCCAAACTCATTATGAATAAACAAAGCCCTGATTCAGGATTGACATTGCCCTCAACGGCATGCGCCTGTGTTTGGGCCATTATATGGTATTCTACCCTTACTTACCTTCACCACAACACAATTCCATGTTTTTTCCTTCTCACCAGTTGATTCTGCAACATATATGAGTAGTGCAGCATTCATGCTCATTTATGCCTGTTTTAGACGGGGGACAGAACGCCACACCCACCAGGCTCGCTCATCCGTGCTAGTGCTGCCGTCATCACGCGTCTCTGATGTCCTCCAAGGCAACTACTGCATCATAAGCCGCGGGTCCCGTCGTCAGAGGTGATGTGCCCGGCTCCCCTCCCCTGGATATATATACTCAACAGTACCCGTATAAATTGCCGCATCTGTTGCACCTCTTCTCTTCATGTTTCCTCCCCGTGTTAGGATCCGGAAGAGGAGGAAAATGGTCAGAGGACAACAGTACAAAAGCTGGCGGATAAAGGAGTAATCTCCAAGTAATAAAATCGGTTGGTGGCCTGCACTTTTACATCAGCTGCCCGTGACACGTTCCCAGCCACCCGCAGCCAGAGTATCTCCAAGTAATAAAATCGGTTGGTGGCCTGCACTTTTACATCAGCTGCCCGTGACACGTTCCCAGCCACCCGCAGCCAGAGTATCTCCAAGTAATAAAATCGGTTGGTTGGCCTGCACTTTTTACATCAGCTGCCCCGTGACACGTTCCCAGCCACCCGCAGCCAGAGTATCGGTGATATATTTGCCCTCTCCAGCGTGGAAGGGTTCCAGCGTGGAACGGTAGCGACGGTGGAACGGTGGCTAAGGGTGGCGAAGGGGACCGGTGGCTAAGGTGGCGATGGTGGGCCGGGGGAACGGTGGCTAAGGTGGGACGGGGAACGGTGGCTAAGGTGGCGACGGGGGAACGGTGGCTAAGGTGGCGAAGGGGGAACGGTGGCTACGGTGGCGACGCAGCAGACCGGGCCGTAGGCCCGGTGGTCTCCTCGTAGTCACAATAAAAACATTCATCATCAATCATGACTTAGAACTTGTCAGCTGGCATAATATGCACACGCCGCCGCTATGCACCGCTGTGATCCGTCGGCTCTTTATTCAGTGTGCAGTGTCTCTCTGTACCTCTTCTGTCAGACGTTAGGCTCCTCCCTCTCGGAAGAAACCTTCACTTCCCCCCCTTCTCAGCACGACGCAAGACTAAACTTCGGCATCTTCATGCATGTACATGGCATGCTTGAACCCAAAGAACGTCTGTTTGCTGTTGCGAGGCGCGCTCTTATTCATTGGCATTGTCCCCGCTCTGTCCATCACTAACTCATGGCAGCCCTTAAAAAGGGAGATGATGCTGGTGGCAGCATTGATACGGAATCCAAACAAGGAGAATAGCCGCTTCTCATGCACACCGTCGCCCACCCTTCATTCGCATCAACTACAGGAAATTTGACGAGCATAATGGTGGACTCCTCTCAGCACACCCTCCTTTCAGCGTAAGACGGGGTGGGGGGCGAGTAAGGAGTATGGCCGCCTCCGTGTACACCGTCGCCCTACCCTTGATCCGCATCAACTACAGGAAATTTTGAGCATGGTGGACTTCTCTGAGCACACCCTCTTTTCAGCGTAAGATGGGGGGACGCGACTGGGCCCCCCCTGTCATTTTCAACTCGTCCAACAGCCCCCCCCCTTCACTCCAAGTTGAGCGGCTGAGCACCCTTCACCTTGACTTGTTTCGGAGGGAGAGGAGGTTCGAGGGTGGTCTCATGCAACACGCCTCGCTCTCCTTCACATGCTTCACAGTGGAGCGAGATGTTGGAACGGTGATGAATGATGCATTATTGATGCCCATATGATGCATGCCGGCTCGGTTGCCCTATGGAATAACGGGTGGGCGTGCTGCGCAGCGTTGTGTCAAATTACCTCCTCGGATTTCTCAGACTTGTTGAGTACTCCCCCGAGATTCAATATGCAGGCGCTCCAAACGTGAGCGACTGTGTTGTTTGTACCATTCCTACGGGGGTGCCGTATCTATACTCCCCCTAATATCCTGCACTATTTTCCTCTCCTTCAAGCTCCCTCACCCCAGGCCTCATCCACCCTCTAATACACACTCTGGCTTCACAAAGCCGCCGGCCCACATCGAGCGCTACTCATGCTACACTTACTTCAGTTGCCTATGCTTCATGCTCCGTGAGCATGATCTTACCTTTTGTTATCTAATCAAATCACTTTCGGGTAGGAAGAGCCAATATCTTTTGTGAGAGGATGCGGGAACTTGTGCGGAGACCCGCAAGAACTGTGGCTCTGCGGCACTTCTGTGACATGTGATGCATGATGTGACACGCATGACACAGACGCCACACATCACGCATGGATCACGCTTCATGCTTCGATATAGGGTGGCGTCACGCGTCACGAGTCAGCATGGCATGTCAGCATGTCAGGTGTCAGGCTCAGCTCCCTCAGGCATCGCCGCACGAGCGTCATGCGTCACACGTCACGCGTCACTAGCTGCATCACCTGCATGCAATGCACCATGCATCAAGTGCGGGGGATAGTTGACGGTAACTATAAGCTTCTTCTCAGCATTCGTCCAGCGCTCAGCAACGTAACGTTCACGTTCACGAACCCCCTCCCCCCCCTCAACGCGTAGCTGGATGTTCTAGTATCTGTTCATTCGATGACATGATCCCGCAGGCCTCAAAGGCCTCAAGGACCCCATTGCCCGCCGTCGCGCCTCAAGCGCGCTGACAGTGTTGGTGTCACAAACGGGGGACTCGAGGACACGGCGAGCAAAAATGGGAGCGACAACCCAGCACAAACAATATTCATCGTTTCTTCGAGGTGAATAAGGGTGTGTCTCTCATGGTATGCATGATGCATGAACGTTGAACGTGAACCTCATGATGAAGTGGGCTCCACGACGTGGAAGAGCAGTGAAGCTAGTGAGCGTGAGCAGTGAAGAGAGTGAGCGATGAGCTCGATGAGAGCGCTGAGGCTGAGCTCAGCACCTTATACCGGCTGTGCTTAGCTACCCTCTCCAGCTCTAAGCCTCTCAGATCTCACGGCATATGTGGCCATGTGAGGCTGAGGCTAGGTCAGGCCGGTCATCGATCCATCCTTTGATGCCCCCTTTCAAAGCCGAGGTAAACAAAGATTCGAGGGGGGACTGGCTCGCTCCATAAGCTGAAAGAGAGGCGTTATCAGGTTTTTTTGGTAGTAACTATAACCACAGAACCGCACACACAAAACACGGCTATTTTTTGTGGTTGTAACGAAAAGTGCAAAGCGCGAGTTGTTATCCCCTGTGGTTTGGGTCTCAGTCTCGGCCCTGTGGACTGGCAGGTGGGACATGCTGCTGGAGAGGGGGCGAAGTGAAACTTGTCGACGTGGGGATTAATGTGGGACGTCACTGGGCCGCCTGTCTGTCACATGTCATGCATCCTGGGGAGAGCAGCTGAGAGCAGCTCAAGCTTTTCTTCACGCTTCAAGCTTCCAGCTTCCTGCCTCTTCGTGAGGTCTCGTTTTTTACAGTTTGGCCATCAACCGTCTCAGATAATGTCAGACTGGTGCATGCCACAGTGTGGCTGAAGCTGTGGCCGGGACCGCTTTGAAATGAAAGATGTGAGTTCTCAGATCCATGACGCACTTGAGGCTGGGGCAACACGGCCCTCGCGAGGGGGTCAAGCAGTGGAGGGGGCCCACAGAAGATTTGATAAAACATTGTCTCGGCCTCGTATGTTGGTGCGATACCCTGCTACATCCAACGTGGTATCACTCGGTGATTATCTGGGTGGTCCCCCGCGCCGAGGCTCAGTATCAATGGCCACATCAAGCAGTTTCAGGCAGGCCGATTGTTGCTTTGTGGAGGGGGGTGGGTCCCACACCAGAGGTACTGATGAGAAAACGGGGGGAGGGGGGTTGGCGAAAAAGAGAAATGAAATGACCACAAAAGAGAGGTGAAGTTTGATGCTTAAAGATTGAGTGCTAAATGTCGATCATGCATGGTAGATGCTGCCTGTTCGCACATGATGGCTTCCGATCCCATCGATCGTTGCTGATCAATTCGGGGGGAGAGGTCCTCTCCGCTTCTATGGACACTAGTCCCACGCCAGTACAAACCAGTAAATTGTTTCAGCACAACATTTTCACCTTTACCGTTACACCATTATTGAGGGGGGCCGTGGCCAGAGGCGACAGTCCGAAGGGGGATGCTCCACTGATGAACAGAGAGATACAGGACAGCCAGAAGTGTATATAAATCCCTCCTTTCCGGTCTAGACACATTCTCCCCACCACACACCTTTCCAATCTCTCCGTCTTTTCCTTCAAAAGCATCTCTGCTCTTCTCTTTCATTTACACCATGCCTTCGTTCAGCAAGATCGCTTTTGCCGCTACTGCCGCACTTGCCCTTTCCGCCTCGGCCGCGCCTGTTCAAGAGAAACGTGGCTCTCACAGGTACGGATTTTTGTATCGTCATGCTGTATTGGGGTACTAACTTTTACTCACAGTGGCCAAGCAACCTACTTCACGGTCGGCCTCGGTGCCTGTGGCTGGACCAACAGTGACTCGGACTCGTTGTGGCGATTGATTCGGCCATGTACTCTTCTGGTTCGCACTGCGGCAAGACTGTCAGCATCCAGAACACGAAAACCGGCACCACGAAGACTGCCACGGTTGTTGACGAGTGCCCCTCCTGCTCCAGCAGTGGTAGCCTCGACATGTCTCCCTCGCTCTTCTCTGCGCTCAACGACGGTAACATGGACGCCGGTGTCTTCCCCTCTCGTGGAGCTTCGCTAATTGGTTGCGTTCTCTCAGCGGCTCTCTCTCCTTATGCGAGTTCCAAAATGCCGTCACCTAGCCTTTACTGTATCTTATCTCTTCCGTCTGGGATTTTGCTTGGTCTCCGCCTCCTGGTGATGCGATGCGGCCTTCAATTTGCCTACACAATGTTATCTGCCTATATTCATGGGGAACAAAAGCAAGCGAGACAAAGTCGTCAAAATAGTCCCACAATCGGGGCGGTTAAGGTGGTGGAGGATACCCAAGAGGGCGTTGATAGGGATGGAGGATGCACAACGAGGCATATTCTCCCGACGGTCCGAATCATCCTGACTTCAGATGGGGTGCGCCACCTCTCCAACCCATCCGACAGAAGAATTGGCGGCCGAGTCAAAAGAAACAGCGGCGCGCAGAAGTGATGATTTCAATGTGATGGCGCTTGTGATGGTGGCGGCGGATGGCGTAGACGCAGTGGGCGGATGCACCGTGCGCAGCAGCGGGCACACTGCCCGTCTGCTGCAGTGCTCCCGGTCGCAGGCCACGTTGCCCGTGGCTGAGCGAGCCTGAGCCCGCGCAGGCCAGCCTCCCGCCGCAGCAGCTTTGGCTTCGCACCACCACCCCAGCCACACCTCCTTCCCTCCCTTCTCCTGCCCTCACATGGAGGCCCTCAAGCTGGCACGCAAGTACCCCCAGTTCTCCCGCGAGGAGATGCTGGGGCTCATCGACAAGTTCCACGCTATGGATGTCGAGGACCGCGGCAGTGTCGACCGGCAGACCGTCATCAAAACCCTGGACGACTCCCGCGTTCGCCACCTACGACCAGGTCCGCGAGACCCTCAAGCAGGTCGACATTGACGCTGCTGGCCGTGTCGAGCTAGACGATTATGTGGACCTGATGGCCAAACTTCGTGCTGGCGCCAACAAGGGCGCTGGCGATGTCGTCAAGGGCAAGGTCACTGTTCGCGGCGCCAACGCCAGCACCCAGCACACCATCAACGAGGATGAGCGCCAACAGTTTACTGAGCACATTAATCAGGACCTGGCAGGGGACCCATCGTTGGATCCGCCTCCCGATTCCTACCGACACGTTCCAGTTGTTTGACGAGTGCCGTGATGGTCTATCCTTTGCAAGTTGATCAACTCGGCTGTACCAGAGACGATCGATGAGCGTGTGCTTAATGTCCCTAAGCGCGGCAAGGCGGTCAACCAGTTCAGATGACAGAAAATGGAAATGTCGTCATACGTCTGCCAAGGCCATTGGCTGCAGTGTCGTCAACATTGGGCCCCAAGACTTGATCGAGGGCCGCGAACATCTAATTCTTGGTCTCATCTGGCAATCATCCGCCGCGGACTTCTGAGCAAGATTGATCTCAAGAACCATCCTGAGCTGTACCGTCTACTGGAGGAGGACGAGACGCTGGAGGAATTCCTTCGTCTCCCTCCCGATCAGATTCTGCTTCGTTGGGTCAACTACCACCTCAAAGCGGCTAACTGGGACCGGAGGGTGACCAACTTTAGTAAGGATGTGTCAGACGGGCAGAACTATGCTGTGCTCTTGGCCCAGATCAAGCCAGATGAATGCGACGTTCGCCGCTGCAGGAACCCGAGGTGCTGCGCCGCGCCGAACTTGTCCTCCAGCAAGCCGATCGGATTGGTGCCGCAAGTTCTTGACGCCCGGCGCTATGGTTGCTGGCAACCCCAAGCTGAACTTGGCCTTTGTCGCTCACCTCTTCAACACATGGCCTTCGCTCGATGCGGTCGAAGATGCTCCACCGCTGGAAGTCGAAGACTTTGATGCCGAGGGAGAACGGGAGGCCCGTGTCTTTACCCTTTGGCTCAACTCGCTTGACGTGGACCCCGGCGTCAACAATCTGTTTGAAGACCTCAAGGACGGCACAATCATCCTCCAGGCGTTCGACAAGGTCTCTCCTGGCAGTGTGGTGGCGGAGGGTAAGCAAACCGAGGGACGGGCAGACATTGATGCGCTTCAAGGCGGTGGAGAACTGCAACTATGCTGTGGAGCTGGGGATGAAGAGCGGGATGCGCCTTGTCGGGATTCAGGGCGCCGACATTAACGATGGAACCAAGACATTGGTGCTGGGCTTGGTGTGGCAGCTGATGCGCCTCAACATTTCAAGACACTGGCCAGCCTTGGTAAGGACGGAAAGACGATTTCGGATGTGGAAATCATTACCTGGGCCAACAACAAGGTTCGCTGGTGGCCGTACGACCCAATTCGCACGCTCAAGGACCCCGCGATCGCCAGCAGTCGTTTCCTGCTCGACCTCCTCGAGGCCATCCGCCCCGGCATTGTCGACGAGAACTTGGTCACCCCGGCCCGGACCGAGGAGGAGGCGAGGCTCAATGCCAAGTTGGCGATTTCAATTGCTCGTAAGCTGGGGGCTCTCATCTTCTTGGTTCCGGAGGACATTGTCGAGCGGCGCCAACGACTCACGCTCACTTCATTGCCAGTCATGGCTTTGCACACGTGATTCTCTGGCTCCAACTAGGGACCTTTTGCCGGTACTCGAACTGTGGATCTATGGCCTTTTTTCTTTCATCCTCTGGCGTACTTCCTACACACCACAAACTTTTGGCCTGAGGGGCTTCGCGCCTCTTTTATGCATCGTTCCCAGGCCACGTGAGGGTTGCATATAGGTATTTTGAATTAGCAGGAGAATGATCCAAAGAGATACTCATTTAGTTTCAGACGTACGCGCCACATCCTCCGCGAGGGACCAACAGGGTCCGCCGACGAGGCCAGGTTGCACTGGTGGAAGACACGGACCTCTTCGGCGTAAACGCACCGACGACGAATGAAGCACGCCACTGTTGTGGAACAACACCATGTCCCCCCTCTCGGGTCTTCGTTGGTGGCCCAGTCGTGGCAGTAGACATACTCAGGCCCAATCCCGGGACGCTGGAAGGAGTACACAAAATCCCGCACTTGCTTCAGATCGGTGAGGTGGGCCCCGGCGGGGTACAAATCCGCGTCTTGCCTGCGGCGCTGTCACCCTGCAGCGGTTCGATGATAACTTCTTTGATCGCAGAAGGATGGACTTGCAGATGCAATTCGCCGGTGCCCAAGTTCTTCCAAACCTGCCAAAGGGGGGAGGGGTTAGTACAGAAGTGAAGGAAAGAGGCGGACGGGGCGGAGGACGAACCATTGGCAACACCTTGATTTTGCTTTCCTCAACAGGCGGCAGCTGGTCGAGAGACAGCTCCTTGTTCTCCGACACAAGCCCAAGCCCCGTCGAGTTGGACCTTGCCCCACTCATCCAGACGTACGGATGAGGCGCATATACGATTTTCGTTCGCACCGCCACCGACTTTTCTGCGAGTGACAAACGTTGGAACATGGTCTTGCCCGAGACAACTAGAAGCCGACAAGAGTCAGTATCTCAGAGCTCATTTATCACAGGAAACGGAGGGCCTACACACAGGCAGTCGTGCCAAGGGGGACCGTCAACTCGTCGCCGGTGCCATCGTCATACCGCAGCGTCTGACGGCGGCCCTTGGGAACTTGCAGGCCATAGAGGGTAGTGACCCGGGGGTGGCCAAGTCGTAAAGGGCACTGTCAATGTGCCAGCGGTAAAACCGGTAACCTCGGTATCCTCCTCGTCGGGGACTTTGGTTTGGTGGAAAGTGCGGTGGTGCGGTGCTTGAGCTGGATGTTCTCCAATCCCTCGTGGGCAGGAACGAAACCATTGCCAATCACTTGCACTTGCGGCTGCCGCGGGACTGTCTTGAGGTCCGGGTGGAGAATGGAGTTTTTCTGGGACCACCATTGCCGTGCCCGTAGGAACGCTGCTGGGGTCAAACACTTGGTCAGCGCATACTGCGCTCTGGGCTGACCTTGGCGTTGGGGAAGACGATGACCGAGTGTTTGTACAGCGCATCGTGGATTGCCTTGACCAACTCGTCATTGCCACTAAGCGAATCAAAGTCAACGTCGCTCGTGACCAAGCGGCCAAAGTCGGGATCGAGCACTGCCGGCCGCCTGGGCGTTGGGCGTGGAGAGGGTTTGCGGGATGGGCGCAGGAGCGGGGCAAGGTCAAGATGGACATGGCGGGTGGTGGGGGTGGTGGTTGAGGGGGAGAGGGCCAGCAAGGAGCGGGTAGATAAGCGTTTCGTACGAGGCACAATAGCGGACGAACGCACAGTGGGTTTGCACTTGCGAATCAGAAGACTGAGCGATAGCAGGTGGTACCTTTATCGTCGGTGATATGCGATCGATGACTGACCGATTATCAAAGCGCTGCAACTGCCGGCGGTGCGCCCGGAACAGCAGCCGGGCCAAACTAGCCATGGAGTCTGGGCCGCGCATCATGTGCATCATGGCAGCCACTAGTCCCGCTAGCTAGTTGCTAGTCATCAATCACTGCCACTACGGTCACGCACATGCATGCCACCAGCAATGCCACCGGGTGGGTGGCTGGCAGAGCTGCGAGTGGTACGCGCGAAGGCTTGCTGAGCTTGCAGCTTCAAGCGTGAAATTTGAAACTCCATTGCGAGGATGGATGATGCATGATGCGTAATGCATGATGCCTGATCCGATCGTTGGACGTTGGAAGCTGAAATTTGAAAGCTGAAACTGGCAATGTGGCCCAGGCGTTCGGGCAGCGCGTGATAGCACGCTTCACCTTACGTGCGCACCGCATGCTGTCTCCACCGTGGCAGACCGTGGCCCAATCCTCATTCGCCTCCCACCCGCCTATCCTTGCCCATCCTCCCTCTGCGCGTCAGCTCAAACGCGTTCACAGCTCACAGCGCACAGCCCATCCCACCCCGTTGCTGGGCCCGGCACCCACACCCACACTGGCCTCTTCCCTTCTATCCTCCCCTTGCAACGGAAACCATGCCAATCGTGCCTGGCCACACATGGTCTTCACAACGTCCGTGTCAGGCACTAGGCCTTCCGTTGTTGCCACGCCCTCCAGCATACCCACTTGGTCAGCGGAGCAGCTCATCGTGTTGATCCAGCGCTCAAGTGGCTTGTCTGCACTGCTCCCCTAGCACTCTCTTGCTCGGGTGGCACCTACCTTCAGATTTGCGACTTGTCTCGACCAAAGCCACTGCACTCAGCACAGTTGGACGAAGCCTATTTTGCCCGTCTGGGTGCTTCCCAGAGCAAGACTGCCGCCCGAATTCCCTCTCATTTAGCAGCAATTCTCAATTATGGATCAGAAGCCAGTCTACTCAGCCTCTTTTGGTGGGCATCATGGCTCGAATATCTCCTTCAGCTCACTCGTTGGTGAGCACCGCGCCAGCTCCCAAAAGTTCAATCGCCAACGTAACCTCCTCGACTCGGTTCGTTCTCTCGTACGCTCATCTGCCCTGACAGGAATCAAAACCGTTTCATGTACGATCCGAGAGGGGAACTCCGCTCCCTCTTCACCAGGGTCCAGTGCGCCGCCCATACCTACCTCGATCAGCAAGAGGAAGAAGCGGTTTGCCCCGCTCCATCTTCTCGATTGCCTTGGATCTCCTTCGCATCGAGGAAGGGAAGCGGGAGCAGACCTTCCGCCCGGGCGAAGAGCCACGCAGTTTCCATGTTCTAGCTCGCGGTCTGGTCTACGGCCTACTTGCCATGGCTACCCCCTTTGCTCCGGCTCTTATCTCAGCTCTGTCGACGTTCCACACTGGAAGACTGCTTCTGTCCTGGGTACGTATGATTCCGGATGGACTTGTTTGGGACAAGAGTCCATCCCCTGAACGGAAGGATCCTCTGCCACGGATCATGGTACAACTCTCTGTAGCGGGGAGCCCCTCTTGGTGTGACACGTGTCTGCCCCCTTCTGGTTCCGGAGAGAGGATGGTCCTGCTCCACGTGCTTGGTCCTGATGATGGGACGAACGCGCTTGCCAAGGTGGCTCAGAGCCTAGTCAGTACCACATCTTCTCGAGCCATGCAATACGCCGATGCAGCTTGGAGGCACGAGAGCGTGTGCATCAAGAGCTCTATGATGTTCCGGGCACTGCTGATCCCGCCCAGGAGATTGATCCCTTCCAGCCCCCACGGGAAAGTTTTGCATGGAAAGTGCACGGCGCTGGGCGCTCCGCTCTCTTTCCAGCACCATCTCACCCGACGTAATTTCGAAACAGCTAGCTGGTACGTCCCCTTTGTTCTGCTGATGGAATGACCGTTGCTAACCTTGCCCTCGCTTTAGCTTTCGGGCTACCTCCACCACCCGACTTGCTTTTAATCAAAGGACCTGCCTCCTTGATTGGCTTTCCGCCCTGGCCATTAAGTTTGACCGAAATCTACACCGCCCCCACAGACGTGTGGCCGGTGCTAGCCACCTCTGATTTGGACACTGCGTTGCGTCACTTTGCTGTGTCGGAGCAACGACATGGACGCTAAGCCTGCTCTATCCCTATAAATACCGCTTCGCCTATACAACCGCGACTCGCACCTTAATCAATGTCATGCCTGCCACTGTGGTTTAAACCTTTTGTCTGTTCCAAGCCCATATCGACAAGATAGATGAGTGAGGTGCCAGTTTAGGTCATATTCAACGCATATTCAACCGCCTTTCGCGGCCTCGAGATCAGACGGAGAGCCATGCATGGCACTGCCATTGCCGTATCAATATCAACATTGCCCTCACCTTTTTTATTAGGCCAGCACGTGCGGCCCTGGGTCGCACGCTCTCTGTTGGTGATGTCACTAGAGTTCACTACTCCCTGGCCATCATTTTGGGCTGATGCTGACGAACGCTTCCCTTTGTCAGGGGTCGGGACGAGGGCCACCCGTCACGTCCAGCAGTGCTCAGGAGGGGTCTCAAGCAGTGCAATAACATGCGCAATTCCGATTGTGGCTTCATTGGTATGCTAATAACAACAACCAACAAATCGCACGGCATGTATCGAATAGCCCCCAATTGTGTATCTTGTGGGAGTGCTGGGCTGCCTGTGCTGAGAGATCTGAGATTTGATGAGATGGTCGGGCTACGGGGTGATGTCAAGGACGCGAGCGAGAAGGGGAAGAAGAAAAGCGAATGGTCGAGAAAGAACAGCCCAGGAAACAATGCTTGGCGGACAGTGGCGGTGAAGAGAGGGAGCGACGATGGGCAAAGATGGTTACTAGACGTGCTCAATGTTCTCTCATGATCGCGCGCGACCGCACGGCCCGAAGCTGATGCATGGATGATCTCGATGATCGAAGATGATCGAAAACGGAGGACTAAGCGCTCTGCCTCTGCGCTCGCTCGGGTCAGGACGCCACATTCGCACACTGCCCTGCGCCACCCCCCTTTACTGATTATCGATACACGGTTGCAGCGGCCAGGGCCTGGCCAGGGCCGGCCCCCAGATTCCAAGTGCGGGGCGTCATATGGCAGTCACCATGGTCATAATTAATCACCCCCCCCCGCCCACTCTCAAGCCCCACCTCGCCCCGCTCTTTCTCCTGTCACTGCCTCTGCCACTGCCACCTTCTCCATTTCCTTCCTTGGCTCCAGCCATGCGCAGTCTCATACGCATCCTCCGCGGCGCCCTCATTGCCGGCGCCGCTCTGGTCGTCGCAGTCACTGTCTTTCTCCATGCGGCCTTCCTTGGCCTCACCCTCCTCCCGGCCCCCGCACCTGAGCCTGGGCCAGCGCTGGACGCTGCCCTCGTTGCCCAGCTGCAGCCGTCTGTGGATGCGCACCCAACCTGGCACTCGACCCTGGAGGTGGCGCATTGACCTCTGCTCCCAGCCGAAGTGGGGAGGCGATCTTGTCGTGGTACACCCCCTCCTATATCCCCCGTGGGGCATGGGACTTGACCCGTCCGGGTGCTCGTTTGGGTCCCGTGTTTTCCCATGCCGCCAGCGTGCTCACAATGTATCAGAGCACCCTGGCATGTCCTTTGGTCAACGGGAAAAGTCGCGCAGGACACTCTTGGCGTTGCTGGAGCAGAGGGACTGGTTCTCCTTCGCCCTGCGGTGGAACTCGACGTTGCGCGCGCTCAGTCTTCGTCCTGCTCTGGATGCCTTGCCTTTGGGACAGAAGTTCGACTGGCCGGCCACCCTGATCCAATGCTCTTCACCTTCTCCATTTTCCTCCGACCTCGCTCCCCATTTCTCGTCCGCCCCGGACGTGTCTTATCCCACGACCATGATGACGTACCCCATCTCGTCCGCGTCGCAGAGCCACACCCCGGCGGTGGGTGCGTTTAGTACAGTGGGCAATCGCTTGCTGGGAGTGCTCAAAACGTTGTCTCCTGCCGACGATGCACTGCATTTTGCCCAGACCCGAGGCCTGGTGGGAGAGCCGTCGTTGCCGTTGTACCCGTCTATGCCCATTGTCGTCCCATGTCGTGGGGCAAGGGTTCCAGTATGCGGCGTATGAGCAAGAGACGCTCGAGGCCATGGGCGGAACGGCCAAGGCGCGACCTGCCAAAGCAGCAACTGGTTGGACCGAGATGCAGCTCTATTTGGGTGAACGCTTCCCGTCCTACAATACCATGCTCATCTCTCTCCTCTTGATGCGCAAGGAACGGTGAAGGAAATCATGGTACCCAAGACCAGGTGGTTCCCAGTGAGCCGCACCATCTCCAGCCCGACCAGAACGGCTTGCCCCAATTGCTTTATGAAGCCAAACGTCCCGTCGGTACCAACCACAACAGCACCCTCTCTTCGATCCCCAATGGCATGGGTCTCGGGAGGAATTCCCCTCCTCTGCCGTTGGCGGGGCCACGGCCAAAGTGGGGGTACGGTTCGACGTATAGTGGGGCTGTATGCACTGGGGTGGGCGGAACCTACGCTATGCGGTCTGCCATGCTCCGGTGGTTGGGCGCATGGGACTGGTGGTGGTTCCGGACGTAGTGAGGCCTTGCAGCAAGGTGCTCCTGGGCCTCTTCAAGATCGGCTTGATCTTTGCAGCTGTTGTCGTGGTGCTGGCCATCATACGCTTGGTCGGACGAAAAAATGCACAGCCCTACTCGGCACCTCTGCCGCCCCCGATTTCCCTCCCGGCCCATGCTCGTCGTGGATGGAAAGCACCATGGATCTACCTGTACCATCTGGTACTTCCCCTCGCCCGCAACCATATCCATGAGCCGCATTGGGCACCCTTCCGATCCGACCATGGCCATGCCAGGTCCAAGTCAATGGAGGGGCCAAGCTATCCCCTTCGCCAGAAGGTTTCTGCACCTTCTCGATCTTCCATCCACGTCCACAGCTTTCCCACCATCGACGTGCGCGTTCCCTCGCCGGAAGTGCAAGTGCGCATGATCTGTCTCGCAGCGAAAGCAGACCAGCGCATTTAGCTTCCCCCCCGTTGCGGGGTCGAGATTCGTCTGTTGCGGGCTCGCCTCTCACTCGGGGCCCTAGGATCGTGTCCCCTTCTTCCATCCCGACACGGACGAGTCCCGGCGTTGCGGATCTCTTTGCATTGACATACCCATACGTTGGACCGGTGCTCTCCCACCGGCCCATTTTTGTTGCGGACTTTTGGACACCTTTCGGCACCTGCATCGTTCTCTTGGCTGCTCCTACTCTTCCCGTCTGCATCTCAGTTGTACCCGCGCGCCTCCTAATCTCCCCAAACCCATCCAGCTTGCCCGTTCAACGTTCATTCATTGTTCATCCCAGCTCCCTCTTTTACCTTTCCCTTTACCAGCTCCCTTGATTCCGTTTTTGGACTCTTGAAGCCTTCATGCCAGAATCCTACACACCCCATCATATATACTTGCCTCATGGCATCGTGGACCCCTCCTTGATATCCAGCAATGATTAATCCTTCTGTTGAGCCTTTCATATCTGTCCTATAGCTCGCTTAGCTCCACAGGCTCTCCGCGTACATTGGTTGAGGTGGATAAATTTTGGAAATGAATTCTAGGGAAGCCAAGTTCCAAGGAAGGCCAGATTGCAAGTCGCGTAGGATGGCGTCAATAAAACGTGTAAAGCAACGTACTTTCGAAGATAACAGAGCAAAATCCATCTTGATGTTTTACAAACCCATTTTCACCAGCGGTAGAGATTAGTAAGGGCGGCGTTTGGCAATGTGCAATTGGCCGCGGCCAATGTCATGGATGGTGACGATACTGTGCTGCCAAACGGCGCCAAGGATCATCTAAAAAGGGGTCAGAAGGCAATGGGCGGCAAGATGATCAAGGCGAAAAAGGGAAAGAAAGACGCACATCTCCTCCACTCGGGTCATCTCCTCCATCGCTGATGGAGGAAAAGCAGGTGTTTTCCCATCCTGGCAGGCCATTGAGCTGACGCATAATCATGTCCTTTGGGTCCATCGGCCAAAAGCGACCATCAAATTGACGGCCACCTCGGGCGCAGTAGCGTTGCAGTCGACAATGTAGTATCCTTCCGCCTCGTTCCACGTGGCCGGGGGTCAAACAGGCTATTGATCGCTTTGGTTGCATTGGAAGGGAAAAAGTTGGCGGCAGTGCCACAGTCGAGAATGGACTGGTATGTGGCATTCTTCCCCGATGCGCCGCCTTTCCATGTCGACCAGGGCTGGGAAGCGTTGGCACGCCAATGCAGACTGTGCTCAAACGCATAAAACTGCAGTTCAGGAGACGAGGCGCCTTCGGGGGCTTCAATGTTGACTGTACTGAACGGTCCCTCGTACAACGAGGGAGAACCACGCCGCCTAACGCCAACGTGCCAGCGGACGCCTCGGGGGAGTACCCCCATTGTTCCCGGTCAATCGACAAGGTAAACACTTTTTCGTCGACCAAGCCTTGCGAAATCATGTCAAAAAAGATGGGCTTGTAGGGTGCCGCCGTCTTGTTGGCTGTCCATTGCGCGCTGGTGATGGATGGGTAGGCCTGCGAGCGCCAAACGCGTCAGTCAACTCGTCGAGTCCGGTTCATCACGGTATACCAAGGACGAGTGCGACTTACCAGTCCAATCAATCCCGACGAATGGCCATCGCCTACCCAGCCCGTCCGATTCATCACGGCGACCTCGGCTTTGGGCACGGTGATCCCGCCCACGGTGATGGGGGCATAGCCAATCTGCCCATACAGCGTCTCGTTCTCGGGGTAGTAGGACAGGGAGATGTACAGCTCATCGTCGGGAGTGAAGGCATGCACCTTGTCCTGGTCATAGAGCGCCCCCCATAGACACGCTGCCTGGTCCAAGGGCTGAAGGGTGGTGATGTTGAGGCACTGGAACTGGTTCGAGACAACAAACGTGTCCGACGAACCTGTATCGACAAAGGAATCGTAACTCTGTGCATCGGCCCCTGTACCCCACGTCACGTTGATCATGGGTACACACCGGCAAAGAGGGTGGACAGTGCTTCGGTGTGGTGGCCACCATGCTTGTGTCCCCACCGCTTCTCTAGCGCGTCCACCGTGTCCCAGTCGCCGGCACGACGGGACCGCTCCAGAGCCGACACGGCGCGGCGGCGGGAGACTAGGAGGTTGGGACTGGGGTGGGGCCGGAGCGTGAGCTGGCGCTCTTGCGGCGCTTCTTGGATAGCGAGGCCCGGGTAGAGGGGAAGCGGCGCTCAAAGTACGGCACACCAGGCAGGGCATGGGCGACACCCGCCACAGAGATGAGCGCGAGGACAGAGGCGGCAGGACGCATGGCTCTCGGAAGGGTCGATGGGCGGGGCGAGCGCGCTGAGGCGGAAGAGGCGCTGGTGGAGGAAAGGCGGGAGGGAAAGACGCACACAGAACAGAACCGAGAAGGGGAGTGCTATACACCGTGCAGGACATGTGTGCAGGGCGTGCACTCAGACAGATACGGATAGCATGGCCAATTGCATATCGGACAGCAAAGCACATGGTGTACGGCTCGGCTGAGTTGTTGGTGCGGGCAATGCGCTGCACTCTTCTGCCGCCCCACATCAACTCCGCCGCGGCTTCTGTCGGGCGAATCATGCGGCGTGCGGGACACGAGGGTTCGCGAACCCCTGTTGCCATCTGCTTCACTTGGGGGTGTTCGGACGGGCTGAGCGCTGGGCCTCGGCGCTGCCCGCTATCTAATCGTCGATCCAATCCAGCCTGCGATCGACCTACGATCTAACTTGCGTTGGCTCCCCCAGTCAAAGGCCAGGTCACGCTGTTGACGAGCGCCCTCTCTCCTCGGCAGCATCATCACATCAGCCATCACCAGCATCACACGTGCCACCCGTGAAAACGGAGTGTAAAACTTTCACGGATGCCAAGTGCCCGGCAGCCCCCCAGGGGGTGAGACACAGGATCCATTACCACCTTCAAGCTTCAAGCTTCAAGCTTCAAACCTGGCGGCGACGCCCTCAGGCTGAGCTGAGCAGCGGCAAGCAGGCGGTGAACGACCCCAGGATCTGCGCTTTGCAGCGACGCCTCGTTGGGTGCAACAGGACACTCGCCAGTCCATCATTCGTCCCCCAGCCAGACAAGCCCACCTGTCCATCCACGCCCCGAAGCCCCAGAGCGGATCGATGCAGGCCCGCTGGCTGACGTAAGCAGTGCCCCACTCGCCTGCGTGCGTGGCCGAGCCCAGCTGGGGCAGCCGAGGCGGCCGCGGTCGGTACAAGCGCACCTGGCCGCCGCCGCCATTCCTCTTGGCTTCAACCACCCCTCCTGCCTCCACCCGCCCCCCGTCTCCGCCGTCGAGCTCGCTGGCTGCTCCCATGTCTGCCACCGCTGCCCCTGCCGATGGGCAGGACGATGCGGCGGTAGCGTTCAAGCGTCCCGATCCTCAGTCCATCCTCGACGATGCAGGGGGCAACGTGGACAATGTCCTGGGCGCCGAGTCGGACGACGAGTTCCAAGATGCCGTGGATCCTGCTCCTGGTGCGAGCACGCTCCCTCCGTCTTCTCCCAGCCGCGTCCTTGCCCCCGTCTGAGCAGGTTGCTGCACTGGACTTGGACTCGCCTCCCACCAGTGCGGGACAAGCGTTGTTCAATGCCGACGATCCCGATGCCGAGGATGTGTCTCTGCCCACCCTTTCTGCCGCCGCGCCGCTGAGCTCAAGGCAGAAGTGGCCCTCGCTGAGCTTGAAGCCCGATCGGCCGAACTGCAACAACAGGTGGCCAGCTTGAACACCAAGTTGGTGGAGAGCTTTGAGCGCAGGGTGGACAGCGAGGATCAGCTGATGGAAGCGCAAGAAGAACTGGAGCGCACGACAGCGCAAATTGCTAGTTTGACCAAGGAGCAATCCGAGCACGTCGCTGCCCTCAGCACGGGTGCGATTCTGGAAAAGGCAAGAGTAAGCAGCGAGATGCAAAAGATGATGGATCGGGTATTGGAGGAGACGCAGCAACGCGGCAAGGCTGAAAACGATCGGAGCAGATCCAAGCCGAGCTTGAAGAGCTCAGTAGCAGTTTGTCTGCCGAGGCGCACAATATGGTCGCAGCAGAGCGACTTGCTCGTTCCCGCGCGCAAGACAAATCGGATGCGATGGAGCGATCGCTCAACATGGCCGAGGCAGAGATGTTGAAACAGCAACAAGTACTCAGCGGGCTCCAGCGCCAGATCGAGGTACTCCAACGCCGTGTTCCCAGCGTGACAACGAACGATGGTTCGTCGCCAGAGGAACTGGAGGCTGGCATGCCCAGATTGCGCATCACATCGCTTGTGCGCTCCCTGTCCGAACAGGGGCTGGATTCGTCAGGACTAAGTTCGGAGCAGCTGATGCCTGTCTTATTGGCAAACGAGCCCGTCTTGCTCAATGTTGAGATCTTTCGGGAGTTTTTGGCTTTTTTGGCCCATTTACGCAGACAACGTCTGTCACTCAAACCATTCTATGAGTACAACAGCACCAACGCCTCCCCTGCTGTCACTGGGGATCAACCTTCCCCCGAAATAAAGATATTTCCCCACGTCCCAGTCAGCCCCTTTCTCGCCGCTGGGGTGGCTCGGCATCGCGACTTTCCTTTACTGCCTGCTACGGCTGACAATTTGATCCAAGTCAGCACTCAAATTTCCTCGCAACCCTTTTTGCGACGGGTGCAAGAGGAAGACGCGGATCCGTGTTTGCGCTTGGACTTTGCCCCTGGCCTCGGCTGGTTGAACCGACGTACGGCCAATACCGCCGTCTTGGATGGCCACCTGGTTATTGAGCCCATCTTTCCTGGTGGGGTGGTCCCGGACCCTGCAGCCGTGCGGACGCGAGCGGCCAACCTGCCCCCTTACCGTGTGCACTGTGTGGGATGGGTCTGGTGAATGCGCTGGCGTCCGAATCGCAAGGGCCAGAGCGCAAGACCAGTTCCAGCTGGGCTTCTCTCACCGGTTCGGCAGCCAGCCTGCTGGAAACAGCTGGCGTGCGCAAGGCCCATCAAACCCACCATCCCAATTGGTCGGGCGGTCAGGCAACTCACCACACCAACTGGTCTGGGGAGATGGAAAGTTCCGACGCTGAATCGGCCTCGGATCCCGCCCTGGCGCCTACTCACGCACGCAGCCAGTCAGACAAGGGGGGTGCAGTCACTCCTTCCCCCGCTTCACGGAGCAGGAGCTTTTTGGGCGGCTTACGACTGGGTACATCTAGTCCTAAGCCCGAACGCACCACTTCCCCTTCGGGCTTTAACCTGGCATCCCGTCTGACCAGCAGTCTCAACGCCACCACCCTCTCCACCACAGAGGAGGAGAAAGGGCAGGCGACAGGAAAGCCCGGAGCAAAGTTGGACTTTGAACCGGCCATCCCCACCCACATCTTCCGAACCTCGGAAGGGTCGACCGCGCTATGTCATCTGTCCGCAGCACTGTCTCACACGTGTACGTGCGGTATGTGCATTCTGGGGGTGGGTGCGCCGATTGCAGAGGGAGATTGTTTTGGAGGGAAAACAGCCCTGGGAGCAGCACAAGGTGGTGGGTACAGCTCCCCCTAATCCAGCACCATCCAGCACCGCGCTAAGGGCAGTGCTGGGTTGCCTGGTGCGACCTCGACCCAGGAAGGCGATACTCAGGCGAGTCTTAGTCCTGGGGAGGAAGCCATGGCGCCCAAGCGTGGAAGACGCAGCTTCACCGGCGCCTGCAGAGGCTGCATCTACACCAGGGCCTGCGTCGCAGCCTACGCCTGCGGACAAGATGCTGGACAATCTGGACAAGCCGGTGCCAAGGATGAAACTGCATCCAAGACCCGGCATCCGCCGTGCCTCCTCCGCGTCCACCTAGACGGCCGGTACGCTCTCACCCTACCACGCCTGGCTTGGAACCCCCTCGCCAGCTACGTCGGAGCCTGCTACCCTTGCTTCCCCCACAAGGGCGACGGCCGTGGGTGCAGGAGCGGGTGGGGTGAGGCCCCCGAGGCGCAACGCGATACGATTCGGTTGGGCCGGTCTCAGAGCCAAGGCGAGGTGGGACTGAGGTGGGAGGAGCGGCTGTTTCAGGAGCTGGTATCGCACAGGCTCAACATGGCGTTGGCGCGAACTGGCTTTGTGTAGGCAGGCTGTGGCTGCTGTCGCAGGAAATATGCGAGGGCAAGGGCGTATTGGAGCAGGATTTGGGTGGAAGGGTCGAGGGGATAGTTTCCCCCTCGCGAAGATCGTAGACCATTCAATATTCATGAAAGGCAAAAAGCAATAGGGGCGGGGGCAACGAATCGCCTCGCGGCTCTTACGTCCAACCCTGCCAGCTGGCTGGGACAGGACGCCAGATGAGCGATGACAAGGGGTGTTCTATGGAAGGCCAGGATGGAGCGATGGATGGTCGAGATGGTCTCGATGGCGCCAGAGAGGCTGGCGAAGATGAACTGCGGACGTCTGGTCAGGCTGCGCCGCCTGCCTGCTCCTGCATGCCCATTCCTTGCGTCGGCACAGACCACTCTGGCGCCACCGCGCTCACCGGTCACCGCTGATGCTCCGCACCAGGGGAGTACTCAGCTAGTGCTCAGCTGAGCACGTCTGGTAGGCTGGCCAGAATACTGACAAAGAAGGAGCAAGTGCGCCCACCTCGCCATCCTGCCCCTCCTCCTTCTCCTCTCCCACCTCCTGCACCATGGCGCTCGTCGTGGCGGATCCCGTGTCTGCCTTGGGCGCCGCCCTGGCCACTCTGCACATGCGCAACGACCCGGCCGCCCACGACGCAGTCGGCTGTCTCTCCTCGGCGCATGTGGCGCTCGCCGTGGCACAGAGCACGTACGCTGCCGAGCTGGTCGCGGCCACGGCCGCCGAAGGCACCTCGGATGTGCTTACCGCTCGTGCGCTTGCCCGCTCCCTCTCCCACTGGGCCGCCGCAGTGGCTGCCGCGATGCATCCCCTCGTACTCAACTGGCCCTGGCAAGCCGATTGCAGCGCGCTGGCCTTGCCGGTTGCCTCCCCGCCGCACCCCCGCATCCGCCTGCTCTCGGTCCAACAGTCGCCCCAAACCACGCCCTCTCCCGACTCCAGCGGCACCACTCTTCCCAGTGCGGCCCCGCACCGCCTTCGGCACGATCCCGCCCCCCTCCACCGCCCCTACCTCCCGCCTACGCACGCTGACTCCTGCTACCCCCTCCCTTTCTTCTGAAGGTGAGGAGGGACGCTGGAAGCGAGCCAGCATAGCAGGCCCCATCATTCCTTCCGAACCAACAACAGCAACGACAACGGTGCCGACCAAGCGGCACCTTTTCTCTCGCTCCCATGCAAGTTCGGCCGAACTGGGTGGGAAAAACGACGGTCACGAGGATCGCAACCGGAACCAGACTTCCGCTGCCGAGCTGTCTACCGTAGAGGAGAATACGAGCGATGTGGCGCAACGCGGCGGCGACGGGTGGAAGCAGTTTGCCTCCTGCTCCGGCTTCGGGGCACGATCTGCCAAGTGACGAGACACCCAAGCCGCGGACAACGATGAGTTCGTTCCTACGCCGACATCATTCGGTCAACACTACGGGCACGACCAACACCCGTTTGGGCTTCGGGGAGCGGCTGGGCGGTGTACGGGCACGCCTGTTGGGCGGGGACAAGGAGGAAGTTAAGCAGGAGGCGATTGAAAGGGCGGGAAAGAGACCAAGGAAACCAAGCCTAGCACAGAGACCAAGCAGGCCAAGGAGACCAAGGTGATGCAGGAAATCCACCCGGAAAGTCCCGACCCCCTTGCTGTATCCAAGGGTCACCCTGATCACCCCACTACCGCACCTGGCTCGGGCGCCGCGGAGCAGGAAGCCTCGCCTCATTTCCCTGGAGCATCTGCCATCGGCACGTTCCGTGATGCAGCTTCCGGCGCGCGGGCAGCGATGGGCGGATGGGCCGGCAAGTTGCTTCAACGTGACGGCAATGCCCGCCCTCACCCTCCCGCGACCGTGGAAGAGGAGCCGACGGAAGTGGCCCACCAGATGCCCGAACTGGGTGACCGCCAACGTGCCGCCCTAGCCGACGTGGTAACTGTCACCGTCCAGCGCCCTTCCCACAAGGAAACGGCCGAGACTGCTACGCAAGATGTGCGCCCGGCACCGATGCCCGTAGCGCCTAGACCGCAACGTCACGTTCCGTGGGCAACGTTTGACGATGAGGACGGAGAAGAAGGGTTGGACGGATTGGACCAGCCCGCGGTGCTTATCTCGGGGCGTGGCCAACGGGGTCTACATACCTCGGCTCATTGGACCGACTTTGAGGCACGTTCGTCGCTCGATGCACCCAGTCCAGGGCTGCTTTCTACCCCCTCCGGACCAACCCAGGCACGGACTTGGCGCGAGTGCCGAGTACGCTGCAAAGCGTTGACGAGTACGGTGAGGCGGCTTTTGTCCGTCCCCCCACTGGGTTCCAACCGGTCAGTTATCGCCCCGATTCGAATCCTTACCTTCTCTCTTCCACGCCAGGCCTCTATCCCCCTCCCATCCCCAGCTCTTCCCGCACTGGAACAGCCTGAATATAGTTGAAGGCGACGAGGAAGCGAACGACGTGCCCATGCCCCTCTGGGCCTTATCCGCCCACCCACCTTCCGACCGTGGTCCCAGCCCCAACCCATGGGGTCTCTCGCGTCAATGGACCATCTCCCCCTCGCTCTCCACACAAAGTCCTGCCCCTTGGAGGGAGCTTTCCCCGGCCCCGTACCTCGATGGCCGAGCCAGCGTCGCCTTGGACGATCGCGCAGGGCTCTTGGCCTATGCTAGCGTCTTGCCCGCCCCGAGCCCCAGCCCGGAACCCATCCTGCTCCTCCCGGCTGCCGGGGAAAACAGGCCGATTGCCCGTGTCGCGGCGGGCCCTGCGAACGGAGAAGAGCTGGCGCCGCTGCCCACCCTTAAGCCCACTAGTCCCGAACCAAAGAGATTGTTCCCACGTTTGGCGCCGACGGGACGGTTCGGTCGGTCGACCAAGGCACGCGGTTGCGCGACGAGGAAGAGTAAATCGGGGGCCTGTATAGTGGTCGTTTTCCTCCCTTTCCTTCAACGTCCACCCCACCCTCTTTACATCTGACCAGCTAACTGGCAACAGCCACCATCTTTTTTCATTCTTTTTTTGGTGCCACCTGCCTGCTCCTGCTCCATAACCCATTCATGGGTGTACAGTGCAGTGTTCTATACCCTTCTACGTTGGCTTCTCTCCGTTGTTCCTCGGTACTCTTCCAGATGGTATCCACCCCCTTCTGTTCGTCCTGCGTGCGCGTTCGGTGCGCCTTTTGGTGGCAGACCAAACGTGCACCTCTCTCTTAATGTGATGCATGTAACGCGAGTCACCTGGCCTTCCTCTATAGTGTCCGTTGAGGACGATGAGGTCAGAACGCAAAACAAGATCACAGCACACCGCCACGGCAGGATGCTCAGCCACAACTCTTCAGCCTGAGCACTGCATGTCCAATTCCATTCCCTCGGTTCTTTTCCATGGGAAACTTCCATGGGAAGGGGAGGCACATCTATATCCGCCAAGAGAGATCTACACCCGGTGCTGCTCCCTGTCCGTTTTCCTCTGCGCAGTGGGTGCCACCAGTAGGGAGACCCCACGGGTAGGTTGATGGGGCTCTTCAAGCCTAAGATTCACTGCTTGCGGGGGGGGACGCTGACCCCACAAGCAAACGTGCGTCTTTTGCCATGGGGGCGTGCTGCACCTCCACAACGGGAGTGGAGGTGCCTAGAGTCAAGCAGGCGCGGCGCGATGATCTCAATCGATCACATTGGATTCCCATTGCGACAACCAAAAGTGTCTCCTTGCGCTTTTGTGTCTCATGGACTTCGGTTTGGGGGATAGTAGGAGGGAAGAGCTGAGATTAGCAGGTTTCCAGTAGCCGGTTCTTGGGCCACGTAAACTGGTGTCTGGGGAACGTCGAGTGGTTGGGATTCAGGTACAGGTCGAGGTGCTGCGGGGCCAGTCAGTACAGACGATTTCGCAGGTCGAAACCAACCGTGAAAGGGGGGGGGGAAGGGTAGACGTACGTCTTCAATGTACTTCTTGGTGGGGTGATCGGGTGGGTCACAACTCACGCGCGTTTCGCCTTCCTTTTGGTACAGGCGAACCGAGTCGACCTGGAGCACGGCAGGGAACTTAATTTCGTCCCAGTACACGCCCTGAAAGCCCGACGAGATGCCCAAGTTCATCACGATCGACATGGGTTCGGTCGGAACGATGCGCTGAGAAATGTTGGTGAATTGGTTGGGGCCCATGACGGAGCTGGGCGCAGACCAAGAACGCTTGCCATCCAAGTACCAGGTAATGCGGCCGTTGCCGTCCTTGCTAAAGTCAGGTCGATCTCCACGCCAAATGCGACGAAGCGTGCGCCCGGGGCTTGGATGTATGCCTCGGCAGGAATCTGCTGCGTGCCACTGATGGCTTCTTGGAAGACAGAGCCAGTGTAACTGTTGCGTTTTCCGCCATTAAAGTATTCGGCCTCATCAAACCCCCAAGTGTAGTTGGCATCGTAGGGAGCCACCTGATTAATGATTGTTTGCGTCCACGTTAGTCTCGTTGATCCAGTGACCTCAAGGCAATCGCTGCCTGCCAATCAAACACCCATATTCCGAGCCAAGTAACGTACCTGTAAACTCTGGGAGGCCATGCCGACCTTTTGCGCGTTCTGCGCCTCTACCAGATCGATCTCGGGTGCCGAGCGGCCAATGGTGACATCGGGGCCTGGGTGGTCCTCGCCTGGACAGGTGCACGAAGAAACCCGCTGGCCAGGGAGGAAAGAGAGCTTGTAGTCATCCTGGTACGAATACGTGCCGTGGGCATGGATGGTCTGTTCAGGCCCAGTTCCCTCGGGATTGGTCTGGTTGGGCAGGGTGCCCCAGTCGCAAGCTTGGTACGAGTAGCTATCGCGTTCATACCACGGGTCAGTTTCCTCCCTTGAAAGTTGATGGTACATGCGCACCAAAAGGAGAGGGGGAAGGGGGAATACGCACGGCCACATTCCATCGGTAGAGCCGAGATAACCTGGTCGTCCCAGGTTGCCCATCGTCCACAGGCCAGGCCAGAAGCCGCGCTGCTCCTGCGTGCCAGGAAGCTTGACCCTCATCTCAAGGTAGCCGCCTTGGAAGCAAAACTTATTCCAACTCTGGACCATGCCCGATTGAAAGTTGAGGTTGTGGTTGGTCTTTTGGGTGAGAGTGAGCTGGAGGGCGCCGCCAGACGTGTTGACGGCCTCGGGCGCATACCATTCATAGTCATTGGTTGCGCCATAGTAAATATCGACCGCCTCCCAAAACGGATCGTCGCCCGGCCAAAACGTCCGACCATCCTTTTCAAACTCGTCCGAAAAGACCAGCTGCATGGTTTGTCCCGTGCTCTCGGAGGTCCAAGTGTGCGCGCTGGATGGGGTGTCGGGGTCCACGAGCGAGGGCAGGGGCAGGTCGGCGACCTGGCCGGTGCTGTTGAGGTTCTGCAGGTTGGGCCGGCTAGGACGGAGAGCAGTAAGAATGGGGTAGCCGGCAAACAGCATCAACAAACTTAGCAGCAGAAGCGCCACCACCAACACATTCAGCACACCCCGCAGGTCCAGCAGTGACGAACGCTTCCCCTCCTTATGGGGGTCGTGTAGGTCATCGTCCTCTTCCGGCATGGAGCTAAAGGGAACATGGGTCACTGGCGGAGTGTAGTACTTGTCCCCGCTGGATTTGGCGTCGAGGGAGCTGGAGGTGGGGGTGTAGGACATGGACATGGTGGGCGGTGAGCTCAAAAGCACCGCGGGTGGGTGGGTAGGTGGTATCAACGAGGCGGGGGGATGGTAAGGAGAGCCGGTGTATTAGAGGCAATGCGGCCCCGACGGGCGAGCGAGAGACCCAAGACGAGCCAGAGTAGGGGACAGCAAAGCGCCCCCTTGACTCGACGATGCAGTTCAACTCAACCTTCGAGCTTCAACGTTCACCCCCCGAAGAAGATCATCCTCGCGGCCGTGGCTGGTGGGCAGAAGGAGCTGGGGCCGGCACGAGGGGGTGGGCGAGGTGGAGGCGGGTCTGGTGCCGACAGCCAAGCGCCTCACCGGTGCATCAACCAAACTCGACTTGGAGGGCACCGGAGCAGTGGAAGCATGGCGGACATGTGCATGCTAGGGGGGGGAGGGGCAAAAGCGAGGTTGGCTGTGCGTTGCGCAGCGGGCAGGAGGGCGGGCGTGCCGTGGAAGCGCAAACGGGGGGCGCGAGCGAGGCGGCAGACGGGCGCCGAAGCCAGCCGTGCGAAGCGGCCGTCGGCCGGCCGGCAGCTGAGCCTGCAGCTGAGCGCGAGCAAAGCGATGATCTCGACGATCGGCTGTGGTTGCATGTTAGGTACAGCAGGTAGGGTGTATAAGCGGGTGTGGGATGGTTTGATGGTTTGGGCGACTCAAATTTGCAACGGAAAGACCGTCGCCGCTTCCATTTTCCATTGTAAGGCAGGCTTGAAATTGGAAATGCCATACAACATGCCACCCGTCGGAGCAACTGCTAGTAAGTAACCGTTACCACTGACACCGTGGCCGTCGGGCGTCGCGGGACACATGGCATCCGTCTCTGCGTTGCCTCATGCCTGGACGCTAGACGCTGGCCGAGATATAACCATCAAGCCATCGGTTTTCCGACACGGTTCAGCCATAGCGCCTACGGTCTACATTGGCTTGGACATTAGCACTGGGATTGAAGCACGCATGCCGCTAATAAAAAAGCCTTAGTTTTGATCCTAACGCGCTGCTCACGAGGTCATGTTAGTAGTCCTGCCCGAAAAAGCACCACACTCGCGATCCTATGGATCAGCTGCAAAGCAGCCTTCAGACAAGGCCTGTGAAGGCAACGTGGTGAGCCACAAGTCTTCAAGCAACGTCTGAAGGGAAGGAGAAAGGTGAGAGAGAAGGGAGGTTGAGCGAGCAGGGCGTGCGCGGCCTGCGAGCGGAACTCATCCGCTCGGCTAGGCGGGCGTTACCGATCCATTGAGCGCCGCGCAGGAGAACCCTAGTAGTACCCTCTAACATATGGGAACCGTCGGGTGGCTATTATGCATGCCGATGGGTGTATTATCGCTTGGGGCTACTATGCTTCCAACATTTTCCTGTACCAGTGACATAGTTCTCCTGACCTTTCGTCTACATGTCCATGATGGGCTCCGTCCACCAGTTTCTTTCTTGGCTTGTCTTTTTTGCCACGGCATTTGTGGACGGTTTGCTGTGGATAGCCGACTATTATACTGATTCTGGGATGAAGAGAGGAGATGGGACAAATGCCCAAGATGGAGAGATAAAGATTGGCCAGTTCGCCTCTGGCTTCAAAATGTCTACGTTGGTACGCCCAGTAGGCTCGCATGTGCGTCGGGGGCCCCCTTGGGCAGGCGCAGGCAGGGCAACACATTGACCATGCGCTCCAGCAAATCGTCTCGGCTCAACGTCGAAGCCGACCCGACGACCAACAACTTTTTTTGCGCCCTTGTCAGCGCCACATTGATCCGTCGCGCGTCCCGCAACAGCTGGCCCACCCCGCGCACCTGCGACCGTACCATGGACACTACCACCACCGCCTTGTCTTTCCCCTGCGCCCGATCGGCCGTCAAGATTTCCACTTTGCCTAGCTCTTCCACCGCGAGCACGGCCGAGGTGAGGAGTCCGACCTGTTGTCGGTAGGGCGTTACGATGGCCACTTCCTCCGCGCGTGCGCCGCCTGCGCGAACGAGGGCGTGAACCAGCTGGATACACAGTGCTGCCTCTACTGCGTTCCACCCTCTTCCCTGCTGCTCCACCTCAGCCTTCTTGTCGTCCGCTTGGTCCGGCAGCAGCAGGTCCGTGTCCAGCAGGCCCGCCTGGAGCGACGGATGGAGGGCACGAGCCAGCCAGCAGTTCGATCCGCCTGCGCACCGTGCCAGGGGCGCACGGTGCACAGCCGCGTGGACAGCGTCCCAGCGGGGAAGCACAACGCATTGGGCGCCTACGCTGGGCAGCGCACAACGCAGTTGACCATGGTAGGTGAGCACGTTGGCAAGGTGGGTGATGGCTTGGTTCATACGGTACTGCAAGCGGAGCGGGACCGTAGCTTCCGGGTGAGCGCGCTTGAGCCGAGCAAAGAGCGACACTTGGCCCCCCTTGCTGCGCTTCGTCCGTCTTGACCAGCGGTGGTAACTGCATCTCGTCGCCTACCAAGATAAATTTTTGGCCGGCCAGAAGCGGCCCCAGCGCTGCCGGCAGCCCCGATTGCGCCGCCTCGTCCAGCACCACATAATCGAACCCGCCGCCCGGCTTAGAAGCGGATGGTGCGCTCCTAGGGCCGTGGTGCCGACCACATTGGCGTCGGACAGGCGGCGCTCCAGTTCGTCTCCGCCGCGGGCAACGAACGCGTCGGGGGTAAAAGGCCGCAAGGCTGGATGCACCTTGGCTGACGATCCGAGCCGGAGCAGACGCACGCTGTTCATACGAGCGTCGTTGTCCTGGGACCCATCGGGCCTGGAAGGGACAAGTTTGGCCAGGACCGTGTCCAACGCAGAATGGGTAAACGCAGCCACAAGCACGCGTTGGCCCAGCGCGGCCAGGATGCGGGCCAGCGCAGCGATGAGCGTCGTCTTGCCCGTACCGGGCATGCCCTGGATCAGGACATAGTCTTCGGCACAGAGGACCCGCTCCACCGCCTGCGTCTGGTCCGGGTTGAGTTGCAATCCGAGCTCCGTGACGAGTGCCATGCCCTGTTCCACCCTCGCTTCCGTCGGCACGACAAACCGAGGAGGCGCCAGGTTCACAATCGAGCCACGTTGCTTTTAGTCCAGACCGACGTCCCGTCCATTGGGTCTTCTTGCGCCAGACCCTGTGTGCCTGCAATCGATTGGAGCGGCGACGGAGATGGAGGCGGGAGCAACAACCGTGCCAGGTTGGCCCGCAACCGACTTGTCCCGCCCGTCAACTCGTCTCGGTCCAACAGAAGCGGATTGGGCTGGGCTCTTCAGTAGACAAGCAAGAGCCCAGACGCTGCTCCGCACGAGCACGCTGCAGTGTTGGACGAAGGGAATGGTCCATGCCCACCACCACGCGTTCGGACGTGAGGGCGAGAATGTAGCCTTGGGCAACCGATAGCAGAGCAGGTGGCACAGAAACCAACACAGGATCGCCCACCGATAGTGCGCCGGCCATCAGTCCACGTGCATCCCCCGTCTCGGCAACAGGACGAACAAAAGTGACATTGAAGCGGTACATGCCGCGCGCCTGATGCACGCGCTCTTGGTCGGAATCGGTCGATGCTAACAGCAGATTGGTCCATGCCATCCCTTCCGTTCTCGGTAGGCTGGTGTGCGCGTCCACAGTGCCGCACGCGCTGGAGCGAGCGGGGCATGTTCCAATGACAAGATCGTGTCCCACTTGCGAAAGAAAGCTGTGGTAGTGGGCGTGAGGAAACGGCTTTGAGTAGCATAGCGTTCTGCTACTGCAGCCATGGGGGGCGTAGAGGGAGGTGGGGGGAGGCCGTGGGCAGTACGGTAGAGAACACATTGGTCAAATGCGTAGCATTTGGAACACTGGAAACTCTCATCAATCGGCTCGGGGAGCAGTTGCGGTCGCTTCTGTTCGGCTCGCGCGATACCAGAGGCAGTGATTCCCAACGCATCGCATTCGCTCGCGTCAAAGAGGTCGGGTTCGAGCTGAATGTCCAATTGCGGGGCGGCTTTGACGGAGAAGTAGGCCTCAATTTGCCCCTTGGGTACAGGCGCCACAGGTTGCAAAGGCGAGGCAGGGTCCCGCACCAATGTTTCATCTACCGAAGCGTCCGGCTTGTGGACCAAGGTTTCATCCATCTCCGTTTCAAGCGGCGGCTCGACCTGATGAGTTTTCCCCTCCTGCTCATGGAGAAACGAGGCAAGGGTATTGCGCGCCAAGATGAGTGCCCTGACTTCCTGTGGGACGCGTTGGACCCGATGCAACTGGTCCGATTGGGAATAGAAAAGCAAGCCTGCTGGGACATGGCACCCGTACCGTTCGCTCATTAGAAGGGTGTAAAGCATGGTTTGAGCCCGATGTTCCAGCACCTGGGTTGCCCGACCAGTCTTGAGTTCCAAAGGTGCCAAATGCACCATCCTCTTTTTCTCAGGACCTGCCTCTTCCAGCTCTAGTAAGATGGTTGCATCCACCTTGCCCTTCAGCCCCCACTTGGGCGACCAAACTTCTTCCTCCACATCCGTCACCGCCCGAATTCGACCCAGTAACGCTCCGTCCCGGGCATCCTCGACCACCGCCTCAGCCGAGAGAGGGGGCCCCGACGGGGGGCGTGGATTGATCGTACACCCCCACACGTCTTCTTGTCCCTCTTTCGAGCGCAAGGGGAGGTAGCGCGCCCCAAATACGACAAAGGGACGAACAGATTCGTGCAGTTCGTTGGCCGCTTGCGCTGGTGGGATGGAGAGGGCAAAGAGCACTTCGCGCTGGCCTGCCACTTGTTCATCTACCCGCGCAGCCACAAACCCGGGGAAAAGTCCCCAAGATAGGGCCAGAGGGAAGAAGGAGTTTGGCTGCCATAGGTGTCCAGGGGCGTATTGGCCACCAGACACGCCTGAAGCACCTCATGCAACATGATCCCCATCACGACGGCTTTCGATGGTAACGGGGTGGGGTCCCGCATCCGTTCTTGCAGCACGGCCCGCCGCACACACGAAGAACTGGCAGCGACGCGTGTCACGCTCAGGAGTGTGTCGGGGTGTAAGATCAGGAAGTTGTCCTTGTCGTACGGGTGGGCCGAGAGAGAGAGGATGGGGGTCTGAGCCAAGTTGGGGCACGGGGAGCACACGGGTGACGAGGGAATGGAGGTGCTACGAGATGAGTTGGGAAGAGAGAAGAGGAGGAAAGGTGAGGCGCCAGGTCATGGTAAGGAGGGTCATTGGCGCCGACGCGGGCATGCTCACTTCCATGCCCATGCCCACGTCCACGTCCATCTCGATTTCCCTCTCCAACTGGCTTGCGCTGAGCAGATCTGCTTCCGTGATTGCGTGCTCATTCCCCACACCATCAAGGGCAGCGATGGTTTGGGTGTCGAGAGGGAAAGCATCCCACAAGGCATCGTCTTCATCATGATCCAGATGGTCGTTACCTTCGTGCTGGGTTCCGGGCTGGGACGAGGTGAGTGGCAGTTGATCTTGCCAGGCGGCCATCACTTGGGGATCGGGCAGAAAGGAGCCAATGAGGTGGACCGTGTCGCCAACACGGGCGTTGGTGTGAAACGCCCAATCGTTCTGGAGCACAACCAAGATGTTGGACGGGCCATCGTGGGCGTCGGCCTCCACCTCAACCCACAGTGCCTTGTCAAATCCGCGCTCGGCGATGCAGGCAACCTGCGCGCGCACATACGCACGCGTATCGTCTTGGATGGTACGGCGGGCTTCGACCGACTGGACACGGCAAGGTCAGAAGCTGGGAGCGGAAACGAGACAGGATGGGGCGGGGGAAAGAAAGACAAACGTACGTCGGTGCGGGGATCGAGGATGGTGATGCCGGGGTCGACAGCGGGTGGGGGTGCAAAGGAGGGTGCCGAGGGCCGGGCTGTCTTGGGCGGTGGGGGTTTGGTTGGGGATGAGGCAGGCCGCTTGGTGCCGGTGCCGGTGAAGTGGAGGTGGTGGGGGGTGGGACGGGTGCGGGAGGAGTGTGGTTGCGGTGGCTGTCACTCCCGTCGTGGTCCATGTCGTCGTCGTCGTCGGACGCGGCGAAAAATTGGGCGAGCGTGTGTGGGTCGAGTTGGAGGTGGGGCAGCAGGGGGGGGGGGCAGGGATGTGGGCATGGTGGGGGGATGGGGACGATGGAAGATGGGGGGGACGCAGAGGGCGATGTGTAAAAAGAGAATTAGAATGTGTGATGCGCGTCCACCCGACGCGTCGGGTGTCGGCGTTGGCGTAGCGTGGGCGTGGGCTGGTTGGCTGGCAGCCGAGCAGGCAGGCTGAGGCGGCGGGGCGCGTGGGGACACTGGGCCAGCGCCGGCCGCCGCATGAAAGTTGCAACGATCGATCGCATGGGTCTGGGTGTTAGGGTTGCGCCTCGTCTGATGCCATCGCCCAGCCGATCGATGAGACGGAGGCGCCCCCAGCATGCACTAGCCCAGCCAGCCCCCGTTCGCTCTGCCCCAGCACCTCAGCAGTGCCCAGGGGCCCAGCAGGGGGGCAGTGCTGCTGTGCCTTGCACCAGTGACGGCATGGGTCGTCGTGCGTCATACGAGGCACGAGATAGCGCCCCCAGTTCCACTCCCACCCGTCGCCCATCCCCCCCCACCCCCACCCCCACCCCCATGCCCGTCGCCCCGCCCCCGCCCCCCGCGCCCAGGCCCGCGCTGGCCGACCCCGCTAAATCCACCCTATCCTCCTCCTCTCCCCCCCCATCCCGCTTAGCCCCCCCCGCGGGCACCCCTCTGACCCCAGCCCGACCGCCGCGGCGTTGCCGTCGGGGCGGTGTATCGCGCGCCTTCGCCGCTTCAGGCGCCGAGGTCCAGGCCGACACCCGTCCCGCGCCCCATCGGCCTCGCCGCCCCTACCCTCCACCCAGATCTCCCCACCCCTCGGACCTGCGGGCCTCGGACTCAAAACGTGCGTCCGAGGAGACGCTCCAACCAGCCCTGCCCTGGTACCGTCGTCTCCCTTCGCCCGGCAACGATCGGCTGGCGACATTGCACCCGGGTGCCATCTACGAGGGCACCCAAAAGACGGAACCAAGACGTACGCAGTACGGGTCGAGATTGTGCTGGTGGATTTGTGCGCAAGCAAATGTGTTGGCTACCTCTTGATCAAGGGCCTCACCGCCCAATGGCCCGAGATGACCACCTGCTTTGATGGCGAACTGGTCGATCCCGATGTCAACCATCTCCTCGCTGCCGACCCCCCTGCTGGTGCAGCAAGTGGGCGCTCGCTCCTGCCCTCCAGCGGCGTGGGCAGCGCCACTTTTCCTCCTTCCTCGCGGCACAGCGGGACGACGGGAGAGGAGGAGGTGGACCATCTCCCATCAACGTCTTATAGTCTCGTCACTGGCAAATGGGAGGCGTCCGTTGAGGAAGATCGCCAGCACTGGTCTCGGTTCCGACCCTGGCGCCAGCTGGTGGGCAGCACGCCCCCGTCCCCTTCCGCCCCGGTCAAGGGTTTGTCTTTATGCGTTGGAAGGAACGCTTTCTCGTACCCGATCATCGTGTCCCCGAGGGAGACATTCAAGGCGCTTCGTACGCTGGATTTTACTATGTTTGTGTCGAGTATGGCCCTTCGTTTGGCCCCCATCGGCTCCATCTCCCCACACCACCCGAGCCTACCCTTACCCCAACACTGCCGCCCCGCAATCCAAGACGTTTCGACCCTCGCCCGCCCCTAGCACCACTTCCTCCACTACATTCTTGCCCCTCAATCCGCCCCAGCCCGAGGTACGCCTCTCCCGTTCGGCTCCCACCCAATCCATCTTCCGTCCGGCGGAGTCGAGTAGGACAAGAGGTGGACAGGGTGCGACGCGAGGTTCGTTGGTTGCCTCCCCTGACTTGTCGCTCTTCTGGCCCTGGGTCAGCGATGGCACCCCCGGGCTGACTGCGTCCCCCGCCGGGCCGACGGGAAGCGGCGCAGGGAACTCAGCTTGGGTCCCGCCGCGTGCGCGAGGCCCTCAGAACCTAGCTGTGGCCGCTGCGGCCGCATCCGCCTCCGTCTCCGCCTCCGCCTCCGCATCGACGTCTGCAGTCCGGTCTCAGTCCCCCCTAGGAACCGACGCGGGCCCTCGTACCCGCTCCAGCGCGCGACGGGCCCCGGCGTACTTATCCTTGCCTCGGTCTCCCGCTGCACTGGGCGCGTGTCCCGATGCGGAAGGCGGGTCGGGATCGCGGGAGCTAGGTCTAGAGCAGGCGCTGGCGCTGGCCTCGGCCCTCGCTGGCGTCTCCTCGTCCCACCGCACCCGAACGGCGACTGGGCCAGAACGTGCTGGGCCGTCGGACTCGGCAGCACGGTGGTCCGAGTCGGAGCTGGAGCTAGAGGCAGAAGCAGAGGCGGAGGCGGAGGCAGAGGCAGAGGCAGAGGCAGAGGCAGAGGCCGCTGTGGCCCAGGGCGTGGCGGGCTGCATGACGGGCTTTTATTTTCACCGGCACTCGCTCACCGATCCGGACCAGCAGCTTTCCCTCGTCTACCGTCCGACGCGAACAAGCGGCGGGTTTGGCCTGCAGTAAGGCCGAGGCCGGCGGGGGGTGGGGCGGCGGGCAAGGGGGGGCGAGGATGGTTGGAGCGGGCGCGGGGGAAGGGGAAGGGGAGCCCAGCGGGGCACTGCCCAGGTAATGAATGTGCAACCCACTCGACTGTCTGGGTGCGCCGGTCGGAGGCTCAGGTGTAACATGTAAGTGTAAGTACAACGAGTAGGGCAGCACGCATGGTTAGCGTGGCGAGTAACAGCCACTAGTGGCTGGTGCCTCGGCAGGTGACTAGTGACTGGTGACTTCGCCAGTGACTTCACCAGCTTCAAGCTTCACTGGCCAAGTGCTTGGCGTGGCGCGTGACCGCACCAGTGGGAGGCGCTGCGTAACGTAAGCATCCCGCTTAAAGTACCGCACCGGTACCGCGCTGGTGCGGGGCGTCGGGAGAGACTGGCGCCGTGGCGGTGGGAAGGGCGCGAATAAAGCAAGGAGAGCGCGGCGGTCACCGGTGAGAGGCTGGGCCGCAACACGCCGCACCACGGAAGTCTTGGCGGGCGCGGATGGGTGCAGAGGGGCGGAGGGTGTGGATGCTCGCGGGGCACGGCGCGTGTCCGGCGCGGGCTTTCGCGGGGCGGCGCGGGAGCAGTGTGGTTTAATTAATTACGTCTGCTGGCCGGCTGGCAGCACGGCTGGGCTCGGCTGCGGTGCGGATCAGGACTGCCTTCCTGCTACCGCTTCTGGCTGCTGGCTGTGCGATTGCCTGGTGCGATCAGCCAGCCCTCCATGCCGCCCGCCTCGCCTGCTGCGCGTCCACGCCCACGAGCCACCCCCACCCGCCGCGCCTCCACCCGCCGCACGCGCTCCCCTCCCCCAGACGCTCCTCCTTCTCCTGCTCCTCGTGCCGCTCCGCGTCCAGCGGCGCGGCGCCAAGGCTGGAGGCAGCAGCCCCGGTGGCGCCATCCACCGCACCCACCCCTACCCTGAGCCGTATGGCCATCCCTTTGTCTTTGGCGTCGCCCCCCCCGCCTCTGCACACCCAGCTGTTGTCTTCCCCCCCGCCCCTACCCTGTACTGCCTCCCCTTCTTCCGGCCCCAGGCCACCACCCTGCCACCAACAGCGTATCCTTCCCGAAGTCTCCGCAACGCCATCAATGTCACCGCCCGCATCAGCACCCGCACCGGTACTGCTCCTCCCGCAGTTTCCGCCCCTGCCGCCGCTGCTGATCGCTCCATGCGCCCCCTCCCCGTCGCGTCTGCGTCCAACGCGGACCCTTCCGAGGAGGATGTCAACGAACACGACGTCCCTGTTCCCAGTCCAGCCCACGGAGCGATCAGCTCACCAACAGCCAAATCGATGCTGCCCGCCAAAGGGCCTATGTGGTGGCATGGCCATGCACCGTGCCCGAGCCATGCGCCGGGCGGGCTCAAGGTTCCTCAGCTGACGGTAGCCTTGCGCCATGCATACCTTGAGGCGGCTCACTTGCTGCCTGACTCGCTTGTCTTTACCGGTGTTCTGCGCCGAGACACCAAGTCGGCCGAGCAGAGTCTCCGCTCGATGGACCCCACGCGCGTCACGGCCAGTGGCAAGCCAATCAAGACTCGCCGCCGCACCTTGCCGCACGAAGCTTCGGTTCTGCTCGCCTTTTTAACGCCAACCCGTTCCCGGCCGCATTCGAGCGCGATGAATTGTCGGCCATTACAGGCATGCGTCCACGGTATGTGTCCCTCTCGTCCCCAATCCTCCCTCATTTTTATGTCCACTAACGCATTTCTCGCACTCTGCTTGATAGCTCAATTACAATCTGGTTCCAAAATCGCCGCCAGACGCAGCGAAAGCGTAATGGCGGGGGAGATGGATCGGAGGACGAGGAGGGCAGCGCTGCTCATCCTGTCCAACCAGTGCGCCCAATTTCAAGCCACCATCCAAGCCAGTATCCTAGTCAAAGTCAAAGTGAAGGTGCAAGCCAAAGCCAAAGCCAAAGGGACTATAGTCCCTACAACTACGGCAATGCCCTCCTCTCGCGGCGCGCAAATTCGATCCAGCCGTCTTGGCAGCCCATCTTGCCTCCCGTCCTTATGTCCATGCCCTTGGCTCGGGACCGCGAGCAGGGCGCTGATCCCGCGGCCTTGGATCCAGATCCCCCCACGCCGACTGGGAACAAACCTACAATCCTAAGCGGCGACGGTTGGCCCGCACGTCAGCACGTACGTCGGGACAAAAGTCGGCTCGTACTTCGTACGTACGTCGGCACCCACTCGGGCACCCACGTCGGCACCCCCCTTGTATCCCCGCGGTACCCCATCCTACTTGGTGTATCCGCCGCTAGCGTGGGGTTGGACCAGCCTTCGCCCCACTGCGTCCCTGTTTATACTGCCCATCCCTCCCTTCACATCCCCCCCAAGGGGAAAGGATGATGGGTGGGATGGCCAAAGGACCCGCTCTCCTTCCTCCGCAACCCCCACCATCGGACCGGCTCTCCACACCGAGGAGATGCAGGCAGTCGAAAGCCTCCTCTGGATCGCTCAGGGACATAATTTCCTTTATTTCTTCTGGCTGCCCCCCCCTCCCCCTTTCATCTCCATTTTTCCTCCCCGGTGGCCAATAGAACCTGTACCTTATATTTTGTCTCCACCTCATTCTGCTCTGTAACTGGATGGGTGCCAGCGTAGTAGGTGCTGAAGATCAAGCAACGGAAATCTACTCATTTCTATCATGTCGAGCTTTGTTTTGTAGGAGATGGTTGCGTTGGGGTAGCCTAGTTGACCTTGCTTGGGTTTACCGTTTCTTACTTTTCCCTTGCACACGCTCAATGTCACGTTGAGAGAGGTGAAGCGCACCTTGACGGAACTTGCCAATACCCATGCCAGGCCCTTGTCACGGGTGCGCTCGCGCTTCTCCTTGGACACAAAAGTTTTGGTGTGGATGCCGAGCTCAGTCAGGGCGTCTTCTCCTCCGCTTGCCGCCGCTTGAGACCACGTTGTCGCTCGCGCCGCTCCCTCTGGCCCTCCGACCGGCTTCCGGGCCTGGAACGCCTCCACCCCCATCCCACGTCCTACGCCTTTCTTGGCCCGTACATGCTCGGGCGCCGACAACTCCAGGACCCGCGCCAACGTTCCGTTCCCGGCCAAATCTGGCTTCTTCTTCTTCTTGCCGACCGAAGTGGCACTCAATGCCCATGCCCCGCCGGCCTCGCTCCCCGGCGCAAACAGGGTCGAGGCAAGCAGTTCAGAGAGCAACCGATCGTTCGCCTTGTTTTCCTTTTCCTCTGCATCTTCTCCCGTCGCACGCGGCTCGGCCGACGACCCCGGTCCGGAACTTGACCCCTGCGCCATCATCTTGGCCGTTTGGGACGCCATAAACTTTCTCCTCTCTTGGCTCGACATGCTTGGCGCCCCGCTCGCAGCACTCGCACCCTCACTGTTCCCCTCGTCAAATACCACCACTTCCACCCCCGTTTCGTCTTGGGCTTTTTGACCCGCACCCCACTTGGCGCATCTGCTTGCGCTTCTTTTGTGTCAGGGCGGGGGCGGGAGCCGGCGCATGAGGCCGATCGAGCGCGGCGAGCGTCCGGGCAATCTCGTCCTGGTCGTCGTCCTGGGTGCGCGCTTAGTCTCCTCATCCGTGTCCTCCTCCGATTCCGAGGGGTGGCTGCCGTCGGAAAACCCATAGTCGCTGCGAGCATCGCTGTCGTTCTTGTCCGCTTCGGATTCGGATTCGGATTCGGATTCTTCCTCGTCGCGGTCCTCCGGGGGGGACGGGAGGAACTGGCTTGGCCAAAGGAGGCCGCCATGTGGGCTTGCAGCTGCGCCAGAGCAGCCGCTTGGTAGTCGTCCCCGCTGGTCTCTCCCTCCGACTCGGATGCGGATGCGGATGGGGGGGGAGACGCGGACGGGTGGCGGGGCGGGTGAGGGGGCATGGCAATGGCCGCGGCGGAGCAGAGGGGGGGGAGGGTCGGCGGAGGAAGGATGATGGATGGCAAGCAGGTGCCTGGTTGATGCCCCCTGCCCTAGGCAAAATAAATCGTCGAGCGTATTTTTTTGTGGGTTGCCGGAGGCCACCGCTTCACTAGGCCCTTCGGGACAAAGCACACGGCCAAGTCACGAGCGCGGCACGCCCAAGGGCGGAATGCGCGCGTTCCGCCCACCGCCAACTTCTCTGTGCGGTTCGCGTCCCACTGGCCCAGAAACAACGGGCTCCGCCATCCTCCACCACCACCACCACCCCACCGCTGCCGTTTCCCCTGCTGCTGCTGCTGCCTCTGCCGCCGCCCCCGTGGACAGCGCTTCGCGATGGCGTCCACTTTTGTGCCTGAGCGCTTCGCCACGCTCAAGCGGCTCGTTGCTGACGGCATCGAGGCCGCCTCCCTCTCTCGCCCGCCGCCCTCCTCCCCTGGCTCGTCGCCCTCGATGCCGCATCCGCCGACATCGCCCGTCTCGCGCCGTCCGCCCACCGAACCCCGCCGAACGAAACGAAATTCAGTCCGGTACGTTGACTCTCCGCATCCTTCTGGACACGTCCTTACCTCCTTGCTCTGCCCCTAGGCTCCATCACCGTCGACGCGACCAAAACCCCGCTCGTGCCCGAGTTTGTCCAGCAGACCCTTCAGCTCTCCCAGTTCCTCTCCGTTTCGAGAGAGATACGCCGCATCCCTCCTCCAAGTTGGCCTTGAGAACCGGTGGCAGTGGTCTCGAAGTGGCCTCGACACTGCCTCGCTTCTCTTCCATCGCGAGAAGCTCGAACTGCTCGGCACGCTCAAAGAGCTTCTCACCGGCTTCATTTCCATTCGTACTGAGCCTGACCTCCCTTCATCCTGGGAGCTGGGCACACAATTGGAGAAGTTCCTGGTTTCGCTTCTCGAGACGGACGTGCCCGATGCAACGGGCGGCACTACGAACCTCGTTGGCTCGCTGCTTGCCCTCCTCGACTCGGTCGAAAGCCAGAGCAAACAACTGACCGAGCGTGCTCAGCAAGGTTTGGCTCAACCCAGTGCGGAATTCTTTTCGGAAGATCTCATCTCCGAGGCGCTCACCAGCATCCGTCAAGAAGCCCAGGATGCTGGTCACGTCCTTGCTCTCCTGGCCTTTTCCGGCTTGCTCCACACCAAGGACACCCGGGCCCTCTTGGCCTGGCTCGGAAAGGTTACCGCACCTCAATTTGGTGCCCATGCCATTTACGTTCTGACCGCCGCATTGACCGCCTGGCGCCGCGCGGGGATGCAATCTATGACGCGGCGTTTGTGGCGGACGTAACTGACTTGGTCGCAACGCCCGCTCGCTGGAAAACGCCTGCGATTGGCTCGGCGTTGGCACTGCAGTGGGTCCTGACCATGGTGGAACTGCTGCCCACATTGGCAGGTTCGGTTGTCGAGATGGAAAAAACAGCAAGAGCGTCTGCAAGAACTTGCCAGCAAGACGATCCAATCGGGTGTGTTTGCCTTTTTGAGCCTAGACGTGCTTGCTTTTCGCGCGGAACAGCGCAAGGATGATGTATGGCAAACGTCTCCCGAAGAGAAGCCCGCCACTTCATCTGATGGCTTGACTAAAGCCAACATCGACCCCCTTTCAGGGCTATGTTCTGGACCAGGTCCAATCGTTGATTCACAACGTGACCGTTGTTATGCTTCCTTTGCTTAAGCGGGTGCAACGCGCCGAGGAAGACGCTGCCTTCATCTCCTCTCGTGGTCGCGCTCCTGACACAGCCCCGCCCCCCCAGCGGAACGACGTGCAACAGCTGTTTGATCTGATCGCTACCCTCACCTCGGGCCGTCCTGAGTCTGGGCTACCATTTTGGTCCGATGCCAATGGCCGGCCAACGCCTTTCCTCCTCTGGGCCATCGACACGCGCGATCCCAAGAACCAACTTTCGCTCCTCGCTATGCTGGGCGCCTTAGCTTCTGGTCCCCAGAGTGCCACCCACGCTCACCAGCTCTTGTCCCAGTCGGAGGCGGGGGGGACGCGGATGATCGCCTGGGCACGGCTGTTTGAATGGGTGCAGTATTATGTCGAGACTTTCCAAAAGGTGACACCGACGCAAGAGATGGACCCGACCGAGATCAATCAATTGGTCGCCTTCCTACACCTGCTGCGCAATGTGGTGTACTACTCGCAAGGCGCACGCGCCGCCTTATACGAGAACCCCGACTTTCAAGCCATCAAGAGTCTCTTTCGTCTTGCCTTGCTCCACATCCACGCTGACCTCAAGGCCGCATTGTTTGATGCGCTTGCTGCCTTTGCCCGGAGAGACAACCCGGGCGCGGCGCGCGTGGGCCAGGACATCTGGGCCCTCGTCACTTCGACCGATCTCCTCGGTACTGGCTTATCGTCTTGGAACGCCATCTTGGGTAGGCAAGTCAATGCGTCGGGCGCCATCTACCAACTGGAGCATGTCGAGGCCAAGCGCAAGATGTATCCGGCCACCACATCGCTCGTTACTTTCCTCACCGCCTTGGTCCCCTACGTCCCTGAGGGTACCGATTCCTACGTGACCTTTGTTGTTCAGCATGTCTTTCTCAAGGCTGCCGCACGCGAGTATGCCGTCCCCACGGACCGGTGGAAAGTGACGGTGGTCTGCCTCGAGTTTTTCCTGCGCTGTCTCACCCAGTTCCGTCTCACCCCCGGCACACTCGATCGCACCGGAGCTGGGACCCACCTAGAGATGGAACCGGGCTTTTTGATAGCCAAGGACATTTTGCTCAACGAAGGCCTGGCCAAGGAAGTCTTCGCTCTGTTGAACACGGGCTTTGAGGTGCTCAACAAGGCTTCCTCGGCCTTGCTCACCCAGACTATCAAGTTGGCGATGCAGTGCCTCAAGCGTGTGTTTGAGCTGCAAGACCGCTTCCTTCGTGATCTGCTTCCCTTCCTGACGGATGCATCCCATGACCTTTCCCGTCTGGGTACAGTGGCCAATTATGCCCCGTTGGACCGACACCTGCTCTTTTCCAGTCCAACCGTCGGCGCAATTGCCCTCTACATCAACGCCACCTCGACCTCGGTAGCGATGTTGTCGATTCAGTTGATGGGATACCTTGCTTCCTCGGCCTCCTTCTCGGCCCCAGATCGGTTTAGCTTAGCGGGTGGCCGCAAACAGCTCAACCGTCTCGCTGGTTTGCTGGAGATGATGGGAGAGACACCGCGGGTGCGAGCAGGGTACATGCATCATCTTGCCACGGATGACGGTGGGGCGCTGATTGAGGAGGAAGAGGAAGAAGAGGAAGCTCAATTGGCGTTGGGCGAGACGACCGCCGCTCGTCCAGGCAGCATCCGCATGGCCATCCTCAACTTTTTGATTGGTCACATTCGTCTCCAGCCACCGAATGTGGCGCACCTGTTGCTAGGTTTCGACGTGTCGACCACAGCAGCCGAAGCGCCTCCCCTGCCCGACCCATCCGCTCCAACGACCCAGCCTACCGTCCTCTCCACCCTCCTCTCGCTCATCCGCCCGGACAATGGCAGCTTGACCGCTATCTTGGCTCAACACCCTGACTTGACCGAGCGTTGCTTCCAATTGCTGCTGGACTTGTGCTCCGAACCGTACTCGAGCGCGGCTACACTTCACTACCTGCGCACGTACGAAAACTTTTGGTCAGCCACCTGCCTGCCATCCCGTACGCCCCTACGGAGCGGGACACGGGCGTGGGCAAGGCAGTGTACCCGGACGAGATGGTGGTGCAAACCAGTGTCAATGCGGCAGTGGCCAACCTGCGGATCAAGGCGTCGCTGTTGGAGATGATTGCGCTCCAGATCCATGCGGTGACCAATTCCGGGATGATGAATGTGGCGATGCCCCTGGTGGGCATGCTGATTGACCCCCAGGGTGCCGGGGGGGTGCAGTTGGTCAACCTGCTGCGCAGCCTGTGCTTCACATGGCAAGACGAGCGGGACACGCTTCGGTCGAGCTTGGTCATGCTCCTGGCCCTCAACGACGACATGGCACGGGGAGAAGGCATGGCGTTTGATCTGGACAAGGCTCGTGCTACCATCCTCCTGGCCCGCAAGGAGATGAAGAGCGAGGGACAGCTCTCCACCCCAGCGGCGCGCGACCAGTTTGAGAAGGAAGCGGCTCGTTGGATCCGTTGGATGGTGGCCCAAAACGCTCACGAGTCCATTAGCCTGGCGCGCCGTCTTGCACTCAAGAATTGGCGCCACGCATTGGGAATGATGCTGTCTCGCTGCAGCGCCTTGCTTCGGTCCGAGGAACGGATCAATGTCCTGTTCACCCTCCTCACCACCCTTTTGCCCATCGTCACCTCCAGCCCGGACCCGACGATCGTTGAGATCGTTTCGGGAGCAGTGTTGGAACTGATTGCCTCGCTTCGGCTCACCTCGAAGGACCGGGCGGATCTGCGCTACGACCTGTTCCCGGCCGACCGTATCCTGCTCACCCTCCGCTCGTCTCCTCCATCCTCCAACCAGGTACCTCCATCTTAGCCCGTGGCAACCTGTACTCGGCCCTGATCAACTTTCTCCAGTTTGCCCACAAGGAGGACAGCTCTGTCGCCGCGGGCGATGAGAACTGGGAAGGAAAGAGCGATGCGTCGATTGATGGGGCCACGACGGTCTCTTTGGTGGGCTCCACCTTTTCGGGATCCCAGACGGGGGCGACGATTATGCTGCGGGTGCGCATGACTCTGTCGGAACGTGCGGAGCAGTTAGTGATGCGGGTGGCCAAGGATGCGTTGGACGCGACGGATGCGTGGAAAGCAGTGTCGTACACGTTGCTGGACAAGCTGGCTGCGCTGGAAGGAACCCGCTCCTCTCGTCCGTCGCGCGTGCTGAGCGTGCTGGTCCAACAGGGCTACCTCAAAGCCATGGTCGCAGCGTTGCGCGATTCCGATTTGGCGCTCCAAGCGTGTCTGGGCCCGGATCCGAGTTCGGTCATCGCCTTGTACATCTACCAGGCTCAGATGACCTTCTTTGTCCGCCTGGCCACCATACGCCAAGGGGTCGAGGCCCTGCTGGACTTGGGACTGGTCAACGTTCTTGCCTCTGCCGACTTTATTGCCGCCTCGCCCGAGTCCAATCAAGGGTTCGCTGATATGGAGGGGTTCCTTCCCGCGGCGCGAGAGCGGTATGCCGACATGCTCACCCCGGCTTTGGAATTGGTCACGTCGATGCTCAGTTTGTCTCCGGTGGCCAGCCAGCCCATCTCCCAGTTGCTCGGCTCGCAAGCCGAGGCACTCTCCGCTCTCCTCCAAGCCGTCCTCACCAATGTTGTCTCCATCAGCCAGGTCCGGCAGGCCAACTTGCTTGTGATCCTCTTGGGGCTCCGTGCGTCTCTAGAACCCCAGGCTCTATCGGCACCCGCACCCAATTACCACCAACAACTCTTGGCCCTCACCGCAGGCTTCCTGGCAAAACCGGCTTGGGGGCCTCGAGTCCTAGCGGCAACCGAAACGGAGCGGGTGCAATGCGGCCAAGTGGTTGCCCGGGATGGGCAGACGGTATTTGATCGTCGGGTACTCGTGGCAGTCGAGAGGCTGCAACAAGCCCTGCTGGTCTACCTCGAAGCTGTCTCTCGTCCTGCTCCGTTGGAAACCAGTATCTCGCCCGATCAAGGCGGTGCTCAGCTCGTCCATCGCCCCCCAGCAGGCTTTGGGCGCTGGAGTGGAGGTCTTGCCGGGTCAACTGGGCATGGGTATGGGCATGGGCATGGGTATGGGCATGGGAATGCAACGGGCCACGTCGGTTGCGTCTCTGGGCACGGCGATGCAGGCACTGGAGGAGGAGTTCGAAAACTGTCGGTGCGAGTGTCGCGATTGGACAAGGTGTTGTCCGTGGCGGGAAACCCGACCACAGTCAGCCTGGATGACCTGGAAGAGCTGCTTGGGATCGAAGGAACCTTATCATCGTCCGAGTTGACCGAGGCGGCAGGCCAGCCAGCCCTGGCGTCCCGCCTGCTCCGTCGGCGCGCACGCACGCTGGCAGGGTCGATCGAGCACAGCCTGAGTGTGATCGAGTTACTGCTTGTCCTGCTCTACCGGCACTTTGACTTTTACATGGCCCAACCCGATGCCCACTAGCCGAGCCAACGGTGTGGGGGGGCGAGCTGAGCATGGGCGTCGCTGCGCACGCCGCGCCAGTCGATAAGCAGCGCATAGCACGGTTCGGACTGGACAAGTTGGCCGCCTTGGCGGACCGGCTGGCCGAGCTGGGGCTGCAAGCCAACATGACGCGCGTGCCGGATGCGTGGAACGGGGTGCGTTTGTGGAGATGTTGCTGCGCAAAACGCAGCAGACGCTGGTTCGGGCAGCGGACCTTTGAAAACGGAATGAATCGCTTTTGCGCGACGCGCCTCTTTAGCCGTGCAATCGCGTGGGCTGCAGTGTTCCTGTGGCGGAGGCCAGGGGGGCTTGCAACGAAAGTGTAGATGTAGGCAGTCGTGTAGAATAAGCCCCAGCCCCTATCGATCGTAGGTCGTACAAAAATCCGTCGTGAGCCGCGTGCGCGCTGAAACGTGAAAATAATTACGCAGCCAATACTTCGATTTCCATTTCGGAAGACTAGCGAGAAGAAGGAAGCGGTCTTCTCTTACCGCCATCAACCACCCTCTTCCTCATGACAGCCCCCGTGCTGCCCCACTTAAATTTTCGGGCAGCCTGCAAGCCTGGCAGCATGCCCTGCGTCGCCACTGTGTTCGTGTACGGCCACCACTGCCACTCATGTCCCTTGCCACGTCAAGGCGCACCATTGCGACCGATGCGACCACCGGCACTGCCATCTCGCGGCTTGAGCTCGCCGATGCCCAACGTCTGGCCCAGGACGTCGCCGGCATTTTGACTTCTCCGCAGGATGATGGTCGCGCATTCAGCCACTCGGATCGCGTAGCCGAGCTGGCACTGTCCCTTCTCGCCACTCCTTCTGCTGTCGCCGACGCAGCCACCCTGGCCCAAGTGGCCCCCGGCTGCGACCCTTCGACCTATCCGACCAACTTTGACTTGGCGCTTGCGCTGCTCAATGCTATCCATGCTGTCTGTGAAAGCCTTCCGACAACTTTGTCTGTATATGACGCGCTTCTTGAAGTGTCCGCCCGGCACGGCTTGGCGCGCGCCGGCATGCAGGTCCTTGCTTTGCTTCAAGAGAGGTCCGACCTGCCGTCGGACTGGCTTACCCCTGCGCGCTTCCTCTTCCTCCTGCGTTCCCTTTTTGGTTCTGCCCTGTTCAACCATCACGACATGCCCCTTTCAGGCGCACCTTCCTCCCATTCGCCTGGAACAACCCCTGAGGTGCAACAATTCTTCCATCTGCTCCACCTGCTCTTTTCCGATGCATCCCGCCACTGGACCAACAACAACCTCCGCAAAGCCAAAAAGCCCAAAAGCGGCAAACGCAAACACGTCGCCGGCTCGACCAACTTGCTTACAGCGTCCGTACCCCCCACCAGCCTCCAGCCTGCAACCGAGCCTGCCATCGTCACAGTTGCGATGCTGCAGGGCTTTTTCCTGTGCTCAGATGTGAAGGGTGCCGAGGCCTTTTTTCGCCAGATGTTTTCCTCTTTCGCACTTTTTAACCCCATCCCACAGAGTGCCATCGATGTCATGATTGCTGGCCTCTCTGAGGCGTCTGGGCCTGCGGCCGTAGTGGATTGGTGCGGCCGCTTCTCCAATCCAAATTGGCTCTAGCGAACCGAAAGGGACTCCGATTCGCTCTTCCGGTTATGGTTGACTGGCTTACCAATCTCTGTGGCCAAGCTGCGTCCAAGCCGGTAGCGGCCGCAGTTTGGAAGGACGCGCAGTCGTCGGGTACGCTGCAGACACTTGTGGAGCATGTGCGTGCCTACTTGACAACTTGCATTCGTCTCCCAAACCTGAAGAAATTCAAGCCGGGTTACGCATGTGGTTCCGCCTGACGGAGCCTGGTCCACTCTCCGTTCTCTCCCCAGAGCAGTTGGATCGTTGTTGCCATGTGTTCCTGTCCTGACGACTGCACTGGAGTCAAGCTGCTCGCCCAACTCTTCTACCTCAGAAGACGTTCAGGCAGATGCGCCGCAGCTGGCCACCCGTCTCCTATCGCTCGCGACGCATTGCGTCAGCTCTGGGCAACTTGCTGATGCGGCTGCGCTCATCACATGGACCTATCGTTGGGTGGACCGCACCATCGATCCGCCCGATGTAAACACTGCCATGCCGTCTCAAATTCTGGACCTCGTCATACTTCTCGAGGACGATGGGGGACCTTCGGATGCGATGCGCGTGCGCTTCCTCACCGAGATTTCCGACTTGATCATCGGCGCCGCTCAAAGGGCTTGTCTCATCAACCCTTCTGCTCCTATCGGCCTCGGGGAACAAGCCGGTTCTGAGGCCTGTAACAGGTCTCACGAATATGGTCAATCGCTGGTGATTCTACTCAAGAGCTTAGGTCCTCTAATAAAGGCTATACCCGTTCTCCTGGAAGACGAACGAAGGGAGATTTGGGACGAGTGCATCGTTGATCTCTACCGGTCTGCTGCCGCTTGGCAACCCACTTCTGGCGCCCCAATCCAAGGTTTCGTCCTGCGAAGGAAGAGATGGCGCATCATCCTTTTGCCCAGCTTAGCCGGGACGATTGGGCCCACGTGTTGGAAAGCTTCGCTGCGGAGGAGGCACTTTTGGAGCCCGACTGGGACCGTGTGGTATCGCAGGGCTTGGGTCGGGTGATTGATGACGTGGATCAATGGCTGTCCGAGCTTGCCGAGGAAGGCGAGAGAGCCACGAGACGTCTCCTTCGTCCAATGGTTTCGCTGCGGTTGACGTTCTTCTCTGCCGCTATCCAAACGAGCAAAGCATGTCTCTGATTGAAAAGATGAACCCGCGTCTGGCACATTTAATCCGTGCCAAGCCGTGGAATGTGGACAGGACTGAGCCCCTGCCCCCCTGCCCTGTGGTGGACTACACCGAAGATACGCCCCTTGACCCAGAGCAGGAGATCCTTGTATATCTTCACGCTGCTCGGGTGGCCCACGAAAGTGCCTCTCCGCAAACTTACCCGGAGGTGCAGGAAGTTGACGAGTATATCCATGGGAATGTGCAGGACAGCTTGGCCAAACTACGCCGCTGCCGGATTCGGTATGGAATTGGGTAGAGGATGTGGTTTCGGGGGAGGCAAGGGTGGGCACGTTCCCCCCGCCATGGCTAATCGGAATTCTGATCCAAGCGGCGGGTACCGAGTCCAAGATTGAACTGGCCCGCAAGCTGTACGGTCTGGGTTTACACGTTGTTCGTTCCCTGCCACCGGGATCAGCTGCCAATGGCTGGTGGGAGTTGGAAAACGCCATGATCTGCGCCTGTGGCCTTTGCAACCTACCGAGCGAAGCGACAAACCACCGGGAAGCTCTGTTCCGTGCAGGCCTCTTCCCTCGCGGGAACGCTTATGGTGCCTTGATTCATTCCCTTCACCAACAGTCTGACAGTCCAACCCGTAAGGCGCGGGCGGCACTGGCACTCTGGTCCGAGTTTACTCGTCTCGGCACCGAAGAAGCAACGTCCTTCTTTTACTCTGAGCTTCTCCGGGCATTTGAGGATGTGGAACACGTTCACCTCGGTACGATTTTCGGATCCATGCTAACGACGGGCGTGCGGCCAGGCAACCTGGAATTGGGATTGGTGGCAGCCAAGATGGCCCAGGGTGTGGACTGGTCCGATCCCAGTTCGACGGAAGCCTCTTCGAAGAAGGAGGGCAAGGCGGAGCCGGTTGAAACGCAAGTGACCAAGGCACTCCATGGGATTGGGCGTCTCTTGTCTTCGCCGTATGGATTCCCTTCATCCCCGCTCTCCACGTGGACTGTTGCCTACAATGCCATCCTTGCTCGTGCTCTCCAGACGCGAGACCGAGGCTTGGTCAACCGCGTCCTCGAAGCCATGGAGAAACAAGTGTCCCTACGACGCCTTCACACACGCTTACTGCTCACCTGGTCGTCGGCACAATAGCTCGCCACTGCTTTCTTTACTCCACATGCCGCTGTTGCGTGGTGCACAATCTACATGTCCTTCTAGGTTTGATCTTGATATTGATTGACTGCCATCCCCTCTAGCTGTTCGACCGGAACCAGAATATAGACTGTGAGCTAGGAGATGGGGGAGCCAGCCCAGTACGAGTCTGTCAGGGCCTAGGCTGTGCTGATCCCACCGCGCGTACTTACGGCCAAGCTGCCGTGTCGGACGCGGCACGGCGGCCCCCAATTTTCATCCGCTTTCTGGCAAATGCAACAGGTGTACCCTCCGGTCATCGATAGTAGTACAGCTGCCAATTGTTCGCAGCAACCATGACTAGACCCCTGCTATATCCAGCTGCACAGTGCCATCCCAGCAGCAGAGAAATGTGCGCATTGGATACTTTTGTTGGTGAGAAAAAATAGACTGATTAGGCCGTAGAGGCTCCCAACATGTACAACATCCCATCCGCACTCCTCTCCATTGACTGGGCCGCTTGGAGCAGGTCCAGTGCGACCCTGTTGTAGACGGGATTGCGCACCCAGTGCTCGGCCAAGGCGGTGCCCTCGGAGACGACCATGCCGGTATCCGGGACCCGCAACGACGAAGAATCAGATGCAGCGAGCAGGGATAAGATCCGCTGAGCATCCGCCGATGCTTCCGTCAACCAGCCCACCGATTCGGCAAGGGTCGGGGGCGAACGGAGGCCGAGCGCGGTAGCCGTCCGGCCCACCAGTCCAGACGACTGGATCTGGTTCAGAGCAAAGGTCGTTTGGCCCAAAGCATGCTTGCAGTTGCGTCTTGCGCTAGCAGCCAGGCAAAGTACAGCTGCTTGCCCTCCTCCATCGTTTCTGCCAACTTGACCGTACTGGCTTCCTTGTAAATGGTCAGGGGGCGGGAGGAGACGACCTTCTGCACTGCCTGTTCCACCTCAGCCCGGTCGGGGGCAGGCGTACCGCTGATCAACGGGTGCGGGCGCACATTCTTTTCGGACACGGCAGCGTCGATGGCCGCACCACCGCTCAACTGTTCCAGCTCGTTGCGTACCATACGTAGTGCCAGCGTCTGGTACCGCAGCGACTGTTGTAGGTTCCGCTCCATTTCCTTGCTGAACAAGTTTCCCTGGGACCCATCTTCTTGTTGCGGTGGCAGGCGTACGACTTGGCCAGCCCCAACAAGGACGTAACCATCTCCCGGGCCACAGCGGGGGAGGCGAGGCTGGCGCCCTCCGAGGAAGAGGCAGGAGGAAGGGAGGCCAACGCCTTGTAGTACCACTCAATCGACGATGAACCGGCCCAAATCGGCGTGGGCGGCGGCGACCCGGTTGGCAAGAAGCGGTACTTGCTGCGGGAACACCTTCAAAGCCCGCTGTCCCTCGGGCCCGACAAATTGAAGCAACTCGACCAGCTTGCCATCGTCCTTGACAATTCCTTCCAACGCACTCGGGGTGGCTTTCTGCGTGCGCAAGAAACTCAATTGGGTCCGTAGCGCCACTGCATTCGCATCAATCGCACTTGCTGCAAGTTCATGCGCATCAGGGAAGGAGTCTTGCAAACTCTCCACCGTCGGAAGGCGGTACACCGACCCGGGTAGGCATCCATCGCTGCGAGGGTAGCAGTGATGGTACCTTCGGCATCGCTGATGCCCTTGTCGCGTGCCAGACTACGCAGATAGGCAGCGTACCTAGCCTTCTCCAATTGGTACTGGGACAGCTCGGCCCCTATGGCGTTCTCTGGTCGTTGGGGGCCGGCATTGACCAGTACCTTGGGCACCATCCCACCGTACACAGGCTGTACCATGCATACCCAAGTCGCGCCGCGCCCACAAGGGCCACGACGACGCGGTACCCTTCACGTCGAGCGAGGCAAAGGCATGGTCCAAGATAAAGTCCTCGTTCCAGCCGTACGGGTCGGCACGGTGCTCGACCATCTCGCGTGGCTCGGCAGTCACATTGGGAATGCCAACAAACTCGGTATACCCAATCCACCCACCGCGGTACAGATGATCGCCAGTCCAGATCACTGCGCCTACCAGCACTGCCCGGCCCAAGAAGCTGAACAGGAGGGAAAATGCGCCGCGGACCGAGTCGGCGGTACTACGCAACCCGCCGCCCTCAGCCGGGCGAGCAGGCAAAAAGTACTCCTCGTGCCACGCTTTGATTTGCGCCAAACTGGCCTCCTTGTTTTGCTCGTGCATCTCGAGCTCAAGTGACTCGTTCGCCAGTTCCTCCGCTACTTTTTCCGGCTGGGCACGGGCAAAGGGGGTGGTGACAGGCGTCACATCAAACGACTCGGGACGCTCGGTAGAAAACCCAGCGGGCAGATGGCGTGCGAGGTGAAGTCAGAGGCAATGGAAGTGTCTCTCCGCTTGAGCTTGGCCAGCACGGCTTTGGCCCGCTCCGCTTGGGTCTGGGGGCGAGAGGAAGAACTGTCGGTGTCTGCTCGCCGCCGGCGACGAGGACTGGGCCCGGACAGCGAGCGAGGGCACCCGGATGGCAGGCTGGCAGGGCCGGCGAGAAAGCGTGGCAGCGCGCCACAGCGGCGAGGAGCGCAACATGCCGCGCATGGAAGCAGCGTCAGCGGGGGCGGTGCTGGCGAGGGGTGATGCGCGTGGTGCGGGTGCGGGTGCTGGTGGCGCTGCTCGCACGGGCTGCGCTGGCCTGCGCCGGATGGACTGGACTGGGCCGGTGTGTCGTCGGTGCGAAGGGAGAAGAAGAGGAGGAAATGGCCAGTATGCTTAGGTAATGCACCAGGCGCTCCCGGCGGCCAGCGTGTTCTTTTGACGGCGTCGAGCGCGTCGCGTCGTGTCGGCTGCGTCGCCACCACTGCCCCGCCCCTCCCCGCGCCACTCGCCATGGTCCCGCGAACACAGGCCGACCCGTCCCAGGCCTCGGGCCGTCCCCCATCATCCACATACGACCCCAACCAAGCGCTGGAGGAGAAGCGTGCCATTCGCGCTGGCTACCGCAGTCTGCTCGAACAGGCGGAAAGTACGCCCCCCCCCCATGCCCGCACGTACACGACCCTTTCCAGCCCACCTAACCATCTCCCCTCGCTCCTTGGAACCAATTTCTTCAGGCACGCGCAACGAAGCTCAGTCTGCAGATTTCAACGCGCTCTCGGTGCTCCTGGCCAAGTCCAACGACCTGTACTCGAATGTCAAAGCTCCGTCCGAAGGTGTGCTCGATTCGCGTGTCCTCGTGTCGGTTGCCCAAACGGCCGTGCCTTGGCCGATTCGCTCAAGCGCGAGTCGGGGTTCAACATTGATGTCTTTTTGGATAAGACAATTCGCTTTGTTGGAGGCAGCCAGGCGGCGGCGCGTGCTACCCTCGCTGGCTTGGATAGGGATGAGGGGCAAGCGACCAATGCGGACTGGGACTGGGACAAGCTGGGACGAACAGCGATGAAGTACTCTCGTCGAGCACCAGCGATGGATGCACTGTGGTTGGGTTTCCCATGCGCGCGGGTGCGGTATCACTGACTGACTCTGCTCCTGTAGCCTCGGCCCGCTCAAGACGGAACACAAGAAGCGCCACGTGACGCACCGGAGGCGAGAGATTGATCGGGCGGAAAAAGCTGAAAAGCCAGCAGAGGTGCGTACCCCTTTTGGTTCTGACCTGTTGGATGAGAAAGGGCAGTTGTGTTGACGTGTGTACTATTAGTTGGCATCGAACGACATTCAAAAAGACGCGAACAATACCTCGGATATGATCATGGAGATCAATCGCCTGCTCGATGACTATGGCGAGGAAGGCGTCAACATGTTTGAGTTTGCGTTTGACCCGACCAGCTTTGGCAATACGGTGGAAAACTTGTTTTATATTCGTTCTTGGTCCGCGACGGACGGTGTGCATACATCATGCCTGGCGATGAGGGAAACACGTCGGACCAACCTAGGTTGTTGGGATGCTCTCCCGCTGGCGAGGAGGACTACGCGGAAGGCCTCACCCGTCAGCAAATCATCCTCGAGCTCGACCCACCCACTTGGCGCGTATGTTCTACGTTCTGATTGTTAGGGGCAGGCCAGTGGACGACTGCGGTACTGACTACTCTTGACGTTGCTCCTTCTTTTGTTTCGGGGGCTGCAGGCCATCATTGACAAGTTTGGCATCACGCAGTGTGTCATCCCCACCGCAAGCAGACGAAGGCGACCCTGGAAAAGGGCAAGTGGTACGCTTGAGTGGATATGGCAGCGACGCGCGTCCGACTGGACTACTGGCAGGACCTGGCCGCGCGAACCTACTGTCTCGCCTAGGCGGTGGAGCGAGCATTCATTCGGATTCAGATTCAGATTCATACTCGATCCATCATCGATTGCGGCCCCGCCCGATCCGATAGCCCTGTCTGGTGTGAACTGTCCTGGCTCCAGCCTCCAGACGGGATGCCTTCGTTGTGCCGTTGTTGGAGCGACGCGGAAGCGACACGGGAAGCGGCGCGGAGATGGACGTGCTGATGGCCAGGCGCTCCGAATAGGTGGGGAAGGGTGGATCTGAGAAGTGATGGAGCTGGCGGTCAGAGATGTGAGATGTGATGGCTGATCGACGGTGGATGATGCATGATGTGTGAAGACGCGCGGTTGGGAGCACGCAAGGCACGCAGCCGTCCAGGTAGTCCCAAGGGTTAATCGATAGCCAAGCAGCCGGTGCAATGCGGTTGAGTTGAATGCTGAATGCGCGTGGCTGCGCTGACCTCAGCAGCCATGCCGTCGCACGGCAGCAGTGCCCAGCCGCGGCCAGATTGCCTCCGGGCTGCCCCGCGGCCTCCTGCATCATGCACCATGCATAGCCGGTAACGGGAGCCGGGAGCCCATAACCCATGGGGTGGCACGGGCACAATCGGGTGGGCGAGGCCCTTACCTAAGGCAGGAGAAGTGGATGGGCAGGCGGGGCAGGAGACGCCCGCCTGCGCCAGCAGACAAGCCTGACTAACCCATCCACATCCAGCTCAGCGCTAATTAACGCTCAGTGCGCGCAGCCCCCCAGCCCAGCGCTGGACGCAGCTGCGCACTGGCTCAGCCCGTGCCTCCGCGCTGCCCGCCGGCGCAGCAGCACGCAAGCCCCCTCAGCACGGCGCCAGTGGCGATGTGTCCGCAGCCGGCACCGGCGCCGTGTGGCCCTCGCTCTGCTGGGACGATGAGTCCCGCCTCCCGGTTACCCGCCGGCCCAGCACCGCCACGGCGCCAGTGTCCCGCCCTGTCGCTGCCATCTGGCTTCGACGACCAACGCAGCTGGCGTGTATATAAGCAGCACAGATAGCCTCCCTTGCGACCTTTTCCCCCACCCCCACCGCACCCGCTTCGGCCCGCCTCATCCGCCCGTCGACGCCTTCTTGCCCACCCTCCTCACCCACCCCCAACCCCAGCCGATTTCTGGATCGGATCCACTGTCTACCAAGTGGTTCCCTCCCCTGCCGGATCGCCCACCATTTTCTCCAACCAACTGTGCAGTTGCCGTACGTTTTCGTCTCCTGCCTCTCCTTTTCGTCTTCGCCTCGTCCCCCCGCATGCCATGCTAACTGGTTGTCGTTTCCAGATAACTCTCACCGGGGCAGCAAGCACACCTGCCCTTCGCCTTTAGCACACTAAACGCCCACCCCCTTCCCACTCTTCCAGTTTGATTTTCCACTTAGTTCCAATGGCCCCCATTGCTACTTCTGCCCCTTCTACTCTGCCGGCTCCCGAGCCGGCGGTTATCGATCCCACCGCTGCGCGCCACGAGGAGGTGGAGTCGATCGAGGTCGATTCGCCCAACGTCAAGTACACGGATGCCCACATTACGTCCAAGTACCAGTACCTCACCACCCATGTCAACAAGTCGGTCTCGGCCGATGGCAAGACGACCCTCAAGGCCACGCCTGCCCAGGCCACCTACCAGTTCCGCACCGAGCGCAAGGTGCCCAAGACTGGCCTCATGTTGATTGGATGGGGTGGCAACAATGGTACTACCATCACTGCCGCCATCTTGGCCAACAAGCACAACCTTGCTTTCCGCACCAAGGAGGGCGTGCAGTACCCCAACTATTACGGCTCTCTGGTTCGTGCCTCCACCATTCGGTTGGGCACGGACGAGGCTGGCAAGGATGTGAATGTGCCGTTTTCGTCCATGCTGCCCATGGTGCACCCTAACGACTTTGTCGTGGGTGGCTGGGACATTTCGTCGGTCAACCTGGCCGATTCGATGCACCGGGCCAAGGTGCTGGAATGGGACCTGCAGCGCCAGGTGGCACCCTACATGACGAGCCAGAAGCCGCTGCCGTCGGTCTACTACCCTGACTTTATCGCCGCCAACCAGGAGGCGCGGGCGGACAATGTGATTCCCGGCTCGGACAAGAAGGCGCACGTGGAGCACATCCGTAACGACATTCGTCAGTTCAAGGCGGCCAATGGGCTGGACCAGGTGATTGTCGTCTGGACCGCCAACACGGAGCGCTACTCGGACATTATTCCCGGTGTCAACGACACGGCCGACGCGCTGCTCCACTCGATTGAAACGTCGCACAACGAAGTGTCGCCCTCGACCATCTTTGCCGTTGCCTCCATCCTGGAAGGCGTGCCGTACGTCAATGGAGCGCCGCAGAACACGTTTGTTCCCGGTGCGATCCAGTTGGCTGAACGCCACCGCTCGTTTATTGCGGGTGATGACCTCAAGACGGGCCAGACCAAGGTCAAGAGTGTGCTGTTTGACTACCTGACCAACGCGGGCATCAAGCCGCGCGCTGTGGTTTCTTACAACCACTTGGGCAACAATGATGGCTACAACCTTTCGTCTGCGCGCCAGTTCCGCTCCAAGGAGATCAGCAAGTCGTCTGTTGTGGATGACTGCACGGCGGCGAACCACCTGCTGTACAAGCCTTCGGAGAAGGCGGGCGTCAAGGGCGAATCGCCGGACCACTCGATTGTGATCAAGTACATTCCCGCCGTGGGCGATGACAAGGTGGCCATGGACGACTACACTTCGGAGTTGATGCTGGGTGGACGGAACCACTTGTACATTACCAACATTTGCGAAGACTCGCTGTTGGCCTCTCCCTTGCTGATTGACCTGGCCATCTTGGCTGAGCTGAGCACGCGCATCACCTATGCCGAAGGCGGGGAGGATGCGGCGCAGTTCCAGGACCTGTACTCGGTGCTGTCGCTCTTGTCGTACTCGCTCAAGGCGCCGCTGGTCAAGCCCGGTACGGACGTGGTCAACTCGCTGGCGCGCCAGCGTGCCGCCGTGACCAACTTCCTCCGTGCGTGCATTGGCCTCGCCCCCGAGAGCGACTTGCTCCTCGAGACGCGCACTTGGTAAACCGCACCTGTTGGTGTGGTGTCCCATGTCTGATTTTCTTTCTTTCTGTTGCTAGGGAAAAGGCACTCGGTTGCCCCCGCCTTCTTGTTTCTTGTCTGTCAGAGATCTCATGATCTGCATGATCCTGCTGCACGTGCATGCGTGCTGTGCCGGTGATATGGATCCATGCCTTTTTTTCTTCTACAACATGCGTGCGAGAAGTGGTGTTGAGTAGAGCGATAGGTATACACGCCGCACAACTTTCATGGCGGCGTGCTGGCCAGACATGCGCAAAAGGAGCTTTGTGCCGCTGGTCCCCACTGAAAGAGACTCGGGCGGGGAGCTGGCCTGCCAGCGAAAAGCTACTTCTATAACGGAGGGTGCACACGAATCCGCCAACAACCCTATTGCTCGCCGACCTGCACGTGACGGGTGGGTGGGGCTGGCTACGCCAACGATCTCTATCGGGCATATGACGGAGTCGCGTCTCGACGTGTCCCTCCACTACCGTATAATGCCCCTACCCGTGCTCACTGGTGGTGTCCTCATTGCCGCACCAACGACCTCACTCGCGCACAGTGTCCCTTCAATCCACGCCGAGAGTCGTGCCGCCACTGCCGTCGCCCTGGCCACAAGGCTGCCGGCTGCCCCCGCAATGCTTATTCATTTGCAAGACGGAAACGACCACACCCGACGCGTCTCTGCCCTGCCCCTAGCTCCGTTCGGATCCTCCAAAGATATAGCGTTTGAGCTCGATTATAGGGTGGATGAGTGTGTTAGTTCATGCCGGCCATCCTACGGGGACTTGGAAAAGATGAAGAGGAGAGGCAGCTAAGTGGAGACGAGGGGTTGTTTGTACTGAATCAATTGACGCGAAACGGTCAGGAGTTGGGCAGGAAAGGCGGGAAGGGACGAGAATGGAAGGCGAGGAAAAGGATCCCCACTGATCGAGGATGCTGACTGTGTTGGTTGACCCTGTTTTGGTAACCCCCTCCTGTCTAGGCCTCATCGCACTGGCATAGATGTTGACAGAGCGAAGCAGACGAAGCAAGCGAAGGCTGCGAAGGCACTATAAGAATATCATCTGATAGCACCTCCTCGTAGGCTCTATATACAGCCAGGAAAAGCACGGAGGTGGGGGGGGCGCCACACAATGGGACAGAAGCGTTGCGTGTTAGTAGGTGTGCTATTCGCTGCTTGGAGCAGCCTGCTTCTTGTGGTGTGACGCTGTGATGCTATTTTGTACACTGCACCGCCCCCCGTCGGGCATGCGCCGGGGCGCAAGGACCAAGGAGCATCGAGTGTTATACGGGTGGCATAGGCGCAGGCGCCAAGGGAGCGGGTGGGAGCTGCTTGTCGGCGTCTGGCGGCATGCCCCCATTGGCGGGGCGAGGGGGGCAGGGCGCCAGACCGCACACGCGCCGCAGAGACGCCGACGCCGCAGCAAAATGCCAGCGCTTGGTGGCCGCCACGGTCTTACCGGTGCTCTGGGTCGCCCTCCACATCCCCACCGCTGCCCCCCCGCGCAGGCCTTTGCAGGCTGTGCTCTCCCCAGCGCTCCCCGTCTCGCGCCTCCCGCCCGCGCCTCCTCTCCACCCCCACCCCCCCACCACCGCACCCCTGCCCTTTCACACCCCGCCCGCCTGGCGCGGCGACGAACGATAAAGAATAAAAGCCGTGTAGCCCTCGCACCCTCCTCCCCCCCCAGCCCCCAGTCCCGTTTCTCCCCCTCCCCACCGCCCGTCAAGTGCCCCACCCCTATTCGATCCCAGAGCTGCCCCCCCCGCGCTACAGGTGCCTACCGTTTAATACCACCGTCGATATGGCAAACCGCCCCTCTGCATCCCCGCCCGCCCCCGGCCCCGACCCGCCCCAGGGCCCTCCGGAGCTTCCGGTTGCTTGATGGCCCGGGCAGAGGGCATAGAAGAGGGATATGCCATTGGGACATACCAAGACTTGTAGGCAGCTTGTTCCTCTCTCTCTCTTTCTCCCGTTTTAGCGCTGTTTTGGTGCCGGTGCTGACTATTGTCGTTGCGTATTGTGTGTTACTTGACAGCAACTACGAGATGATTCTCGAGCAAGGGCCAGACCGGGGTCGGACCGTCGCATTTGGTGACAGGGTAAGCTTATTTCTGTTTGCTCCCTACTCCCCAGAGGAAAACCTGTCATGCGCCTCTCGACCAAAATATACTAACGCACCTGTCCTCTCGTCCCTGTTTGCTTCGTTTTTCAGGACCGGCGCCCCTTGACCCAGCTACTATTGTCCGCCTACGAGTCTTCGATGCCGAGACGAATGAGCCGATCAATCCTGAGTTCGTCCTTTCCTCTTCCCACAAGTTTTGAGGCGGGGGGCGCTACACATCAAAAAAACCTGTATCAAAAGCTGACTCGTATTTTGTTTGGCGTTTCACCACAGTACCTTTGACTCCTCTTTCCTCACTCTCCTGCCCAGTTGATCGATGCCGAGACACAAATATCCAGCATGTTGCTCAACTTGGACTCGGCGGGTCCCGACAGCGGAGTTACCCCCAACCCTCATCTGCCTGGCCAGGGCCACCTTCCCCTGCCCGATCGTGGCCTTCACCTCCAGTTCCATGGCGGCGCCCCGATTTTGCCCTGGTACCAACCCGTTGTACCCCCGCCCCCACCTGGCGTGTTCCTTGGCCCTGATGAGCCACCCATTCCGCCTGCTCGGCCTGTTGCTCAGGACGAAGGCGGGCAGCAAGCCGGTGCCGATGCCGGTGCAGGGCCCGTAGTCCCTGGCCGTCCGACGAATGAGGAGATGAACCGGCGCGCGGAAGATCTAATCCAGCATAATCGATCACCAGCGTTCTACGTGGCGCGTCCGGATGGAATGCGGGCCCAACGGGAGCATTCGCCCGTTCGACGCGACCCAGCTGTGCGGCGACCTTCGCCTCCGGAAGTTCTGCGGCACAATTATGCGCGCAATCTGCTTGGCTCCACCATTAGCAGTGCGTATGTCGCTCGGGATTTGGACGAGCAACTGGACATTTTTTCGCTTTGCCCGACATGAGCGTGCGCGAAGCCGGTAATTACCGCCTCCTCCTCGTCCTGTCCATGCTCAACCTCCATGGCCACGCGTCCGAAGGCACCGATCTCACTGTTGCTCGCATGTTCACCCCGTGTTCAGTACGTCCCACTTTCCCTCTCCTCTCTCCTCTTCCCTCTCCTTTTCGTTTCTCTGCTTTATTTGTTTGTTTTGTCTCTCCTCTTCTCGTCCCTCTCTTCGCATCGGGCGAGAACGAGAGGACCGGCGCGGGCTTGGCTAATGGGTCTTCTTCGGGTTGGTTCGCAGGATGCTACTCTCCACGCACGTTTCCGGGACAGGCACCGACATCGGCCTTGGCACGCAAGTTGTCGCGCCAGAACATACACATCCGCTCCGCACCGGTGCGGGTTCGGACCGTGGAAGCGCCGCTTCCACCTCTGCGGCCGCTGCGGCCGCTGCTCCCGCTGCTCCCGCTGCCCACGCTGCTCCTGCTGCCCGCGGTGGCCGCGGTGGCCGCGGTGGCCGCGGTGCCCGTGCTGCCCGTGCTGCCCGTGCTGCCCGTGCTGCCGTGCTGCCCCCGCTGCCACGGAGGAACAAGGGGAGGAGATGGAACAGAGTGGTCCGAGGAACAGACCTCCTCCGAAGAGACGCAGGCGCCTCGGGGGGGAAGGGACGCCTGAACAGCGACAGGCGTCTCAGCATCCGGAGGCATCCAGTGGGTAGGGAGGGCGCTTCCGGGGTGTAAACGTTATGCGTGAAACGCCTGTATGCTAGACATGCATCGGCCCCTGGTACACCGGTGTGCGCAGTAAGTTTTTTTTTGTTTCCTTGGCCTAATATGGCCAGTTTCCTCCAGACGATGGAGACTCCGTCCTCCTATACCAACCCTGTTGCGGGCCGCATTTTTCGTTGCGTCTCCTATGGCCAACAACCGACAAAAGGTTGTCAATGTGTTTATGAACTCACCTGTTTGATGTCCTCTCTCGGCGTCCTTTCCTATTACCCTGCGATTCCCTTGATCCCGGCGATGTCCTACACAAATTACACACAAATGTCATGGCAGCATCAGCTGCGATGTTATAACGGCAGCCGCTTGAGCACATCTGAGATGTTGGGGGAGAGCTGGAGCAGCTTCCAGTGGGCGCTTGAGATGTGAGAGCTGGCGTATATGAGTGTGCAAGTCCAGCGTTCGCATTCGTTCGACTCCCCCACGCCGAGGGGCTGCCAGGGGCCGGGCAGGGCAGAGTGCCTGTGTGCCGACATCGAACGCTGCAGCCCAACCCCCATCGCGCCGCATGCGGCACACTGGCGCTGTGCGTTCGCGTGGGGCCCCAGGCACCTGTAGGTGAAAATAAGCGGCCACCGGTAAGCGGTCGCCCACTCTGGGCCCGGCTGCCCCCCGGCTGCCCCCGGGCCAGCTGCTCGGCTAAGACAGCGCATCCACACTGCCCCGCTGCTGCCGCCTGCCGCCCCCTGCCGCCATCGATCCGGCCGGCCAGCGGCGGCCCGGGGCCGGATGGGAGGAGCGGCCTGCGCTCGGCAAGCCGCTTGTTCTGCTCGCCGCCACCGCCATCGCCTGCTGCCCCCCCTCCGGCTGCCTGCTGCGGCCCACGTCCCCATGGCCATGGTCGAAGCCCAAGTGTCCCCGCTCGTCTCTGCCTCCTCCTCGCCCCGCTTGATGCCCTTGCACAGCACTTACGCCGCTGCCACCTCGGCTTCCGCTTCTTCTGCTGCCGCTACCGCTGCCGCTGCCGCTGCCGCTGTCTCCGCCTCCGCCTCCGCCCCCCGTCCCCCTCATCTTCAGGCACCAAGCGCCCCCCCGTCAGCCTACGCCTCGACAGCGGTCGGGGCCTCACAGGCCCCGCTGGCGCGTACATCAATGTCATGTCCGTTGGTCCGTACTACGAGCTGCCCCCCTCCTCCCACCCTAGCTCCTCGGGGCACAATTCCCCGGCCCACCTCCCCCCCGAAAAGGCCGGGTTGCAAATCAGTACCATGACGGCGCCCGTCACGCCCGACGAACACTTACCGGGTACGATGCCGCTGCAAGGACCGTTGGAAGTGTGGACGCCGAGCTGGAGTCCGAATGCGTTGGCGCCCACCCGTCCTGCGGGCACGCCAACCTCCTCCTGGCTCTCCCACCCCGACTTGCTCCACAAACACCTCACTCGTCTTCACCAGCAGCGCACCGAACGGGCCGATGCGTCGGACGAAAAGGGAAAAGCGCGCGCGATCGATTCCCCCCTTAGCTCAAGTTGTCATCCTAGTGGCACCAGCTCCCCCTCCGAGGCGTGGGGGCTGCTCCCGCCGCCGTTGGTGCCACGACGAACGGAAGGGGTGGGGGGGAGCGAAGGCCCATCGGCTGAGTTGGGGCAACTGGGGGGTAATCATCCACCTGACGAGAGGGGCTGCTGGTGGAGATGGCTTGCCGGTGTAATGCACGTGTATCTGCTGATCAGTCCTCCACCGCAGAACAGAAGGCGGGGCAGAGCACGCCACAGGTACTACCCCAGCCTCCTCCCCTTGATCTTGATCAGTGCGTATGCATATGCATATGCGCTTCGTGAGAATTTGAAAAAGTAGTTAGTTAGATCAATGCGCGATGTACAGAGAGACATTTATTCGGTTGCCATCTATTGTCGCATCCACTGTGCGTTATGCATGCCAGAGAGAGAGAAACTGCTATTGGTATGCCCGGTCGTAGTTGCTTGACACTAATGTGTTCATCAGCAAGAGTTCGGATGGGCCCCAGCATATGGGAACAGTACTGCACCCAAGTCCTTACCAAACCACTGAAACACATGAACTAACCCCAGCCAAACAGGGGGGACATAAAATCCATCGTTCACCCTTACCCCCCGACCCAAACCACACACTCTGCCAGCTGGTGCAGCAGCCCCCAACTTACCTCCTATATTCTCTCCATCCCCTCCCTCAGCTCTTCGCGGCTTGGATCCAGGCTGGCAACAACCATACTCGCCTCGCAGTGCTTCCTGCGCAACTTGGGCAACGAATCCAGTCCAAGACAAAGCGTCCCTCCGTGCTTTTATTCCACGTCGGGAGGAAAGTGGGGGGATGCGCGCAACATGGTAAGAGGGAAAGGGGAGCAAAGGGGGCTTCCCTCACACCTCACAAGGGGGTGGGGAAGGGGGGAGAAATGGGATCCCAAGACACTGAATCCGTGGGTGTTGTTGGGGAGATCAGTAGTAGTAGAGTGGGCAAAGAAGGTTGGCACGTCTCAATATTCGACCTTAATCCCGATGCCTGATGCGTCAGATGCTGGCCGCGACAAAATGTGTGGGCAGGCTGAAGGTTTAGTCCGTATGACCAAGTATAATGCTCATCCACCCCCGCCATCTTGCTCTCGGCCAGACAATTGGGCCCGTACCGCCCCGGGTTGTTCATCCCGATCAGAGCGTGGTGGTGTCTGCGCACAGGTGAAAGAAGCAAGGGGGGTAGGGCATCGAACTCAAGTACAGTATCGTACCCCAAATACAGGGCGGGGTGTTTGGATGCACGCGGGATTTCAATTTGATCCGCGTGAGGATGGTCGGTGGCGCAGCAGGGCGCAGTTGCGGTCGCACAAACACTTCGCGATGACATCATGAGAGGCACCAGGCCATCACACGTCACGTGCCATGCGCTGCTGTTTTTCTTTTCCTTTTCTTTTCCGCGCTGTATTTTTTGTCAGACTGACAATTCCAAAAGTAAAAGCAAAAGCAAACGCAAAAACTGCACCTCCCATCTTCGCCTCCACGCCTCCGCCCCCCAACAGGCACCATGCGCAATCTTGCGCTCGTCGGCTTTGAGTCCTTTGGCGCCCATCCTGGCGGCGGTTTGGGCCCCGCGCCTATTGAGGCCATCGGCATCGATCCCGTCAGCGGACGCGTCTTTGCGGCCGGTGCGGAAGCCAGTGGGACCGGCGCTGGGCATGCACCTGGCGCCACCGTCCGTCTGTGGCTCTGGCAGCTGACTACAGCCCAGCCCGCTTCCTCTGCCCCTTCCACCGATAGCCTAATCCAACCCACCCGAATTCTTCTTCCTGCTCCCCCCACGCTTCTCGCCACCGCCAACGCTGACAGCCCCCCCTACAGCACCCAGCTCCACGCTCCGCCGGAACGCCATGCCCAGGTCATCTCGCTTCAGTTCCTCCAAGACGGAGGAAGTCTGGCGCAGTATGGGCCTGCCCTCTGCATGGTCACTGCTGGTGGTGACATTGTTCTCACTCCGCTTGCGTCCGACGACGCTGCCGACCCGGACGCCCCTGCGGTCGGTCTCGTGCCCGATGTGGTCGGGACGATCGAGCAGGGCATTACTGCCGCTGCATGGAGCCCAGATGAGGAATTTTTGGCGGTCATCACTATGCCCACGCGCGTTGAGCAGGAGGATGGTTCCATGTCCTGGGTTGGCGAGAAGGTGTTGGTCATGACCCGCGAGTTTGAGGTGGTCAAGGAACAGATCCTGGCTACCGACGAGTTTGGTCAAGGTTTGTCTTTCCTTTCCTCACTGCGAGCGCCTGCCATATTGACCAACAGCCTGGTATTCCAGATAAACCGGTCGATGTTGGATGGGGATCCAAGGCGACCCAGTTCCACGGCTCTGAAGGCAAAGCCGCAGCCGAGGCGGCGGCAAAGCTTGAAGCGGAGCAACAAGCCTCGGCAGCACTCGCGACACGCGTGGCCCGCACGTTCCCGATGACGATGGCCGGCCGCGCATCAGCTGGAAGGGCGATTCTTCTTTTTTGCAGTGTCTAACCTGGAGCTCTCCCCGGCTGCGGGTGAAGCCAGCGCGGCCGACCCACCAGCTAGCCGGTACAACCGCGTCGTGCGCATTTTTGCCCGTTCGGGGGTGTTGGCCTCGACGAGTGACAAGTCGGTTCGCGGGGTGAGCCAAGCATTGGCCTACAAGCCCGTTGGTAACCTCATTGCTTCTACCCAGCGTTTTGGCCAAGCCAGTGAATCGTCGGACCTTCAATGGGCGCCCGGCCGCTCGGGCCGACACGACGTTATCTTTTTGAGCGCAACGGTCTACGTCACGGCGAGTTTAGCTTGCGCGAAGAGGGCCGGGCCTGCCCTCCCAACTTGCGCTAAGTCAATCTGTGGGGCCTGCTACCTCCAGTCAGCCCCAGACGTGGCTTCGCACCCACGTAGTTCGTGACCTGGCTTGGAACTCGGATGGAAGCGCCTTGGCTGTCATCTTGGTCCGGTCCGCCCCCGAGGCCACAGCTTCGACCGTGGTGCAAGTATGGACAATGGGGAATTACCACTACTACCTTAAACAAGAAATTCCCCTCCAAACTCTCTCGGGCTTGCCTAGCGCAACAGTCAGATGGCACCCCGAGGACCCACTTCACTTGTATCTCGCCTCGGGACACAACGTGGTCCATGCCACCTTGGCAGCTGAGACGGTGAGCACGGTGGACCCGCCCCCCTTCGATGCAGCAGCCGTTGCTGTGGCAGACGGACCCTCAACCCTCCTGACGCCCTTCCGCCTGCAAAATGTCCCACCACCCATGAGCACTATGATTGTCACCGACTTTGAGCGGGCCGAGACAAAGGCGTCTGCCAGCACCCCTGTGCACTATTCTTGGACGCGCCTTCCTTCGCCTGCATCTGCACCCCAGCAGAGCCAACACATCTTGGCTGTGCTATATTCGGACTCGACGGTGGACCTGATCCTGTTTGATTGGGGCACGATGGGACGCAACGCACCTCTCGGAGGGCGGCCCGTCCCGGTTCCCAAGCGCATCGGCTGCATTCCCTCCATCTCATCAGGCGGGAAGCCATTGCAGGTTGCCCTGGCACCCTCAACCGCCGGCGGGGTCGAGGTGGCACTTTTGTCTGCCGCACCGACGAACGAGGTGGTCGTGACCAGCATCCAGTGGCAAGCGGACAAGCTGGGCGAACCTACCGAGCGATTCGTGGGAGATTTGCCCGTCTCACGCGCCCGCTTGGTGGCATTGACTCACCCGACGAGTCCAGGAGCCGAGTTTGTGCTGATGGAAGAAGCAAAAGACCAAGTGCGTCCCATTGTTACACGTCTTTTGCAGGGCGGCGAGTGTACCCGGGCAAAGGGTACTTTGCCCCTGTTCTGTTCGGACCTGCTGGCCGTGTCGGATAGCCTCTTGATCGGTCTGTCTCCGACTGCCAAACTGTATGCCAACGGCCAGTTGATTGGTCAGGGCGTCAATTCTTTCACCATCTCGGGCAGCTTTTTGGTTTGGACGACCAACGCACATGAGGTGCGGCTTTTGCCCCTTTCGGCCGTGTCGGATGCGAGTCCAAGCTCGGAGGAGGTGCATTCGCTGGGTCGGGCAGTGGAGCGGGGCAGCCGGTTGGTCACTGCCATCCCGTCAGAAATGTCGTTGGTGTTGCAGATGCCACGCGGCAACCTGGAGACCATCTCGCCCCGGCCCTTGGTCCTCGAAGTGGTGCGTCGGGACATTGAGCGCAAACGGTACCGTTCGGCACTTCGGATTTGCCGGACTCACCGGATCGACTTGAACTTGTTGTACGATCTGGCACCTCACCAGTTCCTTGCTCATCTGGACCTTTTTGTTCGTCAAGTCGATGACACGGACCACATGAACTTGTTCCTGACCAGCATCAAGGACGAGGATACGACAGCCACGCTCTATGCCAAGTACCTTGCTGCGCTCCCTCCTGTCGGGAGGGAGAGAAGCCTTTGGTGGATGGGAAAACGAACCGAATTTGCCTCGCTCTGCGTGCCGTCTTGCTCGAGCGCAACCCGGCCAAGTACCTTCAATCGATCTTGACGTCGTACGTACGCATGATGCCTCCCGATTACGAGGGTGCACTTTCGCATCTCCTCGAGCTCCATGCCCAGCAACCCGAGGAGGCCGCGGCCGCCGTCAAGTACCTCGTTTTCCTTGCCGATGCCGAAAAGTTGTACGACGTGGCACTGGGCATGTACGACTTTACGTTGGCCCTGCTGTTGGCGCAGCATGCCCCGCGCAAGGATCCGCGCGAGTACCTTCCGTTTTTGCGCTCGCTGCGTAGCGAGCCATCGGTCGCCTTGCAGCGCTTCCGTGTTGACGACCACCTGGGCCGGCACGACAAGGCCTTTACCTGGCTCGCTCAGGCCGGACCGACCAAGGCGGAAGAGGCGTTGGCGTATATGAACAAGCATGAACTCTACGCCACTGGGATCAAGACGTTTGAGCGGCACCCGTCCCTTTTACGGCGCGCTTACGAGCTGTACGGCGACTATCTCGTGGGGCGGCAAAAGCACGCGGATGCGGCGGGGGCGTATGTGCTGGGCGGCCAGGCAAAGCGCGCGATCGAGGCGTACGTGCAGGCTGGCAACTGGCAGTCGGCACTCATGCTTGCTGTCACTGCGCAGAACCGACACCCGTCCGCGGCCGGACAGGTAGAGGTGCATACTTTGGCCGAACGGCTGGTAGCGGACCTGCAAGCTGGGCGGCAATTTGTTGAGGCTGCCCATGTGTCGCTGGAACATCTGCGCGACACGGATGGAGCGGTTTCTTTCCTGGTCCAGGGCAATCAGGTGGCTGAGGCGGGGCGGATCTGCGCGTTGGCCAACCGTGCGGATCTGGTGGAGACCCACATTAAGCCGCAAGCCCTTGAGACCCAAAGCGCCCTGCTGGACACGGTGGAGGAGATGCGGGAACAACTTGACAAGCAAGCCAACCGCTTGGTCGAGCTTCTGTCCAAGTCTCCACTTGCAGCCGGTGAGGAGGGCAATTTCCTCGACGATGAAGCGGTCGCCGCGTTGGACCATGTGGAGGTGATGTCGGATACCTCGACGCAGATCACCCAGTTTACTCGCTACACTGCCGCGCTCTCTGGCGCCGCGTCCACTGTCTCGTCCAGCCACCGCTCCCGCAACTCTTCCTGGCGCGCTGCCAAGCAGCAACGCAAGAAGGAAAAGAAGCACCAGCAGACCGGACGCAAGGGCACCGTGCACGAGGAGAACTATCTGTTTGATTCGCTCCAACGGTTGCTCAAAGATCGCCTGAAGGAAACCCAACGTACGTCTTTTCTCTCTCTCCTCCCCCTTTTCTCGGGAATGGAACGCTGACTGGTTTACGATCTAGACGAGGTGGAACGGCTGTGCCAGGCGCTGATCCCGCTCTCGCCGGCCCACCGCCAGGCCGCTGTGGAGTTGCAAGCGGCCCTGTTGGCGTTTGAGGAAGCGGGCGAGAAGGCATGTACGCAGATCTACAATGCGGGAGTGGAACGCGAACAAGCTATCTTCCAAGCGCTCGAAGAGCGGGCCAGCGGCGCGACGCAGGCCGCCAGCCGAACAAGACCCCAACATGATCCTAATGCGGTCTTACATGTCCTTGGCCGCGATCGCGCTCCAGGGCAAGGTTCGTGCCCGCCCTCGTCTGGCCATGGCCGAGGCCGGTGGCGCAGCTCCCTCTTGGCCTCACTGCAGTCTTAATGAATCCTGCCTGTTTACTTTGTTTCTATTACGGTCCCATTATGAAGGGAAGGGTGGGAAAGGGGGAAGGAAAGAAGAGGAGGGGGGGACTAGTCGGGGTTCATTTTTCGTGGTAGGCCAGCCTACTCCTCTGGCGTGAGTTCAATCATCGACGGTTCGTCCAATCCATCGCTCTCGACCAGTGCGCCGTCAGCCGCTTCCAGCGGGTCAGCAAAAGTGGCAGCGGCGAATGGATCACCGGGCTCGCCAGAAGGCTGGTCCAATTGAAGCAAGGCTGCTTCCCGTACCAGCTGAGGTAGGGGCGGAGCCGGTTGCCACCAGCAAAGAATTCGACATAGAGACGGTACTCCTCGTCGACCACCAAATTGGGAGTTGGAGCGCACGTTGGAGCGCATGCGGAACGACCTGGTATGTGTCGAAAACAGGTTGTGCAGGCGAAAGATGACATCCGGGATGTACACTTGACGGATCCGTTGCAGTTGCTCTCTCGCTCTTCGTCCGCCATACCAGGGCCAGTTGGAGCCAGTGCTCCTTGAGCAACTGCAATGCGCCCCGGTACACCGTGTCCACCGACTGACTTAGTTGCTGAGCCCATTGGGACAGCGCAGTGCGCGTCTGGGCAGCTTGTTCAGTACGGTGAGCCCAAAGGTCATGGAAGACGTCGGTGGCGTATAAAATTGGTTGAGCAAGTGGTAGCCGTATTGCTCTTTGACCTGATCCTCGGGCAAGCCTAGGTCGGTGGCGCCTTCTGTGCCAAACGCGGCGGCAACAATATCGGCCGACAACTCCAAGACCAGAACACGTGCGGCATGTACCCTGCCGTCGGCCAAGAACAGACGGAGGATATGATTGGCCTCGAAAATGTAGTCTGTCCACGTTTCCCGAGAAAAGCTGAGCCAGGCCAGACTGGTAATCAGGCGCATTTCCACTTCGCTCACGTCCAAGTCTAACCGGACCGAACGCAGCTCCGAGCCCAGCACATCGCCCAGGGCCGGAATGGCCTCTTCGAGGATCAGTTGGGTCGTACGCCGTGCTACTGCAGGCAAGTCCAGTTGGTGATCATCCGCTTGACGAAGGGCGTTCCAGCGAGTCGCGTCGCTGATGCGCGGATCAAGAGATCGCAAATATTGCGCATACGAGTCAATCGCGTTGGTGCGATCCAGGTTCGACGCATACAGCGCCACAAATCGTCGCCTTGCCCAGCTTCCTCCAACAACTCCACGTACGCCCGCAGAATGGCGTTGGTGGCAGTGTTGTTGCCGATGCAGGTTGGCCAGAGGCGAGGTGGGCTTGCCGCGCAGCCTCGGCGTCGGGATCCACCAGGCGAGTAAATAACACATAGTGGGCAAAGAACCGCACCAGGCGTGCATACTGCCCGCGGCTCATGGTGGCCCGCGCGCTCGGCAGACGCGCTTCGGCAGCAAGGAGAAGCCCGTCGATATCGTTCAGAACAAAGTCCCGCTGGAAGGTGTGGTACGGGTCCTTGGCCTGCACAGCAATGGAATCGGAACCGGTCTGGTCCAGCCGCTCAAATACATGACGCAACGTCATCGCCGCCAGCCCCTCAATCGCGCCGTCCACCTTGATTCCGGCGGCCGCCGCGGCGTCGACTTGCCCCGCGCCTACACCCCAGTTGGACTGCCCAAGCTCCGGCTCGTCGTCCGACGCGTGAGCCAACGCCACGTCCAGCTTGGCCTCAAAGGTGGTGTAGACAAACGCCAGAGCTGCTCCTCCCAGCTGTGTGAGACGGAGAGCACTGATGGCAGCTCGCCGCCCAGTAGGCCATACAGGGCCCGTTCGTACGGATCAATCGAGATCTGCGAGAGAGGGTGGTTAGGAAGAAGAAGGAACGCGACAAGAGAACCAGAAGAAGGGCAGGGCTACGCACGTCATTGGCCAACTTGCGGCACACGGTCTTCCACAGGAAGCGATTGCGGTTCCCCGAAGGCAGCTGTGGCAGCTGTTCCTGCTCTCCTGCTGTTGCTCGTTGCCACTTGCGGTGGCATAGAGTAACGACCCACGCAGGGAGGCCGCCTTCCAGGAGTGGTTCATTGCCTTGCACACGTCGAGGCAGAGATCAAGGCGGCCATTGCGCGTGGCCTCAAAGAGGTACCGCCAGGCAGCCTTGTCGTACAGCGCGTCTTGCGCATCAAGCGATTGCAATGCCTGCCTTCCCCGCTCGCGTGGGGAGGTCCGGGTCAAGCGAGACGCGGCCAGGGGCAGATGGAGCGGGGGCATTGCGCGAGCGAAGGCTAGTACGGCGGGGCGGCCTTGATGTCGTTCTTGGTGGCGGTCCAGTATCCCTTGCGCATCTCGAGGGGATGGGAGATGGACAGGACATGGGTCTGCAACCAGTCGCGCACCACACGAAGCTCCGAGAGCGCCGCATCGTTCTGGATCATGGCCAAGATGCGTGTGGCAGGGGGTGCATAGGGGTTGTCAGGAGCCGGGGCGGGGGGCGGCGAGCTGGCGCGCCTTGCGCTCGGCCGTCAAGAGGGCAATCAGGACCAGGTATGGGCCTCGAGGGTCCAGGCGGCAGCGTCAGCCTGCTGGTCCCAGTCGTCGGCGTCGTCGGCATCGTCGGCAGAGGGGGGCGAGGGCAGAGGGAGGGGGCGGGAGGGCCTTGGCGGCGCAGAGCTGGGCCAATGGCTGCGATGCCGAGGCGGGTCGAGGCGCAGGACAGGTCGGCGGAGCGGGGAGCGGGCGTGCTGGAGGGTGCGGGCGAAGGAGACGAAGCTGGTGTCGGCGGCGGTCTCGGCGGCGAGCGCCACGTCGGGGGCAGAGTCGACGACGGTGGAGCGCTTGGACAGGACATGCGTGCCCGGTGGTTGGCTGAGAAACCCACTTGCGTTTTCTGCGTCCAGGCGAGGCGGCGGGATGCGGCCTGCTGAGCTAAGCGGCGTGGGTTCGCGTGCTGACGTCAGCGGGGGTGACCTGAATTTGAACCAGGCGGGCAGCGCCCAGGCCAGCGGCCGCCAGGCTGCCCGAGGCGGCGGCGCCCTCGGGCCAGCGGGAAGCACGGCCGAGTGAACTTTGGCCCCCGGCGCACCCCACCACCACCCCCCCCCTCCCCCCCCCCCCCGATGCCCGAGGAACTCGCCTACTGGATCGTGTCTGTCCCCGTCGACGGCGACGAGGGCGCGATGGAGGCCAGCGTCTCTGCCGCCCTGGGCGTGCCCCCCTCGGGCGTGCCCACGCCCACCTCCCTCTGCGCCGGCCTGGGCGCGCTCACCTTCCCGGCCTTCAAGATCGGCACGCTGGAGGCGCTCATCACGCTCAACGAGGAGCTCCCCAAGCACGACCAGGCCATGGTCGCCGCCGTGGTCAAGATTGTGGACACGCTGCGCAACCTGGTCAACCAGGACGAGGCGCAGCTGCGTGCCCACCAGCTCGTGGCCGATGTCTCGCCGGATGAGTATGTACTAGGCGGGTGGGCTTGGAACGAGAGCAAGTACCGTGTTGGCGAGCGCTCCTTGGCCGACATCACCGACTCGATCGCGAAGGACGTGCAGTCAATCGACAACGTGATGAAGCAGCGCTTGGCCGATTACAATGCGGCCAAGTCCCAGCTGCTGTCGCTCCAGCGCAAAAAGACGGGCTCGCTCGCGGTCCGCTCCTTGGCGGATATTGTGTGCAAGGATGACTTTGTCGACCCTGCAAGCGAGTACCTCGAGACACTGCTGGTGGCCGTACCGAGGTGCGTCTTCTCCCCCCCCCCTTCCTTTCGTCCCCGCCTTTTCCCTCCGTTCTCTCGTTGTGCCCCCCACCCCCAGAGCTGTACTGACCCATGCATGCATACTCTCCCTGACCCAGAACCGCGATTAAGACATGGCAGAACAAGTACGAGACACTGTCCAAGATGGTCGTCCCACGCTCGTCACGTAAGATTGCAGAGGACGACGAGTTTGGCTTGTTCAACGTGACCATCTTCCGCAAGTACAAGAATGACTTTTTGCAAAAGGCACGTGAGAACAAGTTTGTGGTGCGCGAATTCCAGTGGGACGACCAGTTGGCGGAGCGCCAAGCTGAGGACCTCGAGGATGCAGCGGCGGCCGAGAAGGAGCTGTGGGTACGTACTTTGGTTTTTTGTTAAGCTGGGGCGGGGTGGGGACGATTGTATTCTGACCCTTCGTGACGACCGGTCCAGACGAGCTGCTGCGTCTGTCGAAAATCAACTTTGGCGAAGCATACGAGGGCCTGATGCACCTCAAGGTGCTGCGGGCATTTGTGGAGAGTGTGCTGCGGTACGGTTTGCCTGCCAACTTCTTTCCTATGTGGTCAAGCCGAGCGTCAAAAAGGGGGTCAAGCCTCTGCTCGTCGCACTCAACACGGAGTACAAGACGCTTGTTCGACGGGGGGACAAGGCGAGTGAAGCTCAGGGCCAGCACGAAACGCCAGGCGAGTATGCCCAGCTGTTGGAGGAGGACTGGACTCCGTTCGTGTTGATGGAGTTGCCCGAAGCAGATGCGTAAGCAGAGCGACTACGCTGTTGCCTCTATCAAGTCTGTCGTATTCTCTCCCTTCTCCCTTTTCCCTTCCCCTCCTTTGCCCCTATTGGGCCTTGATGTCCCGGGGTTGTTGGCGTCTCTAAAGTCCATCCAATCTTCTTCTTGTGCTCACTCTAGAAACCATACTTTCAGCCGTCCAGCATTCCCACCACCACGTCCCCGTCTGGCACCCCATGCAGATGAAAAGACCAATTGGACGTGAATCTAAGAATCCGAGAGATGCAAATAGAAACCAGCAGGAGACTCAGGGCTGAGTTTTGCAAGGTCGTACGCAGTACCTTGGGAGGGAGAGAAAGAAGGTGAACAAGACCACAGCGAAAGGAACAGGCGTCCTGCGTCTGACTCTCACAGGATCTCATCGTCGCTTCCTTCCTCGGGATGAACCGAGACGGTCACACCGAACGAATGGTCTCCTTGGGAAGGAGGATTTGGGGGGAATGAGGAGGAGGGGGAGGGTAGGTCGGAGCACGACGTGGCGGGCCAGCAGCTTCGTTCTCTTCCTCCTCCTCTCTTCCGCGATGGAGTGACGAATTTGGTGGGACCGGGGGTAGGTGGCGGGCATGGGCTGGTGGTGGCGGAGCAGGTGCTGGGCCCGGTGGCGGTCGTGCAGCCGGATCGGGCTTGGGGATCCGATGCAGCAGGCCGTACCCGACCCCACAGCCAAGCAGACCTTCGCCGCCCCAGTTACGGTTGGGCACAATGACCACTTCGCGAGTATGATCGTAATCTGCGTTGTACACGTACAGCCGCAGTGACCGATCGGCATGCGCCTCGACTAGCTCGTAAAAGTCGCCCTCGCCTCGGAGCGGCCCACCAGTCCAGCCGAGGATAAAGTCGCCGTACGGGACCAGACCCGCGCTCTCGGCTGGCGAGCCCTCGAGAATGTCGAGGACGTGCCAGACATGAGCCAGCGCCTGGGTGGGGTCGCAGTAGCGCATGCTCAGCCCCAGCAACGATGGCTGACCACCGCCACTGGTGCCGGGGTCAGCAGCGGCGCTGGCAGTGGACCAGACGCGCGAAGGCACAATCACCACGTCTGCACAGGCCGCGAGGGGAAGAAGAAGAAGTCAGTGACCGCGCAGACTAGGGAGCGAAAGAGGCAGCCATGCCACATACTGCGAATAGCCTGGTGCTTGGCACTCCAGACGTTGAGTGTGACGGGGTGGCCCTCGCGCTCCTCGAGGGACTTCCAGGCACCGAGGCCCGCGTCTTTGGAGGGCACGGGGGGGGGAGCGGGGTGCCGTCGATGCCGACACAAAAGTCGAAGAAGGGCTCGATGCCGGGGAATGCAGGCGAGCCCGAGCGACACGCACGACATGGAACCCGCCCTTGGGGGCTTCGTCGGACAGGCGAGACTCGGAGGCGCCCATGGGGGGGGGTGGGGGTAGAGGCTCAGAAGACGGTGGGGGCGGGCGGCGTCGACGTGGACAGGCGGCGGCTGCGGGGGGATGAGCTGGAGTGGGCTGGTAAATGTGGCGCGGTGCATTCCGCCGCGGCCCGCGCGCCATTCCGCCCGGCCCAGTAGGGTTGGCCATTATTAATGGCGCTGGCCAGGGCTGCTGGGCTCTGCCGGGCTCTGCTGGGCTCTGCTGGACTGGACTCGGCCGCGGACCGCGAGCGCTCATTCGCCTTCGCTCCCCCACCCCCGCCGCCGCCGCTCCTGCCCCTCCACCATGCTCGCCGCCCCGCGCTCTGTGGCTGCACACGCCATGCTGCGTGCGCCCCGTGTGCCCGCCGCCCGGCCGCTCCGCTCGGGGCCCGCGCCTACCACGACGTGGTCGTCCAGCGCCGCACTGGCCAGGCCCTGGTCAAGGCCGGTCCCTTTGGCGGTGGCCGTTCCTCCACCTCGGGCCATGTGGCCACCGTATTTGGCTGCACTGGCTTTCTCGGCCGGTACGTGGTGAACCGTCTGGCGCGCAAGGGTACCCAGGTCGTGGTGCCGTACCGTGACGAGGACACCAAGCGCTCGCTCCGCGTCGCTGGCGATCTGGGCCAGGTGGTGCCCCTCGAAGTCAACTTGCGTCGGGACGACCAGATTTTGGAGGCGGTGCGCCACTCGGACATTGTGTACAACCTCGTGGGTCGCTGGTGGGAAACCAAGAACTTTACCTTTGACGACATCAACGTTACTGCCGCCGAGCGGATCGCCAAGATTGCCGACGAAGCCGGTGTGGCTCGCTTGGTGCATGTCTCCCACCTCAACGCGGCCCCGGACGCACCAAGCAAGTTCCTCCGCACCAAGTGGGAGGGCGAGCAGCGGGTGAAGGCAGCCTTCCCCGGCGCGACCATTGTCCGCCCGGGCCCCATGTACGGCTACGAAGACCGTTTCCTCAACTCAATTGCCCGTATGTTTCTACTCCTCCCCCTACTCTGTCTCTGCCATCGAAGCGCGCAACTGACAATGTACCATATGTATGTCTGTCTCAGGCCATCCGTGGACGTGGCACGTAAACTATGGCAAGACGAAATTGCGTCCGACACACAGTTTGCAGGTGGCGGAAGCGCTGGAGCGTATGATGGATGCTGAGAAGACTGCGTTCGGCCAGACGTTTACGCTGACCGGCCCCAAAGTGTGGACCGTGGCCGAGCTGCGTGCGATGGTGAACAGTCTTGTCATTCGTGACCCCATCAACCCGCTCTTCAACATTCCCGAACCAGTGATGAAGGCCTTGACCCGCTTTGCTCAGCTCAGTTACTTTGACCTGCTAGGCCCCGACGAGGTGCAGGAGCGCTTCACCGACGACCTGCCTGACCAGCCGGGCACGCTGACCTTTGCCGACCTGGGCATTGAGCCGGACGACATTGAGGAGACGGCGCTGCCGTACCTCCGTTCCTACCGTTCGTACGAAGTCTTCGAGCAGCCCGTCGACGGTTCCGCGGAGCGGGTTCGCAAGGAACCGTACCGCTTCATTCCCTAGTTGGTCCTGTCATACTTTGCCAACCTCTCTACCTGACCAAGCCTGTAGAAACATGTGCTCTCTACCCAGCTGCCTCGGGGGCGTTACTACAGTGCAGTGAGGATGGTCCATAGTCCAATCAAAAACGTTCCACCTCCACCTTGAGGCCACACTCGGTACATACTTCACTTCCCGAATCGGGGTGGTCCGGGTCCGGTTGAAAGTCATGTTCATGACGCTGATGGATCCGTTCGGCAAACTTGGCCGTCTTAGTCCGGGTGCGAAGGAGATGGAGACGTTGCTGAAACTTTTTGCTCCGTTTGGCTGCTCGCTCTTGGGCGCGTCGTTCGAGTTCCTCGTCCAACGCTTGCTCCGAGCCCCACTTGGCTTCACTAAATGCATACGCCTCCACTTGGCACCGAAGAAAGAGCATCATGTTGCTGTAGCTGGCACTGTGCGGATTGGCCTTGAGCTGGTGGGGCAACAAGTCAGGGTCGCGCAACTCCGAGTCGGTCAAAAGGTAATCGGCCTGGACCTCGGTCTTGGTTAACAAGCTGTACTTGTTTGGGTGCTCCTTGCTGCACCTTCGACACACTTTAACGCCAAAGTATCGATTCAAGTTGGGATCCAGCTCAGGCGAGCCGCACTCGACGCACTTCTCGGCACTCTCCACGTCCAGGTCCACCCCAGGTACCTGGTTGGCTTTCATCCGCTCAATATCCTGTTCTTGCTGCTCACGCTGCGCTTCCAGCCGCCGCACGCGCGCCGCCAACGACGTCTCCATTTCCCCAGTCACAGGCGCCTCGGGCAAGAGGTAGCCACCATGCGTGTCCTCCAACTTGGACAGATCAAAGTCAATGTACTTGCCCAACGACGCATCGCGCGGCAACTGTGCCTCTTCGGTGCGCGCGCGCTTGGCGGGTGGCTGGTCGCTTTGGGCAGCGGAAGTCGCATCGCGGGAAGTCGAAGGCCAGCGCGCGCAAGTGGAGGATGGACAGGAGCTGCACGCGGCGCAGGACGACGCGAACGTTGGGAGGCGGCCTGGGCGGCAATCTGCGCCTTGGCCCGCAACCGGTTGGCACGCTGCGTTTCGGCGCTATCTGGTCTACGGGAGGGAGGGGGGGGGGGAGGTGTGTTAGGAATGGCAGCCTGCGCAAGAGAGAGAAGACGGGAAAGGACACGAGGGGGGCATGGCAAACAGACCGAGAGATGGTGGTGGCGGACACAGATTCGGAGGTACGTGCGTGTCGCCGACCAGTGACCAAATGAGGTCCGGGGAGATGAGTGGCAAGGTGCCTCAGCTTTTTTAAAGTGGCAGCCTGGGCGCCGAGAAAGATAAGTATTGGAGAAGAGCTTTGCCCGTTCTTCCTTAGATAAGCAGCCCCCGGATGCAGGGTGCTGACGTAACAGCATATACTGTTCGCCCAGAAACTTCAACCTCAACGGGCAGAAGATCTGCTCACTATTCAAACGAGCACACGTCACGTGTGCGCGCATCATGCATCACGCACGTGTCACTGTGACCTACCGGACCCCACTGGTAGAGAAGCCAACGGTAACTATAGGCCTCATAACCAGCATGCCCGCACCTTCGTCACTTTTGGCTGGGCTCAGTGGCTCTCGGTGCTCCACCTAAGAAGCTCAACTCCCCAAAAAACTTTCGCATCATTGAATATTGTCTGTCGAGCAGTGCACACCCAGTGGGACGAACGTGTACCGTGTGTGGCGGCCGCGACGGCGGTGCTTGACCTTTGAGTATGTGGAGTACGTTTTATGTGTTTAGGAAGTCGAGCACGTTTGATCATTGAATGCACTGAGCATATTGTGAGTACTGATACTGCCAGATCTGACCGTCGGCTGCACGGTATCAGGAATCCAAAATGCCGTTCCGGGGGAGAAGAGTGACGCACGTATAATAGTAGTGGAGAACAGGTGTAGAGTGGGGGGCGGTCGTTACGTTAGTGACAGGAGGGTGTGTCGTGGTGGGGGCTTGGTGATACTACACCGTTCCATGTCGAGACATTATCGAGGGGGGACAGGGTGGACAAGAGCGGGACCAGAGGGATGGGATCGGCGAAGGCGGGGATAGAGGGAACATTTGATGGTCACGCAGTCGGTGTGATGGACTGATGCTGGCATGTGGTGCTTTGGGGGTATGACGTAGGGACGGGCAGGGGACGGGGATATAAACGAGGTGCAAGTGGCAAAGAACGTTCAAGTGCTTGCAAGAGCAGATGATCAGCCTGATGGTGGCTGACGGAGTGGCCTGCGATCATGTGTATTCAATTTTCAGGACGCATCTTCTCGGAATCCTGGAGGTTTGTTAGTACGGATACCTGTTCCCAACGCAAATAACAGGCAAGGTACATTTCTATACTATACAGCACCTCTGTCCATAAGTTACCCTCATGCATGTCCATGTCATACTCATTTTGGCCTCAGGGAGCACATCCACAACCAATCTGTATCCTAATATCGCCGTCGGCCAGCACAGCCTTGTGACCGTGGCATCCCCACGCTTCATCGTTGTATCTCCCATCCACATCTCCTGCACCCCGCTGAGGCCCACTACTGTTATACGCTCCGTGGAATGAGAGCAAAACCACCGACCGACGGACTTCTCCGAGCCAGAAATGGCTATGAAGACAACGAGGATCATACTATCTGCCCTGGCTTGGTGTATCTTTTGCTTGCTATAGATACCCCCTATGTGTTCCGATGGCATGCTGGAGGAAACCAATCTCAATTGATCCAAGCCGACCAAACAAGGACGAAACAAAGACACAACACCGACCCCAGCCAAATGCAAACCGGAGCCCACACTTACATTTACAAGTCGTCCGCGCTCCAAGCTTGGCGAAAAGAAGTCGGTCCAAGCGAGACACTCTGCCATCCTGACACCGTAAGCTTCCTGATCCGTCAGCAGGCTTGCTTTAAAGGCAGCGCGTCGCTGAGGGTGCGCAGCCGGGTGATGTCAAACCCGTGGACCAAGTTGAGGCCAGTCGTGAAGAAGGAGTGGTCGCGGCAGTTGGAGCAGTGGGGGGAGTACGTGGGCTGGTCCCCACCCCCATTCGGGTTATCAAAGCCAGTATACAAGCAGATAGTTGAACCTGCCATCAGGATATGAGTGGCTGGTAGGGGTTGTGACGGTCAAATATATGGGTTTGAGGAGGTTGAGGAACCTACCAATTTTCGAACTCTCATGCGGGAGAGGTGAGGCACTTGCGATTTCCATCGAGAGCACCAGTGTCCGTTGGGCTCAAGCCTGAAGAAGGTCCTAAAGGGGCATTTGACGACGTGCATCACAAGGGAGTCAATGTGATGTACTACCTTCAACTTCAATCGAACTTTGGAGATCTCGTCTTTGTCGGTTGGGTTTGACAGGATAGCGGACGCCTGTTGCACCCTCAGCAAGCACAATTCTTGTTTTTGTTTTACCTCTGTGCCTCTCAGCAAGGCTGATATGGCTTCCTAAGAGCACGTCTGGCTGAGTGACGAGCAAGGCGCCCCAGCATGAGAGTGATTGTGCAGATTCCATGGTCGACACTGGTGAACGAAGTCGCTAGAGTTGGGCGTGACAGACAGGCCGCTAGGGGTCATACATCATGAGACGGTAATTTTCTGGTATAGCGGGAGGCGGAGGTGGTGGAAGAGGTGGTTGTGTGCTTGCAACAAAGGCTGCGCACGGTTGGATGCAGGAGGAACCACACTGGCTTCTGATACTTGGCTCTCTTCTATGAGCTCATACATGTTACACCAGTACACCTGCTGATGCACTCTCGCGTGTGCGTTTACAGATATTATAGCGCCCATATATGGAGACGGAAGGAAGAGAATAATGCGTCCCCCGGTGCTGTGGTGTACTGTTCGTGCCGATGTACTCTTCGTTTGCGTTGGCAGAGGCTGCTGATAAGAGAGTGGGAACCTTCCAGGTGGCGGATGCTGCCGTGCCCTTTTCTATGGGGCGGGGGCTGCGCCGTGTTACTGTAGGGGCGGTCCGTGATTGTCGATTTCCGGAACAGATCCCCGCATGTGGTAGATGTCTCGTCCAAACTCACGTTAGTCCTCTGTTAGACTCGTGAGGAGAGAGTCAGCAGGCAACTTATCCATGCTGCGGATATCCTCCGCGACCGGCGATGGTCGCATATGAGCATATGAGCTCTCTATCATACACAGGAGTAGGGCACTAGGTCTGCGGCCCGGTCAACTTACCGTCGATGTGATGCTGGTTTGGTTCTCGTCGGTCTGCATCGTATGCACCATGGGCTTGGCCCTAGCCTGGCCTCATAGAAACGGCGAAGGACTACGTCCACCTTTCTCCGCCATCGTCACTGTATACCCACTACAGCCCACATAGTCCACCGTCCCATCGCCCCACTGCCACCGTACGGTCCACCGTACTCCCGTACTCAGCGTTACAGAGGACCAGTTCATAATCCGCACAGCGGGAAAGCATGGCTATGGCATGTTCCCGAGGACCAGGTTGTCGGGAGGCTACACTGGAGAGCATTTCGTACTTGACAGTCGTAACGGTGGAGAGATAGGGCGGACGGGGCATGAGAAAGTTGGTCGCTTGGAAGAAGGAATTTGACTGCCAAGCAGACTTAGACGGGGGAGTATAGCGGAGAGTGCATACATTACACCAATGTACCCAATAGCTGCATATGGAGTGCGTTGGAGCAACCATCGAGCGTGACTCATCGACCTCTCCACTTGCCGCGGAGGCCATGTGCCGGTCCTGTATAGGTGGGTATTACGGAGGTAATATGGCAAGCCTCAAGCTCAGAATCGGCTTGAGCGGTACTGTAGGGGAGGATTATACACAATCGCTCTGAAAGGGAAAGATAATAGATGCAAGGAGAAGCACAGATCAGAGGCGTGGGAACACGGGCAGAGGGAGGGCCCCAGGGCAAGCTGTTTGGGGATGGTTTTTGGCCAACTATTATAGTCAAGGCTGTTCCATAAAAGTCATATTAGTGGTAACGAACGCGGTGAGACGGCGGCTGTCGGACGGCATACTCAGGACGCCGCAACACATTTGGCTGTATGAATGGGACGTACGGGGGGTGGGGGGCGGGTCCTGTGACTAGTGAGGCCTGAAGGGGCGTTAGAGCGGTGGATCGGAGGACGGGAAGCTGGGTGGTGAGCGCGGGCAGAGCAAACAGGTGCGGCGATCGATTATCAGGCGCCTCAGGGAAGAAGGATGATGGTTCTGGAAGTAGAAGATATGAGCACGAGTGTCAAATCAAGCTTCGAGGGATATCAAAGAGGACATACCGAATGGAACGTGCGGCACGCGAGGGCGGCATCGCGAGTGGAGAACAGCTGCTGGGCGAGGCAGAGACGGAGGGCGGATCGTGTATCGAGCCGAATATGACCTGCCCGACCCACCGGGATCGGGTAGGGGAGGTGAGAAGATGTCATCGGTGACGCGTGACGCGTGACCTGTGACCAGGCCTCATAACCCTCTTCGGAACCGCACTGTTGCATATCTAACTTCCGCCGGGCTCAGCGCTGAGGCTCAGCGCAGGCCCAGACCTGCTCAGGTGCTCAGGCTCTGTTCTTGGCCGACGAGCTTAAAGTACGCTGCGCTCAAGCTGTTCAGCGTCATGCGTCCTGCATCATTGACGCTCGATCGACTGGAGCAGCGCACATGACGGGTGATGCGGTAACGCGTGACGTACAATGAAGGTGTAACATGTAAACCGTGAGTACCATGGCGACCGGTGCTTGAACATTCAGGCCGCGGCCTCATGCACCTCATGATTGAGCCCTGCCTGAGGAGGTTGAGTACTCAGACTGATTACTACATAATTGTGTGCCAGGGTGAACACGTTGAACGTGGAGGCCGAGGCCTGGGGGCCTGAGGCAACGGCGTTGAGGTTGAGTACGTTTGAGCGCTTGAGCAGCCTTATTGGGAACGCCCTGAGGCCACAGGGACTGTTGGTGTTGAACGTGTTGATGAACGTAGTTGACAACGTTGAATGTTCAAGTTGAACGCTACGTTTTGGTCGAGGGCTGCGCACATTACAGGTTCGGAGTGGGGCGGTCGCCACGTCACAGGAGGGGGCGGTGGGACCTGTGGCGGGAATTATACAGAGCGTCCCTTAACGTATGAACAGCAACGTCGAGAGCAGGAGAAGGGGGAGATGGAGAGGAGGAAAAGCGGAGGAGAGAGGGTTCACATATACGATCACATGTTGTTCACACGTGAATTTCAACGTGGACCGGCCGTGTTAGGGTGGGTTGGTAGATCCACGGAGGCCGACAACATGGGTTGGGGGCTCTGCTGTGGATGGCCAACGCGGGAGGCGACACAATGGGCGGGTGGGGGACGGCGCATCGTTGCATGGTGGATGGTGGGGCGGGAGGGGCACGCAGTACGCAACGCGGATCAACAAAGCGGGGCAAGTGGGCAAGAAGCGGGCAAGAGCAGATCGAGTCGCAGCCGGGCGTGGCTGGCGCCGTGCAGGCAGGCCATGCATATCCAGCGTCAAGGTTCAATTGGCACCGTCACGTGCCGCCGTGCACCCCCCTGGCGCTGCTAGCGTCCAACGTTGACCAGTGATATCACCGCCTCTTATCAGCATCTGCTAGATCAACGTATCATCATGCATCACTCTGTTGCATCCCAGATCACGCGTCACGCGTCGTCACGGCCGTTCGCCGATGGGTGAGCGTAGCAAGGCTGTGCTGGGGCGGAGGCACGGGGGCGCGGTAGGAGGCGGTGGCCCACCCGAGCGCTCTTCTGCGCTGCTCTGCTCTGTCGCCACACTGTCGCCACGCGGTGTTGGGGGCGGGGCGAAGGGATTGGGGATGGGGTGATTAATGATTAAAGATTTCTCTTGCTCGTCATAACGTGTCACGTGTCACGTGTCACATGTCACATGTCACACTTGGTGTGGTCCCTGTATGCGCCGCGTAGCCCGCAGGTAGCCAGTAGCAAACGCGTAAAAAACGACTCAAGGTGGTCACTGTGATGCGAGGCCTGAGGGTGGCTGCTTACGCTGAGCGGGTGGGGCTGGTCGGGGACGGAGTGGTTGAACGTTTGATGGGGCTGGGATGCGTGGGGCGGGATGCGTGGGCGGGATGCGTGGGGCGGGATGCGGGAGGGAGGATGGCTGGGACGCTGACTTGCGGATGAGGCAGCGGGGTGGCTGTGTGGGCTGTGGGCTGGCGTGGGGGCGGTGTGGCGGCGGGGAGTGCTGACGTGGTGGCGTACTGAATATGATGCGGGCTGACGTGCTGACGCGGCGTTTGCTGATGCTGACGGGGCGCGGCAGCAGCGACGACAAAGGGCCAGGCCAGAGGGGTGGGCAGGACAGGGGACGGAGCGAGCGGCGGCGCGCAGCGAGTACATAGGCGCGTATGTGGGGGGCGGTGGTAGGGTTGGGATCTCAGCGCTGCGTGGACGCAAGGATGGATGCAGGGAGGCGGATGCATGATGGATGCATGCGCTGATTCCGATCGGCATCCGTGGGGAGGCCGAGGCCAGGGCGGCAGGAGGCCAGGGCGGCAGGAGCGGGAAGCGCACGCTGCTTGTGTTGTTCGTCCGCCACCTGGAAGCGAGCGTGCTCTGGACGCATGTCCCTCAAGCACGCTCTCCGCAGCGGCGGCCAGCTCCTCTTCAGCCCTGACCGCGATCTCTCTTCTGCCGAGCCTGCCTCTGCCTCTGCCTCTGCTCTGCCTCAGCCTCCGCCTCCTCCGCCCCCGCCATGTCCATGCCATGCCCCTCTCCATGCCCATACCCGCCCCCGCCTCTGTCTCTGCCTCCGCCTCTGCTTCCGGCCCCGCTCCCACCTCCGCCCCGCCCCCGCTCCCACCCGCCCCCGTCGCCCCCTCCCCCTCCGTTCGCCGCTCCACGGCCTCCTGGCGCGACTTTGACTGGATCCGCCGCGGCACCTCCGCCCTGACCAAGAAGAACCGCCCCTCCGCCCCACCATGCCCCCCCTGCCCGCCGGCGATGCAGCCGACGCCATCTTCAACCGCGCTGCCTCCCCGCCCGCCCCCGCCCTCCCCTCCCCGAGCTCCCCGACGCCTCTGCCCGCCCGGGCTTGACCTCGCGCTGGCGCTCCCTCCCGCCCCGTGTCTCGGCCTCGGCCTCCGTCTCCAACTCCGCCCCCGCCGCCGCACAGCCACCCCCCTCCCCCGCAGCCGCAATCGTCGCACTCGAGGCTCCGCCACCCGGCCGACGCCGCCTCACGCGCCCACCGCTCCTCCGTCCGCTCCCATCTCCCTTCCCCGCCCCAGATAGCGCCCCCACTCATCCTCCGTCCAGTGCGCGCCCCCCTCCCATTCACGATGCGGAAGAAGAAGACCAGGACCGGGAACAGGGCCAGGACGCGGACGGTCAGGCCGCTACCCGTGGCCCCCAAAATGGTCAAGACAAGACCAAACCCGAGCAGCCCACCGACGAGGACGACGCGGCTTCGGCCGCGGCCGCAGTCGGAGTGGGAGTGACCAGGCACAACGATGCAACACAGCCCCCCGCGCAAGAGGAGGACAGCGCCGATGAAGACACACCCCGCGCGGCAGCCTCGAGGTGGCGCCTACAGCAGGCATCCCGCACGCTTCCCTTGTACCCGGACCCCATCCGCTCCGAGTCTGCCGCCCAATACCGCGACCGCGTTCGCCGTGCTTCGTCCGACCCGTCTGCCCTGCCCGCTCCGGCTCCGGTGGTCTCGCAGCCGGCCGTGCCAGCACTCAAACCGCTGGGGGGCAATGTGCATGATTTCCTCTACTCTCCCGCCTCGGACCCGTTTGTCACCTCCCCTACCACCGAACCCGAACGCCGAGGTGGCCTTCCCCTCCGCAGCCGGGAGGCTAGCTTGGGCCACACCCCGGGCGCCTCGATCGGCGGTAGCGTTGGCTCGGACACGACCACACTCCTTGGCCCTCCAAGTACCATGGCTGGGATTATGAATGTACCCTCGCCCGAGGCGGAGACCGACCGAGGGCAAGACGTGGGACGGGAGGAGACGGAGGAACCGTTGTCTACCACGTCGGTCAGCTCCCTGCCCAGCCCAGCTCTATCTGCGCTCGCTCCGGCCGCCGGCCAGGGCTCCAACTTTGCCCGTCGGATCAAAGCTGCGCGCGCTAGTGCGTTGGTGGTCGGTCCTTCCTCGGTCGCTCCTGCTTCGAGCGAAACGTTGTCCCCCCACCCTACCCCGTACCGGGCGACGCGCCCGACGGTCCCACCTGGGTCGCTCCCGATCCGCCCGAGGCCACGCCCGGCTTGGCAGGCAGCTTGGGCGCAAGCACAAGCCCCAGCACCGGCACAAGCGCCGGTGACGATGGTGTGCTGCATGCCGGCTTGATAGTCGTCGGCCAACGGGGCGTGGGCAAGTCGACTGTGATCCGCAAGGGGCTGCGAGAATTTGGTCTGTCGAAATCGACACTGGTAAAGGACAAGGTGTCGGCGTATGCGATGCGTTGCATGTTGGACCAAGAGGTGGAGCAGGTGCGGGTGCTGGAGATGGATGCGTCCGTCTTTGTTGGTCCGACGGGGCGCGAGTTGCACTGGCCCGACGATCTGGGCCGGATTGAAGGTGCGGTGATTTGTTACGACGCTAGTCACTTGCCCTCCCTCAAGGGGGTACCCGAGTTGCTAGGTACGTGTTCCTCCATGTTCGTTCAGAGGGTTTCTCTCTTGTACCGCTTTCCGTCCTGCGTCGCCACCCCACATACACTAACACCCATCTACACTTCTGTTTTCTGTCTCTTTTTGGGGCCTTGCCCTTTTTTCGAATGACAGAATTCTTCCGCAAGTACCATATTGCTACCGTCTTGGCATGCAAGTCGGAATCCCCCTTCAAGGCGATCGATCCGTTCCTCGTGTCGGAACTAGCGAGCAAGTTTGGGGTCAGCCTGGCCGAAGGCAGTGGCGAGTCGGAGGAAGGCAAGAAACGGGTACGAGATTGTTTCCAGCACTTGTTGCGCGAGATGGGCAAGGCGCGTGTGTCTCGTGCCGACGAGGCGCTTGGCTACACATCCCAGCGTCACCGTCCTCCTCTGTCCACGCCATCCACGCATCCGTTGGGAGTCGGCTCGCTTTACTCGCCGTCGCCGAGTCAGGAGGAGGTGCGGGACGGGATCTCCTTGGGCCCGGGGCCGGAAGCGTTGAGCATCTCGGACTTTTTGGCGTCCATGTCGGTCATGGAGCGGGACGAGTCGGAGGAGGAGGAGCTGAGCAACGGGAGCGACGAGGAGGCCAAGCCATGGGCCACCAGTCGTCATCGTGCTCGGTCCGGTGCCAGCTCGTTGTTGCCCGACGGATCGACACTGCGTCCGAGGGAAGAGGGGAGGAGGAGTGGATGGCGCCGAGTCGCCCGATGCGCCGTCGGCCGAAGCGGTGCAGACGCTCTTTCTTCGTTCCAAGCGCGACACGGGGCTCAGTTTCGATTGCCGAGCATGAACCGCACGATGATGCTCCGTACTGGGTGTGCTCTCCTCGCTTTCCAGCCCGGCGGTCACGGCCGGTGGCCACTTCCCTCTGGCTGTGTTTAAGAAGGGGCGCGCCAAGGAGCCCGTCTATGTGCCTATAGCCGACCTGTTTGACCGTTTCTTCTTTTCGGTCGTGGCGTTGAGCGATCCAGAGTTCTTGGCGGCTGTCACGGTGTTTTTCCGAGGCTTTGCCCACCCGGAAGATGTGCTGGACCAATTTATGGAACGGTTTGACGCGCTGGCCGAGGTGCGCGATATGGACCCGGTCCTGATCCGGCATGCGCTTGTGCGTCTCGTCCATGTGTTTCACGATTGGGTACGTGAGTACCCCGGCGACCTGAGCGCGCCCGGGATGCAGCCGACGCTCCAAACGTTTGCCACGCGCTTGGCCCAACATCCTTGTACCGCCCCCCTGTTGCCAGCGTTGGAGCCACACTTGGCCCTGTGCGCCACATCCATTGACTTGGATGTCATGTGGTCCATCGATGCCTCCCCCACCCACCCTTCGCCCTCGGGCACTGCACGCCACGACGCCTACCGTCAAAGTATTGTTGCTGCCCAGGCGCACGGCGCAGAAACCGCTCGGGCCGCCTTGGAAGCGCTGTCGCCCTCGGGCTTGTCTATGCTCGCCCGAACCCCGGTGCAGGACCTGGTTCAGGGCCTGGTTCAGGACCTGGTTCGGTTCCCAGCGCAGGAGCGGCCGCTTCACCCTCGCCTTCACTTCGCCGTTGCCCGCTTCGCCACATACGCCCACCACCTCGCCCCCTCCCGCCGCGTGGTCCAGTGCGCGCGCTCGTCACCCCTCCGTCAGTGGGTCGACGGGCCTCACCTCTGCCTCAACCACCACTGCGCACGCCCAATCTGCCCGACCACGGAGCGCCTCAGTGCACACTGTCCAGCGGATCACAGTGCTGGCTCGCACGACACGCAAGCCTCGGGTCCGAGTGCGACGCGCCTATCCGAGGGCGCAGCGTCGAACTCCGCGCCAGCTCCGGCTCCGGATGCCGCTACCGCTCCTGCTACGGTTCCCGTTGCTGCTGCTGCTTCTCCATCCGCTGCGGGCCACGGGCATTGGTACTGCCATTGGGAGTGGTACGAGTGTCTCCCTCGCGCCGTCGGCTTCGTCGACCAGTGACAGTGCTGATACCGCCGTGCCCTCTGATGCAGGCACGCGGGACGCGTCGTCGTCGGACAGGAAAGCGGAGACTGAGCCTGGTGCGCTGCCCGAGCGAGAACGGGAACGGGAACGGGAACGGGAGCGGGAGCGGGAGGCGGAACAACAGGAAGAGTTGACCGAACCGTCCGACACGCTTCGGCCCCCCGACCATCCTCGGTCTGCTACTGTGTCCTCCTCTACCTCGGGTGGCTGGCGCAGTACCGGGTCGGGGTCGACGACGGCCACTTCAGCTACGGCCGCGGTCGCTGCGTCTCCCCTTTCGTCTGCGTCTGCGTCTGCGCCTGCGCCCGCCCTGCCCGCCGTGCCTTCTGCAACGGGAACAGCGGGGGCGGGCAAGGAGCCCAAGATGACCATGCGGGACGTATCGAATGCGCTGCTGGGAGCGGACGAGGGCGCGATTGCGTTGGAGCTGACGCGGATTGAGTGGGACTTGTTCCGTGTGATTGGGCCGCGGGATTGGTTGCGCCATGCGCTGGTCAAGCCACGGGAGCGTGTGCCGCATGGCCGGGTCGCACAGAGCATTGACCACTTTAACTATGTGTCGGCGTTGGTGGTGAGCTTGATTGTGGTGCAGACCAAGCTCAAGTCGCGGGTGCGCATGATGGAAAACTGATCCGCGTCGCGGTCCGCTTGCGAATGAGCAACAATTACAATACCCTCCAAGCCGTCTTGGCCGGCTTGAGTTCCACCTCGATCCACCGCCTGCGGCACACGCGCGCCCAGCTGATGGAAAATAAGGATCTGCACAAACGCTACCTGTCGCTCGCGCGGCTCATGCGGCCCGATCGCGCCTGGGCAGCGTACCGTCTCGCATTGGAAAACTCCTCGGGCCGCATCATCCCGTTTATCGGCGTGCACCTACACGACGTGCTCTCCACGGCTGACGGCAACGTTTCGCGTCGCGCGTCGGACGGCGCGGTGCACTGGCGCAAATTTTCCTTGTTGCACGATGCGATTGGGACGCTGTCGCGCTCGCAGCGTGCTGGCGCCTCGGCCCCGCCGCTCGAACCGGTACGCGAACTGACCCACTTGCTCCTCGACGTGCCCGTGTTGGACGAGGAAGTGGCTTGGCAAACGTCCTTGTTGCTCGAACCTAAGACGACGACCGCACAGACCTTCTTGCGCAAGATGCAGGGCGCGTAGCGCACCGTACCGTACTACTACCGCATCGTAGCGCCCTCTCCCCTGGGCTTGGCTTTCGGCTCGGGGTGGCTTGCTGGGGCTTGCGCTGGTCCCCGTCTTTTCCCGGGAACTTGGCTTCCTCCCCTCCCTCCCCCCTCTTTTGCCCTTTCAGTCTTGCCCTCTCTCGCCCTCTTACCACTCTCTCTGCTCCCGCCCACACACCTAGTTCCGTTATTGCCCCCCCTCTCGTCACTCCCACTATCCCACTATCCCACTATCCCCACTGTCCCTCTCGTTACCCCCTCTCGGGCCCACAGTCCTAGCGTATCGCTCTAATACTCTCTCTCCCCCTACCCTCTCTCTCCCGCTTTCCCTCCCTCTTCCTCCCACTACGCCCATACCCTTGTTGTGGTCTCGTTTCGTGCTTGCCATCATATCGGTTTTTTTGCTCTGCTCCTCCCTCCCAATCCTCCCCTTTCGCGTCCCAGTCGCCCATCCGCGCCGCTCGTAGCCCAAGCCCAGTTCGTAGGCCTTGCCCCTGCCTGCCCCAGCGTCACGTGCATAGTGCAACGAGCTAAGGGCACAAGGCAAATTGCTTCCCCCCTGTACAGGCCAGACAGACGATTACTGTACTGAGCGCGTCTCAGCCTGCCGTAGTCCGGTTGCAGCCGCACTCGCACCCATTGTCGGGAAGATGCGTCTGTCAGCATGTCAGCGCATCACCGCGTCAGCCCCCCTCCGTTCTAGCCTCGTGGGCGGTTACCCTGGCTCGCTCAGCCGGCTCGACATGCGTATCTGCGCAAGTTGCGCGCCCCGGCCGCGTGCGCTGCGAGCCCACGCGTGCCCCGCGTTGGTTCTTACCAGGCACGTCGAACGTCGAACGTGCCGAACGCGTGCATCCCCTCAGCTCTCCCCGCGCGTCCCGATGGGGGCAGTCTCCACTTACCACTTACCACTTACCACTTACCACACGCACACCGCCAGTGCCGCGCGCTGACCTGGGCGCGCCCAGTCCGCGCTCCGCCCCCCTCCCGGCACGACGATCACCCGGTACGCGCCGCATGCGCCCCGTAAGCCAGCAAGCCACGTGCGTGGTCTGGCCGGGTGCGAGTGCGGTGGCGCGGACGTGGTGCGGGAAGCGGCAAGGATTCTGGGTTCTGGGTTATGGTGTATGGTTCGTGACTGGTCCGCTCTCCGTGCTCGCTCGTCCGTCCTGCCCTACGGATGAATGGGGTGCGGAAGTAGGTTCCGGCGTGGTACGTGGGTGCGTGGGTGCTGGCTCGTCCCCGTTGAGGTCAGCGCCACGAACGGTGGGTGTAGGGGGGAAGGCGCATGCGCAAAAGGGCGGCTGGAAGTTACATGAGTGACTAGGTGGTCGTTTTTGGGGGGAGGCAATCCGTTGGGCATGCGATCCGCTGGGCATGCGAGCCGCTTGGCTTACGGGATGGGTCCAGATCGAGGGTCGTGCTGTGGTGCAGGAGAGGGCGAAGCTGGGGCCTACCCGGCCGGGGGCGTGGCGGTCGCGCACCCTTCCACCCCCTCGCGTCGAGAAGTAAGAGAGAATGCGGGGGTTGCCCGGATGGGACAGCCAAGAGCTCGGATACGACTCGGGACTCAAGGTGTAAGCGGTGCACGTGGGACGTTGTCGCGAGGCGAAAGGAGGAAGATGTGCGCTCTTGGGGCAGGCAGGGTTGGAAAGGGCGCCAGTAGATGAGGGGGGGCTTGCTGGCTCCGACGGTGGATAGCACGGCATTGACCGTCGACAGAGTGTCAAAGAGGGCAGGACGACGCGCGTGTTAGAGGAGGTAGGATGCACTAGGGAGAGTAGGGCACAATCTACGGCCTATCTCATATCCAGGGACAGGGAGCACCCAAAGATGCCGCGACAGCATGGAATTCTCTAGCGACGGACAGGGAAGAGAGCAGGCACAGCCTACAAAAATCCTCCCGCTCTTCCTCTCTTGATCGCCCTCACGAGTGCGAAGGCTTGTCCGAGTGTCCTAAGCTCATGTGTGGCGCAATCAAATCGCGGATCCGTTGTTTCTGGTTCGACAAGCCAGCGCAGGGCGAAGCGGGTCAGTACAAGGGAGCCGACGCTTCCGAGGCAGCGGCAAGGGGGTTAAAGACGAACGAGTTGCTTGAGCTCAGGAAAGCCGCCTTCGACCTTACGGTCCCAGACCAAGCTGGCGCATGCGGGCTGGGAAGGCGGCTGGTACAACCCACACACGGAACCGTCCTGCCGTCGCCTCTTCCACCAGGGGGATCAGGGTGATGGAGCGGAGACCGACCCCTCCGCTGGCCTTGGAGGCGACCTGAGTTTGGCCCGGTCGCGGCAGCGCAAACGTCAACAACAACTCGGTTTGTACCCAACTCGCACGCGGCTGCCATCGACACCGATCGCAGTACTCGATCACCACGCTCGGCCCGGGCTGGCTGCCAGGCAGAACAGGACAGACAAACGTGCTGCTGTCCAGCGCATCCTCGGCCCCGCTCTGCTTGGGCGGCGCCGGAGCACAGCACGTCTCGCACGACTCGGCCATTGGTGGGGATGGAATACAGAGGAGGACGAAGGGGGCACTGGTGCTTGACGTTTATCATCAGCACCAAATCAAAATACCCCGGAGCGGAATTTCGCGGCGTGCAACGTTCAAGAAGCGGGATTACGTACACTACTGCATCGATGAAGGCGAACGAGGGTCAGATCTCCGTGCGGGATCGGTGCAAGCCCATCGAGGCAGGTGGCAGGTGGTCCAGCCTGTCTGGGTTTGCGTCTGTCGTGTGCTGGCTGACCAGTGCAGCCTATCTCCACACCGCCTCGCGCCTTCGCTTTCTTGTCTTTGCACTCGAGCGAAGGGGGTGTGGGGGAGGATGAACGCCGAGAACGGCAGGCAAGTCTATCCATTTGCATTTTGTCTCACGCCCTCGCGTTCCGAGTTGGGCTTTTCTGCGATCGGAGCGCGTTCCAATGTCCAACGTTCGGCCTGCACCTGGCCCAGACAAAGGCGTAGAGAGTCATGTCAGTGCTCCAGCCACCTGATTCGAATGGGGTGCTAGCTAGCTGGATGCCGGTCAGCAGCAAACCAGCGCCGTGTCAGGTCAAGTGTAGTGCAACTCGCCATGGGACTGCCCAGCCCAGCCGCGCCCAGCCCAGCGGAGGGGCGGCTGGGCTGTGCCTTCCTTCGGCCCCAGCGCTGCCGCCCGAGAGAGGGCAGCGCAGGACAACTCCAAGTGTTCGTCATTCGTCCCCATCCCAGAGACGCGCAACGTACCCGATCCACAAGAGGCCCGGCCGGCAGTGCTTGCGAGCAACAGGGGCGGTGGCAGGAGCGCCGGGTGGGACTGGCAGGGGGCGGGGTGGGAGGAGGCGGAATAGCCCGCGGCTGCCCGCACCCATCGGCCGCTCCGCTGTGAGCGGCAATGCGATGCAGCCGTGCGTGTGCGGCGGCAGGGGGCACAGCGCGGCACTGCCCCAGCACGCGTCCGCCCCCTCCTGTCCCACAGCGACCCCCCGCCCGACGCCGCAGACCCGCCGACCGCACTGAGACAGGCTGACTACATGGGCGCCATGCTGCCCCCGCGTCGCCCGCAGGGGCCAGTGCCGCACCGCGAGGCCCAGCTGGGCCGGGGCGGCACCCCAGCAGTGCCGGCGGGCGGGGCAGGGGCACGGCAGCTGGCCTGTGTGGGGGCGTGGGGGCTCACGCGTCATGCTCCGGGTGGGCGGCGGCGGGCAGGCACGGGGGCACAGGCGGTCACCGGTCGGCGGCGGCCGCAGCGGCTGCGGGCAGCCTGGCCTGGGCTTGGGCTTGGGCTTGGGCTGGGCGGCGCTGCCCCGCCGGCTGGCCGCCCCACCACCTCCCACACGATGCCTGCCGTCGCACCGCGCGGCCGAGGCGGCGCCCGCAAGCCGCACCCGCACCCGCACCCCGCCTCCCCCGCCGCCCCCCCACCCCCACCCCCACCCCGCCCACCGGCACCCCAGCCGCTGGGCCGCCGTCGCCCCCCGCCGCCACCTCCGCTGGCTCCCCCGCCCGCTCGTCCATGATCGTGCCTGGCAGCACCTTTGCCCAGCGCGCCGCCGCCCCCCGCAACCAGCCCTCCTCCCGCCCTGCCAGCGGCGGCGGCTCCCTCGCTTCGCCTGCTGCCACGCCCCCCATCCGCTCTGCCGCCGCCAAACCCCTCCCCACCTCCTCCCCCGCCTCCCCCTACACCCACTCCCGCTCCCGCCCCCCTCCCGCCCCGCTTCAGCTCCGGCCGCCGCTCCTGCTGCTGCCCCCGCATCCACCTCCGCGGCACGCGAGCCCCCTTCGCTCCACTCGCTTATGGGTGCCCTGATTGTGCGTCTGCCTCTCCACTGCCCTGTCCCAGTGTTGGCTAACCTTTTCTTCTTCTTTCATGTCTTCTTCACCGTAGGGCACACGGGTTGTGGCGCACACGACCCAAGGGCGCTACGTTGGTGTGCTCGACTCGGCCAAACCTGCGTCCACGGGTGGCCTCGTGACAACGCTGTTGATGGCCTACCGCCTTCCGGACCTCGTCCCTGGCTCGTCCAGTGAAACTGCTTGTGCCACGGGGCCTGTGGAAAAGCACGAGATTGCAGCCACAGACCTCCAATACCTCCAGGCGGAGGAGGTGTCGTCTTGCTGAGCCTGCTGTTGACGGGGGTGCTTCGACCCCGCAGGGCTCGCTGCGCGACAAGAACGCGGCCGCGTTCCAGACCGACACCCAGATCTCGGGACGCGAGGTGCCGGGCGCGGAGCGCATGTTGCAGCGGTGGGATGCTGGTGACTGGGCCGGGGATGAGCTGAGCCCTTCGGGCTCCGCCCCGATCTCGTCCCGTGGTGGGGGTGGGAACTTGGACAATGTCACCTTTGGCCGTACCACCAAGGCCGGTGGCTGGGACCAGTTTGCGACGAACGAAGCCAAATTTGGGATCAAGTCGGATTACAACGAGGACATTTACACTGTCAAGCTTGACCGTACCGGCGCCGACTTTAACAAACGTGCCAAGGAGGCTCAACGCCTGGCTGACCAGATTATGAACGAGGTTACGGATGACCAGCATCGTGCGGAAGAACGTGGGATCCACTGGATCCCAGCAGGATGACGAGGAAGAAAAGTACGGCGCAGTGGTGCGCGAGCAGCCCAGCAAAGATACTGCCGCTACCGCACCGCCGAAGAGCAACGAGGGGGTGTACCTGCCTCCCAACCTGCGCAAAAAGCAGCCGCAAGTGCAAACACCGCAACAAGAAAAGCCCACCTCAACGCCCGACTCCACGTCCCCGGCCAGTGCGTCTGCCGATGCGCCTGCCGCCAACTCTGACAAGGCCAAGACGATTGCGGCCGTGAACCAGGCGGTACTGGCACGGTCCCAGGGAGAAAAAGAACATGCACCGCGGCCTTCGGCTCCGCCCGACACCTCTGCCAAGGCAGAGGAGAGCAAGCGCTCGAACTTGAAGCAGTATCAAACATCGATGGCCAAGTTTGTTGAGACGGAGCAGGTGCGGATCAACAAACTGGAACGGACCAAGACGCAACGGAAAAGGATCGGGAGATCTTGTCGCTGCGCGAGTGGAGCAACAAGTTTAGTCTCAAGAGCCCCGTCCCGGAAGACATTTCTGTCTGGGCGGCCCACAAGAAAGACGGGGACAAGAATGACAAGGATAAGGTTGAGAAGGAGAAGGCTGCTAAACCTTTGGCGGCGTCTTCGTCTGGTGCTACTACTACCTCCCCAAGGACTTGAAGCCCACTCCGGCCCCTACGCCTGCCCCAACCACGGCCTCGTCCAAGGAGAGCTTTGTTGCCAAGCTTACTACGGCCCAGATTCCTCCGTTTAACCCTGCCAAATCGGCTGCTGCCGCCGCCGCGGCAGCTGCGAGTGCCGCGCCCAATAAGGGTGCCACGCCCAAGTTGTCTGCCAAGGCAGCCGAATTTAAGCCGCTCAACAGCGCGGCCCCAGTCTTTACTCCAGGCAAGGCATTTGTTCCTGCCGCGCATGTTAGTGGGGACGGGGCAGCGGCTGTCAAGGCTGCTGCTCCCGCTGGAACGTCCACCCGTCGCCTAGCAGTTCGACGATGGCAACGACAGGCGGGGGCAAGCCATTCAACCCCTTCTTTGGCAACAAGGTTCCCGTCGTGCAAGAGAGCAAGGAGCCGGTGCAGTCGCTCTTTTCCATACGCGACCAACACGGAGCGCGAGGCTCCCGAGACGGTCGACCCTGCCTGGCCTTACCATGGTCGCTCCTTCCGTCTCATCTTTGCCCCTCCGCCCGGCCCTGCCGGGGGTGCAATGATGGCTATGCCGTCGAGCCCTGCCCCCGCCCCATTGGTCCGGGGATGCCTGCGCCGCTGGCACCAGGCGCCGGGATGGCAATGGTGCCCGGTATGGCAGGGCCTGCAGCCAAGCCGGGGCTGTCGCCATCGTTGCCGTTTGGAACGCCCTCGCTGGCGTTTGCATCGCCCCCGATGCAGGCGGCTACCATGCCTTCCCCTCGTCCGGGTGCGACGCCACGCGGGGGAAAGTCGCCAGTGGTCACACCGGCTTTGTCGGCGGTGGGCAACGGCGGGATGCCTGCTACCCCAGGTACGGCTGGGGCTGGGCCTGGCGGTCCCGCCGGTCCCGCCGGTCCCGCTGGTCCGACTCCCGGCCAGCCTATGGGTCCAATGCCCATGCCATTTGTCATGCCCGGTGGGGCGATGATGCCGGGTCAGATGGGTCCTGGGGCGTCGCCGGGTCCAGCCGCTACGGCGGCGCAAGGCGCTGCTCAGCCCGGCCAGCCAGGTCAACCGTACGTGTACCTGCCTCCTGGGGCGATGTTTTGGGCGCATCAAGGCCAGGGAATGTACGGCTTCCCCGCCGGCCCTGGTGCGCCGCCAACGATGGGGTCGATGCACATGCCTGCCCCGCACGGCTTTGTGCCTGGGATGCCGCCTCCGCCGCCTGGGTTTGCCCGAGCGGGTTTGCGCAGTTTGCGCCGGTCCCCATGGTGGCCCCGGGCATGCCGCCGCCAATGGGATCGCCCATGCCGCCTCCTTCCCACCATGGACGTCACCAACACCATGTGCGCCACCATAAGGGCGACCACCACCGTCCGCGCAACCATCAAGCCACGTCGCCCCGCCCGGCTTCGGCTGCGGCCGGTGCTGCACCGGCTCTGGGCGCCGCATCGGCCCCTCCTCGGCCGGGCAAGGGGGGGGAGGACAAAGAGTGAGCAGGGGCGGGAGCGGGGGCGAAGGCAGAATGACGGGGAAGGGACGCCTCGCTTGGCTGACGCGGGAGAGGGAGGAAGCAGGTGAGGAAGGAATCCTGTTGATCTTGTTGATCTTGTTGATCTTGTTTCTCCTCTGTCTGCTACGGCTCCTGGATGGGACAGGAGGGGCAGCGGGCTAGGTCTTGTCCTGTGGTGGAGCGCGGCCTGGGTTGGCTGGCCTGGTTTGGGGTGCACGGGGTGTGGGCTGTGATGGGGTCCCTGCTCCTGGGTCTCCTTCCGCTTGCATACGTTGATCGGTTTCCCAGTCAGGCAAGCGAGCGCGTTCGTTTGTTTGATCAGCCCCTCTCTCTGCCTCTTCCTCTAGCTCTGCCTCTGCCTCCGTATCTTCTCCTCTACCCACCTGGCCCTACGGAACAGGGGGACCACTCCGCTGTGTGCGCTCCCATGTGGGGCAGTGTGGAATTCGAGATCATACGCCCTCCGCACCCCATGGTCCGAACGGACAAAGAGCGGTGAACCATAGTGGGATGCTAGCGCCCAGGATGGAGTATAGGTAGTAGGTTAGTTTGACAGGTAGCTAAAGAGGGAAGAGAATCCTGCCCGATTAGTAGTCTCAAGTGTTCTTTGCAATCCGTACCATTTTGGAGACAAGCGAGCAATTAGTACCCATTGTCTTGGTACGATTGCTCTACGCCCAGTCTCACCACCAGCCTCAATCACTGGACCTCGACAGGGTCGGAGCTAACCGCTAGGAAAAAGGCAGAGGGACGACACCTGGTTGGTACAACACTCGCGTTTCGGCACGAAGCCTTAGTACGTCTGGTCGGTCCCGCCCCCTTGCTCGACGAATCAGAGGGCTGGCAGCCTGGACTCGCTGGGCTGGCCCCTTTTCGGCCGCCATCAGATTCAGAGCTCAGACGGGGTTGTCATGACAAATCGCATCGCCCGGGGCCGCTGGCACCGCTATAGCCCCCAAAGCCCCAAACTCCTACCCCCTCTTGGTATATAGTCCCAACCCATCTTCACTTGCTACACACATTCCATGTTGAACGTTGTGTTCCTCTTCCAGTTCGCTCACATCACATGAATCACACACTGGCCTCCATCTCAATACGGAACAAGTAGAACTACACACCAAACGAAGTACAGGAATAAGAACCGTCATGCAATACGAGCCCCACCAATGGGAGAGGGAGAGGGAGAGGGAGAGGAGAGGAGAGGGGGTGAGGAGGGGAGAAAGCAGATGAAAAGCGATCATGAGCCCCTCCACTTTGCCGACCTAGAGGGCAGCAGCGATCAAGCCCTGCAACGTCTTGGTGTCATTGGCAAAGCCACGAATGCCGCCATAGAGCTTGTCAAACGCCATCTGGTCCTCAAACAGGGCCAGTTCAAACGCGGGGCGATCATCGATGAAGGAAACCTTGGGGATCGCCTCGGCCGCCTTGGCCGTCTCGGGCGACAACTTGCGTTGGAGCGGTGTCGTGGAGCTCTTGAGCTGTTCCAAGAGCTTGGGCGCAATCGTGAGGAAGTCCACTCCGGCCAATTCCTCAATCTCGCCCGTGTTGCGGAACGAGGCACCCATGACAACCGTCTTGTACCCGTGCTGCTTGTAGTAGGTGTAAATCTTCTTAACCGAAGCAACACCCGGGTCGTCGGCCGCGGCATACTCCTTGCCCGTCGCCGCCTTGTACCAGTCCAAGATCCGTCCGACAAAGGGGGAAATGAGCGTGACGCCAGCCTCAGCACAAGCCACAGCCTGACCAAAGCCAAAGAGCAGCGTCAGGTTGCAGTGGATGCCATGCTCCTTCTCGAGAATGCGGGCGGCCTGGATGCCATCAAACGTCGAGGCAATCTTGATCAACACACGTTCCTTGCTAATACCATCTCCTCGTAGAGCTTAATAATCTGGAGCGCCTTCTTGATTGTGCCCTGCGTGTCAAACGAGAGGGACGCATCCACCTCCGTCGACACGCGGCCAGGGATGAGCTTCAGGATTTCCTGGCCGAACTCGACCAGCAAGCGGTCCTGAGCCAGCGCAATCACCTCCTCCTTGGTGCTAGCCTGGGAGAGAAAAAGGGAACACACACGTGTCAACGAAACGGGACCACCAACCAGCAAGCACCTAAGCTCCCAAGGCCAAGAGGTGCAGAATGGCAGAAAGGCAGCGAGAAAGTACATACCTTGCTCTTGGCATAGTCGACGGCGGGCTTGATAAGCTTGGCATACTTCTCCTGCTTAACCGCGGCAAGGATCAGCGACGGGTTGGTGGTTGCGTCCTGGGGCTTGTACTGGGCAATGCTCTCAAAGTCGCCCGAGTCCGAGACGACGGTGGTGAACTGCTTGAGGCTGTCGAGCGCCGTGGTCATGGTGGAATGCGATGGGGGGGATGGGTGCGGTGGGTGGCAAGCGGCCGGCGAGCACGCTTATATGGGACGGAATGGCGGCGGGGGGCGCATGGCCTGTGCGCAGCTCAGCGCTCAGCAGCAGCGCCCGGCAGCCCACACTGGCGCAGTGCGCACAGCCAGCCGGACGGACAGGTGGCAACGCACGTCATTGATCACCGATCATCGACCGCAGCTGTCGCAGCCTGCCGGCCCACTGTCATAGCCCCCGACAGCGCTCGCCGCACAGCAGCCCCTGCGGGCTCCCGGGGCGGACGCACGCGGGCGCAGAGGCCACGCAGGCACGGGGGCAGTGCCCTGCGGTCGGAAGCTTCGCGTGCCCGAGACAAAACTCCCCAAGGCTTTTAGCGCTGGCCAGTCGGATCGGTGCAAGTGCGCCATGCCTCATTAACGTTTAACGTTTAGCCTCATTAACACATCAATGCATCAACCATCCTCGTTAACCAGTGTCCGGTCTCTCGAGGTCCATAGAGGTCGTGCGTTGGACGTTCGACGTATTCGTCCTCCTACCTCGAAGTGCAGCACGAAGTCTGGCGCACCACCTCATCCTTCCCCCTCCGTTCTCCTCGAGATTGAATATTGACGGAGATGCGCTTTGTATTGGGAAGCGATACGTGTTCCCCGACTACTTCGAGCCGCGGGGTTCAAAAGTCAGAGTTAGGCAAGCAGGCGACCACGTTGATGCGACACGAACCAGAATGAAGCATCACCAGTCGAGTCGAGAGCCGAAGGAAGGCAGGAAGGAAATGGGGAGAGCGAGGAGAAGGCGGAAAGATACAGGAGTTAGAAAGAGTATATGATTTTGTGAAGGAGCTACTACCAAAGCTAGCCCAACTAAAAGAAAGAAGAAACAAGGAGGGGGATGACAACTTGTGGTTGATGCCATGAATGCCAGGATTAAGCTTACTTGGTACGTGGTACGTGGTACAATGGACTCGCTGAATGTACTCCGGGTCGGATGGGCCCCTGGGTCTTTTTAGGCAGCTTCCGGTTGGATCAGTCGTACGCCCAAATCAAACGAACCCAAGAACACGGCCCGCCCAGTCCGATCCAAATGGTGCGTGGCACCACGCCCGACCACAAGGCGGCGGTACCTTCGGTGCGCCACACATGCACCAACGTCGGTCCAACACGGAGGTTGACCCCCTCGCCTCTTCGGGCGAGGCAGGCGCCTTCGTGCCCCCCGCACGACGATGGAGCATGATGCGTGTCTTGGCCACATCCAATGGCGTCGTCAGCGCCGCCGATACGGCACCGGCGACCGAGCCTGCCAGCGCGACATGGTGTGCAGCGGGCAACGCCTCCTTGGCCCTGTCCCCTCCCTGCGCACGAGCTTTAAGAGTAGCTTGGTAGCGCAACCACTCGTACAGCGGGAACTGGATGCAGGTAAATGGATCTCACGTCCAACGGTACTTGCAAACCCGGTAAAAACCCGCGGAGTCCACCGCCGGCACCGCTTCGGCGTACACGGCCTTGACTGCCGTCCAAACCCCTGCCCCATGCCCGTAGGATAACGTTTGCAAGCGCGACTTGATCACTTCGGTCGGGACACGAATCAAGCAAGCTGCCGTTTCACCCGTGCTGGCGGCGGCCATGTGCGACAGTGCGGCAGCTAGGCTGTCCTTGTCGGTAGCGGCCGCGCCATGGGAACCACCGAACGCACGCAAGAAGATCGGTTTCATCGATTCGTACGTGACAAAGAACGTGGCGGCTGGGGTGCACCCCATGTGGGTTAGCTACCGTGTCACGAGGCGAGGGGTGCCAAGCAAGCAAGCAAAAAAAGAGGAAAGGGAAGGATAGGGAGAGGGAGAGGAGAGGGAGAGGGGAAGGAGAAGGAGAAGGGGGAGGAGGAGCGTACCTCCAGGAGCCGATCCGACCGCGACCGAACTAACGCCCTTGTAGATCCCGCGGAACCCGCCGGCAGCCCAAAATCCCTGGGCGGCCTGCAGGCGGGTTTTGATGGTATCAATGGGGGTAGAAGAGCAGGTCGACGCTCAAGCCTGCGCCGGCCCCTGCCAGCAGCGCGGTGAGGAAGCGCGGCGCAGGCTTGGTGGGCGGCGGGCCAGGGGCGGCGGGCGAGGGCGAGGGCAAGGGCTCGGCCGACGCGGTGGACATAACGGGTGGGAGAGAGAGAGAGAGAAGGGGGAACCAGCCGCTTCGCAGTCAGCGAGCGAGAAGGTCGCTTGGCTCGGACTTGCTGGCCAGCAACAGCGCGTAGCCGTCGATCAGATGGGCGGGCTGTCGTGTGCTCTTCGCGTAGGGTTGCCAATCGTTCACCAGGGCGGTACTCGTGACTCCTTTTCAACTTTCAATCCTGCGCGTCCACACGCACGACCCCAGGCGTCAGCGAAGAACGCGCCCCACCCTCCTCCTCCCTCGCCGCCTCCGCCCCGTCCGCTCGCAGGGCGATGAACGCGCTGCTCCAGAGTACGCCCCCCCCCCCCCCCCATGGCTCCTCGTAGCGGGAGACACGGTGCACACGCCCTGACCGCCCCTCTCAGACCCCTTTGCGCACGACACCCCGACAATGTGGAGCGCGTGCTACGCAACGCGCATGCCACGTGTGTGCGCTTCAACCGCAGTGCCAGCGCAGGCGATCAGTCCGAGTCGCTTCTCTTTGCTGGGTCCTACCTCGCAGCGGGTCGGGTGGACGGGGTGGTGACCATTTGGGACCCGCCTACTTCGGGAATTTTGCGTTGGCTCGAAGGCCATGCGGGCCCCATCACTTCCCTCGCTTGGTCCCGCTGCAACCGATTTCTCGCCTCGGCCTCGACGGACCACTCGGTCATCCTGTGGGACCTGCACCCCCAAGCTGACGAAACCTCCCGTGTCATCCGATTCGACGGGCCGGTCCAGTCCGTCGAATTTGACCCTACTAACTCGTTCGTTTCCTTCCCTCGTACCTTGTACCGTCCTTGAGGGTCCTATCTCCCTTACGCGCGCGTTTGGTTTTGTTTTGTTTGGCTTAGTTAGGTTGGTTTCTGACTTTGTGGGTGCCCTCACCTTCGCAGCTCGATCCTGCTTGTTGTTCTCTCTGCTTCGCAAGAGGCCGTTTTGGTGACGTGCAACCTCGATTCCAAGTAACCCGCACCCGGATCCTACCCCCGTTGCCGTCCGAATCACCAACAACCCCGAGTCCCCCCGGACCTTGGTCCAAGCCAGTCGTGCGCCCACTGCCCCCTAGGCTGTGGAAGTGGGTGGGGAATCGTCAAGTGACCCCGCGAGCAAGAACCACGCGGTGGCATCGGCCTGTTTTGTGGTTGTGCCCGGGCACACGACCTCGTCGCCTTCGGCCGCCACCCCTGGCCCTGGCACTAGTTCTAGCTCTGGTCCTGCCAGTTCGGCCTACATCGTGGTGGGGACACAAAGGGGGGGATGGACGTGTACAGTGTGGCAACCCGTTCGCTGGTCCAGTCGGACCCTTCGATTTTTGGTACATCGGCTGTGCGCCAATTGGTCTACCATGCAGGATATGGGTGCGTATAGGATCCTCGACCCTTTGTAATCGGAACCCACCACTAACTCATCCCTGCCCTCCCTCCCCATCCCTGCCCCCGACCTGCCCCGACCTGCCTGCCCCTCTAGCTTGTTGGTCGCCAATGGGAACGACCGTCGGATCAAGGTGGTAGATTTCCATCGGGCCCCTGCTTCTTCTGGCCTTGCGGACGAGGCGACGGAAGGCGAGGCGAAACAATTTGAGGTGCAGGCCAAGTACTCGTTTCAAGACCAGATTGGCCGTACCAAATGGAACGGGATTGGGTTGAGTGCGGACGGGGAGTACATTTATGCCGGTGCGGCGAATGGGGAGAAGCACAGTGTGTATGTGTGGGAGCGGGTATTAGGTCGGCTGAACAAGACGATTGACGGTCCGAAGGACGCGTTGGTCGATGTGGATTGGCACCCGGCCCGGGCGGCCATGGCGAGTCTCAGCAAGAATGGCGACATTCATCTTTGGTCGGTGCCGAGCGAGAAAATTGGTCGGCGTATGCCTGGGTTTGAAGAGTTGGAGGAGAACATGGAATACGAAGAACGGAAGGCGAGTTTGATGTGGAAGACGAAGACGAGGCCAACCAAAGACAACGCGACGAAGAGGTGGCGCTCGTCGACATTTACCCCCCGGCCAAGCGGTTCAGACGGCCAATCGTCTGCATGCCCTGGCCCATCCTTCTCAGTCTCGCTTGCCCCACGCGCCGCCGTCTCCGCCGCTGGCCACCGATCCGTTCTGGCAGGGCACCCCCTATGCCTACCTACCCCACGCGGTCGAGGTGGGCGAACCCAAAACCGACACGCACCCGACATCCACCCAAGACGGAGCGAGGGAGCAACGCTCGACCCGGATCGTGGGCTTGCAGGACATGGATACCGACACCACCTTCCGCATCCCGCCCATCCTGGAGAACGAGACGATTGAGCTACAGAGCGACTCGTCCGACTGACCGCGCCACCCAAAACAAAACCAAATGCATTGGTGTCATCGCCATCGTCCCCCCGTCTTCCCTAGTCACTGCCTCCACTCTGTGCTGCTGGGGCGGGGGTGGGGCAGGCTGCTAGTTCAACCGCCGTAGCACTCTGGGGTTGAACGTTGAGGACGTTAAGGCCCGCGGCACTGCGCATGGGAGGACGCGCGTGGACACGCCGCACCATTAGGCAGCGGGCGGAATCGAAGGGGATCCACCCGGCGCTCGGCCTGGGAGGGACGGTTGAACGTTCAGTGAATTGAAGGCTGACGTTTGAACGTTGAAGCGTGCACGGCCCAGTTGAAAGTTGAAACGATGGGATGCGCATCAACGTAAGTTGAACGTTTGAAGGCGGCCATGTGGTTTCGAGTTGACTCAACCCCAGGCCTTGGCTAGCCGGTCGATACCCGTCAGCGTGACAAGCCCCCCCGCCTCCACCATCACCCCTCCCCCGTCCCCTCCCGCACCCCTGCCTCTGCCTCTGCCGCCATGTTCTGCAACCCGTTTGCGCGGCGCAAGCCCATCACGCTCGATGGCCCGGACCAGCCGCTTTCCCACTCCTCTTCTCCCCCGGACACGCTCGATGGCAAGGAAGAGGGCGAAGGTCCGGACCCCTTTGGCCTGGACCTCTCTCCCTCCGCCGCCCGATTGAGGCGGCGACCAACCCGACGAGTGAGCAAGTGGGTCTGCTCCGCCGGGAGCTCAACAAGGCCAAGTTGGATTGGTACCTTGTGTTTTCCGACGACAGTCATGGCAGCGAGACGCCCGCTCCGTGTGATCGTCGCAGGGCATTTTGCTCGGGCTTTACCGGCAGTTCGGGCACGGCCCTTGTGGGTGCCCATTCAGCCCACCTTTTTACCGATGGACGCTATTGGATCCAAGCGTCGCAGCAGCTGGACGAAAATTGGACGTTGCACAAGGTTGGCGCGCCCGGAGTTGCCAACTGGACCGAGTATCTGCTCCAGACCATCAAGCCTTCCGACCGAGTTGGCTTTGATGCGACGACGATTGGGTATTGTACGCTATTTTCCTTGTCTTTGGATTTATGGAGGATGGAAGCTTGAAGTTGGAAGCTGAAGTCCAGTCCTTTCCGTCGCCCCACTTGATTGCACCAGCTGACCTTTGCTTCCCCTGGCAGCGGCCGCCCAGGACTTGATCCGTAAGATTGAAGCGGTTGGCGGTCAAGTGCGTCTGCCCGCCAAGAACCTTGTGGATAAGGTATGGTTCGACCGACCTCTTCCGCGCAAGGCGCCGATTTACGAGCATCCGCTCGAGTACGCAGGACAAACGGCATCGGACAAGCTCGTGCAGCTGAGCCGGTTTGTCTCGAGCTTATAGAGCAAGAGCGCAAGACGCGCAACGACCCCCTGTTTGGTACCGACGGTTCGACCTATGTTGTGAGTGCGTTGGACGAGGTGGCTTGGCTGCTCAACTTGCGTGGCGACAGCATCCCCTTTACCCCCGTCTTCCCCGCCTACGTGACATGGCCAATGTGCTTGCACCAGGCCAGTTGGTACCCGAGTTGCTTGTCACGCTTTACGTCGATTGGGACCTCGTCCCGTCCCCAAGCGCAACGCTGGACTACCTGCACGAATTGGGCGTGCACGTGGCGCAGTACGAAGCGATTTGGACCGTGCTCAAAGAACCGTACGCGAAGCACCATGTGCTCCTTGCCGCGCCGCAGACCAGCTTTGCGGTAGCCCAAGCCTGGCGGGGGACGAGGCCAACCTCCTCGTTCTTCCGCCCACCAGCAACTGGATTGCCCAAACCAAAGCCATCAAGAACGCAGCCGAGCTGGCCGGCATGCGCCGAGCCTACCTGCGGGATGGGGCTGCATGGACGCGCTGGATCTCCCACCTCGAGGCGGACCTGCAGGCCGGTGTGAAAGTAAACGAGTGGACTGCTGCCGAGCGGCTGATGCAAGCGCGTCACCATCCGCTGTACCGAGGCGAATCGTATGACCCCATCAGTGCTACGGGAGGCAACGCTGCCTTGCCCCATTATGGTCCAGTCCCGAGCAAAATGAGGTGATTGATCCGCGTACCCCTTACTTGTGTGATGCCGGTGGCCAGTACGCCGATGGCGGAACTATCGATACCACTCGTACCACCTTCTTCTTTGTCCGGGGTACGCGGCCTACCGCCGAACACAAGCGTGCGTTTACGCGTGTCTTGCAGGGCCACATTGCCCTGGACACGGCCCGCTTTCCTGAGGGCACATCGGGCGCTCAGTTGGACCCGCTGGCACGGCAACCGTTGTTCCAAGACGGATACAGTTACACCCATGGCACTGGGCATGGCATTGGCTCGTTCCTGGGGTGCATGAGGTCCGCATGGGTTTGGCCTGACGCCGCCATTCAAGATTGGGAATGTGGTCAGTAATGAGGTACGTTGTTCTCCTGTGCCAGGGGCTCGCTTGTGCTTCTGCGGGGTTGGGAGCGAGGCATGCGGACGACGGGCTGACGATGTGGGTGTACTAGCCCGGGTTCTACGAGGAAGGGCAATTTGGGATTCGGATTGAGAGCGTCATGGAAGTGGTGGAGGCGCATACGCATCGTCAGTTTGGCGGGGTCAAGTGGCTTGAGTTTGCGCGGCTGACGGTGGTGCCGATCGACAAGCAATTGGTCGATTTTGGCTTGCTCTCCCCTCGGAGCTTGCTTGGCTCGAGCAGCACAACCAGACTTGCAAGGCCAAACTCCTGCCTCTTGTCAAGGACGACCCGATTGCACTCCGCTGGCTCCTACGGCAGTGATCAAGGCTGCCACCACCGGTCCTGGTTTACGCTTCCGTTTGGCGTTGCTGGCACCCGATGCCGTCATCTCGCTGACCACCGGGGCTGTCCCATGCTGTCGTGCGCACACCTGCTCCCTGTCATGTACTGTGGCTGGTGCTGTTGCTGAGCCTGCAAGCGAGGGCGGAGGAGAAGAGAGACCCAAGCATGCCCTTAGATAAGCAGCCCCAGAGGCCCAGCAACTGAGCACTGGCAATGGCACTGATTGTGTCGGTTCGACGCATCCCAACCATCCGATAGCCGTCAGATCTCAGAGATCAGAGATCAGATCCTGACCAGCAAAATCAAATCCGGCTGCCTGCGAAAAATTGCATCTCCGCCCCCCAGTCGGCATTCCATTCGCCAATCAATTAATGAATCAGGGATCAATCATTCTGAGTCTCACTGATCCGTCCATGGCCACTTGTAGGATGCTGGGATTGCATTGCATTGCTCAGGCCGCGAACCGCCAAGACGCAAGCCACGGCGGTCCGTAGCTTGCTCAGTATCAGCCGCTCGCCCGCCGTGCTCCGTTGAGAGGTCGCGGCGTCCACGTTCAACTGGAACATTCACGTGCTGACTCGACCTCGCTGAGTCCCCTCATCTCCGCTGTCTCACCGCCCTCCGCCTCCCCCTCGGCCGGACAGAGCGAGGTCAATCGTCCCGGCCACCATGTCGCTCGGCCGCCAGCGCCTCCAGGCGCTCATCCTCGAGGTCCTGGGCGCCCAGCCATCCTTGCGCGACAGCAAGACCTACCTCAGCGCCTTTGGTCCCCGTCCCGCTGGCGCCGCTTCTCCCCCGCCCCCGGCGTCGTCCTCGGCGCATGCTGCGTCGGTGCCAGTTCCCGTCGCCGATACCGCGAGCATCGCCGGGGTCCAAGAGCACGTGGCGCTCGTCAAGATCCAAGGCCCCTTTACCACCCGCCAGCTCAGCAGCATCGCCGAGGGCATGGCCTACCTCAAGCGCCTCGGGTTAATCAGTATCATTGTTGTGGATAGCCAGACGTGGGCGCAGCCGCCCCTGCGCTTCCAGCAGGACGGCACGCCGCTTCTGTCGCCAGCCAGTATGGAGGAGCGCGAATTTCGCGCGTGGCAGCACGGCGCTCGTGGCGGCGCCAGCAGCGCCCCCGCTCGACGTGGTCGTGCAGGAAAGTTTGCGGCGGCGCATGCTCTCGCAGACATTTCGTGTGGCGCAGATGCTTTCTCACCAAGGTGCGCATGCGCGTCCGTTCCCTATGCCATCCTGCGCGTCAACCCGCAAGCAGCGCAACAGAGTCGCGCCGCCTTGGCTGCCACCGCTCCCTGGGCCCAGGCGCTCACCCTCGTGCCGGCCATTTCACGCGGCGTGGTACACCCTTCGCCCTTGGTCGCGGACGATGGGTTGGGTGCGTTGCGCAACGCCTTGCTCCGGGATGCGATTCCGGTGTTGGCGCCCTTGGCGCTCTACTCGGATGCCGAAGGCGGGACCCAAACGGTAGCGGTGTCCGCCAACGACTTTTTGCCCAACTTGGCACGCGAGATGAGCCTGGCTGGCGCACGTGCTCCCTCGGCGCAGTCGGGCAAGGGGGTCGAGGTGGACAGTCAGACGGGGCTGCTAAACGACGTGGACATGACGCCGGTGCGTGTGATGATTATCAATCGGCAAGGCGGCATTCCCTCGCATGCGCGGGGCGGCTGTCCGCACCTGTCCATCAACCTTGCGTCCGAGTACGACTCGATCCAACGCAGCTTTGTCTGGCGCCAGTCCCACCCGACGTCGCTGGAGGAACTGCGAATGGCGCGGGACTGTTTGGCGGTCATGCCGCCTTCGAGCAGTGCGATTGTCGTCTCCCACCGTTCGCCCCGTAGCTTGATTGCCAATTTGATTACCAACAAAGCGGCCCATTCGCCCTCGTTGCCACACCGTCTCTTGGCGGCGCGCCAAGATGTGGCGCATACACCAACGATCATACGTCGTGGCTTGGCCATCCGTGTGATCCAAGCGTTTGACCAAGTCGATTGGGACCGGATGCAAACGTTGCTCGAGGCCTCGTTTGGACGTACGCTCCTGCGCGACGCTTATCTCGCCCGACTGCGCGACTGCCTCGACTTTGTCATTGTCACGGGCGACTATGAAGGTGCGGCAATCGTGACGCGCGAATGGGCGCCTGGGAGGACAAGACAGCGGTAGCGCCGATTGCGTACCTGGACAAGTTTGCCGTCTTGCCCCGATTGCAGGGTAGTGGTGCGGTGGACTTTTTATGGGGGGCGTTGCGGGACGAGGTGCATGGAGCGGGACTGTTGGATGCGCTCAACCACAATGGTGGCCTCAACGGATTTGGGGTCGGACGCGACTTGGTATGGAAATCCAGAGCCAACAACCCAGTGAATCGATGGTACTATGAGCGCAGCAATGGTTTCATCAAAATTGACACGCGGCCCGAAGCGCGCAAAGCCGCCTGTGCGCACTCGGCGCAAACCGCCCAGTCGGTCGAGCCCCAATTGGACTGGGCCATGTTCTGGTGCGACTCGGAACAGCGTTTGGCCGCGATGAGCGGAGAGATGCGTCCGCCAGCCGAGACCGCACTGGAGACGATGCAGGATATGATCAATACCGATGCCGATGCCTTTCCTGCCTCGGTGCCTCCGCTGGGTGCGGAGAGGGATGGGGACGGTGCGCTGCCACGCTCGCCCCATGTGTCCCATGCGTCCCATCCGTTCCGTTCCACCCGCTCGCCCTCCCCGTCCCACTGGTTCGAAGGGCTCGAAGGGCTCGACGGGCTCGGAGGGCCTGATGCAGGCGAAGAGGGGGAGGAGGCCATATCGCTCAGAGGACTGATCCCTTGGACCGCCTGACCCCCGTTGACCCCTTGCTGCGCCCATCCTCCTACCCGTCATCGCACTCGACGAACAGGGTCGCCTGGAACGCTGGGCCGCCGCCTTGTCCCAAATCCCCTCTGCCTGGGCGCCGTAATCAATCGGGCCACAGAGCTATACGCCACACAGATCCCCCCGCCCCCCAACACACACACTTCCACTTCCCCTTCTATTGGGTTTGTTAATGCGTCCGTCCATCCACCCGTCTCATCCACTCATCTACCCATTTAACTCTCCATCAACATCTATCCGTCCGATCCACCCATACCACCTCCACCTACCCACCCTTTTCTACTTGGCTACCTCGCATACCTCTTTCCTGTGTGCCGTAGCATCCAAAAAGGGCGATGCATTGCAATGTCTCCCAGAATAAGGAACAAACGGGCGCCCCCCCAGCTGATCCGTACACTTCGTACAGAAAAGGGCCCGTCTATGAAGCAGCAGAGGGCAATCAACTACGCACAGAGGAATTTAGGCCTTAGGGGGTGAAGGTGCTGAAGACAGGAGGGGAGGGGGAAAGAAAGTGGAGGGCGGAGAACGGGGAACGGGGGAAGAACAGCCTTGGTGGGTGGCAGGAAAGCTCGAGACGTCGTCATTCCACTTCTGGAATCCGAGTGGCAAGGGCTTCTTTGGCCCCTTGCTTCTTGTTCCTTGCTTCTTGCCCGCCCGTCTACCAGCCTGGTGGTACTGGTGGACACTAGCCCCACACTGCTCTTCCCTTCTATCTTTCGAAAGAACAACCGAACAGAGTACAAGCACGCACAATCTGAGATCCACCTTGGTTTCCGTGTCTCAACGGCCCTCGCTCGATGCTCGAAGCCACGATGCTCGATGCTCTATGCTCGATGTTCGATGCTCAATGCTGGACCGCCAAGGGACGGCGGAGACGGCGACGCCGGGATAGAGGGACAGAAGCGCTGTCACCGTAATAATATTCTTCCTCCTCGCGTTTGTGGTTTGGGAGCACCACTGGGGGAACTCAGACGCCCAAGTCGCGTGCCCCCTTTTGTTGGGCAGGTGACGGAGGCAGAGCCCACTCAGCCGTGCACCCATTGCCGCCGAGTAAGCAGCCCCTAAAGTGGGAGCTGATCAGAGCGAGCGCCCAGCGGTCCTGCCAGCCTGCCCTCTATCCCCGTTTCTCAGTTGTTACAACTCGGTCCATGAGGGAGGCTCCTGGTCATTCAACGCATTGCCATCTAATGCAACAATCCGACCGAAAAGGCGCAAACGAGAGTTATACACTTGAAGCTTGATTCTTGATCAGCTCTACTAGATTCGCTACCATCCCGTTCCCACCCGCCCGCACAGGCACTGTGCACCCAGCCTAAAGCCATACTAGGCCGAGGGACTCTACGATTGTAGCCCTTGCTTGCCTTCTGATATGTGAGCATGCTTAGTGCTAGGCAGACGGGACCCACAAGACCCCCATCGACGTGGAACGGATAGATAGAGGAGGCATCATACTTCATACTTTGCATAGCATAGGAGACACAGGACACACGCAGCATGAAGCTTAATCGCGAACGGGGATAGGATCACAAGGTACAGAAGAGGGTGGGGCAAACGTTGGCGCCGGTGGGGGTGGGGGGGGAGCAGACAGTGTAGGGGACCCAGACGGTGCGCCCGGTTCTGTCACAACAGAGGCGGGTATCGAAGCAAGTGGGGAAGGAGAGGGAGCCGAAGCTGGAGCAGGAGCCGGAGCAGGAGCCGGGGCAGGAGTCGGAGCAGGAACCGGAGCAGGAGCTGGAGCCTCCTCGGGGGTAGCAGGGGCAGGTGGGTCCCTGGTCCCAGCGGCGTTAGTGGATGCAGTTCTAGCTCCTTCGGGGCCAGCAGGGGTGTAGGTGACAGGTCGGGTGTGAAAGTCGCCGGTGGCATTGGCCTTCATGGCCTGCAATTCCTGTTCCGCCAGGAGTGCCAAGGCAGCGCCTGGAGTGGGGGGGTAAGTGCCATAGTACGCGGTCCGAGGCCGGCCCGGGCGTTTCCGACCGTTCTCCCCCGTTGGGGGGGAGGGGCAAAGTCCGGACCGGGCGCTACGATAGGCTGGGGGTGCGAATTGCATGCTCGCAAGTGTTGTGTCAACTCTTCCTTTCGAACGAAGCGTTTGGTGCAGCCGGCTTGAGGACACCCGAATCGCTGGCTGCTCACCAACGCCCCAGCTTGCCCCCAGGCGTCCCATGGCCGCGCTCGTGTTCCGGGCCCAACGGCTCGGCGGGCGTGGGCTGCGGAGAGCCTCGGAGCGAGGTGGGCGCCGACACCCTCCATTGAGGCAGGGGCGGTGGGGAAGCAGACGGAGCGCGCGAGGGGGGGACAGAGACAGAGATGGGATAGGGCAGCGTGCGCTCAAAGGCAACAGCCGGTTTGCGACCGCGGCGGCGGCCCAGGGTGCCATTTTCGTGGATGCGGGCGTGGCGGACGAGCTCGTCGCGGCGGCTGAAGCGTTTGCCGCATCCGAGAAACTCGCACATCCACGGCTTCTCGCCCGTGTGGGTGAGAATGTGGCGGCGTTGGTGCTCGTAGCGGTAAAAGGCGCGGGGGCAGAGGGGACACTTGTAAGGCCGCTCAGGAGGCTTCTTGGTGGCTTCCAGTGCGGCGGCGGCAGCGGCGAGATGGGTGAAGCCGTTGGGGCCGTCGTGGCTGGGGCTGCGGGACATGGGCGAGGAAGAAGCGGAGCGCGCTGAGCGCGGAGAAGATGGGAGTTGGCCGAGGTGGAAGTGCGCTCGGTCGGCGCCCAGGAGCCCCCACTGGTGAAAAAATTTGGGCCCCGCACGCGCCGAGCGGAATGCACAGGTGTGAATTTGAAAGGTGAACGTGGTTCAGCGCAGCGCGACGCGTGATCTGCCACGGCGCCAGTGCCTGCCAGTGCCGGCCAGTGCCAGCCAATGCCGGCCGTCGGAGCGTCCGGGATGCGGGACGTGTGACACGTGACGTAGCAGACGTAGCGTAGAAGCTAGCGCGGGGCCCCGCGCCCAAGACTGCGTTCGACCAGCCAGATCACAGTCTGTTCCCTCTCTCAGACGCAAGTCGGCGTAGACCTCGTCCCACCACCACCTCGCCCCCGTCCGTATCGCGTTCGGGAGCTTCAGGTGGCCTCTGATATGTGCAGTAGCAATGCCTCGAGAAGAGCAATGTCTCCTCTCCAGGCCAAAGAAGCCCTCGTCACAGGCAAGGGTGTCATATGCCTTCGAGGCTCTTCCCGCGGGAACACCCTATTTATCTGGATTATCCCAGATGACGATCGCTCACTACGCCTAAGAGGTATGAACCCGTTTCTTCACTGGGCGGTGGGCCCATGACCGTTTTGCTGGTAAAATTCTGTACATATGGTCTTTACTGAGGTGGTCGGTCGAGGATCCCAGAGAGGAAGGCGTCGACCTCAGCATCTTGGCGAGCCGATTCCGCCCGGTCGTCGTCCAACTGGGTCGTAATCGAGCTGAGGTCCTTCTTTCCGAGCTCAGCACGACGGGCGCGATCCGAGCCCTGCGAGCGGCGCGTTGGTCCTGGTATGAGGGGAGAGGGGGCGCGCGTCTTCGTTGTTGTTCCACTCGGGCAAAAGGGTCATCGTCTTCGTTGGATCACGGCTCTCAGCCTCCTGAGGCATGGGAGGGGATACCTCAACCCCGCCGTGTACGTTCCTGGAGCGTCCGTTCACGCTCGGCCACCAATGCTTCCATCTCCGCCTGCCGCTCAGGTTCGTTGTGGGAGAATTGGTAAAAGCCCGCGCCACGATTCCGAATTTCAGCAGGGAATCAAACCGAGCTGGCTGTACCGGCTGGGCAGCCTTCTGTTTGGCGCGCTTGCGTTCTTCTGCCTCAGCTGGTGTGGGTTCGTATACAGGGAAGGCGGTGGCAGGGCCATAGTGCACCTTGCCTGCTTCCCTCGTCCAACTCGGGGCGCGTTGGGCCACAATGGCTAAAACGGAACGTGGAACGAGGGATTGCTTTTGGGTACGGGTCCGACCAAACTCGTCCGTGTAAGTAATAGTTGGCTCATCCTCATCCTCTTTGTCGTCGTCATCGCTTTCGGAGACACGAACGCGCTTGAAGTGGGAATTTTCCGTTTCATCTTCTTCCCCCCCGCTCTCCTCGGAGGATCCAGTGAGTAACTTGGTCTCCCAGTCGATCGATCCCTGTTGCAACGCATCATCCGACGCCTGCATGCATCCCCCGTTTGAGCGCCTCGTAGGTGCGCACCTTGCGTTTCAGTGCGGCTTGCCGCGCAGCTTCTTGGTCGGGAGGCAGGGGTCCGCGGTCAGGGTGGGCGGGAGGAGGCCTGGGGACTTGTTCTGGGACGATATGTGCCGCCGGCTACGCGGCGTATAGGAGGAGGGGACGCGATGGCGCAGGTGGTCCGGCAGGGCCGATGGCTGGGAAGGAGAGGCAGCGGAATGGGATAGGTCAGCACGGGTGCGCGTGGAAACAGAGCCGAACACGTGGACGCACCCGCTGTGTGTGGGACGTCGCGGGCGGAAGAGGAGGCGCCGGAGGCGTTGGTGCGTGCGCGCCGCTCGGCGAGGTCGGACTTGAGGGCGAGAAGCGCACTGGCGGGGGCGGCATGATGGCGGTGGGGGCGGAGCGGGGCGGGCAGTGCCGAGAAACACATAAATGAGGGCGGAATGCGCGTTCCGCCCATGGCCGGCCGGCGAGCACGTGGGAGCGAAGGAAGACGGCGGTGCGGACGGCAACCACCAGCACGCTCGCGCCGAGGCGTGAATGAACCCCAGCCGGCTGTCTTGCTCCGCAGCTGCCCTCGCTTGTGCCGCCCGTCGCCTCTGCTCCGCCGTCCGCCGCTCCGCCGCCGCCTCGCCTCTCTCGCCCCCCTCGCCCCCCTCCCGCGCCCGCCATGCCGTCGCCCCCGCCGCCCACGCAGCTCGGCAGCTTCGACCTCGTCACCCGCTTCGCGCTCCCCTACGCCCAGACCATCACACTCGAGAAGTGGGTCTCGCGCCAGACGGCCTCTCCGTCTTCTGGGCCGACTTCCCCAGCCCGCTGCTCGAGTGCTACGTCGTGCTTGCCACCGAGATCTTCAACGACAGCGGCTGCCCGCACACCCTCGAGCACCTCGTCTTTCTCGGCAGTGAGCAGTATCCCTACAAGGGCATCCTCGACACGCTCGCCAACCGCGCCTTTGCCAATGGCACCAACGCCTGGACCGCGACCGACCACACCGCCTACACCCTCACCACCGCCGGTTCCGACGGCTTCCTGCGCATGCTGCCCATCTACTGTGACCATATCTTTTTCCCCACCCTCACCAACGAGGGTTCACCACCGAGGTCTACCACGTTGATGGCCGTGCCAAGGAGGCCGGCGTCGTCTTCTCCGAGATGCAAGGGCGTGAGAACTCGTCGGGGGATCGCATGGAACTGGAGCGCAACCGCGTTCTCTTTGCGCCCGACTCGGCCTACCGATCCGAGACGGGGGGTCTGATGACCAACCTGCGCAAGCTGGACGTCGAGACGATCCGCAACTACCACCGCACCTATATGCCCCGCACAATGCTGCCATCGTCCTCGCCGGCCCACTGGACCGCCAAGCTTTGTTTGACCAACTGCGTACCGTCGAGCAAAGCTTTGTCGAACACAACATTCATTTCGGTCCCAAGGGGCCTGAGGGATGGAAGCGTCCGTTTGTAGAGTCGGCCTCGGCCCAGGTGCCGGTCATTGTCCCTACGGCCGACAATCGTAAGGTGGTCGAGGTGCCGTTCCCGGACGAGGATGAATCGATGGGCGAAGTGGACATTTCGTGGGTCACGCCCCCGTGACGGATTGGTTGACGAACCAAGCATTGGATCTGCTTGGTACCTACTTGAGCGATTCGGCCATTGCGCCTCTCAACAAGGAGTTTGTCGAGAGGCCCGATCCCAAGTTTTCCTCCGTCTCATTTTACGATGAGGAATATGCGTCCCGTACCTCGCTTTCCTGCTACTCAAGTCGGTGGCGACCAAGGATCTGGCCACCATCGACACGGAGGTGATTCGTTTCCTATCCGGCTTGGCCGATAAGGCCGACATTTCCCTGGAGCGTATGCACACGGAGATCAAGCGGGAGAAGCTGCGGACCTTGGAGCAGCTGGAATCGGCCGCAGAACTATCTGAGCGACATGATTGTGCCTGACTTTTTGTACGGTGACCGAGAGGGCAAGGACCTGGGTGAACTCAACAACGTGATGGCTCGGCTGGACACCTTGGACAGCTGGACCGCGCAGCAGTGGGCTGACTTGATCAAAACCTACCTCATCGACAACCCTCGCCTTGTCGTGCTCGGCCGGCCCAGCGCAAAATGGCGACAGATCTGCGGTCCGAGGGCAAAGCGGCCCTGGCTCGCCGTAAGGAGAAGTACGGCAAAGAAGGCTTGAAACATCTGGGGGAAAAACTTGACGCTGCCCGCCGGGCCAACGACGTGCCCATCCCCGACAAGGTCATCACCGACTTTAAGATTCCGAGCCCTTCAACATCAATTGGATCCCTGTCGGCGTAGGACGCTCGCTGCCCACGCCAACCGCGTCCATTCCGGACCTTGGGCAGGACGTATCGTCGCTGGACAAGGAGGTGCAGACTCACATTGACAAGGACACGACCGACCTGCCCTTCTTTGTTCAGTTTGACCATGTCAATTCAGCCTTCCTTACCATTACGCTCGTCTTTAACATGCACGATGTACCCCATGAGCTCTACCCGGTTCTGGGGCTCTTCAAAGCTACTCTCTTTTCACTCCCTGTGGAACGTCAGACGGGACCGAGATTGTGATGAGCAAGGAGGAGGTGATTGAACGGCTCAACATTGACACGCTCGAGTATGGTGCCATGGCAGGCTCGCACGGCTTCCCGCCTGAGACGCTCGGCATTGAGATGCGTGCCGAGGCAAGCAAGTACCGGATTATGATTGCTTGGCTCCGGGACTTGTTGGCCGGTGGCAAGTTTGTGCCAGAAGAGCTGCAAATCTCGTTGCGCAAGCAGATCAAATCCCTTCCCAATGCCAAGCGCGACGGGTACCGAATCGAAGGAGCCGTGTTGAACGAAATGACGCTAGATCCGGTTCGATCGACCGTGGCGCAGAACATGTTGTTTAGTCGGATGGTCAACCTACCTGCGCAGCTTGCCCTTCTCTCTCCCGAGGAAGGGCAGGGCAAGCCTCAGCCGGAAAAGTTGGTGGAACAACTGAGCCAGCTACGCTCGCACTTGCTCCAGCCGCGTAACTTGCGTGTCCATGTGGCGGGCAACATCTTGGCCTTGCAAGAGCCCAAGAAGGACTGGGCCGAGGCACGGTTCGGTTTGCCGGCCTGGTGGGACGCTCCTGGCACGCTCGACCTGAATACTGCGCCGGTCGATTCGGTCAAGACAGTGCGGAGCGCATTGGGTAACGCGCCATCCCAAAGTGGTCGTCTGCTCCGTCCCGTCGATCGAGAGTTCGTACGCGACCTTTGTGGCCAAGGGACCCACCAGTTTCGACGACCCCGACGTGCCCGCCTTGACGGTGGCCGTGGGAGTACTGAACGCGCTCGAGGGCTTCCTGTGGCGCTTCATCCGTGGTGCTGGGCTGGCGTATGGTGCGTCCATCTCCTTTGGCCCCAGCTCCGGGTACGTGCGGTTCACCCTCTCCCGGTCGCCCAACGCAGCGGATGCGTACTTGGAAGGGCGTCGGTTGCTGCGCGCACTGAGTGGCGACAAGTCGGCCTTGCGGGAGGGGGAGCAATTGGAGATTGATGAGAACATGGTGCAATCGGCCAAGAGCAGTTTGGTTTGTGGCGTGGCAGAGGAGCATGCCTCGGGACCTGCGACGGCCGACAAGACGTTCGTCGAGACGGTGCTCCAAGGTGCCGGCAAGAACTATGGGCGGCGCCAATTGGTCCGGATGGAGAGCGTGACGGTAGCAGAGGTGCAGCAGGCAATTGCCAAGTACCTCGTGCCCATCTTTGACCCGGCCCAGTCCTTGGCTTCCATTGCCGCTGCGCCCGATGTGGCGGAGAAGATTGAGGCGCAGCTGACCAAAGCGGGTACGAAGTGTCTCGCCGTGAGCTGGCTGTGGACGACAAGGCCGAGGGGACCGATGAGTCGGAGGAAGACGAGTCGAGCGAGGAAGAGTCGGAGGATTCGGAGGAGGACTCGGAAGTGGAGGACTCGGACGAATCTTCGCGCTAATATGCCAATCGGCCATCGCAATGTTCATCACCTTCTTTCATTCAAACACGGGGCTTATTCGATCTAGCTACTTGACCAACCCCTCGGATGCATTTCCAACAGGAGCTGACACGAGCCGGGGGTGCTTTTCTTCGTGTCATACACATAGGATCAAAGGTTGCTTGTCGCGCTCGTCGCCTCGAGAGGAGGAGAGGGAAGTCAAAGCAGATGTCGTGGCTTTGGGTTTCGGGGTAGGACCGGGCTTTTTCCGATTGCGACGACGAATGCCACGGTGAAGCAGATGTGAAGGACGAAAGGACCCATTCCGTTTGCGATAGACATGACAAGCGTTGCAAAGCAAGCGCTGGCTACCATCCTGCCGCTCTCGGCGCCAGGTCGACGCTTCGGTCGTACCACAGTGTCCACAGTACGGGCGGGACCGGTCGGGCGCACTGGGTCCGGAAAGGCCAAGTGGGTCGGGGTCGTCGTGGGACAATCCTTGGCCAGTTCGGACAGCACGAGAGCCGTTGAACTGGGGCTGCAGGCCTTACTGCCCGGAACGGCCGCGGGCACGCTCGCTTCCCCTGCACCAAGAGGACCGCTGGGAGGAACGAGAGCCGGGGAGCCGGGCCCCAGACCATGTTCCACACCGGCCGCCAGACGCCAGTCGCGCGGGAGTGAGTCGAACCCCCCGGGGTGGGTATTGACGCCAAACCACTTCCACGGGGATCGATCAGAGTATTCAGGTCGAGGTCAGGACAGGGATACAGCGGCACCGAGGTCTTGCGCACCCGACGAGGTAAGAAGCCGTGCTCCGGGTCGGCGTTCAAGGGGGTATGAATAAACTCGTGGAAGGGATCCGAGGTGAGCGGTACCTCTCCAAGTCGTCGAACCGGTGCCAGGGAGGGAGAGGAGGTCAGGCCTGACGGAGAGGAAACGCAGGGGAGGGAAACGACGGAGAGGGAAACGCAGGGGAGGCAAACGCAGGGGAGGCAAACGCAGGGGAGGCAAACGGCGGGAGGCAACCGAGGGAGGCAACCGACGAAGGAAGAGTAAGGTCGGTCCTAGATTCCACAGGCATGGGATCCGGGACCAGAGAGGGAATTGGGCGTTGGTCGACAGCATTTTTCAGACGCTCGACCAACTCCTGTGGCGCACGACGCGTGGAGAGGGGGGGGGCGTATAACAAAGATGGCGATTGGTAAGCTGCTTTTTGCGAAGAGGATAGAGCAATAGGGGGATGGGACGTATGACGATCTGGTCTGGCTTGAGCTGGCGGATCAAATGCTTGAGGTGGGTGTATGGCTGGGAGGGAGGAAGAGCGGGGGCCACGTCAACCGAGGGGAACAAGTCGGCCCATTCGTGCTGGCGAAAGAGAGCCAGAATGGCGTCCCAGTCAGCCTGGGAGCCAAGGGAAGCGCGGACCAGTGTGCGGACGCCCGTTAGGGCGCCGGCCCACATAGCATCGGTCACATCGTTGCTTGGGTACTCGGGGGCGTTCGGAGGATCCGAAGGGGCGCGTGACGCGACGGACGGAAGATGCAGAGCGGACGGACGTAAGACGCCGATGGCAGAAGGGGCTTCGCTAGGCAGGTCGGAGCGCATGATGGCTGGGCCAGAGAACGAGGGATCGTCGTGCAACGCGGCGGTGGCGGCGAGGAGGATGGAAAGGAAGAGGGAGATAGCGCGGCCAGCCACGGACCACTGAAAAAAGGCAGGCAGGCTGCCGTGGCCATGGGCAGGCGATGGACTATCTATCGATTGAATATTGCTATCGCATTGATAGACTGATTGCAGCACAGCGCCACTCCATCCGCCGCGTCCCGGCACGGTCGCGGTTATGTCAGCACGCCAAGTGGAGCAACGGATCCGCTTTTTTCGCGTTTCCCTATTCGCCACCCTCCACCTACTGCTCAACGCGCAAGTGGCCAGGAGCAACGGGCCCCCTCCTCCCACAAAACGGTGTGCTAGACGTGCAAAGGTTAGTTGATGCATGGCTTAATGGGAGCAGTATAATAGGGGTTTAACGCCACGGCACCGCATCATCCTTCACCTTTCTTCTCACCACAGGCCGGGGATGTGGTTATCGGGGTCATCAAGATCATTTCGCCCATATGCCACAATGGATGTGGGAGAACAGCAGAGAGGAATATAAGAAATTCTAAGACAGCCACACAGGTGCGAAAATGGTGACGGTATATTATGTGCCGATAAGCGTATTATGTGCCAAAACGAGGAAGTGCTATCGGATGATATTCTTAGTGCCTTCGCAGCCTTCGCTTGCTTCTGTTGGAGGGTAATGCTGGGGTTCCCTTCACGGACTCCTCAGTGGATAAGTGACGTTCCCTTATAGCCGGCGGAAGAGTTCCGCTCGCAGGGCGCGCACGCTCAAGGCGCTACCGGAACAGGCATCAGTCACTGTGAGGTCTGCACTGGCAGCTCGTCCCCCCGCTGGACACGAAGCGCAGCGTGTAGTAGGCACGAATGTATGCTGTCCCGCCAACTCCGCAGAGAGGGTGGGTAAGAAAACACTGCACAGATAGAAGCGAGAGGAGCACCATGCAGCCTTGAAACCTGTGGCTTCCTGGTGAAAGGCGTTACTGAAATTATCCTAGGAGGCTCCACCAAAATTAAGTTATTCAGTGATTTAATTGAGACGGGACAGTAATGGGGCATTGCATCTGTCGCGTGTATTACTGCGAGCGGATGGGACTAGATACAGGGAGTATGCAACTGAGTATTCCCAGTGGATGCTGTGGGTGCTGTTGGGAAATAAAAATGGATTGCCTGCGCAGAAGGCCACAGGCCTCTCTGTGAGACTTGCTTATATAAATCAAGTCTCCCTTCGTGCGGCGACGCTATGTTCCAGTCTCCCCCAGCGGCACACAGGTCATGTGCCCCAGCGATTTTAATTTTGCTCACACTTAGTATTGAGACGAGTTCTGAAGCTCTCAAGAGGGCAGCGGTCGAAACCGTGAGACACTAGTAAAACACCACCACTATCCTATAGGACCTATTTTTCTGGCGTATGCGTATCCATGAGCGTCGGCCTCCATAAATAACGTGTCCATGCCCCTCGCCATCGTCCCCTCCCCCACCCCCACCACCAACCACAGCCCCTGGAGCAATGCCTACGCTTCTGGCTCAACAGCATGGTGCTTCTTCGAGCGCTTTGACCGCTGCGCGTACCGCAGTTGCTCACGCTCCTACTAGTACACGTGCGACGGAAAAGGAGGAGGGGAAGAACGAGGTGATTGACGAGATTCAAGAAGTCGAAGCTGAGGAGGAGGAGGAGGAGTGGGGGGGGAAAGAGGAGGAGAAGGGGGAGGGGAAGGGAAGGAGAAGGAGAAGGGAAAGAGACGGAGAAGGGGAGCAAGAGAAGCAAGAAGGTTATCCACTATGATACACTTCGCATTCTAGGCCGTGGCGGACATGGTACGGTTTGCCTTGTCAAGCGTTCAATCGATGGAAAGCTTCTTGCCCTGAAGAACATCCCCGTTATCTCACCCCGCAGCAAAAACGACCACACTCTGCATATTTTGAGTGAGATCGCCCTGATGAAGATGCTTCCTCACCGCAACATCACGGCGTTGGTCGATACCTTCACCAACGCCCAAGCCCTGTACGTATCAACCTCTCCCTTGTATGCAACGAAGAAGGCGTCAACACTCCGGAGACCTTTTACTGACCTGGCATTTGTGTTCATTGTGTGGCTTCTGCATCACAGGCCCTCAGGCACGCTCGATTTGATCTGCATCGTGATGGAGTATGCACCGGGGGGGAACCTGAACGACGTCTTGGGCCTAGCTTCCCAGAGCCAGAGGAATGACGAGGTGGGCCTGCCAGAGCGCACGATCCGCAGCTACCTTCGCCAAGTGATCAGTGCCTTGGTAGCCTGTCACGATCATTATGGCCCCATTGACATCGAGCCGCACAAGTCCATTCTTCATCGTGACGTCAAGCCTGAAAACATTCTCGTGGGCCAGAACGGGTGCTTGAAACTGTCCGACTTTGGGTTGGCCGGCGTGACGCAATACAAGCGACAACTGTATGGGCAGTGTGGCACGGCAGCCTACATCGCCCCAGAGGTCTTGTACCCACGGGGTCCGAAAGCCAGCCCCAAGTCGGACCTCTGGTCAGTAGGTTGCATGTTGTACGAGATGTGCACCTTCCAGCAGCTGCTCGACACCGTCCCACGCTCATCCGAGGACGAGAGCAGGGACCGGTCATTTGCTCCTCCCTTGACCAGGGGCGAGTACTATGAGATCCTGTTCCGGCGGACCATGCGCATCTCCATTCCCGCTGTGCCCGCCAAGTATTCGCCTTGGCTCGTCCGCCTTCTGCACCGACTGCTGAGTATCGACGCTACACAGCGCCCCTCAGGGCCCGAGATTCTTGCCATGCCCGAGTTGGCCGAGGAGATTGAGGCCACCGAGCGCGGGGGTGAGGCAAACGACACCACGGTGGAGAGCAGGGAGGAGGGGCACCGTGAGGGGATGTCGCTGAAGCACTTCTCCTTCCCGTTAAGAGGGGTACACGTGGGCCGAACCCAATGAGGGAATGGAGGTGGCTGTGGACAGAGTGAGGAGCGAGGGCCGATGAAGACGATGCCCTCGCTTATTTTATTTCCGGTGAGCTTTTTTGTCGAATCGCTTGTGCGACGACGACTCGATTGTTTCTTCACACTTGTATCAAAACTTCTTGTCACCGCCGTGTATGTGATCGATGTGGTCGATAGGACATAGGACGAGCTTTTCGAAGACAGGATAAACATCTATATCTATAACGTATTCCCAAAGGAAGATATATATACTACGATGACCACCGTGGTTTCTGGGACGGCCTAGAACGCTTCTCGCCGCAATCAGTATGGACATAGAATTGGTGAGAGCACATGCCGTCCGTTCTAGCGGGCTAATGGGTTGTCCTCCCTCGCGAGCTACACGTTGCACTCCCAGATCTCAGCAGCTCATCACCTCCAGGGCTCCCGTCGCGTTCGCACGCGCTCACGTGCTTGCATGTGTGCCCACAGGCACGCACCACCTACTGAAAACGCGTAGCTCGAAGCAGTTGAAATTTGAAACGACAGGCCGCGTCAGTGCGTTTATCCTTTCAATCTTCCTCCATGTCCCCCACGAGGCCGATGCTTGTCCGCCACCAGCCAGCGAGTTTCCGTGGCCCCACCAACATCCAGCCGGCATCCAGTCGCCATGGCCTCGCCTCAATTCAACATTCACAACGCTGCCCAAGAGAGTACGTTCGCAGTACCCCATTTGGTTGCCATCTACCTATTCGACACCTAACCATCGTTTCCATGCAGACCAACTGCAAGCGCTGCAGTCCTATCTCGCTTCGGCCCCGCCGACGAGGTGGCCAAGCGGATCAACGAGATAGATGGCGATGGCCGTACGCCACTGCACTGGGCTGCAGCTCGGGGTACCCAGGAACTATTCGACACCCTCTTTGGTGCTGGTGCAGGGGCCAGTTTGGAGACGAAGGACCAAAGTGGATGGACCCCGCTTTTGATTGCTGCCTCAGCTGGGAACCTGGTGGGTGTACAAACTTTGTTGGCGCAGGGGGCCAATCCCACGACGGGAAACCTGAAGAACATTACACCTTTGCATTATGCCGCGAGCAAAGGTCATACTGAATTGGGGCGTGTTCTGCTCGAGTCGGGGGCCCTGGTCAACGCCCGAGATGGGGCAAAGCAAGTGCCCATGCATCGTGCTGCCTCGTCTGGGCACGATAGCTTTGTGCGGTTGCTGCTCGCCCCTCCTGATCGCAAGGATGGTGGCAAGCACGAAAAGACTCGTCTGAACCCAGCAGATCGACTCGGAAATACCCCGCTTCACCTTGCCCTCGACTCGGGCCACGGCTCCACCGCCATTCTTCTTCTTCAGGCAGGGGCGGACCGGGAACGGGCCAACGCAGATGGGGAGGCGCCAGAAGACATTGAAGGTCTGGGAGGACAAGCACAGCTTCGTCTGAAACAGTACATTGCCTCCGTCGTCGGCCCAAGGCGGTGAGGGCTACTGGCTACTGGTCAGGAGCGTCGGAGACGGCGGGCCCAGCCGGTCGGATCGGATGCAGGTGCGAAAGAACTGGATACTTTTGTCACCCAGCAGGCGTCAATTTCATCCTCTGAACAGCGTATTCAGCACAAGGGTACTGTTTCCCCCGGTATCTGGCGGGAAACATTACGAGTGAACTCGGCACGGTCCGGACGGTCGACTGCATCCGCGCCAGCCAGTCAGGTGTGGAGGAACAAAAGCACCTGGGACGTGTAGGAACCCCCACAGGCATAAATATACTTAACTATTCTTCCGTGGATTGTATATGCGTCACGGAAGGCACACTCCTACGGGGCTGCGGGTTAGAAATAGTACGAGGACCCTCAGCTTAGCCCGGAGGGTCGACGGTAGCTGCGCCAGTCGGCCTGGTGGAGTTGCAAAAGTTCCTTGAAATGAGCAACCTGTAGCAACCACACACATGCATACACCCCCGTCGAGTGCGTATACACACGCACGCTGCAGCCGCGGGTTAAGTAAAAAAATCACACAGTACCACAGTAATCGCCGGTAACCGACTCGCTCATCGGGCGTGTGTGCAATACTTGCTCGTGCCAGCGAAGTATATAGTGTTGGAACCCGCGGTGGTCCCGACATAGGCTAAGGCGCCTTATCACCCTTTGCCCCTTATTTGACCTCCGAAGCTCCACGTGTATACTCAGACTTGTTTGAACCCCCTGTCTGTGTGTGGCATAAGGCTTAGACCTTAACCCTTAACCACCACCATCGCGATTCCATGGCTCTTGATCACCAGAGGTTCATCACCCAAAACCTTGGGTTCCTCCGGTCTTACATATAGGAATCCATTCCGTAGAGTCTCACGCAGGACAGAGACCTCTCTGCCTCCCGTCATTAATCCTTCATTCGCTTCCAACCCGGATTCCTGCAACTGAGTATTGAATGGTGTACTATGCAACGGTGAGAATAGTATTATTTACTGTGGTGGTGTGCTGGTCGCTGGGGTCGCCGAGGTCACCATCAACCACGCCGGTCAGCCGAAACAATCTCATATCTAGTAGTACCATATATCGTGGTCGCTGAGAAGATGTGCTGACAACCGTTCAACGTTCAGCGGGCCTGCCGGTCCTTCCAGGTCCCTCTCCTTTTGCCAACTGTTCTTGGCACAGCAAGATGGGCAAGTACCCTTAGTGCAGACTGAGGCCTGAGGCCCCGAGGCCGCCTGACTGGCCTGACGAGGAGGCTACTACCGTAGTCATTATGGTGGGGCAGCCAACGTGGCACCTCCCCTTGGCTTGGCGCACAACCCATGAACAGGCGACAGCTCCAGCCCAGGATCTGCTCCACCTGGTACCTGGGACAGCATCCTCCGGAGGCTCCCGGCACTCCCTCTGTCCGAGTTGTGCGCTCACTAGCGCGCAGTGCTCCGTCGTGCTTCAAGCTTCAAGCTTCACTGCCCTAGTTCCTGGGTGGAGCCGCAGATGCCGGATGCGGCAGGGCGATCAGCCGCCCCAGGCCGCAGCAGGCTGTCAAGCTTCCGCCTTCACCGGTGAGGTCACCGACAGAATCACACATCCTGCACACTCTGCTGCCCTGTGCTGCCGTGCCACCAGCCCACACCGGGGCAGCCGCCGACGTGGCAGGGCAGGCAGGGCGCCCAGGTGCGACATTGCTTGACGTGGACCGCAGCCACACTGGTGCCGTGCCCCCGCTATGCGCAGCCGCTGCACAGTGGTGGGGCGCCCGCCAGAGCTGGTGGAAGCGGGGCCTAGGTATATAACCAGTGACCCTGCCTGCTCCCACGGTGCGCCACCTCCTCCCCTTCACCCCACCCCTTCGCTCGCTTCTCCCTCCCCCTTTCCGCTCCACCCACCCCGCACGGCTCGACGCTGTCGCCGCTGAAAGCAGGTTCTTTCCAGCACTCCCCACGCCTCTCTCGCCCTCCGTCCCAACCCACCCACCCCACCCACCACCCCACGGCTTATATACTCTCCCTCTCTCTCTCTCCCCCTCTATCTCTCTTGATTATGCAGCTCACTCGCCTTCTCACGATGGCCATCGTCGCTGGCTCGGCGCTGGTCGCCACTGCTTCTCCCTCCCATGATGGTCTGGTGGCTCACCCGGCCCACCTCCACGCCCGCCGCGGCCACGTCCATGCCCACGGCGATCTCAGTCGCAAGGCCCGTCGCCAACATCAACGCAAGTGCCACCACAAGCCGCCCACCTCCGCTTCGGCCCAGCCTACTTCTTCCTCCGCCTCCTCGCCCGATGCAGGCTCCTCTTCCCCGCCTCACAAGTCGGCCCAATCGTCGCCTGCCAGTATGTACCGTCACAGTTCTTCGTCCTCCGCGGCAAAGGGCACGCCGACGCCCAGTGGCTCGTCCAGTGCTCCCACTTCCCCGAAAAGCTCTCAGGCCGCCACGTCTAGCGCGCCCAGCTCGGGTTCGTCGTCGTCGGGCGGCTCTGGCGCCGGGTTGGATGTGCAGAAGAATGGTCTGGCTTGGCCCAACGGTCCCTGGGTTAACATTCAGCCTTTCAAGAAGACCATGGGCTGGCTCTACTCGTGGGACGCGTTTCCTGCCACGGGCAATCCCACCGCCGCCGCCTTTGTGCCCGATTCGATTAAATTTTTCCCCATGTTGTGGAGCAATGCTGGTTCCCGCATTTCCAACTGGCAAAAGTATGTGCTGAATGACCGCAACGCAGCCCAAAACAGTGCCAAGGTGGCCATGGGTCCCAACGAAGTGAACCAAGCTGGACAAGGCGAGATGAGCGCGGGAGAGGCATGCGACCTGTTCCGAAAGTACATTGTGCCGTTGAAAGACGAGGATGGCTGGTCCATCATCGGAGCTTCGACCAACGGTGCGCCGAACGGGTTGGACTGGATGAACAGTTTTAAGTCCCAGTGCAGCGATGTGTGGAACAAGGTAAGTCTCTTGTCATGTCTCCCATTTTCTCCCTCTATTCTTGCCACCTATTCTATGTGGCAGGGCTAACCTTTTTTCGTTCCTCAGATCGACGCGGACAGCCTCCACTTTTGGCACGAACCCGCAAAAGGCGATTGCATACTTTGAAAAGTGGCACACCACCTTTGGCAAGCCCATCTTTATCACCGAGACGGCGTGCATGAATTACGATGGCACAGCGGCGCCTTCGTTGGGCCAAGCCTACAATTACGTCAAGGAGGTAAACAACTGGGCCCATTCGACCAGCTACGTCAAGGGCATTGCGTTCTATGGTGTGATGGAGCAGATCAACATCAACTCGGTTAACCGTCTCTCCACGTCCAGTGGCGCCCCACCGATCTGTTCAACTTTTGGATCAACAACAGTTGATGAAGAGGAGAGCCCACACATGTTTGGTGGCGATGTGCACTGCAGTAGGTGATCTTTTGACCGTGTTTTCCTGGAACGGGCGCTGGTTTCGTCCGTTTCCGCTCAGACACGTTATTTTGCTTTGTATTCTTCGCGCCCTGGTGTCTCTCTCTTTGCATTTCCTCTATCTCTTCTCATTCTCTCACCAGTTCGTCTCGTTTGGAACAGAGGAAAGGATGAGCGAGGGAGCGGATTCAGCAGAAAAGAAAGAATCCGTGACCTCGCCCTATACTATCCAGCATTCCATATCTCCCTCTCTTTTGATCCTTACTCTCCTACTATGTTTACGCTTCCATTGGCTACATCGAGAAGTGGTACTTTCGATTGTGGCTGTCGTAGAAGATTTTGTTTCCGTTGCGCGTCACCAGGCGTCGCCCCTGTCTCTCGCGTGGTGTCCAAACGTGCTTCAATTTTGCTCTAACTGGCATTATATGGGGATCATTCTAGTTACGTGACGGCCAGCAGATATACTACTGAACTATAGGCTCAACACTTCGTTACATGTCTGTCGTAAACGCGTGGGGAAAATGCAAGTGTAAGACCGGAGGAACCCAAGGGATTGGGTGAAGAACCTCTGGAAATGTAGAGCAATGCAATCGCGATGGTGGTGGTTAAGGTCTAAGCCTTGTGCCACACCTAGAGACAGGGGTTCAGACAAGCCTGAGTATACACGTGGAGGCTTCGGAGGACAAATCAGGGGTGAAGGGTGATGAGGCGCCTTGGCCTAAGTACGGGACCACGGGTCCCAACACCCCCCCGGGCCAAGGGAACGAAAGAAGCCCGTTGGCCATCAACAAAAGAAAAGTAGAAAGGGGATCAGCGCGAAGAAAGAGAAGCCAAATCGAAATTGTTACGCGCAGAAATGATCTTGGGAAGAGAAAGAGGTTTGGTGAACCAGTCAGGGAGATGGTGTGCACCTGGAGTGTAGTGGACTTTAATTTCGCCTCGGTGGATGCGTTCCCGCACCTCGTGGTACGAGACGTCAATCTCCCGTATTTTGCCTAGGCTGCCGAGCTTTTCGGCCAACGCTTTGGCAGCGGTGTTGTCAACAAAGAGCTCAATCGGGTGATTAGCCTTGCAGACACCAAGTTCAAACAGTATGTTGCGAATGAATAGAGCATCTCGAAGGCCATCTCCCATGGCTAGGTATTCAGATGCTGCTGTGTTGCTCACACCTTGATTTTGGGACTTGGAGCCCCAGGATACAGGCACACCGAAAACAAAAACAACATGGCCCGAAACGGAGTGAGAGTTGCTCTTGTCTGATGCAAAGGAGGCATCGGTGTGCAGCTCGAGTAGAGGGCGAGATCGGTTGGGTGTGAGGCACAAAGAGTAGTCAGACGTACCGGCGAAGAAACGTAATAGGTCCTCCGCTGCGCGTCGGTGGGCGGCGGACGGGTCGTCCATAAACCGCGCTAAAAAGGTAGCCGCAAAGAGGGCATCAGGCCGGGACATACGAGCCGCCCACAAGCTGGATCCGACAATAGAACGGTAGGCACGGTGCTCGTCTCGAGTGGCACGCTTTTCGTGTTCGGGTCGCTTGGGAGGCGGAAGTTGGTGGCCGATTGGAAGGTAGCGGGGCCGGTGAGGTGATATGTCATGCGCGGCAAGCGTCTCAGCGATGAATTTGGGTTGGCTGATGTACAGTCGTCCATCGATACGGTCGTATTGGCAGCCGAGATGGAAACGTAGGGGGCCGTTGGACTTAATTTGGATGCTGCGCCTTAATTCCACTAAGAATTCATCATACGCTTCTTGGGACCGACACGCGACCAAAAAGTCGTCAGTGTGGACGGCGATTAGGATCAGGCCAAGAGGTTCGGTGCGACGTATGAACAGGCAAGGCTCTGATTTTAGGCTAGTGAAGTGGAGTCGGTCGCAAAGGAAAGTGCGGAGCCAATCTCCAAAGTTGGCCCCGCTCTGGTGCAGGCCATAGAGACTTTTCTTGAGTCTCCAGCAATGACCGGGCGCTTCTGGGAAGAAGGGGGGTGGTCGAACATAGACGAGCTCGTTGATATCGGCATAGAGGTAGGCAGCTTCCACATCGGCAGAAAATAAGTGGAGGCCATCAGCTTCGGCCAACGCAATTAGCGTGTTGACGGCAGCAGTACGAACGGCAGGAGCAAAAGATTTCGCCCATGTGCCAGGAACTTGCCGGTGCCCTCCCACAACGTAGCGGGCACGGTACTTGAGGAAGTTAGCATCCGCATCCGTCTTAGTACCTATGACCCACATGCCGGGAAGGGGTTTGATCCCTGGGGGGATGGGTACAACTTCCTTCACGTCACGCTCGTCAAAACGCCGAAGCTCGAGGCGCATTGCCTCGAGTACGCCATCAAAGGCAGGGTGACCCACCAACTTCTTGATGTTCTTGGGGGCCACCGGGACCCCATCGGTGGTCAGTATGACCTCGGTGTCACTTGCCGCGGATTCGATTGCGAGTGCAATGGGGGGCGAGCTTGGCTCCGAAGCAGGTAGCATGGATGTGTCCGGCGCTGGTCCGAAAATACTCACCAAAGCCTGCATTCCTAGGGCGGAGAGGGCGGCCGGGTTGCCAAAGATGCTAGGGGCCTTGTTGACGAGCAGGGAAAAGGTGCCATCGCGCAAATTGTCGTTGGCTGGAATGGACAGGTCGAGGGGTGGAGCGTTGATACGCGCTTGGCGAACGGGATTGCGACGCACGAGTGCGGGGACGGCTGTATCGGTCAGGGGCACGGTCACGGGGGCGAGCGTGTCGGTGGGGGAGAGAGGGGAGGGGGATAGGGCGGGAGAGGAAGGGGAAGTGGAAGAGGGAGGGGAAAGCAGGACTTGGTGGCCAGTGTCAACGGCATCTTCTGTGATAGTTTCATTTTCTTCGGCTTGCTTTGCCTGGCGTTGTGCCATGCCTGGGGTCAGATGCAACAGGTTGGGGGGATACATGTGGGGGGTTGGAGTTGGTGGGAGTGGGGCCAGGCTCTGAATTCTCATTTTCGTTGGCTTGAGCCGGGCGATGTGCCTCTGTTTTTCGTTCTTTTAATTTTCTTTTTCCATGGGGGGCATTGTCTTTCTTACCATTAGTATCGCGGGTCAGTTCATCTATCGCAAAACGCACACGCCGGGGTGGGGAGCTGTCTGACTTCCCACCAGCACCCATTTCTCCGCCCCCCCGCACCTCTCCGCCACCAGCAGGGACAAGGGGGTCCAGATGAAAGTGCGTGGGATATTCGGTGGTGTACGGGACATGCGTCCAGGTGGACGGCTTTTTCCAACGGAATCCAACTTGGCCGTCGTCCTGGTGGATGGCAAAGAGCCACCCCTTCGAACCGCGGCCGTGCCCGTAACCCACCAACATTGCTGGGACGGCCCGCGGACCAAGTTTGCCGCCCTCGCGTTGGTTGGGCAATAGGTGCAGGTAGGCAAGAGTGCCAAAACCGCGCATGCGAAGGGAGGGTTTGAAGCCATGGTACCGGACAAATCGGCTGTCCCCACCCAGTGCTTTCGGCGGCGACTGGTTGTGTGCATATGTGGCCGCCAACAAGCTGTGTTCCCACCACTCGTCGGGAGTCAATCTGTTGGCGATTACCATGAGTCGAGCGCGATCCGTAATCGATCTTATGGCGCGTTCGGCGACCCCATTGGACGCACTTTCGCCAGGATTGGTGCGCTCGCTCACTACTCCCAGCTCGCAGTAAAACTCGTCCATTGCGGTGGTGAGTTCAGGCGCATTGTCAGAGCGGACCGTCTGAAGGGGGCGGTCGGGATGTTGGCGATGCTCGCGCCGGATGAAGGCTTGAAGTTCGGCTGTGGCATCACCCTTGGACACCAGGGGTAGCGTCCAGGTATACCGCGTATAGTCGTCGACAATGATAAGGGCGTAAGTATGACCTCCGCCGCCTTGGCGGGATATGTCAAGGACGTCGAGGTGGAGGAGAGAGAAAGGGCGAATGGTTCGGATTGGGCGTCCAGTCGTGGCGTGGGGTGGGGCAGTGGCTCTGCTTAATGCGCATGGTGCACAGTGCCACGAGGACCGGACTAAAGCGATGTCGCCACTGTTGACCCGTTCGAATGCTGGGTCATCCGACGTGAGGGATGAAAGTTGATCTAGAGGTGCATGATTCCATCGGATGTGGGCGTTTTTCACCTTGACCAGGGTTGCATCAAGGTTGAGTAGCGAAGTGGCGCTGTTGGCTGTGGCTGTCGTATTGGGCGCCAGAGTAAGGGAATAGCTTGAGTCGGCGGCGAGACGAAAAGGTTCGCCGTGTCGTCCGAGATAGAGACCATGGCCACCTGGAGGGATCCAGCTGCCAATGCCTGCGATAGATAGATGGTAAGCGCTGAGCAGGTTGGTCGGGAAGGTGGGGCAGTACAAGCTGCCGGGTAGGTGGATGCGGATAGGGGCTCCGTTCTGGGTTTGAATGTACATAGAGATGGTGCCAATGCCTTCAGTGTATGCGATCTGTCCGTTTGCCACTGCTATGGGCTCGCGGTGTGGACGAAGATTGATAAACGCACTTCGTTCATTGAATACGGATGGTCTCGCACCTGAATCGTGTTGCGCAGGGAGGTTGGCTGGCTTGGGTGGTGTAGTGGCTGCCATAGGGGTTACTGCATGGGCAGATGAGGTGGTCTGGGCTGTCGTAGCCGGCCGGCTAAAGTGGCCGCCACGTTGGCCACCACGGTGACTTCCTCTGTACCCGCTGCCACCTCGGCCTCGTCCGCGGCCTGTCACCGTACTGCTTGTTTGGCTGTGCGACGTGGCTTCCGAAGGGGCCGTACTGGAGGGAGCTGGGCTTGAACTGGGGTACTGCCGTAGTTGGAGCCTTTGAGTTCGCTCACTGCTCGGCGCAATTCGGCGTAGCTGCTGTTACGATGGAGGTGCAACCACCCCTGATCAGTAACGCCTTTCCGTAGCATCTGTGCTAGACCAATCTCGTCCAGCTTGGACTTGGACGTCATCTCGTACTGGGTTACCGCCACAGTGAACTCATTCAGGTATTGGCGGCCCGACTTGGTGCCCATTTTGAGAGTGAGAACCTTTATGAGGATATCACAGATCTCAGTGTCTGAAACGGTGCCGTACAAATCACGCAGAGCATGATAGTATGCAGACCCTAGAGCCGGCGTGCCATCGCCGGTGATCTGCTGGACGACGTCGGAGTCTATCCACGGAGTAGAATGTTGGCCAAGTGAGCGTCCAGTTCTGCGTTATACCCGTCCAGGGCCTTGCCCTGTTCCAGATGCTCACGCGCTCCAGGGATAATCTGGATACGAGGGAGGAAGATCCGGGTCCATAACCAAAACGAGCTGTTGTTGTGGAAACGCTCGTGGTACGGCACGTTGGTGCGAGTGGCACTACGGAGGAGCTTGTCGGGAGTCAAAGCCCACGGGTTGTCGTCGACGGCCGGAGTTGACGATAAGGCACCTTCGTTCTTGCTAGCATTGGGTGGATTCTCACATGATAACATGACAATGGCTTCTGTGGTCGTCTTTTCGCTGTACCCAAGCTTGATACCAGTGTCCTGTAGCTGTTTGAGGGTGATGTGTTCGGGAAACAATTTGAACATGTTGCGAATGCGGTCGGCGAGGGTGGCGACGTCGTTCGCGGTGTTGTCGGGGCCCACGGGGTGGGTTGAGGTGTAGGGGTAGATTCACGCGATGGTGTCAGCGGGGGGAGGCGTGGTCAACTCGACGGGAGTGGTGCTCTCTTCTGCTCCGGCAGTTGGTGAAGTAGGGTTGAGGAGTTGAACCAAGACTCCTGAGTCTGAGAGCTCATGATGCTTGCCATTAGCTTACGCAGTTCGAGCAAGCGCTTGTGGATAGGGCCGGCAGCGGAGGACCGAAGAGTGTAAGAGTGGAAGGCTCAGGGCTGAGCGTCAAGAGGATTGTAACTCTGTAAGACGGAGGAACCCAAGGGATGGGTGAAGAACCTCTGGAAATGTAGAGCAATGCAATCGCGATGGTGGTGGGTTAAGGTCTAAGCCTTGTGCCACACCTAGAGACAGGGGTTCAGACAAGCCTGAGTATACACGTGGAGGCTTCGGAGGACAAATCAGGGGTGAAGGGTGATGAGGCGCCTTGGCCTAAGTACGGGACCACGGGTCCCAACAGCAAGCCTTCTTGCGGCGCGTGTGGTGGTCGGTCGCTGCTGTAGCCGGCAGTCCAAACGTTGGTGCGGTCGAGGTAAAAAGGATGGGGTTGGTTGTACTTGTTGACGCGGGACGGTAATAACCGGTAAGCGTTCAATTGAACGATGACCAGCTCAGGGGGTTCTGGTGGATGGCGCCCACAGACTCTGGGAGGTAGTGTGGATGCGAAGCCCATAGCGAAAAAGCGCGCCGCCAACTACTGTCATCACCGTAGTGTTCCTCTGGTCCCGCCGCCAAAAGCATTGGGCTGCACGCGCACATGATCGATTGTCCGACGCCAGGAGGCCCAGGGGCAGTGCACCCCCGCATGGACTACCTGCTGGTGCTACAAGCGACGCGCGATGCGGACCGGGTGAGCGCCCAGCTGCCCCTGTTTCTTGGTTCCTTTTTGGAAAGGGAGAGGGCACTTGAAGCTTGAAGCTTGATCGATCCTTGATCGGCAAAAGGAAAGGACCTGCCGCCTCCTGCCGCTGGCCCTGTGTACAAGCCACGCCACGCCACGCCCCACCCAAGCCGAAGCGCCCCAAGTGCGCTGCCGACATCAGTTGTGGCCTGCCTTCCTCGCCCTTCCTCCTTAGTGGCATCCAGCCTTGCCGCCCTTGTCCACCACCACCTGCCATGGCCAATTGGCTTGCACGCAAGCTGCGCCCAAGGCGCCCAGCCCCGACGCCACCCCCACTCCCACCGGCAGCGCCCCTCCACCGGTGTCCTCCTCGGTCGAGGCCGCAGCAGCAGCTGCTGCTCCTACCTCGCTTACCGCAGCAACCCGGATCCCACATCAGCCCACACAGCTGCCGTTTCTGCTGCCACCCCCATTTTGTCCGACGCGACGCTGCCCACGTCGCCCACCTCCCCGAGCACGTTCCGTGCGCCCTTTATCTCTCGCTTCCGCAGCCGTAGTCAGAGCCGCAGCAACCTCCTCCTCCTGCCCGCGAATGCGAATGAAATTGGGACCCCGGCCCCACCTACTTCCTTGTCCCCTGGCGATGCGACGCAGAAGACGCTGGACGTTTCAGCCACGTTGCCCACAGTCACCTCTCAAGGCACAGACACAGGCCACTCCCCCTCTCTCACCCGTAGCACCCACGATGCCTCCAACGCGGCTGCGCCACAAGGGTCCATCCCGACCGCTGCCCAGGAATCCAACGAGCTGCTTCAGTTTGGGTTTGGCGGTGCGCCGGAGGGCTTGGCATCTAGCTTGGTTCTCCCCAAGACCGGTACTGCGTTCCGGCCCAGCACGCCGCCACAACTAGCGGCCTTGCCTCGGTCCGGCCGCTTTCGACGGACGACTTGATGGCCCAATGGTCCAAGCAGACCACCACAATTGGCAACGGCTCCAGTCGCAGCTTCGTAACTAGTAACTTGCCTTCGTCTCCCTTTCACGTGACCTTGCTCTATGTCTTGGTCTGGAAACGTCTGGATCCTGATTCTTGGATCTGAGATCTTGGTTGGTCTTGGGTCTTCTGCTTTGCGCACGAGATCCACGCGATACCTTCCCCCCCTATTTCTTCCACTACCAATCCCCTTCTGCCTTTGTCCCAACCACATCTGTCCAAGTCCTTACATCCGTTTCCCTCGATCCCTCTGTCCTGTCATCGTGTGTGCTGGGATGTGGGAGTCGCCGGCTGGTCCCCCCTCCGCTCCCATGCGATCGCAAACTGCACAGCAACACAGTAGTACGGTGGCCATCCCGGGCCTCCCCTCTGTTTCCCTCCCTCGCCTTGGTGCGCTTGGCTTTTGCCCTCTGTTTCTCTGTTCTGTGTCTGTGGGTGCGTTGCGCGTCGGCGGTGGAGCCGTGACCACTCCGCTCGTTCGTTCAAGCTGTTGCGTTTTGGAAAGTCCAGGCCTGCTTGGTGCGCTGGAGGACGTAGTACTTGGGAGTGGGCACGTGAGTTGTCGATCGAGGATGTGTCGCAGCGCATAATGCGTACGGCGTGTATGTATACAAGGGCTCGCAGGGTTGAGGCTGGGGGCAGGACGTGTGAATCGCGGCAGGCGCGCGGAATGAGCGTGATTCCGCGGGTGTGATTCACATTTCCGGGAGCACTGGGCAGGCGGGCAGGGCGGCGGGGCAGGGGCCAGTGGGCTGCCGGGCCGGGCGGACCGGAGGCGCGCGGCGAGGGTGATGGATGAGTCGATGAGGAGCAGACGGCGGCGGACGCTGGGCGGCTTGTTGTGGCCAGCTGGCGCTGCCGGCGCCAGGCGGGGCATGGCGGCGCTTCGCCACCTGCTCCCCCCGCACACCACACCCGCCTCCGCCGCGCATCCCTTCCCCATGGCGGTGCAGAGCAAGATGGCGTCGCGCCCCTCCGCGCTGGCCCTGCTCGCCGCGCGTGTGCGGCAGCCCGGCACCCCGCGCGCTGTGGTCCTGCTCGCGGCGGCGGTGCTTGCGCTGCTGGCCACCCGTCTGCGCACCCTCCGCGCCCGCCTCCGCCTCGCGCCCCCCTGCGCGCGCCCAAGGCCAACGATGCCCAGCTGGCCCAGGCGCTCGAGCAGCTCTATCTCCCCCACCCCGACGGCTCCCGCACCCTCCTCGTGCCCTACCACGAGCGTATCAGCAAGGTCCTCATTATCCCCACCTCGGCCCGCGTCATCGAGACTAATGCTGAGTACTTCCGCTCCCTCGGTGTGCTCGACGCCAAGACGGCTGCCCAGGCCAAGGCTTCCACCAAGGCCGATGCCGCAGCTGGAGAGCCAGGTGCTGCGCAAAAGGGCGGCGCGGCCAATGCCGGCGTTGCCAAGGTGGGCGTCAACAAGGCCTTCTTCAAGCAACTCGGCGCCATTTTCCGCATCCTCATGCCCAAGTTGCACAACAAGGCCACCTACGTTCTCCTCTTGCACACCTTTTTCCTCGTGCTGCGAACGTACCTCTCCGTTCTGGTTGCCCGCCTGGACGGCAAGATTGTGGGCGACTTGGTCTCGGCCAATGGTCGCGGCTTCATCAAGGGACTTGGGCTCTGGTTCCTGCTTGCTGTACCATCCACCTATACAAACAGCATGATTCGGTACCTCCAGTCCAAGTTGGCCATTGGCTTCCGCACCCGTCTCACCCGCTATGTGCATGATCTCTACCTTTCCCCCGAGCGCAACTACTACAAGCTGCTCAACCTCGATGGCCGTCAGCTGGGCCGTGCCGACCAATTCATCACGTACGATGTGGCCAAGTTTTGCGAGGCGCTGGCCAGCTTGTACAGCAACATTTCCAAGCCTGTCTTGGACCTGCTCATTTTCAATTGGCAGTTGGGCCGGGCGCTGGGGGGGACCGGGGTGGTGCAGCTGTTTGCAAGCTACCTAGTTACTGGTTGGCTGCTCCGCAGCATCTCTCCTGCCTTTGGCAAACTCGCCGCGGTCGAGGCCGCGCTGGAAGGCGACTTCCGCGCCGCCCATACCAACATCATCACGTCGGCCGAGGAAATCGCCTTCTACGAAGGGGCGCATCGCGAACTTGGCATTCTCAATGGGACCTATGCCAAGCTGGTGAGGCACATCAAGGGGCTGTTGAAGATTCGCATCTCGTACGTCATGTGCGAGGATATGATCCTCAAGTACGGCTGGTCGGCGGCTGGGTACATGATCATTGCCTGGCCTTTCCTCTTTGGTCGGTTGGCACGTCAGGCGCGCAGGCAAGCTTCAGCCACGACCGAGGGGGATGCAGGGGACGCGGACACCGAAGGCGATATTGCCAAGGGCACCGAGAGCTACATCTCCAATCGCCGACTGTTGCTTTCGCTGGCAGATGCTGGGAGCCGATTGATGTACTCGTACAAGGAGCTGGCCGAACTGGCTGGGTACACTTCTCGGGTGTACACTCCTTGCTACACTCCACCTCCTCAACCGGAACGTGTACCAGGCGCAGGTGGATGCGGATGGCAAGCGGCCCAAGTACGACCTGGCCCAGATTGGCGGTCAGTTTGTGCCGGACCCGGACCTGATCCAGATGGACCATGTACCAATTGTCGCGCCGGCTCCCAACTCGGCCCAGGGGGCGAAGAATTGATTCGGGCGCTGACCCTGGCCATCAAGCCGGGCGACCATCTGATGATCACAGGTGCGAATGGGGTGGGCAAGACGGCCATCGCACGTATCTTGGCCGGTCTGTGGCCCGTGTTTGCCGGCACGGCCCGCGCACCACTCAACCAGCCCACTATTAAGAACGGCGTGAAGGTGGCCCCTACACACAGGGATTGGGCATCCTCTTCCTGCCCCAGCGTCCGTACCTGTCGAATGGCTCGTTGCGCGACCAGGTGATTTACCCCTCGACGTATGCGCAGCACATTGCCATGGGTCGGACCGACGCGGAGCTGGAGGAAGTTCTAAAGCTTGTCCATTTGGCGTACCTGCCCGGCCGAGAGGGGGATGGACGACACGCAAAGAGTGGAAAGATGTCTTGTCCGGGGGCGAGAAGCAACGGGTAAGCTTTGCCCGCCTGCTCTACCACCGACCCAAGTTTGGTGTGTTGGACGAGGCCCATCGGCCGTGTCGACAGATGTGGAGGGACTGATGTACACGGCGGCAAGGACTGGGGTATCACCCTCATCACCATCTCCCACCGTCCTGGACTGACCAAGTACCACCACACCTTGCTCCGCCTGGGCGGCAAGGACCCGCACGGCTGGGAACTGACCCCGGTGGGAGGCGAGGAGGAACGACTAGAGGTGTCGGAGGAAGTGAAGGAGCTCGAGGCGCGACTGGCGCGAGTCGAGGCGTCGCGCGAACGGATTGAGGAGATTCGCAAGGAGCTGCAGTTGTAGCGCAGCCGTAATCACCCGTGCATCTATACTGTGCATACTATTCGGCCCTGGTGCGCGTAAAGACAGTGATTGAGATACCCAGGGAATAAGTGGATCCCATTACAGATTGCAGATTGACGGAGGTGATGCGGGACTTCAACCCTTCACGCCGGACTTCAACCCTTCACGCCGGACTTCAACCCTTCACGCCGGACTTCAACCCTCCACACCTGGCCCGGAGAGGGGCTACAATGTAGTGAGAAAGATGTTACTGCTGTGCTTGCGCGTACATGTGGTGAAAACGGGAGGAGACAGGCTTGCTGCTGGAGAGGCACAAGACCAAAAGGAGAGAAACAGGTCGAAGCGACGAGGAGGCCACAGTTTTGCTATGGAAGTGATTGCCTCTTGTAAAAACCGCAGCCATCACCTGCAAACGCGAGGAACGCGCGCTCCAGCTCAAGGAAGGAAACAGGCGCAAGAACAGTGACCCCAATGCGATTCACGCGGGTGGGGGACGGGGATGGTGGTGCCAAGATGGCGGCCAAGGCGCGGATATGGGGTATGACGGTAGTGAAGGATGCATTGTAAAAGGAGAACAAGGGGCGGTATAGTAATAAGCCCCAACAGCAGCCTCATTGTCCGCAGCGGCTGCACGAGAAGAAAGCGAAGCGCAACAGGCAATCGTGTCCCCAAGACATCGCATGCTATGCGTAGGAAGCGGCAGGATCGTGTTGGCTGCCATGGATGATGGCCAGAGGGGGCGGGTGCTTGCAGAGATAACGGGATGGGGGTATCCAACCGATGTGATCCACTCGAAATGAAACATTTCGTGGGGTGCTTCCTCCCTCCCTAGTAACTAGCCCCGCGCGGAATATAGCACCTGTTCCGCTCCGAATTTGCTTGTGCCTCGTCGAGTCACATAGTCCACCAGCTGGAGAAAGCGCCAGGCGGGGAGGAGCGAGCGGGTCAAACCCTCCCCAAACCACCATGAGTGCCGACCAAGTTGCTGCCAAGCTCGCTGACGTTTCCCTCTCTGCTCCCACTGCCACCCCGGCCTTGAAGGAGAGGCTGTCCATGTCGATGCCGCACATGCCAGCGCGTCACCCCGTGGGAAGTCGAAGGCGCCGTAGTCGATGGCAAGCCGCAGGCTGTCGATTACGACAAGCTCATCAAAGAGTTTGGCACCCGCCCCATCTCCCCTGAACTTCTGCAGCGCTTTGAGACCATCACTGGATGGCGTCCCCACCCGCTTCTCCGTCGCGGAACGTTCTTTTCCCACCGCGACTCGACCAGATCCTGACCCGCTTCGAGCAGGGCAAGCCCTTCTACCTCTACACGGGCCGCGGCCCTTCCAGCACTTCCATGCACCTCGGTCACCTCATCCCCTTTATGTTCACCAAGTGGCTGCAGGACGTGTTTGGCTGCCCGCTCGTTGTCCAGCTGACCGACGACGAAAAGTTCCTCTTCAAGCCCAAGCTCAAGCTTGAGCAGGTCCGCCAATTTGCTTTTGAATGCGCGCGACATTATTGCCTGTGGTTTCGACCTGAGCAAGACCTTCATTTTCAACGACTTTGACCACGTGGGTAGGTACCCTCGTTTTTGTTTTTGTTTTAAGCAGAGCACTAATCCCTTCCACTCCCTTCCTCTGCAGCGGCGCCTTTTACCACAATGTCGTGCGCATCGCTCGCACCATCACCGCCAACCAGGCCAAGGGTACGTTTGGCTTTACCGACTCTGACAATATCGGAAAGTTCCACTTTGTCTCCATCCAGGCTGCGCCTTCTTTCTCCAACTCTTTCCCCCAGATCTACGGGAAGACCACACGGTGCCATGCTTGATCCCTGCGCGATTGACCAGGACCCTACTTCCGTCAAACCCGGGATGCAGCGACGAAGCTCAAGTATCCCAAACCCTCCCTGGTGCATTCCAAGTTCTTCCCAGCGCTTCAAGGCCCCCAGACCAAGATGTCGGCATCGGACGAGTTGAGCTCGATCTACATGCACGAGACGCCCAATCAGATCAAAAACAAGATCAACAAGCACGGCTTCTCTGGCGGGCAAGAGACGTTGGAGGAGCAGCGTCGGCTGGGTGGGAACCCCGACGTGGATGTGTCGTACCAGTACATGCTGTTCTTTGTGGACGACGATGCGGCGATGGAAAAGCTGGCAGCAGACTACCGGTCAGGACAACTGTTGACGGGTGAGCTCAAGAAATTGGCCATTGCCACCTTGCAGCACGTTGTGCGCACATTCCAAGACCGCAAAAAGAACGTATCGGACGAGCTGTGAAACAGTTTATGGATGCCACGAGGAAGATCGATCCAACCCCTACGGCGCCCCGGTCCACTGTGCACAAGCAGAATGATCTCGGCTTTGTTCTCCCCAGCCTCCCTGAGATGGCCCCGGCCAAACCCAAGACGCCCAAAGCGTAGTTGGATCCAGTTCGATTCGATCCAGTCATCTGTCTTTTTTTGGCTGTTGGGCAGTTGGTCAATAAGGAGCAGCTCTTGGTCTCCTGCCTCGTTTCTATCGGCCATGTGCCTGTGGGACGGGACTTAGGAAATGAATGTCCTTATTGTAGGGTGGTCAGCGGACTGCAGGTGATGCATCTTTTGGTCTATCTCCATCGCTGTTCTATGCCTTTAGTCCCTTAGTATGTTCCGGATCTAGGTGGTGACGTTGCTCGTCCGGCTACTGTAAGTTCGTTCGTTAATATATCGGTTCGTCGAGGACATACTATGGGGGTTTCAAGTGCAAGATGCTGAAGCAAGCCTCGGCTCGGGTATTATCTGGTGTCGGCCAGCCAGTCTGCCCTGCTCGGTTCGCGAGAGTAGGATAGGATGTACATCGGATCCGGCTTGGAGTACTGAGTACTGAAGATTGACCATTGACGATTGAATATTGACCGTCGCGAATACAATCCTGCCACGCACTTGTGGGCGAGAGGAATAGGCAGCGGCAGTGGCCGCTGGCGAGTACATACCCGCTCTTGAACATTGCACCGATCCGGCCGACTGCCGCTGAGTCCTGATTTGCGGCTCCGCGGGGCACTCGGGGAAGAATATATGCCGCAGCACCAGCGCAGCGGCAGTATAACCCTATCTAGGGTTGCGTGCATCCAACCCTACGCCCTCCCCTTGGCTGTCTCCCTCTGGACATGGCCGTGGCAAACCGCGCGGGAGGGGGCCTGCTCTCTCTTCACCAGCACGGGCAAGTACGATCGAGATGGTACGTGTGCCTGTACTGTGGATGTGGATGTGGATGTGGATGTGCATGTGCATGGTCATCGTGCCCCCCCTTCTGCGCTCATGACTTCGTCGGGACTAACCTTTTCTCGTTCCACCCTTGTTCTTGCAGGCCAAGATCACTGCAAAGGAGCTTCAAGGCAAGTCCAAGGCGGAGCTGACGACTCAGCTCGAGGAGCTCAAGGCGGAGCTGCTCTCGCTCCGTGTGGCCAAGGTCGCCGGTGGCTCGTCTTCGCGCATTGCTAAGATCAACAGCACGCGCAAGGACATTGCCCGTGTGCACACGGTGATGCACGCTAAGCAGTGCCAACTTGCGTGAGTACTACAAGAATGCCAAGTACTTGCCCCTCGACCTCCGGGCCAAGAAGACGCGCGCGCTCCGCCGTGCCCTGGCCCCAGAGGAGAAGAAGGCTAAGACTGTGCGGGAGCAAAAGAAGGCCCACGGGTACCGTAAGGTGACGTATGTTTGAAGGCCTAAGAGGAGGTGCTGTAAGGCCCAACTTCCTGGGTACCGGACGGGGCTGTGGCTTCCTACGGCCAGCTGCAGCCTCGATCTGTACCTTTGCCCTCACGCATGATGGAGGTGGGGCGCTCTCGCTACACTTTCCTTATCGGTTGCAATACAAAAAGGTGCCCTTTGGGTGCTGTCTTCTAACAAGGCTGGGTTCTATCTGAATGGGAAGGAAGTGGGCGATGATTTTCCTCTTCCTCTGCATGGGGCGGGAAGGGGCCAAATCACGTTGGGACTGGCTAGAATGCGGAATCAAATAGAGTAAGCACCTGCTAGGGGCGGGCGATGGGCGATGATCGGTACAGGTGAGAGAGAACAACAAAAATTCGAGACGGGCGGTGGGAGATTAAGTGCGAAATGACAAGGATGCGGCCTGATGGATGGCTACGAATGTACAGGTACGGGCACTGCTGCATTGCACAGGGTGGCCACGCGGGTGCAAAGGGCGAGTGCGTCAGCCAAGGGGCGCATGCGGTTCCTCCACGGTACTTGGCACCAGGGCCTGGAGCTGGCCTAAGAGAAGAAGGTACCGTGGCAAACACTGGGTTGGCATGATGGCCAGATCCAGTGGAGCCAAGGCGGCTTTCGCGGTATCGGGGTTCTCGTTCGGCATGGCCCGTACGCCGCGCAGAGCATGGAGCAAAAACGGAGCGGTGGATGTCCATTGGACCAGCGCTGCCTCGAGCAGAGGCGCAACCGAGGAAAAGGCGCGTGCCACCCCGCTCGGGGTCGGCGTACACTCGAGATGATGAAGGAGTGTAAGGCTCAGTGTGATCAAGGGCGGAAGATGTGCGCAGTCGTTCGCTGCCCCGCAGTCGGCCGGAGGTGCTGGCCAATCGGAGAAGGGTGGTAAGGTGCGCTGCGTAGCTCCGTTCGCTCTGGATTAACTCACGGATCACTACAGGCAATAGGACGATGGAGTCAGAACAGGCGCATCATGTATCAAACCCAATCCCAGGAGGGTGCCGTGGAGGACGTACAGAAAAGGACTTTGACTTGCTGGGCTTGAAGATGCTCGGGCTGTCGACACCTTTCCGGATTGATACCCGAGTAGCTTTGAGTCCGGCTCAACCGTGCGACGTCTTTTTGAACAGGGGTGAAAGAGAGATCGAATGAGCACGTGCTCGATCGGGACGTAAGAGACGGTTGTAGATCGACATTGGCTTCGATCGCACGAAGAAACTGGAGGTCGTCAACAATATGAAAGGGAAGATCGGAAGGTGGAGGGGGTAAGGAATATTCGGAGACCTGGATGAGGGGGTCCATCGGTTGACGCTCTTTAGGCGTCAGGGAAAAAATTGCGCTGTGCACTCGAGCCAGTCGATCCGACGGGCTGGACCATATAGAACGGGGAGTTGGGGCGGCTCTTCCTCACTTCCGCTCGAATCGTCCTGGGAACGAAAAAGGTTGTGGAGAGAAAAACGACGAGGAGGATCGGTATGGCCAGCACAGTAGATCCGTACCCCACCGGAAGGCTCGCGCTAACTGACGAGCTCCCATTTTCAGTCCACCGAGTCGATGCCGAGCGGGAAAGGGAAAGGGAAGAGGAATTGCTTGTTCGCCGTGATCTTCCGCGTCGTATTTTCCATTTTATCGCTCTCTACAGAGGAGGGAGATAGAGCGAGAGTACGTAGGAACGAGTAGGAACGCAGCAGCGAGTTCCTCCGCTTGGGCCCGGGTACAGGCGCGGGCTGGGGTAATATTAGATTCTCAGTCGGCGCGGTCTCCGAAATGATTGGCTCGGATAGTGGAGGCCGGGCGAAGAGAGGGGAGAGTAGTTCGAAATTGATCCAGTTCAGGCAGTGATGTAGGTGAGAGTGGGTCAGAGGTGTGATTCCAAGGGCGTTGGCCCTGTACGGCAGCAAGGGAGAGGCAGGGATAGTGAGAGGAGCAAGAGTTGACTGCTGGCGAGAGAGGGGGTACGGCGTAGATGGATGGCGGTCATGCCGGTAGAAGACGTAGCTTGGCACCGACCACAGGCTGGCTGTGGTGGGTTTTCCTTGGACCTGCGCCGGAGCGCGGGTGCTGGGCTTGTGGATGGGGGTGGGGTGGGAGATGGAGTCGAGCTCAGGCTCCGCGTGGCAGGCGGGGTGGTGACGGTGGTGCGAGAGGACGCGGTCGGAGACGCGGTTGGAGATGGGGAGGTGGCAACGAACGAGACGTTGGAGTTGGATGACGACGGCGAGGCTGGGCGAAAGAGGGCCCAAGACGGACGATCTCCAGTGCCGCCGGTGGGCTGCAAGCGGCTGGACATATGGGGGGTTGAAAGAGGAGGGTTGGAGGCGGTGGTGGGGACAATCTCGTCCGGAGGGATGGCGGTGGAAGGCAGGAGGGGCGGGAGATTGGCAGAAGCGTAGCGGGTTGGACGGCCGTGGGGAAGAGTACGCATTACATGTGCCTGTACTAAAGAAGCGCCTGCGCATGTGCATCGCGAGGATCCTGCCGCTGCCCGCTGCCGGATGGCGGGTGGAGCAGGGGGGCAGTGCACCCAGCCAGGACGCTGTGCATGCCGCGGACTGGTGCTGTGCTGCGTGTGCGAGGCACCGCACCAGGCGAGTGTGGTGCGCCGAAGCGATCCTGCTCCCGAAATAGGACGCAGCCCCAGGCGCAGAGGGTGCACTGGCCGAGTGTGCGCGCAGCCTGGGGTCAGGCCGCACTTGCCCGCACAGGCCAGCACCCAGCCAACGTTGGTTCGACAGGGAGAGTGGCCGCCTGGGACTCACCGGTGGCAATCAAGTATCATGCATCGTTAATCAGTACTCAGTCGAGTACTCAGTGCGCTCAGCGGCCGATCGATCATCGATCCCCGATCCCCCGCTGTTTATATGCCGAACAGGCAGCAGCTGTGCTGAGTTCGGAGCCGTTGACGCGTTGACGCACTGCCGCTGTGTTGCCCTGTCGGGAAAGGGCGGGAGATAGATTCACACTCAACGACGTTCAACTTGAGATCATCGACCGGCGACCAGCGAGCAGCGACATCGAAATCATCTTGATCATCTGCTCTTGCCACCGCTAGGCCACATACCCTACGTACAGGGCAGAGAGCGTTCCATTGGTGCGACGTCATCGACATGCAAATTCATTGATTCAACAAGACGGAGGGGTGTTGTTGCGGGCATCTCGTCATCACTCTGCACACATATACCCCCAAGATACCTCCATTAAAAGTCAGTAGTAAATTTTATCCACAACGTCTTCCGTGAGCTCGCCGGGAATGATGTTGATGATGATGGTAGGAGGCCTGATGCCTGATGTGGTCTCGTGAAATCGCCTTTTGCGCTCTCTTTGTGATGGGCACTGGCATCTCTCACAGAAGAAGCGCCACATCAGAAAAAGAGATATCTCATTTCTTGGCCGCAAGCATCATGGCAGTGATTCACACACAATGGGGGACTTGCGGGATAATCGCTAATCGACAACATGTTGTACACAGCTTGTGTGGGCACCAAGCACGACACGCTCGTACAACGTGCACATTGCATTGCATGAGGTTCATTGATTTTGCACAGCAGTGTTGCGTTTTCTCGCTTTCAGTGAATTCATCACTTTTGCTATACACCGCATCGGGTACATGATTCACCTGAACTACCCGTAACCACATTAGCTTGTTAGGAATTCCCCGGTAGTACTATAGGATGACAAGGACATGTGACAGATGTCGATGAAGAGAGAACCACTCATTTCCACAAGTCAGCTTGCGTCTACAACAGTTATCAGTTATTTATTGCTAATCCTATAGCTGAGGTCCTGCCGATCCGCAAGGAGCGAACGCGCTCTCTCCCCAGTATATCCGGCACAAATATGCTTGTTGTGCGTCCCACTCCGTGCGCAACGTTGAACGCACTCAATATTCAGACCCTGAGCTCACAGGCTCAGTTTTCAGTCTCATTTACAGACTGAATCTCGCGCACAGCGTACGCCTCTCCATGATTAAAATGAAGTGATCTCATGTGGCGCCTCTCAGCACTCAGCGCCGCTTCGCCGCTCTTTGCTCTCACAATTTTCCTGTGGCTTCGATCAAAGATCTTCATCGTCTCCACCATTTCCCTGCGGTAGTATCTATCTCATTACTGTGGAACATATTAGTCTGCCTTTAACATTCGAATGATAGGTAAAAGACGACCTCCCCTCATCCAGGCTCAACTAGAGAGCGTCCTGTATCAAGTATTGTCCCACTACCCGCAACCCCCCATTTTCCAACCTCACTGCATTGCAACAACCCACCCGTACGTTTGTTCCTTTTTCCTGTCGCGGTTATCGATTATTGCTTGTTGCATTGTACAACGTTCCTGATGACATCCTCGCGATACTCCTCCTCTCTCCCGCGACTCCGTCAACGAAGTCGATGATTCACAATGTCCCAGAACCTTCCCGTTGAGTGATGAGGTCACGACAGAGAGATAAAACCTCGTGTAAAAGTCAACGGTTTGGCCTCTCGCCATTTAGCGCACCGCTCAGCCAATTTCATAGTACATCTCACACTAACAAAACGTATCCAGCTAAGCCATGCAACCCACCCCCACTTCCTTTGTATCTAGGTATATACTTCACCTCTCCTTGGCCCCACAATGTCATCGTCCAATCGTCCAAGAAAAAACGGGGTGGAGGAGGGTGGAGACGACGAAAGGTATCGTTTTTAAGACGATAAATTATAGGTGGTTGATGATGCGCGGAAGGAGGGACTTTAGCGTGACAATAAGAATGAGTTCATTGTCTCGTGGCAGTGATCGTTTTCTTTGTCTGATGACCTTAGGCGGTCGACCAACGACCTGGGTGATCTTGAGGTGCGTTGGCAGTAGCAAAGGTTGGACCAGACTTGTGCCAACTGCGTGATCTGGGTGATGACCCAGTCCACCCCTTTGGCTTTATGGGGGGCCCGAGGCGGGAACGGCCTCGTCAAAAAGACACAAGAGCACCATCCAATGTCCTTAGCCGTTTTCACATTGCCAGCGAGTCGTCCACAAAGTAACAGTGTCAAAGGCACGCGTACCCACCGCGTCCATGGCCTGTCCAAGCGAAGTAACAATTGTCAGTGAGGGCGCCACGACAAAAGGGCACGTGTCTGGGAAGAAGGGGACGAACCGCCAGGTAAAACTCGGGCTCGGGTTTGCAGGCAAAGTCTTCATTGTGTAGTCGCAGTAGATACACCCCTCAACAAGCGGAGTCAGCTGAACCAGGTCCAACACACGTCGGGCATGCACGCGGTACGCATTCGTAAGCCCACCACTCGACACTTGGTGCGATCCAGGTTGGCCAACAGCTGGATTAACTCTGGGTTGGGCTTGAGGATCTGATCAAGAGGGAGAGAAGCATCACAGCGGGCATCGTAATCGAGCGGGTCGATTTGATGATGCTTAACTAGGCCGCGAATGGCCAGTCCGTAGGAGCGGTAGTATTCTTATGCAAGCGCTCCGCCTCTGCAGGAGCGAGTCCCATCGACTCAAAGTAGGCACGGATCTTGTCCTTCATCAGTCCAGCAATCGTGGGATCGGTGGCACGACTGTAGAGGGGTTGTCGATGTCGAGAAAGACGATGGCGCGGCCATCGTCCGAGGATGGGAGCTGTGAGGCAGGGAGGTACCACTCCACGCCGATACGGGGGTCGCTGCAAAGGGACCAGGGACGGCCATTTTGCCTGCAAAAATCGTCCAAGTGGGTGGGGCGAATGGTGGGGAAACAGGGTGACGACGGCCAATGTGCTGAACGAATCGGAGCGGCTGCATTTTGGCAGCGTTTTGTGAAACGAAGCGGAGATGAGCGAGAAGACCCGTGCCAAAATCAATTAATTAATTAATCAATTAATTATTTCAGCACCACAGCAAAGACGCACTGGAAACGGAGGCAAACAGAGGGAGAGCCCGTACCTCCGGCGCTCGCGCCGGCACCTCCCTGATCAATTGTCCCCATCAACTTGGCGTGACCCGAGATGGACGTCGCTTTCCATATTGATTGAAGCATTGACAGTTAAACGTTGACTCCACGTTGACAGATAGGTACCAGTAAGGGGCCAGGAAGCTGGGGGGGGGGCGCAACTGACCCGCATGGGGGCTGTGTCCCACGTTTGGACATTGGTAGGGTTAGTCGGAAGACTACCTACCTCGCGTTTGGTCAATTGCCAGGCTCCACTTGGACATCATCACCTCCGGGCCCTTGCCGCGTCCCTCCTCCTTACGCTGCCATCGCCACCGCCATGGACGCCAACGAGCAGTTATATCCCATTGCTGTGCTCATCGACGAGCTCAAGAGCGAGGATGTATCGCTGCGTCTCAACGCCATCCAGCGCGTCAGCACCATTGCTCTTGCCCTCGGCCCTAAGCGCACGCGCGACGAGCTGCTTCCTTTCCTTCAAGAGAGTCTGGAAGACGAAGATCCTGTGCTCCGTGTTCTGGCTGAGGAGCTCAGTGTTCCCTTTGTCGATTACTTGGGCGGTCCCCAATATGCCCACCTCCTTTTTCCCATCCTCGAGAATCTGGCAGGCGTCGAGGAAGTCACTGTGCGCGAAAAGGCAGTCGAGTCGATGACGCAGCTAGCCAGTGTTCTGACTTTGGAACAGCTCGAACACTTTTATCTCCCTTTGATTCTCCAGCTTGCTTCGAGCGACTGGTTTGCCTCTCGCACCGCGGCCACTGCCCTCATCCCTCCGGCCTACGCTCTCGTTGGCCCAGGAGGAAAGGACGAGTTGCGTAAGATATTTGAGCGGCTTTGTGACGATGATACGTCTATGGTACGCCGCGCCGTCTCGCGCGACTTGATTGTACGCATCTCCTTCCTGGTCTTGCGCATTTACAGAGGGCTGAGGTTGCCGATAGTGTACCCCGTGGTGGGGCTGACCCCTGCGTCTGCTGACTCTTGCTGCGTCTGTAGGCCCTGACCAAGGTAATGAACAAGCAAGAGGTTCTGGATGAAGTGCTTCCCCTCTACCGCCGCTTACTGTCTGATGACCAAGACAGTGTCCGGCTAATGACTCCGGAAATCCTCGTTGCCCTGGCCGAGGCTCTGCCGAAAAACGAAGCTACTTCCGAGCTCCTCCCTTCCCTTCGTACCCTTGTCAGCGACAAAAGTTGGAGGGTTCGTTACATGGCGGCGGACCAGATGGTCAAACTGAGCAAAGCGGTGGTACCAGAGATGGTCCAGTCAGAAATGCTGGAAGCATATGTGCATTTGCTCCAGGACAGCGAGGCCGAGGTGCGAAACGCGGCTACGGCGCAAATTCCAGGTATGGTGGAGTTGTTGGATGCAAGTGTGGTGCTGGATCGGATTTTGCCTTTGGTGCGCGAACTGGCAGGCGACGCGTCTGCACCTTTGCGTACCACGCTGGCCGACCAGGTGGCCGCATTGGCGCCTCGATTGGGGAAGGAAGGGACGATTGAACACCTTTTACCCATCTTTCTTGCTCTGCTTAAGGACGACTGTCCCGACGTTCGACTCAACATCATCTCCAAGTTGGAGGAGGTGAACGGGGTGATTGGGTGGAATTGTTGTCCCAATCCCTGTTGCCGGCGATTGTCGAGTTGGCCGAGGACAAGCAGTGGCGTGTGCGTCAGGCGATCATCGAATACATTCCTCTCCTGGCCAAGCAATTGGGTGTGGCATTCTTTGACGATCAACTAGCGGTGTTATGCATGACCTGGCTGGGAGATACTGTCTTTTCCATTCGGGAAGCAGCCACCATCAATCTGCGCAAACTGACCGAGGTGTTTGGTGTGCCTGGGCCCAACGGACCATCCTGCCCAAAGTCCTTGAGTTGGCCCACCACCAAAACTATCTCTATCGTCTCACTACCCTCTTTGCCCTGTCGGCCATGGCAGAGGCGCTGGACAAGACTACCCTGGCAGAAACGGTCTTGCCCACTGTGATTGAGCTGGGATCTGACTCGATTCCCAACATCCGCTTCAATGTCGCCCAGACGCTCCAGGTGCTCGCCCTACTTCTTCTTGCGGAGCCCGAGCCGCAACTAGAAGCGGTCAAAAGCCTTGTTCCCACCATTTTCACACTCCAGGCCGACAAGGATGCCGACGTGCGCTTCTTTGCACAAAAGGCGCTTGAGGCTTTGCCGGCGAACGCATTGGAAGGGTAAGATGAGAAATGCAAAGGTAGATTACCATTTCCTGGTACAAATGCGGATCTAGATGCATGATGCGGATTGAACAGGGGAAGGAGGAAGGAGCAAATGGATGGAACGAGGAATGAGATAAAACGAAGAGAGCAAATGGGGAGATAATAGAAGACAAAGCAAAGCAAACAAAGCAAAGCAAAGCAAAGCAAAGCAAAGCAAAGCAAAGCAAGCAAAGCAAAGCAAGCAGCAAGCAAGCAGCAAAGCAAAGCAAAGCAAAGCAAAGCAAAGCAAAGCAAAGCAAAGCAAAGCAAAGCAAGCAAAGCAAAAGCAAGCAAAGCAAAGCAAAGCAAAGCAAAGCAAGCAAAGCAAAGCAAAGCAAGCAAAGCAAAGCAACGCAACGCAGCAGTTTTCTCGCGGGCTGTTGAGAGTGGATTACACATCCGGACCCAGCACGTCGCAGACCAGCTGCGGGTCACGGCACTCGATCTCTTGCCAGCCCCGCACGCCTGTCCAGCCACGACGACCCACAAGAAACGGTGGGTGGCAACTTGACGTGACAGTGGGCGCAACTCCACGTCGAGCGAAAGACACTGGTGAATCAGATCGGCCGCATCGGCCAGGACACCACCACCGTCGGACGCCGCTTCCTCACTTGCTTGGTCCCCCCGTGCCACACGTTCAGTTAAGACAGCAGAGGCACGTGAGCCCTCCTCCAGCGCTTGAAGTGCCTCCTTGCCATTCCAAAAGGGACATTCGTCGCACATGAGTACGTACACACCCCCCCGAACGCCCACACATCTTGCGCCGGACCTTTGTACCGCTCGCCTCGCAAGATTTCGGGCGCGGCAAAATCCAAGGTACCGGAAAACGTGTCAAATCGTTTGTGCGGCAGACGGGGAACGTGCGCAGCCGAACCAAAGTCAATCAGTTGAACGTGGCCCGTCGGGGTGAGAATGACATTTTCGTCTTTAATGTCGCGGTGGACGATCCCGTGGGCATGGAGAAAGGCTAAAGCGGCGGCCACTTGACCCCCAATCCCACGCACCTGCTTCGCGCTCAGCCCCGTGGCGGAAGCTTCGACAAAATCAAACACATCCTGACCTTGGCCACAACGGTGCATGACCAAATAGTAAAACTCGGCGTCTTCAAAAAAATCGAGCATGCTCACAATGCCTGGATGAGGATGCACCCTGTCCTCCCCGCCTCTTTGTACCGGTACCTGAGCCAAGCGAGTCGAGGGCGTCTCAGACTGTCCATGTGGGGCTGGAGGTGAGGCAAGAGGACCTCGGGAGCCCAAGGAGGCAAATGGGTAGGGGGTGGTACTCGATCCGACGCAGCTGTTCCATCACATGAATCTCGATCGGGATGGTTCCCAAAACGCGGTGCCGGCGCCAACAGTCGGCCAAAATGCGGCTCTTGACGATGGACTTGATCACTACCGTCTCACCCACGGCAAATGCACCCTCCATTCCCTTGAGAGGAGTGCCATCACCCCAAGGGTCCCGCAATCGAGCCAGGTGAACCACCCCATACGCACCACGACCAATCTCCTGCAGCACCTCAAAGTCGTTAATCTGGCGTGCTTGCCCATTCGGAAGAGAAATGTAGGGGACGATGGACGTCTCCATGGTAAGGGGCGGAGCAAGGGCGCCTAGTTTTGTGGAGGCCTCCTCCTCCCTCACCTTCGACAAACCACAGGATTTGGGCATGTTCGCCCGCAAGGGTCTGGCTGCCGGAGGTGGAGATAAGGTTCGAGGCAAAGCACACGAGTTGGAAGGATGCTGCAAGGCGAGAAAGTGGGTGAGCTCGCTGGTCGTAGGAGTACGTAGTACCATTCCACCCTCTGTGCAACGATTGACTTCGCCTTGGGGAGATGGGACGGGGGGACCGATCGGGTCAGCACATTCGGCAGGAAGGACGCCCAGTGTGTGGGTAGGGTCATCCGCAACAGCTTGCTGCAACAGAGACAAAAGGCGATCAATGCTGAACGGATCAGGTCGCGCCAAGGGTCTTGCAGGGGTGGGAGGATGGTGTGTCTTCTGCCGGGGTGGAAAGGGAGGAGAGGCGGTGATTAGCCAGAGAACCTCCCACAATCGGAACAACATGTGTCCACGGAGAAGTTGGATCACTCGCTGATGCGGAGTGGGGGGCTCTGGGTCCGAGTCGTGGGGCCAGGGGCAAGGCAAAGGAGTCGAAGTCGAATCAAGGACCGTGTGACTGGGGAGGATGCTAAGTTGGGATGCGGGCTTGGAGTTCTCCAAGTTCTGCCGGAGAGTATGAGTTAGAAAGCGTGCGCTGGGCCGACGCCGAGGGAGGCCCGAGGTCCGATCGATGGGGGCAGTAGAATCCGTGGCGCCTGGGGCAGGGTATAGAGCCAAGTTAGCGCTTTAATTCGAAGGGGATTCTAATGAAAACGCACCCTGGAGACACTGGTTTGCGGAGCTGGGCACAGCAAATCCTGTCGCCGTTGGCCGGATAGGGGAGAGCGCAGAAGACGTTGGGGGAGAGAGACCGGTTGAAGCGGGATGAGGGATGGAGGATGGGCCGCGCCTTCCACAAGATACCGATGGTTGAAGAGAGGCATCACGACCCACAGCGCGAAGCGGCCCCCAAGCAGGTGAAGGTGCTGGGGCCGCAGGGGTAGGGGAGGCGACGAAGGTGGGGGAGAAGGCGAGGGGAGCGACGGAGGGAGGAGATGGAGGCACCACGTGAGGGTGCCCCGGTACAGAAGATGCGTTCTGCGCCGGTGTGATAAGTACATCCGAATGTGAAACGCCGGACGACACAGCGATCGATTTGGGGGTCAAATTCGACGTGGGTGTCCGCTGCCCAACATCCAAGGCAAGGCTGGGCCCGAGCCGAGGGCTGACTTGGTCAGTGGGGGCTGGTGAGGTGGGGCGAGGGCGGGTGTTTCAAGGGCAGCACTCGATCGGAGGGGAAGGCTGGAAGAACTGATGGTACGGGGGGTTGGAAGAGAAGGCAACGTGGGAGTGTAGAAGAGATGTCGACATTGCCCTGTTGGTGCGCGGCGTACCAATGCTCGCCATTCGGCTGAGGGGGGTGGAAGGGGCTGTCGAAGGGATGCGGGAGTGGTCGCGGGGACGATGTCGCTGGGACGGCCAAAGCTGCGGAGCGAATAGGCGGTGCTGCTACTACTGGAGCGTACGAGCGAAGCGCTGCTGTGGACATGGTGGCGGGACTCGGACGCGGTCGGGGGCTGGGACTCAGGCTTGTGGATAGAGGTCAAGGACCAAGGGAGGGTGGGGCGGAGTAGACAATGTCCAGGCTGCGAAGGCGCGGGGCAGCAGTGGGGGCACCAGCGCTGGAAGGCCGGTGTTTGAGGGAGGCGACGGGGCTGCTAGTTGTGCTGGTGGAGGGGAGGTGGAGGAGAGAGAGGCGGGGCGGCGATCAGAAAAGGGAAGGCTTGGCCCGATCCGTTCGAGTGGCATGCCAACGGCGCTGTGGTGGCACGACCGAATGGGATGGCGGTGGGCGAGACGGGATAGCAAGGAGTGAGGGCGCGGTGGCGGTGGCGGTGGTGGAGATGGACGCAGAGAGAGCATGCTGGATGGGGATCGTGCGGGCAGTCTAAATATTCAGCCCAAAAAGTGTTACATTGAACGTTGAACGTTGAACGCATCTTCAACGTTGAACTCGACCTGAATTCATCGTATTCATCACCGGCATCACCGGCAGCGGAGCAACTGGTAAAGCTGTTGAAGCCAGCGAGTCAAAGATGCTTATCAGAGCTCATCTCGAGCCCCCTGGGCCCACAAGAGCCTGAGCTCCGCGGCGATTCCCAAACGTTTAAGCATCCTTCCATGGAACCTGTTTCCCATCCTTGCTCTGCGCAGCCCCACTGCTGCCCCAACCGCCAAGGTTGGCTGCTGCAACCTGTCATGGCGCTCTCGACAGCTACATATCCATACACCCACAGCTTGCAGTCCATCTCAGTTGGCGCAGCCAATTTATTCAAATGCGGTCCATTGCCAGCAGTGCAGCTCAAGAGCAGTCAGCTATCTACAAAGTGTCTGCCTCTTGTGACACCCACAAAAACATGGGCATCAACCTGCTCCCAAGCTATAGCGTACGGCAGCAGATTCCAGCGCCCGGAACGCCACCCCGGCCTGTTTGACAACCACAGTCAAGATGCATTAGAAACGCCGTTGGAGTCCAAAAGACGTGGGTACCGGCAGGCAATCCAACACAGCATTAAACGCAGGTGAATCCTCCATCGACCAGCAAATCCTGGCCGGTGGTAAACTTGCTCGCGTCCGAGGCAAGGTAGATGATAGCTCCCTTGAGATCTTCCGGCAAGCCCATCCGGTTCATGGGCGTCTTGCCCTCCCAGTCGGCCCGCATTTCCTTGCCCTGCGGGTGCTCGTCGAAGATGCGCTGGGTCAGCTTGGTAAGAGTGTATCCAGGGCTGAGCGAAGTGACGCGGATGCCCTTGGGCGCCCATTCGACTGCGAGCGAGGAGGCCATGTGCTTGACGGCGGCCTTGGACAAATTGTAGGGCGCCTGCTTCTGCGGCGCATTGACAATGGTGCCCGACATGCTAGCAATGAGGACAATCGTGCCTTGGATGCCCTGCTTCATCATCAGCTTGGCCGCGTGGGTTGCAACATACCAGCTGCCTCCACATTGATGGACATCAGCAGCTTGTACCGATCCACCGGATACTCCTCGGCCGCATAGTTCTCCACAATCCCGGCCGAGTTGACCACCGAGTCCAGGCGGCCATAATGCTTGTGCAGCGCAGCAAACGTCGCTCCTACCTGCACCTCGTCGGCGACATTGCAGCCGTAGCCCTGCACATCCAGCTCACCCTGCTGCGCTTGGCCTTGGGCGACAAACTCAGCGACCAGCTGCTCAGCGGCACGCTTCGCGTCCTCCTCGCGCAAATCAATGATCGCCACCTGGCTGGCACCTGCCTCGATAAAGGCCTTGGCAAATTCGTATCCCAGCCCGCGGGCCGCGCCTGTCACGGCGCACACCTTGCCCTCCTGAATATCAGCGCAAAACAGTCATAGGTCAGTCAGTCTATCCAAAGGGAATGGGCGGCTGTGGGGCGGGAGAGGGGGGGCTAACCATGCTGAACGCTTGGAGGTGACGGGGAGTGTGGGTCTTGTTAACGGCGGGCGACGACATGGGGAGATGAGTAGTGCGGCGGGAGAGAGGTGGGGGTGGTGGGAGGGATAAAGAAGAAGCGGGAGTGGGAAGGAAGAAAGACGCCACAAGACGTGTCTCGTGGCGGGCGGTGGAAGGCTGTAGACTATGGGTTGGGCGGGGGACAGCAGTAGGCCGCAGCAGGCTGGTCTGCTCTGTCTGCTGTGCCGCGGGCCAGGGATGGGGATGGGGATGGGTGAGAAGGAGGTGAGTGACAAGTGACTAGCGACTAGCGAGTGGCAGACACCGGCAAGTCACAGAGACTAGTGACTAGTGGGTGGCGGACACGGATACGACGCCGGCGGCGTTCCTGGGCGCGGGGGCAGCGGAGCAGCATGGACGCTGGGCAAGTGCCACCGAGGCTGCTCTCCTGCCCTCCGGCGTTCGTTCCGGCGAGCGAGGAGCAGGGGGGCAGTGTGTGGTCCGTGCGGAGCAGCGGACCTCCGTCCCCCGTGTCTCAGCTGCCCCGCTCTTTCCCCGTGGGGGCTTTGGGAGGCAGACGGCGTTCTCAGGCTGCCTGGCACAGCAACGCAGCCGCCCCCTTCGCCAGCCACGCTCGGCGGGAGCACTGGCTGTGTGCGCAGTGCAAGACAGTAGTACCGGTCGCACTCGGCGGCTCAGCGGCTCGGCGCTGAGGCTCAGCCAGCGCCCAGCCCTCAGCGCCTTCGGCGGACGAAGAATGCTTCCCCCTTGAAAAGATGTTGGGCTGGCCAGGGCTAGCCGCCCCATTTCTTCCACCCATCATGCATTCCAATACAGATATCAAATCTCACCGATCCCGAGCAACATGGCGTTTGCACCGCGCGCACGCCCACCCCGCCCGCGCGCCCTCCACCACACTTCCACGTTCCTTGTTCCGCCCCGTCTCCGCACAGCTCAGGATGTGCATGATGCATGATGCATGATGTATGATCATTCATCGATCATCGATCATCGAGATCGATCATCATCCATCCCCGATTCTGTCTCCCACACGCCCATTGCACACGCCTCCTCTTTTGCGACACATCCGCGCGCGCGCCCCAGTCTGTCCAACGCGCGTCCAGCCAGTCCAGCCAGGAGCGCCCAGCCTCCCCCCCATTCATACACCCGCCGCATCCCGGGAGCACTGGTGCGGGGCCTGCTGGTTGCTATACCACACAGGCATTTGAACGGAAAACGTTGAACCGCAGGTGAACTCAACGTCGAACTTCGGGGCATCATGCATCATGTATCACGCATCGTGCATCATACATCACGCGTCACACGTCATACTCATGCATCATGCGTCATGCATGCTCGAGTTGGGACAAAAAAAATTAGCTACCGTCGGTCTTGATCCGACGACCTGTGGGTCACAAGAAGAATATGAGCCCACCGCTCTTCCGCCTGAGCTAGGTAGCTATTATAGCAATAGCGAACTATGTGGGTATTGCACCAGGGTGCAGTATCCTCGTCTTGGTCCAAGTTGCGTTCAGCCATTCGAGTAATCATACAGATGTGCTTCCCACTAATCGACGTAGGGCTACGCCTACCAGGAAGCCCGTAGAGGCTCAGCTCCTACTTGAGCCACTCAGAGCTTTTTGATCAGCTTTTGATCCGTCTCTTCTCGTGTAATAGTGACATGTGAGGCGTTGTGGCTATAACAGAGAGAGTATGCGACCTTTGTTGCGTGTGTATCTTTAGTTCCCCTGCTCTCTGGAGAGCTGTTCCCATCTGCCTTTTCCGTTAGAGAGTACAGATAGCCCACATGCACACCACCAGTCGCGATTGTGGTTCCAAAAATGCAACAAAATGTAATGGGCACGTGAACGTGCATTGTTGATGATGGCGCCGAATGGCACACATTTTGATGCCGGATAGACCAAAACACAGTGGAATTGGCTGCCCATGGCATGGCGTGCATGGCTGACAGACCCGCACGGGTTGCTCTTTGTTAGTACACACCACATCACCGTCTCTCACCATCTCGTCTTGAATTGGCGAGGTCTCGTTGAGAGAAGAAAAAGCAGTGAAAGGAGAGACAAGATGCGCATGACTCCTCGTCCACTACTAGTCCAACGGATCATTGGGCCCATTGCCCGTCGCCTTCGACTGCTGGCCATTCCCCTTCCAGGGGGACACACAATCTTTGTCCCTCTTGGCCCGTGCTCCTCGCATAGCACAGCAGTGTGTGGAACGGGCACGCGCAACACAGGGTCAGCACGACCGTGGGAACGAACGGTGGTGTCGACCGCGACTTGGTGGGTGCGCTCGTCGGCACGCATTATCTCGCGCCGGGTAGCGCACAAGTGGGTAGCTATGGAAGACCCTCCTGCTGGTCAGAGGGGATGGGGGGAGTGGAAACCACGCGTACACCGGCTCGGAAGAAAATGGTAGGAGATCAATTCCGCATTCCGATCACACCCTCATGGACCTGCTCCTCTATTGGGCCCACCTCAAAACGTGCTCAAGAAAACTCAGATGTACCTCTTATACCTCTGGCAAGTGGGCTTGGATCCCAATGCTTACCTCTTCCTCTCTATTTGAGCAGGTTCGGCTCTTGTGCCCCACCCCTGCTTTGTTACCCGGATCGTACAGGGCGTTGTTGACTTGGTGAACCCATGCAAGCCAGTTCCATCAGCGACGGTTTTACCAATACTTGCTGGCTACGCCATTTACGCTGCCTTTGACCTTTGTTCCCGTCATACCCAATCTGCCTGGAATCTACATGGTGTGGCGGGCTTGGATGCACGCGAAAGGTGCGTCACATTATTTTTCTTTCACTCCTGCCACCCAAGTTCTATTGATGCTAACAACATATATTCCCACTTTTCTGAAGCCTGGCGTGGGCCACCAGCTCGCCGTTCTTCTCCGCCAGAAACGTATTGTCCCCCATCGTCAAGAGCGTTGGGACACATCTTTTTTGTCCCCCGCACGCACTGCGCCGGATGCCGATCAACACCTTTGGTTTTCGTGCATCCTTTGGAAGGCGCCTTCACCCCGCTCGGCAGGATGGCGCCGTACCACAAAACAACAGAAACGTGTTGCCGTTGAGCATGTCAAGCATCCTCTGGACCTTCCATCATCAAAAACGAAGCAGGAGTGTGGGGTGGCGTCTGGCAGGACTTACACGCTTATACCGCCTGAACCATGCCCGCCAGACCCATATTCACCGTGCGTTCGTGCAGGCAAGAACGGTGGCCGCAGTGAGGGAGGAACAGAGTGCCACTTTGAGAATAAGGATTAAGATGAGTTCCTCTGTTGTGGTACGGCAAAAAAACCTTAACCGGGCCATCCCTCAATCATGTCCTTTAACTGGAAGATACCCATCCCCATTCTTCATTGGGAAGGGAGAAGAGAGGGCAACAGTCTTTGACCCAGCGCTCGCGAACCATTTGAATCCGTACAAGAAAGCTGTGTATAGTTGACACAAAGTTCGTGAGTATGCGCGAGATTATCACAGAGAGTGCATCATACAGTTTTTCTTGCATCTTGGGGGATACGCACTCCATCATAGATATCAAAACATCATCATTATCTTCTTTAAAGTGTTGAACAGGGAGAATAGGATCCGCACTCTATATAGCGCAAAAAACGGCGGCAGAGTAGTCCATTAGGATGGGATATAATTGGGGCTGACATCCCTAATCTGTTGGCCATCGCTCTTGTGCTCATAACTCGCTATATCTACCCTTTTTCATGTAACGCCAAGTGTCATGGACATACTCAAAAGAGTCCTTTAAATATATGTGGTCATGCGCCATGCGGCTGCTATATGAGACCAGAGGCAACATAACGCTTGAACACTGGAGGAATCTTAGATCTTATGCGGAAGAGCCTTGTAGACGGTTCAAACATCCATAGATGACATGCGTATCACGCTCATTTGTACCCACTCGCGCTCCCTCCGGTTTAGAACCGCGTTTTACCAACAGGTGAGGAGACGATTCGAACAGCAAGCAACCGCGGCGTTTTTGCCACGACACGACTGTTTTGTGTGAGATATGGCACGTGGGCGTTTGGAAAACGCAATCAAGTCAGAGAAGATTGCTTGATCGACATCCTCGATTGTGAATGATGATCATCGTGCGCCTCCCCCCCCAAGCCAGAGGGACACATTAGCTAAGCCGCGGAAGGGTGGGCCAGATGGGCACATTTGGGTAGTGGGCGTATTGGATTGCTGGGCTAATAACATCAAGTGGATCCTTTACCGTCGCGTCAAGTTGAAGTTCAACTTCAATCTAGTCGAGGAACTTCTTCCGTTGTTAACCCCACCGCCTCCTTCGCTACCCCATCTGCATCCCCAATGGGCGAATCCGAGCTTCTCACGCTGCTATTCACCCACCCCAAGGAGCTCCGCTCCCTGTCCAATACAAGCTCCGCCATGGCCCGCTCAACGATCACGGCCAACCCCGCTGCCAGCGGTTGGGACCGAGAGCAGATGCGGGCGTGCTGGCGCTTTCTGGACCTCACCTCCGCTCCTTTGCTGCGGTAATCAAGGAGCTCAAGGGCGATCTGTCGCGCGTCATCTGCCTCTACTACATCATCCTTCGTGGTCTCGACACTATCGAGGACGACATGACCATTGCGCCCGAGATCAAGATCCCGCTCCTGACTTCCTTCCACAAAAAGCTCTACCACCTGGCTGGACTTTTACGGAGTCGGGCCCCAATGAGAAGGACGGCAATTGCTGGTCGAATTTGACAAGGTCATTGGCGAGTTTGGGTTACTGGAGGAAAAGTATCAAGTGGTCATTGCCGACATGACGGCCAAATGGGCGGCGGAATGGCATCGTACATTGAACTGGCCGGGGCCAGGGTACCCTCAAAGTGGAGAAATGGACCGACTACGATTTGTACTGCCACTTTGTCGCAGGCCTGGTCGGTGAGGGCTTGAGCCGCCTTTTCTCGGCTTCGGGATTGGAGTCGTCCTTGGTGGACAACAGATGGCGTTATCCAACCACATGGCCTCTACCTGCAGAAGACCAACATTATCCGCGACTATGCTGAGGATTGTGACCAAGGTCGCTTCTTCTGGCCAGCCGAGGCGTGGTCGCGCCCTGGGTGTGGGTTTGCGTCGCAGACCGAGGTTGCTGAGGGTGTGGAGGAGTATGCACCGGGCAATTACCGTCCGGTCAACGGGGAACTGGGTCAACGAACGATGGGGGTCTTGTCTACCATGTGCTTGACGCGATGAGCCATGTGACGTACGTGCTGGACTACTTGACCATGCTGCAAGAACAAGCGTGTTCAACTTTGCCGCTATTCCACAAGTGATGGCGATTGCGACGCTGGACCTGCTATTTGACAACCCAGCCGTGTTCAAGCGCAACCTCAAGATTCGCAAGGGCCAAGCGGTCCAGCTGCTTCTTACGGGAGACCAACAACCGTGATGTGGCGTACATGTTCCGCGACTTTGCGAGGCATATTCATGCTCGCCTCCGCCCGGACGACCTGAACTTTGTCGAATGGGGGGTAGAGTTGTCGCGGATCGAGGTATGGTGCGAATCGCAACCCTTCCTTTGTCAGTTCGCCCAAGGCGGTGTAGGGCCGGAGCGAGCTGGCGCTGGAGGCGCACCCCTGGTGTTCTCGGCCGTCGCCAGGCAATTGAGGAGATGAGCAAGCAGCGGCGTGCCACAGCGTTGGCCGCGGCGCTGAGCCAAGCTGGTGGTACCCGGGATACATCCCTGACTACGATCCCGATCATGTCAAAAGAGGAGGCACGCAGGGTTCAGCAACTACAGGAGACCGAAGGAACCGACGGCTTGTACTGGTTTATGTTGCGATTATCTTTGCCTTCTTTATGGTTGTGCTGGTGCTCGCGTTGGGCGTGTGGGAGATTATCGTGCGTGAACTGGCCCTGTTTTCATTTTTTTGGTTCAGAGGATGGGGTACTGACATGGAGCGAATGGGGCGACAGTGGTATTCTTACATGGATGAGCAGGACCCGATATCGTTGTTTGCCATCCAGGTCTACTACTTGAGCAAGGCCAAGCTGTATGAAGCGGCACAGCTGGCAGCAAGCAAGTGTGCAAGACTTGACAGGGGCAGTGCAGGCCAAGACGGACCTGTGATGTGCAGTGGGAGCTTTTTCACTCGCCGGCTGCCGGTCGGCCATGTCTATCTTCGATAACCAATGCGGTGCCTGTGAGGAGCTGGCGGGCCATGTATATCTCAGTCCACATAGGCGATGGGGCGGATGGGCGCGCTGGGCGAAAGAGCGCATGGCCAGAGCACGTGTTGTGGTAGCTGCTCCTGGGGCGGAATGGTGTGGCAGAAGGGAGGGCGTGGAGGAGGCGAGGCAGGGCTTGCCGAGGCTGGTCGCACAGCCAAGGCAGCCTCGCCAGCCTCATCCGGAGTCGGCCGTTGGGCTGTGGCGTGGGCCCCAGGGAGGGAATGGGCTTCCCCAACAATGCCGGGTCGAGGGGAGCGACGGGAGACTTGGGATGGACCATTGCCGGACAGAAATGTTTCAAGGAACTGAGCCGAGTTACTGAGTGACTGAGTGCACTGACAGGCTGACGTACACAACGTGACCGTAGCTGCGGCGCATCGGACAGAGCGTGATCACGATAGCCTCCTCCTCCTTAGGCCTCCCCCCCGCGCCCCACCACATCATCTCCGTCCCGGCCATCTCCACCATGACCGACGGAGCGGCTGGTGATAGACGCAATGGCGTCCATGCAGGCCTTCCCCCAGACACGCTGGCCCCGGCATCCCCCGCCCCCACGCGACCGACACCAACCTGCACCACCTGACCCTCAGCCACATGCCCCGCTACTGGCTCAACCCGCGCTACATGGCCTCCACCTCCCCCCCACCCCCACCCCCACCCTCCCCGCGTCCGCATCCGCACGCGGTCCAGCATCGGTGTCGTCCCCTGTTTCCTCTGGCCCTGCGTCTGTGGCTGCGTCTGCGTCTGCGTCTGCCTCTGCGTCTGCGTCTGCGTCTGCCTCTGCGTCTGCCTCTGCGTCTGCCTCTGCGTCTGCCTCTGCGTCTACCACTTGTCTGCCGCTTTGTCTACTCCGCCCGCCGCTCGTCGCGCCTCCCCCGCGCATCGTTCCCGGACGCTCCCCCATCACACCCAGCTCGCGCGTTGGAAACCCGCCGCGCCGTACCACCCCTGGGACACGTCTACCCGCAGACCCTACCCGCTCCCCGGAGCGCTTCCGCCGCCCCCCCGGATCAGCCATGTCTCCGCCGCACAAGACCCGCAGGCCATTTCTGGCTGACGATTCTCATCCCCCTTATTCGGCCCACTCCCACACCCGCCTCCACCGTGTACCTCTCCGCCACACCCTATCTTCCGGTCCTGGAGGCAGCGGCACAAACGCCGGCAGCACTCCATGGTCCCTGCCACCCGTCCCACCCTCCATTTCTGCTAGCCCCTCTGCTCGCATGTCCTCACCGGTTCCCCCTCACGGCACCATGCTACTCGTTCCGCGGTTGCTGCTGACCCCGAGGACGATCCAGGCGCCCGTGCTATTGCTCGCGTGCTCGCGTTAATCCTGAAGAGGCAAAACTCCTCCGGCATGCCATCACGCGCCAGGAGGATATGCCGCCCAACATGCACAAGTGTATGTCTGACCCATCCTTCTTCCGTACTGTCTGCCTATCCATCATTAACTCTCCTCTCCATACAGACTGGCGCAGTCGTTGGTACCTCTTCACCCGCTTCAACCAAGGAATCCTCCTTGACAAGGAGAGCTGGTACTCGGTCACCCCCGAATTTGTCTCTGCCCATATCGCATGGCGCTGTGTAGCGATGCATGCGTATCTCGCCTCCCCTCCCGAGTCTCGCAACGAGATGCCTTCTCTCGCAGCCCTGCCCCTGTTACCGGTTCAACCGACCGGTCGCGCCTACACGCACCGGCTCAATCACAATCGCTAGCGCACGACGATCCAATCGCACCTCCTGATTCGGTGTTCCCCATGGAGCTGGGCCCCTCGCAGCCGCGGTTCCTGACACGAGGACGCCCCCAGCTGCGCCCCAGCTGCCCCCCCAGATCTAATTCAGCCCATACTCGGCCCCTCCCGGGTTGAGGCGCCCCCCTCTCCCGATTCCTGCTTCCGTTTCATCTACCATGTCCCCGGTCCGGCCCCTGGGTTTCCCCCTGGCCTGGCCATCCCTCCTGGTCTAATCGCCCGAGAGAAGCGCCGGCTTTGTTGCCATTGGAGTCTACGCGCTTGCCCGAACCTTCTACCGCCATGCGTGCCCCACCCCCAGCCCGCCAGACGGGTCGTAGCCCCGGTCTCAATCGGGACAAGTCAACCCAGCGCCTGCGGATCCTGGATCCTTTTGCGGAGCTGGTGGTCATGTCATCGCATTTGCTCACAAACGCCTGCGTGGCCAGGTGGCTCATGTTGTTGGCCTGGACATTGATCCTGTCAAGATTGCGCTCGCAAAGCACAATGCCAGTATCTATGGTGTTGAGGACCGCATCACGCTCGTCTGTGCCGACATTACTACCTGGGCCCCACGTTATGCTAAGGCGCGCAAATTGTACCTTTCTGCCCTTGATGAAGGAGGACCGGTCGTGGACGTAAGGAAGCTGCTCTTGCCCGTGTTGCTTCCGACCCTGAATTGGGCGAGGAGTGGCGTACCTATGCCCAGTGGAACTTTGATATCATCTGCACCTCACCTCCTTGGGGTGGAGTCGACTACCAATTTGCACCTCATGACGATGCGCCCGACACGCTGGCCGCGACCATCCCCGCACACTTCGTGTACAAGATGCGCCGGAGCCAGCGCCACTGTCTCCCCCCCAGCCTAATGAGCATCACGGCCACCTTTCTGCTGCCGAGAAGCGTAAGGCCAAGCGTCAACGTGCAAAGGAGCGAAAGGCATGGCCAGTTCCGGAGCTAGTGGCAATCCTTTGTCCGATCATCCAAAAGAACCGATCGAGGAAGCGCAGTTGGAGAGCCCGCCGAGCCTGGGCCAATCGAGGGGCGATTGGCCCCCGCCAGGCCCCGGCGTCTCTACCTCCCCGGCGCCTGCTGTTGCATCTTCGGATACCAAGACAGTTCAAGAGGAAAAAGGGCTTTACCGTCTCAGCCGTCTTGCCCCTCTTGGTGGAGAGGAACTGTCACTCTTTCTTGATTGTTTTGGCGTACGCAACGTTGCCCTTTTATACCTCGCAACACCCATCTGGGTGACTTGGCCGAATTGGGTCGCATGGTTGGAGCGGCATGCCAGGCCGTTCCTCCTCGGGGGGCACCTCGCGCAAAGGGGGAAGGCATCCCCGCCGACGCAGAGCAATCGGATGCGGAAGAGGAAGGGCTGAACTATTCCCAGGTGGTGGTGGAGCATGAGTTTTCGTCACAAGCTGATTGCGGTGACAGCCTTTTTTGGGGGACTCGGACAGCGCTTGCCCGACGAACGCAACGCTTCTCCCGCCAGCAACATTACTTTGTCGGATCTTCATCCGCCTACCTGGCACGGCTCCACTCCCATGGGATTGGGCAGCTGCATCCGTCTCTTCATCCGACCCAGGATCCTGCTTCTTCTCGGCAAGCTCCTGCCACTTTGTCGATGCCCCGCTTTCCACTCCTTCTTGCCCTTCTGCCGCTTCTGCCCCAACTGACCGTACCTCCCCGTGTCGTGAGCCTGACACGTACCCGCGCGTACCAACGTGTACCATGCGCAGAGACACATCCATCTCCTGCTACTCTGTACAATAGCCTAGGGTCCAATGTGTACCCCCCTAGTCATGCTTGCTAGTCATGGCGCTACAAGCACTGGAACATTCAGTTGGTCCCTCTGGATGGAACCTAGCCTGTTGCTTTTGCTGTACCGACAATTGACGATAGGAGCGTATCTGATACCATGCGTAGAACTGCGAATCAATGGCGAAGACATCGTTCATTCCGATTTCCCCCCCTTATTGTGCGTTTGCGACGTTGCGGCGGTGCGGCGGTCCAACACGTTCAATCCTGTTGCACCTTTTTTTTCTCTGGTGGTTGCATGTTGCTTGGTCCTCTTGGCCTCCCTACCTGCCACTCCGCTGCGCAGGTCAGCCTCGCGTCTCGGTCGCGTCAATGGTGGTCGCGTCCAGCAGCGTGTATTCATCGCTTCAGATAAAAAGAAACTCACCGCGAAGAGAGAAGGGAGGTTCAAACGTTCATTGCACTGTCTGCCCATTGCAACTCCACATGTGCATGATGGATGCATGATGCATCATTAACATGATTCTCGCCGTCGGGTGAAGCTTGAAGCTTGAAGCTCGAAGATGGATGAAGAACACGAGCGCAATACGAAAAACCAACAAGTCGTCTCAGACAGATCCCACTGGGATCTGGCATGCGTGGGTGTATGGTGCAGGATGTGGGACCTCTGGGTATACAGCAGTACAGGAAGGAAAAGTAGACGCATGTCAGCGATGCTGTGGGCAATCATTAATCAAGCTTCAAGCTTCAAGCTTCAAGCTTCAAGCTTCAAGCTCTTCAAGGTTGACGTTCAACTTCAACGATCTGGCTCTTTTGCCGCGCGAGACGAGGTTTGGGCGTAGAATGGGTCGATGGTCGATGGTCGATAGTCGATGAGGCCTGATGCATGATGGGGGGATGGCCTGGGATGGGCGACGGAAGTATTTGGGCAGGGTACGGCGCGGTACGAGTCGGGCGATCTTGACCAATGCGCCCATCGCCGCGGATGATTAATGCATGATTAATGATCGACGATGCATAATGGGGAGAAGGGGCGAGAGGCGCAGCAGGCGCAGGCGCTGTGTCCCCTGCTGGGCCGCACCGCGCGGGTGGGGTATATTGGGGCTCGCCGCGTGTGAGGTGGCAGCGCGCAAGGCAGGGCCGCACAACGCGTGTCTGCGGGGCAAACAGTGGCGCGGTGCAGCGCACTGCGCGAGCGCGCCTGTTCGGCCCATGACAAAAATGGGCAGACTGCAGCGCAGGCCATACTATAACACCCAGTGCGGCTGGCCCCTTGGCCAACCAGCTAGTTACACCCGGCCCTTCTCTATCCCTTCTCTCCTTCTCCCCTTTCCATCCTACCATCACCACCCCCTCCATCTCCCTCCATTCATGGCCACCAATACCGATGCCGCGCCGCGCCGCCGTGTGCGCCTCTTCAGCGCCGAGGACGTTGCTGGCACATGCAACGCTGGATGACTGGGGTTGTGCACGGCGACCGCGTCTTTGACGTGACCCCATTCGTCCAGGATCACCCTGGGGGTGATGACCTGCTGCTTCCATATGCGGAAAGGACCTGACTGGCGCCATGGCCGACCCGCAGATCCACGAGCACTCAGAGGCAGCGTACGCTGTGCTGGAAGAGTACTTTATCGGTCGCCTCGCCTCGGCGATGACCTAGCGAAAGCCAAGCAGCAGCAGACCTCCACGCTGGCCCAAATGCGGCCTCAGGCGTGGACGTCGAGACGCTCAAGAAGTATGGTGGGGTGCGCGGTGGAGACTTTAGTGGCAAGGACGAGGAAATCGTTATCACCGAGGACTTTTGCCCCGATAATACGACACGGCAAAAGATCTGCAACAGCATCAGTTCCTTGATCCACCAAGCCTTTGATTCCGCAAGTGTGGTTCGCCAACTTTGACAAAACATTCTATCTCGAGCAGGTTCACATTCCTCGTCATGTCAAGGGTTCGGCTCCGCTCTTTGGCCATGGTACCTCGAGATGTTACCAAAACCAAGTGGTTCGTTCCGGCCACTGATTGGCTGCCCATCGCTGCTACCCTGGCGGCGCGGGCGCTCTGTCAATTTAGTATGCTTCCGTCCCCTCTGCTTCAACGTCCCCGCCTGTTGGCTCGCTTACCTTCGGCTAGTCCCGTATGCCTCGCCCGCGGCATGGGTTAGTCTCTTGGTTGCTTGCTTCAGTGGCATCCTTATGTGGACACTGGAATATGGCTTGCATCGGTTCCTCTTCCACGTCGATGCCCTCCTTCCCGATCGCCCCGCATTCCTACTTCTTCATTCCTGTTGCATGGCGTGCACCATTACCTCCCTATGGATGGCTTGCGGCTGGTGATGCCGCCCGTGCTGTTTTTTACGCTTCAAGCTCCCTTCACCAGATTTGCTCACATGGTGTTGCCTACCGCATTTGCCAATGGGATTATTGCGGGTGCCTTCGTCTCCTATGTCGGATACGACACGATGCACTGGGCGTTGCACCACTCTCGGCTGCCTTCCTATGTCATGGCACAGAAACGATTCCACCTCGACACCATTACAAGAACTACGAGCTCGGGTTGGTGTCACGTCCATGATTTGGGACATTGTCTTCAACACCGAATTCAACGCGACCAGCCCGTAAGGAGGTGACCAGCTAAGGCCCATGCCCATGCACCTCTTCTTTCTTGGGTTTTCTCATATGGACTCTTGAGTCCTTGCTTCGACACGACTCCACATGCTCTCTCACCTCTCTGATCTCTTGTTTCAACGCTCACCCCCCATGCATATGATGGTACATGCGGGCCCTGTGGCTGCATCAGCTCAAGTATCATATACCGCTACCGTAGATGTTGAGACCAACTCGAACGACAGGTTGGACAAGTTGTATGCTGGTTGCGCACACATCTCATTACGCGTTACTATAGTGTCTGAATATATTGTTCTACGTACACCGCAGTCTCGAAGACAGCAGAACCTTCCCCCATTCGAAGCGATGGCGAGCGCAGGTACTTTCCGCCGAAACCTTATTCCTGTGCAAAAGAGGGAGGGTGGGGGCTGTGGGGGCAAGCATGAAATGCAATGGTTAAAGTTGAACTGTTCAACGAGAGTTGGGTAGCAAAGCTGAGGACCACACCAGCTCGTCTGCGCTCAGGCTGAGCCGTTCACGTCATTGACGACGTTGACGCATCTCAGCTCAGCCTGAGCGCTCAGCCTGAGGACAGGAGCGTGACGCATGGGCCGCCATGTGTTGTCGCGCACAGGCCGCAAAATGCGGAGGTAAGATGCCACGACAAATACGAAGCGGGGGCGGGCCATGGATGGGTCCCCCAACCCTCATATAATATTTGCCCTCAGCGCCCCTGCCCACGAGTACCGCCACACCAGCCATTTTCGTTTTCCCATACTGGTCCGATGGAGGCGAGAGGCGTGTCTGTGGCCCTCAGCTTTGTATAGTACCTCCACCCACATCAGGCTGAACTTGGCCTCAAAATGGCCCGTGCCCCGCTTGGTCCCCAGCACCAACCGTGCGGGCGCTAATATATAAGAGCCCCCCCCCGTGCTGGCACTTGTTTTCCTATAACACGCATCTATACCGACTTTTCTTCTTTCCCAACCTACATCCCACCCACCCTCCATCATGACCTATTCCAAAGTTCTTTTCACTTCCTTCACTGCTCTTCCCGGCAAACGCGACAAAGTTGTTCAACTTCTGTCGGAGCTGGCGGAGAAGATCCGGACGCAAGAGCAGGGGAACATCAAATTCAAGGTGTTCCACAATGCGGCTGATCCGAACCACTTCCACATTGAACAAGAGTTTGCTAGGTACGTGGTCATTGCATGAAACAGCTTGCATTCTTTTTCTGGTTTGGTACTGACAGTTTTTTTTTCTTTGATTGGTTCACAGCTCGGAGCAGTGGACGTCCACATCGCTTCCGCTCATCGCAAAACAGTTTGACCGCGAGGTGGCTCCACATTCAACAGGACACCTCGTCCGTTGTTGTCCTCGCGCAGTCAGACTTTGCATTCTGATCAGAGATTAAGTAGCAGCATCACCGGCATCATTTTTACCGGTCCATGTCCCACCAAATAACAAGCATCTTGTCTATCACAGTTCGGTGTATATAGATCCTTCATGCAGATCATTCGGAGCTTCTAAGGCTGGGACAACTACGAGGAGACGCTACGCATAAAACCGCATATAACCGTTCCGGTAACCGCATAATGCGTAACAGCATAACCATGCATTACTGAGTGACTCGCTCATTTGGCATGCGCTGGTTGTTCGGGCCGAACCTCAATTAGGATCCCAACAGTGGAGTAGCCAGCAGGTCGGGACCCTATAATGGCGCCCGCCATTCGCTTTTTCTCAAACCGACCGGATTGTTACGCGCGTAGATCCCATTGAACGTGGTAGACCATGTGAGACGGTGGCGAAGGGGAACGGTGGTAAGGTTAGGGGCGAAGCCCCAGCTGACCGGGCCGTAGGCTCTGTGGTCCTCTCGTTGGGAATATAGAGACGTGATCAATCGGCTCTTGTTTTTGTTTGTTTGTTTTTTGCTTATAGACCCCCCTCTATTAGGAGGACCAATTTCTCGTTCACTGCAGCTGATGGTGGTGACGCGTTTCCTCTGACCTTGCCGAAGTTTTGACAGTGATGTGGCTTTAGAGTACAAGAAGACAATGAGAGATGAGCTGGATGAGCAAGCCTTAGGTGCAGTGATTCTTTTTGCCCTCAGTGTTACGCGAATGCCACCAGTATTGGCAGCTATTGTCACAGTGACTAATGAGCGCGAGCAGGCGTGAGCGCACGCCAATTTTATTAGGCGCTAATAAGCTGTTGAACTTCGGTGCAAAGAAACCTGCAAAGTAACCCGATTACGTACTTGCATACCCAATTCATATTGATCTTTCCAAGTTAATGAAGCCAGGCACTAACCCTAATGGTCTAACCCTACACCGAGAATTACGCCCTGCTGCGGTCCGAGACCGTCCCAGGGCTATGGCTCTTCTCGCCCGCTCCACCTTGGGAAACTTGCCCACCGTTGTTGTCCAGCCTCCATCCATCGTTTGGTAAGTACTTCTCTGCATGGAACTACGCGTGCGGTTGAGCCGGGCACAGCGTGCTCCCTTTCTCGCACACCCGCTACACGTTGTGGCGGTGTCCGAGTGCACGCTGGTCCCGGCCTCAGAGCTGAAGGATCTTGGTTTTTGAACGGCCATGCGGACAGGGCAGTTTGCTGACCCTGGACCCCTTGGTTATGAGTAGTCGTCATGTCGGTCGCCAACAAGATTTTCCGCTCGGCCAACGCCCCCATCACGTCCCTTCGGAGATTGAGACGTCGGTCGCCAGGCCTTCCTCGACCTGGAGAGCAACGTGTCGGAGCTGACGGCCGAGCTGCGGCCCCTGCAGATTTCGTCGGTGAAGGAGGTGGAGGTCAAGGGTGGCAAGAAGGCCATTGTCATCTTTGTGCCCATGCCCCAGCTCAAGGCGTACCACAAGATCCAGTCGCGTCTGACTCGCGAGTTGGAGAAGAAGTTTTCCGACCGCCACGTGATCTTTGTGGGCCAGCGTCGCATTCTGCGCAAGCCTGCCCGTGCTGAGGGCACCAAGCAGCCCTCGCCCCCGCTCGCGCACGCTTACTGCTGTGCACGATGCTATTCTTGAAGACCTTGCCTTCCCTTCGACATCGTTGCCCGCCGGACACGCTTTGCCGTCGATGGCTCAAAGCTGATCAAGTGCTTCCTTGACGCCAAGGACATCACTGCTCTGGAGTACAAGACGGAGACCTTCAGCGCTGTGTACAAGCAGCTTACGGGCAAGGATGTCGTCTTCTCGTTCGCCGAGTCGCCTAAGTTTACCCTTGGTGCTTGTTCCGTGATACTCGGAGGGGGTGGCGAGAGGGGCTTGCGCCTTCCTACCGACTTGCCTTGCTTATGGATGGAATGACATTGATTTGGAGGCGGGCGGCTTTGGACGTGCCGCGCTCCTCGACTTCCTTGCCATTCCTTATGACCGCCTTTTCACCTGGGGCGCTCTTTGGCGACCCCTGCTCATGATTCTCACCCCCCCCTTTCCCCGTTCCCCTCCCCTTAGCCATTTTCCCTCCAAAATCAAACGTCCTCTATCCCGCCCTAAAGGGTGCCCTCAGTCCATCCAAACCAGTGTTTAAGTTGTGTAGGTCCCATGTAGAAAACTCGAGCTTTAATTCATTCCCTTTCGAGGCGACTCGTGTTTGCCCTATTTGACCTCATACTAGGTCAACAGGTCGATTTGCTGAATCGGCAAAACTGCTTCTCCCTTCGCGGATGTGCGCTGCTTCCATCCGTCCTTTCTGGCTGTTGGCGGTGAGGGGCAAGGTGATTTCTAGCAGCCATTGCTCCCTGCCTGCTGCAGTAAGTTGTAGTGTGCAATTTTGTGCTAAGTGAGGATAGGAAGGAAGGAGACAAGCCTCCGAACCGGGAGCAAATGCGAGGGGACGTGATGTCACGTGACGGGGTAGGAGACTCCTGGACAACAAGTAGGGTAGGGGATCAGGTCGCCGAGGGTGAGGTCGGCTGGTGGGGCTGGGTGGCGAGGCAGGCGAGTTAAGGCAGGGCAGGCAGGCCAGCTGGGGATGAGCGGGGTGGCGCGGGCGGGGTGTGTGCTGGCCCTGTGGCTTGTGGCTGGCAGAGGACTGTGTATTCGGTCTGAGTACACCACACTCGGTGCCCGGCCCTGGGCAACTGAGTACTCTGTCTGAGTACTCAATGCCTCAGTGCGTGACTAGCTAGTGAAGCCAGTGACTAACTAAGTGTACTCCTCAGTTACTAGTTATCCTAGTTGTTACCGATCCATCATCGAGCTGGCCGATGGGATGGGCGAGGCGTGGCCGCGGGCAGGCCCCGCACCAGCGCCAGTTTGCAAGCCATCAGGGCGCTTGCGCCCCACACCAGACACTGCTGTGGTGCTGGCCGCGGGGGCCGGAAGGGCTGGGGGCAGGACAGGCGTGTAAACACGAGCTGGCAGCCAACGCCTGCCAATAAGCAGCCTTGGCGCACAGACGCCAAATTCTCACCAAGACAGACATGGCTGCTTCTCAGTGCTTCGTTCTTGGTCCTGCGTTCGCCGTATCTCTGACCTTGAGTCCGACCACCACTAACCACCACGATACCCATGGCATTCCCCCCAGTCCCAGCATACCAGCATAATGCACACGAAGAGGGCGACGCCATTGACGCGTACTACGCCGCTACTTCCTATCGCCTGGCCGCCCTGCTAGGCTCGACCCCCTCTGGACGCCCCCGGCCGTTGCTGAACGACTATCAGCTTGCTGGCTTCCACGATTCGCGCGGGTCCATCCCCTCTGTCGCCGCTCAGTCCTCGGCTTCCTGGCGCCGCCTCGATCGCCTGCCCCGCCTCTGCTAGCCGCAACCCACACCCCGTCCGTGTCAGGCCAGAGCAACCTGTCTGCTGGGCACGCGAGTCACAGTGGCTCCCCAGCCCAGCCTGCTGTCCGTACCAAGGGATGGCGCCGCATGCTCGGCAAGGCCAACCCATCCCCGTCATCGTCCGAGCAAGACCTGGACCGCTTTGAAAAGGTGGCCAATGGTGCCCGCCGCCTCTTTGGCCGCAAGCAACCTTCCTCTGCCTCTCCTTCCCAGAGCTCCGATCCCATTTCACCCTCCTTTGAACCAGAGCTCAATCCAGGTCTAGCTGCACCCGCCATCCTTACTTTCTTTTTTCGCGCCCCCAACGACAGTGCGCCTGCCGCCTCCACCAGTCTCACCTCGGGATCGAGCGTCGCCAGCCCTTCTCTAACTGCATCCACCTCGATCAACCACACCAGTTTCGGTGAAATGTCTGGTTCCTCTCTCCCAATTGGACAACCGATGGCTCCAATCTATCCAAATCAGTCACCAACACCTCGGGCGAGCGGGTCAAAATGGCTCTCCCTACCACCCGCTCCAGCAAGTCCAATGTGCCGTCAGGGCAAGCAAGGCAAGTGGACGTAGTGTGCCCCGATCGGATGCCGCGTCTCTTTCCTCCACCGGGCAAGTGTTTACGTTTGATTCCAATCGAGCGTACGAATATGGGTCCGCGCTCTGGTCCCATTGCGTCCGCCGCCTCTCGTTGGCCTTTTTGCATGATGGTCCTGGTGGTCGGCGGGACAGGAAGTACTGAGGTACAGCCCCCATTCGCCGGTGCATTGGTTCTTGTCTCAACTCACTCTTGGTGAGCTGTTACTAATCTACAGTCTCGGCTCATTTGACGGATCCCACTTTCCACCCTATCCGGTTCCCCCTCCCCCACCCACGGAGCTGGTCCGTCTTCCGCCCTCAGCGATGGTGTGCCTAACCCGACTGCATACGCTAGTGCCATGCTAGATCAGCTGGAGCTCAAATCATCGACTCGTTCATGGAGATCCGTGCCGCGTTCCAGAGACATGCCACCTCCCGTGCTGGCCGAATGGCAGGGACAATGGACGCCTCTGGTTCCGAGATGGGATCGTCAAACTTTGCGGCCCATGTTTTCCATCCGAGCTCCAACGGCGACGACGCGTTGGATACCGAGTCGGCAGTTGACCAACTGGAAGATGCCGCGGTCGGATCAATAGTCGAGGCTCACGTGATGTGATCCGTTTCTTTTCGTCCTTGGAGATACCCGGATTCCTGCACCGTTCCCCATGTATGTTTTCCTTCGTTCTCGCGTGTGGTTGGACAATTGCGCTGACCTACCTATCCCCCTCTTTCTTGCCCCATCTTCCCACAGCTTCGAACGGCAACGGTTGGCTGCCATGCACCTCAATCGCCCGCTATCCAGATTATATCTTCGCGCATCAAGGAACCCCTGCTGACTCTCAGTCAGCCTCAAAGCCGGTGGAGGACGCAGTCAACATGAACGAGGTGGCAGATACATTGGCTGGCAATGCGGAAGTCCTTCTGGCAAAGTTGGAGGCACTTCTTCCCAGTGACATGGAAGCCTACCTGGCTGTGGTAATGAGCGGGGGCTGTGCCTTTGGTACGTGGAAGGCGTTGGTGCGAGCACCCCCAACATCCGACAGGCGGACTCGCTACTTCCGTTCGACCACGGTGGTTTAGCCCTGAGGCCCATGCATTACTCAATCGCAACTCTTCCATGATTGTGTCGAACACTAGCGTTGATCCTCGGTTCAGAATGGGAGCACCGAGTCGGGCGACGGAGCAGGACGACAACCGGGTGGTGCACAGTTTGTTGCGGTCCAGCCCATCGTCTCCTCAACGGGATTGCCTGTGGCGTTGGTGTGCCTCACTTCCTCAACGCCACGATACCGACGCAACCCTATCTACGGCCGGGCCAAGCTGCATCCCATGAAGTGGGAGCGGTCGCCTCTGATACAATGGCCAAGTGGACTGCTAGCCACGAATCGGTCCTTCAAACTACGGCAACCCAGATGGCAACGTTGTTGGAACATGCTTATGCCCATGGTGTGGCGCTTCGCAAACGTCACATGGTACAGCAGTACAACAAACTGCAAGTCGATGTCAAGCAGCTGGGCCTGGCAGAGGAAGGTGCTGGCTTTGGCTCGGGGGCAAGGTCCGAGTGGCGCAAGATGGATTGTTTGGCTGGAGCGGTCCTACCAGTGGAGGAGGGATGGCACAAGGGCTCGACGAGGAGGTAGAAGCGTCTCTTGAGCAAGAACAGCTCTTGGCTGCGTTCCAGGAACGATTGCATCAAGCCAGGGCCAAACGGTCTGCCGCGGGAGCGGAGGATGGGGCGCCAGATGTGGCGCTACAATTGCTGCCCCAGTTGGCGTCGGCCCTCACCAGCCACAGCTGCCAGCGCGTTGGGGGCCGATCTGGTGTACTTGGCACGCAAGCCAATCAAAATTCATTCCTCAACCAACGTGCCCGATTGGACGATTGTGGCTCATTCCCCTCTGGGCCCAAGACCGGATCGGAAGGTGTGCTGCTGGACCCCACCCGACTGGCTTCGGTGCCCCTGGCGCCTGCCTCACATAACGTGAATGACCACCGCGGCTTGCCTGCCTTGTTTTACAATCTGCCGCGCCACTTTGTGGCCACCGACGTCGACGACGCCGAAGCGGACTCGGACACTGGCACAAACGCCACCCCGGACAGAACCGGTCCTACGCTGCCTGGCGCTACCCTTCTTCCCCCCAGCACCTGTTCCGCGCTGGAGCAATTGTGTCGGCAGGTGGTCTGCTCCTTCCGGTCGCTGACGGGCGAGAAAGTGAACCGATGCCGGTCCAGGCACCTTCTGGCCGCTCACAACCGACGGGATGGACACGAGACGAGCGCTCCGTGTTGTTGTTGGCCATTTGTTTTCCGACCGCACGCGGCTCCTGTCGCCTGCCGAGCAAGGCTTTGTCGCCGCATTGGCAGCTGGATCCATCACCTGGCTTCGGCAGGCCGGCGCGTTGGATGCCACATTCTTTCGCTTCGGCGTTCTTCTGGGCCCTCCCCCTCGGCCCCAGGAAGCACGCGTCAGAGGCCCGGGAGCTCGCAACGCTTGCGCTCTCGTTCTTCTGGATCCCATTTGTCGTCCGTACGAGCTCCACGGAGTGAAGAGGGGGACGTAGGGGACTATCATCGGCCTCCTACTCGTCCTCCCCATCCCAGTCCATCTCTTCGTCCTCACTGCCACCTCCAGCCCGATTCGGACCGTCCGTCTCTCCCTCCCAGCTCCCGCTCTACTTCAACCCGGGCTCGACCTCCATACTAGCCGCCCATTCGCCAGGGCCTCAGAAGCAGCTGGCTTGTGTTCCCTTTTTTTCTCCATGCCGAACATTGAGTTGAGAGAGGTGGGTGTCCATCTCTCCTTTCTCTGTCTTCACCCCCTCCTCCCCCTCCCCTGTCTCGCACTGTCCAGATCTCTCACTTTCTTCTCCCTCGGTGGATTGTGTTGAGTGTTCCTCGATTTTCATTCTCCTTCTACTTCCTCCTTGCACATTTCCCCTCCAGGTGACTGGTTTTCTTTTGCTAGCACCTCTCCGATCGTCTTTGTATCCTCACGCGCCTCACGCCACAGTCGCGCCTCTCACTCAGGACGCCACATGTCGACCCTCGTTTTCCACAGCAACTGAATGTGCATCCATTGTTTACGCCAGTTTTTAGAAGCCGAAAATCAAACGGGGGGGAGGCCCAATCCCTATGTTGTGTGCATTCCATTGACAGAGCTTAAGGCTGGGACAGGGGGAACGCTACGTCTAAACCGAACCGTTCATCTTGCGGGGGTTGTTTGGAACTATAAGCGAGAGAAAGCACTAGGGGCTATATTTTTAGAGATGCCACAACGGCAGCACGGTACCCCGTTACCTGACAATATGCTTATCTGCCAGGTAATAGATGTTTAATTGGTGTGGGGAAAAAGAGGTGGGGGTGCATGCACATGCAGCTGTGTCTCAGCTACAGCCCTCCGCTACAGCCTCTGTCCTTGCTGTACGCAGCGTCATCCGTCAGCCTCCCCTTCAAAGCGGTTTCAGTCTTAACAACTCTCTGTAAAGCTCTTACAACCTTCTATGGGTCTCTGTTTAACGTTTAACGTTCACCCTCAACTTCTCCCCTCTTTAGTACTTACGCTTATATGAATTCGCGAGACTCACGTCTATCTTATATCGCTCTGCAAAGTCGTGCGGTTAGCCTACTGTACTTAGTAGATAGCGCTAGCTCTTCCGTTACGCGTTAGGCCTTAGGGTCCCGTCTTGTTTCTCATCCTAATAGAAATACTAATACGACGTCCAAGGGCTTATATCAGGGGCAGATCCCCTCTCCACAGTGGGCCTGCCTCACGATAAACCAGGGGGCGAAGCACCCGACGGCCCCACAATACCAACAGTACCCACAGTACTCGAGAAGGACGTGGCTCTCCTCACTTTTGTTCTCGGTCATTTTTGGCACGCAACCCCGGTTTCTCTCCACGGATCAAAGCTGGGTGGTTTGGTTTTTGGCTAACGGAGGAGACGCTGACCGATCCTCCCGCTTTGGTGGGCACCCCCACAGAGCGTCTTGCCGCCCTGGCTTCTTACAACAATAATAATATGCCACCACTTCCTTCCCCGCGCGAGAGATCCGAGACCTGTGCGTCTGATCTTGCCTGTGAGGCGAGCTGGGCAAGCACTCCATAATCTCAGAAAGTATTGAGACCAAATTCGCTAGCATCAAGTAAGTGTATGGACGGTAGTGCCGACAGTCCCTCCATCAGCAAGCTGTTACTTTGTAATGTAATGCATATACTGTTTGTACATATACCAGCATATCGTACTCATCCCCTGTCGGTCCTGTTCTCACCTTCTTTCCTCACACTTGCCATCCTACTAACCAAGCCGTAAGTACCCCCCTCCTGAAAGAAGGAGGAGAGGGACTTCGGCCCTAGTAAGCCTGTGAAAGTGTCAAATCGTAGTGTAGTCCTGGGTTGGCCGAAAAGTAGTAGGGAATAAACAAAAGGCCATGAGGGTCTCAGGCAGGAACGGCAGTGAGTGTCATGCTTGCCATACACTCCGTTTTCCAGGCTCACAAAAGGGGGAAAGAAAATGGAACCACAGGGGAGAAGGGACTGGAGAGAAGAAAGAAGAGAAATAGTGAAGAAATGTTGAGTGCTCGCCTCTCACATCAGTCAGTCTTCGTGGTGGGGGGCGAGGGTTGAGGCAACTGGTCGACCTCCATGATCTCCAAGACAGTCAGAGGGTTCACAGGGGCCGGTTCAGTAGACTGGGTCTTGGTAAAGGAGAGGGAACGTAATGCGGTGTTGAGAGCCGGGAGGGTAGAATTGGTCAAATAGCTGGGCGCCCAGACGCGATGGCCAACTGGGGCATCGCTGTCCTTGAGTTGGCGTGTCACATCCTCGTACTTGGCTAGGAATGTGGCCTGAATGGGCTCCAGACCCGCTTTGGCGTCAGCAGGGAGGGAGAGGAGGTAATGGTGCAGGCGATTCAGCTCGTCCCCCACCGAGTCCAGGAGATGGTGGAGCTCGGTCTGGACGTTGTCACTGATCGAGCTGCCGGCCTCCTTGGCCTTCAACCCCGCCGCCACCAATTGCGTATTGAGCAAGGCCAAGGACTGGTATGCCCTATGTAGGGTAACGTGCTCGGCGCGCAGTTGATCCAGGTGAGCCTGTGCCTTGACCCGAGAACTAACAGCGAGGGAACGTGCGCCAGCGACATTTTGAAAAACAGTGTCCACCACGTCGGCTGGCGTAAGAGTGAAGATTTGTGGTGCCACCTTCTCGGCACGAGTGAGCGTCTTGCTGGCCAATGAATCGGCGATCACAGCCACAGTGCTCAAGAAACTTAGACGCACCACCACCGTCGCTGCAACCCATTCACTTACCGTCACCGCCCTTCGCTCCAATTGGCCCAGCCGTTTCTTGGAAGCGACGTACTCACGCAACCCGACCACGAGTGCGACCAAGAGAGGGATGCTGGCCAATTTGGTAATTGCTTCGCTTTTGGACGCCAGATTGGCCAGCACTGGTGTTGGGGGAGCAAGCGAAGCCGGCGGCCGTACCTGTTCGTCCGGAGCGATATTATTGTGAGCGGCGTTGCGATCGGGTCTTCCTCACTGGGATGGTTACTCGACATGGGACGATTGGTGAAAGCCTCGACAGGGATGGGAGACAGGACAGGAGGGGTAGATGTGAACAAAATGAAGTGAGCACAGAGGGTTTTTGGGGGGCGAGAGGGCTTCGTTGTGGCGGTGTTGACAGATAAGAGCACACATGCGGCGGGTGGGGTATTATAGGGGTATACTAGGAACGATAAAGTCTTTCACGAGGGCGGAGGGGATAGAGCGTGGTTTGACATCGGCGGGGTCGTTAGTGTATAAAGGCCGGCCTAAGGGGCTATTAATTGTAAGGGCGCAGCCGGTGGCGCAGGGTCTTTTACTATTTCCTGCCCCCAAAATGGTATAGTGCGTTCTCTCTCTTACGATCTTCAATATTTACGACGCCCTCACTACATCTTGTAAGGATCAGTCGATCAGGCGATACGAGTGAGGTCAAGTACCAAGGGAAGCAAAGGATGCACTGGTAGGGTTGGGAGAACAGGATCGGCGAAGAGCACAGTGAGAAGATTTACCTGATTATAGCTAAGAGGACCGTGACACATCCAGTCACATAATGGCTCTCTGCACAGGCCTAATCGGCATGTTGCCTACCGTTCTCCAACCTCCCGAGTTATTCTTCTCGTCTGGTCAAGCTGCTCGGGCGCACCCCGAGCGCACACACATCTCAAACTAACTGCTTGTCTCTACCCGGTTACCGCGGGTTACCTATACTGCAACCATATAATTGACAGGGAGACTTGAGTCTGCAGACAAAAAACGCTCTGCGCGCGTATATACAAACCGACCCGTTCATCCTGTTGTGCAGTGACCTACGATATATGTATATGCAGAAGAGCGTCTCTCCCCACTATAAAATCTTTTTTCGTCACATATGTGCACGGTATAATAATAGAGAAGATGCCAACTATTCTCATGAATACACGCCACTGAAAGAAGATTGGACCCGTTGGCGTGTTACATTGAATCTAAAAGGAGCAACACTACTGCAAAATGATAGCCTATTACACCCAGCCGATTCCCCGCAAATATGCATCACCCCTTTTTGTGCTATGAAACAGAGCGGCCCACACGAGTATCCAAGAGAAAGGAAAAACAGACACATAATTTCAAGTAGTTGGAGCGTCAAAGCGCAAAAGGCGACCACGTTAACGTGTGGAGCCCACAGGAAGAGAAAACGAGTCAAAACAGAGAAGACAAAGATTGCCTCTCAGGAAAAGGGTTTTTCATAACGGTAGAGTCACGTAACAGTATTAGTGGCTCGAAAGGAAAAGGCGATCCCAGAGTTGGAACCCTCACCCTCTCGTTTAGTTTACACCGAGAAAGAAAAGAACACGAAAAAGGATGTAGAAAACGTATGTAGGCTAAAAGCCCTTGATGGGACAGTCAGTCCCAAGCATCTTTACCCGTGACCAGGGCAGAGGCTTAGCAGGTAATCTGGGCGCTCAGCCCAAACCAGTTGCCATAGTTGCGGTAGCAGTTGTTATCCTGCTGCGAGTCGACCGCCAACACTTCGCCCTCGCAGTCGAGATTCGAGTAGATATGAGCCACACATCCTCCTTGGAGGTTTGAGGTGGTGATGGACTGCACCGGTACACCGCTGTGTCACCTTCCCCACGGATCCATGTGTTAAAGCAATTGGTACCCTGGATACCATCGTGCGCGACGTCGGTGTTGGTAAAGTAGCTGTTTTTGCAATCGTCGTCCGTGAAGGCCGTGAGAGACGAACCAGATTTTGCAGCGGGCGCGGCCAAAACCGCGAGCGGGGCAACGAGGGCGAAGACAACGGTGTAGCTGAATTTCATTGTGAGGAAGAAGGGGATAGAATGTGTTTGTGTGGGTGGAAAGCTCGAAAAGGACGAAGAGTGTGGTGTGGTGAGAGGAAGAAGGAGGGGCAGAGGCGAGTCGACCTTTATATACTCAACGGTGAATGGTTCTTGTGCTCTTGTTTCCTTTTCCTCTCGGAGCTGGAGCGCACCTGAAGCAGATGAAGTAATTGCTCTCTCGGTACGGAAAGTATTGCACCCTCCATCGGAAGAGTCTCTGTATAGGATAGTGGCACCGTCTCACCCCTGCAAAAACCATGTGCTGGGGACAGGAACGCGGCTTCGGTCCAATCGTGCTGACCATCCGGGTAGTCTTCTTGACCATTTCCGGGCCCAAACGTCCTGTGTCGCCCCGTGCGGATCATGGAGAGGATTGGTAGAATGGACGCTGCCCAACCGGAGGCGATGAGCACAGAAGAGCACTGTGAGTAGAAACACGATCGATTGATCGACTCTCACGTCGGCGGCTGTCCGACGTTGAAGAGGGCGCTGCGAGACTTGCGGTGCTGAGGGCGGACCAAGATGGTCAAGAGAGCGCCCACTAGCCTTTTCCTCCCCACTTCCACCCAGGGAAGTTCGATGTCTTGGCGTATGTGTGGCCATGATATATACATCAGATGTCGTGTGCCATTATGAGCCGGCCACAGACCGGATGGCGGGTGTAAGCAAACGAAAGTCTTCCGTTTGCCTTTGCTGCGTGAGGTCACGGCTGAGGTCACCAAGCGCTCGGGCCGGGCAGGTGTCAGGCACAGGATTCCAGGTCAGTTCCTGTAGCAGGCGTGGAAAGTGGTACGGGGTAGCGCGAGACCACTACGCGTCCTGTATACTATACCCTGGGAATGATTATAATGACCGAGCATCCCGAGTGGGGCGCGGTCGGAGCAGGGAGTACTAGTGACTAGGGGCATGGGGCGACCGATGTCCCGTGTAGGGGGGTAGTCAGTAAGCGCCCATCGAATGGGGGTCCTCCTCGCGGGCGCAGTGTAGCGCCATCGGCCGACCAGCGCTGGTATATTGTTGTGCTGGGCTGCGCCGGGCCACGAGTGCTGGGGGCGCCGGCGGGCGCTGATGCGCTGATGCTGAACAATACGATCGCTGATCTGCACCGACCCGGACTTCCGCCGCCCATTGTTTCCGCCAAGACGAGCGGCGGGGTGCGGGTACTCTAGGCTCTCAGCCTCAGCGCTCTTTTTGCGTCCTCCAGCCCCACCCGCCACTCTCCCCAAGGCAGCCAGCCCATCGGATCAGCCGCGCCCCACGCACCGCCGTGGTGAGCAGCGCTGGTGTGTGCAGGTTGAGTCAGGTTGCGTCGCACTGCGCTATGCGCATGGGCCAGGCGGAGCTTCCAGGCGGCGCGCCCAGCCGACCGCGGCGCGACGGTCGATCGACTGTGGGACTGGGTAAGCCGGGCGGCTGGGCCGATGCGCACTGCGCAATGTGTTCGGACTGGGTCCCAGTGCAGTAGCACATGGCTCCTGCTGGTGGGAACGACCGTGGGCCGGGTAGCAAACCGGCCTGTGCGCCAAAACGCATCAAGGGAGGAGAACAAGATGAGGCCGATGAGGTCTGAGATGGGAGCGGACTTGGCAGGGCGGAGTTCAGGGGGCTGAGAGCGCTAAGGCGCTGAGTACGCTGAGTACGCTGAGTGCGCTGAGTGCAGGACTCTGACCAAATACGGAGTTCCCCCCCACTTGAGGTGCCGGGGGTCAGGATGGCGTCCATCCCGCCTGTCCCTGGACTTTCCTGACCCACCACCCCACCACCTGCACGTTGGAACACTCCATGTTAAAGCGCCATTGCGGGCACCAGGTGCCAGTGGTTGTGCCGCGGAGACCGCCCTCCCAGCTTCTGACCCCCATCTTTTGTTTCCTCAGTGTGTGGATGCATGGGTGGATAAGTACCGCGGTGAGCAGCAAAACCGATTGAAGCGAGTCGTGAGCAGGAATTCTTCCGTCCCATTAAAGCTAAGTGGTTGATCATCAACCAGCTCATGGGCGGCGCGGACTACGTTGGCAGGCCGATGGGCGGTGGCCCTGCACGATGCATGGACGTTGAACGTTGAACATGCCCTTTTGCAAATTTCGCGGGCTAACGGAGCGATGTCTCGAAAGAAAATGTGGAGCTGCTGAGTACGTTGAGTGGATCAGGCCGACACGTCCGCCACCCCCTCAGTCCCATCATTTTTGCAGGTGTCGTTTGCAGAGCCCTGTGACGATTTGACGGATACCAGAGCCATCCGGCTGTCACGCGTCACAATATGTCCATCCTCAGCCCATCTCTCGCTGAATCAATCTGGTGGACCCCGCCGGGGAGATTGTGTAGGGCCAATGTGGTTAGAGAAGAAGGCCGTTGTGGTACGTTGCGATTAGACAAGAATGAATACCATGAATCTGATTAATAAAGATCCAAAAGTAATTTGTGGCCTCGGTCGTCGCATGATACAGTCACTATATCGTAGTGTCCTATCCAAGCCACAGCCTGCGGAGTCTGGTAACAGCCAGAGCCATTGGCGATCAAGAATTGTACGTGTGGGGATCTAATCGGAAGGGAGTTTGGAGAACAAAGTGACAGGGGCAGTGGCCATTCGCATTGTTGGCCAGTGGACTATGCCAAGGAGTGCAGACGCCCATCATACTTTGTGCACTTCTCAGGTCCGTTCTCTCCAACCGACCATCCTACGCATGAGGCCTGAGCCTCAGGCTTCACCTGAAGCTCACGCAGCTTGAAGCTTGGCGTCTTAGTGAGGCCTTTGGTCTCCCGGACTCAAGCGCTTTTAATCCCCCTTCGCAACAGACCATCAGACATTTGTGTGGACAGAACGGGCGCTGGAATTACCAATGGTGGAGGGGCATTAGCACAATACGGAGACCCCGTTTTGATCTCAACGCATTGTGCTAGCGGAGTCAAGTTTTGGTACTATTGTGGTGCATAAAGCACAGTAAATGGTACAGGTGCCCGAAGTTCAAAACGCCCAGCCCCCCTGTACACCAGATCATCTTCAACCATCCCATTTGGAGAGAGGTACTCTTGGGGCTGTGTTCGCACTCACACCTTGCCAAACCACATGCACATGTACGGCCACTAACCTCTCTCCCCAACAAGAGCGTCTCTCTCGCGGCACGATGGAGGACATGGTTGAAGTCCACATCTGGATTGCTAACCAAAATCGGTGGACGACTGCTCCGACGCGCTCGATCCGCTGGGCAGATATGTGGTACGCAGCAGAATCGTTAAGGGCACCTCCTTTGCGGCTTCAGGTGCATATGGACAGTATGTGGTGGAAAATGCCACGGTCCTGGCTCAGTTTGCCATTGTGCTTTTGGCGTGAGAGCGGAGGGTCAAGAAGCTGCCACTGGCACAGTTATACGAGGCCTGGTTGGTCTGACTGATGGATGTGTCAAGAGGGCTCGGTAGAGGTTTGCGGGTTGAACGTTTATGGTCAGTTGCCAACCACAACGTATATAGGCCGATTGCCTCCGACGGACTTGCCCTGGAAGGAAAGAGAGAGTAGCGTGTGAGCATGTCCAGTGTAATGCACTATCGGCCCGCCCATCATACCGTCAGGTGCTATCCCCCCCACCCAGGAATCCTTCTAGTACCAAATTGGCTGGCAGCGGGGCGTGGGGCAGTGAACATCAGTAGGAAGTCTTGCATTTGATGGGTTTGAAGGACTGCGGCCTTGGCCAGCAAACAGAGAACTCCCCCCCCTACTTTTAGCGCTATATAACGACATCCCGTCTCCGCTGTTCTATACACATTTTGAACTCTACTTCCATAGTTCTCCATAACTGATGGGGCAGTACATAGTAAAGGGAACAAGATGGAATCATGGCCAAACATTGCTCATAGACGGGCGGGGATGAGTGGGGGCTCAGTCTGCTTCAGCAAAATAGCGTCCAATTCAGCGTCCACACCACCGTGTTTGGCTGCCTTGCGGGGTTTGTCATGGGCCCTGGCCTTGACCTTTCCGTCTTTTTGCTCTTTTTGCTATGTGACGAAACGGACTTGTCTTCGCGTTTGCGTTTGCTCGGCTTGGTGCTCGGTGGCTCTGACTTGGTCGAGGCGGTGGAGGAAGACAAAGCAGGTACCCGCTTGGCAGCGGCTCGGAGCGACGCCATCGTCTCCTCGCGCAGCGAGGGAAGGGTGGGAGAACAAACTGCTTGGCCCATTCCCGCCAACGCTCTTGGTTCTTACGGAACATGCCGGGTTGAGCTTTTTGAGGAGGAAACGGCCGTACTGGGATGCAAGATGCCTCTCTTGGGTTTGGGCTTGCCGTACCATCTTGGAACGGACAAAGACATCGGCCACGTCCCAGATCGCGTCGGCTACCCGACTGCCCCATCGGTCGTCGGCGAGCGCAGCAAGATGCGGCAAAAGCAGCTCATACAGTTTCTTTTTTTGCACAAAGGTGGTTACTGCTTGAGAGCAGGCCAGCACACATGGACCGCGGTCGGCGATTTGCATAGACCCAGAACCGTGGCTGGCGTCTGGCGTTCCAAGCTGTATCGATACATAGCCCAAAGTCAGTATACACATCTGGAACACGAAAAGCAGAAAACGACGGACCTTCGGTGTAGAACGCTGTTGGCGGGGGAAGAGAGCTTGGCCATCGATTGAAGTCAGACTGCCTTGGGTATCGGCTTGAATGTCGTCTGCTTCAGGAACCGAATGTTCCGGTTGACGCGAAAGTTCCTCTTCGTCATCGCTCTCGTCACTGTCGGTCTCGTCGGCGACAGCCTGGCTAAATGCGTCTTTCTTGTTGCCCTTGGTCTTGGACTGGGCCGAAGTCCTCTTCTTCGACTGGGTCTTTAACCAGTCTTTGCGCGTTTGAAGCGACAAGATCACCAGCAGCGCTTCTCGCTCTTTTCTGCCTCGGCCGTCGCCGTCTCTGTCTGCCCCTCCTGAGGCGCAGACGCAGTTACCGATAGCCAAAAGCTGGCACACAGTGCGTCCACGACCGCCTCTTGCATTGGGTCGAACCATCGGCATCGGCAATGGAACCAGCTTCCAACACAGCAGACAACAGACTGGTCTTCTTTTCTTTGACTACCTTGTTGCCCGCTGCTGTGATCTCCTGGAGACCGAGTGGAGCAAGCCGGTGGCTGTGCTCCCGTCTTCGACGGTTACGCCCACCAACTTCTCGCGCGCCTGAGCGATGATCCAGCCTAATCGACGGACCAAGGTGGAGGTAACAAAGTTGGCCACAGGATGGGTGGCCAACTTGATCAAGCGACCCGAAAAGTAGATGTGGTAGAAGAGGAAGAGCACTTGAGGGGAAGCCGTGAACAACGCCGCTTGAAGAGTGAGGGAGCCCACCGTATCGCGAAGCATCGACTCGGTAAAGTCGGTTTTTTCCGGCACCTCATCAGGACTAGGAGAAGGATGGGTACGCACAAAACTCGCCATCCGTCGAGGAGCAAATCGTGGAGCGAGTTGGGCGCCTCGGGCCGCGTGTTTGGATCGGGAGAGCGGGCCTCACAGTCGAGGAAGATGGCAAGAACCGGGGCGGCAACGGGGGAAACTGCAATCGCACGCACCTCGTTCATCCCCATCTCTGACAACACATTCGCCCGAACTTGCTCCAAAACAGTTTCGAACGAGGTGGGGATTTGCACCGCCTCCTGCGCTGTCCCGCCTTCAGCCTGGCCGGGAGCGGAGGCCGAGGTGATCTCCTTGGCACGGTACTTGGAGCTGCGCTTAGACCGGGCCGAGAGCGGATGGCACTGTTCTTGTTCGTCTCCTCCTCTTCGACAGCCCGGCCGGAAAGCAAAAACAGGAGAACGCGGAAGACGTGAGTGCCAAACGAGTCTTGAACCAGGGCACCAAATGGGGCTGAAGTTCGTCCACTGCGTCAAGAAGAAGCTTGATGGGGGAGCGGAGGTGGCCAAGATCCGTGTCGCTTGACCCTTTGGCCTTGCCGCCCATCCTGACTTCCTCCGACACCAAGGGCTGCAGAGCAGCCAGGGTGGACTGCAACACGTGCGATCCGAAGCGGTGTTGGGCCAATGTGAAGAGCCACTCATGCGGTCCATGAGAATACGGATGGGCTTGCTTTAAGATGGGCAATAAGGTACTCCATCACAAACGCGTGTCTGGATCGGTGGCAAGGGTAAGAACGCGCCCATCGGCTTCGCGCAAGGCGGCTTGCATGAGCAGCGCATGCTCCGAGTCCTGTCATGTTCGTCGGTTCCTCTTCACCAATGCGACAGTGGCCTCGGCAGCCTTGAGCTGGCCAAAGAGGTCCTTAAAGTACGTCTTGACGTCGGAATCGACAAAGCCAAAGGGTGCCGTTGGGTCGACCTCGTCGGCTGGCGCGCCCGCAGCAATCCATGACGGCTGCCCATCGACACCGGCGGTATGCTGGGCGTGGGCACCCTCCCCACCCGCTGCCCCCGCCGGCCTCCACTTGGGATTCAGCGGCGACCTTGGACTTTTTGCGGCCACGCTTGCGCTCCTTGTTGCCGGCAAAGCCCTTCTTGCCCATTGGATTGATGTCGACACGGATGGGCCAAGTAGGACGAAAGAGGGCAGTCACCTATGGGCCCAAGCCAGCCAGCCGCCAAAAACAAAAAATTAAAGCAGCGGAACCCCTCAATTCCGCATGGCCATGGTGAGGTCACCGGTCACCAGACATCCGGTGATCACGAATCATGCATCATGACCGGCCCATGACCTGTGATGGTCACATGACCTACACCGCCGGCAACCAGTCGAGCTGATTCTACAGCAGGTTTTTACGAGTACCTACATACAGTCTGCTACAGCCCATGTCAGACGGGAAAGCTAAGAAGAAGCTACCGCTTATGTTCATCATTCACCACTCAGCTCCCAGCTCACCGTGAGTTGCCTTGTGGTGGTGGTGGTGGTGATTCCAAAAGATTAAGGTAGTCCTACCTATACACATATGCGCAATCCGACGCCCGCAACTCACTCCCTGGATGATGGCGGCATGGTTGTAGCTTGCAGGACCACCAACGGGGCAAACTGAGGTAGCGTGGAGCGGAAAAAGGGGGGGGGAGAACGTGTGCTGTGCGTGGAATGGGAGGCGGGAGCCACAGAAAACGATAATGAATAAGAAGGGAACGAAAGTGTGAGCGCTTATAGGGAGAGGGGCAGAGGAGGAGGAGGAAGAGCGGATAAATTGGATATCGCACGTTGGCGAGAGCCATGGGGGGGGGGGGGTCATGCTGCTTGAGTATCGTACGGGAAAGGGAAGGGAGAGAGGGTGCAGCAAACGTCTGCTTGATTGACCCATCCGTCCGGGCGCGCAGCCCCTGTCGGCCAGCCACGTGGGAGGGCAGCCTTGGGGGAATATAGAGTAAGGGTGCCAAGCCCTCGATCAACAAAATACGAAGACGAAGATCAACCTTGAACTCAACCTTGATCGTTGCCCGTTGGCGCAACCGACTTCGTCAAAAAAGCAGAGGGAATCCGAACAAATCATACACATGCACACATCAGAGTATTGAACCACAGCCGGAAAAGTCGAGATGTATCGCTCCCCCCCCACCGTGCGCCCTTGCACATCATAAGTGTATCATAGCTTTCGTCACCACCGCATGCCATCACCCCCCCTCCTCCACCTCCAAACTAGGGGAGTGGCACTCTGGAGTGGCGCACGCTCGGAGGTTGCATGTTACAAGCTCATCCACGAGCTTCGTCCCCCGGGTTCATCAAGGCGGTCATGTTGGTTTTGACCCGTGTCAGTCCAGCAAACTGTGGCTGTGACTGAGGCTGCGGCTGTGGCTGGGGCCGAGCAGGGCGCCACCGGCACCATTCAAGGTGCTCGCCCCACTTGGCCGTGGACTCATCACCACCCCATGGACGAGGGCACACGGGCGAGGAGACGCCCAAGGGCGATCCCGCCGTGGCGTGGCCGTATCGAGTTGCTGCGTCGCAAGCAAGGCCGGGGTAGCCGGGGCATTTTGGAATGCGCTCGAGCTACGTTCTCCTCCCGCGGAAGAGGGATGGGTGCCATCGGCCAAGATGGGCGAGGCGTAGCCCGGTGGCGCGTAGGGCGAGTCGAGTCCTGTACTTGTCCGACCAGAGGGGGAGGCAGCCCCCTGCACCATAGGAAGCGCAAGGAAAGCTTCTGCGTACCACTCGTACCACACCCTCCGCTCCGTCGTCATTCGCCACATGTGGATGGCCAGTTCGCAGCCGGGTGGAGTGTACAGCGGGGCAGAGAACGGGAAGAACAGCGGGGAAAAGAGGAGAGTCCTTCTGAGCTCTGCCCAGCATCGGGATTACTGAGAACAATGTCACCATACAGGCGGGCTTCCAAGTAACCCATCAGCCCATGCACCACCGACGGAAGCGGGAGGTAAAACGTGAGCGCAACAGTGCGTACATTGGCCGAATTGTTCAATGGCAGCCCCGAGGCGTCATCCAGCGGCGCAAACGACGTGGCTGCTCCAAAGTGAAATTCCCATCCTGGCTGGATGGGCGCCCATCCCCCGCCCCCCAAGGCGGCGGGGTAGCCAGCATACTTGACTAAGACGGTATAGGGGGTTTCGAGTGCACCGCGCTTTTGTTCCTCCGACAGAAGCGGTGTCGCTTTGGTATTCTTGGTCTTGGGATAGAGGTGGGGAGAGGAGATGGGGGTTAAGTAGTTGCCTATGAACGAAGGAATGAAGATACCGCCAACTGAAGAGAAAAGAAAAGGGGGCATCGCGCAAACGTTAACCACAGCCCTGGTTAACGGGCCAAACCATGCTTGTCAACGTACCTTTAAGGAACCGTTTGGCCCCATCCAGACATTCGGGTCCCAGCTCATTGTCGCCAAACGATCCAAGCAGCTCAGAAACGACCATGTCAGCCTTGTCCGTTTCGTCCAAAAGTGGGGGTAAGAAGCGCACGTCGCCGCTCAGGATCGAGACCCGCTCGACCCCCCACTCCTTCGCCTGCCGGTCCTGCAACACCACGATCGCGTGAGGGTTCCTTTCTACGGCGGTCACATGTACGTGGACGCGGCTACGCCAGGAAGCGGCCAGACATCGGGCGACCAACGGCCCTCTTCCTGCGCCACAGACCCAGATCCGGACCACTTCCTTGGCACGTCCCGCGGCAGCTCGGTCCCGTAACGCAGCCGCAAGCGCGTCTTCGTACAGCTTGTACTTGACTTCATCCTGTTCTCGTTCGGCGTAAGTGTTGGAGGCAAAGTTATCCATCAAGGGCTGTCGTGGGACTTGGAGGGGATCGGTATCAGTGAGTGTCAACGCAGTGAGTTCGTTAGCCAAGGAGGCGGTGGTGGTGCGGACAAAATGCTTAATGTAGTTAGGTAGGCGTCGCTGCCTCCGCGGGTATGCTCTGGGGGGGGGTATGCGTCTCAGAGAGGAGGATGCTAGGCTTTTGGGGGAGGAGGGAGCGGACCAGCGCCTGGGCCGCCTTGCTGAGCACAGGGAAGCCCTTGGCATTGCTCATAAACGAGGAAGCGGGGATCGAGATACCCGCTACGGGTTCCGATGCCCACCGGCCCAAGACACGGCGTTGGACAGGCAGTGGGGAGCGCAGGTCAAGCATGACCTTGACCCTCGGGTTGTGCCGACACACATCTTGGATTGTGCTCCAGGTTTCCCAGGCCCAGTCGTCATCCACGCGTCTGAGCACGGCAGCGGACTTTGCGGACGCTGGCAATGGCTCCTTGGCCAGTTTGCGCGCCAGTTCGTGGGGGCTGGTAATGGGGAGCGAAATGAGAAGGGACATGGTCGCTCCAGCGGGAGGGGTGGTGCTGCCACTGAGACAGGTTTAAAGCAAGCTGCTACGGTCCGAGCATAGAAGGGAAGAAACTTTCTTCGTTCTGGGTCACTCGACGGAGCGGAAGTGCCACGGCGGAGGCGTTGAGGTGGGCAGCGTAGGCGACTTCCTGCATCAGCGCCAACTCGGCGTCGAGACGTAAACCTTCGTCTGCCGCATCAAGTTCGATCCATGGGCTAAGGAGTAGTGTGTCACACCGGGGCTGCCTCAGAAGTGGTGAGGTTGACTTCGTCCCTCTGGAACGCAGGATTGGCGCGCCAAAGCTCGGCTTGGCGCACAAAGGAGGCTGGACTGGTATCTTGCCCCGGCGTGGCTCCAGCTGCCAAGTTAAGACGGGACGAGCTGAGAACCATGCCGATGGAGCCGGGGTCGCCCGCCTCGATGCACATGCGTTCCCAGCGCTGCCGCCACTGGGAGTGGTGAGGTCAGTAGCGACAAAGGAGTAGCCCTCAGCGGGCAGAAGCGAGGGCTCGTGCCGGGGGAGGTGGGCGTGTGGGTTGTCAGGAGGAGTGGCCTGGAGATGAAGGGCGTTGCTGTGGGAGACCTCGTCGAGCGTTTCGAGCAAGCCGAGGCGCGCACCGCCCGACCGGCGCTGGACGGGGTGGGGGCGGCGCACCTGGGTGCTGGCGAGCGAGGCACCGGGGACATAGACACCCACCGGTAGGACACACGCGTCGGCCATGGGGACGAGGCGGCAGAGGGGGGGGGGTGGCGGGTGGCCGGTGGCGGTGGCGGTGGCGAGGAGCGTGGCTGAACGCTTAGCTTAGCCAAGCCCAGTGCCCAAGCCGCCGGAAGAGCCAAGCCACACGGCGGGCGTCGAGGCAGGATGATCGATCAACCGATCAACCGACGATCAACGATCAGCTGGCGGAACAAGCGGCATATATGCGCCTTGTTAATTTGGGCTGTGCGCTGGTGTTGGTGTGGTTGGTCTCCGCGCCCATCACGCCCACGTGTCGGCACGCCTGCCTGCTGCCCCAGCCCTCCCCTCCCCTCCCCTCCCCCTTCCGTCGCCGCCGATGTGCGTAGGGAGCGCCGATGGCCATGGCCGTTTGCCCTGCCATCCACCTCGCCCCTCCCCCCCGCTCCTCACCGGTCACCCCGCTCCGGCGCCGCATGGAGCAGCGTGGACAGGCGGTGGCCCTGTCGCATGTCCGATATGCCCGCGCTCGCAATCATATGTCACGTGTCGCATGCAATCCCATGTCACACTGGCGCAGGAGATCATCCATCATCCATCATCGATCGGGCCTGGAATTTGGAAGCCAAACGTTAAACAGTTGAACAGTTGAAAGACCATCGCTATTTTTCTCCGCACTCCGCATCGGCAGCAGTCTCCTTGTCCATGCGCCCACCCACATGCATATGCCCCCTTACTAATTAACCCTCAATTGAGCAGCGCATTGGTCTCTGTAAGCTACTCGTCCCTTGGTCTAGTCACGTTTAGCATTCTAGCGTTTAGATTGACATCAATGATGCGATCACAACTTCGGAAGAAAACGTTGAAACGGCCCTTGGGAAGGTCTTGAATTATTGGCCTAAAAACTAGCTGCCGTCCCTGATCCCGTCCCATCTCCAGTCTTTCCAAATAGCCGACACCTTCCTTACATTCGGTGCCCTGCGCTCCACTGTCTGCTCCCCGCTCTGTCCGCTTTCAACGTCTCGATTCTCTATTCAAATATTCACCGTCCAGTCATTAATCCTAGTCAACCCCGTTGCCGCTTCCTTCCCTGCCTTGCACTGCTCCTACCCGCCCACCCCGCCCGCAAAATTTCATGTGCCCCACCCTGCCCCACCCTGCCCCACCCGGCTCCACTTCAGGCCTCACCGACGGCCGCGCCGGCACACCCGCCGGCGACCCACGTGTAAACGCACATTCATTTGTTCTTTTTTTTTTTCTGTTTTACCTCGGATCGGAACGGCGGAAGCATCCCCCCCTACCTACAAACAAAACAAAGCCAAAAACACGCCAAACCCCCGTCCAAGTATTTTTTGACCTCAAGCCAACTCTGCCTGTTCATTCGAAATTATTGGGTACACTTGCAGCACAAATGAGAACGCTCAGGCCGAGCCCATGGCACGGCGGGCTGATACGATGGCCCATGTCGGCAAGTGGTCTTAGTTGTCGGTGCTCTCTGGGGCCGGGCTGTCCGAGGGAGCACTAAAGGAGGAAGGGTGGCTGGGGGAGGGGGCTTTGGAGGGGCAACATCCCTGCCATTGCACGACGCATTGGCACCCTGGTTGCACACCAACAAACAACCAATATCGTTCTTGTAAATCGCCTCCTCCACCGGTTCGCCCTGGGGTGTGATCAACCGGCCATTCTGGTCGGTCTTGCCCGGCTCCACTTCGATCCCACCCAGCTCGGCCGCCGCCGCAACACCAGGCACAAACTCGGGTTGGATCGTACTGCTGTGTACGCCCCAGCGGTGCAGCACCTGCTTCACACTCGACGCAATCTGGTGGTAGCGCTCAATCTGCCCGGCGGAGCAATCGACGTGCAAGTGCACCGAAGCTACCAACTTGCTTTCGCTCAACTGCCAAATGTGCAGTTCGTGCACCCCAATCACACCGGGAATCCGCAGCAGAGCACGCTTGACTAGGTCCAGCCGTACCCCGGCTGGCACACCCTGGAGCAAATGAATGATGCCGATTTGACCAGTGGCAAGGCCGAGTGGAAGATGATGATGGTCAAGAGGAAGGAGATAGCAGGGTCCGTGTAGAAGCGCCACCACTTGTCCGATAGCAGAATGAACAGACCCGACGCAATCACACCCACATTGCCCAATGCATCCCCCATCACGTGCAGGAACACACCACGCATGTTCATCGCCCCGTCATGGCCGTGCGCATGGTCGTGGCTATGGCCGTGCGAGGCACCGTCGTCCGCGTGTGCATGGTCGTGCGGCACAGCCTCGACATCGGCAGTGGCAGGCAACGTGTCGCGCTCGCCCCCTTGAATCTCAATGCCGCCATGAGAGTGAGAAGAGGCATGGGCATGCGCGTGACGCTGGTAGCCCAAGTCGGCGGCGGTCTGGACAACGTTGGCGCGTGTTTGGGCCGGGTGGCCATAGAGACTGTTTAGGCTAGAATTACGGTCGTGGCCACGGGACGGAGCAGCGTCCTCGTCGGGAGTGGACGTGGGATGGGGAGCAGTGGGGGCGTCCGCGTGGGCATGACCACTGACACTGGCAGCAACAGGATGGTCATGCGCATGGGTATGCTCCTCTTCGTTGTCGATGGCGGCATCCTTAGGGCCGTGTGAGTGGCCTCCGTGACTGTGTCCATGGTCGTGGAAGAGGAAGAGGCCCACAATGTTGGAGAGGAGGCCTAGGGAACCAACAAAGATGACCAGGCGCGGGTTCTGGACTTCTTGCACATTAAAGAAGCGTTCGATGGCCTCCATAAAGATGGAGAAGCAGAGGGCCAGAAGGAAGACGCCATTGATGAGTGCGCCGAGGACTTCGGCACGTTGCCAGCCGTACGAGAAGCGGGGGTCGCTTTCACCATCGCCATCATCGCCGTTGCTGAGGCGGAGAGCCCAGAGGGCCACCAAGAGGGAAATGACATCATTGAGCATGTGAAAGCTGTCGGCGACGAGGGCGAGGGAGCCGACGGCATAGCCGACAATGATCTCGAGAAGAAGAAGGCGGTGTCGATGGCGAGGAGCGCCAGCAGGCGCGCTTGGCGACCCATGGCGGGGCGGCGGGGGGAGGTGGGGAGGTGGTGGGTGGTGGCGGCGGCGGAGGGGGACGAGAAAGATTTTGTGCTGGGCGGTGCTGGGGCATGCTGGGGCATGCTGGGGCATGCTGGGGGCAGGGGGGAGCTGCGGAGGGTGCACGGGTGACCGGTGATGCATGATGCATGGTGCATGATGGGTGAAATCTGAGCTGCCGTTTTTGGATGCCGGCCTGGCGCCTGCCCTGCATGCAAGGGGTCACTGATCATCGATCATGCATCATGGATGGACATCGCATGCAGCCTACTGCGCCAGCGCCTGCCCTGCCTGGCCTGGCCTACTTGCCACATGCTTCCACTGTGCGACGCTGTGAGGTGCAGCATGCAGCATGTGAGGACAGGCCCGCCTGAACAACCCTGCTGGCACTGCGTCGCATGCCGCATGTCACTAGCTCGCCATAGGCCGCCGCCCACGGCAGGCCACCAAGTACTACCCTCTAACCCTAAGGCCTAACTCCACCACGGTGCGAGCTCACGCGCTCACGCGCTCCGCTCATCGGCTACCGGTTACCGAGCAGTTGCTTAGTTACTAGTTAGGTGGACTATTTACTATTTATACTAGTGACTAGTGACTAGTGATTGATTTGATCATCACTAGCAGCACTGCTCCGAGTCAAGCGGAACAACCTCAGGATCTCCCTTGCAGCTGGCAGCTTGCGAACGCAGTCGAGCCAGTCAAGCTTCAAGTTGAAGTGAAGTGAAAGACCGATGGTGTCGATGATCGATGATCGATGATCGATTGCATCATGTGCACCATGCATCACGCATGCATCATGCATCATGCAAGGGGCATCTTGCATCTGATGTGACCGAATCCCGATGCTAAGCGAAACGGCAATCAAGAACTCTAGGTCAAATAGGCAATAGGGATTGATTGCGGGTGAGTGATAGTAGGGACAGTAGCGGAGAGGGAGGAGGGAGGGGGGTGGAAGAGAGGGAAGAGTAAGCTACGACTGCCGAAGCTTTGACGAGGAGACACCTTGGACTGCCAGACTTCCGCCGGGGCGGAACTAGCGGAGCTAGCTGTCGGGTGCAAGTGGTGGGAGCGCCAGAGGCTGGCTAAGCCTATGGCACACTGCACCAGTGTCCCATCACATCGCAAGCACGACATGCCGACACAACGTCCAACGTCCAACGTCCAACCTGTTGTCGGTGATCAACTGGCCGCAATCGTCTCTATCATGCTGTAACTGGTAACCACTGTATCATTGACAGAGCTTAAGGCTGGGACAACGAACCACTGCGCCTGAACCGACCCGTTTATGCGGCGCGTGTTGCTTGCATGGCTAATCGAAATTTCTGGTGCACAATCTTGTGGGCCTTGCCCACCTTGAATTTCGTACGTAGTCCTCACATATCTATCCGGAACCTTGTTACCGGCATTTTCGATTAGCTATGTGGGAGCGCCAAGCCCGGGTACGGAACCAAGGGAATCGTCGGCAGATCAGGACCATCTGGTACGTCATCCGTTCCCACGCCCAAGACAGCGCGTGTGGATACGGATGAACGTGGTAGACATCCGAGAGGTGAACGTAACGTGGTGAACGGTTGAACGTTGAACCATCTCTCCATTCAGACTCAGTAGTCAATTCCATCCAGTTCTCAGGCAGCTTGCCCGCTGTCTTTTGGTGGAGGCATATAGTATTGTGCGAGGCGATCCCGTTCCGCCTCTGTTCCGCCCCTTCCTGTTGCGCCTCCGCGGCCTGCCTTCCCCCTGATTGCATCCACAGCACTCCTACTCCTGCCTAGCTCGCCTGCCACTTCCACATGATGACGAGAGTGGGATTCGAACTCCCCCCCCGGAGGACTGCGGGTCGTCAAATCCAAAGGGAAACACGGTTCTTGGGTGCGGCCCTGATACTTGGCGTTCTTGTCGCATTCTGCTTGTTGTGCGCGCGCAGCCACCGCCCCGTCAGTCTAGGCCAGTCCAGTTCACCTTCGCAACCATCACCCCAATGGCCTCCCTCTCCTGCGCAATGAATCTCACATCCCCCAAAGCAGCATCGGCTCCACGTCCTCTGTCCCTCCTTCTCTTACCCCCCCTTCTCTCTCCGCTCCTATGCACGCGTTTTCGCTACGCCCTCGGGCCGCTTCGCCATCAAGAGGACGCTTAATGGACGGAGAATCAAGAGAGTGAAACGGTTCACCGTCCGCGCCGGTGGCCCCCGGGACCGACAGAACCGTGGCGGCGGCGGTGGCGGTTTCTGGTCAATATTCAATGGTGGTCAATTGCCCGGTGGCCAAGGGCAACGATGGAACGGCAGCTGCAGTGGTGCGGTTAACCATCAAGGGGGGACAATGGAACAATGAGCAAAGGTGGTGACGACGGAATGGTGGCGACAATCGCCCAGCGGGCCGAAGGGGCAGTGACTACGGTGGCCCCAAAGGGTGCAGCCACGAAGAAGAACCTAGGCGGGGCAGGGGCCAGTCGTCCACCCCAACATCCCTCTACGTGATCCTCTGAGGTCTCGCGCAAGCCATGCTTCCCTGCTACTGACTACAGAATGGTATATATGCCACGGTGAATATGATGGAACGTTAACCTATGCTGTATGTGTGGGCGTGAAGGTCTCTCTGGACGATGGAACTGCGGACATTGTTGACTATGGGAAAGGGGCCTATGGAACGGTGGTCCAGGGGGGGGGTAAATGATGTATGGAACGGTGCCAAGGGGGGAAAGATGGCCGTGCAGCACAAGGACAGGGTCTCTCGTATGGAATAGAGACACGGATTAAAGTACGGCGCCACTTGCAATTTCAATATTGTATTGCACCGAAACACACCCTTATTACACCAACGTTCAAACGTTCAACCGTTCAACCGTTCAACCGCCTTCGAACTTTGACCAATTTGTCTTCGCGGATCGACCAGGAGCCCGCCAGCTAGCTCGCACGTGGGCTATCTATCATCTCTGGAGGCAGAACACTTACTGCGGCTCCGCTACCATCTCACTTTCCCTTGTTCCGGTTCGTTGTACCTCTGCCATCACAAGTTTGCACGCATGCGGGCCCTTGCCGCCGCTTCGGCTGTAGCGACGACGGTCATTCTCGCCTTGGGCGCTGCGCCGGCGATCCGCGCGTCGCCCTTGCTCTTCGAGGGAGAGGCCCTCCAGCAACGAGCGATGCACGCGCAGCAACGACGCCCCAGCCTCGTCCTATCCATGGACGCTTTCTCCATGTGACTGACATGCACCCGGACCAATTCTACACGTACAATGCAACGGTCGAGTCTTCGTGCCAGCTGATGGCCGACGAGCTAGACGATCCCGAGGCGGCCATCCGTGCTGGGTACTGGGGCACCTCGGACCGAGTGCGACTCGCCCCCCTGGCTGGTGGAGAAGGCACTGGCTTGGGCCGCCAAATCATTTGGTTCCCAGGATGGTCTCGACTTTATTATCTGGACGGGTGACAATGTTCGCCACGACATGGTCCTGTCCACCCTCGAACGCGGGACGAAATTTTGAGTTTAACCGATGGTGTATCCAACAGCTCAAGATTGCTTTCCCTGGCGTTCCCATCGTGCCGGCTATTGGAAACAACGATATATACCCACACAACATCATGTGGCCCGGCCCGAACGATGTGACGTTCATGTACGCTCGCATGTGGGCCCAGTTTGGCTTGCTGCCTGAGTCGGAAGCGCATGTGTGCTCCATTGGCGGGTACTTTGCCCGCGATGTGATTCCGGCAGCGTTGACTGTGTTCAGCCTCAAACCATCTACTGGTTCAAGTCCAACAAGATGGTCGATGGCTGTGACTCGCGTCGGGGCGACCCGGGCGGACTCGAATTGGTTTGTACTTTCCCCCTGAATCATTGGGCCCTAGACTGACATGCTATCTTCCCAGGATTGGCTCGAGGCCCAGCTGGGTCGGACTAGAAACCGTGGGATGCAGGCACATCTAATCGGCCATGTTCCGCCTAACAAGGCGTGGTACTTGAGGACTGCTATCAACGGTACAGTAACTTGGTGCTTCGCTATCAAGATACCATTGTCGGACAGCACTATGGTCATCAAAACTATGATCTTTTCACCTTCCACACAGAGGATAACCCTCCACCCCCGTCCCCTCCAGAAGAGGGCGCAACAGTTGATGGAGGAAGACGACGCCATGCTGGACCCGTATGAGAGTCTGCTCCACAGTCCGCGGAACATGGTTCGGCCGACGTCCCTTATAATGTGCAAGCGACGGATATTGTTGCACTCATGGTCAACAATATCCTTCAGGTCCCAGAGAATGTGACCGAGGACGTGTTGGACCGTTACAGTGTGGCATCACTGTCCCCTTCGCTATTGCCCAACTGGTACCCCACTATGCGCGTTTGGACGTACAATACGAGTTCGGAACGCGCTATCGGGCCAAGGACTATGCATCGGACTTCTCTGTTGAGGACGAGGATCAGGTACAGGAGGAAGCGGGCCTGACATCGTCATCTGTGGGTCAAACTATCTTGGGCTGGGAGAAACAAAGCGGTGGGCATCAGGAAGAAGAAAGATCACAAGAAGGTTTACTACCGTCACCCCGCATCTCCCGTTCGCACGAACCGTTTCCTCTCCCATTAGGTTATTCCGAGTGGCATCTCAATCTGGATGAGGCCAACAGCGCGTACGAGGCCAATCCATCCAACCCTCCACCCCCCGAGTTCCAACTGGAGTATTCCACTTATCCCACGGAGGTGCTGTGGCAAGAATACCTTTCCACTGCTTCGAACGGTGCTAAGGACGAGGTTGACGGTCCCATCCCTGTTCCCAAGCCCTTGCTCGATGCAGAGCTGGCACGCTATCATGCCATTCCCAATAGGGACTCTAAAGCCTTGTCTTACCCAAGCCCTTACGATCCAAGACAGATTGGGAGTACCCCTCGCTGACACTCGATGCGTATCTTGATCTGTCCATCCGGCTGCGCAACAGCCGTAAGAACTATTTGGACGACCTACATTCGCCCTCAAACGGTGTCTCGCGCGGCGGGAGAGTTGCCTTTCCCACGACGCCCAGAGGACTTGAAACGTCCCTCTGGGGTCGCTTCATGTCTCGTCGTATGCCACATCGGGGGTGACGATTGAACGCATGTAGTCTGTCGTGCTTTTCTATCATATAATGCCTGTTTTGCCTGAGTGTCCTGCATTCTTCTTTCGGTTGCGTCTTCTCAAAATCCATGTACTATACAATACATGGGGTGCCCAATGTCATAGCAATGCAGCCCCTCATTACCGGAACTCGTCAACCTGAGGAGGGACTGGCGCTATAAAGGGGCCTTGGCTAAATGTACATAGCTAATCGAAAATGCTGGTAACAAGGTTCCGGATAGATATGTGAGGACTACGTACAAAATTCAAGGTGGGCAAGGCCCCAAGATTGTGCGCAAGAAATTTCGATTAGCCATGTATATTTAGGACAACCCTTTTGTCTCGACACCATCTTCCTGTCTGGAAGATTATCTCGCTTGTGGATTCTTTGCGGATCCTTCGTGAGTCCAGACCCACAGCTCAGCTCGGCTGTTCGCTTTCTTAATAACGATCATGCAGAGCACGGCTGCATCAGCCCCGACAGTCTCAATAAAGCTATTGTAGGATCGCCGTGGGATCATCCACGTGCAGAGGAGTAAGAATTCGTTGCTTGGCATACCCCTCCTTCATTCGGGCTTTGGGCAAGCTAGCTAGAACCATTCTTGATCGCGTACGCCTCCTTCCTTGTATTAGGCATCGGGGTGCGATGCGCCAAGGATTTATTGTATCAATTGCACGCCCCTCCTTCCTTTGGTCACGGGGGGTGCCAATCCATGCTCTCTTTGAGGAAGGGGGGTAAACCCGGTAGCGTAGCCGATCACACGGCAGAACACATGACATAAACCATCTTCGATCATCCCAATCTCGCCTTCTGTTACCATCATATGTATTGTAGCCAAGAACCTCATCCAGGCACACATAAACAAGAAGGACAATATATAACCCTACTGCCACCCTAGTGGAATCTTAGGCCTTAGGTCAATGTGTGCGTAGTCGTACACTGATTGTGTACTACTAAGTACCGCGTTACGTATGACAGCGACACCATCATAATTCCGACTTGTTGGGACAAAGGGCAAGGGGCGAAAACACTGCCCTTGATAACATACTGTTGCCCGCCGGACACCGGAACAAAAGCCCCCCACTGCCAATCGCCAGGTCTGGCCGAAGACATGGGTTTGGGTAGGGACGGATAAAAAGACCTTGAGGCTTGAAGCTGAGATGCTGAGCGCTGGCTGGGGCTTGAGTCAAGCTCAAGCTCAAGCTTGAAGCTTGATGTCACGGCGAGGCTCAGTGCTGAGGCTCAGCCTGAGCGCTCTGATGGGTTCAGCCAGCGTTGAGGTCTTGATGACGCGATGCCGAACATTTAACGTTTAACGTTGATGATGGCTGTGCCGGAGATGCTGTTGGTGAGATGGAAGCGCTCAAACATCGGGGCATCGGGGCAAAGGAGGCACGGACGGGCGGAGTGTGGATGGGACGGCGGATGCGATGGGATGGGGGACTGAGGGAGGGGATGGTGTGATTGATAGCCTTTTTGATAGATGATAGCTTCGAGCGTTATGGGTGCTCAGCGCTATTGACACTGTGCCCAGGTGCTGTCTGTTTGAGGCCCCTGCGATACCATTTTACTGCCCTGGGGCTGCTTGCTTATTTTGCCGTATCGATTATCGGCTGTGTGTCCCCTTTTGAGTGCTGGCTAGTGGCTAGTGGCTTGTGGTACTAGTGCCTATCGCGGAAGGCTGGCGTGGGCGGGTCTGGGCCTGAAGCTTGATGTTGGACGGGGCAAGCGCCTACTATAGCCCCTGCTAGCACGGGGCACACCACCTCTTCGCCAAGCCGCGTCCAAGCCCCATGGATTGCTGCCGCACGCAGGAGGGCAGTTACTAGTCAGGCCGCCCTTGGCCCGCGTGGGGCCCTGCTGGGGGCCTACTCAGGGTTGCCACAGCCACAGCCACTCCGTACGATGTGGCTGCGCAGACACCGGCCCCGAGGCACAGCGCCCAGTTGATGCGGCACAGCAGCTGGGGTGGGGCCGGATGGGGCGTGGGACCTGGCGGGACATGCTGGACAGGAACGAGCATGGCTGCTACCGTATATCGCAGGTGTTAGCACCCTGGCGTCCGGGGCATATCGCCCTTCGAGGAACCGGCCGTCACAACACCTCCAAGGCATGGCGCAAGTGTGCGCCGCTATCTCCTCGGCCGTTTTAGATTGGTCGGCTGAGGCAGGAGGCGTGTGTGGTTGGATGGCCGCGCAGGGCGCAGCAGGCAATATTCCGCCCCAGCGGTCTATTATGCCTGCGCTGGCTTGGCCTTGTGGGCACAGGGCCAGGTGAGTGTGGTCCACGCGATGCTGCTCTGCCGTTGGCTCGCCTCCGCAAGGGCAGCAGCAGCCTAAGCCCCTCCATCGTCAGCAGCATCGGTGCGCGCAGGCCTGCCCTGACCAGTCACGCAAACGTACACCTCCCAACCCCTAGTCACTTGCCTAGCCAGCTAGTCAGCCTGCCTCGCACTCCATCAGCCATGCGCCAGCCACCCAGAGCCAGCGGGGCGACCTGCGATATATAAGCCATCAACACTCTGCGGTTGTCCGGCTCCTTCCTCTCTATCCTGCCCACCCCCCTTTCTCTCGTCTACCCTCTATGTCCCATTTCTCAGGGACTTCGTGGACGGCTTCAAGCCGGCCCAGACCGCAACAGGCCCTGCCGAGATCCCCGCTGGCCCCGGCTACGACGCCGATGTCGCCACCAATGTTTATCACGACGACAAGGACTCCATCGACAAGGGCCAGGATGTTGAGGCCACCTCTATTTCCCTCGAGCACACTGAGGGCAACCCTCCTCCTGAGCAGCTCAAGCGTCGTCTTACTCAGCGTCACATGCAGATGATTGCCTTTGGCGGCAGGTTCGTCTTTCTCCTCTTCAATCGTAATCTTTTTCTGAGCCCAACATGTGCTGACCCCTCCCCCCCGCATGCAGTATCGGTACTGGTCTCTTCATTGGTTCTGGCGGTGTATACCACACGGGTGGTCCAGGCTTCTTGATGTTGGACTACCTTTTGATCGGCACCATGCTTCTCTGTGTCGTTATGGATCTTGGTGAAATGGGCTCGCTCTTCCCCATCTCGGGTTCGTTTGCTACCTACTCGACTCGGTTTGTCAGTCCCGCCTGGGGTTTCGCCATGGGCTGGAACTACTGGATGCAATGGTTTATCGTCTTGCCTTTGGAACTCACGGCTGCCTCGATGGTGATCAAATTCTGGGATCCTAATGAGCACATCAGTCCTGGTGTCTGGCTTATCATCTTCATCGTCGTCATTGGCGGCATCAACCTCTTTGGCGTCCGTGGCTATGGTGAATTTGAAAGCTTTGCCGCTATGGTCAAGATCATTGCTGTTATCGGCTTTATCAGTGCGTATTTGATTTCACCGTGCACCGTACAGTTTTGGATTGCTAACCTTTCTTACGTCCTCAGTCTGTGGTAGTGTTATTTCGGCTGGTGGTGCCCCCTCCCATGAGCACATTGGCGCAAGGTATTGGAATCCTGCTTCGGATGCCTTCCTCAATGGATTCCAAGGCTTCTGCTCTGTTTTCGTCAGTGCCGCCTTTGCCTTTGCTGGCACAGAGCTCATTGGTCTAGCCGCTGCCGAGTCGCAAAACCCTCGCAAAGACATGCCCAAGGCTGCTAAGCAGATCTTTGCCCGTATCATCATTTTCTACGTGGTTTCACTACTGGTTGTGACACTCTGTGTCGGCCCCATGAACGAGCGTCTGACTGGTGGTACCTCCTCCTACGATGCTCGCGCCAGTCCGTTTGTCATTGCTATCCAGATTGGGAAGATCAAGGCCTTGCCTTCGATTTTCAATGCCGTCATTTTGATTTCCGTGCTGTCGGTGGGCAACTCGGCCGTGTACGGTGCCTCGCGCACGCTTACTGCGTTGGCGCAGCAGGGCCAGGCCCCTGCCATTTTCAAGTTTGTTGACCGTCAAGGTCGTCCTATGCCAGCTGTGATCCTCAGTTTGGCCATGGGCTTCCTTTCGTTCCTGATTTACTCTGCGTCGAACACGGACGTGTTCAACTGGTTGCTTGCCCTCAGTGGTCTCTCGACCATCTTCTCTTGGGGCTCGGTTACCCTGTGCCACGTTCGCTTCCGCATGGCATGGAAGAAGGCCGGTTACACTTGAGGAGCTTCCGTGGCAGTCGCCGACAGGCATGGTTGGCTCCATCTGGGGCACCTTCTTCTGCTCTCTGGTAGTGGTGCTGCAGTTCATAATTGCCTGCTGGCCCATTGGCGCATCGTCCATGTCGGGTTCGGGCCGTGCGATCGTCTTCCAGGCTTGCCTTGCCATCCCCGTGGTCATCGTCTTCTTCATTGCCGGGCTGTTCATGCGTAACAAGTCCGGCGGGTCCAACCTCTGGGTTCGCCTTGAAGACATTGACTTGGTTACGGGCCGTCGCATGATCCCCCTCGATGTGCTCCGACAGGAGCGTGAGGAGTCGGCGAACCGTTCTTTTGCTCGCAATGCCTCGAAATCTTCATCTGAGCCCACATTCCTGTCAGGGCGCTTCCCCCCACACTTACGTATATCCCGTACCAGGCCGATTGACGCTGCCACGGGTTGAATGTGCATATTTTCATGACCATATTGATCTTTGCGCTCCTCATCAGTCGCACTTACACCACAGCAACACGCCACACCACACCACACGTTGTTGAAGATTTTATACACTGTATACTCTACTATAGTTGTTTGCTTCAGCCCCCTCAGCCCCAACCGCACAAGCCTTGTCTTGCCTACACTATTCCCTTGAGGCCCCCACGGTGCACGATATTCCATCACACCTAGTTGGTTGAACGTTGAGACCTGAGGCATCTCTCATGTCTCTTTTCCCTGTAATCCGCGCTCCACGGATCAGCGCAGCGCCCTTATGCCTCAACAGAGGGAGGAGCTTGGGTTCTTGAGCAGTTTTTGAGCCCAGAGTTATTAGTATGCGATAAGAACGCCAAGTACCTGTTGGGACATGTCCAAGAACCCTTCATCCCTTTCGTTCTGACGAAGCGAGGGAACGATGTTACCAACCTGACGTGTTTGCGCGCGTTTTTCGTGCTTCATCGGGTCATCACTCTACAACAACAGGAGGGTTTGTAATTGTAGCGAAGAACTATGGCGTTCATGGATGAATCCTTGAAAGAGAGCGTGCATCATTTAATGAAGGGTGGAATGGCTTTACCGTGTTGGAGGTCAATTCTCCTGACGCTTCCATCCACGGCCTGCACAATTGATAAGGACAGCTAGCTATATATATAGCCTGGCTATATATACGCGACCGAACCCGCGACTTTCGCTATTTCGCCACGCGCCAGCATGCGCAGCGGCCGATATTGAACGTTCAAAAGAGTGTTGATCTGGCGGGCTTCGCACAGGAGCAGTGTGCTCAAGGCAGCTGCTAACAAACGCCTCCGATAGGGTTGGTTCGCCTCCATCTCCGCCATTGTCTCCTGGCTCTTGCTTCCCCACGGGCTACCCGACCCCTATCGCGACCTCGGCCCCGGCCCCAATCCGACTTCCTTCTTCTCAGGTCCCCCGCACTCTCCTATTGGATTGTGTCCAGCACCCTTCTCCGCTAGCACGCACGTCACACTTTCGTTTTCCTCTGCGCTTTGTGTTGCCGCTCTCGTTCATGTCGTCCACACCAGTTGCATCTGCGCCTCCTGCGCCCGAGAGGGCGAGCGTCAAGCGTACGTTGATGCCCCATTCTGCCTTTTACGAATCGGACCCGGACCAGCTTCTCTCGCTCACCTTCTTCTTTTTCCAGTGTTATCCTCAAAGTTGGCATTGTGGGGGATGCCCAGATTGGCAAGACGTCGTTGATGGTTAGGTACATTCACAATCAGTTTGATGAAGAGTACATTCAAACGCTGGGGGTTCACTTCATGGAGCGTACCATCCGCATCCGCCAACACCGATTACGTTTAGTCTTTGGGACTTGGGCGGCGCACGCGAGTTTGTCAACATGCTCCCCATGGTCTGCAACAGCGCGTTGCCATCCTGTACATGTTTGACCTCACTCGCCGTCCGACGCTGGACAGCGTTCGGGGGTGGTACCGCCAAGTCAAAGGGTTCAACCGGCGTGCGATCCCAATCTTGGTGGGCACCAAGTACGATCTGTTCAACGAGTTGCCCCTGGTTGAACGGGAGGACAACATTCGTGCAGCGCGGCGGTACGCTCGTGCGATGCGTGCTCCCCTCATCTTCTCCTCCAGCACCGAAGCCACAACGTTCAAAATATTTTCAAGATTATCCTCGCCCGCGCCTTCGGCCTGCGTCTCACCATCCCCGAGGTAACTGATCACAACCGACCTTTGCTGATCTATGAAGAGGAACACCTGCGTATGACGGAGGAACAAAGCGCCGAAGGGGTGCGCGCGTCACAGGGGCAGCAGTGTGAGAGTAGTTGATTAGAGTTATATCCACCTACTGCCGCTGCACATCACTTTGTCGTTCTACCTCGCTTTTCCATTCCCCTTCTTCCCCGTTTCACTCCTCTCTCTCCTGTGGCTCGCACAATATTATACCATCTTGTATTCTAGAATCCGTATTCTCAAGACGACTTCTTGACGAAGTTGGACTCGCGAATTGCCGCGCGGGCCTTTTGATCGAGCTTGGCCTTGGTGTCTTGAAGGGCACGGGGCGGGGAGTGATACCAGTGCGAAGATAGTACTCGTGGTCCTCTTTCTCCTTCTTCTCCTTCTCAAGCGCTGCACGACGTTTCGCTTCCTCGGGGTCCTCAGCCTCAATCTTCTCACCACGCGCAATCCGTTCGGCCAGGATGGCTTCTTTGCGCAACCGTTCCTTCTCTGCCAAACGCATTTGACGGCGACGCTCGCGTACCAACCGCTTTTCCGCAGTACGCGCCTGACCTTTGGTCATACCCGTCGTGTCGAGGTGCCAGGCACCCAAGCCACCAGGACCAGTGTTCACCTCCTCCTCCACACCACGACGCGTGTTGACCTCCCACACCCAGGGGGGATACCACGAGTCGGGCTTGGCCACCGGGTCCGGCTTGTCCTTAAAGATGGACAGACCCTAGCACAGTCCCAGCTGGCGTGGCCGACCTAGAACCTGATGGAAATGGAAAGAAATGAAGAGGTTAGTTTTTGGAGAAGCGGCAGCTACTGCTGCTTGAAGGAATCCCACCCACCCTCTTCAGCGGCTCCCTCTGCATTGGCAGGAGCAGCACCCGCATCTTGGTCGGCCTCGGACGAGGCACAAGTACGGCTGGTTGTGGAGAAGTAGCGTGGGTAAATGGCCAGGGACGTCCTGCGCAAGCTGGCACCCAGCCCAAACACACGCAGCGCCGACATGTTGAAGTTGCTGGTCGTCGTCGTTGGCGGCGGCACCGGTGGGGGCGGCTTGTTCTGCCAAACGGGAGGATCTTCCTGCAGCTTCCGCCCCAGTCGGGCGGAATTGCGTTTAAATTATTTTGCTGAGGCAAGGGAAAGGCGTTCAACCAATGAGCTTAACAAGCAGCCGCACTCCACATAGCCAGGTAAGGCGTGCCGATGTCCTCTTCAACAACGTACAAAAAATCTGTTGTTGCAAGGATCGTCGATTGACGTTTACCATCTTGGCCACGGAAAGCACCAGACTCCAAGAACTCACGGGAAAGCGGTCGTTCTTGTTACGCGCTCACATATGCCCTCTCCTACATACCACGACAGAGCAGAACGCAGCATGGCTGATTGTTGGTGCGGTAACGCTGTAACGCCTCGGCCTACTATTAGTAGGTATGCGCCAGACTACTAAGAATGAACCCCATCGGCACACATGCCCTGCTAAGATGAATAGGAAAACCCAATCATTAACATTAGGCATATGCCAGCGCTGTCGACTCAAACGACAGATACGGCAGTACCCTCAACGCCTCTTCCTCCCCTTTCCGTCCTGCCTTATGAGAGCGTACATAGTCAGGAGAGCGTGGACGAGGAGGAGAGCTCGGTGAAGGGTGCGATCTGGAGGTGAGAATTAGGAGGCGGATCGCGGCTGTGTGAAGACTTTTGCGTTAAAGCCGAGGGCGGCTTGTCGGCAACTGCCCCTTGTCGGTCGCGCCCACCTCGACATCAAATACCAAGCAATCCGTCACGCCTACCATCCGATTCCAATCGGCCACCAGCGCAAACACGGGCGAGCGGGACGGGTAGCCAGCGTATCGTTTTCCCCTCCGACGAGCCGGGGGGAAGAGAGGTGGAGAGGGTCACAGTATCGGTGCCACGCAAGCAGAAGCGCTGCACCAGCGACGCGGCACTGGGTTCGGCAAGACTGGCAAGTGAGGAGGAGGGCACGGGGGTAGAGAGAGGGTACATCTTGACGATTCCCGAGGTGGATATGCCGGCCAAGATGCAGTTGGCACCCAGCGAGAGGCAGTAGACTGCTGAGTCGTCGAAACGGTCTCGGTAATGCATGATTGGCGTCAAGGCAGGCACCCAGGTGGAAGTGGGATCTGGCCTCTCCTCTGGGGTGTAGTAGGCACAGAGTAGACAGGAATGGGCCACTGCTCGGGCGCACCGAGCGATGCCTGGTTGGGCAAGTCGTGCCATGGACTTGAGACAGGTCATATACTCGCACCACCCGTCGTAAAACCCAGCAATAAGGAGGTGTGTGAACGGGAGCAGAGCAAACACTGAACTCAACTTTCCTTCCCCCATTTGGCTTGGTATAGGACCCCTCCTCGGGTCGCACCAGAAGGACAATATAGAGTGCTGAGGACCATAGGCGGGTTGAGGGACAGATTGTCTGCCAACGGGAAGAGCAGCAGGCTTTCGGCGCCTTTGGCCCCAATAGCTAGCCAACGATGAGCACGATCCAAGAGACATGTCCACGCTTGCATTTTCAACTCCACCTCCCATATTTTCACCCACTCGGTTCGTTTAGCCCACAAACTTACCCTCCCACTCCGAGTGAGGGTGGCTAGCAAACCATCAGCGTAGGACAGTGCCTGGGCAGGGTGTTGCTGCATCACCCTCCGTATCGAAGGGAGTTCGGGAGCTGGCGGACACGGAACCAAGGTGGCCGCCGCCTGGAGAGAGATCGACTGTTTCCTCTTTTTTGGGTTGTCGGAGGAGGTGCAAGGGAAGGCGGTATTCCTCCAAGCTGCCATCGATGCGGCCCACAATCACTTTGGAACCGCTTGGGTCGACCATGCAGGCTGAAGTAAAGTTCTGCATTGCCCCACCTTGCCCGCGGTGGGCATCAAATCAAAGCGAATCGAACCGAGCCGACGTTGAGCGTGCTCCCGAGGTAGGGTACGGACATGAACGTGGGAATGAACAAAGAGCAAGACGCATTCGGTCCCGAGCAACAGGAGCGGGCCGGTTACCTTGCGCGCATCATCAGTAAGGAAGGCTCGTGTCACCTGCATTTTCATCTCGTCCCAAGACTTGCGGCAAAGGTACGACTCGGATGCCCTTTCCCGTGCAGAGGCGAGCAGCGGCGCTCGCAACGTTTTGGTCACAGGGAACCAGCGAAGATAGACATCCCACCCGCATTGCTCCACCAGCTCATTCGCCTTGTGGGATACGCACGAGAGCCTGGCAAGTGAGGTGGAAGCTTTGGCGCCCTCGAGCCTCAAGAGCACTTCGGATACCTCCACCCATATCTCGGGTGGCAGTCTGAGCAAGCGCGAGCCCATCGAGGGGCGTTGGAACACTGGACCGATGAAGTGAACAGGATTGGTGGTGGTGACAGGCCGCGCAAGCTGCTCAAGTTCAGCACGTCCAGCCCACGTTAAATTACGTCCGCTTGCTTGTTTGCTCGCTTATTTGCTTTCATTTTTTTTCCAGCCGGAGGTAAGACGGCCTTTTCTCCTGCCACACCACCACCACCGCCCCCGGCGTGATGTCCAACCAAGGCAGCGTTGATTTTGAAGCGCTCAACCACGTCGAAGAGTCGTACGTGTGTGTCCCCCGTTTTCGCTCACCCACACACTGACGCTTGATCCAGCGCGTTTGACCGGGGATACCGAGGCGGGTACGAGCATGGTGCTGCCCATGGCCGTGCCGACGGGGGCAACTTGGGTGTCCAACACGCCTTTTCGGTCTGGTCTGAGCTGGGCTACTACGAGGGCCTGGCACGCACATGGATGCGTGTGCTTCATGCGAGTGTGGAGGAGGGGGAGGAACAAGCTACGTCCAGGAGACAGGTCAAGCAAACCATCCAGATTACCAAATTCCTCGAGCTGATTGACCAGTTCCCATTGGAGAACCACTCGGCATCAGAACCAGCGCCCGAAGGACTCCATGGCGATCAAAATGTTCACGATGACGATCCATCTTCTTCCGATCCACCCAAATCTGATGGGAAAGAGAAAGAGGGAGAGGAAGAAGAGGACATCTCCCAGTTACTCTCCCGCATCCGGTCCAAGTACCGCCAACTGGCTCGAAGTTTGGGACTCGGCGCACCGGTGTACTCGTTTGCTCCGGCCGAGGCATTTGCTGCTGCCTCGATGCGACCCGAGGGGGTGTTGTCGTCCCTTGCTCAAGCGGGAGGCGTGGACCCGGATCAGTTGAAGTATTAAGCATTTGTCGCTAGGGTCATTCCCGTCATTTGCCGCTGAGGTTGTTTGCCCCTGTGGGGTCCCGCGTTTGACTGACGCCGAATGACCAGCCACTTCAACTGAGCGTCAACGGGCCAGCAGCCAAGACGTTTACTATGGGCTGCTCTGCTTTGGACTAATACTTTCCCAATTGCTGGCATGAACGACTCCCTGATGTACTACTACTATTGCTCATACGACCACGACTGGTTCGAGCAACCTTGCTGCTTTTTGGTTCAACATGCCGAGCATACTGTCATCCGATCTACAGGCAATGACCAAGGTATTGACAGGAAATTTCGCATGGATACAAGCTACTAGATTTGGGAGTGTTTGCAGGATACATCAACAGAACAGATGGAATCACGAGCGTCGAGGTCGCTTGGCCTTGCGCTCATCCCTAACAGAGAGGGAAGTCTTTGGAGAGGGGTGTTTCTTGTTATGCCTGTGCCCCTTGGCAGGCTTAGAAGAGGGAGGGGATGGTTCGGCCGGCGGGGATGCAGTGCTTAGTCCAGTGGCTCGATGGGGTTGGGGCGGTTGTAAAAATCCTCATCATCGTCGTCGTCGTCGTCGGATGTCAGACGGGTCCAAGTCCTTAATTGCTCCGGAATCGGATGGTTCGCCTGGATCTCAAGATGATTTTCTGGGCCGTTGAACGTCACGTGGATCTTCTCGCCATCCTGCACTTGACCGCGCAAAATGTAGACCGACAATGGGTTCAGCAGCTCGCTCTGGATCGCCCGGGCCAATGGACGAGCGCCCAAAGTGGGGCTGTAGCCGACACTGGCCAAGTAGTCTTTGGCACCATTGTCCAGCTCAATCTTCATTCGCTTGCCCGAGCATTGAGACGCTGCTGCACCTCCCACCCGGTTGTCGACAATTTCGCGAATGTTGCTCCGGCTGAGCTTGCGGAAAATGACAATCGAGTCCACACGGTTGCGGAATTCGGGCGGGAGATGGGCAGCAATGGCACCATTGACCAAGTCGGCAGTATGTTGGCTGATGGGGCCGCCATCGGTATCCGACTCCATCAGATACTGGGCACCCAAGTTGATGTCATGATGATGATCGTGTTCTTGAACGAGACAACACGGCCTTGGCCATCAGTGGCACGGCCATCGTCTAGATGGCAAGGAAGAGCGTCAAGAACTCCCGTGCCGCCTTTTCAATCTCGTCAATCAAAATCACCGAGTATGGCCGGCGACGAACCCACTCAGTCAGCTGACCACCTTGGTCGTGGCCAACGTACCCAGGTGGCGCACCAATCAGACGAGAGATAGAGTGCTTTCACTGTACTCGGACGCATCAATGCGCATCATCGCGTTTTCGTCGTCAAACAGCTGTTAGAGAGCGACTTTGACAACAAGGTTTTACCTGTACCCGAAGGCCCGCAGAACAGGAAAGAGGCAATGGGACGGTTGGGGTTGGCCAGGCCACTGCGCGAAAGACGAATGGCCTGGGCGACAGCCTTGACTGCCTCCGGCTGACCCACAACGTCACGGCTGAGGTACTTCTCCAACGTCAAGAGTTTCTTCTTCTCGCTCTCCATCATCCGGCTCGCCGGTACCCCAGTCCAGCGCGAGACAATCGTAGCAATAGCCTCGGGTGTCACTGAGTTCTTGCCGGATGAAAGGTCGTGCTCCTCGCGCTTGCGCTCCTCCTCCTGTAGCCGCTTGACTTTGTTCTCCAACTCGGGGATGGCATAGTAGCGCAGGTCAGCCGCCGTTTGCACGTCGTACCTACGCTCGGCGTCGGCCGCTTTAGCTTGCAGCTCGTCGATGCGACGCCGCGTCGCATTCAGCTCATCGCCCTTCTCCTTCTCGGCCTCATGAGCAGCAATCTTGGGGCCCAACTCCTCGTCGAGCTGGGCAAGCTCCTTCTTAGTGTTCGCCAGGGCCTCTTTGCTGGCCGGGTCCTTCTCGCGCTCGAGCGCGTGGATGGCCACCTCGAGTTGCAGCTTCTTGCGCTGCAACTTGTCGATGTCTTCCGGTACTGTGTCGCGCTGAACCCGCACGTCCGCACTGGCTTCATCGACCAGGTCAATCGCACTGTCGGGCATGCGGCGGTTGGTAAGGTAGCGCTTGGCTAGAGTGGCGGCCGCAACAAGCGCCGAGTCGAGGATGCGAACACCGTGGTGAACCTCATACTTGTCCGGATACCACGAAGGATGGCAATCGTCGCTTCCACATCCGGCTCCTCCACCAAAACAGTCTGGAAACGACGCTCAAAAGCAGCGTCCTTCTCAATGTACTGGCGGTACTCGGCCAGCGTCGTGGCGCCAATGCAGCGCAGTTTGCCACGAGCCAGCATAGGCTTGAGCAGGTTGGCGGCATCCATGCCGCCGCTGCCGCCTCCGGCCATGATGAGGTGAATCTCGTCAATGAACAAGACCACATTCGTCCCGTCTTCTTGCATTTTTTCGATTTCCTCAAGAACCGCCTTGACTCGCTCCTCGTACTCGCCGCGGTACTTGGCTCCAGCCATGAGAGCGCCCATGTCGAGCGACAAGAGTCGCCCAATCAAGTTGGGAGGCACGTCCCGGTTGACAATCCGGTTGGCCAAACCCTCGACAACAGCGGTTTTGCCTACACCGGGCTCACCAAGGAGGACGGCATTGTTCTTGGTACGACGAGAGAGAACACGAATGATGCGCCGGATTTCAGCGTCGCGTCCTGGGAGAGATAGCAACAGTCAGTACAAGCAGTCATGGGATGGTATGAGAGATGAGTTACGCACCAATTACTGGGTCAATCTTGCCCTCGGCAGCGAGGGCAGTGAGATCGGTGGTATACTTGTTAAGGGCGTCAAAGCCAGCCTCGGCATTCTTAGAGTCGATGCGGCGTGCGCCACGTGCTTGGGTTAGGGCGGTCTTGAGGACCTCGACATTGGTCAGGCCGTTTGCCTTGAGAATGTCGACAAACTTGCTGTCGTGGTCAAGAAGGGAGAGGATAAGGTGGTCTTGGGCGATAAAGCTGTCGTGTTGGGAGGTGCGGAGTTTGTCGGCAGCCTTGAGGGACTTGAGCAGGGGGCTGCTAATGCTCACCTCGTCGGGAGGTGGATTTTGCTGGGGGATTTTGCGGATGGCAGAGCGCAGATCCTCCTCGACGCGCTGCGTGTTGACCCCCGACTTGGCGAGGACAGCATGCAGAAGGGACTCGTTAGCGGGGGCATCTTTGCCGCTGGATGGCCCTTGGGAAGTTTGAGTGCGATCGGTGAGCAGTGCAAGTTCGAGATGGGCAGGGGCGACGAGGGCATGGGGCTGTCCTTGGCAAGCTGGAGCGCCTGGGCCAGGACGCCGTTGGCGCGGTCGGTGAATTGGAAGCCTTCGTTGGACATGGTGGGGATCGATGGAGGGCAGGAAGGGTGGTAAGAGAGAGGGTGCCTGCTGGCAACTTGGGGGTGAGATGGGGCTGAGTGCCGGGTAGGCTGCTTTTTAAATGGGACTGCTGCTCAGCGACGACATGTGACATGTGGCGTGTGATATGTGACGTGTGATGATGGGTGTGGCCCGTGCTCCTGTCACGCGTCACGCATCCGCACACTGGGCGGATGACGCGTGTTCCAGTGAGTACGACTGAGTGCGGGCCGGTTCGAGATGCTTCGGGACGCATCGAGGTGCTTCGAGGTGCTGCGAGGTGCTCGGTGCTGCTTTTGGTGCTGCTGCCTCGGCCGTGTCGGTCCAACCCACTCACTCGCATCAACCAGCTGCTGCCGGCCTCCTGGGCCTGCGCAGTCAGGCTGAGGCGGGAGCCCCAGGTCGAACCATTTCCCCAGTGGGCCTCAGCTTCATCGATCATCCCACGTTCGATCCGACACGCGCCGTTAGCGCGCGTCAACTGGCTCTGCTTAGATCTTAGAGCGCCGTATACTCACTCGGCGCTCAGCGCTGGCTCAGCGCTCAGCCTGAGCCCTCACCTCTGGGGCAATGCGTTCATTGAACAATCGTCACCGCCCCGCGCTTCCTGTTCTGGGCATCCGACCTGCACGGTCTCTTTGTCTGGAAAACAACCCAAGTTCCGTGTCGCAGGCTGTCTCTGCCGGGGCACTGGATTGAATGTTGACACGCACCATGACATTTCCTCTTGTTTTTAGCTCTCCACAGCCCGCCACTGTGGCGCACAACCTGATTATCCCCCCACTTTCCTCTTTACATAGTATGACCACTGAATAACTGCTAGCCTGTGGTAGCCCCAGGCGCAAGGCTCAGATTGCAAGCTACAGCAGATCTCCCTCAACGTGCCTAGCGATGGCGACTCACTGAGTCCAAAGGCAGATAGGCATTGCATCAGGGCTTTTGCTTTCACTTGCCCGTATCATCTTGCACTTCTGTCGAAGAAAAGTTCAGGATGCCGCCCTCGTCCAGTTTCTGCACTGTCTCTTCCGCCTGTGCGAGCGGCATGCGGCCAAGGCAGGCATTGACCTTGTCCAACTCTTCGTCTTGAGCGCTTCTTGAAAGTCGGGCGGGAAAGAGGAGAAGATGTCCCACTGCCGTTGTAGCATCTCCCGTACCATTTCGGGTGTGACACCCTCAAAGCCTTCACTAGCCAGCTCCAGCTTCTCGGGTGGTGGCCCCTCGGGGATGTTAAAGCCAATCTTGACATTCGGGTCTTCGGCGACCAACTGGATCTGCTCCTCGCCTTCCTCGCCTTCCTCGGCCGCTTCAGCAGCCAGTCTGGCTGCACTCCCGCGAATGCGCACGTACGTGTTCAGCACATCGTTCAGGAAAAAGACAGCCGCCTGGCCACGAGTTTGGGTCATGCGCTGGAAAAAGAGGCGGACACCGTCGGGGCCAAGCTTGGCACAGAACTGCAGGAGTATTGCTTTTTCCACCACCTTGCGCGCCTGCGCGTCCTTGCCCTGCTGTTGAGTCTGCAACGCCGTCAGCAACAGACTGTCCACCGCACGGGCTGATTGACTCTTGACCAGGCGCGGGTGGGCCTTGAGAAAGTCATAGGCCTTGTCAAATGCATCCATATTGATCGTGCCGAGCGAGAAGTTGGTTGGAAGCACGGACGTCTCCAGGGGAAGAGGGGGGGATGGACGAAGGCAGTTGTGTGAACTCGATCATCTCGGGCGTCGCGGCATGAATCGTCTCTTCCTCCTCCTCCTTCTCCGCATTGGAGCTCACGCCCGCAGTCTGAGCTTGCACGCCGGGTGAATTGAGAGTCTCGATTGTTGTTGTTGTTGCAGGCGCCTTGGCCTTCGAGGCAGCCTTGGCGGCTTTAGCATCTTCCTCCTCCTTCTCCTTGGAAACAAACTGCGAGTCATAGGGTCAGCAGGGTTATCGAAAGAATAATCACAATGTACATACGCCGTGTTGAATGCATCGTGAATGCTTTCACTTGTGATCTTCTTCTTGTCTTCCTCGTCCATCTCCGCAATCTCAGCAAGAACCTCTTTGTCGCGCTGCTCGAGGCGATCGCGGTGGTAGGTGAGGCTTGAAACAAGGGCCTGGTCCAGTTCAGCACCCTGCTTGCCCTTGACCGAGTCGGCGGTTTGGATCTGGAGCAGGAGAGAGAGGATCATATCATTGGTCGGGTGGTTGTTGTCCACCTCGCCCCTCGCCGCGCGCGCGTCGCGTTCAGCAGAAAGCTGGGCAACACGACGGGCAAAGAAGTTGTGGCCCATGTCCGCGCCGGCAGATGCGGTGTTGCTCTTGAGGTCATCGAGCACAGGCAGCAGTTGCTGCGACATGAGATGCTCGGCCTGCAGCGCATCGTACGTGGCCTTGCGCGCGGCGCGCTTCTCGTGAATGTCGCTGCTTCCACCGGATAAAGGAGCGCTTGTCAACGTTGGGGTGGACTTCCACGTCGCTGTCGTCGGAAAGCTCGAGGTTGTCCCACTTGGAGTAGTTGAGCGGCATGGCAGCAGATGGTGGGCAGTACTGTGGCAATCTCGCGTTCGCTGCCCCACTCGTTGTTTGCGGGTGCGGTGGGCCCGGTCGGCTGTTTCGACAGGGCTTCTGCCGCGTTCGGGGTGGATTAGGTAATTTACTCCACGCGATCGGGACTGCCGTTGGGCACCACCACCAGCCAGCCGCTTGGGTTCGGGCCATGCGAACCAAAGCGAGTAGTGTGGGCGCTGCGTCCGGTGGCCTGTGCGCCCATCGCATCCCTGTGCGCTCGCTGCCTTGTCCTTCCTATACGAGAGCGCCCTCGCCAGCGGGAGGTGAGGCTGCCTGCGTGCCGTCTGTAAAGTCTGATGCATTGTTCCGATCGTCCGGAAGGACGTGGAAGTGGTCGATAGGGATGATCGATGATCGACGATGGATGAGGCCGATGAGGTCGATGCGGTCAATGAGCCCCCAGGCCACAGCCTCAGGGAGTTGATGCTCCGACGACGCTCAATGACGTCAATCAGATTTCTGCGTGCCCGCGAGGAGCGCCGCGGTTCAATCAACCACGGCCACACTGGGACTCAGTCGGAGCACCAGTACGGCCCCCCCCCTAGCGACCCATCCTCCACCTGCGCGACGCCGCTCCATCGAGCCCTCCCCACACGCTCCCACCACCCCCATCGACGCTGAGTCCGCCCACTGGTCGGCCACCATGCCGTCCCACTCCACCACCTCCGAGGCGCTCCTGCGCCCGCTTGTTCAAGTCCTCGTCCTCACGCCCATGTCGGTGCTGGGCACGGTGGTGGCGGTGCTATGCGGCGCTCTACTGGTGCGACCTAGTGCCGATGTGCGCCTGGCCCGCCATTGGACCTACCTCTCCCCGTCCGAGTGGGGCATCATCGGGCTTGGCATTAGCCTGCTGTCCACTGCGCTCTTTTTCAGCCTGTTTGCCTTGGCCACCGCGGGCTCTGTCCGCTCGGGCCGGGCGCGCGAGGAGGTGGCGCGTGCGATTGGACTGATGCCCGCGTTGGGCTATGCGTCGGTTGGTGCCGCTCGCTTTCGTGGTCGTTGGGCGTGGCGGGGCCGAACCATGCGAGCCAAGGTGTGCTTGCGTTTGCGGCAAGCGTGTCGTGGGTGTCAGCCGTGTTGCTGCTGGTGGGCGTGGTGCGGACGTACTTTATCCATGCCCACTCGGGTACGGGCGGCGCCACGCATGCCCCGCTTCGGCCCTTCTTTGCTGCTCACCCGGTGGAATGGGCATGTGTGCACCTTCCCTTGCGGGTGCTGCTCGCCGTGCATGCGCACGCTTGGCCCCTGCCCTGACGCTCATTGCCACGGGCCACGACGCCTTGTCGGGCAACAAGGCGCTGGAAGCTGGGACGAACCTGGCGAATGCGCTGGCACTCGGACCGGCCATCGTCGCTGGCATCTGGGTGTTTGCAACACAAGATGTTGCCTATGCTACGACGGCCACCACCATCTACATTAACATCCTCAAGTCCCGCTACGACCCCGACAAGGCACGTTCCATCAACGGCCGCCCCATCCCGCCTTTGATCCCGGCAACCCTCCACCCCTGCGGGCGCAGGACGTGCGGCGCGCTCCGCTCGAAGCCGAACGTCCCCGAGCGTTTCGTTTTCTCTGATCGGTGCGATCATCATCATCCTCACGTGCATTGCAGGTAGCTTCGTTGGAGGCGACTTGGTTCGTGGCGCTTGTGGCCCCGCGCGCGGCACGGCACCTTCTCCGCCTGTTCCTCCGGGGGCCATGCTCACACCGTCACCCACTGGTCATGCGAAGCTTGCATCGACGATCCAGAGCGGCAGCCTTTGCTCCACGACACTGCTACCCCGTCGCCTCCTCCCCACGGCGCGGTGGAGGAGGCAGGACCCAAGACGAAACCCACTCCGCCACCTAACACAGTCTAGTAAATCCCTTTGCCTTTCCAATTCCTCTGTTCTACCTGTTCTTTGCTATGGACGCGCCTGTTCCCCATTTGCCCCTATAATACGGCAGACCACAGTGACTAGAGCGTGCACAGTGTACAGACACCTGGAGAATCCGAACCCCTCACAAAGCTCGGCATAGACATCTCGCAGCGTGACCAGGGCCGATGTGAGCCGGGAACGTGCTTTATCGCCAGCCAGCCACGCACGAAGCGCAACGTAGGGATGGGCGGCTACTCTGCCAAGGTTATAGACGCCGACGGCGGCGCTTTAGTACCGTCGGCTGAGCGTTCATGGCTCCAGTCCTGGCCGAGACGTTGCGGGAGGATGCAGCGAACAAGACGGGATTCTGGCGGTGTGGCGAGACCAGGCCTCAGGCAGGTACCAATCCTGTGCCACCTCTGAAGAGCGAAGCTCAGGCCAGCAATGCGACAGAGATGCCGGGGGAGGGTTCTGCCAGTATCAGACCAGCGGCATCCAACAAAACTGCTACCATTCTCACTTGTCTTGGCACCTGAGGTGCTCCAGGAAGCCCAGGGCAACTGTGTCACGGTGGCAAATGCAAGATGCTGATTCTTTTGGCTAGCGGGCGTGAGGAAGACGACCTGGGCCGCACTGGGGGGCGTGTGGACATGAGAGGCGTGAGCAACGTCGGGGCGGATGGGGATGGAAGACGCAAGCCATCTAGGAAATCGAGGGCGGGGGGAGGGGCACGGTCCACCCAGTAGCCTACCTCAACAGCTGGGCGTGCAAGGAATTGAGGGGCATAACAAAAGAACTTACAACGGGGTATGCAAGTAGATATGATGCTGGGAACTCTTCACGAGGCCAATGATCTTCGCCTGTGCGGCTTGGATCAGTGGGAGGAAAAACGAAGGGTTGGGGGCGGAGACACTTTTGGAAGAGAATGTAGGGCCTCTGGCACAGAGGTGCAAGTGACAGTACATCAACCCCAGGATAGCGAGGCCATTCCAGTAAGGCGATGTCACAAAAACGGGAGCGTGACACCGCCCAATATGGCTATCAAAGAGGCAGTGGCCCATGAGAAAGAAGGTGAAAGGATTGCAAGGCAGTGTGATATGGGCGGTCAAGGCAGAGGCGTAAAGAAGAATGCGGCTCCCTTAGTTCTCGCTCGTCTGACTCTTCCATTGCGACTCGGCAAAGGTGGTGCTCAATGGTTCGTCCGAGGGAACCTCTCCCTTTGGTCGGCACGCCTCGGTGGCCAGACGGCGGTGGATGGCGGCGAGCTTCGCACGATCTTCTTGTCCCGTTCGGTCGTTGAAGACACGATCCATATCCTCCAGCCGGACCCCCTTGGTTTCTGGGAGGCAGAAGATGATCCAAGGGATGGAGACGGCGGCGAAACAGGCATAAAAGACAAACGCGCCATACCCCGTCTTGTTGACCAACTCGGGGGTGATGATCCCCACGACCCAGTTCCACCACCAATTGCTGATCACCGCGTAGGCCACACCCTTGGACCGAAGCGACTGAGGGAACAGTTCGCTGGGCATGGCCCACCCAATCGGGCCCCACGACACGCCGTACATGACCATACACAATCAGCATTGCGACACCAGCCCAGCCGGCCGCGCGGTGCTCAGGCCAGCTGTGCTGGTAAAGCCCCGTCAACACGGCCACAATCAAAGCGAAGCGGTCGTCCAAGCCGACCCCCACAGCAACAGCGGTTTGCGGCCCACATGGTCCATCAAGAAGAGAGAGATGATGACGCCGACCCACTGGGCAATGTTGGTCACACCACTCAGCTCCAGCTGAAGATTGTAAGCCAATCCCAATTGCTGAAACAGCGAAGGAGCATAGTAAATCAGACTGTTGATACCAATCATCTGTTGGAAGAACATGATGGTGATACCAATCCACGTGCGCTTGGCGCACCCAGGCCGGAAACAGTCGATCCAGGCAGCCACTTCCATTTTCAGCTGACGGTAACGTACGTTGGGCTTGTGGAGGTTCGGGTGCCGTTCGCGACTGGTTGTTGTTGCAGCTCGACCTGGGCAATAATTTCGAGCAGTTCGGCACGGACGCGGATATCCTCGGTACTCCGGTTGCGCAGCTTGGCCACGATCAGCAGAGCTTGGTGGTGCGCCTCGGGCCCACCCTTTTGGACCCACCACGGGGCGAGTCAGGTAGGAGGAAGCTGAGCCCCATGAGCAGAATGCCCGGAACCATCTGCACCAACAGTGGCAAGCGGAAAGACCAGTCGGAATCAATGTAGCGCGTGCCGAAGGTGAACCAGTACGCCACCACAATGCCACCCACAATTGAGAACTCTTCCGAAGCCAACACAAAGCCGCGGATCGACGTGGGAGCAATCTCGGCCATATAGAGAGGTGCAGTCATGGACAGAACACCAATTCCGATGCCACCAATGAAGCGACCGACAACAAACTGGGCATAATCGTACGAGCTGCATTGGAGAATGGCGCCAATGGTGAACCAGACGACACCTTGTTGGATGGAACGCCGACGGCCTAGCTTGTCCGCCACATACCCCGCGATGATCGCGCCAATGACGGCGCCCAGCTCGAGGAGAGCAGTGACGATGCCCTTGTAAAGACCGGCACTGTGGTGGCCAGGAGCGACCTTGGGGAACTGAGCGAGGAAGTGGTCCATGGTGAGAGTGACGCTCATGATACCCTGGTCGACACCAAAGAGGAAACCGGAGAGGGAGGCAAAAAAGGCGCAGGCAAGGACAAATTTGTTCTCCAGAAGCGAAAACTGACTTTCGGTGTCGCCCTGGGTTAGAAGGGCGAGAACGTCGGATGCGGAGCTTTCATGGTTGCGCGACTCAAACACGGGCTCATCGGCATGCTTCTCGTCGAACCCAGAGGCGGAAGAGAGGGGCTGGACGCCGGTGATATCGATATCGGAGATGGGGGTCTTGGCCTCGCCGGCCACGGCGGTGGGCTCGGGAGAGAGGTGGTTGGCCATAGAGTGGCGGGAGCTGCAGGATCAGGGAGAGAAGGGAGGGGGAGGAGGGGGAGGAGGGGCGGGCACGTGGAGAGAGAGGAGACTGGAGAGAGAAGGTGTGGGGGAGAAGAAGATGGCGTGGCTGCCGACGGCGGCTGCCTGCTGCTGCTACGGGCAGTCTGGCCTAGTCTGCCTGGTCTGGCCCAGTCTTATCACAACACCGCCGCCGTGCGGGCCCGTCCCCCCGACCAGCAGCCGAGAGTTACGTAGCAGTGGCTGGACACTGCGCCGAGCCTGCTTTGCCCCGAGACGCAAGCCCCGTGGCCGAGCGTGAAAACACACTGCCAGGGTGCCTGGGCATGCTGAGCAGGCACCAGGGCGCAGCTGATCCTCCCAGCCGCACGCCAGTTGCAGCCAAACGCACTGCCCCTGCGCGGGGCGTTTGTTGGGGTGCCCTGGCGTCCGACACTGGGGGGCGCCAGGGTTACGCGTCGGGCGCGCCGACGCGCCTTTGCACCGTCGGACGTCCCACAAACGGCCCCACACTGGCTCCATCTCTCCTCCATGGGGCTTGCGGAGGACGTCAAGACCAAAGGACATGCACTGGACCAAACCCTACCACGCCATCAACCACCTAGTCAGCACTAGTTCGCACTCAGCGCGCTCAGCAGAGGAAATGTCGCTTGTCCATCGAAATCATCCCACTTCCCAAAGCTCGTCTTGTTTCTTCTCTGCCGCTTGAGGCGCTGAGCCTCGGCTGAGCTCTCCTGGACTCTCCCTGAAATTTGAAACCGGATCTGCCAGGATCTGCCTCTTCGATCTTTTCAGGGATAACATCATCGGCCACCTTCTCTCAAATGTCTGAACCAACACTGAGTTCCTTACTCAGCACTGTCGTTTTCACGCAATGCGTCACTAGGGATACCACTGGGATATCATTGCAGATCCTGATATTCCTGCCTGATGGGCCTGACATGCTGACATCTCGTTTGGCCCTTCCCAGCTTCCAGCGCCTCCGCCCGCTCTGCCATATTTTTTTTCTTCGCGCGCAACCGGGTAACTCCCCCCCCGGGGGCCACCCTAGGCCACCCCGTCCAACACGAAAAGGTCCAACACGAAAAGGTTTGTTTGGGGCCAGCCTGTCACAGATGCCACACCCTTGGTCGATGTCCAAAAGGATTGTCCATGGTTCCAACAAGGTACCATTTATCATCGCCACAGACATCGAGTTGCTCGCATGCTCGTGTGGGACGCCAGCGGATGCCGGCGGGATAGATCGGCTAAGCGCTCAAGCTGAGCAGGGGGCCGGGGGGCTGTGAGCGCTCAGGCTGAGCGCTCAGCCTCAGCCGTTCACGCACTCTGGCGCTCAGGCCCAGACTGAGCATATCAACTTCCGAAACCCTACCTCACCGCTGGCACACCCCCTATACACGTACGTCTGGTACATGCTGTGCATGATGCAGGATGAGATCGTGAGATACTGTTCACCCACGCGTTACGAGCTTTGACAGAAGCTCTGAGATCGCCCTGTAGAGGGAGGAGCGTTGCTGACATGTGAGTACGGAGTCCGCATTAGGACATTTTGTGTGTCGTCAATATTCAATGCACATGCCATTGTGCCAGCAACAGCATAGCAACTCGCAAGCTGGCAGCGATGGGGGCGTCCTAGATGGAGGAAGCCCCCTTGGTGCACTGGTACGTGCGCTCCCCGGCGGCCAGAGCCAGGGTCCGAACGCTGGATGTGCTGCGCGTTATTGCAGGCCAGGATGTGCTGCGCGTTATTGCAGGTCAGCGAGTGCCGTCTCAAGGCCATGGAGCTAAGATCCACAACCGACAGTAACACGGTTGATGTCAGACGAACACCTTACTGCCTCGCTGGCCGAGCACAATCGTGAAGATGTCCTGGCCCAACTCCAGGGCGGGGATGAGGATTGCTCTTCTTCTCAGATGACGAATCGGGGCAAACCCTTTCTGCGTTCACTCCTCTCCTGCATCTACACTTAAAATGTCTTGGGATATATGGCTACTGTGGGACATGACTGCCGTAAGAGCTAACTCCATCTTTTGTGGTGTCCTGTATTACACAGTGCGAGCGATGCCCAGCATGCGCCCAATGTCTATATCGGTCTGGGCGGTGACTAGTACACAGAAGATATGCCGTGTTGTACGTTTTTGTGTTGGCTTGTTCATAGTATTAACCTTTGTCCTCGTAGTTTCTGTTCCATCCTATTGCTTCCTTATTGGTAACACAATTGCTTGTGTTTCCATTGGCTTTCTTTTGCCTATATTATACTGTAAAGATATAGAGACTCGCTTCTCTCATGGTGGCCTCCACAGGGGAGTGCTACTGTTTTTGAGGGTACTTTGTCCTTTCACGCCCTCCAGCCTCCGCGATAAGTTTCAGTAGGTACAACATACATTGTCCATTCCTGCTTGTGGGCAAGCCCCGGCAGCATATCGGGAGCGACGGACAGCCGATCGTGGCACCTGGGGGCCCCAGACAGATCAGATCATTCGACATTGATCTGGGTCAGAGGCAGGGTATCCTCTTCCGGCTCGGGCGCGGGAGCGGGAGGACGGGAGGTAAGAACACTGAGGAGAGCGTTCCAAAATAGCGAGACGAGGGAAATAAACACCAAGCGGTTGGCCGGCGCAATGAAGCCCATTGTGATGGATTGAACGGGGATCCAGACGAGCCACGATTGGGTAAGGATGGAGCGGAATTCAGTCAGGACTTTGGCGTGGGCCGCGGCCGTGCGGGCCCGCAGCGCCGAGGAGGTCCAACTGCTCATACCCTCACCCCATCGGGGGGGGAGGGGCGCAAAGAACCCCATGTACCCCAAAAACACCACCAATAGTACGGGGTTCATCAAGAACTGGTCCAGCGCCACCTTGGCCACCGTCGCCCCCACGCCGGCAGGCAGCGGCACGAGCTCGAGAACGGTGCCGAGCCACACACTGCTGATGGGGCAAAAGATGAGGGTGCCAAAGAGCGTCAGGCGTAGCGTGCGGGCTGCGTCCCAGCGTGCGCAGCAGCGGGACACACGCGTCGGCGCGTGGACATGGGAGGGAGGCGGCGGGGAGCGGACGAGGGCTTGGGCGAGCAGGTCGCTTGCGCCGTACAGCACACCAGTGCTGACGAGGCGCCGAGGAAAGGTGGCGCTGGAGGCGGTGAGGGCGTCGGAGAGCGCCTGCATCGCCTGGCGCTGAAAGGGCGTCGGCCAACAGGTGGTGCTGGTGGGGCTGCGACCGAGCAGCAAGGTGGAGCAAAAGCCCAACCCTCCGCACTGATCGGCCCAACCCTAGTGGGGCAGGAGTGCTGCTTGTGCCTGGGGTTCCTCAGAGGAGGTGCGGCGGCGGTATACAATGTCCTCAACACAATGCCACGCTACGCGACGCTCCACGCTCCCATGCATCTGTCTTTAGATGTGGTACGCATACCCCCCCCCCTACCCCGCTCACACACGGCTCCCATAGTGGCAAAACACACCAGACTGGGGAGGTTCGCGGAACTCGACGGGGCACACACAACTGGCGTACCAGAATGCGGCAAAGCGGCGGATGCACAATGTTAATGATCGATGATCGATGATCGATGAATAGCAGCAACTAGCAATCCACAGCAAATCCAGCCCGCCTTGCAACATTTCACCCCGCCCTCCCCCTTTCCTGCAGGGCGGAATCGCCTTCTCCCCATTCCGCGCGCTGCATCTTCTTGCTGTTGGCCAAGTCGGGGCTGGCCAGTTTGCCCACCACACCAACCCCCCGCCCACGACGACTGTGCCTCGCGGCCGAGGGTAGCATTGATCCATGCTGCTGCCAACGACCACCCGTGCCGCTGTGCGCGCGGCAAACGTGTGTGCCGTGCGTGCCGTCGGGAGTGCGGTACATCACCATCGACCACATCCAGGGTGTCCTCCGCCCAAGCGCGGCCGCCGCATCAGCCCCAAACCAACCAGACGCCGCGCAAGTCATGGCGGCACGAAAAGGTGCCGCGGCACATGTCTGAGCCTATCGCATTTGAGGACCTGGTGGCCGAGGAGATTGTGAATGTCCCTGCTAGCACGGGCAAGGCCCAGGGTGCGGCCAAGGCGCAGCCGAAGAAGAGTTGCCCTATGGCGTCCACCGTTCCCGTCAGTTGGACCTCCACCTGCTACCCAGCGGTCACGCGAGCTTCCGGTTGTACGTCAAGTACCAGAAGATTCGCTCGCGTGTTCAAACCGAGATCAAGCACATCTACGGTGAGTCGAGGTACGTTGGGTTCTCCTGTTGGCCCACTGGGTGCCTCCCTCCTAACTTGAATTCACTTTGTCCCGTGCGTGTCCTGGCAGGCCATGGAACGTGACCTGAGGGCCACCCTGCCCAGTTTGAAGGAAGAAATTGCCGCTGGCCCAACTCCGGGCCAACTGTTGCGCGCCAAGCACTTCGGCATTCCCGTGCCGCCGCTGACAACGGCCGTGTACGGTTACCTGGGTTTGGGGTTGCAAAACCGCGGCAATGCCGGCAAAAAGGCGTATGGCAGCAAGCCGCAACTGGATGTGCCCAAGTGGATTGCGAGCCAGGTGCACCCCGATGTGATCAAGGAGCGCTCTGGTCGCATCTTGATTCGGGGCAACCGGGTGGGCGAAGTCAAGCGCTGGCTCCGCAAGCGCGGATTCTAGGCTGTCTCTATTGCATCCTTCTCCCCAGAACTTTCTTCCCCAGATGAGCCCGACGTGGTTGTCGGGCATGACTCATATGGACACTGTAGTAGGGTATGCATCGGTGACCGTGGTCATGCGCGTGAGCGAGGTACATGAGAGGGGGGAGCCGGTGAACAGAACGATTGGCATGCGTAGCAGGATAAAAACTTAGGACAACGGAAAGAAATATACGAAGTGACGTTATTGTTTCACATGGAGCACCAGGCCCCCCAAGCAGGCCTGTTGAAACGCCAAAAGAGCAGCGAAGCGAACCCAACAAGCCTGGTTACGGGGGGGACACCTGCCCCGGCAGAGACGGGACGGAAGAGATGATAGAAGAAGGGCCAGAGGTGGCCTCCCTGGTAGGAGGACCGGTGGCATGGGCATGCGCCCGCGCTCGTTCCTGTGCATCTGACCGGTTGGCCTCGGCCACGCGGGCACGGATGGCGGCGCGCAAGGAAGAACGTTTGCTGTCGCCGTGCCTGCGCACCTTGTGTTGCCCCCCGAGCGAAACAATGGCCGGGATGGCATCCCACGCATTTGTATACCTCATCTGCTGGGTATTCCCGAGGGCGGTGCAGGCGCAGTGTGCCGATGGCGCAGGGAGGAGAGAGATGGGCTCGGGCTCTGGTTCGGGCTCGGGCTCGGCGAACAATCGATCTTCCGGGAAAAATCGGGTTGCCTTGGGTGGCTGAGCCCCATCTCTTACCGACGACAGGGGCATTTTCCCCTTGGCTCGGATGGCCTTTTCATCCGGAGGAGAAAGATAGAACCGCCATTGGTCGCCTTGAGTGATGGCTATGTGCTCCAGCATGTCCAATTGGCGTACGCGGTGTTGAATTTCCAGTTGGGCCCGATGCCGTGCTTGCGCCTCGACCTGGTCCCGGTCGCGATTAAAGTTATCCCAAGCATTACTGAGCTTGTGCTGGGCCAATTCACGGGGTGCTTGAATGCGACGAGAAGGTGGAGCGTGGATAGGGACATGCCAGGGCGCCGTGTGGGCTTCAATAGAAGGTTTGGGCACCTCCGCCTGCAAGGAAGCGCCTCGGGCTGGGTAAGGTGGGCTGGCAAAAGCGTTTTCTTGCCCGGTAGAGGGAGAGAAAAGTAATTCTCCAGCGCAGGATTGTTCGTTTGCTTTTCTGCGCTCCAAGGGCCCGGGCAGAAATAGAAGCAAGGCCCAAGGCCAAGGGATCAGGATCGGGGTGTGCAGCAACGTAAGTCTGCCACCAGGTATAAGCCAGCGTGGAAAAGTCGCCTGCCAGCGGAGCCGAAGTGGGAGAGAGAGGTTCGCTTGCCTGTGCGGCTCGAAGGGAGGCAGATCAAACCAGGGTTTGTGCGAGCCGATAAAATGAACTGCATACACCTCGTGACTGAATCGATTCCAGGCCGGCGAATAGGTATAGCCAGAGGTGGGGGTAACATTGTACAGGAAGCTCAGTCGTTCCCATTTGCCCTCGTCCTCCACAAATCGTTGAGCAATCCTTGGTCGGCCCCGTCCACGATGGGTGGCTAAACGCATACGCCGCAATCGCTGCAAACGTCTTTTCTGACGGACGAAATACCATCAGGCCTGAGTTGAACGAATCAGGCCAGCCGGTATCGGGCGCAGCAGCAACGGTAGCCGGAGTCAAAGGTAGGGAAAGGAGATGGTCAAGCGAGCGAAGCGGTAAGATATCAGCATCAATGTAACGACTTGCTTGTACATGGTCAAGCGCCAGGCGTGGACTTTGGTCAAGGGTGCGCCGGCGTCGCCGAGGTCTGGCCGATCGAGGGCGGCGAGGTTGCGCGCCTCTTCGGCCGCCAGACGCGCTGCACGGTCCGATTGAGTAACAGCCAGGGCCGACAGGGAACGCAAGCTGAGGGGCTCGACGCCTACCACGAGGTCGAACGCAGCTCGGAGCGCGCGTGTGGGTTGCAGGTTGTAAGGTTGCCGGAGTGGCGAGGACGGCAAGGTCAAAGGGAGAGTGGCCACGGGAGCGGAGAGCATGGGCGAGGGTAAGGGCGCCGGGGGCATAGGCGTCGGAGGTGACGAGCGTCACGAACGCCACGTCGGCTGTGCGGGACACAGCCATCAGCGGGGTGTCGGGGGCACGGCAGGGGGCGGGAGGGGGGAGATGGTGGTGGCATGAGAGCGTGCTTGCCCACCAATCGACGGTGACCCCTGGGGGATGATGAAGGCGCGGAGAACAGATGATGATTCCCGCAGCCAGTAGCAAGCATGCCCGCCACCCAATACTACCCAACCCCCCAGGATGGGTGTTTTGCCCCGCAACAGACAGCCCACCCGGCTATCTGGCACTGCCTCTGGGGGGTCACGCCGGTCACGTGGCCTGTCTCTATCGACGCGTGCCCTGTATGGGCTGCTGCCTCCCTCGCCGAGGCCGACGGTTGCACGCCCTACCACGCTTCTGTAGTACCTCTGCTCTACCCCTACCCCCGCGTGCCCCAACTGGGCACCGTTCTGCGTCTCACGAACTGATCCTGTTTATTGTTGGCAGCTCCACGTACAAAAGCACGTACCGTCGCCTTCTCAACACCCTCCTGGCCCAAGACAGCGTGGGCCTAGGGGCCCAGCCCTTATTGGGATCGCCCCCCCCCTCCACGCCACCTGCCAGTGCGCTTGGCGCCCAATCATTCCGCGCCCTCGTCGGAACCACCTCTGTGCTCAACTTGAATGCCTTCCGTTCTCTCTTGTCAGATGCGGTATAGTATAGTCCCGTGCTCCGGGGGTCTCAGCGAGCATCCTCTCCGTCCCTCAGGCGCCTCTTTGGGTTCGGAGCCCGCCCTGGGCTCCCTCGCCACCGCCAATGCCTTGATGGACGATCCACGCGCTCTCATCAGAAGGCCCTCCCATCTGTGAACCTCACGGTCAGCATACCGTCCAAATGGGAGCCAAGTGCTTCGCCTCCCCGCCCCTCACCTCCCGTTCATTGCATCAGCTTGATAACAGCTAAACACCCCCACCAAGCCATCCCTTTGCTCATTGACTCGATCGTTGAGTCCCTCCTCTGGTCCTGGCGGCTGGCCCTACGTAGACGCTGGTCCTTTTTGTGGGCTGTTTCTGGGGCATCCGGCCCTCTCTCTCCATCCATGGCTGCAGCGACGATGGAGTGGGGTTGTTGGGAACAGTATGGGGTCTTCCCCTTCCTTCTCTTTGGCCACCCGGTTGGGACACGAGCACGGTGTCAGCGATCGATGTGCGCTCGGCGCCTTTCCCACCGAGGCTTGCGCAGCTGGATACGGACTGCGCCGACTGTGTGGACTGCGGGCCGATTGCAGCCGAATAAGGCTTAGATGTTAGACATGAGAGTGTGGCTGTGGCTTGGAGGGACGCTGACGGATGAAGGCGCTGACGCGCTCACGTTACCCAGTGGGTATTGCTGAGCACGTATATAGCTCTTGTCACGGGCGGGCGCCGCCAGGGGCCCGCCCTGGGGTTTTTTGGGTACAATCCTTAGGCGACGGTAGGTCGACTCACGGTAGTTTCGGGATTAGGCTGGTTGGTGTGTCCGAGCGGAGAGCTAGGGACGAGGAGAGGCCTTTGGTGGGGCGGCTGCACGCGTGGCAAGGCTGCGTCTGCACCGGCTTGGGCCGTAGTAACGTGTCTGAAGCCTCCGGGACTTAGGGACGGGAGGAGGCAGAGGGGGACAAACACTGCCTCAACTGAGACTGCGAATCGCCGCGACCGAAGGAGGGCTCGCGCGATTGGACTGACGAAGGGCTGGAGGACGAGGTCGGAGGAGATGTCGGACGCTAACAAGAGGAGCTGCCTGTACTGCATCAATTGGCTGGAAAACGGGCAGGAGTGGTCGGACAGGATAGGCGGGAAAGGGACGAAAGTGGAGACGAGAGGATGACGAGAATGGAAGGTGGGGGAAAAGATCCCCATCAACCAGGGGTACAGGCAGGATCAAAAAGGGAAACGGATACAAGAGGGGGTGTAGAAAGGAAAACATGTCAAAAGCGGGGTTGGTCGCCGCAGGCGCGACCGAGAAAGGAAAAGGAAACGGGGACGGGGCGACAGTCGTCGCCACGGCACTGGAAGCTCGGTGGCCTTATTTAGGCCGGCCGACTTGGACTTGGGCGGGGGGCGACTATTGTCGCACGGAGCATGACCCTTCGGGCCACGGTACTTACTTTAGCCAACCGTCATCACACTTGATTGGCCTGCGGTGCACGCTCTACTTGGCATGTGCGGAGCAGGCGGGCCTTAGCTTGGGTCGGACCATCTCGTGTCCGCCGCAGCCCGTGACAGCTCTGTGGCTGTTCCGTGCTGATACGATGAGACTGGCTCGTGCGGGAGGACCTGCTGGAGGATCTAACAGGATCTAATAACAGGGTACAACAGAATCCAAAACTCGTGCGAGCGAACGAACAAAACAAGCACGATTTGGATCGCACTGGGTTTCTCCATTACCCGGCTGGCGCCACCACACAGGCTTGGGGAATGCAGGATGGGACAAGGGAGATAGTATCTCTACACCGGGGTGTCTGTGGAATCCACGAAAATGGGGGGCGGGGGGCAAGCAGAGGGAGCAATGGTGATGAGGTCCGAGTATTAGGGCCTTTTATCATCCATCACATCTGATGGATCTGATGCCATATACCAACGTACGAACAGCCTCCACTCCAAATTCCCGCAAGAGCGGCGTAGATCCACCTGGAAGGGACCCGTTTGTTACATCGTAACAGAAAAATGTTTGACAGGTTGACAGCTTCTTGACAGGTCAAACCACAAAACAAAGCACCTTTCCACCGGCCACATTATGGAGATAATCGATAGTCCATGATCGATGATTGATGATCGGTGAAGGATTGGAATGAGCGAGGGTAAATGGTTTATCCCCTCCCCCTCCAACAAATATTTACTCCGCCCCGTCGAAGAGGGAGACCGATTGGTCGAACTCTTTTGTTCCAACGGTTATTCCATGCGTAAGAGAAGGCTGTGGACAAGGGAGAGGCGGTTGCTGCTCTGTCACATGTTATCGCCGAGCAGAGGAATGGTTGTAATGCACAAGTATATGAGGGCAGCTAAGGGCAGAGGGCAGGGCACAGGTGGCACAATGATCCACGGTTAGTCGGGTATGATGACCAGCACAACTTCTGCGGAGGAAGCGAAAATATGACTCGGAGGGTTATCGACGATTATCCTAGTGAAGCTTGAAGCTTGAAGATGAAAGAGGGGTGTGCGGAGAAGAGAGGCGAGGGTGCAGTTCGCCAGAGGGGCTGGGGGTGTACATCTCTCGGGGTCGAGTATGGTTTCCGCTGCGCACCTTTTGTTGAACATTTACTCCCATTCATACGGGTTGTCAGGGGGTGGGGCATGGCGCCAGTGCCAGCCAGCTGCTGTGGTAGTGTGGTCTGCACGGACCACCCTGGGTAGTGGGTAGTAGGTATAGGTAGCTGGTCGTGGCGAGCAGCTATCAGTGACCTGGTGAAGACTACTGTAGTGACTAGTGGACTAGTGATGGATGATGGATGGTGTGCTGGTTGGTGACTAGGATGCGTGATGGATTCTGGTGAAAGTTAAAATGCATGGTGCCTCGCAGTAGCCAAGTGTGCACTGGAACGCTTAGCCACCTATTACTTCTGGCGGTAGCATCGAGCGAAGCGTAGTATATACGCCTGCTTCTTTCCCACACATACTTGGCTGGTGCCTGCTTGCCTCCATCCGCTCGTTGCCGGTTGGGCCCGTCTTGCCACTACACGAGTGTTGCATTCCTAATGGATATGCTCCGTACTTCTCGCATCGTCCCGGACATATTGTAGCACACAGATACTAATGAGATCTCTGAGAGCCATGGTCGTTGGGTTGGGCACGCGCGAGCGCACCACACCTGGGTGCCTGTCGCCGCCAGGACCACGGCACAGCCGGTGACTGTGGCGGAAATGCTCAGCGCTCCAAAAACCAACAGCACAGATAGCAGCTCGTCTCCCCATCCTCCTTCGCACGGATCATCCCCGCTGTCGTTTTTGCATATCCGACAGCCAGCCTACAACTAGTCATGGTGGAGATGAACCCGATCTCGATGCTTGAAGCATGACCGAGATGGGCCCATTGCCCTGCCGTCCGAGTCAGAAGATGGCTGGTCCATGTCACCGCACCAAACGCTCAATCTCCCAGACACCTCCCGGGGCCGCGAGGGTAGTTGAGCCGGAGGCATGGTTTTGCACGCCCGAATTTGTTGGGGGGTCGCTGACGCTGAGTCTTGAATGTCGCTGTGCAACACGCAATGTGCTTGCGCACAGATCAGGCCCACCGTGCACGAGCCTCTCCCCCTGTTACTCTCTTCTCATCCTAATCAGCTGTAAGTGTTCCCATGTACTATTTCGCACCCACAGAGCGCTCAGGCTGAGCCTCAGCGCTGACATGGGGAGCTGGCCAACCAGAATAAAAAGCCCCCCCTCCTGTTCCACGGTTGTGTCATCCTTCTTTCCCTACCCACCCACACTTTCAGTTGCTCTGTCCCAATCCCTCACCATGGCTCCCGTTCCCTCTACCATCCAGGCCTTCCCTCGGAGGCGCATGTCCACCTCAAGAACCTTAAGACCAAGAAGGCTGTGCCCACGACGCTGGCGCAATCCGACAAGCCCGTGACGGACTGGAACGGCAACTATGTGTTTGCTCCCATCAAGGAATCGCAGACGAGCCGCGCCATGACCAGCCGCTACATGAAAGATATGCTCGATGCGGCCGAGACGGACGTGGTGGTGGTTGGCGCTGGCTCGGCGGGACTGAGGCAGCGTACCGCCTGGCTACCACCCGGCCCGACTTGCGCGTTACCATCCTCGAGGCCAACGTGGCTCCGGGAGGTGGGTGCTGGCTGGGAGGGCAGCTTATGTCGGCCATGGTGGTTCGCAAGCCGGCCCATGCGTTGCTGGATGAACTTGAGGTGCCTTGTACGTGATTTCCTTCCTCTCTTCGTCAAGCGCTAGTGGATCCGTCAGTGGTGGCATATTGACACTATCCTGCGTGGTTTTTGTGCCTATCAGATGAAGACGAGGGGAACTATGTGGTGGTCAAGCACGCTGCGCTTTTTATGTCGACGCTGCTTTCCAAGACGCTGATGTTGCCCAATGTCAAGCTGTTTAATGCTACGACGGCGGAAGATTTGATTGTCAAGGACGATGCGCAAGGCACGAAGCGTGTGGCCGGGGTGGTGACCAACTGGACATTGGTCAGCCTCAACCACGATACCCAGAGCTGCATGGACCCGCAAACCATCACGGCCGCTGTTGTCATTTCGGGTGCGGGCCACGACGGTCCGGGCGCGCGTCGTCGGTCAAGCGACTGGAAAGTTCTGGGCTGGTCGAGTTGGGCGACATGCGTCCGCTCAACATGGACAAGTCTGAAGGCTTGATTGTCAACAACACGCGCGAAATTTTCCCCGGCATGGTGTGCACCGGCATGGAACTGTCGGAGCTGGATGGCCACCCTCGTATGGGCGCCTCGTTTGGCGGTATGCTCGCTTCGGGCGAGAAGGCTGCATATGAGGCCATCAAGGTGTTTGACAGCCTTGACATTGAGGATGGCGTTGTCCTGGGCCGCAAGGAGGCGTAAACGCTGAAGCCCCAATAACCTCTCCCCACCTCCCAATAACGCGACGAAGACCGTGAATCAATAAATTGAGGACTCGGGCCCTACCAGGAGTCCAATGCATTGCGCAACGACAACTGAGTTTCGGCTACACTCTGGTAATAAACTAGGCTGCCATGAGATGCACTATATACATAACTTAATTGTTGCTTAGCGAGATGATACCTGTGACCCTTACGCTCCACCAACAGCCGGGGCGTTCTGTGCGGCAGCCGCTCGTCCTATTTACTAAGGAATGTTCAAGCTTCATGTGGCCGCCCCTCTCCTCTTGCAGTTGACATAGTTCCAAGAGTCCGATATTCTCCGTCCCCACTCCCTGCCTCGGCCCTCTTTCCTCTCTAACCCCCGCCTCGCGCCCATCCTCACATCTTGCTCCTCCCCCTCCGCCTCTCCTTCGGCCCCCGGGCCCCACTGCTCCGTCCATCCCCTATCACAGCGCCCCGTGCCACTCGGCCCCAATGCTGCTCCCTAAAGGTGCCGTCCTCCTACCCCCGCAGCCCCTCGTCCAGCGTGGGTCCTCATCGGCGCGGCGCTCGCCCAAGCGCACTGCTTGAGCTCACTCCTCGGGTCTCGCTGGCACCATGGGCGGTATCGTGGGGGTTATGGTATGGGATAACATGCTGTAGGCTACTATGGTGTAGGCTCCTGTATGTGGTCCAGACTGGGGTTCGGGCACACACTCTCGCGCAAAAGGGGGTAACAAAGATGGACTGGAACGGCAACGAACGCAACAGAACGCAACGCAACACAACGCAACGGACTGGGCTGGACTGGACTGGAACGGCACGTGGGTCCCACCTGCGCCGTCCTGTCGCTTGCCCAAAGCCGCACGGACATGCCATGCCTCCGGGTTCCGTGTTTCTGTCGACCAGCCAGGTCGGAAGGGAACGTGGGACGGGGCGTGTGGATGTGTGTACGCATATATGAGACTGGGTGGGGGGGGGGGGGGGGTCAAAAAGGCAGTGTGGGGGGCGGGTATAGAACGGAACGAAAAAAGTGGCGGCGGGGAAGATATCCAACTGAAAGTGGTGGTGGTCCCAACGATAGGAACGGAACGAAAACGAAACGGAATAGAACGCAACAAATTGGATCGACAAGTCCGATCAACCAGCGCCAAGGCGGGGCCAAGAGGACAGCCAAAGAGTGCCAGGGGGAAAGTCACGGCGCCGGGGGGAGCGCGGGTGAACGAATTGTACACGTTGGTCAAGCGCGCAACGGCAGACAAGTGTTTGCGTCGCCGCGCCGGGCGCGGGCAAAGGCTCGCGCCCAGTCGACGAGGCCGGAGAAGCCGGTACGGGGGACAGGTGGCTAGACAGGTGGCTGGACAAGGAATTGGACAAGGGATTGGACAATCGCCAGGTGGAGCGGGAAGGCACGTGGGCAGTGACAGTCCTGCGCAGCGCGAGCGGCGCAGCTTCTTGGCCCTGCGACACGCGCATCGGCCGGTTGGCCGTCACCCCGACACGGACGGCGTCGCGAGCTACGTTGCGCCGCGCAGGGGGAAGAAGGACGGGGAAGGGCCAAAGGAGTGTGAGACGGGTCGTGGCCGTTGTCGGCGTCCTTGTCGCTCTCTCTTGTTCTCCTTGTCGTTCTTGTTCGCGGGCCTGTTCCTCGACCCGCCGGGGGGTCCATAGGCACTGAGCGAATGCGCAAGGGCCGTGGCGTGGGTGGCGTAGAGGTGTCCCCGGTGTCGGGGTAGGTACGGGGACAGGTACAGGCGCTGGGCCCAGCCCGGCACCTGCCTCGCCCCCTCCTCCGCGTGCAGTCAAGGTAGGAGTTAAGAGGGTGGTGGAGCTGCTGCCAGCGCCAGGCGAGGGGGAAGAGCGCGGGCATCGGCCAGGGGCAGATCAAAGTAGCCCGCTGGGGACGGCAACGCCTGGGCCGCGCTCGCGGTTGCGGTCGCCTTCGGGTTGTCCTTGGGCAAGGCGGAACTCGGCAGCGCCGGGAACGGCACTGTGCCTCGGCGCGGCGACGAGAGTAAGACCGCCAGGCGTACCGGGTGCCGCTGCTTAAGAGAACTGGCATACGGCGCGACGCCGTACGTCGGTGACGGGCTGTCCCAATCGTCCGGCGTGATTTGGCCGCACGGGGCGCTGAGGCGCAACGTGGCCGTGCCCGACGTAGCGGCGTGCACCTGCCCAGGGTGCAGCAACGCCTCGAGCCTCGATCCGCCCATGAGCTTTTGCCCGGCCAACCGCGGCTGGAGCGCTGCCGCGGTATACGAGGCACGGGGAGGGTTGCCTCCAGTTCCCTCTCCCGGCCTCGTCCCCTCTCTTCGTCCGCCGCCGCAGGGGGAGGTGGGGACGAGGACGTGGGGCGGGGGTGTCGACGGTGGGAAAGACAACTTGGTTCTGGTCCGTCTCGGGTGCAATCCCAGCAGCAGCGGATGGCTCAGCGGGGTCCTCAGTCTCCCTCCCTCGCGTCGTCTCGTCGGGTCCGGGTCATTGCAGGCGGGTGGGTCCTCCGGTTGGGTGGCAGGGAAGTGAGCTTGAGCGGAAACGGAGGAGGCGACACGAATGCGTTCGCTGTGCGGATGGGAAAGCGAGGTGGAGCGGGCGCCAATGGCCACACTACCGTGGCTGGGCGTACCCAAGTCGGCACCCGAGCTAGCCCCCTGCTCTCATTTCGTGGACCGACGTGGCGGGAGGCGAATCGTCAATAAAGTCGGGGAAGGTAGCAACAAAGCACGGGTCGCACGCACGCGCCAACTCATTGGACATGCCCCCGCCCCCAGGCCCAGCAGGCAGGTCAAGGTAGTGGTCCGAGGCGCATCGGACCCGAGGCAAGTCCAGCGTGGGGTGAGAGAGCGGGGTAGAGGCGGCCGAGGCCCTACGTTCGCCATCGTACGATGCAATGGCGAATTTTCGCGTGGAACACGTGCCACACACCACCCGTCCACAGAGGCGGCAATGATGTTTTCGCCGAAACAGGGTGAACGGTTCGTTGCACAGCGCACACGTGTCCCGCGTATTGTCCGGTACCATACCGGTGCGTTGTACTCTTCCAACATGGGGACCCACATTGGCGGGGCGGGCGAACTGGACCCCCTTCCCAATGGCCCGGGGGGCACGCTGCGACGTCCACTGGGTGGGGTATCATCCGAGGCGCGGCGGGTGAAGAGCGAATTGAGCGTCTCCAACGCGCCGGACGATAAGGAGGCGATCGAACTGTGTCGATCCCGTTCCGTACCCCATGGTTGACTGGGCGAAATCCCACTCACCTCCTCGGTGGCGCATCGTCGATCGATGCCAAGGTTGTAGCCGAGGCGTAGGATGCTGGGCGGCTTCGCCAACCGGTCGTAGGACGGCGAGGGGACGGGGTGCGTCCGGCCCCAGGGGCTCGGCCCCCTGGGAAGCAAGGATAACGATAGTGAGCGTGATGGCGCCGAAGGTGGAGGCACAGGCGGAGAAGAAGATTCGAAACGTCGCTTGGTTTGCAAGTACTCGGTCCGGGTCGATCGAATCTTGTCAATCCACCATCTCTTGGTGTCTGCGTCGGGAGCGTAAATGGCAAAGATTTTTTCGGGGTGCGCAGCTCAAACGCGTACTGACCCGAATGCCAAGATTCAGACGAGGAAGCTGGGCGCGGCGGAGGCGTGGCAGAAGTAGAAGGGGGAAAGATGCGAACTGAGGCAGTGGAAGTGGTACGGGTGCGACTAGCGGTCCGAGACCGTGGGAGAGCAGGGTGGTCAGTCAAAGGGGATCAAATGCTGCCCCCCAGTCGCTGGGCCCAGAAGACTGGCTACTGATCCGATCATCAATAGCCACAAGGGTGCATTCAGCCAGATCGAACCGGGCACGGAAGAGGAGCGGCTGGCTCGCAAATAGGTCCACAGGCGACCATGGACTCGCGGAGCCAGATGCCGAGGACGAAGAGGAGGAAGAGCATGCTGACAGGGGAGGTGGCTGCCACTCCGCCACCGATGGTGGCGGGGGTGGGCCGCGGGTGTACACAACACCGTATTCATCGGGAAAGGACGGGGGACGGGGTCGCCGCCGCTGCCGCCGCCGCCCTGGGAACCTGAAGGGGAGCCCGTCAGGTACCTGCCCAACGCCGTTGGCCATCGCGTGAGGGCAGAAGAATCAAGCATGGGTCGTGCATAGACAAGAGAATCCGATAGTAAAAAGAACGCACGCGGCTGGACATTTTTACGGGTAGACTTCCAAAGGTTCCACGTGCAATCAGCTGTCGTCCGGAACTTGCCGTTCCACCCGTACTGCTGGACGAAACAATATTTTCATCGACCAGAGGTAAGGGGAGGCCGTGGAGCGAACGTTGAATGGCCACTAGCTCGAGCGCTGCTTCGTGGGAGCGAATGGCCTCGTTGATGCGAGAGGCAACTACCAAAGGGTTAGTCAAGGGTGTGTGTTCTCCCAAGGGCCCGACAACATGGATCTCATACGTACCTTGTTCAATTATATCGGCGGCATGGTTGAGAAGGGGGTAATCGCGGTGGCTAGGCGGGGTAGCCTTGAGGAGCGCCTGAACCAGCAGGCGGTAACGGGGGGATGCGCTGAACAATGCTGAGCAAATGAGCTTGGAACCCAAGCCCGACTCCTGGGACACTGGACGACGATGGGGCAGAGAACGACGAGGCGGGCAACGGGGGCTCGGGCGGAGTAAGAGGGGAGGATGGGTCGAGGGTGCTTGCTGAGGAAGAAGGGGGGTGGGATACGGAGCGCCGCATTGAGACTGTTCGCATGCTCGGTGGCTGAGTGCGGACACAGGCCGCCTCGGCACGTTGCAGGAAGGTAGCAAGTGCAGGGCAGGAGCGCGTTGTTCCTCTTCGATACGACTAAGAGCGGAGCCAAAGTTGCGGACAAAATCGGCATAGATGGAGAAGGAGGGGGCGATCTGGGCGATCAGATCGCCCAGCATGCCCATTTGAGCATCCCAGGTCACCTCGCCAGCAGGGGCCAGACGAACCTCGAGAAGACTAAGAAAGCGTGTGTTAAGAAGCAGGATGCGGTCAAAGTTGGCAAAGATCGCACGCAACGTTTCGGGTGGAAGAGCCGGAGCAGAGGCGCCGAAGGCAGGGGCAACGACGGCCGTGGCTCATGAGCAAGAATGGATTTTGCCATGGCGCTAAATCCACCGCCGGGACTATCCGAGAGAAGGGGCGGGGGAGAAGTGGGAGGGGGCAGGGGCGGCAGCGGGGGGATGGGGGAGGTGCTGGAAGAGTATGTTGGCGGAACGGGTGGGGAGGCAGGGAGGCCAAGGAGGCCGTGCGCAGCGGCTGGTAGTAGGCCCGCTCAATGAGGGTCAAGCGGCGACGTAGCGGCGCTCGGTCTGGAGGAGCTCGAGGGCAGCAGCCTTGCGCTTGTGGGGCCAGTGGGGCGAGGGGGGCAGGAGCACTGGCGGTGCTTGCGCGGCGTGGGATGCCGGGCGCGGGGGAATGGTGGTGGTGATGAGGGTGGCGGCGATGGGGAGGGTGGCGGTGGGAGGTGGTGGGGGGGCTGCTGTCGTCGGAGGGCAGATCGGGTGGGGGGGGGGATGAGAGGATGGGGGACGGGGGAGGGAGAGGGTGGCGGAGGGGATGCGGAGGGTGACGTGGGGGGGACGGGGGGGGGGGGGGGCGGAGGAGGGGGAGGCGGTGGAGGCGCGCACGGGCGGGACATGGAAGGTGACGAGGGGGGCGCAGGGGGGGGGAGGCAGGCGGGCGGCGGGGCGGAGTGGGAGGCGGACATGGCGCATGCTGCACCCGCCCCAGACGAGGCGAGGGCGGGGGAGATGGGCTGGGCCGGTGGTGGTGGTGGTGGTGCTCCGCCCTTCGGGGGCGTCCTGTCTGCAGCCTGCCTGACTACGCTGAGGCCTGAGGCTCAGGCCTGACTAGGACTCCCGCGCGGAATGGGCGGCGGAATGGGCGGCGCCACAGCGGCCACGGCGCCGCCTGCGCTCCCATCCGCAGCCATGCGCAGCTGAACATTTCAAGGCCCACCCAACCCCGAAGATGGCGGGGTGGATATTCGGCCCCTCTGCGGCCACGCCGACGGCGCACAGGAGCCAACGGCGGGGTTGGGCAGCTTGGCCCGCTCCACCCTCTCCCCTCCCCCTCCCCCTCCCCTCCCCCTCCCCCCGCCGTCTCTGCCATGGACGCCTCGCCACCCGCGCCCGCGCCCGCCGCCTACCCTCCTACGCCCCCCACCCCCACCTCCTCCTCCACCCACAGCCACACGCACCACGACAAGGAGCCCCACAAGGACACCTTCATGCACCGCTTCAGGGACAATGACATGGCCAAGCTCAAGCCCAAGTCCAAGCCCAAGCCCAAGTCCAAGCCCAAGTCCAAGTCCAAGCCCAAGTCCAAGGACGAACCCAGCCTGCCAGCCCAGCTCCCCCAACCTGATGAGCCGGCCGCGTCGACTACCAAAAAGCGCGCCTGGTTCTCCCGCTCCCACAATCAGTCCGCCCCCGCTCCGAGCCCCGTCAGCCCCTCTGCCAGCCACACCCCCAGCCATTCTGATGACTCGATCACTCCGACGATGACGATGCCGACACTGCCTTCCGGCTTGTCACCTGCCTTGTAGGCCGTCCGGACCACACCTCCTCTCGTGCTGCCCACCTTGACCAGCTTCGTCACTTCCTCGTCTCGGACCAACGCGCCCGCGAAGTGGCGCGTGTTATTATTGCCTCCCTTAATGCCGAGGACGACTCGGGCCTGGTGCGGGAGCAAGCTTCCTCGGTCGGCGTATGGCCTCTAAGTACGCCCGGGCTTCAGCTCACCGCTTCCTCCCCTGGCTCTCGTCTTGTTCCGCCCATCGATCTATGGGGTTCGCTCTTGCTGCATCTCCTCCACACCGGTGCCCCCTCGACCCAGGTCAAGGCCCTCGCCTCCAACGAACTGATGGCCACCCTCGCCGGCTTGCTGTCGGACTCGGGCCGTCTTCGGCCACCTCCGCATCCCACCCATCACGCCCGTTCGGCCTTGGGCTCCACGTTGCTCTACCTCGCTACACAGTTGGCTCCGCTCCTCCCTCCCAGTGTCGCACTCCCCCCCCACCCGTCGCCGTTCCCACCTTACAAACCTTGGCCGAGCAGGCTTCCGTGAATTCAGTCGCATCGCATGAGACGCGGTCCAAGCGAGGGATCAGGTGGCCCGCACGCATGCGGAGGACAAAGGACAAAGAGCAGGACCGCGACTTGCCTCCTCCCTCTCCCGAGTGGGACACGGCAACCCCTCGCACGCGAAACCGACGCACTTCCAGCCTCCCCCCCCCGCGGATGGAACCAATGGAGGCAGAAGCCGCCGATTCGGCGTTGGCCAGCCTACCCCCTATTCTCATCCAACTGGCAGAGCAAGCTGGGGTGGACCCTTCCGTGGCGTCCTCGTTTCCGCCCACCTCGCCTCCCGCCTCGCCGCCCGAGACGGGCAGCCGGCCAGTGCGGATGCGCATCCAACAAATTCACCTAGGGGACACTGTCCGTGTCCCGGCGCCCCTCTACCCAGCGCAACCGACCGCAGTCTTTGCCGCTCGATGACGTGACCCCACGTGTGCACCCACAAGGCCGACAGATCTACCCCGGCCAAGGATCGCCCGTGGTGCCGAGCCCAGAAGCCGCGCAACCTCCCCCCCCCGCGGACCCAACCTGGCCCCGCTGTATCCTTTGGCCAGCCTGCTGTGCATGCCCCAGTCTCTGTGCCCAAATCCTTACGGCCCATGCCTCCTCCCTCTTCCACTCCGACCGAAGAAGGAGAGGGGATGCGCGGCTGGGTCCCGGGCACATTTGTGCCCCCCGGGTACGGAGGTCAACATCCGCTGCCAGCCTCGCTGGTTGCGCCTCCGACAATGCAACGCACGTCATCCTTACGCGGACCACACGCCTATCTTCCTCTGGAAACGCCGGCAATAGCGACAAACCTTTGTCTTCTCCGGTAACGAGAGCGGTCGGTCCCCCCATTCCACCAGTCCCTTATCTTCCCAGCTTGCGCACCTTGCCCCAGCTCCGCCTGTCCCGGCACCCCTCCCGTCAGGACCTGCTGCGCCCGCTGCGCCCGCTGCCCCCCCTGCGCCAACGGCACCCGCTACCTCGTTCCCCCCGCCTCCACCGAGAGATTCAGCGGCAGCCTATGTGACCTCCTCAGCGCCTCGTGCCCCAGCTCCGATTGTCACCGCACCACCGCTGCGCCTGGTGCACCGATACGGTCCGACGTGGTGCCGACGGCGCTGTCGCCTGCCCTTCAGGCTCCCCGTCCTCGCCGGGCCGTGAATCACGTACAAACCTCGCGCCTGGCCCGGGCGGATTCCTCCGACGCCCAACGTCTCTCCCGTACCGCCAGCTCTAAGAACTCTTCGTTGTTCCCCGCTCGCGAGGCCATTGTAGAGCATGCGCAGCCACCGCCTGTTCCTGCTCCTGCGCCAGCCCTTGCTCCTGCTCCTGCTCCTGCTCCTGCACCTGCACCTGCTCCTGCGCTTGCGTCCGCTCCTCCTCCTGCGCCTGCGCTTGCGCCCGCTCCTGCTCCTGCGCCCGTTCCCGCTCCTGCTCCTCCTCTTCAAATGGCTGCCATACCCCCCCTGAAACTATGAAGACGATGAATGCGCCCCCGCCCCAAGCAGGGCAAGTATATTACCACCCCCCTCCACCGCCCGTTCCCACCGTGCTCCCCTCACCGTCCGGCGCTACAGAAAGGGCAGTCGCACCGCCTCAGCCAAGCCACCCGGCCGCTGCCCCGGCCGCGCCAGGATGTACCGCTCCGCATCCGGGGCCCACCTTGGCGCTTGTCCAGCCCATGGTCGCCGCCACGATGCGCACAGCCTCGGGGACCGCCGCGGCGGTTGCAATGCCCCAGGTGCGGGTGGAGCTGGAGCTGGAGATGGGCTCGACGGACCATGCGCCCGAAGGTCCCTCGTCTAAAAAGTTGGGCAAGCGACGTGCCCTGTCCATTGCCACGGCGGCCGACGCGGGGCAGGCAGTGCGGCCGCCTGGTACGTCCACGTACTTTCCGGTCCGCCGCCACCGGCCTTGCCTCGTCCTTTGCCCCTTGCGCCACCGGGCTCGGTGCCGGCGCCGCCGGGCGCACCAGCGATGCCGCCCGCTGGTGGACTTTGATTTGGTTTGTTTTCTTGTTTGTTGTTGGATACCTGTTTTTGTCCCCCCATAAGCCTGGGACGGCGGAGGGGCGTGGGTATGACGGGAGGGAGAGGGATGCTGTTGGATGGAGGTATTTGGTGCGGCATGCTTCGAAAACAGATCGCCTTCCCCCACATGATGTACGTGCACGCAAGCGGGCAGGGCAGGGTGATTCTAATTCGAATTGGCGGTAGTGCATCCATTCGTGGGTTATTCATTGGACAGCTGCTGCGCACCAGCCTGGGAATGGTGGGGGGTCACGTGCTTGGTGGAGCAGCGCAGCCGGCAAGGCTTGACGCGTGACGCGTGACGCTAGCGCAAAGCTGGTAAAGCGTGGAGGGGCTGCAGCGTGGCTGAGGTAAGCAGCCGGTGTCACGCGGGTGGCTGAGACACGGACCAAGGTGGACTGAGTCGAGCACGGTCGGAGGACGCCGGAGGGCGTTGCAGTGCTACAATCGACTGATCCGCCCGACTGATCGGCGGTCGGCGACAGCCTGAGGCGCACTGTGACATGTGACATGTGATGACCAGCGCCGCCGCACTGGCACGCTGTGGGGCGTGTCGCACCGAGTGGCTTGGGACGGGGCTAGCCTGGCTCGCCCTGCTACTACACGCCACCCCCACCATCCGCCCACCCCCACCAACTCAGCCCCGGCCTTGTCTCTCCTTCATGTCCGCCCCGCCCTCGCCCAGCCCGAGCTGGGCCTCGGTCTCGTTTCCTTTTTCTCCCTCTGCCTCCTCCGCTTCTTCCTCTGCCCACCGCCGACTCGAGGAGTGCAAGCGCCTGCGCCCTCGCCTGCGCCCGCTCCAGCTGCCCCGCCATCCTTCGCCCGACCCCGCCGAACGTGCGCGCGCACACGCTGCCACCATTGCCGCCCTCGAAGGCACCTCGTATCTTCCATTACCGCCCTCCTTCTTCTGCGCCCGCTCCTCCCTCTCCCTCTCCCCGGCCCCGGACCACGCCCCGCGCGCCTACCCGCCCGCTGCGCGGCCCGTGCGTTACGACATTGATGGCTCTCTGAGCCGTATGAGTACGAGCCAGCACCCGACTTTGGTCTGGACTGGGCTGCTGGGCGCGTCGCGCCAGCCGCACCAGTAAACGCTGGAGTCAATGGTGGTCCCGTCCCCAATCTTCGGCTTCGCCTTTGCCCGCGCCACCTCCAGAGCCCGAGGCAGATATCCAACACCTTGTCCACCAGTCCTTACTCTGTTCTCCCACTTCCCCGAACGGATGGAAGCTATCTATGGCTCCGAATCAAAGTCGACGAAACGGATGCCGCCCCCTCCCAGAGCGGTTGAGCAACGGCTTCGCTCGACGTGCGAATCGGGCACCCACGGCCTCCGTCGCTTACAATTGGTCGACCGGGCCTGTGCGCAAAAGCGTCGTCGATCGCTCGGGTGGGCGCCCACACCCATTCCAATTCCATCACGTCCTCGCCCCTTCACCGCTCCCCAACCCGACTCGTGGGGCGGCGAAGGTCACACTCACCTCTCCTGGGCCGAGGAGAGGCGGGGCACGAGTCTGAGCTACTTTGCCTCGCCTCCGGACCCGCCCGGACCGCGTCGCGCCCACTCCTTCCCGCACACCTCGGTCGTAAGCGTAGATGGGCCTCAGGCTACACGTCCTCTCCGCCCCCGACCCGTCAGCTTAGTCGCTCGATTCCCTTGTCCCAGCCGCTCCCCCGTCCGGACCCAATGCCCTCGGCTCTCCCGCTGCCTTTGCCCGAACCCGAACCACCAGATCCAACGCTGCCCCCGGTGGCCGAAGACGAAGAACTGAGCCGCAGCCGGTCCAATTCAGCGTCACGGCCTGTCCTCGCACCTGCCTTCACCCCCTTGCGTAGCGTGGCCCCTCATTCGCCCCAGCTCACCCTGGGGATTCGGTCAACCCGGACACAGGAGCCTGTGCTGCCGCCACCGCGGTCCGCTGGATCTCCTCCTCACGACACGGATCGCGTTGCTGAGAACAAGAAGCAATCTCCCGAGCCGGCATCGTCGGGACTGGTTCGCACGTGGGCTACGAGCGTGCGTAACGCGGCCAATGTGGGTAGTACCCTGGCCCTGGCGGCCTCGAGCTCGATCGCGTTGTATGCCCTGATGGCGCAGCTTCCCTGACCAGCGCGCCTCTCATCTGGGCCTAACCAGCTGAGCCTGCTTCTGATTGCTCTGCAGTTTGTTGGCTTCAGTTTTTTTTTTTCAGCAGCATCATGCATCATGACGCACCATACCCATCTCTCTGCTGCCTTGCTTTCCCCGTTCCCCTTTGATTATGCCTGTCCCGGCCGGATCGGGACTGTCGCCATGTTGGACCCTTACATTTCCCATTCCATCGCATGTTCGTGCTCTGCCTATGTCCCAATGACCTTGCTTGTATAGTTAGTTGGTGGGTTGCCTTGCTGGCAGCCAGCCCCCAATGGACTGTTTTAATTTAATTTTGGTGGGGCAGTTGGCGAGTGGGTCTGCGGAGCAATGTTTCAACGGGAGTTCGGTGCAACCGACGCACGAGAGTAGATGCTGCTCTCAACTCTCCCCTCTCTGCCGCGCTCTACCCGGCATCAAGCCGAGCCACCCGCTGGCTCCACACCACCCCCATGTCCGCCACACCCTCCCCCTCGTCTGCCATGCCCGGCCCTGCACGCCACCCAAGACCAGACGCCCGCCTCCACGCCTTCGACCCCCACCCAGGTCGAGCACGAGCACGACCTTCCCGTACAAAAGGTGCTGTCCTTTGCCCCGGCTGCCCCTGGCTCGGCGGCGGCTGCCAACGCTTCGTTTACCAGCAAACCCAAGATCCCTACTGCTGCCCTGCGCGCCCATCGCGCCATTTCCGCACGACCGGAAAAGATACTGGATGCCGCAGACATTTCCGACGACTTTTACCACCATCTTCTGATTGGAGCGTGGCGAACCAAGTGGCCATCGTGCTGCGCCAGGCGGTTGTATGTATGGGACTGCGATGCAGCCACGGTAGAGTTGCTGGTCGACTTGGCGGAGCAGCCCGAGAAGTTGGGCGGCGGCCCTTGTTCCCTTGTGACTGCGGTCCGGTGGCACCCGGAGGGAACCGTGTTTGGTGGGCACGGCTAGTGGGGCAGCCCAAGTGTGGGACGTGCAGGCGAAGCGAAAGAAAGAAACGGTTTGCGCACACTAAAAGTTCACCGCAAGCTCTCGCACCTGCCTTCCCGTCCGATGAGGCGCGCGAGAGGAGCAAATGACTGTCCAAGTGGGGCGATGGACTGGGCCGATGCCTCGACGCTTACGGGGGGTAGGTACAGGCTGGATTGTCGACCACGACATTCGCTTGGCCTCGTCGGCGACGCGGATGCTACGTGCCCATGCTGGTTGGTGTGTGGCCTGGTCTATCGAACGGATGGCGCGTTGTTTGCATCGGGTGGAAACGACAATTTGCTCCGTGTGTGGGATCGGACGAAGGAAGAGCCGATCATGAGCCGCTCGGAGCACAAAGCGGCGGTCAAGGTATGTCTCCCCCCCCTTCTCCCCATAGTTCGTGTCATCTAGGCGCGCTCTGACCCAATGGTTCTGTTTACACAAGGCCCTGTCCTGGTCTCCATTTAATTCTCACATCCTCGCCTCGGGCGGCGGCTCTGCCTGTCGTACCGTCAACATCTGGAACGTGGTGAGCCAAGCTCGCTTGATGAGCTGGCAGACCGAGGCCCAAATCAGCTCGATCCATTGGTCTTGGTACACCGGGAACTCTCACACCCATGGTGCCCACCCTACTGACGCGTCCTGCACTGGGCCATCTGCTTCTGGTCCTACCCTTCGGGCAAACTGTTGTACCGCATCGATCGCGCCCACGAGGGGCGCATCCTCGATGCCGTCTCCGCTCCCCCGACGGACAGAAACTCGCCTCGGTCGATACGGGCGCGAACGAGCTCAGGTTTTGGACCGTGTTCGACGCGGCGGGCAAGGCCGGCGGACCAGGAAGGCCAAAGAGGGCGTAGGTCGAATCTCGCTCCTTGGGATGGGGTGCAGTGCGGGGGAGGTCGATACGGTGCTGGCGCTGGTCTCCACTTTTTATCTCGTTTGCAGCGGCTAGCTACGATATGGTTGTGTTCCTTGTCAATTTGTGTTGATTGATGACTGAGGGTGCGGTCTTGTGAGCCGCACGGCTCCTCGCCGAGGCGATCTGGCCTCCCTGCCTCCGTCCACCCCGGCGAGCGCCAAGGGTGGTCACGGTTAGCCTTGGTAGCGCGTAGGACGCAGTCGCTCAGGCATGCATCAGTACCATACCATCACCCATCTTATTCCGTCATGCATCATGCATCATGTGGCGCCGCCGCGTTGATAGTTTCAAAAGGGCTAGATTCGGTGCATCCAATTTTTTTGGCAGCGCTGTTTTCTTGGTGGTAGAGCACCTCCATCCGCTTTCCCACCCCCCCAGACCACCGCCATGGCCAAAACCAGCGGCCAAAGCGCCGCCCAAAGCGCCAGCCAAGGGTTCGGCCAAGCGAACCACACCAGATGCTGGCAAGAAGCGCTCCTCCACCTCCACTGCCCCCGCGGCTGCTGCCAAGTCCGCCCACAAGACCCCAAACCAAGGCTGCGGTCAAGGCCAAACCTGTTCAAAGAAGCCGGCCGCTGCGCCCACGACGGCCGCCCAGCTGCTCGCTGGTCTCACGGGGTGACTTTCCCGTGGTGGTGGCTCGGTATTGACTCCTGCCGAGTACCGCGACACGCTGCAGACAGCGCGTGCCGATTGCAGCCGAGACGGCCGTGACTGGGGACGAGGCTGTCGTGTCTGGCGGCAAAAAACGCCGCCATCGTGCCCGCAACGGCGACGAGGAGGACGAGGGTCCTTCCACGAGGGCCGCTCGCGCAAGCGCAGGACCGAGGCACACCATGATGGTGGCGCCCGGATCGAACATCTTAAACAAGGTACGTCCCCTCCGGCTGGCTTCCCTTTTCCCCTGCTGCTTCTGTGCGCTGACATTCCTGTCCTGCGTAGCGCATTACTCCCGGTACCAAGTTGCTGTGTACCATCCTGGCTGTCCATCCCTGGCCCTCATTCTCTCTCTCCCGATGGCCTTCTCGGCCACGTACCAATCACCAACATTAGTTCCAGCTTTACTGCCCACCTGCGGAACGCGACCGACGACAGCGACTCGGACGACGACTCGGAGTCCGAGTCCGAGGAGGAAGAGGAAAGCGATGAGGAGGAAGGGAGGAGGAGACTGTATCCAATGCCCGTAAGGACAAAATTACCAACTGGGCCAATTTTCCATCCGGCCAAATGGTCCTGGCGGCCGTTGAGGCGAGCTATGCCCCGAACGATGTGCCAGCACGCAAGAGCAGCGTCACCACTGGCGCTGCAGGACGGGAAGAGTACGACTTTGAAGCGCGCCGGGCTGTGCTAGTGGACCCAGCCTTGGTCAATGCCGAGGTGGACACGTCGGATTTGCATGCGGGCTGTTGCTGCCCGTGGCCATCTCGGCCAAGGAAGACAATGGCTGGGCAGTGGAGACCGGTGTAAAGGGGATGAGAGGATTCCTTCCCTTTGCTGGTGACGCCAAATGGGGTCCCGCCCCGATTCGCTTCCGATCGGATCGGTTCACTTGGTTGCCATTCAATCCATCCAGGCGGGTTCGGTGCTTTGGTTCGCCTCGGGCCCCACTCGGCCTTGACGGCGTCACGATCAGTGCCAGCATGGCTCCCCGGATCGAGAGGGCTTCTTCCGGGCACTCGGATTCGGACCTTGGTCGCTGGTACCTCGCCGGCTGGCATTGCAGTCAAGCTATGGGGTCTGTTTGATGCCACCATTCCCGCTGTTCATTTGCCTAACAGCCCCGAGAGCTACACCGCCGGCTCTCACTTGGCGCGGGGTGCTGTGGGTGCAGACGCCTCGCGCTCGAATCGATATGTCGGGGGTTTCGCTGGGGGACGAAGAGGAGGACGCAGAGAAAGATGCCGAGGCGCCAGGCCAAGCGCAGGACCGTAAGATTGGCATGTCTGCCATCCCACATGTTCTCCACCTTGAGGCGCCTGCCGATCTAGCACTGGCCCTGCCCGTCGGCGTCTTGGTCGACGCCACGGTCACGGCCATCAACCCGACCTGGGGGATCACCCTGGCGCTTCGTCCTCAAGGCACCGGGGCCGAAGTGACGCCCGTACCAGGCTTTTCCCATATTTCCCATGTAGAGGACCAGCATCTGGTCCGATTGGATGAAAGCAAGTACGGCGTTGGCTCAACCCATCTGGCGCGCGTCATTCGTCACGCGCTAACGGACCAGGTGGTGGAAGTTTCCCTCGCCCCGCGCGTCCTCAATAGCAAGTACTTGCGCGTCGCCGACATCCCCGTCGGGTGGTGCTCAAGGGCACCATTAAGAAGATCTCGGACGAAGCGATGTTTGTTGACTTTGACGGGCCAGTGGATGGGATTGTGTTCCCGATGCACTATTCGGACGTGGCACTGAAAAAGCCCGAGCGCAAGTACCCCGTTGGGTCCAAGGTGACTGCCCGTGTCATGTTTGTCAATCCCACCCGCAACCGGGTCGTGTTGAGTCTGAAACGATCGATTGTGCGTGCCGAACTGCCCATTCCCTCCACTTTCGATGAGGTTCGCCCTGGCGAGATTACCCTTGCCACCGTCAGCCGCAAGTTGGACAAGGGGGGGCTGCTCGTGGACTTTTTCCAAACGCTGCGGGCGTTTGTGCCGCGTACCGAAATTGCAGCAACGGCCACGCCAGCGACGGTGCAGATTGGCCAGACGGTACAGGTGCGCGTGATGCGGGTCGACGATTCCCAACGCCGCATCGTCGCTTCCATCCGCCAAGCCTTGCCTTCCTACTTGGCCCAACAAAGTGCCTCGTCCGTACGGGATGGAACCCGGGTCGAGGGCACGGTGGTGTCGGTGCAGAACGATGTGGCAACACTTACGCTTCCCCTCTACCCGGGCGCCAAAGCGGTCTTGTCCCTCAACGCGCTGGCTCAGGCTCGTTCGCGCGAGTCGGGTGCGACGGTGACGGTGGATGAATTGGATTTGGAGCAGGGCACCAAATTGTCCGATTTGATTGTCACGGGGCGGAGCAAGGAGAAGGGTTTGCTGGTTGTCGTTCCTTCCTCAGATACCTCGGCCGTGGCAGCTCGGGCTCTGTCGGGCTTGGTGCCCGACATGGTTCTGGAAGGTACGGTGACCGGGCACAAGGAGCCAACGGCGGCTACCGTGTCCTTTGGGCCCAGCCGCTCCGGCCGGTTGCACTTGCTCGACTGTGTTGATCGGGACGGTCTGCAGGGCGCCACACTTCCCAAGGTGAGGAGTACGGTGCAGTGTGTGGTACTGCGGACCAGCAAAAATGGCCGTTGGGCCGATGTGTCGTCTGCGCCCATGGCCCTGGCCGCCGCCGCGCAGGCTACGCTGGCCACCGAGGTACAGGATGGTGCTACGGGGCGGGCGTACGAGACGGTGAACCGTGCAGTTCTTGACTCGGGGGCGACGTGAAGGTTGGGGACAAGGTGGTCGGGGTAGTGCGAGGCATTGCGTCCCATGCCGGTCTGTTTATCGACATTGCCCGCCACTTGACCGGACGGGCGCTCATCTCGCAACTGTTTGATACCTTTGTCCAAGAGTGGACGAGCAAGTTCGAGATTGGCCAGGTGGTCTCTCCCCCGTGACCAAGATGACCGGCACTGGGGAAAATGTCAAGGTGGAGTTGAGTCTCAAGAGTGTGGCGCCTGTCCAGGCAGCAACCAAGGGGAGTACAACACTCCGTTTGCTGATTTGGCTGTCGGCCAAGCCCGGCCCGGGTTCGTGCGCAACACGACCGACTTTGGCGTCTTTGTCAACTGGACGGATCCAACTTGGCCGGTCTGGCCCACAAGTCTGCTCTGGCCGACCCACCAACCAAGGTCGAAACCGCTCTCCAAGCTTACTCAGTCGGCGACCGCGTAGCCAAGATTATCAAGCTGGACCCTGCGAACAAGAGATCAGCTTGGGTCTTAAGCGCAGTCTATTCACACTGAGGAGCTTGACCAGCTCGTCAAGGATGCCGAGCCAGAACAGCAGCGCGCCAAGGCGGGATCGAGCTCGGACGATGGCGAGGCCATGTCTTTGGTTTCGGACGAGGAGTCGTCGGAGGATGAAGACAGCGACAGCGGCAGCGAGGGGACGACGAGTCGGACGATCTCCGGATGAACCAGTTTGATGGTGACTCGGACTCGGAGGAAGAGGATTCCGAGATGGATTCGGATGAGGAGATGGAGGTGGACGACGAGCCTGCTCCTAAGCATCAACTTGAATTGTCCGGTGGTTACAGCTGGTCGGGCAACGCAGCGGATGTGTCGGACTCGGACGAGGCTGGGTCCGAGGAGGAATCGGACGAGTCGGACAACGAGGCAAGCGGCTCCAAGAAGAAGACGGCCAAGGCTCCTGTGCAGGATGTGACAGGGGCCCTAGCAACCAAGGCACCCGAGTCTGCTGCCGACTTTGAGCGCTTGCTGCTTGGTTCGCCTAACTCGTCGTTGCTCTGGATCCGCTTCATGTCCTTCTATCTCGCCATGGGTGATGTGGAACGGGCGCGAGCGGTGGCCGAGCGGGCGTTGACGATCATCAACTTCCGCGAAGAGACGGAGCGGCTGAACGTTTGGCTTGCGCGCTTGAACTTGGAAAATGCGTTTGGCGCAGAGGATGGAACGACGTTTGATGCTGCGCTGGCCGAGGCAAGCAAGAACAACGATGCCAAGACGGTGGCACTACGGGCGATCGATATGCTCAAGCGGTCGGGCAAGGTGGAGCGGGCTCTGGAACTGTGGCAGCGGACGGCACGCAAGTTTAGCCAGTCGGCCAAGGTGTGGGTTGCCTACTACACTTTCCTCCTCGAGACGGACAACGCGTCCAAGGCGCGCGAGGTGGCCGCGCGCTCGCTGCAGAGTCTACCAAAACGGAAGCATGTCAAGGTTCTGTTGGGCTATGCTCTGACCGAGTACCGCACCCGGCCAGGGGGCGATGCAGAGGGGGCGGGTGGTATTTGAGGGTCTGGTGGATTCCCACCCGCAGCGGCTGGACGTGTGGATGCAGTACCTGGACCAGGAGGAGAAGGTGGTGCGCACTGCTGGGGACGCCGAGGGCGGGGGCGCAGCACGGGTGCGCTCACTGTTCGAACGGCTGCTGGCACGCAAGCTGTCCAGCAAAAAGGCACGCTCGGTGCTGAAGAAATGGCTGTCGTTTGAGAAGAAGCACGGCACGGCCGCCGACCAGCAGGCGGTGCTGCAGCGGGCGCGCGACTTTGTCGCTGCCCAGCAGGCCAAGACGGCTCCTGCCACCGAAGGGCCCGAGTCGCACTCGGACTCGGATCGGGCGACGAAGAGTAGAGCAGGAACCTGGCATAAATTGTATTGGAGTTGCAGACATCAGGTGGAACAGGTGGGATACAGAAAGGACTAAAGAAGTTGCTGTGCGTCCTGCGAGTTATAAGTGCTGCTCACGTTCAACAAGACTCCAATGTCTGCCCCATCCTAGCTTCTGCCGAGGTATTATTGTCTGGTATTGCTCCGACGCTATGCCCGGCTCCAATGTCCAGCTTCCACCGCCGTGTCCTACCATATACCAGGTCCCACCAAGATGATTCAATGGTCGATGGCGATGAGGTGCGGCAGTGGACTGCAGCGGAGCGGGCTGGCTGAAACACATCAAGCATCACATACATCATGCATCATCCACGTTCCGCCAGCCAATGCGGAAAAACCAACGGAAATGAAATTGCAACGGAACAACTCGCGACGCCACGGGACAAGGCGGCTGCTGCAGTGCTGCTGCCGTGGGGCTTGCCAAGAATCCGGCACAAGGTCAGAGCCCCCTCTGAGACTAGCTGAGACCTGATAAGAGATGAAATTACTCAAAGCTGTTCCTCCGCCTAGTAAGCGCTAAGCCCAGCTGTCTTTCTCCGTCACTCCGGCGTCTACCCCGCTTCGCCCGCATCTGGACTAAACACGCGGTCCAGCTCTGAAAAAGGAGCAGCCTTCAAGTTGAAGCTTCAGCAGCTCTGAGAGCTGAAGCTACCTGGCGCGGCCTGGCACGGCTAAAGCAAGCAGGGGCTAGCGGCGCCAGTTCACACACTGACACTAAGCACGTAATGTAGAAACGCCCGGACAAGCGGAGTGCCAGCCGCTTCTGCCGCTTCCCCATCAGATGAGCAAAAAAGGCTGGACAAAACAGGCTGGACTCTTCGAGGCCTCTCAGATCTCAGATCTCATCTGCAGTGGAGCAGCTCGAGGGCACTCGAACGGAGTCAACGTTCAACCAGGCGAGTCGAGAGACCTGTTACGACAGGGGGATGGTACCGTGGGGCTTACCCTGGATTAGCGGCTAGGCGCGCCGGTGAACACGCGCCCACACACTCGGGACGCTGTACCGGCGAATGCATAGCATCAGCAGCGTCAGGCTTGTCTGGCTGGCCTCTGCCGGCCCCCACGCATCATAATGGAAGCTGAATTCAGCGGTGCCCTTTAACGTTTAACCCTTCGAATGCGTCCCCTAATAGCGATTAGGATTCAGAGCCTGACCCTCGCACTGGCAGAGTGTGCTGTGTGTGCAACTGGCTTAAAGCTTCACCGGTCTGCTCGGTCTGAACGTTTTACTCAACAGCCACCGGATTCGTCGGATTTGGAGTGATCCAGATGCAGCAATGAATTTCCGGCGCTGTTGGTCATTCCCGCTGGCCTATATAAAGCTGCCCGCCCCTCCATTCCCCTGGCCTCAGCATCACCACCACCCGCCTCCTCTCCCCTCACACTAGCGCTGAACCATGGTTGCCCCCAACGAGCCCGAGTTCCAACAAGCCTACAACGAGCTTGTCTCCTCCCTCCACGACTCGACCCTCTTCCAAAAGCGCCCGGAACTCGAGCGCATCCTCAAGGTTGTCTCGATTCCCGAGCGCCTGGTTCAGTTCCGTGTCGCCTGGGAGAACGACAAGGGCGAGGTTGAAGTCAACAATGGCTTCCGTGTCCAGTTCAACTCGGCTCTCGGGCCCTACAAGGGCGGTCTCCGCTTCCACCCGACTGTGACCTTGTCGGTGCTCAAGTTCCTTGGCTTTGAGCAGGTACGTCCTTGTCTCTCTCTCGTGGCCCCATACGTTGATGACTGCCAGTTTGTACGGGATTGCTGATGGTCGCCTTTTGAACTGCAGATCTTTAAGAATGCGCTTACTGGCCTCAACATGGGCGGCGGCAAGGGCGGTGCCGACTTTGACCCCAAGGGCCGCTCGCCTGCCGAGATTCGTCGTTTCTGCCAGGCCTTTATGAGTGAGCTTTGGCGCCACATTGGTGCTGACACGGATGTGCCCGCGGGCGACATCAACGTGGGCGGGACCGAGGTGGGCTACCTGTTTGGTCAGTACAAGAAGTTGGCCAACAAGTGGGAGGGTGTCTTGACTGGCAAGGGCCTCAGCTGGGGTGGTTCCCTCATCCGCCCCGAGGCCACTGGCTACGGTGTGATCTACTATGGAGAAGATGATTGAGACAGCTACGGGTGGCAAGGAGTCGTTCAAGGGCAAAAAGGTGCTTGTGTCGGGCAGTGGCAATGTGGCTCAGTACGCTGCGCTCAAGGCGATCGAGTTGGGGGCGACGGTGCTGTCACTGTCGGACTCGACCGGCTCGTACATTGCCAAGTCGGCCGACAAGGGCTTCACTGCCGAGGAGGTGGTCAAGGTGCAGCAGCTCAAGGCCCAGCGCAAGGGTCTCGTTGCGCTCGAGTCGGACCTGTCGAACTTTGTGTGGCACGAGGGCAAGCGGCCTTGGACGCTGGTGGAGAAGGTGGACATTGCGCTGCCCTGCGCAACGCAGAATGAGGTGAGCGGACCCGAGGCCGAGTACTTGGTCAAGGCCGGCTGCAAGTACATTGCCGAGGGCTCCAACATGGGCTCCACTGCCGAGGCGATTCACGTGTACGAGACCAACCGGTCCAAGGCCGGCATCTGGTACGGCCCGGGCAAGGCTGCCAACTCGGGTGGTGTGGCCGTGTCGGGCTTGGAGATGGCGCAGAACTCGCAGCGCGAGAGGTGGACGTCGGAGGAGGTGGACGCGCGTCTCAAGAACATCATGTCCGAGTGCTTTGACAAGTGCTAGCCACGTCGCAGGAGTACGCGCTGGCCAAGGAGGAGCTTCCTTCCCTCGTTCGCGGCGCCAACCTGCACGGAGCCATCCTCGTCTTTGACGCTATGATTGCCCATGGCGACTTCTACTAAGCCACTCCTCGTCATCACATTGACATCATTACTCTTTGCGCAGCTACGCTGTGCCCATGTGCCCATCTCTCTCCTCTTACAGTAGTCTCTCAATTGAGTCTGACGCTTGCTGAATATTATCCTCTGTGTACATGTATATATGCCCGTTCCACTTAGTAGGCTTTAGCAGATATGCAAAATGATTTGCAGATGTTCTTCTGTTCTTCACCTGTGCTAGCGCCGGTAAGTTGGGTAGCAGCCCAACAAGTCTATTACGCATCGCGGGTGACGTCAACTTCCTACCGCAATGGAATCTATGGGCCATGGGCGCGGCGTTCGGGAACATTTAAAGATGAGGGTAAAATCAAGTACATCACTACTTCATGGGCAGGACAGGCCAAACGCTGAAGGGGGGAGGGGCGATTGCGAGTGCAGGAGACGAAACGGGGAATGACGCAAATAGAATCAAGACAGATGGAACGACTTGCCACCTTCAACCATGGCCTTACGCACACGCTGACCCATAACCCCCTTGGTGGAATAGTTGGGCAGTTTGAGGTAATTGACGCAGGTCATCACCGAAGGCAGGTAGTCGTCCGGTTGCAAGGGGGCCTCATGCGGACGCCGCACCACCGTCAATGGCGGTTGCAACGCCTTGAACCCGCCAATGGGCAACTTGGGCGATCCCGTGAGCCACTGGAGGAAAAGGCGGCGCTCTTGGGCATCAAAGGACGCCATGAGCTGGAGCAAGTTCAGGTACGCATCTGATTCGGAGGTGAATCCGTGGTCCGGTTTGATGTACGTCGCCAGCGTCGCGTGCGACCAGTCTTCCGGTGCATTCCCAAACACTTCAACCAACTCAGCTGGAGTGAACGAGGCCAAGGCCCGGGGATCCATTAGTTTCTGGAAGCCCTGCCGGAAAGCAGCAACCAGGGGCGCAGTGCCACGACCAATCAAAACCTCTGCCACCTCCTCCACATAGGTTCTGACGTTCTCCCCCGTCACCGTCTTGTCTTTTCCACCGGGAACCAACTCGAACGACTCGTACCCAGGCAATGTGAAATCGATCCCGAGTTGCTCTACCTCCGTCGGGGGGAGGGAAAGGAGCTGGTTCAGAGAGGAGGCCAATTTGGCGTCAATCTGGGCCACCGTCCGCACTGTCTTCCCCACAGGTTGTCCAATGATGAGGGCCAAAAAGACGGGGTTGAACTCGATGTGAATGATGCGCGAATCCAAGAGCGATTTCGCGACAAAGGTGCCCAATGCTTGAACAAACTTACTTGCTTGATCCTACCGGTTCGTCTCCCCACCAGTGGGAAGAGGAGAAGGGAACAGTCCTTGCGGTGCACGTACATATTCCTCGCCTTCGTCCCGCCCGGACCCAAGCCACATGGCCGTGTCGGTGCGAGCAAAAGCGCGCGAAGCCAGCGAATAAAATTCCAACGTGGGGCCCAGACCAGTACCCACCTCATCAAAGTATTCCACCTCCAACATCGAATCGGCCTTGGCGTACGAGCCGCAGATCTTGAGCACCGAATCAATCACTTTCTCCCGCCCAATCCGCACCTTTTGCCGCGACAGGTGTCCAATGTACCCAAACGCCTCGTCCCGTGCACGGCTGGTGGAGTCCCCTGAGGAACGAAGCAAGGTTTGCCAACGTGCAACAAGGCGGGTCGAGCCAAAGGCTGTGGTTGCAAGTAAGCGAACCGGGTCGCAAATGGGAACAGGAACGGATACGCCCGCGGCAGCTCTTGAGCCCAGAGTGGAAGAATATGGCTCACCGCCAACAGTGGTTCCTCCAATTGCCGGTTGAGCTTGGCTGTGAGCTTGTGTTGACAAAGAGCGACGCAAACTCCTGACTATTCGTCTGGGCGTTTCAAGAGTGAACGCCTCGTACAGCGCATGGAGGAGTGTCAAAGTCTTGCTCATCTCCGAGTCAGGAGGGAAAACGTCTACTGCAGCGGGAACTTCGTCTGCGCAAGTCAAGTCAGCGTTTGGTGCCCCTCTCAAACCCCCAGTCCACTTACCCTTCGTTTTAGTAGGATCGGGTTTGTGTGCAGGGCCATTGACCTTGCGGAAAGAGACAGGGTAAGGGGTGGACCAGAATGTGCGGTCCGGCTGCCATTCCGGGTTCTTCTCCCGCTCCATGCGATAAACTACCCCAAACACCGTCTCATCCAAGCTCACCTCTCGACCCCCCACAGAAAAGACGATGTGCCACTCGTTCGTGTTGAGTGATTGTTGCAGAGCGTCAGAATAAGACGTTCGTCTCTCCTCCGTTGGGCGAGAGCTAGAACCGGGGGTAGAGGAACCTTCGCCGGAAGTAAGCGGCTTGGCCTTGTCCTCCCCAGTAGTCGGCTCCTCAGTCATTTCCTCCTGGAGCTCAGTTTCACCTTCAGCACCGGCCTCGTCGTCGTCGGCCATGTCATCAAACGCACCCCCAACAATCCCTGCATCAAGGCACGAGCGGCAGCCTCACGACGCGCAGTACCTTCATCGCCGTCGGACGGTGGCGAACCGAAAAGTGATGCCCCCGGCGATGCAGCTTGACCATTTGGCCTGGAAGGTGGTGCCCCAGCTGCAGCGGCAAACGCCGCCAGGACGGATGACAGCCGATTCCACCCCCACCATTGGCAACCGTCTGGGCCACTTGGATCTTGGAACGGAGGAACTCGTCCAGCTCCGATACGAGAGCAACAGCATGGATGCCAATCGTCATCGTCTGACACGATCGGGGGACGTTCGAGTCAGAAGAAACGAGTTTGAGCCGCATCTGCTTCGTCAAGGCCAAACCGGGCAAGCGACGCATCTCCTCGTCCAACGCTCCCGACAGACTAACCAACTCGACTGATTCACTTCGGCTGACCGTCTCCTGCAAGCGTTGTACCAGTTTGCGCGCCCCGTCTGGGTGCCGAGCAACCGCCTGATCAAACACTTGTTTCCGTGCGGTGGGAGAGAGAGATGCGCCCGTGTCGCCAAGAAAAACAAGCAGACCATCAATCAGACCCGACTGGAGCAGCTCCCATCCAGCCAGGCCATCGTCCTCCGAAGTCACGCCAGGAAGATCTCATCGAGCGCACGGTGAGCTTCCTCGACCGAGGTGAGAGCACTTGTACGAATCTGATGTGCCAGAGCCTCTGCCTTAGGCAGGACGTTCGTGTCGGTCTGACGGGGAGGAGTGTAGAGCGCTTGGAAGATGCGGGCCCGCACAATGTTCATGTCCTTCAGTTGAGTAGCAGTCAGGTGCGATGCCCCCTTGGCATTGGACTTGGGGCGACGTTCCTCCTTAGGAACAGGGTAGACCGGGCCCGGTTCACCTGACAGCTCTTGCTCGGCCAGTTGCTTGATTTCCCAGACGACTCCCTCGCGCTCCAGAACGCGCAAGTACTCTGCCCCCAACTTGACAACCAGGAGCTCGACAATCTGAAGAGATCCCTGCACCAGTGCGGGTGCATCATCGGATGACAACACACCAGCCAAAAAGGCAGGGACAGCCACCGGGGCCAAGAGCTGAGCCAACTGGGTCGGGGTGGCAAAGCCAAAGATTCTCAGAATGGCTACAATCGCCTTGTGGCGCACAGCGGGTGTGACAGACGCGGCATGAATCTCCACCAGCGCAGGGAGCATAAGCTTGGAGAGCGCCAGGATGGGCTTGGCTTGCTCAGGATCCATATCGGCTGGCGCGGCTTTGGCCGCATTCAGCTTCGCCACCGATGCGGTTTGACTTTCTGTCCGCTCGCCTGTTACGAGCTGCAACGCACGTTCGGTGTAGTTGCGCGTATCAAACACTCCTGTCTTGGCAGGATAGGGGAGTAACTCAACAATCAAACTGAGCGCCTCTTGGACTTGCTCCTTGGGCCGCGTGCCAAGGTGGTTTGTAGCAATGTCATCTTGCCTGTGCCTGTTGGTGATAACGCCTCGTCTGTGGTGGGAGCACGGGATCCTGTGAGGATGGCGTACAGTGCGTCCCCTAGGTTGCTTTGCAGCAGATGACGCGACACGGCGGGGGAGGAACGGGTGGCAAAGGTAAGAGCGCGAACCAGGTCAGTGACCATGGAGCTAGAAATGGTAGCCACAGGGGCTGCAGTAGTAGGCCCATCGACATCGGGTGCAGGCGGTACAAGAACCTTCTCCAGAGCGACACAAAGCTCAGGAGTAACCAATTGGGCCAACAAGGCGGGGAACGAACGGTAGCTCTCGAGGATACGGACGATGGACTTGCAGGTTTGCTCTTGGATACGTCTGTCACTGTTGCCGAGCATGTTGGACAAGAGCGGGATGGTTTCGCGAACCTTGTCTACATCACTTTCTTGGAGCTTGCGGCAGCAGTTTGCAAATGTTGTCACCGCCGTCCGTTGGACATGGAGGTTAAAGAAGTCAAGGTACATAAGGACAGCCATCAACCCACCTGCCTTGACGATTGCGGCAGGGTAGTCCACACTGATCTTTTCAAGCGTTTGGAGCACCTGCTCTGCCAGGTCAATGACCTCAATCTCCATAAGACGAGAAACCATAGCTTCGACACCACCAGACTGCACGACGACGCGAGCCGCGTGAGGCATCGCCTCAATCAAGTTAGCCAGGCACCGGCAAGCAAGCACCTGCCGCTCGGACTTGGACTCATCCCCAACTGCGTTCAGAATTGCAGCCATTTCCGGGTCTTCTTCGTCCTGGACAGAGTCTTGGTCGTCGTTTGGCCCCTTGGGAGGAGTGCCGCCTAAGATGCGGACCAACTCGCGAACAAAGGCGCGGGTGGGGAACTGGCCCATGAGGGAGTCTTCCTGGCTGATGCTCAAGAGCCCAGCGAGCTCCTCGAGCGCATCGAGTTGTTCGGATGGTTCAGAGCCAGGTTTGATGGCGGACAAGAGCACTTTGAAACGGTCGTTAAAGTTGGAGAAGAAGTTGGCCATGGCGCGGAGATCAATACCCAGGGTAGCCCCGTCGGGATAGTAGCCATCGTCCTCGTCCTCGTCCTCATCATCGTCCTCGTCCACATCCTCGTCCTCATCCTCGTCCCCAAGGTCTTGATGGTCCATATCATCGCCATCGTCATCGTCATCGTCGTCGAAGAGATCAGGGGCAATGCTGATGCTAGGGTCATCCAGGACAGGGTTGTGGTCCGAGTCATGGCGGTCGGCAGCACCGCTGGCAGATGCATGGGATACCGGCACAGACGCATCCGGCATGAGCTCGTCGCCGTCCGAGTCAAGAGTAGAAGACAGCATAGCGTGCGGCGAGGAGGAAGCGGTGGGGTGGTGGAAGCGTCGGTGGCGTTCGTGGCGGCGCGGCTGGGTTTGGTTGGATGTGGTCGATACGGGGATAAGCGATATTAGGACCGCTGAGCAGGATGACTTCGATGACTGCCAGGTGACTCGCAGGGCCGACGCAGCCGATGCATGATTCCTTCATGACACTGATCGATTCTGTGGCGACACGGCCAGTGACTGGTGACGCGTGATGGGTGACGCACGTGTGACGGTCACGCGTAATCCGTTGGAGGGGCTCAGCGAGCGCTCAGCCCATGAAATGTCGGCCGAAGGGCGCTTCTTGATCGATGACGATGAGCCTTGATCGATACCTGCTCCCAGGCCAGGTTACCGCAGCCTCTTGATCCTCATTGGCACCATTCTCCCACACCACCTGCTGATGCCGTCTGGCCCGTCTGGGAGGAACGTCTTGGTGCCCTTTGTTGGCGTGGTTTTGAAATGCTAGGGTAGAGTGACTCCCCAGCCTCCGCTAACCCTAGGGGATGATCGATGATCGATGTGTGGTTCAGCATATCGGTCGCCTTCGAAATCCACCGAACGCGGGGCGGCGGACTCCACGTGATCTGTATGAGCGGGTGGCCGCTCTGAGCGGTGACCCGCAGCGCCCAGTTGCGCCCATTCCACTCATTGCCTTTTAAACCTCTGGTTAACATATACGCACACACTATGCAGAACGCTCTTCGAGCTTTGATGGTCGATGCTGCCATTTACACAGAACAGTGTGGGCGGGCGATGATCGAATGCTGTGAGGGATCTAGGTCCTGTGATGACTGTTGCACGTGGATTTGAGGGCCCTAAAGATAAATAAAGGTCTTTTTTGTAGGGAAAATCGAGGGGGGGGGGCATTTTGATGTTGTGTTCACGTTCATTCTCATTGTGTGTGTTATAATTGACTCTCTTTTCTCACGCAATTTCCTCTGTGGCTCTTGATGTATACTGGCTACCGTTTGTCCGTTCGTAAGCTATACTAGCGCATCATCAGGCTTCATTCCTATTGACATATGATCTGATCCCTTCATTAGTAGTCGCGTCTCGGGCCCCGCGGGTACATTCAACAGGTCGTCAGCTTCTTTGTGTTATTAGCAGTGGCACGTCTATGTTATAGTTGGTGTATCGCATCACAGCTCTCAAACCGGGGCTGAGAGCCATATTTCCAAAAAGTGTTTGAGAAACAGTTTGGGGGAACACTACAGTTCCCACTCCAACAGACACCCAGATTCATATACATCGCACCGTAGTGTCGCTACTGCGATAAAGCACTGTGTTCAAAGGAGAGAGGTCAGTCTCCTTGTTCTCATCATTACTCATATCATGACTTTCTGTTCTCAATGATAGTTGGTGATTCCCACGGTACCGTCACTCTCGCAGTTATACAAGGATATTTTCAAAGAAAAAAGTATCGTATACTAAAGTTGTTGGTACATATCTCTGTGTTTTGTGTTGTGGGGGGATATTGCGCTCTGTGGTATGGCTCGAAACCTGTAGTTACCTGTGCGATTTTCTTCTTGCAGAGGATCTTATTCCTTGCGCCGAAAGACCAACTGAAAGAGAGAAGGCATCGATTATAATCGCTATCAACAACAGAAGTGTTGTATGCTCTAGCTCGAATTCGTTCACAAGTATAAGAGGAGATCGAAATAGACACAAGGACAATGCAACAACCCTAGCATTATGCAGGTGTTGCGCGCGGGGTTGGGTGGCGCGGGGGCAGTGTAGTGACTAGTCACGGGTGCAAGGGGTGATTCCTGGTGGAGTGCCGTCTTCCGTCGGCTGTCCCGAGGGGCGCTTTGCCTGGGGCGTGGCGGGGGCGGCGTGGGCGTGGCCTGGGCCTGATGGGCGTGTTGCGCTGGCCGATGCTGCTTTTTGCCAACGCGTCGCCACAACGCTCTGGCCGAGGGCGCCATCGTCAGCCCTGCACAGCGCTCGCTCCCGCCTTCGCCCCGCCCCGCCCCACCCCACCACCACCCCCACTTCCCCCGCCGGGCATGTCTCCGCCGGATGCCCCGCCCCCCCTCCCGCCTCCTCCTGGGCGCGCCGACTGCACCATTGCACTCACTGGCGAGAGTTTTCCCACCCCCGAGTATGTGCCCCTGCCTCGCCTACCCGCCACCCCTTTTCACTCCCGCGCCACACAGTATGCTGCGACAGTCAACTGACCCTCCTATGCTTGTGAGCAGGCTCTGCGCTGAGAAGCGTGCCTACTACGACACCCCCATCTTTGTCGACCGCATCACTGGCCACCATGGTCTGGACCTCACCCAGGCTCACCGCGCTGAAGCTGCTGCCCTCGCGCTCCTCCACTTTGACATGCCTCGTGCCCTTAAATCTGCTCTGCTGCGCTCGGTCCAGGGCGTGAGCGGCCGCTTTCCGGCTCCCACCCCAAGGCAAGGCACTGTCTTGCCACCGATTCAGCGCGTCAGTATCTCTCCGACTGGTGAGGCTAGCGCGGCGCGCATCCTGGACGCTAGCGTCCATCCGCTGGCAGTCCAGCTGGAAAAGGCCTTCTCACATCGCTTCTTCGTCAGCGAGCGTGTTGTTATTCATCTCATGGATGGCGACATTCGCTGGGGGCTATTGTGTCTGCCCTCCCCCACCAGCTCTTCGTCGTTGCATGGAGCAATTTCCTCCTAACGGAGGCCTCCGGTCGCCCTGGAATCTCTCCCGTGCCATGCTCCTTGAGCGAACTGCTCCTCTGGTCAAAGGACTTTCCAACGACGCGCTGCTCGCCCCCGAAACTAAAGATGCTCCGGCGCTTCGCCTGCACCGGATATAACTGAAGATACGCTCATCCACAGCGTTGGCACGTGTATCCAGCTCCACCCATATGCAGCCACATTCTGGACCCTCCCCAGGACTACCAGTACGAGGTCTTGCTGGGGCCGCTGTATGACAGCACCGGCTACGCCTGGCCGATGTAAAAGATTTTGTCCATCAGCCTCGAAGAGCAATGAGAGCTTACGCCATTTGTCGTCCGCCCCGTGCCTGGGGAGTCCCTCTCCTTCGACGCTTTATCCGCGCTGCGATGCAGCACTCCTCCCCCTTGCCTTTTACTGCTCCAACCGTGCAATTTACTCGGCATAGCAACTATCCTTCCTTCCACCGTTTTACCCCTGAAGAACTGGTTCCTAAGGAGGATGACTGGTCCCCGCCCGCACTGAAAATGGCGGCCCGCCTTGCACCAAACCCATCAAGTTCCTCAGCTTTGGACCAACACCTGAAGAACCAGCCTTCAGCTGTTTGTGCAATGCCTGCATTAGGGGAAGTGTCCGCGAGCGTGACGCTGTCTGCCCCCGCCACCAAGCTCATTTTGAATCATAATGGGCACAGCAGCCGCACCCAGGCCATCGATCTGACTGGGGATGATACTGAGAGCGAGGAAACGGCTCGGTCATCCAAACGGATAAGGCCGTCGCCGTCGAACCAGTCACCTGCGCCTCTCATTCTCCCTGCCACGAATGCTGTTTCCTCTCCCTCCTCCCAGCACACATCACGGCCACCCGTGCTGGCAACAGACCCGGCTGTACCTCAACCGTTGCAGCAACAGCAGCTAATCCTTGGGGGTGTAGAACACATCTCTACTACCTCACCTCATGGTGGCCTTGAAACCAGTCAGGCAGGTCCGATGAACAACCCTCTTCCCAAGTGGCCCAACTACCCCAGCAAACTCTAAGCGCTCTTACCCTTATCGCTCAGAATTCAGCATTGAACCCAGTGCCAGTCGCCGCCACCTCCCCCCCGTTACCTCCCGGCTCCCAACTTCCTGTTAAGCGCCCGTATGCCCTGATTGGCCCAGAGGCTTGCCGCGCCGGTGGGCTCCAGGTGCAAGAACAATTAGTTCAGGCTTTGGTCCATCGGGTTCAATCCCAAGCACAGGCTCAAGCCCAAGCCCAAGCCCAAGCCCAACCCAAGCCAAGCCCAAGCCCAAGCCCAAGCCCAAGCCCAAGCCCAAGCCCAAGCCAAGCCCAAGCCCAAGCCCAAGCCCAAGCCCAAGCCCAAGCCCAAGCCCCCCAAGCCCAAGCCCAAGCCCAAACCCAAGCCCAAGCTCAAGCCCTGGCCCAAGCACAGGCCCAGGCCCAAGCACAGGCCCAGGCCCAGGCCCAAGCTCAAGTGCAAGCTCAAGCCCAAGCTCAAGCACAGGCCCAGGCCCAAGCACAGGCCCAAGCACAGGCCCAGGCTCAGGCCCAGGACCAAGCACAGGCTCAAGCCCAATCCCAAGCCCAAGTCCAAGCCCAAGCCCAGGCCCAGGCTCAGGCCGGAACCCAAGCCTTGCTTCAATCCTTGGCTTACGCCCAAGTTCAAATCCAAGCTCAAGCAAGTCAGACTCCAACTCAAATCCAATCTCAAGCCCAAACCGGCTCGCACACTCAATCCCAGGCTCTCATTCAAACCCAGGGTCAAGCCTCAAACCAGACCAACACCCAAATGCAAGCTCTAGCCAACGCTCTGTCACTACTCTACAGTCATATTCCTTCCGCCGATCCTGAAGCTCAAGTTGTGGGCGAATTGCTCGGCTCGGTTATGTATTACATCCAAGCAGAGCCGAATGCCTTGCCCCAGATGGGTACATCAGTGTGTGCGTTCCTTCCTCTAATGTCTGACATGCAGGGGCTAACCTTTGCGAAGCTCCTATCGGCGGCGCTGCTGGCAGTCAACTTGAGTCAATGCAAGCTTCGAGCTCTACCGACGCCTTATTGCGGCAGTGGTTGCAGACAACCAAAAGACAAGACGCCAATAGCTCGTTGCGGCAGCAAGTGGCACAGTGGTGGATGCAAGTCATGCTGGAGAGGCGTAATTACTTGCATACTTCTCTTCGCTTACACGAAAGAGAACAGGCGATATCCACATTGCTGGGCATGATTACTCGCTCGAGTTCTCTATCGAATGCAGGTGGGAACGCTCAAACCGAGACGGCCCTACACACGCATTCGGCCCTCTTGAACGAGCTGGATGGTCAGAAACAACAGCTCTTGGCTCTACAAGAGACGCATCGAGCCCGCCTCGTCCAACAATTCCCGCCCCCTCATGCGAATGAGCTTGTGGACTTGCTGTTGCGCTTGCCCATTGTAAAACATTTGCCGAACACGCCCGTATTCAATTCCATCCTCCGAGGAGGCGCCTTCATGCCTTCGGCACCTCCACAAGCCTCTCAACCACAGACCAACTCGGCAGTTGTGGCTGCTATCCCTGACGCGTCCGCTACGCTCGATGCACGCGCCAAGTCTACCGTACCCGTTCTCTTGTCAGGGGGATCCAATCTTCCGTTCAAGATATTTCTTCCTTGGCGTCCACGCACTTTCAACCCCCTCCACAACCCACCAACCCAGCTATCATTGAAGCGCCAAAGTCCTTGTCACTTTCACCTTCAGAGGCGACCGCCCAATCGTCGGTGCCTCCGGCATCATTGTCCTCAGCCACGGGGAAAGAAGACCAGGGAACATCAAGGAATGCCAACGCGGTATCCTCAGCAGTTTCTTATTCGCAGCTGCGATAGAGGATCTGGCTTTACTAAGGAAAACCCCCAGGTGCGTCCGCCAACCTCAGCTTGTTCTCTGTCTCCCTCAATAAGTACATGACCTTTTTGCCCAAGAACGCCAAGGTCGGTCTGGATGACTTGAACCTGTATACCCCCGCCTCAGCCATCGAAGGGGCAGCCAGGACTCCCTTTTCCGCGCAAGTACAATTTCGTGAGAAATCTGCGCCCTATTGAGGTAGAACGTGTCATCTTCGCTTGGCACGCCCTGACAAGTTGTGGCCCAGTCCTCGGACTGCATGGTTTCTGGGTGGATGACCTGGTTCTGGCTCTGCAGTACAATCCAGTGGACTTGGCGAAACCCGGAGCCAAGTCCTTGCCAACTATACCTCCTTTATTGGCTACGATCCATGTGGGTGTTGCTGCAAGCACTTGCCAAGGCCCGAGGAAACCAGGATGCGAAAGGAGCTACCGACCTATCTATATCTCGCGACTGCGTTGCTACGGAGGTGATTCAGGCGTATCAAAAGGCCAATCATGATGCTCCTGGAGGCACTGGAGTGGATCTTACCTCCTCGGGGAATGAGAATGCACCAAAAGAGGACAAGGCGGAGGGAATGGAAAAGAATGACAAGAACGGCACTGCCACTGAGCCCGCACCTCCAGACCAACTGTGGAGAGATGCCAAGACCGTTTGTGCCTGCCTGGGCCATTCGTGGGAGAAGGAAACGACTGGTTCATTATCCAAGAAGACCCGCTGGCTCCACGCCCTGCTCGGATACGTGGGCTCGTGCCACCCAGATGACCTTCCCCAACCTTTGGACGACCAACCCGGCAGTCTACCGACATGGCGGGAAATCCTTCAAATTATGGTGCACGGAGTCAAGGGCCAGTCGGACGTGCTGGAATTGGTGAGGTCATTAACTCGGCGGGAGCTGGAATTATATCCTACTGCCCCGAGGGACTCGACCCAGGCCCGCTTAGCGTTCACCTTACCGAACGGTACTTTGCTCTATCATTCGCCCAGAGGTTGTTCATTGTCTCTTCCCTGATCGACAACGTGTTGGGCACCAAGCCTATGCGCACACTGTTTAGCCGAGCTCGGGCCGCGCACGACCAGAATACTAAGCGCATTGGTGCTATCGAGGAACGCCAGAAGGAACTCGGTGATCTGGTGAAGATCCATCTCCGAAGGCAATCGGGTTAGTGAGCGCGAAACGCACATGTGCACAACCATCAGCACTGGCTGAAACCCCGAAACCCGCGCCCGCAAGGCTTGACGTTCCACTGCAGAGCATCGGCTCAGTGACTGGCAACAATGCTTCTTTTCCTGGCGCATCTCCCTCGACGCAGTATTCGACTGTGGTCGAAAGCAGCTCAGCCTCGACTCCACCTACTCCACCCGTGGCATCTGCCTTTCTTCATTCCTGTACCGTTAGAACGGAACCCTCTTGTCCCCCCTCTTGAGCCCCTGCAACCCGTCGCCCCACCGTCACCTCGCTCACCTGGTCTACCGGAGTTTTGCCCAACGTGCCAATCCCAATTTGGCCTTTATGGCTAAAGATGATCCTATACTGGATCCCTCGTCTATTGGCCGTCCTCCATCGCAACGCACTCCTGATGCCCCGAAACAACTTCAGGCTACTACGCGTCCTATTGCACCACCTACTGCTGCTTCTCCTCCCCTTCCAGCGCCGGCCCAACCTCCCAGTGTCGTTCCAGCGAGACCTGCGCCTCTGCGTATCCCCGATTTGGCGCAATGCCAAAAAGAGTTGGCGGACCTGGCTAATACGCACAAGGAATTGGTGGGGATTGGTTCCCAATGGTCGCACTTTACCTGCGTTCGTCCACTCGGTAAGGATCGGTTCTACAACCAGTATTGGTGGCTCGACAGTATCGTTGCCTTTGATGATATGCTGAAGGGGGGAGGGTGGGCCAGGTCCTGGTGCAGACCTCTGATATTGCGTCGGCTCAACGGATGCGCGCTTGGGCCCTGACGCCCCAGCGCTGGAGGCTGTGATTACTCATGCCAAGGCCGAGCTCGGCAAGGTGCTCTGTCCGCGCCAATGGGCTACGTTTGACACGCCCGAACAACTGGCTGGGTTGGTACAATGGCTTCGGCCCGACGGTGTTCGCGAACGCGAACTCTTAGACGCCCTTTGTCCGCTTCTCCCGAAATCGAAGCGTCGATGAAGCGCCGCCAACAGATTGAGAGCTTTGAGGAGCGTTTGTGGTCGTTCGGTTCCGTCGCGTCCTAGTTCCTCTCAACACATATGGCTTCCCTTCCTCTGTTTTGTATTCCGAGAAGGCATGAAAAAAACTGGCTGACATACATGAGTTCGATCGATATAAACTGGATGAAACAGTCATCTCAACGTCAGGCACATAAATAGGCAACACGATCGGTATCCCGCCCCAGCCCTACCCGGTCGGCCGTGCTTCGACAGCCTCAATTGACTCGACGTCAACATCAGTGGCCTAAGCCCACATGCCCAGCTCCCAGGCGTGCAAACATCGACGCGCCACCACACCTCGACCGGGGGTGACAGTGCCGTCGATGGCCATCTCGGCATCAGGAGCGGTCCGAGCAGAAGAGCTGGCAAGGCCGCTTTTAGGGCACTCAGACCACTCCAGATTCCACGCCCCATGGAGCCAGACACGCGGTGTGAGTCCCGGGCGGCCGTCAGCATGGTGCACACCCTGGAGGGATAACACAAAACTGGGCCGGGTGAAGTGGGTGAAGGAGAGGAGAGCAACGACGCCCGGCCATTTCTCATCCTGGCCCCACACCCCGGAACGGGAGGCCAATGCGGGGGGGAGGCAGCACGATCTGTACCTGCAGGATCTGCTGGTTGCGGAGGGACGGGAGCCGCCTGTGAGGCAGAGGAGAAGAGGATATGCTGGTAGTTGTGGATCACGACATTCTTGAGCGACGGATCCTTTTTGTTGAAGCCGGTGTAACCAGGTAACCCTCGAGTTTTGCCTGGTTCTGCCCCGTGGCTATCGCAAACTATTAGTCGCAACTTTAAATTTGCAAGTCGCGTTAGTCGCGTCGGACCTTCCGTGTTTCGCCATGTTTGCCGGGCAGCGCGTCGGACACCTGGACATGCCCCGCCTGCCCCCACCACCTCCGTCGGTCGTCCCCGGGCCCCGCCCCCGCTTGCCGGTGCGCTCCGTCCACGCACGCGAGCTACGAGACGCGTGATGGCCGCCACCACCCTCATATGGCCAGCAGTCGCGCCCGCCATACTAGCCCTCGCCCAGCCCGTCACAATAGCTACCGTGGCGGCAGCAGCAGCAGCAGCAGCCGCACCGCGGTCCCAGCAAGCCCCGCCCACTCTTTTTCCGACCTTTCCGACACCGGATCCGAGCTCAGTGACATTCCCTCGGACTATGAGTTCAGCCCCGAATTTGAGGCTGCCTCCGCTCTCGGGTACACGCTGGCCTCGGCGCTTGCTGCGCCCACGCCCACCGCTACCACACCACCGTCGGCCGTCGGCTGCGAGTACGGGGCACCCCTTCCTCCAGCGCAGCACCTCACCCCCGAGGCTGCATTCACTGTCTTCCCCCGCGGCAATGATGCGCCCCACGCTACGCCTTTCTGCCGCGGAACGAATGGCATTGTGCCCCCCTTGACGCGCCCGCTAATCAGTGCGACTGTCCCGCCCAAGGGGACGACCACTGTGGCGACGCGTGCATCAACCGCAATCTGTCCATCCTCTGCGACCCGAAGCTGTGTCGCAATGGCGAGCGATGTACGAACGGGCCTCTCCACACCCGGCCGTGCCGCGCTGCGTCAAGTCAAGCGTGTTGGCAAACGAGGCTACGGCCTCTTCACCCTGGAGCCAATTGCTGCGGGTCAACTCATTGATGAGTACCGTGGCGAAGTGATCGACGAGTTCGAGATGCAACGCCGCGTGGCCCAACTGTACGTGAAGCTGGGCAACTTTTACATTGTTGTCTACGACCCCGCTGGAAAGCAGTACCTTGACTCGGCCATCAAGGGCAACCGCGTGCGGTTTGCCAATCACAGTTGCGAACCAAATGGCTACCTCCAGAAGTTTATCCTTTATGGAAACGACGAACCGCGCTCTGCCGAGTTTGAGATGGGATTCTTTGCTTCTCGCGACATTGCCGCTGGCGAAGAGTTGACATATGATTACTGTATGTTCTTCAAGCTTCACCCCCCCCCCCCCCTCCCCTCACACATCTTTGTTAGGCCCAGATTGTACTGACATATCGGGGGTCTGTTAGCTTGGGAAAGTTTTAAGTCAGTTTCGAAACCCATGGAGTGTCTGTGCGGCACCTCGACGTGCATTGGCGTGATGGACGCCCGCGCTGGCCGCAAGCGAAAACGAAAGGAGGAAAGAAAGGCCGGGCTTCGTCCCGTGCGTCCAAACGGTCGAAGGGTGCTGCTAAACGGTTGCCTCAATCCGATCAAACCCGTACCCAAATAATGTCTCTGTCCAAGACCAAGACCCCATACCCTTTCTCCAAGTCTACGTCCGGCTCTGAGTTGAGACTTGGTCGAGTGACCAACACAGAGGCAGGATCCTTTGTTGCACAACCCTTTCCAACAACCTGTATCTTCGCTGGGATCGGTTGGGCAACCGTCTGATCCCCTCTGACCCGTCTCACTCGCATGCCCCTCTCCATCTCCGTCCCCGCCAGGTGAGCCAGCGGTTGCTAGGCCCCCTCGTCTCTGTCACGGCCCCACCACCCTCGTCAAAAGGCTCCTGTCCCGCCCTTCTTACCATCCACCAGATCCAGACCGGATGGCTCGACGTGCCCAGGCACGGGGCATGCTTCCCGTCGCTGCGCAGCAAGAGGAGCAGAAAACCGAATCATGCTCCATCCCCAGCATTCCTACAACTCTTCCTTTCGCATCGACCTTCGATCACGCCCGTCGCTCAGCCAGTTCGACGCAACCATAACCCTCCATTGTCTCACGGTGTGGCGCCGATTCACTTGCCAGTTTCGGATGCAGCCAAAAGGCGTTGTGAGCAGGCTCCCCTGTCCGATGCAGCCGGTGAACGTGATGAGCAGGCTCCCCTTTCGTCTGCGGCCGATGATCGTGGTAACCAGGTGTTAGACAGTTCGCTCAAACGACGGGCTCCTAAACGGTCGTTTGGTCCATCATCGATACCTTCCGGCGATCCCATATTCCAGTCGCCCAAGAGTTCCACCCGTTCTGGCGATGGTGCAAAGCTGGAAGACACATCTCATTCCGAGGTGGAATGTGTGCTTCAACAACTCATCCTTCCCCCGACCACCGACGTCATGGTCATTTCCAGCGACGAAGAGGACGATTCGGAGGAAAAGGAGGTTGCGCAGTGTGTAGGTTCCTTGACTTCCCGTCCGATCCCGCGTTTGACACAGGGAGAGGTGATTGGCATTGACATTTCCTCGGACGAGGAGGTGGTGGATATTACTACGCCTGCTGTTCGCAGGGCACCTCGCCTGCGGCTAAAGCTGCGCCCACGACGTTCCACTGCTGCTCAGGTGCCCCGCGCACCCCAACGACAGGGCAGTGGAACTGATGGGTCGGATGAAACCCAGGCGGTGGATGTACGACAAGTCCTGCCCCTCCCATTGGCCCTCCAGCAGTTGGGACGGTCGAGATGCTAGGCCAAGACCTGGACCGGATCACCGACCAACTGGCGCGGTACTATCAGGACATGGAGCACATTCCCTCTGCCCCTTCGCCCGCGTGGCAGACGGCGCGGTCTGACGAGGTTCCGGACACGTTGGTCCCGACGTCCAAGCCAGAGGCAGAGGACTCGACCAGCCAGACGAGTTGACGGCCATGGTGCGCGAACAGCTTGCTAATTTACTTTACGGGTGAGATCTCCTTGGGTTCGAGGCCCTCCGGAGCAGATTTTCACCACACCTGCACACATGATTCCCATCCTTGTACTTGCATCCCTTCAGCAGCGCTGAGCATCCCTACACGCCCCCGTGGCCGGACTAATTTCTGCATGTGCAAAGGCAACCGTTGGCCTTGCCAATCGCTGATAGATAAGATAGAGGCAAGGATCGTATACCAACTGGAGGAGGAAGAGGGGGACAGTGCGAGGAGTCCTGGAGACAAGCGGTAGCTCAAACTGGTTACATGATGGTGCAGCACGAAGAGTTGGTTTTGCGAGCAGTGCTGTAAAACATTTTGCTCTGTTCGTTGAGCGAGCTGCTCTCTCTACCAACTTGTCCAGGTCCTCACCACGGCGCAAAACCGAGTCGATGGTCTGGTGCAGCACAATCTTGGTATCGTCAAGCTGCTGCTGGACCTGCATGATCTGGTCGGCCTGGCGCGGGTCTTGGTACCGCGTCAAATACTCGGTGCCTTGAGGGAAAGCGTTCTGGGCATTGAGGATGCCCTCGCCCTTGGCAGGCGGATTGGCGCCCCCGGATAGAATACGGTTGACTTGGGCGTCGTACAGAGAGCGAGGCACCTTGAGTGAGAACTCGTCGAGCGCCTTGTTGAGCAGCGAGTAGGCCACACGGGTGGGGTATTCTGTGTCGCTGACGAGCACCCCACTGATCCCCTCAGAGGCAGGGCGGACATGGACGTGGGCCACATACTCGTTCTGCTGTACACTCTGCCGCTGAGTGGGACGAGTGCGCTCAGCCACCGTCTAGCAGGGCAAGGCAAGGTAGAGGGAGGCAGGCATGATGCATCAGCCCAGATCACACGCAGCAGAGAAAGATACGCACCTTGGCCATGAAGGCCATGATGTCCTGGACAGTGCTACGCTGGAGCCAGCTGAAGGAGGTGAGGTCCCAGGCGCTGGACAGCGGCACCGCCTGCCTCCGGGCGGCTGGGCATAGATCAAGATGCCGTCTGTGGTGTCAAGGGTGAGGATTGTGGTTATCTGGCAGGTCAGTACTACGTCCAAGCTGGACCGGCGCGCGCAACGCACACAACTTCCTGTCGCACCGCAAGGGTCAGTCCCGTGAGCTTGTCCAGCACAACGCAGCAGACGAAACGAGACGCACATGTCTTCTTGCCGGGCGACGAGGGGGGTGAGGTGGAGGTGGAGGTGGAGGTGGAGGTGGGGGTGGGGGTGGGGGGGATGGATGCGGGTGCGGTTGATACGCCCAGTGGTTGCTCTGGCGCGCCTGTGTACGTCAGCGCCTCTCTCCACAGGAGTGCACCACGCATACATGCATGCGTCCCCATCGACAGAGTGGCACTTTCAAACATTCAAATCCAGACGTCCGATTTCCACTGCAGATCTCGCTCCGCCCCTGGCCGCCTGCACTGTGCCCGCCAGACCCACCCCCGCTCGCCCCACCACGGTCCACGGGGAAGAGGAGCCACAGAAGCCCGCCATGTCCTGGCCGTCCAACTTGCGCTCTGGACCGCCCACGCACCCGGGCCCTGCTCGCTCCTGACGCCCGGCCGTTCCGCCTCCGCCTCCGCCCATCCACTGCATTGACGTACGATGGGACAAACAGAAGCTGTCCCTCCCCGCTGCCCAAGAATCCGCAAGAAGTAGCGCTCGCCGACCTCAAGGAGGAAATCCAAGCAGCCACATAAGTACCGTACGACAAGATGCAAGTGTTTTCCTCGGATGGAAGAATGACTCACGACACTGTCTCTTTGGCTTAGTACTGTCTGCGCGACGGAGACTGCGTGACGTTGGTGGGACAACCGCTGCAGCGCCGACGCACCAACCACCCCCCTGGTAGGCGAAAGGCACAGGCGCCGCGCGTAGAGCCCCGCGTTCCCACACCCGAGTACTGTCCTACCCCTGAATTTGAGGCAGCAGCAGCTGCGGCAAAACGCAAGGCATCCGAGGCGGATCAGTAGGAAGGCATTCGGTGTCGCATCCAGGCGGCCCAGCACGTTGCCCAGGTCGAGCTTCTCCCCGAGATGGTGCAGCTAGAACAGAGTGTAGCAGCTGTTGCACAAGAGGGTCTGGCGCCAAAACAGGCTGCTCCTGAAGTGGCACCCGAGACCATCAGTTTGACCGGACCCAACGCGGTGACCACAGGCCGGTTTAACGTGCACCAAGTTGTATTGGAGCAAAAAAAAGATTTCGGAACTGCTGTTACGCCAGCTTCTGTCCCTGATGGATAATGTTCAGGCACCGACGGACGAGCTGCGCCAAGCGCGCAAAGCTGCCCTTCGGCAGGTTCAGGCCATGCTCGATCGTGTCGATGCGACCTGGACCCAAGCCAAGGCGCCGGGTGTGACGGCCAACATATGAGCAGAACTTGTACGCTCATGCAGCCTGACACAACGATCATATCCGTATCGCAATAACCAACGCAAAGATGCGGGCACAAAGCAGATCCCTTCCGATAGTATGTATATGCGCAAGTGGGGCATAGCCTGCGCTCCGAAAGAGAAGCGTGGCCAACTTTACTACTCCCGCAGATACGCCCACTACAGTGCAAAAACAATAGCGCGCACCGGCTCTAGACGCACGTAAACCAAAGTGAGAAGGGTGTCATACTGCAGTGTATAGCAGCCTTCAATTCTGCATCTCGCGTGCGGCTTCGGCTCAATGAACCACAGCATATTGATGAGACGGATGGAGAGGCAACAGGTGAGAAGGGAATAATAATTTCTACTAACCAAAGAAGTCATATGCCAAAAGGATGCCGTTCTCGTCACGCGGCATCATGCAGATGGTTCTGTTGGTCAAAGAATCACTCCCTTAGGGCTGCTAGTACAGTAGAGCACGCAAAGACATCCACTCTCTCCATCATATACACCTCTGATCTCAGTCTCAGACTTCAGGACCTTCAGGCCCTCTTGCTGGCTACAAGACATATGGCCCAACAATATCTGAGCCGCGAAGCCGCCAAAGCACGCCTACTCCAATGCTTTCAGCACGCCGCAGCCACAGCAGCTTCAAGCTTCATGTGAGCAAAAAAACGCCGTAACCCATTGAATTGGCGGTATATCCCTTTCACGATTGCATACTCTTCGCAAAAGAGTGGTGTTGACTGTGATCCTCTGGCTCCCAGTCGGTAGACCAGGTTCGCCTCGGTTCCATCGGCTTCCACGCTGACGTCCCTGCGTGTCACTGTCCCTGTGCCCTGCACTCTCTCCTGTGTGACTCACTGTCCCTGTGCCTAGTCCAGCCTCCTATATAGATGCCTCTGTACCCAGACCCAACTCTGGCTCCAATCCATCACCTTCTCCTCATCCTTCTGCCCGTCCGGCTCCTAGGCCAACAGAGCTACAATCTGATCCCCCCGGAAGGGGAGCGCTCTTCAAGCAAGCCCACCCCCAAGCCTACAAGCCCAAGCTAAGCCGCCAAGCCCACAAGACACACCCGTCCTCCCGCCCAACAACCACCGCCACAATCGGCACCTTACCGCCACAATCGGCATACCCGCCACAATCGGCATACTACCGCCACAATCGGCACACTCGTCCCCCACAGATGGGGCAATGATTTTTAGGGACAACACACGACGGAACAAAACGTGTCGGGTATCGTCAACGAGACGAAATTCCTCCAACGACAAAACGGCGCAGGCGAATCGCAGAAAGCGGGGGTGGCTGCTCATCAAGTGCCCCACCCACGGCTACACGCCCCGGATTGCCAATTCATCCGGGGCACCTGGGGAAAGGATGGGGGGGGGTGGTCACCCAACTTCTTCCACTCCTCTTTTTCAACAACAAAGAGAACCCAAACATCAAGACGGTTGACGCATAGCGCCCGTTCATTTCCCATGCCCAATGGACCCCTGGCACCAGGCATGCGGAACCAAACAACTACCAAACGCATCCAATTTTGATGCCAAACGACCTTGGACCGCATTTACTCCAAGTTTCCAATTTTCTTTCACTACACCTATAACTGGTGCTTTTTACTTTTGCCACCAAATCGCTTCGGGGCGCAACCCCTACTACTTTTACTTCTAAGACTTCTACAAGCATCTGGCGGTCGCACAATACACCAACCACAAGCGCTCGGCTCGTTCAGGTGTCATCCTGGACAGCGGGGGTGTAGGCCAGTCGTGTGGCCATGCACAACTCCAGGCCATTCGTCCCGGTTGCCACTCAAGTCCTCCCCTCTCTACATCCACTGGCAGGAGCTCATCCCACAACCGATGTCTCCGGGTTCCCTGGCCAGCGGGGGTGTTGACTGTGATCCTCTGGCTCCCAGTCGGTAGACCAGGTTCGCCTCGGTTCCATCGGCTTCCACGCTGACGTCCCTGCGTGTCACTGTCCCTGTGCCCTGCACTCTCTCCTGTGTGACTCACTGTCCCTGTGCCTAGTCCAGCCTCCTATATAGATGCCTCTGTACCCAGACCCAACTCTGGCTCCAATCCATCACCTTCTCCTCATCCTTCTGCCCGTCCGGCTCCCTAGGCCAACAAGTGGTGCTTGGAAAAACCCGCTATATATATCCTGTAACGCGTAAAGCGTAGCCAGTAAACGGAGAGTGGTGCGACTTTCACGCTCGTAGAAGAGAGGAGGCCACCAAGAGGTGGTAGGGAGAGGTGGTAAGCTGCTGAGCTTCAAGATTACCGGCAGGCCCAACGTTCACAGTGCGGATGAAGCTCCGCCATTCTGTCAGCGCTCAGCCCCCGGGATCCGTCCTTCAGGCCTCAGGGGCTTTCCTGTCGACGACTGCTTACAGACAATTAACAGTATACTATGATCGCCGTGGTGCTGCGCTTTCCTCTATTACTAGCATAGCTACTTCTATATGGTCCACTTTCTTTAAGGTGGAGCGAGAGGTGGGGGGGAAGGATCTCAATGCGGAGAGTGTAGACGATGGAGAGTCTTTTTTAATGTCGTGGAGGGGCCTGTGATATAACGATGCACTTGAAGCTTGACACACATGTGAGACCCCGCTTGTGGTATTAGTATAAGTTGTACTATAGTCTGGGGGGCTATATATATACTCTCTGCCCGTGCCCAAAAGAGATACTAAGTATCTATTGATATCTTCGATCAGGAACACTTCCTGATTCAGAAAAGAGCGGGAGAACAATGATATTTTGCCGAAAAGGCAACAGAAGTGTTGCTAAAAAGCAGTGTTGCTAAGCTAAAGCAGTGTTTTAATAACAAAAAAGTTGCCACATAGCCGACCCGTATGCCATGTAAACAAAAGCGCAGTACGCTTTTATGTATTTACCAACCTTAGAACTCAGTATCTCAGACCTCGGAGGGATCGGAGATCTGCGGCTTTCTAAGTTTGCCGTGTGGATTAAATAAACAAAAGCTTCCAACAATAATGATCTGAATTGGTGGTGGCGCAGTAGCATTGTTGACGACGCCAGTACCGCGTACCACACCTATATGTGATCCGATGGTCTGTGCTTTTTGCTACCGCAACGTACCAGAACGTACCCCCCGGCCGTGCTTGCCAGGCAGTGGCACCTCTCTCGCGGGATGCCGGAGGCGACATCATGCATCAGATCCGATCACCTTGAAGCTTGAGGAAGCTCGAGGAGCGCAACAGGGTGGCATTCGATGGTGCCATGTAGGAGAGGGTCTAAGCCAGGGGCAACGTAGCATGTACGTATTTAGCAGTGCATGGACGTGAAGCTTCGAGACAGCCAGGGGGCAAAAGCTGGCCGAGTTGGCCAACCCTCTGCAAAGCACCGATGGTGGCGGCGGCACTCCGCCTGCTGCGCTTTCCTTGCTACATTTCAAAGGTTAGGCGGAGCCACAAGGTTAGCGATGTGAGGCACGTGGCTCCATCGGCGTGCCTGCGACCCATGTCGATCGCGAACGCAGCCACTGGCGCCGTGCCCCCCGCACCCTGGCCTAGGGACACTGGCGCCAAGCCGCCTGTCTGACTGGTGCGCAGTCTGGTTTTCTGGTCACTGTCGTAACGACAATAAGAGAGGCTACCGTTCGCCCCCTTGCCGCTTGCCTGCCAGCTCCTCCAGCGTGGCCTCATATTGGCCAACATTGCCACCCTCTCCCATCGCTCGAATCTTTGGGCGCCACCACCACCATCCCCTCCCGCTCCCTCCCACCTCCATCACTCCAATGGAGCGCGAAAGGCCCCTTTCCCCGTCCCGCCTCATTTACCTTCGCCTCCATCAGCCCACACGGAAGAGGGATCGAACTCCTTTGTCACGGCGGCGCGACAACCACGGTGGCAAAGCCGCGCCGGTCGTAAGCCCCCCCCCCGCGCCTCTGTCTGTCCTCTCCCCGACGGACGAAGGCAGTCGGCTTGGCGCTCCCCGGGCGCCCTCAGGTCACTCGCTACTCTCGTCCTTCCAACCTCGCCTCGTAGCCTTGCATCACCGCATCCGTCCTACTCCGACTACCAGCAGTACAACATCAAGTGCCAAAACGTCAAGTGCACCACCCCTTGGGGGCATGCGGTCCCGCTCGGCCAACTTCCTCTCAGACCTGGTCCACACCTTCCCCCATCCCCACTCACATACTGGACAGCTATGGGATGAATCAGATGGGCAGGAAGAAATGCTGGATACACCCACTCGCCCGCCTGAGAGCCAAAAACGCACGAAGACATCCCACACGATATGCCCAATCGGGATGCTTCGTCATCGCCCATGTCATTTGCTTGTCGCGGCGAACGCGACAGTATCCTTAAGCTTGATGCTGTCTTGGCGCCGTCATCTTTCTCCTCATCATCCCCGTGGGTTAGCACGGCACCCATTCCCCCCTATGGCTCAAGTTCCTTTAGGAAGAGCGACACGTCGGTACAAACCGCCTCTAGCCTTTCAGCTCATTCCGATCTGCTTCCTGCAACATCCACCTCACCCACTACGCCAACAGCCCCCCCTTCTCTTTGCCCCCCTCGCACGGGTCGAGGGACGAGGCCAAGAGTATGTTCTTATTATTGGTTCTTGTATTTGCCACCTTCTAACCCCTGTGTTCCCGCAGCTACAATGACAGCGACAAGAAGCTGTGCTTCTTCTGTTCATTCAGGCAGACCCTTATCTCGTGCTTCCACCACAACCTCAACCATTCCCACGGAGCCGACATCGGATTTTCTTCGCAACGAATCGAGCGGTTTTCTTTCCGACAAGGGAATCGACGGTTCAACCCGTGCTTCTTTGCGTGGGCCCGGGTCAAACCACAGACCCATCCTTACTTCGCCTAGGTCCAAGTCCCACGTGTATTTGCACAGGGCCGAAGCTCATCAACCCCCTAGGCTCAGTATTCGCTTGTCAGGTGCCGGATTGGGCGAGTGGGGTACTCTTTTGCCCCACGACTTGGCTCCGTCATTCAGTGCGCCGACGGCACCACCCCAATCCCTTTCCAGTTGGGATCTACCCAGGGAGCCCTCACCCCGAGGGCGCCAGAGCCAGCACTCTTTGGAGAAAGTCCTTCAATCATACCGGTACCGGGCCGAGCGGCTCCTCCCTAGACGGCCATTGGCCAACGTCCCAGTCTCGGGACCTTGTGCACGGTCCCAGTTCTGGCTTTGGAAGAAATATGACTGCCATCTTCTTTCTGTGCCAAACGGGCAGGAGACAATGGAGAATCGAGAAGGAAGACCCTCTTCGCCAGCTCCGACCTTCTTGTCATCAACGGTTTCCTCAAAGGTACAGACCAAGGCACTCCGTAAGTGTCTTCTCTTTGGACAATAGGTACACGCTACCGAACATGTTCCTCCCGGGCTTCGGTCGACTGCATCGGCGGGACCAAGAACGCATCTCGGTTGGACCCAGAGCCCCAAGACGATTGGAGTGTTGGAATGAACAACACATCTTACCTTGCTACCTCTTCGTCTCTCTCTCTCTGTCACCCAACCAGCGCGGCATCGCCCCCATCTCATCACCCCTATCATTTATTCGTCCAGCTTCCACCCGCCCTTTCAGTCCTGCGTCGGCCTCAACCAGTTCTCACTCTGCCTCCACACACTCGCCGGACCGATTTCTGCCCTGCGCATCGTCAAACAGTCACAGGGAAGAAGAGCAGGTGGGTAGTTTCACCCCCGAAACGTGCATCACCCGACGACTCCCTCGCTGCCCAAAAAGGGTGGTCTAAAGTCCCGTCTTCGATCCAAAGCTTCCTTGGCTTCGCTCGTATCGGTTCGCAAGGACCCTAACCTTCCTCCTGCCCGCATTGCCTCCGGACCATTTCCTTGCCCATCCACCCCCTCCTTTTGGGACGGCAGATTTGTCCAAAAGAAACTGTTCCGTATTCGGACACGAACGTCGCTGGCGACGCTTCGCTAAACCTCCTCCTACCTTAGGGTAGTGCGTGTGTACACCACCCCCCCTCTCACAACTATTCCCCTCTCGTGTTATCGTTATCTATATATGTCTTCAATCCTCACTCCCCTGTAACTGCATCATCTGAGGCTGTCAAGTCATCATGGTGCCCTTTTGTTCTTTTCCATGAATGATTGCGTTGATGCTCGCTTCACTTATCTGTCTTTATCCTCTTCGTCTTACCACCCCTCCTCAGGCCTCAGATTAAGGGTTCAGAGAGACGTCCAGTTTTTTCTGTCTATCGTTCTTTTCCAGTAGGCCGCCGCACACGCTTTTTCAAGTAGGACCAATCCCACTCTCGAAGTGCTAGGATTGACAGCTTTTCGCTCGGCAAGCGACTGTCGATGCCAAGGTGATCGGTGATCGGTGATCGGTGACCGTAGGAACTACATCCACTCCTGGTCTCTCGATCTCATACGACATGCTGCAGTAGGTAGGCTTGGGACATAGAATCGACCTACGACGGCGTTGGTTCAACGTTCACGAAGTATTTAAGTCTGGTGCTCACCACGGCACTCGAGAGCACGTGGACCAACCAGCAGACCAGCGGGGACTTGTTGGCGCTCAGAGCACCGCGGTCGCTGTTGCTTTACGTACTGTTACCCAGGGGGTTATGTTCGTCTGTGTCACGTGATGACAGGTGTGATGCATGTTGACTTCCGGCCATGTCGCATCCTAACAGATGGCTAGTCCGGCTCAGCGCTCAAACACCACCACCACACCATCACCACCGCGCTGTGGCCATGGCGAGCTGGCACTGACAATCCGATGCCATCGTGCAGGGGATCTACTTCATGGTGCGTAGGAATCGCAATCTACCGGTTTTGGCATTTTCCGTAGCTGACCATCTGGGCCTGTTTGTCCGTTCCAGTCGAGGTCCTGCGCTACGACGCGCGCGTCGCCAGCCACCTTGTCGTCGCTGCTCTCGACCAATACTTGGCACGCCACATGCCGTCCATAACATGCACTGCGGATCTTCCGGGATGGAGGGCAGATCCAACACTGGCTTCCAACGTTGAGATGATTGCCGTCGGTGAATGCTGTGCGTCCTTTTCTGGCTGGGCCTGGGTCCGGATCCGTATCCATTTTGCGCGCATTCCTACTAATTTCCTTCTCTCCTTTAGCCAACGGGCAGCCCACTGTCGCTCTGAGCCAGATCCATGTTCACGTTCATTTGTACAAGCTTATTCCGGATGCGATCGAAGAGTTTACCGTCGGTGGAGACGAGGAAGGCGAAAGAGGAGCCCTCACTGCCTGCCGCCAGCACGGCCGCCTTGCCACGAAAAGAGTACGATGGCTTTGGCGCAAGTACGTCTCTTTTCATAGTATTTCTATCTCTCCCGCTTGCTGTTTTCTGACCATAGTCGGGCGCCAGTTTAATCTACGACGATGTGAAGCAACGGTTGCTGCAGTATATCTACTCGACCATTGAGCTGTCCGAGTGTGGCATTGACGCTGACATTATCGCTTGGAATCGGTACGTGGCGGCTTTATTTTTCTATCTCTTTGCTTTGCGGCCCGCTCACATTCTTTTTGGCAAGTCTCGTGTTGCTTCATGGACCCCCCGGCACGGGCAAGACGAGTCTGTGCAAGGCCTTGGCGCAAAAGCTCGCGATCCGATTAGGAACCAAGTACGCCAGCAGCCAACTGGTCGAGATCAACTCCCACTCGCTTTTTTCCAAATGGTTTTCCGAGTCGGGCAAGTTGGTGCAGCGGCTTTTTTCCATGATTTTGGAGCTGGTGGAACAGGAGGACGCGTTTGTTGTGATCTTGATCGGTACGCATCGGTGCTGTGTTGTTCGCCTGAAATCAGACTGACACGTATTCTGGCTCAGATGAAGTGGAAAGTTTGGCCACTGCACGGTCTGCTTCCCTGGGCGGCCTCGAACCCTCCGACGCAGTACGGGTGGTCAATGCGGTACTCACGCAGCTGGACAAGCTCAAACATCACAAGAATGTTCTCGTTATGACCACTTCTAACATTCGGAGGCGATGGGTAGGTGCACTTTTCTGCTGGTGGGGGTTGAACCAACGTGGGATGGAACATGATACTGATCTGGTTCTCGCAGATTCGGCCTTTTGGACCGAGCCGACATTAAACAATACATTGGTCTTCCTTCCTCGGAAGCCATCTATTGGATCCAGCGCACTTGCCTGGAGGAGTTGATGGCCAAGGGCATGGCCACGCACGTTGTACGTTTCTTTTCTCCTCTCTGCTCCACCAGCCGGCCGCGTTGCCCGCATGCGTTTGCTGACCCTCCCTGTTCGCAGCCACTGTTGCAATGGCCCTCTCGCATCCATGCTCACCTCACCCACGGGTCCGGAAACGGCTAGTTTTCTGTTGGCCCAACTCGCCCGCCAGACCAAAGGTCTTTCGGGGCGGTTGCTACGTCGGTTGCCTGTGCTGGCACTGGCCCGACACATCTCTTCGGTCGCGCGACCGATCCCAACAGAAGTGTGGATCGAGGCTATGAGCAAGGCGGCTGCGGATTCTCAAAAGGAGGCACGTCAAGTACAGGCGGGCAGCTCTGCGCCCCTCCCTGAACAGGCCTAGTCGGGCTCACGATCGCACCAACCAATGCCCTTGGCCTTCCTGCATGTTCCCTACTCTTGTCGTTCTTCACGTTCTCATAGTAATTTGCATGACTGGTCATGGGTCACGGATCATGAGTCATGGGCCCATGACCAGGTCGGTTACCCACTGTCTCTTACCTGTATGCCTGCACGACTCTGTTTGGGTAAACCCGCGGTCGCGGTCATGTACACATAGCAACTAGAGAGCCGTACAAAAACAAGTACAAGAACACACACGCCAATCGCCACCCCTTCAAGGCAACACGTTCAGCACGTACACGCCCCGCCGGCATCTTGGTCCTTGACCACTTGCTTGGCCAGGACGAGCGCATTGAGGGCCTTGTTGACTTGCACACGCGGCAGTTTGGTGGCTGACACCAGTTCCGGTACTGGATTCCCACCATCACAGGTTAGCCTTTTTTTCAGACGAGGGAAGAGAGACAGGAGTACGTACAGTGGGAGCCAGCGTCGCCAGCGTTGATCAATGCACCCAGTGTGGTCTGGGCCACTCTGGTCAGCGCCGGGTCCGAGCCGCGCCATTCGAGAGGAAGGCGGTCAATCGTGTCGGTGACAAAGGCCTGGGAAAACGGGAGGGAAACGAAGTCAGAGTACAATAAGACGGACCAAGCTTCCAGGGGCAACGTACCTCGCGTTGCTTCTTTTCTGCCTGTGTCAACTTGGGCTTGGTGGGTGCCGAAGGCTTTTTGAGGGAGCTCTTGCCTGGCTTGCTTGTCCCCGACGCGGCGGGTGCGCCGACGTGGGTTACCTTGAACGGAACGGATCGTCCTGTTCCTGGTTTGGACACGGCCGCTGCAGGTGGCGGCGGGAGCGGGAAGGAGGCATCTGCCACGCCGACTCGTCGGCTGTGGCATAGGTCGTGTCGGCAGCGAGGGCGTGGGAGGAGAGGGTACTCTCAGCGGCGGCTGCAGACGGGTTGGATGTGGCGGTGCCGAGGGAAGCAAGGAGCTGTTTGCGTTCCTGCACGCTCGCTGCCGCATCGGGCAGCGGCCGCTCGGACCAGTCGACGGTGAAGGCATTCATGCGCAGACCATAGAGAAACTCGGAGAAAGACTCGCCAAAGACACTGAGCGACTCGCCAATGCCCTGCCACGCAGCCAGGTTGGCCTCGAGGGTGGTCGTCTCGTCGCCGAGCAGGCCAAGTGCCTGGTCCAGGTGGGCGAGCGCGGGGGGAGGACGGAGGAGGCGCCGGTGCTTGCCCCTGGGGACGCCCCAATGCTGCCGCGCGAGATGCGGCGGATGGGCGTCTGCGGGCGGGAGGAGGAGAGGGACATGGGGGGAGGGGGGGAGATGGACGATGGGCAATGGGCTGGGGCTGCGAGTTGCTGGTTGCTCTGACGCGGTAGGCTGTGGCGGACCATGCTAGCCTACGCGAGACCCCAATCAACAATCAACACTCAAGGGCGCGTCGGCGCATGTTTTGAACATTGCAACGCGAAGGTGACCGGCACGTGACGCATGCGCGTGAGCGGGTGAGCCGTGGACGCATTCCGCGCAACCGACGTGCGTCGGCGGAACAGCAGTGGCCGCTGCCACACAGCACGTGTGCGCGAACAGGAGACTGGCGGTTGGAGGCTGGCCAGACATGACATGGACAGGATGGATTGGTGACTAGCGTGGCGACTGGCGAATTGCGATGGGCGAAGAGCCGCCGGAGGGCAGCCGGGGAGGACCAGGCGCCGAGAGCAGCCGTCAGTCGCCAATATTCAATCTTGAATCTCAACGGTGTGCTGGCTGCACGCATGGATCGCCGGAAGAGGCCCAACTGGCATCATCGCACACTGACCATCGACGTGGCCGCTGCGTTTAACGTTGATCGCCCAGTCTTTCCAACAAACCCCCTTCTCCTCGCCGTGGCGGTGAGTAACGATGGCCACTCCTCCTCCTCTGGCGGCTGCCACGGATGCGCCGCCCCAGCCCACCCCGCTCTCTGCCGCCGCCGCCCACTTGGCGCCCCACGCGTCGGCCACCCCCGGGAGCACCCCCGGCCTCGTCGCCCCCGCTCTCCCCGCCCCTCCCGTGCCTCCTCGCCCGCACCCGCACCCGCCCACGACGCAGACGCCGCTGCTGCCGCCGAAGCTGCGCTCATCCAGGCCCAGCTGGCCAGCACCAAGAAAAGCCGGTGGTCCTGCCGGCCTGGGTCGCCCATCTGGTCAGCGCCACCGGCCAGATGACGCAGGCGACCGAGGACATTGGCGAAGGCCGCAAGAAGAAGGGCACCATTTTCAGCGTCGCGGTCCATCCGATGGCACGCGTGTGGCCACTGCCGGGATCGACTTTAAGGTCAAGATGTGGAATACGGACGCATTCTCGATCCCGAATGGGAGCAGCGCCGCGCCGACATTCTCGCCCGCGACCCGGCGGGCGTGACCGTCAGGCCCAAGTCGTCGCGAGAAACGCGCGCGCCGAGCCGACAAGTTGGCTGCGTACTATGAAGCGCGCGAGGACGCGCAAGAACGCGCCACAGCCGCTGCTGCAGCCGTCCGAGCAAGCACGGTCAAGATCCTGCTCCGCTCCGGCCCTCGTCGACTTCCCCTCGCCACCACCACACGACCCCGAAGACGACACGGACGATGAGGAACCTGCTGCTCCTGTTGAGCTGGCTACCGAACGGAACAAACACTATCTCCTCTCTTCCCTCCAGAGGCATACTGGTATGTCCCACCTACCCCTCCCTGCCCGGCTTCCTCACGACTGACCTCCCTTTGGCAGGCGCGGTGCTTGTTGTGCGCTGGTCCCACTCGGGACGTTACCTGCCTCGGGCTCGGACGATGCGATCGTGCTAATCTGGGAAATGGACCCTTTGGTCACCGTGCCCCCGCCCACCGCGGCAGGGGCTGAGGCCAAGGGGAAAGTGTATGTGAACCCCGTGGAAGAAGGTCGGCTAGAGACGTGGCGGCCGGTGCAGCGCCTCAGCGGGCACACGAGCGATGTGGTGGATCTGGCCTGGAGCCCTCAGGACACCTTTCTCGCCACAGTCGGTCTCGACTCGACGATTGTGTTGTACAACGGACACACGTTTGAGCGGCTCACGAGAATCGAAAGGTGGTGGCGGCTTTGTCAAGGGCGTTTGTTTTGACCCTGTGGGCCAATACCTCGCCGCCGTGTCGGATGACAAGGCAATCCGGGTATGGTCCATCGCGACTGCCCCAGCGCCTGCGCCCGACGCTGCTTCGACCAGCCAAAAAACAACGATGCAAGTGGGCCAAGCACGCCATGTAGTCGAGATGCGCCTGGTGACACAGTCAAGGAGCCCTTTTCGCGCAGTCCGGGCAGCACGTTTTCACCCGTCCAGCCTGGTCCCCCGACGGAAGCTTCCTCGTCGCCCCGAACGCGACGAGCGCGACGGTTACCAAGGGGGTGGGCCGGGGCCGGAGCGCAAGTAAGTCTGGCGGCCGCGTCTTTACCGCCCAGCTCATTGAGCGCAAAACGTGGGGGACCAACTACAGCTTTGTGGGCCACGAAAATTCGACAATCACTTGCGCCTATAGCCCGCGCGTGTTTAAGCCATTCGCCCCCTCGGATCCTGTCGCTACGCTGGCCGCAGTGGGGAGCATGGACCAGAGCGTGTCGATCTGGCTGTCGGGGCTTCCCCCCCCGTGCTAGTGGCCAAGGAGGTGTTTGAGCGGCAAGTGATGGATCTGTCTTGGACTACCGGTCACAAGGACGGTACCACGGCCCAAGATGGCATGACGCTCTATGCTTGCTCGGCCGATGGAAACCTGGCCGTCTTCATCCTCGAGCCAGAGGATTTGACCGCCCCCTTACCTGACAGTGAACTGAGGCGCGCCCAGAGCAAGTGGGGCTTCTCTCCCACCAGCCTTCGGACGAGCGTTGGTTCGACCCCGACTGTCACTGCTCCTGCTCCTGGCGCGGTGGGTACTCTCGCTCAGCCCAATCGGCTGAAACCCCGAAAGAAGAAGATTGCGCCCACTGCTACTGGCGTTACTGCTGCTTCAGGGGCTCAACCATCGCCTATGGCATCCAGTGTGACCACGACGATCAATACGCCCGAGGCTACTTCGGTCACTGCTCTCCCTTCTGTCCTCCAGCCTCCCCCGGGAAAACAGCCCACCCCTCGTCCCGCCCAGGAAGACGCTTCTGTGTATACGTCGACTCGTCCCCTACGGGAGGTGGAGAACGAGGCCCCGCCGCCACTGCGGACCAAGCGGCCGGCACACTGCCGTCGACGGACGATGTGATGCGAGCACAGAAGCGACTAGCTCTGTCGGGACCCACTACGGGTCCTGCGCAACCCGTCCAGCATTCAAAAGCATCCAATGGTGTAATGAGCGCATTGCAGGGCCAGAAAGGCATCCCTCTTCCTCCTGCCGCTCCGTCGCCTCCGCCCTCCCGTCCGCTGATCAACCCGCACGGCCGAAAGAATTACAACCGGCACATCAACAAGCCCACTGACCGCTGGCCTGGCAACTTTGACACCCAACACGCCGTGTGGGACGACGAACTGTTGACGGACAACTACTCGGACGCATACGAAGTGGGCACGGGCGCGCGCTGGCGCTTGGTCGGGTCCAACGTCAGTGCCGACCCGGACCCGGAGGCCCCAGGGGAAGAAGCGGCGGTTGGACTGAGCAGTTTGGCGCTCCAGCTGTTCCTCCCGGCCCCGCGTACGACGGAGAACGATGAAGTGTACCTGCCGGCGCAGCAAGTGTGGAAAGACCACTTCGCGCCGCACAAGGCGATTGTTGCGTGTGCCCTCTCTCCGCCTGCAGGCACAGTCCCGGGCGTAGCGGCGGTCGCCATGCTGGACGGCACGTTGGCCGTGTACCGCTACACGCCTCTTGTCTTGCCACGTGTGGCGGTTGAGCGTCTACGCGTCTTTCACACGGTTGCCATGGCCTCCATCATGCGCCTCCGTCTCCGCCTCATCAACGATTCACTGGCAGTCTCCCTGCTCGTGCTCGACAACGACGGCAACGTCAGTCTCTGGTCCGACGTGACTGCCGCATCTGCCTTGCAGGGCGGATTGTTGAGCACCGCACGTTCCCTCGTCGGCGACCCAGAGGACATTGCGCTCTTCACCCTATCTGCCTCGGGCGCTGTGCTGCTCATGCGCCGCACCACGGGCGAGGCCTACTACCTCGTCCCCCCACCTATTGGCGTTAGCGCCGAGCCCGTGTGGGAGCAAGTGGTTGACCCTTGGTCGTTCCGCTGGTCCGAGGCGTGGGACCAGCCCAGACAGAAACAGAACCACGACTCGGGATCGGGTGAATCGGGAGCCGGAGCGGGAGCAGGAGCAGACTCCGGAGCGGGAGCGGGTGCGGGAGCGAAACCACGCGCCAGTCCACGTAGCTCGATCGCGCGTCTGCTCGATCCGAACGAGGAGCCTGAGGAGGCCGAGCCGGATGCAGACGAGGAAGCGAGCGAAGGCATGTTGCGCAGCCCGGTGCAGTACCTCGAGGCGCGAGCTGCGCCGCTCTTGGCTCAATGGACTGCCAAGTCCACCCACCGCGGGCAACAGGCGTCGGCAGCGGCGCGCGGGCGCGCGCACGTCGAAGGGACGGAGACGTATCGGGATCCTATGTGGACCCAGCGGCGGATGAGCGTAAGGCCACGGTGCGCCGGTCGGCTACCAAGGCGCATTGGGAGATGCGACGTGCGGCCGCTCTGGCGCTCAAGTCGTCCGGCGAGTATTTGGGGGCTACATTGGGGCTGGCCAAGGCGCTGAAACAGTACATGGGCGAGTGCAAGGAAGGGGAGGAGAAAGATGTTTGCCGCGGCGGCGCTGGCGTTGATGGACCCATTGATGGGGCCCGTGTACTACGACCCGTCGTCCGAATCCGAACGCACACCTTGGGAGCCCAAGGTACTGGACATGCAGAACGCTATGTGCTCCGGGAGGTCGTGGCGATTTTGCTCGACTGTCCAGACGAGCAGGTGGCGCAGAAGGCCAAGGCCTACAAGCACATTCTCTTTCGTGTTTCATGATCCATGATGCATGAACCTAGATGGGAAGCGGATGTACTATGAGGGTCACACGCGAACACGAAAACGATGCCGCTCCAGTTATCGCACATGGGAGAGAAGAACGCCCGGGGGGGGGGCACATGGAAGAGTAAATTGGGAGAAACCATAGCTAAAGGGGACAGCTCCAACGAAAGCGAAAATGAGGTTACGCCAGCGCGGCCTTGACCTCGGGAGGGGCATGGGCGGCAAGGTGCTGCAGCGCAGCCTGAACAAACGTTTGGACCGACGTGGTGTTGGCTTCGGCAAGCGGGAGCGTGGCCAAGTCAGTAAGCCGAACGGGGGCTTGGGCAGCAGCAAGCTTGGTGAACGATGCTTGGAACCCGCCCTCTTCGAGATCGAGCATGTGCATCGCCTCATCCTCCCCTTCTGGCAGCGGCGGCACCGACGTGACTGTCTGAGCAAGCGAGCGCGCCAAGGCCGGGGTGACCGAGAGGAGCGGGGGCGCGAGCATAGCAGGTTCCTTGAGCAGCCGGGCGAGGCCCGTGAGCGCTTGGCGTTGCTGGTACGCCGGGAGCTGCGGAAGGGCGGGCACAATGATCCCCGACAAGAGCTGGGCAAAGATCCCGGCTTGTACCTCGTCCACTGCGCTGATCACGGCACCTGGGTACGGCGCCGGCAGACAGGCCAGCCCGCCAATAAACGCAATAAACGCATGGGTAAATTTGTCTGTCCGCCCGGTCTGCAGCCGCTGGAGGATGAGCAGGAACGCAGGTTTCTTGAGCGGCGTAAGCACGTTGCTGCAATCCAGGTGGTCAGCACAAGAAAAGGGAGGGGCACATGGGGGTTGGGGGAGACATACTCAGGCAGATACCGGAAGATGGCAAGGAGCAGGTCAAAGCCATGCGTGTCGAGAGCACGCGAGGTGATGAGGCGTTGGTAGATGCCCATCAGGTTCACCACTTGGTTGTTGGCGACAAAAGATTGAGCGCCAATCGCAAGGAAGGCCTGGAAGAGACGGACGAGAGCGGGGACGTTGCCGCGTTGCCCACAGGGCAGGCGTCAGTAGCGGAGGCACAAGCTCTTGGTAGGCGCTGGGCAGACCGGAGGCCGACGCCGGGTGCAGTTCCAGCATCTGCGCCAGGACTTGGAACACGTAGGGCACAAACTCGGCCGCATCATTTTGGAGAATGGTGGTAAAGGGAGGGAAAAGGGATTGCTCCAGGGGGGCCAGTCGGGCGGCAATCTCATCGCCAGCATTGGTGGTGACAAAGCGCACGAGGGCAGCAATGGACTCAAAGAGGAACTGGTTGAATCGTGGGTTGGACGGGTTCTTGGCCACTTCCACCAAGATGGCCGTCAGTTGGCCCAAGATGGGTGTGGCAAACGGCGTGAGGGTGGTGCGAGCGGTGAGGATGAGGCGCATGACACATTTCATCAGATAGTCGTTTTCCGCAATCTTTTCGGGGGTGCCACCGGAAAGGATGGTTTGGAAGCAAGCCATCAAGATGCGCTCCACAAATGGCTGAACATCCTCCGCCGTGAACAGTGGGGGTCGGAACCCAGTCGCCGCACCTGCTGCTCCGGCCGAGGCCGAAGTGCCCATGGCGGCGGCCGCGGCACCAGCAGGAAGAGGCTGCTTCATAAACAAGATCCGCTCGATCGAAATGGCAGCATAGGACACTGTCACATACGACTCGGATTGGAGATGTTGGACCAAGAGGGGCAGAACCGAAAGGAGCTGGGGCTTGGTAAGTTGGTTGCGGAAGGTGTAGAGGAACTTGATCGCATCGACTTGAAGGATAGGGTGGACAGAGCCGGGTGCGGCCTCAAGGTCAGAGTACACGTTGGTAGAGAAAAACTGGACCACATCAACGAGGGTGTTGACGCTGTTCACGCCCCCCTGGCGTGTGGCACCTTCGATCGCCACTCCAGTCAAAAGGTAGAGGGCGGTATCTTTCTGTTTCCAATTGGTAACGGGGTCCGCAGCATAGGTACTCAAGTACTGGGCAATGTGGCCCTCGATGATGCCCGTCATGGTTTCAGGGAACTTGTGCAAAAGAGCACGGGTGAAGCCCACAGCGGCGGTACGACGAGTGTCCGACGTATCCCCTGCCCCGGAGGCACCCACAGCGGTGGCGGCCGCTGTGCCTGCATCGAGATCACGACGAATGTACTCCATCGGGTTGTCCTCAAACAACTCTTCGTCTGCCTCGCGCAGCTGAGCATTGGGGAGAATGATAGACTGCGTCAACTGCTGCAGGGCATCAGAAGAGGAGAACATGGCGTTGTTGTTGCCCATGCGGACAACAGTAGAGAGCAAACCAATGGCCTTGGCCACCAGCAGGTCGTACCTCTCCCCGAGTCCGGTCGAGGAGAGCATTTCCCACACTGCCTCAATCAGAGGTGGCACGTGCTCCTCAAATACATCCAGGAAGCGCTGGCAGTATAGCTCGGCTACCTCGCAGATCCCGGCGCGAATCTTCTCCAGTGGCCCAGCCTCATCCGACGAGTCGTCAGCATCGCCCACCAGTTCCGGTCGAGAGAAACGCATCCAGCGAAGAAGGAGCGGGACAATGAGCGTGGAGAGATTGTCCTCAAATGCGGGTGGAAGGTCTTGAGCACTCAAGTCGTAGAAAAGAGAGATCTCAAGACTGAGGGCATTGGCCAGGGCTGGAAACCTGGCGGATGGAGTGGAAGGATTGGTCAGAGCCTCGTCAGTCTTGCGGAAGAAGTTCAAGGAAAGGTGCGTTGAACTTGGCAAGGACAAAGTTGATTCGGACCAGAGGGCGTCGGAGCGGAAGGCAGCGCGCCACTTGCGGAATGGTGTGGGCGGTGTTAAGGACAGAGAGGAGAATGCCCTGGTCCGGATCAGTGAGGCGGGAAACGAGCTCGTCCAGAAGCTCGGGCCAGGCATCGGGGAAGTCATGGTCGGCAACCTGAGCAACGAGTTCGGCGAGCTGGCTACGGAGGGCTGAGGAGGAGGAGGCCGAGGTGGCGGCGACTTGCCAGAGGACAGCAAGGCTTTGGGTGCGCACCTGTGGCTTGTCCGAGTCGGGAACGACCTGCTCAAAGTCATCGTGGCCACCCATCCAGAGCGGGCGAGGTTCTTGACGTTGGTGGCGGCTGCCAGGCGCACAGCGAGGGGGAGCTGGTCGGTGGCTACGAGGGTGAGGGCGAGGGGAGCGTACCCGGCGTCTTCTGGGCAGCGGCGAGCTGGGTCTCGGCGTCCTTGCGACGGCGAGCTCGGGAGAGAGGGGGCCTGGAAGAGGTGGAGCTGCTGCGCCGGGTCCATGCTGAATGCGGGCGGTGGGAGGAAGAAGAGAGGAGGGCGGGGGGGAGGAGGAGAGAGAGGGCGGTGTGGTTGGCCCATTCGTTCTACTATGGAGGAAAAATGCAAATTCCGCCCGCTCCGCCCTGCTGAGGACGACGGCCGGCCAGCAGCCCAGGCAGAGCAACAGGAGCAACACGCACCCTGCTTACCTCAGCCAGCCGGCAGCGTGCCCAATCTGCACCCGCGCCTGTTGCACCGATCGGGCGCCGGCAAAACAGCCGACAGACGATAGCGTGTTTCTCCGCCGATGCCCCCGGCATAAATGACTACGACGCTACTGACTCCAGCCAGCCACCCCGGCACCTGGCCTGTGTGCAGCGCATATATACAGCACGCCATCGCCTCTCGCCCAGCCACACCTCTCTTCTTTCCCCCCCCCATGCCGTCGCCACCGCCGCCGCCGCCCCGCGCTGGGTGGTGCAGAAATTCGGAGGCACCAGCGTCGGCAAGTTCCTCCCCAACATTGTGCGCCAGGTCGTGCCCTCCTCCGCTGCGTCGGCACGCGTCGTGGTCGTCTGCTCTGCCCGCTCGGGCTCCACCAAGGCGCTGGCACGACGAATCTCTTGCTGCAGGCGGCCAGCCAGGCACTGGCCCCCAACCAATCCCGCCGAGCCTCGTTCTCTGGCTTCTTGACCCGAGCCCCCAGCCCATCCAGTCCGTCCAGCTCGCCTAGTCCGCCCAGCGCACCCCCCCAGCCCAGGCCACGGTGGACCAGATCTTAGAGGACCACCTGCTGGCTGCACGGGAACACGTGCGCGATCCGCACCGCTTGGCCCAGCTCGAGGTGGGCTTGCAAGAAGATTGTGCGCGTCTACGCGAGTTTCTCCTCGCGGCCCGGGTACGCCACTTTTTCCTCTCTCCCCCTTCGAGGACAATAGCTAACATCTTCATCAACTCAGATCATCGATGAGATCTCTCCACGCACCAAGGACTCGATTTTGGGTCTGGGCGAACGCATGTCGTGGCCGGATCGTGGCAAGTGCGCTAGAGGAGCAGGGCATTCCCAGCACACTCGTCACGTTGGAGAATGTGGATGCGACTCTTCTGGAGCAGGCTGGGGTTAGCGCTGACGCCCCTGTCCTGGCCACTCCTTCTACTCCCACCTGGCTCACCGCCTAGGCGATGTTCTGCACGCTGTGCCAGCCGGTCACGTTCCGGTCGTGACTGGATACTTTGGTTCGGTCCCCGGGTCGATCCTGGACCAAGTCGGGCGCGGGTACACTGATCTCTGTGCGGCGCTGTGTGCGGTGGGAGTGGCGGCAGAGGAGCTGCAGATTTGGAAAGAAGTGGATGGGGTGTTTACTGCCGATCCACGCAAGGTGCCCTCTGCCCGTGTCATTCCCGCCATCTCTCCTGAGAGGCGGCTGAGCTTACTCATTACGGTTCGGAGGTCATTCATCCCTTCACTATGGAGCAGGCGATCGCGAAGCGATTCCGATCCGGATCAAGAACGTCATGAGTCCAGGGGGAACGGGACTGTTATTGTGCCCACACCGGATGAGGATCATGGAGTGGATGGATACGTGGACCAGCCTAGCAGTCCTTTGGCCAGCGGGGCACAGACCCCTGCACACCCCGTGCCTGATTCTCGGTCCTCACCTGCGCCCAGTGGTCTAGCCAAGGAGGGTAAGCGCTTGCCCACGGCTGTGACGATCAAGGACGACATTGTCGTGTTGAACGTGCATTCCAATCGCAAGATGATGGCGCCCGACTTTTACGCACGTATCTTCAGTGTGTTGAACCGATACGGCGTATCGGTTGATTTGATCGCCACCTCCAAGATGCATATCTCGATGGCCGTCAGTGCTTCCAACCGTCACCTGCTCAAAATCAAAGAGGAGCTGAGCCCAGTTGGTACAGTGTCGCTTATCCGGGACATGGCTCTTGTCTCGCTGATTGGGAAAGAAATGCGGCACATGATCGGCGTGGCAGGCAAGATGTTTACCACGTTGGCCGATGGCAGATCAACATTGAGCTCATCTCCCAAGGCGCCTCAGAGATCTCCATTACTACAGTTGTGCATCGCAGGAACGCCCTCAAGGCCATCAACCTGATCCATTCGGCGGTCCTAGAGGTGCCTCCTCCTGTGACAGTTGGAGGCAACTTTGGCCGTTCCTTTTTCTAGCCTTGCCGCTCTAAGTTCCACTTTGTCCTCTTTGTCCTCTTTGCCTCTCCCCTTTTCTTTTCCTCTTCCTTAATTTCCCCTTTCCCTTCTTCCGTCCCCCTTTTTTGCACCTCGTTCTGTCTGTCTGCATGTTGCATTTGTACTTGTGCCCAACGCCACAACCAGTACGCGCGGCGCCGTTTTCATCTTGCATACTGGCCTCCAACGGCCTGGATTCCCCCCCCCTTCCTATTCCCACCTCCTCATCGCCGCTATGTATTGTACTTTTCTGTACACCGCAACTATGACCAGTTCACGATTTTCCTCCTTCCTTTTCATCGTCATACAGGCTCAGTGCATTTTCTGATCCCGATGGTGGATAGCAAAAGTAGCCAGCTAGCTCATTGAGCTGCGGCTCCGTTCCACCCCAGGTCGCCCAACTGGGACGAAGAAAATTGAAAGAGAAAATTGAAAGATTAGGAGCGCCCTGTCTCCTGTTCCTGAGATTGATCAACTGATTGAACATCAGAGTTGCGCGCATGTTCTGCCGTCACCATCCCCGGACAAACGAGGACCGTTGAAGCTTGAAGCGCCAAGAGTGCATGTCCTACCTGGCGCGTCTGGCTACTTCCCTCCTCTCGTCTTCTGTCCCGATGGCCAAGCAACAGTACGTATACGCAGTCAAGCGAGGACGCCAATGCGGCGTCTTCCTAACCTGGGCCGAAGCCGAGCAGGCCACCAAGGGCTTCCCCGGCGCGATCCATCGCAAATTCCCCGCCGACGCAGCCGACCAAGCTCAGCGCTGGGTCGGCGCAGCTGGCCCTTCCTCCTCGTATTCCTTCCCTGCTCAATCTCCACCGCCGTCCTCGTCCATAGGGCCGGGTGCGAAGGAGTTGCATCCTGGCCGGCCACAGGCCCTGTACGCCGTCAAGTCAGGTCGCCGGACGGGTGTGTTTACGTCCTGGGCCGAGGTGGAGCCACTGGTACACTCGTACCCGGGCGCCCAGTTCCGCAAGTTCCAGCCCGGCCAGAATGCCGAAGCACAGGATTGGGTGCGCCCCACCCCCCCGTTCACGCGCCAAGTATTCTCCCCTCAGGTCCAGGTCCAGGGCCAGGACCAGGCCAAGCCCGCCCGATCCTCCACCCTCAATCTTCCGGACAACGTGGGTCGATCTGCTCCGATGCGCGCGCCCCCCCAACCAGACTCGTTGCGCTTTCCTAACCATCTGCGCCCTGTCTTGCAGCGGTTCAGCGGTCGAGAACCCGACGCTGTACAGGCGGGGAAGCTGAATGTGTGGTGCGACGGGTCGAGTCTGTCCAATGGGCAGCAAGCCGCGCGTGCTGGGTGGGGGGTCTACGTCCCTTCAACGTCCGCGTATGCGGGGATAACCGAGGCTGGGAGGCTTGAGGGTGTGCAGACCAACAACCGGGGCGAGTTGATGGCGATTGGGCGGGTGTGTGCGAGCGACTGCCCTTGTCGGTGCCCGCACGGATTCATACCGACAGTCAATATGCGATCAATGCGCTGAGCCAGTGGGCCGATGGGTGGGAACACGGGTGGATGACGGCCGAGGGGAAGGAAGTGCAAAACCAAGATCTTCTGCGCTGGATCCGGGGGATGATGAAACAACGCCAAATCGAGCTGGTCTATGTCAAAGGGCATGCGGGCGATGTGGGCAATGAAGCGGCTGACGGCCTGGCTCGCTTTGGCGCCATCTTACCTCCCAACAAGCTCCGCTCTTGCCCTCACCAACACCATTTTGGTGACGACGTCGAGATCCATATAACAATCTACTGCATCCCCGTCGAGGCAGGGCACTGGATGGTCTTTCATCCTAATAGAGCAAGGAGGAAGGGGGAGAAGGAAAGAGGGATGGAGCAAGGAGGGAGGGTAGGTTGTTACCGCCATGCTGCCGAAACTAGCTTACCAACAGTATGCAGGGCATAGAACTTGACGTCCTTGTCTTCGTGGGACATCAGCTGCATTAGCCGCACCTTGGCCGGGGAGAGGTTAGCCAGTCGCTTAGCCGTTTCTGACACAACCACAATCTTGCCCAGGTCGTTGGCTGCAACAGCGAGTGTGGTAGGGTCATCGCTGTGAGCGATCAGGTCAAGCAACTTGTTGAGGCCAGTACAGTGATCCTCCAACAGCCGCGGGGGGCCGACAGCCAAAACTCGTCCGATTCGTGTAGCGGGTTGTCCCATGTCAGCCGGCCCGAGTCGAGCTCGGCGAGATAAACATCAAGAGTGGTCATGCTCTTCAACTTTTCGGTCAAGACCTCCTGCAGTTCGTGCAAATCCGCAGTGAGGTCTTCGTCGCTCCATTTGCGCCCTTCCAGGTTCTCTACCAGAGGCAAGACCTTGGCTCCGAGAAGGGCATGAGCATTAACCTCGGGGGCCTTGTGCAGCAAGGTAGCAAAGGTTGCCATCACGACGCGGATAACTTTCTCCTTGTTGGTCGCCGAGCCCACTTCACTAAGTACAGTGATGACAGGCAACTGATCGCCGTTCAGCTCAGCTGCAATCTGCGGGTCAAAAGAGAGCAGCCAAAAGACGAGGATGATCTGGTACTGATACTGCGACACGAGACCGCCAGCGGCGGCACGAGTGGATGACCCTGCGCTTGCACCTGCGCCGGCGGCAGCCCCAGCGCCGAGCGTTTTGCTCAGGATGTCCAGCAGTTTCTTAAGCAACGGGGCGGAGAGGGGCCAGAATTGACTGCGCAACCGGCTGTTGCGCAGCAATGCATTGAGCAGCTGGGTAGCCAAGTCGAGCGCATTGCCATCGGCATACCCGGTGCCAGTAAGGAACGAAGGTGCTCCAGCCTCCTCTTCAGCGCTCTGGAGAAGGGTTGAAATGTAGTCGACTAAGCGGGAAAACACACCGGAGGGTGGGGGTGTCTTATCCGACACGAGGAGCAGCAGCAAGAACTGGGCGGCCTTGACCTGCACAAACTCATCCTGGGCATCCAAGTGTCTGCATGGTCTGCTGTTAGCATTGCCATGGAAGAGCCGGGGGAAGAGAGGGGAGTTAAAGTATGCTTACTTGAGAAATGGCCCCCAGGGCAGGGCAGCCGGCAGGGGTGCATCAGCCGGAGCATCAACCGGATCGGCGGCCGCAGCGAACAGGAGCTGGGCGCGGTCGTCGCGGCCAGCAAGGAGGTCGTCGATTAGGACGAGGATTTGTTGAAGCGTGTCGGTGCGAGAGAGCTTGGTGAGGAGGCGGAGGTAAAGAAGGGCATACTCGGGGGCATCTGCGTCGGCGACGGGGGTCTCTCCGCCAGCACGAGGTTTGTCGACCTTCTTGATCAGCTTGAGCTCGGCGGCGGACACGAGATCGGCGCGCTGGTATCCCTCCCAGGGAATGGGGCGGCTGCGGATGCGCTGTGCGTTGGCATCGAGCCAGGCGGAGCGGATGGGCACGAGCGGGATGGGCGCAGCAGCCATGGCAGGGGGTGGGAAGGGCAGAGGGCGAGAGGCGGTCCCAGAGGCGGTGGTGGGTTCCCGCCGACTGGGACTGAATTGCACAGACACGAATTCAATCGCCCGATTGAACGTTCAAGTGCAGCGTCCAGTTGCCCACCAGCGCCCAGTTGCTGACGTCAGCCGCTGCTCCTGGCCCGTGTCACGTGCCCCGTTCAGCGTTCAAGTTGCAGCTTGCAACGGGAGATGGGAACACGTTGTGCAGGATGCAATTTACTTCTGGACGCCGTTTCTTGTCTCTATTCTCTTCTTCTTCGGCGGACAAGTGTCGTAAGCGGGCCGCTCTTCTTCCCCCCTGGGCTGGTCCCTCGCCCCCTCTTTCGTCCGCCCGCCCGCCGCGGCAGCCAGGTTGGGCCTCAGCCACGCATCCTGCTGCGCCCACAGCCACCACCACGGCTGCCGTCGCGGCCACCACGCCTCCTGCGACGCCTGTCCCCACCCTGCCAGCTGCGCTCGCTGCACACGTCCATTGCCGTGTCCAAGAAGGACGCAACGGGCGATAGCCTGGCAGCGCGCTTCCCCGAACGCTTTGCATCCGACTCGGTGCTGAACGGGGTGGAGCGGCTCCTGCACGTGCGCAAGGTCTCCATGATCAGGTAAGTCCTTCTTCTCTTTGCCATGTGCGACGACTGACGGGCACATGTCTGCCCCGCCCCCCCCACAGCAAGAACCAACCCTCAGTCTACCTCCGTGTCGGCGTCTCGTGCCCTGCACCTGATTGATCCACTCTACTACTGGTACCAAGCATACGTCGATCTGGAGCGGCAGAAGGTACAATCGGCTGAGCTTGCCGCACAATCTGCCGCCGACGCGGACGAGGAAATGCGTGCGTTGGCAGAGGAGGAGGAGCGGGCGCGGTAGTCCAACGCTTGGCCGAGAGAGCGCACGTCTATTCGCAGTCAACTTATTTCCATGTACGACGCACTCTACAAGGCGGGGGTACAGCTGATCAAGGCCCGTGCTAGCTCGGCCAGTGTACGTGCCGACGTGACCACTGGCCTTACTGGCACCCGGGAGGTCAGTGCCGGCGTTGAACCAGAGGGTGTCATTTGTCGAATGTCGTCCTGGGGTAGGCGGTGGCGAGGCGGGTCTGTTTACCAACCAAGTGGCTCGTATGCTGCAAAAATTCGCTAGCAATGCTGGCTGGCTGGTGGACATCATGTCCGCTACTCCTATGGAAGTCAGCACCACTACCCAGCAGGGCTCGGAGCAATGAAGGAAGTGTTGATGCGCATCACCGACCCCCGCGCTGGCGAGGAAGGCGGCTCAACATCTACGAGCGAATGCGGTGGGAAGGAGGCGTTCACCGTGTTCAGCGTGTTCCGATCACCCAGAGCACGGGCAAGCTCCAAACCAGTACCATGGCTACCGTCGTGCTACCCATTATGCCCGAACCGACCGAGAAGAGCGACGAGTTTTATATTGATCCCAAGGAGGTACGTGTCGAAACCATGCGCTCTTCTGGTGCCGGAGGACAGCACGTCAACAAACCGAAAGTGCTATTCGCCTCACGCACGAACCCACTGGCACTGTTGTGCGCATTGAGGACAGTCGTTCCCAGCACCAAAACCGTGCCAAGGCATGGATAGTTCTCCGGGCCCGTCTACAAGAGCGTGTTCGCCAAGCCGAAATGGCAGATAGCGTGGCAATGCGTATCGAACAGGTCCAGACCATGGACCGTTGGGATCGCATCCGCACCTACAACTTCCCTCAGTCTCGTGTCACTGACCACCGCGCCGGCATGTCAGTCAGCAACATTGGCTCTTTCATGAACGGCGACTTTGATGGCGACTGGGACCACCCCAGAGGCAATTTGGCCATGTTTATGGAGGAGTGTCGGCGGCTAGACCATGAGCAGAAGCTGGTCCAAATCCAGACCCTGTACAAACAAGTTCTCCAGGTCGTCCACGGCACCCATCCTGACACCCCAGCGACCTCAACCTAATGCAACTTCAAGATAATATAACAAAGAACGTACTACTGTAGGTGTATATAATGGAGAAGCTGCGGGAGTGGAAAACGATTCAATTCGGATCTCCCCCACGCGGTCAGAGGCTAATGAGAACGAAGAAAAGTTCTCGCATGTCCAAGCGGTCTATCGGTGTCTGGTCATCGTTGCGTGGACTACGGAGCACACCTTGCCCGCACTATTACACGGGCACATGCTCAACTAGTACATCATCTGGTATGGTTGTGGGGAGGGAGGGGGGAGGGGTAGTTGCTATTTGCTGTAACCTTGGCCTAATCATTTGATTACTTTTGTTAGAAAACTAATATAAGGGAGACGAGGATAAAACTGGAGTAGTCTGAAGGCCCCTATACTGGTAAAAGGTGTGCGAGGATACGTTTCTCTTCCTTTTCTGTTGCCTTTCGACATCGCCACAGTGGCCTATCAGGGAAGTAGGAAAAATGATAGGTTTTCCAACAATCACGTGAAAGAGATGACTACTCTTACCAGCGGCGCGAGTGTGAACAAGTGCCAGTGGGAATTAGTGCCGGTGTTGGGAAAAAGATGAGAACAAATCGCCCGAGCCATTAGAAGACGAATGGGAGGCATTGGAGGGCCCCGTGGGTGTGCAATCGCTGTCAGTAGACTGTTGGGAATCGCTGCCTCCCCCAAAAAGTGTTTGGAACGAAGGGGAACCCGTAGGAATGCGTGAGGAGCGAATGGGAGAAAAGGGGTCATGGTATTCGATGCCACTCATCGGGTGCGTAGCCCCCCATCTGCTAAAGTTGTCAATAGACATGAGACTCAACTCGCTCGCTTGCGTCTCTTCGACCGATCCCTGACTGGTTGCGCTAATGGTGCCAGCTTCAGAATTGATGGGAAGCTTCCGATGCACTTCGAGAGACTGGAAACTTGCATGTGAGGAGGATCCGGAAGAGGAGGAGGAAGTAGACGAGTTGCCGCCGAAAGATGAATGGGAGGAGTTGGTCCCTTCGGGGGCACGGTGTGGGGCCAAGTGGGCCTTGGCCCAGGTAGCACGCGCGCTGGCGCTGGGTGCTTGACTTGGTGGGGAGGCATCATCGCGGCCGCCTCCCGCGTTTGGCGTAGGGGAACGAGATGGTTCACTCTGAAGCCGGAGGTGGAGGGCAGAGATGGCTTGCCGGGGCCGGGTGGGCTTGAAGGACAGGACGCGGTGAATGCCCTCATACACCATGCAGTTGAACATCACCCGCCCCTCATCAAGGTAGAAGTAATGGTACTGTCCGCATCGAGCAACAACCCCCCAGGGGTCTGGATCGTGTTGCCCGTGGTGACGCAGATGGTGCCGTAGGCTTGGCCGGTTTCGAGTAAGCGGCGGATAGGACGGAGAGTAGGTTCAGAAGCCTCGATGATCTCCCGAACCTCCTCATCGTCGGGCTTGAGCCCGTCGAGCGGGTCAAGCAGCGACGACAAATCTTCGGCACCGGTGAGCATGGCGCTTCGCACCTCGCGCGGCGCAAGGCTGCGTAACGGCACAGAGGAAATAGGGATGGAGTCGTGCATAGGTGCTGGGTAGAAACACTGGGGGATCGATGGGCCCGCGCGGGATAGGGTGATATTGGGTGTTGGAGGGAATAAAGCAAAGGACACAACAGGCGAAGGGAGAATGTGCGGTCTGAATACCAGGGGCTGCCATCTGCTCAACGACCGCCGATTCAATTGTAAACGCCCGATCGCATGTGAAAAGCTTGAAGAGAGGGCGTGCTAAAATATACGATGAGGCGCTGTTGAGCAGAGATCGACACATATAAGCGAGGGCGGGGCGAAAACAATAATGCAAGCGTGTGAGTGTATACAAAAACACTCTACTACAGTGGTAAGCCTAAGAAGGACTGTGTCCAAGGCCAGTGATATATGATATCGCTCTTACCTATGAGGGGCAATAACTACGGTTTATAGTTATGATGGGAAAGGGAATTGGGGCTCAAAAAGCATAGTTGGAGGAAGCAAAAAGGTCAAAAGGCGCAATGAGTTTATCAACGTCCACGTCAACACAAGTCCCTCGGCGTAAAGTGCAAGTGGAGGCACTGTTCACCAGAAATGACTTTCGGAAAACCTTTCAATATGCCCTTATCGACCATCCTGTCCCTGTTCACCCTGTTCGCGCCCTGTTCCACCTTCTACCACCGTTACGCATTTATACGCCTCACGTCGATTACACCACAAACCGCGGTTTCTCTCGAAAACGCTTAATTGCTCTTCATTAAAAGAATTCATCTGATTCGGCCTGTTACTACAGCGCGGTGAGTGTGGTAACGCCCCAGCTGACCCATGTTACCGGTTACCCCGTAGTTCCTGAACGTTGAACCCCTTTTCAGCTGCTCTGACGAGCTATACGTACGCGGCTCCTACCTCGGAGGGTCTGAGCTGCGGCCTCTGCGCGCAGGCAGCCACCCAAAAAACTGGAGGGTATCTCCTTCGCCTCTACAAGTCTACACCCGCTCGGCTCAATCAGGATCTGAGGCAGGACCTAACGTACGAGATTCTGATTGGCCGTCCAAGAGTTTATATCCCTAAACTACAGTAGGGAGGGTAGGTCCCGCCTCGGGACTCCCCCCATGATGCATGACACCCTCCTAGGCCTGAGGAGGAATTGAAGAGACGACGTTTTGGCCAAAAGGCGTGAGCCATCCGGTGGCTCAACAATATAGACAAGGATGTCTGAATAGCGTACTCGGGAACGGGAAAAGAGGCAGCGGACAACAAAACCCGGGGTCGGAACTTGGACTAGCGCGGAAACCATAATCACAGGACTGGAGTTTATAGCAAAAGTTGGGAGCGATAGCTTCACACGGACCGGTGTTCACCGAATGATATGAAAGAGCGATGGACAGGAGAGAGGGGTATATGTGGTTTTGTCGCGTACGCGAGTAGCCGATTTTGTGAATGAATCCTCTAGTCTATCGGCTGCTGCCACATATATTGAGTGTGAACGTATGTCGTCTATAGCGGTAACGGCGGAGGGACTTCAATTGATGGAATCGTGGGGCGATATAGGTTGACGCGTTGATGAGAGATATATGGATTCTTCTACTGTTGTGGAGAAGGCAGTGTTGCAAAACACTGGGGTTGGCAGAAGACAACAGGATAGGTAAAATGAACCCTAGAATCCTGATGACAGAGGACCATCAGTCGTGGAAGGGTTGATGCTGGGCTGCTCTCACTAGTACGGCCTTAACGGAGTGGTGTCCCACCCCTTCAAGCCCTCCGTCTTCGGCAGGAAGACATAGTTGACTTGATTAGCCGACTGGGGAATGATGGGTTGGGTGTTCGACCTAGATCCCCTTGCGGTCAGAATCTAAAGCACAAAAATTAAGGACCAGAAGAAAACTCACTCGTTCATCGACTCCGGAGGGAAAAGGTGGTGGTAACGATAATATGCCGAAATGCGTAATGTCGTCGATAATGCCTCACTTCTGCGCGAATTCCCTTCTCCTTCCTTCTCCCCTCCATCCCTTCATTTTCCACGTCACCGGGTTCTCCAACCCCCTGGTCGGAATCCTCGCACTCTGTTTCAGGTTGCTTTCTTTTTTTCCCGAAGCTGCTCCCAGCTCGCACACTCGGTTCTTCGTTATTGCTGGGCAGTCGTTGGGAACGGTACCGCCGGTTCTGATACTGTACATTCCACAAGTGTGTGTTAGATGGCTGCTCTTTCACCACACCCCTAAGACACGAGGGATGATGCCAATAAAGACGTACCCAGTCATTAACTTGTTTGTAGCTTAGCGCGGTCATTTGACTGAGAGCGCGCACCTCAGCCGGTGTAGGTGTGGCGCACAGGCTGAAGGCAAACTTTAGAACATCAAAAATACCATCCGGTATGTTCTGCCTTGTGCGCGTACGAGTGTTGGTCTGCCTCATCTCTTGGTTGACGATGGAAGCACCGGGATTGGCCTGCTCCGCCACACCCGGAGAGGGACTAGGACCTCTTCCTTGACGTAATTGGTGAATGTTTGGACATGGGCCAAAAAGATCGGTTCATTGCCAATCGTCTTGCTATCCTGTTGGATGGCCTGCATTGCTTGTAACAACTCCGGGGTGAGTACAGTAATGGCCTCGGTCGCGTACTGGAAAGCACGCTTGCAGATTGCATTGATATGGAGCGCATTCAAACGGTCATTAATGCTCGGTAGATGGGAGCGAAACTGGTTTAGAAGGACATGGAGGTCATGAAAGCACCTGTCCTGAAAGCCCACTTGTACGCGAAGGTTCCAAGTGTCGGGCCCTTCGACGGTGGCGGTTCCTTCCATGGCGCACTGGGGGTCGTGTTTGAATTCGGGGTTCGGCAGGGCCTGATGGGTTGGGCCAATCAGACAAGGTGAGCACACCATGATTCGTTGGGACGGCTAGGGGCGGGGTGAGGAAAAGAAGAGGGGTGTGGGAACGACAAAAAGCGAGGTTGGGGTGGACAAGGTCTGCGTTTATATAGACGGGTTGCGAGTAGTCCCCGACACACCTGTGCGGAAAACTAAGTGCCCCTTGATGAGAGGCTTATTGTGTTGACTCTCATATCTATTCCAAACGACTATGCACTACTGCCACATCATCTCTTACTCGACGAATAGCTCCGGAGAGAATTTCATAGTACTGCTGCGCTTTTTTTCCATCATATGTCAGCGGGTGGGCCGTCGCTGTAAGAACGCATCTAGGCCACCGTACTAGGCAAGCCTATACTTCTCGCTTTGCAGCCATCGCTTGCCTAAAGATCAAAAGGCGATCCGGATTCTTACGTGCCAAAATGCGCGAATATTAGAGAGATGTCGCCACCCTCTCACGTACACCCTATACATCAGATCTTTCTCTCTCCCATATTTTCCCGCATCGACCGCCACTCCGCCGTCCATTACGTTTATTCACCATCGTGCATTATCTTCTCCGCGTCATGACGGTGGAGAATATTACGGGGCTGTGAATGGAGGCGATATTGTAGAGAAGATTGCAGCCGTGTGGAAGACGGCGTGAGGTGGCGACCGCTGCTGTGGTCGAACACATAATATATGACTATAGTGTGTGCTTCTAACGCCTGGCATCGTATATGCACGTCCGTAGTAGCCCTCCATAGGGTCCGACAGTTGACCACGAGCAATTGGAGAAAGGCAAAGAAGGATAGCGAATTGATGTGTCAATGCAGCACCAGGGTGAACTGCAGGCTCTCTGAATATGTGAGAAGGCGCTCGTCCTTTCAGTGATATAATGACAAACGTAGATGGGACACGCAAACGATCAACAGAAAAGGAAGAAAAATGGGGAAGCACAGTTGGGATGTAGGAGGAGCCAAGGTCCAAAAGGAAGCTGATAATGACAAGATTGTACCCGGAACCATCCCGTTAGGGCTGATCCATTGACGGAGCCTCCTTTGTCTCTGACGAACTCTTTTGTGGAAGCACAAGGCTGTTGGGGTCGCAAAAGGCGAAAGCAAGAGGGGGATTCCCCGGTCGGCGCACACCACCCTCATCCACACTTGAGTGCGCAATCCGGTTATCCCCCAAAAATGGTCTGTAGTCGAATGCAGGATAAGGGGTTAGGGAGGCGGCGGATGGGCCTGGCTGAAAGGCGGGGTGGGAACACGGGTGAGTATAGTGGGTTTCTTGTAATAGAGGCGGTGGGTAGAGCGGTGGGGCCATGATATTGAAAGAGCCTCCTGTTGATGGTGCGAATGAGAAGGGTACACTCATCACAGCCCCTGCCGCACCTGACCCCCTCCATTGGCTTCCGTTCCGCAGCCAGAATTGTTCAGTGTCCATTCCGGAGGTAATCGGCGTTGTCGAAACAGGGAGGGGAGGCTGGGGCTGGGACTGGTGAGGCAATGAGGGGGCAGAGAAGTTGGGAGCTGAGTGATACCCCAACTCAGCTAAGTCTCTGTCTACTGGACAACCACCAATAGGAGCTTGAGGGCGTATTTCACCCAATCGATGGGGTTGGGAGGATCCGAAGAGGGGTGGTCCGTGGTTCAGATCCATAGATCCCTCCATACCCATCAAGATGTCGCCTGGAAGCGTGGAACCTGTTGGAATAGAAGATCTGGATCTCGGTCAGAAGCTATAGTGCTAAGAAGCGATGAAAAAACGTTACTCGTTCTTCTCGAGATTGGCTGCGCTCGAGAAGTTTGTCGTAGTTTGAGGAATGGGGTGTAGTGCCCTTTTACTATCGTTGCCCCTCTTGGTCTTGATCCATCTTCTCGTTCTCATCCTCTTCGTCTGTTTCTTGCATACCCTCTTTCTCGTCATCGTTTATTGTGCGCTTCTGCAACATTTCCTCCTCTTCTTGGTTCTCTGGTCTCTGCTTTTTGCGGTTATCTGCCTGTCCAGGGATGCTCGACAGGAAGGAAGGCGAGCCAGTCGGGAGGGGATCAAGAGGATTTGTTTGCGTTCCACGTTCACCCGGGACCCTTCTGGCACGCTTGGCTTGCTTTTTCCCCCTGGACGGGGTTGGAGCGGTGCCGCTTATTCTGCAGCTGCGTACCAAAACCCTCTCATGTTAGCGCTACTTCTCACCTCTTCTTCCAGTGGTGACGCGGTCCGGGTGGAGAACGTACCCATGCGGTAACCTGGGATCGGCGGAGTCTCGTTAGCTCGCTGAGTACCTGTTGTTCAGCCGAAGTGGAATGTTTGGAGAGGTGATATGCGAATTCCAGGATAGAGACGGCTTCTTCGGGGGGATCGGCCGTGGACGCTGGTGGTTGTGCGTGCTGAGCCCCTGCCCCGCGCTGGAGCGTATGATGTTGGGCTGTCTGACGACATCCAACAGGGGGGATATCACCTCGTTCCCAACGTAGAGGGTAAAGGTTTCGACAAAAGAAAGGAACACCGTTCGGCTGCTGAGTGTCGTGCTCCCTTGGCTGGCCCACATGGCTTGGAGTAGGTTGGGCAGAAGCTCATGAAGGGCCTGGATGGCGTACTGGTAGGCATGCTTGATGACCCCTTCAATCTGGGCAGGACTCAACGGATTGGGGGATAAAGTCGTCCGCAGGTCGGACCGCAAGCGGTCGAGCAGGGAGCGAGAGAATCGTTGCACATATCGTGGAAGGAAGCTTCAATTTGGGAACTGATGCGAGGGTTAAGCGAGGGCAGGCGCGGGGTGCCGTTGGTATCAGTGCTGGTGCTGGTGGCACCATTGGGGATGTTGACGCTTGGGAGGTCGGGTGGAGGAGGAAGTTTCGCACTGAGCGAACGAGCGATGCTTTGGAGGGACGCAGGGCGCCCACTGTTGAGCGGGGAGGACATGGGGGATGATCGATGAAGCTTGAAGCGTTGAAGCTGTGAGGGCTGGAGGATCTGCTTGGGGTGCTGGCTGCGGGTGGACAAATTCTCCAGGGGCCGTTCAGCAGCCTTTCAAATATATGGACCATGGACCATCACAGGCGTCAACCACTCCTCACTTTGCTGCCACCTACATCAAGCACCCCTCACTTTGCTGCCAACTGCATCAAGCACTCCTCACTTTGCTGCCACCTGCATCAAGCACTCCTCACTTTGCTGCCACCTCTCGGGGTGAGGCTCCAAATTAGTGGGACTACACAGGCCCAGAAGCCGCCATTGTATTCGCCCTTGTTAATTGTGTTTCGGTTATTTACACTGCCCCCGCGCCCGCTCACTTCCAGCGTGATCGGGGGGGGCATTACACACTACTGTGCTGGATGTGTACAAAGAGCGTATGGAGTCCACCACAACAGCAGCTGGACAGCCACTAGTCACTGGCCCCGCTTTACCCCCCCCCACCCCCACAGATCGGCAGTGGAAATCCCAACTCCTTCCTGAACCAATCCGAGAGACCAATATGCAACACAACAACACACAACACAACACAATCACAAAATCACAACTCCGCCATAAATATTCCTTGCCCTCAGCTTCCCTTTTTGCGGACGACACTCCACACAACGGTTGAATTATTGACGCGTGATAGGTGAGGCCTGAAGTGACACGGGCCATAATGCATAATGCCTCTCTCTCTGCCAGAATCATACTGTTACGCGTGTTACGTCGTGGATACAAACAAGGATATTCGACGCCACAGTCATGCATCTCAATCTCAAGCTATATTATTAGAGGGGTGGGAACGAGAAGGCGAGAGGGGGGCTACGGGCGCCGTCCGCCCTAACTCCTGTTATAACAGTTCTAAGCCATTGACCGGGCCCCACAAACAGTCGCCGCGGAGTTCACACACACCACCATGAGAAAGAGAGTATAGTATATTGTAAGATGGTAATAGTGCTATGCCCCCTTCGCTACACGCCGCGGCCCTCAAAGTTGATCTTTTCGGTGATGATGAGACCTGGAGTCCTGATGGTCCTCAAGGGTGATGCAATCGCACTGGTGGTGGTGGTGTGGCAACCAGCAATGCCTACAGAGGAACATCAAGCAGCGAGTCACCATCAGGGGCTAAGCTGCGGGGCAAGGAGGGAAACAGGAGAGGGGAAACAGAGGAACTCCTAGGCCTGAGGAGGAGATGAAGGGACATCGGCCAAATCACGAGCCACTTAGCTCAACAGGTGACCGGTGACGCTTGCCTATAGCCGTGGGGAAGCAGGCTGCGCATCTCCTGCTTGCTCCATCTTACTTTGTCTCTCCTGTCTCCTTTTCCATTCACAGTTCATCAGCGCTTCATCCTTCAGACGTTGCTTGTAGACTTAGTACTTAATACAGCTCACCGTTTTGGCTTCACAACGCCTTTTCTGTGAAGGCTGCTTTGCACCTGTGACTCTGTAGGATCCCCGGGTGCTCTAGCATATAATTTTGCACAGTCATATCGTTTACAGAGAGCGTGAACTGATCTGGGACAAAGAAACGCTGCGCCTAAGCACATCTCATCCAGGCTGTTTGCTTGTTGGCGCCAAACTCGTGTAGGAATAAACCAGGTGAATTCGCCAGAAGGTCACAGAAGGACCCTCTGTGCCCACCATACGCTATTACAAACGCGGGCGGGCGCACGTGGATACGAATGAGCGTGCCAGACATCCCAACGGTGAATAATCTTCATTGAGACCCATCATTACTTGTTGAGCCATCGGGTGGCTCGTGCTTTGGCCAATGTCCCTTCAGTTCCTCCTCAGGCCTGGGAGTTCCGTTGTTTTCTTTCTCTTGTTTTTCCCTGTTCCGCAGCTTAGCCCCTGGTGGCGACTCGCTGCTTGTTGTTCCTCTCCGTAGGCGTTGATGGTTGGCTTAGACCACCGCCACTACCAGTGCGATTGCATCATCGTCGAGGACCATCAGGACTCCAGGTCTCATCATTACTAGTTTTAATTCATTCCCATATATATAGTAGGATCGAGTTTGTTTTGTCTTCTCGATGCAGTCTTCCCTGGAATCATCTGTGTTGTACTCACCCTCGCCTCTTAACCAAAAAAGGCCTATCCCTTCGAGAAAGGTCATGCAGGCCAGATCTGGAAGACCCGCTGGCGCGGTTTGTAAAACGTTGTGTCCTGTTTAATGTTGACTCTTGCCCCCTAGTGGGTGTGGAATGATGCCTTGCACAATGCCATCTGACCAACACAAACACCTGGTACATAGTACAACCCTATTTTCCAGCGCCTATGTGTTGAACGCGGTCTTATGCAGATGAAGGATGATCGATGATCGATGACGCAGAGTTTTTGACTACCGCCAAAATGAAATGTCACAATTGGCGCGGCCTTGTTTCGGGCGGGTGGAGTTACCGGTTACCACGATTGGCTTTTGGGAGGCTGCCGATTGTGCCTCTGCCTCGTATCTGGGCCGCCTGTCTCTCCCACCGCCGCCGCCGGTAGCGAATCCAGCCAGCCAGTGCGCGGGCATGTCCAAGTTTGTCAGCCGGCCATCCGACCGCGACGACTTCCAAGCCCTGACCCAGTCCCTTCTCCGCCGCGACTCGATCGAAGGCCCGAACCATGAGGCCCGCCAGTCCGGTCTCCTGTCGCCAGCCGACCCTTATTCCCGTCCCGCCAGCCTAGCCGACTCGCACTCTCGTCCGTCCAGCTTCCACCGGCGCAACTCGGAGGACGATTTGCCGCGGGCGGTAGCATCATCGGCTGTGTCCTCCAGTTCTGCTGCCTCTGGCTTAGAGGAGAACCGCGCCCTGCTCGCCGGGCCGGAGGATGGGCAGTCGCTATCACATCCCGGGGGATACGGTGCCATGGATAGCGACCTGGCCGACAAAAGTGCCCCTCTTCCTTCCCACAATGGCAAGAAGGGCGTCACGTTTGAGCCCGGTGTGAAAGCAGATGGGTCCGGAAAGAAACACAAGATGGGGTTGCAACGAGAAAATTCCTTTTTCCCCGACGACTTGGCTCCCGCTCCCCCGGCCCACCATCCCAAAGCGGGCGGCATGATCTCCCCTGCAGAGTATGCACCGAGGAAACTGGGAACGTGGGACGGGGTGTTTATGCCGGTCAGCTTGAATGTATGTCTCTTGTTTGCGCGTGGGCACATTGGCTGGGCAAAGAGGGACTGACGCTGTGATATTCATGCAGATCCTCGGTATCATTCTCTTTCTTCGGTTTGGCTTTATTATTGGTCAAGTTGGACTGCTGGGTGCGTTTGGGTTGCTGGTGGTCAGCTATGCGATTGATACTCTGACTGCCATGTCGCTCAATGCAATTAGCACCAACGGTCAAGTGCGTGGCGGCGGGGCCTACTACCTCATCTCCCGCAGTCTCGGACCCGAGTTTGGCGGGAGCATTGGCCTCATCTTTTTTGCCGGTCAAGCATTGAACGCAGCCATGAACGTGCTTGGGTTTGTGGAGAGCTTGACTGATGCGTATGGCGAGTCGAGGATGTCCGATGGTCTGCCCGAGGGCCCAATCTGGCTCTTCTTCTATGGAAGTCTGTTGCTCTTGCTCTGCATGCTAGTCTGTCTCGTCGGAAGCCGGCTCTTTGCCCGCGCCACACTCGGTCTCGCTGTCATCCTCTCTGCTGCCATCCTCTCCATCCCCTCTCCAGTATTGCCGTGCACCCTTCCGCGACCGAGCGGGGCGCGTACTTTACTGGTTGGTCGCTGGCCACTTTGAAAGCCAACTTCCCGCACTTTACCTCCGGTGCTGCGGGGTCCTCGACGGGGGACAAACCCGAGAGCTGGCAGTCAGTCTTTGGCGTACTCTTCCCTGCTGTCAATGGGATTCTGGCTGGGGCCAGTATGTCTGGGGACCTGCGCAAGCCGAGCAAGTCGATCCCCAAGGGCACCAACTGGTCCTTGGTTTTCACTTTCATCATCTACTTCGGCACCTTTATCATCCTTGCTTCGACAGTGGATCGTCAAAGCTTTTATAGCGACGCTGGGATCGTGAATGACATTGCGCTGAGTCCGCAACTGATCACGTTTGGCGCGTTGGCCTCGACGGCGTTTTCGACCTTGATGGGCGTCTTGGCGTGTGCCAAGGTGCTCCAGGCCATCGCACGGGACAACCTGCTCCCGGTCCTCAATGTCTTTGCCCAAGGTACCGAGGTCAGTGATACACCCACCTATGCCATCTTGATCACCTACCTCTTTTGCCAGTTGGTCTTGGTGGTCGATTCGGTCAATGCGTTGGCGCAGCTCGTGACTATGACGACGCTGCTGACGTTTGGTACGCTGTGCTTTGCCACGGCTGCCTTGAAGGCTGGGGGTGCACCTAGTTTCCGGCCCTTGTTCCGGTACTGGAACATTTACACTGCCTGGGGCGGCACACTGATCAGCTTTGGCGCTATGTTCTTCACGGACTGGTGGGCGGCGCTCCAATGCCTCGTGTTGACCATTGGCCTGTTTGTTGCGGTGCACATCTATGCGCCGCCCAAACCGTGGGGCGACGTGACGCGCAACTTGAACTACTACATTTCGCGTCGGCAAATGCTGCGGATTGATGAGCGGAAAGGCCATGTCAAGTATTGGCGTCCGCAAGTCTTGCTCTTGGCCAACAACCCCCGCACCGAATGGAACACGATCATCTTCTGCAACGCCCTGAAAAAAGGTTCACTCTACGTCTTGGGCCACGTGCTCAAAGGCGACTTTGCCGAGTGCCTGTCCGAGCTGAGACAGCAAAACGTGTCATGGCTCAAGCTGATCGACTTGACGGGCATCAAGTCGTTTGTCGACATTGTCATTGCGCGTGACGAGCGCGAGGGAGCACGCAACTTGATTTTATCCTGTGGCTTGGGCGGGATGCGGCCCAACATTGTTGTGATGGGCTTTCCGTCGCACATGCAGTTCCCGCTCCGGATGGATCCACGGCAAAAATCTTTGGTCGCCGGTTCGGACGAGAGCGAGATTACGATTCGCGGGATGGCGAGCCCCACCGAGGAAAGTGAGGAAGAGAATCCGCAAGGTTACATGACTTTGGATGTGGAAGAGCTGCCGACGGACCAGGCGCGGCGCGAAACTCCGATCCGTGCCCAAGCGTTTGTTGGCATCATGGAGGACACGTTGGCGCTCAACAAGAGTTTTGCCATTGCCTATGGCTTTTCGCACCTGGACACATCGGTCACCCAAGCGCTTCATCCGACTCATGGTGCCGGCTCCTGGTTCTCCTCATCGCCCTCGCACAAAGGCGAAGAGAAGAAGTATCTTGACTTGTGGCCGGTGCAGATTGCCAGTACGGAACCGGGGAACGATCAGTCGCGCACCTGGGACAGTTATACCATGGTCTTGCATTTGGGCACAATCTTGAGCATGACGGGTGCCTGGAAGCGGCACCAGTTACGGGTGAATGTGTTTGTCGAGGTGCCTGAGCAAGTGGAGGAAGAACGGGGTCGGATCCAGAGTTTGCTGGACAACTTGCGTGTCCGGGCGGAGCTACGAGTATTTTGTCTGCGCACGGCCCAGGTGAATGCGTACGAGGCGATCGTGTTGGGCCACAGGGCGTCGGAGCGGATCGAACGGGCGTTGGAGTTGGATCCATGGTGGGAGACGTTGAAGGAACTGCGCAAGGAAGATGCCCGACGCGCTCGGCGAACCCAAGCGGCGCTCTCGAAAAAACGCGTGTCAACGACGGAACGGACGAACAGCCCAGCACGCCGGACACGCAAACAACAACAATTGCTCGGCTTCACCCTCCCGCCCGAGCATATGGCCTATTTTAAACGCAACATCCAAATCGGTCTTGCACACCCCAAGGCGCGCACCCGTCTGTCCACCAGCTCCGATGTCGACTCCTCCAGCTCGGGGAGCGAGTCGGATTCGGACAGCGACCTGAGCGACGAGCTCTACCACCTCTTCGACCCGGACCAATGGGGCAGTAGTGGCAGCCCACGCTCCCACTCCCAGTTTGCCGCCCCCGGCGCGGGAATTGCTACTGGGCGAGCCAGTACGGTGGATACTACGCGCAAACGCCACAAGGGCCGGACGCAGAGCATGTCCGCTTCCCTAGACCGAAGGGCGCATACGGTGGAGGAGCCAAGGGCGCGGGCCCGGCCCTCTTTCCCACCGCGTTCCTCGTCCCGCTCGAGTCTGAAGCGGACCAGGACCCGGACGCGACCATGCGCAGCACGGGGCCGTTGCATGCGCGTGGAGCGGACAAGCAGGCTGGGAGCGAGGCGGAGCCAGGCGCCTCGGAGGTGGACGTGGAGGCGCAAGCAGGCGAAAAGGGATCGGGCAGCGGGGAGGGGCGATCGTCGTCGCGGCTGCGCTCACGCAATATGCCCTACGGCGCTGCCACACACGACGCGGCGGGACCTCCCCTGATCTCGTTCAACGACTTGCCCAACAAGGCGCAGTATCTGATTCTCAACGAGCTCATCCGCACCCACTCGTCGGTGGCGGGGGGCACGAGTGTGGTGCTGACGGCGCTGCCGCCGCCAGAGCCGGGGACGGCGGAGGACGAGCTACGGTCGCTGCGGTACCTCAAGCTGCTGCACACGCTGTTTGCGGGTGGCCCGCCGGTGGGGGGTGCATGCCAAGACGATGACGATGACGATGACGCTGTAGCCACCCGCGTGGACGCGCGGCGCGAGGGACAATGGAGCGCGGGCGCAAGAGCGACATTTCGACCTAATTAATGCAAGCATCCATCCATTGCTGCTTATTTTAGAGCCGATCCTCCAGCTGTAGGGCATACACTGTTAATTCCGCCCACAGCACGGCTGGTGCCGTGGAGCCAATCGGAACGGGCTGTGGGGCGCGGGGCTGCACGGAGGCAGTGTGGGGAAAAGCGAGTGATCGGGGAGACATGCATGGTGCATGACAGGGTGACTGGTGACATGGGTGACATGGCGGAATGCGGGGTGGCCGGTGGGGAGGGGGTGACCGGTGAGCGTGAGCGTGAGCCGGGAGGGGAGCAGGTGAGTGTGATGAAGGGGTGATGGCTGCCGGGCGGCAGAGGGGGTGGGGATATAAGGCGTACGCGCTTGGGGCGGTGAGCTTGCGCCTGCTTGGAGTGCTTCCCCGCGCTGGGCAGAACTCCACGTGGGTTGGGACGTAGGCGGCGGTGCGTTGAGCGTATTTGCACCAACGATCTATATCAACGTTCACGCGTCACGGGTCACGTTCATCCCTCCGATGCCCGCAGCCCCACTCGGCCAGGCGCAGTCCTAACCCAATAGCCCCAAGCGACACCGCCCCGGTGCCAGCCACACGTGCAGTCCCAGGTGCATAACCCTGAGGCTGAGCCTCAGGGCCCCAGGCCGCATGCAATGCATCATGCATCACCCACTCATCGAGCGATGCATCAGTCTCATCCGTCACGCGTCACGGTTCAGACTCAGTGACCAGCATCTGCTCCCTCTGCTGCGCTTGCCACCGCACCCCTCCCGTCTGCCTCCGCGTACTGCCGTCGCCCCCACCGCCACCATCACCACCATCACCACCCTCACCACCCCGTCCTCCTTGCTAATCCTCTCGCCATGTGGCCCTCCAACACAGACCCCCACGGCACTCCCACCCCAAACGACCCTCACCATTTCTTTCCTGCCCCCGCCGCCCCGAACTGGGCGCCACCGACTTTGCCTTCGACTTGCTCGGCATGCTCCCTCCGGACCAGCATTCCCAGCAGTCCTCGGCCCCTCCCGCTCCTCCTGCGCCCCTGCCCTTCCTCGACCCTGCCGTCGCCGCCCCACCACAAAACGGGCACGATGCGCTCTTCCTCTCCCAGTCCCCGATCCACCTCCCGCGCTCTCCTCCGCCCATTCCTTCCCCCAGGAGATGCCCTCCTTGGGCAACTCCTTTGCCCCTGAGGTCGGGTCCGACCTGCTCAATGGCGCATGGACCAACCAGCTGATTGAGCAACATACTGCCCATCCATCCGCTCACGCTGCCGAGTTCCGACCCAGTGCGACCCCCCATCACACCACTTCGGCACCCTCCTTGCCGGACCCTTCTCTCGCCTCCACAACCTCGGGCTCGGGACCGTCCCGCCTGTCCGTTCCCTCTACCCGCTCTGGCTCAGAAACATCACCGCCACTCGAGCCATTGGCACCTCACAGTGGTGTCTCTCCACCCATCCCCCACAATCCCTCTACAGCCACGTCCATGTCTGACGCCTTTCCCCGCCGCGCGCCCTCAGGCACCACTGGCACGCTCAAGGCGGTCAAGAGCAAAGCCGGCAAGAGTCGAACAGGCCGACGACAGAACTCTTCTTGCGATGCGTGTCGGGCAAGCAAGAAAGGGTGCGACCTGCAAATGTCAGTTACTTTTTCGGATATTGGTGTGACGGGCAAGCCAGTGGTCGGGTGCTCGACCTGTCGCCGTCGAGGAATTGAGTGTACGACCCACGAAGTGTTCATGATCAAAGCAGCAACCAGCTTCCACAATACGCACAATGCCCCGCCCAACGGAAGGAAACTGTCGGCCACCTCGTCGGGGGGGAAGCTGCCTTCGGAGACGGTGTCCGTTCCCTCAAAACGGGCCCGACCGGAGCCGACACCACCAGAGGAGTCTGGATGGTCGTCTACTCTCCTATCTGGTCCAATGAGAGAGGCGCAGGAGAAAGAGAAGGAAAAGGAAGCAAGCTCTGTTACCTCATCGCGCAGTGCAGAGAGAAACGTGGGACCCCGCCCAGGCAATGCGCTTGCTGGACGAACTGGAGTCCCTGGCTGCCATTCCAGGCACCACACGCACCATTTCTTCCATCAACCGCGGCGCCATGATGGCGACACTGGTATCCCGTACTCTCTGCTTGTATGCCTCGATTATGGAGGGACCCATGACGTTGTGGCTCTCGCATGAATGCTCCTACGTCAAGCCTGTCTTTGTTGCAGAGGAGATGGAGCGCCGTCTCACTCTCGAAGCACCGAGGGAACGTTCTTCCTTTGGCTCCAGCTCAGGCCGCTTCCAGACGCTTGATGAGTTGATTCCTGCTGAAGATGAGACGGGCAAGTTGTTGAACGTCCTGCATGACAGCAAGGCCAGTTGGTCCGAGTGGACTTCCTCCGGTTCCGACTTCGGGATCGGTCTGGCAGACAAAGAAGGATACAACTCCTCCTCCTCCGCAGCTCAGCCTAACTTGTTCTTGGTTTCCGTCCTGCTTGATGCTGCGTTTGACACGTCCATTGACCCTTCTCAGGCGGGCAAGCCAAAGACGGCGTGGACCCAGCGTGCGCGCAGACGGACTTGGGTATGTCTCTTCCCTTTTAGGAACGTGCTCCACTAACTCACGATCCCTCTTCCCTTCTGATTTCAGGACGAAATCAATGAGGCTTGCAAGGCTGTCCTCACGGCGTTTGGGGCCCAGTATCTCACCAGCGCAACGATGCCCCCTACCCGTGCGGGTGCCAAACCCCTCCATCTGCTCGCCCAACGGGCTACGTGGAAGCATGCGCATGACCTCCTTTTCCCGTTGGCAACGGTGCCTTCGTTCCGGGTCGCGTATGCCCTGCTACTCTTCTCTAGCATCCCTCCTCCCTTTAATGCCAGCGTAGCCTCTGTGGCCAGTGTGGACCCACTTTCGCGCCGTCCGTCGGATGATGAGGAGGCCGAATACATGGCGGAGCGTGCCGCGCGGGAATGCCGATTCGCTGCGACAAGTGGCGTGCGCCATATGGAAGAGCTGGTGGTGCGGGCTCGCAAACTTGCTCGCCAAGTGACAGAGTACCATCGCGAAGCAGCCGAGGCGCATCTTCGCGCTGTCTCGCCCGATTGGGCGCGGCGCAAACCCTCAATGCCCCCGCCCGAGTTACCTCCGGTATCGCCATCGCTGATCCCGACCCTGTTGGGCCTGTTGGAGACGCTGGCATGGGCCACCCTAATCTTTGACAATAGCCACTCCATCTCGTGGCGCGTCAGCTCCACCATGTCCTCGTCCTTTGCCGAGGAATGCATTGATGCCGCAGCGCGTTTCCAAGGGCTGGAGTACTACAACACGCATGCGCCACAGCTGCTGCACGTGCATGCTGCCATTGCCTCCTCGGGCGGGGAAGGGTTGGAGGAAGTGGGGGCGGACCGGCCGTCCAGTCCCCGCCCGACGGAACAGTGGCACCAAGCCTCGTTGGCTTTGGCGCGGGCCAAGGCCGTCGCACCTCGCGGAGGAGACGACCTCATGCTCTCCCTCCACTGGGCCAACGCGCTCAAGATCTACATGTGGCGCCAAGTGTCGGTGCTGCAAGAGGCGGTGGATGCCGGGATCCCGGATCCGGCGGCAACGCGCGCGGCGGCTGTGTTGGCTGTTGACATTGTTCGGCGGCACTATGGCACGTTTGGATCGCTGGTACAAGCGTGTACGCAGGCGTATGCGCTATTGGACACAGATGCGCAGATGATGCTGTACTACTTGGTGCTGCACTCAACCTTGGGAACGTTCCACCTGTTGGATGTGCTGGAAGAGATAAAATCGATCCGACCAGAGATGGATTTGATGAGTGCAGCCGAGAGGATGGCGACGATCCAAGTGTCTACCGGGTTTGTGGCCAACATTTCCACCGCGATGCGGCGTTTGACACGCGAGTCGGCGACCCAATCTTCCGGCTTGGCGCCAACGGTTGGACACACGCTCGCACCACACTTTACACCGTCCGAGGCACCCCGGATTTGGAACCACCCGCTGCTCGATATGGCGTTTGATGCGTTCTTACATGCCTCGGTCTTTTCCGCCCGGGTCTGGGCCGAACAACTATCCATCCCATCGTACCTCACCCCGGGCGGATCCAGCCTACGCAACCGGGGCGAACCAGCCTTGGCGCAACTCAGCGTTCCCCGAACCGAGGCGATAGCGACGCGGACGCGCCTGCTGGCGTGTGCGGGGGCGCTGCAGGACTTGACGCGACACTTGCCCTCGCTCTTATCCTGGCGGAATGCGACGCGGGTGAAGGATGTGCAGGAGGAAGTGGCGCGGTTGGAAGCCGCGTGGGATCAGATGATGGTGTACACTGCGCCACGTGTCGGCACCAGCCGTGCTCCGTCGCCCCATTTGCCCGAACCGCCGGTTTCGGTGCGCTAGCGGCAGGAGACGGATGCTGAGGAAGAGGGTGTGCTTGTACTATTTTGTTGTCTAGATCATGTTATCCATCTTGGTGTAGAACAGCTTATCCCAGAAGAACATCTTATACCAGAGGGGCAATGTGTGTAGGGGGGAGGGGAAATAGACAATTGATCGAGATGAATGGTGGCGTGGTGGGCTAGCAGGCAGATAGCCCTTCTTTGGGTTACTTATCTGCAGAACGGTAAAGAACGAAGGATCCTTAGCTCAGTGGTAGAGTGTTACTTTCCGGCTTCTTTCGAGAGTAATGGTAATGGTCGTCGGTTCGACCCCGGCAGGATTCGATTTCTTTTGGGGCGCTAGATAAGCCGGCTGCGTATTAATCACTTTTCTCGCGGCGGAAAAGGGCCACGTCAGCGGAATTAGGTGATGAATCGGCCTGGTTGACATGTTGACAGACAAGGTGCCGGAAAAGGCCGGGCACATGTGGCGGCACGGGGGAGTGTCGGGTGCTGGCAGAGGCGCGGCTGCAGGGGGCTGGCCGAGTGGTGGCAAGCCCAGCAGGCAGAGGAGCGGCAAGGCAGCGTCACGCAGCACCTGAACACACATGCTTTCAGTTTGGTTTTGCCACTTGGGCACCAGCCGCCGGTCCTCGTCATCGAGTCATCCACCACCACCACCCGCCTCCATCACCCACGCCTCGCTGCTCCTCCGCCCAACGATGCTCGCTGTCATGCCTGCTCCTTCCCCCCGCACTCCACGCCAACCACAGGACGACCTTTGGGACATGCCCACCACCGGCACCCCGCCGCCGCCAGCAACAAAGAGGAGCAAGCGCACCCCCGCTCGCTGCCGCCGCCTCCAGCCCCGCCTTGACCTGGCAGCCAGCGATGCTTGCCGCCTCGTCCTCGCCCTTCCCTTCGCCCTCCATGCACCCTCCCCCACACCCAGCAAGAAGAGTGCCAAGAAACGTTCGGCCCTGGCCTCGGACCCGTATCGATCTCTGCTCCCACATCCTCCATCGACCTGACCTGGCAACAAGCCCTCTTCCCTTAGCACCCCCACAGCACGCGCCCCACCCGCAACCCAGGAAGAACAAGAAGAGTCGCCGATCCACACCAGCGGCACCAGTTCCCTCAACAACGGCGATTGCTGCAACGGAAAAGTCGTATGCCGGGCCTTCGTTCCACATGTCTCCCTCTGCCCATGCGTTGCCGGCGCCTAAGTTTAAGCTAGCACTTCCACCCTCCGTGGTTCGCCCGAATCCCCTACGCCGGCTGTGCCGGCGTTGAGTAGCGACACTTCTTCCTCCAGTACCGACACCTCGTCCCCCGTCGCCATTCCCGCCGCTTCATCGCATCCCTCTGCTGTCATGAACTCCCCTCCCTTGGCCGCATGACCAAGGTCTCTCCCCATGTGCCTGCTCCGCCTGCATGGGCCTGCCCCTAAGCAGTGCGCCCCACTCTGGCCCGTTACCACCTTCTCTCCGAGGCCCAGATCCCGTTCCCTGTACACCTCCCCACCATGCCAACGGGTACATTTATCGCCTTACCCGCCCCACATGCACCCGCATCCGCATGCACACCCGGCCCGCATCCTCACCCGCATCCCCGTGGTCACTCGCATCCCTACCCGCCTGCCAAGCCCCCTCCTCCGGACGTACCCTGAGCCTCGCACCCTCTTCCCGAACCACGCCTTTGGTCCGCAGCCAACGCCCCTCACGAGCAACGCGCCCGCCGCCCCAAGTCCTCCTGCACCGAGTTTGGCACCTTTGCTCCCGCCCCCGCCCCGGCTCGGGCCACCACGACGGACTACACCGCACCTGCGCCGACGCCGAGTGCGGCCCCGCCCCCGTCACACGGTGCCCCTCAGACGATCGAGACCCTTCTTGCTAAACTAATGGTCTGAACGCTTGTACTGCCGTTTCTGTTTTGTTCCGCTGCCCGCGCTGTACATCCCGTGTACTTCTACCTCCTTTGGTACGCGTAGGCTCTTCTGTCACCTACGCATGGGGTATTGTCCTTCATCTCGTACCTTGGGAGGACTTGGATTCTTGTCTCGTGTCCCGCTTGCGATGCTGTGCCTGTGGCAGCTTGCTCGGGTGCCTTCCTCCCCTTCCATTAAAGTAGGGGGGGAGGAGGCGTAGGACCTCGAACTCCGCCGCTCACTCCTCGTCGGATTCGGTTCCTACTTTTTTCTCGCTCTTCCTGTCTGTTCCTTCTCCTCCTTTACCTCCTCCTCTCCCCCCGCCTTCCCCTTTCTCGCCTCCCTCTCCTCCCCTTCCCCCTTCCCTTCCCACTGCCCTTTGCGCGTCCCACCGCCGCTTCTTACACTCACGTCGTCCCTGCGTTCTTTTATTGGGACTAGGGCCAGGCTGTTGGTGGGTGTTTCTCCGTGTTGTACCCCGACCGAATTCCTGCGCGCTTTACCTTTTTCCATGCCTCCTGATTTCTTCCCGGCGCCAGGCTATTGTGCCTGGTATCTTCAATGCCCATTTTCCTTCCCCTGTATGCCCCTGTATGGTCTCGTGTGTAGAGAAGGTTTGAGGTTTTGGTGTGGGGGGGGGCAACTGGTCAGCTCAGGGCCCAAACCTGATGAGGGTGTCGTCATTTTTGAGAGGCGAAGCGAGCCAACTGGCTGTGCTGCTGTGGGACCTAAGTTGTTGTGCGCAGAGAAGGGGGTTCTTCCCGGTGTAACCTTGTAACTTTTGAAGCGAATGCGCGCCCAGGTAGGAAGACAGAGGGACAGACGCTGACCTGGACGATTCGCATGGAACGCCGGGATTGAGAGGTGGGGGAGGTGAGCCTCACCTCCTGAGGCGGAATGGGGGCTCTGCGGTACGCTTTAGCGCTCACCATTAAATAAGAACCTCACAACCAGCGGAATTGCAAGCAAGCAGCAACTGGGCCCGGTGGGCTGGCTCCCGCCCTTGTCCCCGGCTGCCCCGCCACCGCCACCCTCTGCTGCGTTTCGATGGACATCAAGAAACACACTGGCTTCTACCTGCGCCATCTGCACCTCATGCCCTCGGCGTACGCCGAGGAAGAGTTGAGCCGAATGACGCTGGGCATGTTTGTGCTGGGTGCGCTGGACGTGCTGGGCCAGGTGGAGGCCAAGCTGCCGCCTGCCGAGATGGGGGTTACAAGAGTGGGTGTATGCACAGCAAGTCTCTACTGGCGGGTTTCGTGGCAGCCCAAGTGCGGGTGTGGTCTCGCTCGCCCCGTTGCCGCGGGGGGGGAACGTGGTGATGACCTACTCGGCGCTGATTGTGCTCACCATTTTGCGCGACGACTTTACGCGGCTGGATCGTGGTGGGGTACGCGCGTTGCTGACGGCGTGCCAACGGCCCGATGGATCCTTCGTCGTCTCTCCCAACACGGACGAAGCAGATGTACGCTTCCTGTATGCCGCGTTTGCTGTGGCCCACTTGGTCGATGCATGGGATGCGATCGACGTACCCCTTGCTCTCACCTACCTTGCCCGCTGCCAAACGTACGACCGCGCTTTCTCCCAGCTCCAGGGGAAGAGCCCATGGCGGTAGCACCTACTGCGCCGTCGCCTCGCTCGCCCTAGCTGGCGAACTTACACACTGGCAACAGGATGGCAAACTGGACCAACTGCCACGCTGGCTACTAGCGCAACAAGTCAGTGATCCTGTCCACCCCGGCGCTGGCTTCTCAGGCCGAAGGGAAAAGAAGCCAGATGTGTGCTACAGTTTCTGGTGCGGTGCCGCACTGGCGTTGCTGGGCGCACATGGTCTGATCAACGGTCCCATGGACGTGGAGTGGATCTTGGCGTGTCAGAGCCCCGTGGGGGGGATAAGTAAGGTGCCAGATGCGTTACCGGACGTGCTCCATTCCTACCTGGGCACTGTTGCTCTGAGTATGCATCAGCACGCCAACAAAGATGGAGATCCAGATCCAGAAGCCCAAGATACCACCCTCGCCTCGCTCCCGCCCCTCTTGCCCGTCGACCCAGGGCTGAACATGAGCCTTGCCTCGGCCCGCTGGGCATGCGACCATCTCCACAGCCAGCCATGGAGGCGAGAATGAGCATTACATCCTTCCTTGATAGTTCCGTCCCCGTGTTTGCTGGGACCAGCGTGGGCTCATGCAGAGGCACGTATGGCTGTTCATTATACGAATCTTGCCTCTTCTTCCCTTGACATGATCCCTCATCGATCATCGCTCCATCCCCCGGCACCGGATATTATACCGTTTCATCCTATCCTTGTCTTTTTCTATTGCGCTTCCCTTGTGCACATCTCTTCCGCTCCCCACGATCGTCTCGAAAACCGCCTCGCTGCAGGAAAGGACGAGGTGGGTTCATATCTTGTTCATTTTGTCCTGAAATCCAGTTCGGTGGGCCAAACTGCAATGTGAGGTCGCTGCGGCCTCTCTGGCCGGTCGACAAAGCCAACAGAAGAGAACTTGTATTTTTTGTTGGTCACGCATGCCCGCTATCATGACTTATGGAGTTAGAGTGGTGAAGATATAAGTCTAAGATGCATGCGCACTCGACGCTTGCTTGTCAGGGTAACGACAGTGTATTAAGTCAAGGGGGTACTGTAGGCAACAAGAAACGAAGAAAGAGGAGGGGTAATAGCACTATGGGAAATGCGGCATCTGAAAAGCCGGACGGGGTGGCGGAGGACTGTGATCCGATCTCAGGGGCTGAGCGGCTCAAGGTTCCTGTTGATCCCGTGTCCCTCAGACGTGGGCATGTACGGCCGTGGAAGGCGCACGCTGGGCCAAGTGCCGTTCAACAAGGTGGACGTTGCGTGCGTTCGCCCCCCATACAGCGAGGAATATGTCCCCCACCAGTGGAATGAGGTCAAAGGCACACCCAACCATCGCGTTAAACTTCATCCGATCCACTGTGCCCGACGGCAAACTGGGATAGGGTCAGGGTCAGCACTGCTATGCGCCTCACTGTGTCGACAAAGGGAGAGAATACGCACTCAAAGGTTTCTTTGGCTGGTTTGATGACGGGCAGTAGTAGTTCAGCGCACCATTCGCGGCAGTGCCAACGTAGGGGAATATGCCCAGGATGGCGGTGTATCCAAACCGGAGCCGGCAATCGGATGCCGCGGTCGAGGCGATGCGCGTGCTTAGCAATCTTTTTCCACACCTTCTCTTCGTGCGGGGTCAACCCAGGCGGAGGGGCACGTTTGCGACGCTCTGCTTCCCCTTGGCATCTTGGTAGTACTCGTAGAACGGGTCCTGATGACGCAAGGCTCAATGTTAGTGCCGGAAGAGAGCATAGTCTCGGCTGGACGCTGGCTGCGCTGCCTCGGAAGGCAGTACTTCGGGCTGGTACTTGGCGGCGTACTTCTCTGCCTGGTCTTTGGCAACGGAGGTCCAGATGGCCATGCTGGGGCGGGTGATGGTCGATGGGGGCGGACAGCAGATGCGCAGCCCCCGCCGGCGGGACAACACAAACACAGCAGCTGTGGCGGTGTTGGTTCAGTTCAAGTTGAACGTTCAGCTTGCGTTGAGCCAGTAGCCCGTCGGGGCAGCCGCTCGCGCGCTGATCTTTTCCTGACGTCACACCCTCGTCACACACCTGCTTTTCGCATGGCCCTGCGACACTCAATGTTAAAGTTTAAAGTCCAGACATTGCAATATTGCACTTCCAACCGGTCCCATGACGCGTCACGCGTCACGCCAAGCACCGGACTCGGACGATGCATCAACCCTAAGGCGTAATTGCTCAAATGCTGCGGCAATTTCAACTACGCAGTAGGCCTGTGTGGCCTCTTTCGTTGGGGCTGCGGGGCCCGGCTCGGTTTCCCCCGGCTGACCCCCCGTTTCTTGCTCCTGTCCCCACCACCTAGCTCAAGACCTAGCATCATGGCTCCTGGCAAGAAGACTCAGCGCTCCGTCCTCAAGGACGTCGTGACTGTACGTGTTTCTCCGGCCTGCGGCCTCCCTGCCATTTAGGAGGCGCGGATTGCGCTACCCCCCGCTTGGTCCCGACTTTTTGCTGGTGCATCAGCTGACCCATCTCCTCCAGCGCGAGTACACGATCCACCTTGCCAAGCGCGTCTTCCGCATGCAGGACAAGAAGACGGCCCCCGTGCCATCAAGGAGGTGGTCCGCTTTGCCCAGCGTGCGATGAGCGTCAAGGACGTGCGCATCGACCCTAAGCTGAACGAGGAGATCTGGAAGCTGGGTGTCAAGTCGGTGCCCCGCCGCATCCGGGTCCGTCTTGAGCGCAAGCGCAACGACGACGAGGACGCCAAGGAGAAGCTCTACGTTGGTCGCCACCCCTGTGTTTGGCATCACCTCGTTCAAGGGCCTCGAGACCGGTGGTCATTGACCAGGAGTAAATCCGCCGCTGCTATGCCTTGAGGTGTCATGTTCCCGCTTCAGGAGCATGGGAAGTACATGCCACTCGCCCTCCGGCCGTATCCTTGTGACTTGCGCAGAACGCTTGACGAGGGGGACGGCGGGACTCGAAAATTCTATGCCGTGCCGCATGCCCATCATTAATAGGATCGTCGTAGTATACTGTCTAGTGCTGTGCGCAATCTTCTCTCCATGCAACGGCAGGTTGTGAGCGGTGGCCCTCAAGCTTGAAGAGGGGGCGAAGCAGGATGGATGGTGGATCTGGGGCTCGGGTAGGAGCATGGGCATCGGTGCAATGATTTGATTTCTTTTTCTTTCTTCTCTGCAGTTGCCGTTGGAGGCTAGACGCCGAAACAGAGTCATGGAGTGAGAGTGACGTAACAGGGTGGCCAAGATAAAAAAAGAAGTCGAATAGAAGCAGCAGGCCGTCCCAAGGTGGATGCTCACCACACGTTGCGGTTGCTTGCGCGCGTCCCGTTGGCCATGTCCTTCAGCAGCAGCCTCTCCCTCGCTCCCCGCCTCTGCTCCCGCCCTGCCTTCGACACCCGCATCCTCCCTTGCCCCCTGCACGCCGTCCACTTCCCGCCCCCGCCTCCCCTGATACCCAGCTGCCCCACTTCTCTCCCACCCCCGACGGCGAACAGGCCCAGACTTCTCTCCGCCTCGCCTCCGAGGAGGTGCAAGCCGGGCCTCGTCGCCTTTCCCACCGAGACGGTGTATGGGCTGGGTGCGGATGCCCGCAACGCAGATGCCGTGCGCAAAATCTATGCTGCCAAGGGCCGCCGCGCGACAACCCGCTCATTGTGCATATTGCCCACACTGCCATGCTTGCCTCGCTGTGCGACACGCACGACTTGCCCCCGTCTACTCCCTTCTCATGCACCACTTTTGGCCCGGCAGCTTGACCCTTCTTTCCCTGTCAAGCCAGGCGCACTCCCGCCCGTCGTCACCGCCCAGCTGACGACAGTAGGGGTGAGAATGCCGTCGCACCCCTTGGCCCGCGCGTTGATTGCGCTCTCCGACTGCCCACTTGCTGCACCATCGTCCAACGCGTCTGGACGTCCCTCGCCAACGTGCGCAGAGCACGTGTTTTATGATCTGGGGGGACCGCTGGACCAAGCCTTGGGCCGTGATTCGCGCGGGAGGATACGGTACATTCTCGATGGCGGTGCGTCGGGCGTGGGACTGGAATCGACGTGGTGGATGGTCTGAGCCAGCGTGGCCAACTCCGTGTTCTCCGCCCAGGTGGTGTGGCAGTAGAGGCAATTGAGGCGGTTCTGGACCAGGCCGGATGCGTGGCACAGGGGAGGCCAGGTATCGGTCAGGTGTATGGGCGAGATGGGGAGCGGGACGCCCAACTCGAACTGGCCCCCACCACACCGGGGATGAAGTACCGCCACTACTCTCCCAATGCTCCTGTGATTGCGCTGGATGTGGGAAAGGACGGGGTACGTCTGCAGGACTTGCTTCAACGAGAGGCACAGGCCTCTCCCACCCCTCGCTTCGTCGCGGGGCTCATGGTCGCACGTGGCTCGCCTCTCCTGGCGACAGTAGAGGCAGCTGCACCTGGCGTCCTGTCACTTCAGGTGTCCGAGCATTCACATTTCCTTGGACCGAGGGCAGGCCGAGGTATACGTGTACGACATGGGCCCCACACGGCCGACGAAGCAGCGAAGCGGCTGTTTGCTGGGCTGCGCTACCTGGACGAGCAGGTTCCAGGAGGGTTCGGTGATCCTTGTGGAAACTGTGCCACGAGAACAACTTGGCTGGCAGTGATGAACCGACTGGACAAAGCTGCGTCAGAACGGGTACGAGTGCAAGCGTAACGTCAACGCGTCAAGCCATCGCTTCGGTTAACACACTCTCCCCTCCTCCTCTTTCCTACACCTCCTTACCTAGACTCGCGGTCGTGGGACATAGCATTACATGATGCATAGACATAGACATAAGACATAGATCAGAGTTCCTCCCTGGGCCCGTCCGCTCGTCCGACGGCAGCTCCTTTTCGAGCGCAGCCATCACCCAGTCCGGCCGGGCAGGAAGGGAAGCGGGCCCCTGTTTCCCCCACACCCCTGCGCTTGGCCGGGCCATGGGTGGGCCCTCCCGCAGGGCAGGGAACGCTTCCGGCGTCTCTTTCCTCCGTCCACGCGGCCGCGGCTCCGGCGGCCGCGGGGCGAGGGCACAGGGAAAACAGGCTCGGTGCGCGGAATGGACCAGGCCCAAGCGCTGCGGCAGGTGGTCGTTGCGGGGTCCAGCTCATTGGTGAGCGGATGGGGGGCGCGTCCAACGAACGGGGCGGAGTCCACTGGGGCGCGGACGGGTCCAAGGCCCAGTCGCCCGCGGGGAGGGCGGCGGCGGCGCGACTGCCAGCTCCAGGTGTGGGGTCCAAAGGTGCCGAGGGAGCACTAGGATCAGATGGTCCGAAGATGCGGGCGCGGGCGGCCTGGTACGCAGCCTCACGCTCTTGCATGGTCATGTGCGCCGTTGCGGGGCCGGGGCAGGGGCATGGGGAGCCGGGGAGCTGGAGCTGGTGCTGGGGGTGGGACTTGTGCGGCTGCTGCTGGATGGACTGCCGGGGGAGCTGGTGCTGCTGCTGGCGGCGGGCGGGGCAGGAGGGAGATGGGCGCGGAGCCGAGGCGGCCGAGGCGGAGATGGAGGCAGGCGCAGACGTGGCACTGGGCTCGCGGCGCATGATGCGGATGGGCGGGGCGGGCAGCGGGGGCCGGGGTCGGACATGGTGGCGACAGGGGAAGGGGGAAGGAGAGAGGAGCGGGGCAGAGGCCGGGGCGGGAGGGGTGTTTGTGGGCGTGCTTGAGGTGGACGAGTGAGGCTGGATGCGGTGCTGGGCGGCCAGGCTTCAAGCTTCAAGCTTCAAGCTTCAAGCTTCACATCCACCAGAAAAAACGAAAGCAGCGAGCGTGTGCCCCCCGCCCAGCGGAATTGCTGCCGCCCCGTCCCCCCGCACGGCGCCAGTCGCTGTGTCCGATGCGGGCCCTCCCCCTCCCCCTTGGACTTTTTTCGCCCTCCTCCTCTCGGCCCCAGGCTATCGATAGCCCAGCAACCATCGGCCATCGTCTCCATGTCCGTCTCCCTGCCCACAGCCCCCCTCCTCCCTCCCAACCGCCAGAGCTACCCCACCCCCGCGGGCACCGCCACCACCCGCCACCGCCACCGCCACCGCCAGGCGTTTTTACCCTTCTGCTCCTCCCCCCGCCCTCCTTTGCCCGTGCCCACCCCCCACGCCGCCGCATGGCCACTCCCGCATCGCCCCCGCTTCCGTCCCACTCTGGCCCCGCCCCTCCTCCCCTCTGCCTACTCTCCGCTCCCTCCATGTCCCTCTTCCTGGAGATGTGGCCCCGTCTCACCCTGCTTCCGATTGGGTGCCCCTCACCCTTGCTTCCTCATCCTCGGCCGTGTCGAGAACAAATCCCATCGTCTTCTCCTCCGCCCTTGCTCCCCCCCCTGTGCTTCTTGGTCCGCCTGCTCCTCCCCTCTCTACACCCCCTCCACCACCACCCAAGTCCAACCCATGGGCACGGCCCAAGGCCTGGACCCAGCTCGATGCTGTCAAAACCATCCTATCCTGACCATTTACGAGGGTCCTGTGCCGGACTCCACCCCCGCACCCACTTCTGACTCCCCGAAGCCTCCTGGTGTGCAATCCGCCTCAGCAGCGGCTCTCGAAGCCGCGTTGAACCACGCAGCCAGCAACCCACTTGCTCCCCCGTCCTCCCACGCGGACTGATCAACACAGGCAACATGTGCTTCGCCAACAGCATTCTCCAAGCTCTGGTGCACTGTGTTCCGTTTGCGAACCTGTTCCGTGCTAAGGAGCTACGCCAAGGCGCTTTTGCGCCCACACATTCACTCTCTGTTCCCCTCGCTTGGGGGAGAAGTGGAGCCGGCGGGCCCGGCCGCCGGGCAGCTGGTTCGTGCCATGGTTGAATTTGTGGCCCAATTCCCCTTACCCAAAACGGAACCGGCACCAGAACCTTTTGTGCCGACCGGGGTACGATGCGATGGGTCAGAGCGGCCGTCCGCACTGCGAGCGATGCAATACGGCACCACGCAGCATGATGCCGAGGAGTTCCTCAACCTCCTTCTTGATGCTTTGCACGACGAACTGCTGTACGCCACTTCATCCCAGTCAGAGCGCCGCTGCCTGGCGGGGTGCGTTCCCCGTCCTCTTCCTCGCCTGTCTCGCGCACCGAAAACGGATGGCAGGCTGTTACATCAACCAAGGCCAAGCCTCCTCGCCCCGCTACCGGCAAACCGAGTCCGACTCCAGCTCAGGTCGCCCAGACGTTTGCGGCAGCCTACTTTTCGGTGGCCAATCCTCTTCGGGCCTGTCGGGGGTCAAGGAGGCACTGTCTCCGATCATTCGTTTGTTTGGAGGCATGACCCGTTCCACTCTGCGGTACACGACGGTCGTGGGTACGCCCGGTGCGCGTGCGGGCGCAGGCCACACCCGCACGCGCGAAAGTGTGACGCACGAAGCCTTCCTAACCCTGCCACTGCATATTGCGGACCCGCATTGGTGCGGGTGGAGGATGCACTGGCCCAATTGGCACATGTGGAAGTCATGGGCACCACCTCCACAGCCACCGAGACGACGAGGATCACAAAGCAAGTGCAACTGGAACAGCTGCCAGCGGTGCTGCTGGTCCAACTGAAACGCTTCGTGTTTTGATCCGGTGTGGCACACACCGCAAAAGCTCGAAAAGGAAGTCCTTTCGACCAGCACCTCTTCTTTCTTCTTCCCCGAAACGCTGGTGGGCGAGCCAAAACCCAGTCCTTCTCCACCGGGCGCGTACCGACTGTTTGCGGTGGTGTACCACCACGGTACCCATGCCTCGCGGCCACTATACCGTCGACGTCCTCCGTCCCCGCTGGGAAGAGGAGGCGGAAGGCTGGGTGCACATTGACGACACGGTCCTGACGCCCATCCTGCCAGCAGCAGTGGTGGCCGGGACAACGAGCCACGCGCCCCGGCCACGATGGAACGCCGTACTTGTTGCTGTACATGCGCGAGCCGGCGCGGGCTCGATAAGGGCACGCGAGGCAGGCTGGAAGAGCAAGAGTCCCTGAGTTACGTTTGTTTGCATGCATTTTTTCGGCTAGCTGTTCTGAGGCGCAACTGCATAGAGTCAGTCCCAATTTGTATCCACCGTTCAACGTTCACTGGGCTGCCAGGCCAGGAACAAGCCTGCTGTCGGACTTCCTTTCTGCGCGTGACAAGTCATCCAGGCGAGATAGCGAAGTGGTTAACGCGCTGTGTTCAGGTTCTTCCTAACCGCAGTCCTCCGGGGCGTGGGTTCGAATCCCACTCTCGTCATTCTTTTTGCCAAGTCTGGTATGGTCACGCCAGCTTATGGCCCTGCATTGATTCTGGTGCATTTTACTTTCAATCATGCATACCGTGGCGGGGTCACTCTGTATCTATGCTTTCCCCTCCATCCTCCGCCCCTTCACGGTAACCCCACCTATATATAAGCAGCAAACGCCTCATGTGAGATGGTCGCATAGAATGACAACTGCAGCAAAGTACGTTGTTTCTTGGGCGATGGGAAGCACAGATTAGCACCTCTTGCCACGCCAAAAAGCCCTACGGCCGTGTCTCAATGCCCTTGACCAGCTCCGCCAGCAAGTCGTCTTCTTGTGACCCACTCTCGGTCAAATGGCTCGGTCCCGTCCGTGGGGCGGGCGAGGCTCCACGGTGCACAGAGGGGTCCCGCTGAAAGCAGCATGGCCGTGTCGGGGAGTCCGCCCGGCCTTGCGTCGTTGAGCCTTGAGGAAAGAACTGATGACGAAAGCAATGTCCAAACTCTGTTCGTAGTTGAGCCGAGGATCGCAGTGGGAGCGGTACCGCTTAGCCAAGTCTGTCGGGCCCAGCTGCATGCTCCCACCCAAACACTCGGTCACGCTGAACCCAGACTCATCAATCTCGCCGGTCAACTCGAGGTGGGCACCACCAAGACGGCTGCCTAGCGACGCATGGATCTTGAGGGCCCGCACTAGCTCCGTCACAATGTCGGCAAACCGGCGCGTCTTGATCCCGGCATCGCCAGGGGCGGTAACAGTGTTGCCATGCATGGGATCGCAGCACCAGATCACCGCATCCCGATGACCCGATGCCTGCACGGCCTCAATGTGCGCTGGCAGCAGTGCATCGATCTTGCTTGCTCCGTACCGGCAGATGAGCGTGACCGCCCGCCTCTCGCTGCGGATTGACGAGGTCGAGCATGGCCACCAGCTCGGCCGGCTGCATCGTCGGCCCCACCTTGATCCCGATCGGGTTGCGAATGCCACGGAAAAACTCCACGTGCGCTCCGTCCAGTTGACGGGTCCGATCCCCAAGCCAGATGGTATGTGCCGAGAGGGCGTAGGCACCCTTCTCCTCCTCAGGGCAGTACCATGGAGCTGGATGGCGTCGACGCCGCCGAGTCCTGTGGAGTGCGCACCTTGGTGGGAAGTGTAGCGTAGCGCGTCAGCGCCTCCTCGTACTCTAGCATCAGTCCCTCGTGGCTGATGTAGTAGTCCACCGAGCTGAGCGGCCCAGCGGCGGCCGAAGTAGGAGTGCCGGCACCGGAAGGGTCGGCTCCAATGGTGCGCATAAACTCGAGAGAGTCCGTGAGGGAATCGACAATGCTCTCAAACTCGGCTTGGAGGGTGGGGGAGCGGACGTGCTCAAAGGACCACTGCATTGGCGCATGCAAATCGGCAAAGCCGCTGCCCAGGGACGCACGCAAATGGTTGAGCGTGGCGGTGGAGTAGAAGTAGGCCTGCATCAAGCGCTCAGGGTCCGGAACGCGCTCCTCTAGCCCAAAGCCATTAACATTGTCTCCTCGGAACGAAAGGACCTCCTTCTCTTGGCCATCTACCTTGACGATTTCGGTGGGCTTGGACCGGGGCTTAGCATACTGCCCAGCAATCCGCCCAATGCGCACCACGGGTGTCCGCGCGCCCAAATAATGATGAGGCTCATGACCAACACAAGCTTGAGCTTGGCTTCGATCTGGGCCGGATCACAGTACGAGAACAGCTCGGCACAGTCGCCGGCCTGGAGCAGGAAAGCGCGGCCGGCGGCAACCTCCGAGAGGGCACCCCGCAGACGTTCCACCTCGCCGGGGGTTACGAGGCCAGGAAGCGAGCTGAGGCGCTGGCAGACGCCATTGAGCTTGTCGGTGTCGGGATAGACAACGTCCTGGGCGACAGGCTTGGTGCGCCACGAGCTGGGGTCCAGTTGGCGGGCATGGTTGTTGGCTGGGGGGGGGGGGCAGGGCAGTAGGAGCAGTGGTGGTGGTGGCGCTGGTGGGTAGAGGTGTGCTTAGATGGCCATTGCTGGGGCGAGTGTGGCTGCCCAGTCTTCTGACGTCGGCGGCAAAAAAGCGATCGAGTCATGCAGCGCGTAAGGAGCGCACCTGCGCCGCTGGCCTCGTGCGGCCCACCAGCCTGCTCCCAGCGTCGGCGTGGTTGGCGCTTGAAATTGCAATCCAGCCGCGTCGGCCCTCGGCAAAGCGCGGGCCAAAGCACAGCAGAGCCAAGCCAAGCCAAGCCCACTGGCAAGAGCACTACATGTCACGTGTCGCCTGTCGAGAGTCATGTCACGTGGCACCGCACGTGCCGAAAGTTCCAGTGGCTTCGCCACGGCTCCACCACCTACGACCATGGGCGGCCAGAGAAAACGACACGCGTCGTCGACCCTCGGCGAACGCCGACGATGGCCAGCGACGCAGTCCATCCGTCTGGCCCTGTGCTCAGCCCATACGCAGGGCGTGTATAAAAACGGCCACTGCTAATACCCTTGGCCCCCCATCCACACCTCTCCCACACCACCCACCGCCACTTCGCCATGTCCTTCTACCCCGTCGTCTACCAGCCCGCGTACGAGCGCATCGCCCTCGACGACTATCTTGTCCTCCAAGCCAGACAGCAGGCTGCGGAAAAGCGAGCCTACGTTGAGGCTGCGTTGGTCGAGGCCGCGCAGCACAAGGCACGCCAGGCTGAGCTCCGTCGTCAAGTTGAACTCCGTCATCGGCAAGCCGAACTTCGCCGTCAAGCCCAACTCCGTGTAAACGCTCAACTTCGTCTCCAGGCTCAACTGCGGCGGGACGCAGAGCTAGGGCGTCAGGCCGAGCTCCGTCGTCAGGCTAAACTTCACCAAGCCCAGCTGCAACGCGCCAGACAAGCGGCTTACCAACGCTGGGTCGCGCAACAAGCGCAGCCCAGCCTGACATGGACCGTCACTTTTGACCCAGTCCCGTCGGAGCAAGAGACCCAGTCTGGCTGCTCCAACAAGGGGTCTTGTACTTGTGAGTCGGGCGCTTGTGCTTCAGGTGCCTGCGCTTGTGCCCAGGAGCCTTCGCACTCACCTGCCAAGTCTCCCGCCGCAGCCCCGGCGGCCGAACCTGAGGTCACCACGAAGACCCCCACCAAGACGGCCGAGGAGGATGTTTTTCACTTCCCTCATGGAAGCACTCCTTTCGCGCGCCAGGGAGGCAATCGACGATGACTCGGATGTCGCTCCCCCCAAGCAGCAGGATCAAGACAAGGAGGAGAACGGAGACCCTTTCACCCGTGCACTGTTCCACTTGATGGGCCGTGTCCTGGACCCGACCGGACCTGCTTCTACTGATGACGATGCTGCATCTTCTTCAACGGATGCGTCTCCTGCCCCAAGGAATCCGCGCCTGAATCATCTTCTTCGCAGGACGCCATGCCTGCGCCACCCGCTCGTGTGGAAACGACTGCTGCCGCTACGGAGGCCGCACAGCCCTCAGAGCCTGCCCAGCCTACCGTTGCTGCTCCCTCCTCCCCTCCGTCTCAACCATCGGATCCGCTGACCACTGTTGCGGAGGCACTCAAGGAACGCGTAGCCCAGAAGGATGAGGCTGATGTCCTCGGAATCGGTATCTGTCCCGGGCGAGGATCCGTACGTGAGCACTATCCGCCATCTCATGGCACAAGTTTTGGACGATCCCGAGCAGGAGGAGGCCACAGCTGAGCCTCAGCCGACGCCCAAGCCCACGCCTGCTGTCCCTGAGCTTGCATCCTCTTCTTGCTCCGGAGGAGGCATCTGCCCAACCCGTTACGGAGCCTGCCACTGAATCCGTCACCGTGCCCGTCACCGAGCCTGCCACCGGACCTGCCACCGAACCAACCGCGAAACCTGCCACGGAACCTGCCACGGAACCAACCGCCGAACCCACCCCGGTGTCTGCAACGGTTCCTGCTACAGCATCTACGCCCGAGACAACGGCACAGCCTACTTCAGACTCTTCTCCCGAGTCAACTTCAGAGTCTACCACGGAACCTGCTTCGAAGCCCAAACCACTTTACTTCTACCCTTTCACGCCCAATCTCCAATCCGACTCGTCGAGCTTTGACGCCAGCCAACTGGATGTGGATTTGACTTCGGAGGGGGAAGTGCGGATCAGTGGGCTATGGCCGAGCCAGACAAAGCGTCGTGCGCATGTGCGGGACGCGACGGACGATGGCGAGGAGATTTTGTTGGAAGATGATCTGTCGGATTCAGGGTCCGACAGCTCCAACGGCGATTTTGTTCTGGTCGCACCGCCGGTTCATGTGAAGCTACCTGCTGGAACCGATGTTAGTCAGCTCCGTGCCGAGTTGACGGACGAGGGCTTTGGCCTCTGGATCTAGGCTCCCCACACCATTGTCTCGCACACATCTGTGGTTTTGCATTCTGATGGACAGTATAATTTGATTTTCGCACCATTCATCAACTTCTGCTGACGCGCTCGTTCATAGTGTAGGAATGTGCATAACATCGATGGTATCTCAGTTCTTTCCACCTTTCCCCTGTTCAAAGAGAGATAAATGCAGCCATCACACTGCGTCATTACATCATGACGAAGAGGACCTCGGTGTTCGCATAGGCCACGGCTGTGCGAAGGATCTGAACGATTTGCAATTATGCAATTTGCAAGGTCTCAAGCCCTTGATTATAGGTGGATTGGATTCGCTGCTGTCCTGTTGTACACTGCCTGGTCTACCCGGCGGGAGTGGGGTATTGTTCTCTCGCGCCGAGATACTCCGGCGGGGGCCCCACATGGTGACGGTGGGGTGCTACCTGGTGCTACCGAGCACCACATGTCCTCCGATCGCCCAACGATCCACAAGCCCTTTTTGTCCTTACCCTGTCGCACTCCGCAAGCCACACACAGATGTTTTATCAACGGAGGAAAGGGGGAAAAGGGTCACCGGTCACAATAGGTACTAAGCGCTGCTATTAGCACAGCAGAACGGCACACGGCGACTCAGGCTCTCTGTTACATGTTAGTCCTCCACGCGACCGGTCACGGTGACCTTCCGCTTCTGATCCAGAGACTATCGACTACTCTCTATTAGCCGAGGCGTTGGCTGCGCTTGGTTATAAGGCCAGCGTTCAGTTCGCCCATCATCTCCCAGCATCTCCCAGCCTCCACCTCGTTTGTTGGCACCATCGTTGAATCAGGCAGGCGGGTAGGTCCATCTCTTCCCTCTCAGGCCGAGTTACCAGAAGACGAAATCCCCCAACAGTGAGGGATGCAATAAGCCCCCGCTTCTAGGTTCGGACCTGATGGTGGATACCAACGAATCTACACCAACCAGAAGCTGACCAGGAAGGTAGAGGTGACCGGCACAGACACTGTCCACAACACAAGGACAGAGACATGTCATCAGAGTACTACACCTACGTTTTCCAGTTCACCACACCCGCCGTGGAGCCTGTACAAGTGCGTGTACGCAAGAGTGATCCGGACCTGGGTGCCGGCGTGCACCTGGTGCACCGCTGGCCAACGAGCGGACATGCATCGGCGTGAACCAGTCGACGTTTGTGTACCGTCTGGAGGACACGCCTTGGGTCCGCGCCCAGCTGGCGCAGTTGGTGCGCATGACCTGAGCCGTTTTGACGTGCTTTTTTTCGAGGGGCAGAACAAGTGTATATATGAGGTATGCGTATGGAATAGAGATATGAGGCATGGTGACATGAAAAATGGTGTTGTGCGTATAGATCTGGCCAGCTTGTTAGGGACCATGGACAAACGTAGACGCGAGGAAGAGCAGCGAGTAGATGGAGGTGAGATGGGCGAAGGCGGGGCGTGGGCGACATGGGAGGGACCAGAGATCATTCATTGATCATCAGATCGCAGAGGCCACAGGGTTTGCGAGATAATTAATTGATTGCCCTGGTGATTCAGATTGCGTTGCAGCTGGCCGTGGGATGTGCCAGCAGCGGTGTGGTGCGGTGCTGTGTGGTGGCGCCGGCGGGCACGGGGGCATTCCCCGGCGCAGCGCCAGTCTCGGCTGAAATTTTTTGCGTTGCGGCCGGCGTGCAAACGAAAAAAAGCAAACGCAGGCCTGTGCTCTGCCCGCCCCCCCCCCCACCACCACCTCCTCCCCCTCCTCCCCCATGGCGCCTCCCAGCAAGCCTCTGTCGGCGAGCGCGTCCTCATTCAACCCCCAGGGCGGAGGGATGCACATCCACTCCAGCGGCCGTGGGGGCTCCCTCAGTGCGGCGGCGGCGACCACCAAGCCTGCCCGTGCTGGCGCCGCGCACCCTGCTGCTCCCAAGAAGTCCGACCCCAAGGGCGATGGCAAGGCCGCTGAGCTGGCTGCGCCCGAGGCCCAGCCCTTACTCCGCGCACTTTACACTGCTTCCTCCGAGGAGGCCCCCGTTGCGGCCGATGCTCTGGCGGCCTACATCAACGAGCACGGACTACGCGTCCTCGACGCCGAGGGGATCACTGCCTCGCTCCCTGGCTGCCTCGACAAACAAAAAATCCGCGCTGGAGCGAGAGTCTTCGGCAGTTGCTCTGCAGACCATTGCTTACAAGTGTGCGGGGAAGAACGCTGAACCGTTTGCCCTGGGTGCAGAGCCGTGGCTGATGGACCTGCTCCCGCCTGCCCTCGACTTGTATGCCGACAAGTCCGACTCGGTCCGTGAGGCGGCTGAGCATGCCACTTCGGCTCTTGTCTCTCTTGTGCCCCCCGAAGGCCCCCGACGTCCTCACCCGCCTCTACTCGATCTTGAAGGACGGTGCGCCCAAGTGGCAGACCAAGGTGGGAACGCTCAAGTTGCTCTCGCGCCTGTCTGAGGCAGACTCGGAACAAATTGGCGAGGTGCTGGAAACCTAATCCCTGTTCTAACCCACTCAATGCACGAAACCAAGGCCGAGGTATGTTCAGCCTGTATTCTTTGACCTCTTTGCTTCATTCGGCCTGTCCTAACTCTCCCTGTCTCCTTCCTCCCAGATCTCCAAGCAGGCTGTCAAGACGGCGACCAAGGTGTGCCAGAACACGTTGGAAAACAACGATCTTCGCCCTTTCATCCCGGACTTGGTGGGGTGCATGAACAAGCCCGACACGGTGCCGCAGTGCATCAAGAAATTGAGTTCGACTACCTTTGTGGCCGAGGTGACGGGCCCGGCTTTGGCAGTGATGGTACCGATGTGTTGTGCGCGCGCTCAACGAGCGTAACCAGACCGTACAGCGCAGCACGGTAATTGTGGTGGAGAACCTGTGCAAGCTGGTGCGCGACCCGCGCGAGGCTGCACGTTTCCTCCCTGCTCTAACGCCTGGCGTGCAGCGGATCTACGACACACGCCTCCTTCCCCGAGGTACGGGAGCACGCCAAGTCAGCGCTGGACACGTTGCATGCTGCGCTCAAGGACCTGGAAGGTGCTGGGGCGGAGAAGGCACCCGAGAGCAAGGCCCAAGAATTTGCCCAAGCTCAAAAGGCGGCGGTGGACGCGATCACGGCCCAGCTGACACCAGTCATGCCGCAAGGCACGCCGCTGGCGTCCGACAAGTGGGCCCAGGTTGGGATCCAGTACTTGGCCAATGTGATTGCGCGTCTGTCGGCCAAGCGGATCGTGTACGAAGCTGCATGGAAGGAAACTTATGTCCTGCCCGTGTTGCGGCGTCTTTTGGGGGACGCAACCAAGGCGGAGAATGTGTGCGATGCGCTGCGCAAGCACTACGTTGCCTTGGACGAGGCCAAGTACGGCAAAGAAGAAGACGACGAGGATATCGAGGGGGAGCAGTTGTGCAACATCCAGTTCTCTCTTGCGTACGGTGGTCTGCTTCTGCTCAACCACACGACCCTGCGTCTGCACCGTGGCCACCGCTACGGTATTGTGGCCACGAACGGTTCGGGTAAGTCGACACTGCTCAAGGCCATGCGGGACGGCAAGGTAGAGGGTTACCCGACCCAAGATGTGCTTCGCACTATCATGGTGGAGCACTCGCTGCAGGGCGAAGACGGCAGTGCGCCAATCTTGCCGTTTGTGCTGCACTCCAAGGGGATTGAAGGCAAGCCCGAAGCTGAGGTGGCGCAGGCGTTGCGGGACGTTGGGTTTGACGATGAGCGCCAGACGCATCCTGTTGGCTCCCTTTCGGGTGGATGGAAGATGAAGTTGGAGCTGGCGCGTGCGATGCTGGTAGGTGCCGACATTCTTCTTCTGGATGAGCCGACGAACCACCTGGATGTCGGTTCGGTCGCCTGGCTGGAGAACTACCTCGTGTCCAACAAGAACATCACGGTCCTCACCGTCTCCCACGACTCGGGCTTCTTGGACAATGTGTGCACAGACATTATGCACTACGAAAACAAGAAATCAAGTACTACAAGGGCAACCTGTCGGACTTTGTCGAGAAGAAGCCCGAGGCCAAGACATTCTACTCGCTCAACGCGTCGGTTGTCAAGTTCAGCTTCCCCGAACCGGGACACCTGATGGGTGTGCGCAGTCAGACGCGCACCATTCTCAAATTGTCCGACGTGACGTACACCTACCCAGGGATGAAGAAGCCCTCCATCTCGCATGCCTCGGCCGCTGTGCCTGTCGAGCCGGATTGGTGTGTGGGCCCCAACGGTGCGGGCAAGTCGACGCTGATCAAGTGCTTGACGGGGGAGGTAGTGCCACAAGAGGGCAAGGTGGAGAAGCACCCGGCTTTGCGTGTGGCCATGATGGCCCAGCATGCCTTCCACCACTTGGAACAGCACTTGGAAAAGACACCGATCCAATACATTACCTGGCGTTTCCAGTCGGGCTCGGACCGTGAGCTGACGGAGAAGGCGACGCGCAAGATGACGTCCGAGGAGGAGCGCAGATGGCCGTGCCAATCACGAGCAAGACGGGAGAGACGCGGCGGGTGGATTTCCTGGTGGGGCGGGCCAAGTTGAAGAAATCGTTCCAGTACGAAGTCAAATGGCAAGGTCTGCAGCACAAGTTCAACACGTGGATTCCGCGCGAGCGGCTGATTGAGTTGGGCTTTACCAAGCTCGTACAGCAATTTGACGACTTTGAGTCGTCTCGTGAGGGTGCGGGTGCCCGTGACTGAGCCAGAAGGAGATCCGCAAGCACCTCGAGGCAGTAGGATTGAACGGCGAGATTGCGGAGCACCACGAGATGGCGGGCTTGTCGGGCGGTCAAAAGGTCAAGGTGGTGTTGGCTGCCGCTCTGTGGAACAAGCCCCAAGTGTTGGTGCTGGACGAGCCGACGAACTATTTGGACCGCGACACGCTCGGTGGTTTGGCCGTCGCGATCAAGGAGTGGTCGGGCGCGGTGGTGCTGATCAGCCACAACATGGAGTTTGTCACTGCTCTTTGCTCCGAGATCTGGAACGTGGACAATGGTCAGATCACAAGCAAGACCAAGGTTGCGATTGATGATTCGCGCTTTGGTGAAGAGGTGCCGAAACGCCCGAGGGCACCACCCCGTCTGCCACCCCGGCCGCCAGCCGTCTGGCCAGCAAGGCTGGCACCCCGCTCGCCTCGGCTGCACCTTCGGCCATGGGCACCCCGATTCCTAGTGACGAGGAGAAGGGAGATGACATGAGCAAGCTCAAGGCCAAGGCACCCAAGAAGAAGAAGATGACCCGTAACGAAAAGAAGGCACAGGAAGAACGCCGCCGGTTGCGTAAGACCAAGTGGCTCATCGAGGGTGGCGAGCGCGAGCCTGATACGGACGACGACGCCTAGTTTTTTTCCCCCTTTTCGCCTTTGTCTCTTTGTCCCTTTCCTCGTCCTTTCGAAAAGGCCTGTGCAAGGCCGCATGATCGCCTCTGTATTCCCTCCCCATCTCCCATGGCATCTTTAACTATACATGCACTCCATTTGACGAAGGACGTAAATAGGCGGGCAGCAACTTAGTACTAGTATGGCAGAGATGATGGACGACCTATGCGTGGAGAGCATAGCCTTGGGATCAGAACATGGTCTGTCAGTATAAGAAAAGCCAGGCCCGTTACAGCTACAGGCCAAAAAGAATGGGCAGCAACCAATGAGACAGTGACATAAACACGAACAGCAAAGCACAGCATAAGCAGGGGGCAAGACAAGAAGTGCACAGGAGCGAAGGGGGGCGATAGGCAACATTCAAAGCAAAAGGGAACAAGCAAGCTCCTTGGGGCACACTCAGTGGTCCAAGTGGCCGTAGCGGGTCGGATAGTGGTCGTATCCCGCGAGCGGAGGCGAGGCTGAGTTCGAGGCAGGGAGCAGGGCGGAACGCTCGGATTGCGCCACGGCGGCCGGGGTGGCGAGGCAAACGGATCGCGCGTGTCCGAGTTGGAGTGGGAATGGGGAGTGAGACCCCGCTAGCAACATGCTCTCCCGCGGCGAGTGGTGGTCCAAATCCGAGATGGACGCTGTCAGGACACACGTCGAGCTGCTTCGCCCGAAGGAGGATGGAAGGACGAGGGGGCTCAGAGGCTGCTGCACGACTCGCCTTGTCCGGCCGGTACAGACGATACCAAACTCCCCGACAGCGACGCGGAGGTTGCTCCAGGCCGGTGTCGACACAGGGAGATGCCCGCCTTGCGCCAACGAGGTTAGGCCATCGTCTCGATCCAACAGGTGGTCCAGTGAGTGGGGAGAACGCGAATCGTGCGAGGGGACCGCGCCGAACTGAGGATCGGCAAACGGACCTGCTTGTGCACCGGGAGCAGAAGCAAGGAAGGCAGCTTGGTCGCCATTGACTGCGGCTGGTAGTACTGCCCTGCTGCATACGGGTCGCCTTGCCCATAGAGTTGCTCTGCGCCCATGTCTGCCTGCCAGCCAGGGTACTCTCTCCCAGCTGCGGGTCCAGCCGCGACCAAGGTCGGGTCTTGGGGGTAATGCATCCCAAAAGAAGGAAGATTGTGGGTGCCTTCGGAACTGTATGGATCGGCGCTGTGGCCATAGAGTGCACTCCAACGGGGCTCCGATGCGTTGGCCTCAACGTCATTCGTTCCATGCGCAATTGGAGCGGCCGCCGTGGATTCCATTTCCCGTTCTCCCGTACCAGGCACGTCCTCTTCATCGTCGAGATAGGGGTCGTCTCCATGCCCTGCACTCCCCGTACACCCGCAGGTGCAAAGAGACGGTCTAACCGGGCATGAGGGCGACGGAAGCCAAGGGCGGCAATTGCCTTACCAAACGGTCCACGGGGCTGATTCTTATCATCCCAGTTGGCCAGGGCGGCAGCATCGGCATCGGCGATGCGGTTGCGCGAGCGCCTACGCCAAACAAGCAGCAAAAGCAACAAGAGGATCGCAGCCCCCGCCACTCCGCCCACTGTGCCACCCGCAATCGCACCGGCATTTGAAGAATGGTTCCCCTTGCCCCCGGCACCGCCATCGGCAAGCCCTCCCTGTTGTGGGCTCCCTTCCCACCTTTTCCACCCTTCCCTCCGCCACATCCACGACGACGGCGGTAGAGGTCAAAACCTCGGTCGAGGGATTGATCGTTGTGACCCCAGGAATAGTCGTTCCAGGGACAACAACAACAGAGGTAAGTGTCTCCACACTCGCTCCAGAGGGAAGTGGAGCTGACGCTGTGAGCGTCTGTGTGACGATTTGCCCACTCACAGTACTGCAAGAGGGGGTAGAGAAGATCGTGGTATACGGTACCAGAGAGGTCTCGACAGAAATACTGTCGGCACGCGGGTTAATCTGGACAGTCCGGCGGGCCCCCAACCAGGGAGTGGGTGCAGGAGCACGACGGTTATTGTTATTCGAGTCAGAGCCAGAGCCATTGTTGTTGTTGTTGTTGTCCCCACCATCACCACCGGACGTAGTCCCGGAGCCATTGTCGTCCGTTGATGTGCGACCTGAACCGTTGCCCCCATTGGCAGCGGAAGTATTGCCAGAGCCATTTCCGGTCGACGTTCGGTCTCCGCTTCCGCGGGTAGAGGTCTGGCCCCCGTTCCCGTCCGAGGCAGTACCTCCTTGATTGCCATTGGGAGTGGACGTTTGTCCACCGTTTCCACCTGAAGTGGTCCCTCCCCCACCAGAAGTATTTCCGTTCCCACTGCCAGCCCCATCACCGGTACTGTGGGTCGAGGTAGGCTGGACAGAGGTGGTGGGCCGCTGTGAGGTGGTAGGCTCTTGGGACGTGGTGGGTTTTTGGGATGTGGTGGGCTGTTGCGACGTAGTAGGGCGCTGAGAGGTAGTTGGCTGATCGGACGTAGTGGGTTGAGACGATGTGGTAGGTCGCTCTGAGGTAGTGGGCTGGGACGAGGTCGTGGGTTGGGACGACGTCGTGGGCTGAGACGAGGTCGTGGGCTGGGACGACGTCGTGGGCTGGGAGGATGTGGGGGCTGGGAGGATGTGGTGGGCTGGGACGAGGTCGTGGGCTGGGACGAGGTTGTCGGTCGGTCAGAGGTAGTGGGCTGGGATGAGGTGGTGGGCTGGCTGTATGTGGTGGGCCGAGACGAGGTGGTGGGGCTGCTGGGTGTGGGTGCGGATGCAGAAGCGGAGGGAGAAGAGGAGGAAGGAGTGGCAGAGTCAGGCGAGCTGCTGGTGGGAGGGGAGGAGGAACGGAAGGAGGAGGAAGAGAAGGGGACGTACGAGCTGCTCGGGTTGCCGACGTCTGGGCGGGAGAGGAGGATGGGGCGGGGAGGGTGTGGGTGATGAGGGAGGTGTGGTAGTACGTGGCCACCGGCACGGGGGCGCCGCAAGACGCCATGGCGGGGCGAGCGGCAGACGAAGGCAGAAAGGTGGTGGAGGCAGCCTTCTGCCCGGACAAGGTGGTGGGGGGCTTCTCTGCCGCCACCGCGTGCGCCCATTGGGCCGGCGGGTTACCTCAGCACCGCAGCCTCGGCGCAGGGCGAGTGTGGCGGCAAGGGGGCGGTCGGCGGAAGTCCGGGTGAGTGGGTAATGTGATGTGCGCCAGTCCCCTCGAATGATTAATGATCGAATGGCTCAAAAGCCACGCTGCCCCCTCGGATTCAATTTGTCATTTGTCCGCCGGCGCTCAAGGATTAACGTTTAACGCAGCCCCGCGGACATCGAACCCATCGGGCTCAGCGTCATCTGCCTCTGCTTCTGCATCACGCTCACAGCTTGAGACAGAGGGCAGGGCATATGCGTGTCAGCTTTTTCTCTCGAACGCCCTCTCCCGCCCTCTCCTACACACGCATGCTCCCTGCTGCCCAATCATCGATCAGAACGCCCTGACTAGTCCTAAGAAAGGGGGGGTGAATATTGAATTGATGTGTGTCAATCTCGCGCCGCTGTTCTTCTCCTTTCCAACCAAAACTGTGCCTCGCGTCTATGCAACAACGCAATCATCACGCAGTCATGAAAATTGCATCAACACCAGGGGCAAAAGCAGAGAAGCCTTTTGACCAAACGACGCCAAAAGAGAGGGCAATATATCCACAAAAGAGTCTGACAACGAGTATAGACAAAACCAATGCACAGAACGAGCCGCAGCAGCTGAGGGGTGGGCAGGTCCAGGAAAAGGGATGGCCAAAAAAGGTAGATTTGTGTTTGGCCCAACGCGCAAAATCCGTTTATATAGAGGGCGGTTTGCAGAACAACAAGGAAAGCAAACGACAGAACAAGAGGGATGATCCGGTAGAGAGAAAAAGATCCGTGTGGGGGCAAGCTGGAGGAAATATCCGCGTGGGGCAAGCGTAAGAAAAGATCCGTGTGGGGGCAAGTGTGAGGAAAGGTCCGTAAGGGAGAAAGGTCCGAGAAAAGGTCCGTTACACAATCTAATAGAGAGGTCCGTCAAAGAAGCGTAGTCTTGTGGCAGAGATTGTTTGGGAAGGGATATTAGAGGTCCGTACCAGCGAGAGAGAAGGCGTAAAGGCGTAAAGCGCGGGTGATGTGTGGTTGTTGAGCGCCCATTCACATGCCCACTTACCTTACCAGATGAGGGAGGGCATCCGGGGAGGAAGTGTAAGAGGGCGCTTCGGATAAAGGGGAGCCAGCCACCAGTCCGTCAACGGGGTTAGCGTTATGTGCACTTGGAGTAATAGGCGCGGTAGACACAGTGGAATCAATGGCAGGGACTGTGGGGACCACCACTGTTGGTTCTTCCGACCCTACACTGACCCACATGGGAGTCACCGAGGTGAGGGCAGGGGCGAGAGCCATGAGCATTTGAGGGTGGCTGCTGTCTTTTTCGAACGGGGTCCACTTTTTGCCGCCGTGGGAAAGCGGGCCAGCATGGGGAAGAGGAAGGCTGGCTTGCGTGGGAGCACGCGAGGGAGCGGCCGAGCCGACCTGGGCAGCTACTCGGGGCCCACGCATGTGGTCGAAAAATGAGAGTTGCTGTGCTACCGCCGACATGGCGGGAGTGGGGCGGCGGCGGGGCAGGTGCTTTCTGATCCAGTGGGGTAGAGCGGGCCCAGAGGCGGGTGAGGCGGGTACGGAAGAGAGAAACGTGATGAGCCACTCGATCGGTGGGGATAAGCAGTTTGACCAGCATGTTGAGGGGGATGGTAAGGAAGCCCAATACCAGCGATACAGCCCAGTATTTACCCTCCAATCGACGCACGCTAAACGCTGCCCCGCCGACGTAGATAATACAGACTTGGAGGCCTGTTTCGAGAAGCACAATGGCCACAAACCACGGGTTGGAAAACATGCCGCCCCAGACATTGAGCTGGCGATCGAGCCGACGGGCATTGAACTGATTGAAAATCAAGGACCAGAGGAACGCGTTGAACACCAAGGTGGAGATCAGAGTCTCGTTACGAGATTCATCCCAATGTCGCCCGAGTGGAGAGAAAAAATACTTTTACCGGCAAAGGAGAGCACCAGAGCCACGACGCTCTGGTACGTGGCCTGGGTCAGGATCAGGAGCCACATTTGTGGGGAGATGAGCGGAGCGGAGGCTTTGGCGGGAGGACGGTCGAGCAGCTCGAGTCGGGCAGGGTCGGTGGCAGAGCGAGCGCAGCAAGCACGTCCAAGCACAGGTTGCAGTACAACAGTTGGACCGCTGTCAAGTCGCTACGGTTGTGCACGACCGAGGTGATAAACGTGATGATCACCGCCGATACGCACGCCGAGATTTGGAACATGATGAACTTGCGCACCGCCTCGTTCACGCACCGACCCCACATGATGGCATCCAATATGGAAGAGAAGTTGTCGTTGAGAAGAATGATATCCGACGCCTCCTTGGCCACCTCGGTCCCAGCTAAGCCCATGGAAAACCCAATGTGAGCCGACTTGAGTGCCGGACCATCGTTCGTCCCATCGCCTGTGACACCCACAATGTCCCCACGCAGCTTGAGCGTTTCGACGAGCAACTGCTTGTCCTGCGGACTGGATCGTGCCAACACTTGCAGCTTTGGCACTACTTCCAGCAGTTCCGAGGGAGACAAGCGCCGGAAGACGGGGCCCTCCATAACTAGGCCATCTTCAGTTAGGATTCCACATTGCTCAGCGATCGAACGGGCAGTCAATACGTTGTCCCCGGTACACATTTTCACGTCTACCCCAGCACGGTGACAGGTGTGGACAGCTTGTGTTACGCCGGACGAAGGGGATCCTCGATACCGACCAAGGCCAGGAGGTAAGGTTGGTAGCCAGCCAAGAGTATGCGACCTCGCCTGCTTCAGTCATCTCAGCCTCGGGCGGCGGCCAAACGGGGAAGTCGCGGTAACATGGCGATGGTACGCAGTGACTGACCAGCCCAGGTAGTGATCCTGGTTTCGAGCGTGTTTCGTGTGCTTTGGGTCAACGCCTCCACATCTCCATCTTGCGAAACAACCGAGTTTGAGGCTTGCAAAAGTACCTCGGACGCACCTTTGACCAGAAAACGGTACCCGGTCGGCATCTCCACCACCACTGCCATTGCCTTGCGTTCGTTCCGAGGCAAAGGGCACATCTGCTCCATCTTGTACTTTTCCCGAGCGTCACCGTACGCTTCCCATCCTAGAGTTTTGGCCATCATAAGAAGCGCAGTCTCGGTTTTGCTTCCAATGAACCGGTCCGAGCCTTCCTCCAAGACGTCGTCGTGCGCAAGGGAGGGTGCAGCTGGCATCATACGGTGGAAAAGGCGACTCCACCACCGTACAGGCTTGACCTGTTTCGACTCGGGAGATGCCCCAGCAGGGTTCTCTTCTTCAAACGCGGTTGAGTTGATGGCAATGCTGTCGTTGAGCAGGGTGACCAGACGAGGAGAGAGTACCCGGTTGAGTTCCGAGAGCGGCAGCGTTTCCTCGGATGTCCTGCCATCGGCGCCAAATTGGACCGCAACCCCTACGGAACCAAGGACGACCCGCATTCGGTTCTGGGTCAAGGTGCCGGTCTTGTCGGTGCATACGACATTGGCATTGGCCATGGTCTCGCACGCGCTCAATACACGGACAAGTAACTTGTGGTGGAACATGCGTTTGGTCGCGAATGCCAATGCCAACGTGACCGCCAGCGGTAAGCCCTCGGGCACTGCAACACAATGAGCGTGACGGCAAGAATGAGTATTTGGATAAAATCTTGTCCCTTTTCGTCGGCGGTACGATCAGGGTCGGTGCCGAGCTTGACAAAGAATCGGATCATCAGAGCAAAGAAGAGAAGACCACCTGCGATCGACCCAAACAGCGCGATTTGCTGGGCAAGGCGGTTGAGTTGGACTTGCAACGGGGTCTCTTTTTTCTGCTCGGAGCGACATGAGTAGCTATGCTCGTACCGTTCTTGTCAGCCACTTTCGAACGACAAGAGTACAAAGATGGGTTGATGTGTAGTGGAACCGGAGAGATACATACCTTTCCATTAATGACTCTTCTCCCACTGCAATCACGACCGCCTCACCCATTCCTTCGAGTACCTTGGACCCGGAGATGAGGAAGCAGTCAGGGAGATTGGAATGATGCTGGTTCTCTTTACTCTTTTTGCTCGCCCTCTCTTCGTCCCAAAAATCTTCCAAAACGGCCTTGCGCACCATGTCCGACTCGCCCGTCGCACCCGACTCATCACAACGGACATTGTGGCCCCGGAGAAAGACGGCGTCACAAGGTACCACATCGCCCGGTTCGAGGAAGAGAATGTCGCCCACGACGATCTGCTCGATGGGTACGATGCATGGTGCTCCGCCCCGAAGCAGCTTGACGTCGCGTTTGTCCTTTTCGGTATCGAGTTGACGAAACTTGCGTTCTTTTTGCCAGTCGTTCAGCGAGCCTACCCCAACCACAACCGCAATCGCAATCACAATCGCTACGCCACTTCAACCCAGTCCACATCGGGTGCAGGGCATCCACCAAGACCCGGGGCAGGGTTCTGACACGGAAGGATTTCGGGGTCGGCGCCAAAGTCGGTATAAAGGCCAAGGGCAAGGGAAATACTTGCTGCGATGGAGAGAAGGATCTTTTGGTTGGGCAAAGGAGGGGTTGGAGTCAGTGGGATTCGGGCAGGTGGGCAAGAGTATAATAGCATCCTCAGAAAACAACTATAGGAAAAAACGACGTACCAAAGTGCGGTCTTGGAGTGCAAGGAGCATGAGGAGCCAGAGGGACTTGGTCGGGCGTGGAATCAGGTGGTTGGTACCGTAAACCCGGACGCGGTCTGCCAGAGTGGCATGAACAAAGTCGAGCTCGGTGGCCGATTCGTTGGCGTTTGTGGTTGCGTTGGTGTTGGCGCCGGTGGTGGCAGTCGCCACAGGGCTTTTTCCACATCTGTCCCTTCTTCATCGAGTTCGAGGCCATAGGTGGGATCAACGCCGAGCACACGGCACAGCCCGGCGGTACCACCGAGCGCATGCAACGTTTCCGGTGACTTGGGGTCGAGCATATCGGCCAGCTCGATGGCACGCAAAGGAAACGGACGAGGATCGAGGTGGAGCTGTTGTTGGCGATGGGCATCGATTTGTCTCTGGGCAGCGGAGCGGCGCCCTTCGCGGGTGGCCTGGGACAAGCGTTGTTTGAAGCGGGCCCAGCGACCGGTCCGGGCCTCACCGTCGTCGTCGTTGTCAGGCTTTGCCTGAGGGGGCATCACAACCGAGGTGGCGGTCATGAATGTGCGCGTGGAGAGGGGGGGGGGAGAGGGGTGTGGTAGGCGAGAAGCAAAGAGGAGGGGGGCAGGAAAATGTTGGTGTGAGCGTATGTATCCGAGGGTCAGGGTGTGGCGGGGGGTATGCAGAGAAGAGGGCAGAGGGCAGGCAAGAAAATTGCCAAGCCTGGTGGCGTCTTTGGGGCTGCTGCTCGGGGGGAACGAGCATGTGATTGGGGGAAAGGGGCAGTCGCGGGGGCTGGGGCAGGGCCAGGGTGCAGGTTCGGCCGAAGTAGAAGCGTCTGCTCATGCGCTCATGCCGTGCTCAATCCCCAGTACTCAGTAATTCGTGCCCAGACAACCCCCCGTGGGCCAGGCCCTACCTCGTTGACCGTACGCCGAAGTAGGCCGTAGGCCTTATATCTGAGATCTTATATCTGAGATCTTGGCGAATGGGCCGAGGGGAGAAGCCCGACACTGCGCTGGTGCCTGCGAGTGGGTCCCCTGGGCCACTGCCACCACGGCGCCAAGGCCAGCGCTGCGCCAGTCTGGCCCAGTGGAGCAACCTGTCTGCCGCTCTCTGCGTCACGTGCGTTGGTTGCAATATTTCAACCCCCCGTCCTCGATGGTGGTTCGCCCAGTGCACCACTTCCGGGTGGTAGAGTCTACGCCAACCCCCGGCCGCCATCCACAGCGTCTGCTCCCCCTTTTCTATTTGGGCCAAAACACCGCCATCGCGCCTCCACCATCCACCATCCATTATTGACCATCCCGATGACCGCCCACCCGACTGCGCTCCAGGTGCGCCAGGCTCCGCCGCAACCCCGCGCCATCGGCCTGGGCAGTGCCTTGCCGCCGCCCACCCACCCCCGTCCGCTGGTCCGTCGCAAGACGGTCACCTTTGACGAAACACTCGACGTGCAGGAGTACCAGCTCGAGTCCAGCTGTGCCACTTCTGCCTCTGCCTCTACCTCTGCGTCTCGGTCCCTGTCCATGTCCGCTTCTCCACCCGCCATCCAGCCTACCGACCGCACCTCGCACCGCACCGCCTCCCTCTCTTCTCAACTCGACGCGTCCCACGATGATGGCACAACCTGACGAACAAGATGCCCGCATGACCTCTTCCCCGCCCTTGCGTCCCATCGATTCTCCCAGTCGCCCCATGCCCCCTCCCTTGGACACCAGTATCGACGCCACGCGCGATGCTGGGCCGCCCTCGTTTCGCCCGCGCTGCGGGAGGAAACACGGTCGCCCCAACCCAGTCCCTCCGCGTGTCTCATTTTGAACCACCCGTCAGTCCGCTCGAGCGCATGATTCCGCGCCCGCCACGTGTGTCGGTAGGCTTGGGCGCGGTGGGCATGGGGTTGGACTTACCCTGGCTCACGGTGACGAAGACGCGTCCAGTTTCTGTATCCCCTCGATTGCTTCTTGCTCTTCCGACGTGCCCGATCAGCCCGAGGATGTGCACTCAGAGGCAGGGCGTCGTCGCTCGGCCGAGTCGTTGACCCAAGTCATGGCCAAGGCCCCAACCCCAACGGTCGAGGCACAACTGGATGAGGCGCAAACAATGCGGACAACAATTGTCGAGCCACCGCGGCTCCCTCGTTTGGGTGACGCAGCTGAGAAAGAGTTTGGCTTTGGCTTGCAACGCGAACTGAGCCGAATCCAGAAACAAGGACCGAAGTATAAGATGCGCCAACGAAAGACGATCTCCATCCGCGATACTGATGAAGACCTTCCACCTGCACGCGCTAGAAGCCCCACCAAGATGGTACGTCTTGCGATCCACTTCCTTGTGGCAGGAACTGACTTTTTACGCGGCAGATGGGAATCGCCGAGTCGTCTGAGCCCCGCCTCGCCGTCTACAGCCTCGGCTTCGGCTTCGGCCTCCGTGCCGGGGCCGCTTCCCCCGGGCAAAGTGTTTCTCCGCGTCGATTCTTTTACCCCGGCCGCGTCGCTGCCGATCGAAGCGGACAGCTACGTTGAGCTTCGGCTCGACAATGGCAAGACCAAGGTACAGACCAACCGTCGTTTCCCCCTTCGGCGCACCACGCTCTTTGGCCAAGAATTTGAGATGCAATACACCCGCGACCTAACGTTCCGGGTAGGACTACAGCTGCTTCCGCCGACTAAATCGCCTGCCTACGTGCGGCAACCGCCGCTGTCACCGCCGCTGTCATCGCAGCCGCACCTACAACGGACACCTTCACCGCACCGGCCTGCTAGTCCCGCTCGGTCGGCCCCCGTTCGGCCGGCCACCCCCCGCATTCTTCCCCCGGTTCCCCCAAGAAGGAAAAGTTCCTTTCCCGTCTCTTGCGCAGCCCCAAGAAGAAGTCCAAGGAGGAAGAACGGGAGGGACGTACCACGCCTGTCCGTCCCGCTGCTGTTGCTGCCCAGGCCGCGGCGCCCGCTCCCGCTGCAAGTCGCGTCGCCCCGTCGCCACCCCCCGGCTTCTCCGCTCCGAACACTTCTCGGCCCAGCAGGGCACGTAGGCCAAGTTGAGGTGGCTTTTGATCCGTGGGCGGGCGAGGCGTTGGGCAAGCTGGTGCAGAAGCAAGTGACACTCTGGCCTGCGGGACCGACTCATGCTGCCGGCGCAGGAACCAAGGCGCCGACCGAGCCACGGGGAACGGTGCAGCTAAGTGTATTTTTTGTGCCTTCTGTGCCGGGGGTGGGGGTACGCACGCCTGGGCGGTTACGCGAGTGCGAGGCCGGGATGCGCGAGGCCGAGAGGGAGAGCAAGGTCACTCTCAGTGGCATTTTGACCCAAGGCGGTACGGGTGGGTCGGCATGGCGGCGCAGACGGGTAGAGCTGCGCGGAGGCCGCTTGGTCGCACGAAACGAAGTGACGCAGCGTACGGTGCTGGACATGAGTCTCGAAGGCGGGCGGGTGGAGGTGGGGGACGAAGAGGGGCCGGGCTGGAGGGCGCCTTCCGCGTGACAGCGGCGGCGAGACGGTGCAGTTTCTGGCGGATTCGGAGACGGAGCGGGCGCTGGGTGCGGGCGGTGCAGCAGACGCTGGCCCAGCGCGGTGGCCAGGCCGCTGCGCCCATGTGGGCGCGCCAGACGTGGGCGGTGGCGGAGGCGGTGCGGAAGGGCGAGAAGGGGCTGGAGGAGGTACTGGCCTCGGGCGAGAAGCCGATGGGGACACACGCACCGCCTGCCTCACCGCCCGCCTCGCCATCCCGCAGCGCGCAGCTCCGCATGCCGGGGACTCCCGGGGACGGGTCGGGCGCATTCCCGCCAAGTATGGGATTGCGTGAGATCTGAGAGGAGTAACATCATTTTCACATTTCAAATGCGAGGGTGAAAGCACGTGAATGAAACATTGCAGATGACGACAGACAGTCATAACTCCGATGGCGACTCAAGCATCAGGATGGATGATCAGTGATCAATGAGCAATGATGGGCCTCTCACAACACAATTATGGGCACGGCGAGCTGGGTCAATATTCCATGCCATAGCCAGCAAGCTAGCCAGGTGCCGGAACCAGCCATCAATCCATCACGCAGCCCGCCCCTCCCCACTTTCCTCCTGCCACCCGCCGCCATGCTCAGGCCAGCCCCCACCTTCTGCCGCATCCACAGGCACACACGCCTCTCCCCCCTCTCTCTCCGCGCCAAGTCCACCCACCGTCCGCCTGCCACCGCCCCCTGCCCCGTCTCCACGCGGGAGCAGGACGCCCACCCGCCCCCACCCACCGACGCAACGGCCCGCCCCGCCTGGTTCGCCACGACGCGCTCAGCTCGTCGTCCTCGTCGCTGGTGCGCTCGGTTGTCGTCCGTGGTCGCCCCACTGCCTCAGGAGGGCTCTTTGGTCTCTTCCCTGCCGCCACTGTCAATGTCTTGGCCCATGCCCACCCCCTCACTCCGTTCAGCACGCTTCCACCCCCATCTCAAACTAAATCCACCCCCTCCCTTGAGCTGGATGGGAGTCTACCACCTCACCCAAGCCTGCTCACACCTCTGCGCCACCTGACCTTGATGACAGCCATGACCCCAACCACAAACGCAATCCCAGCCTCGAACACGGACACGGTCACGGACACGGACATGGTCATGACCATGGCCATGACCACCACCACCATCATTCAGTCTGAGCGGATTGATGCACCACCACCACCATGCCCCCTCGGCGGCAGAGGCAGATCAGCTTCTGGGTGCTCTCAAGGGGAGCCAAGATCGAGGATCGCGGATTACGTTAATAGGCCTGCTATCGAATGTAGTGCTCTGTGCGGCCAAGGGGGTGGCAGGGTTGTATCTGCACTCGGCTTCGTTGCTGGCCGATGCAGGGCACTCGATGAGCGATATGTTTTCCGATGTGGCCACGCTGTTCTTTTGGAAACTGTCACAACGGCCTCCGAACGAGATGTACCCGCACGGGTATGGCAAGTACGAAACGTTTGGTTCGCTGGGCGTGTCCATTTCGCTCGTAGCTGGTGCAGTGGGCATTGGGGCACACAGTTACACCCTCTTGCTCGATGCCATCTTGCCCACTATTGAGCATGCACCCGCGGCTTTGCAGGCCCTTGCTCCTTTGCGGGCGACCTGGCCTCCTTCGCGGCGCACGACCATGCACACGGACACGTCCATGGCGTGCTCGACCCACGTGCGATCTGGTTTGCCCTGGCCAGCATCGGCGTCAAAGAGTGGTTGTACTATGCGACGCTCAAGGTGGCCAAGGAGAGAACTCGAATGTGCTCGAGGCCAATGCGATGCACCATCGCTCCGACTCGCTTTCCAGCGGCATCACGGCACTTGCCATCTTTGGATCCTGGGCCGGGTTCCCTGTCCTGGATCCGCTCGGAGGGCTGCTGGTGGCAGGGTTGATTGGCAAGCAGGGGTTTGATCTGTTCTTGGTTTCCATGGCTGAGTTGTCGGACCGGAGCGTACCCCAACCGGTGCTGAGCTCGTTGGAGCAGGCCGTGGCACGGGTGGTGCGGCAGCCCGAGAACGCTTCTTTGGTCAAGGGATGGCACGATTTGCGTGCGACCAAGAGCGGTGTGTCGACGTTTGTGGATCTGCGACTGCAGTTGGCCGGTGAAATTTGTTTGCAGCGCGCGTGGGAGGTGCAGCGCGCAGTGCAGCAGGCCTGCGTGGATTCCGTCAAGGGCGTCAAGGAGGTCCGCATCCTGCTCGAACCAATTGATCACCAAGGTCTCGTACCGGAACCAGGAGAGCCGCATACACACCTGCACCCTGCTTCTTCCGTCCCCCTGTCCGCATCGCCATTGCCATTGCCATCGTCCTCGGCTTTGTCTTCGTCATCGCGACCCCCCTCCCCGTCCCCGTCGCTGTCCCCAGACCACCCACCTACACCATCCTCGAGCATGCCTCGGCCGCAGCGGACGACCATGCCTAAAAATGCCGTGTTTTACCATGGAGCTGTGCGGCTGTAGAGCGCGAGGGGGTATTTTCCGGTAGAGCAGTAGACATGCCTGCCTGCCAGCTGCCACCCCACAGCCATACACCATCTCGCGTCCTCCAGAGCGTTGATCTCGAACAAATTCAACGAGAGATTGCAGATCACGCAGAAATCCGAAATCAGATTCAGAAATGACATCCAGTCACGTGCTTCCATCACGTGGACAGTTTCGTATGTGTCAACTAGTCAGGAGGTAGCCAGGCATCATCGATTCGTCGATCATTGATCACTGGGACATGTGGTGCGACAGGTGGGGCGGCAGGAGAGGTGCTGAGCTCAGCCTTGGCGCTGGTTGATGAACAGGAGAAGGCGGCAGAGCCCCACAGCCTCCCGCGGAAACCAGCGCAGCCCTTCTGCTTTGAGGTGTTTGTTGCCTACCACTCCGCCCGCCACCAATTGCCTTCATTCCTCATGAGCTACGGCGGTTACGGTGCTCCTCAAGGATACGGCGGCTATGGCGGTGCGCCGCAGCAGGGATATGGCGCCCCACAGCAGCAGGGCTATGGTGCTCCACAGCAGCAGGGCTATGGTGCTCCACAGCAGCAGGGCTATGGCGCCCCGCAACAGCAAGGCTATGGCGCTCCTTCGCAATCTCAAGGCTATGGAGCCCCTCCAGGCTATGGTGGTAAGTTCAACTCTTGTACACGCTCCGCGAACGAGTGCGGTATGCTGGGCCCTAACCCACCTTTCTCCTCCAGCCGGTCGGCCGCAGGTGTTTAATGCGCAGTCCGGTCCTCCTCCCGGTGCCGACCCTAAGCTCTGGTATGTCCTATCGCTATTGCCTGTTCTTCTCTTGTGCCACCCAGCTGACTCGTCGCAGGGGCTGGTTTTCTGCAGTCGATCGAGACCACAGTGGGACGATTGGCGCGGTGGAGCTGCAGCAGGCGCTTGTCAATGGTGACTGGAGCCCGTTTGACCTGGATACGGTCAAGCTTCTCCTGTCGATGCACGATGCGGATCGGTCGGGGGTGCTGTCGTTCCAAGAGTTTGTCAGCCTTTTCCAGTATGTACCCTCTCCCTTCTTGCCTCGTTCGAAGCTGGCTAACCACGACTCGGACGCAGGTATATCGAACAATGGCAAGCTATTTTCCGCCAGTCGGACCGCGATGGCAGTGGGGTTATCGACCAGGCCGAGCTGGGCAATGCGTTGAACAAATTTGGCTTCTTCCTCTCGCCGCAGCTGCTGCACCTGGTTGTGGCCAAGTACGCGAAGAATGGACCGGCTGGCGCCTCGGCCCAGCAGGGCATCACTTTTGATCATTTTGTTCGCACGTGCGTCGCCATCCGCTCCCTTACCCAGGGCTTCCAGAAGTACGATCCTGAGCGGCGCGGCTCAGCAACGCTGTCGTACCAACAGTACCTTGAATTGGGTGCGTCATTCCTTCCCCTTTTTGGCTTTTACTAACCCGACTGATGGGGACAGCGCTTCAGGCTCCCTAAGACATAACGTCATACCTTTCTTCTTCCGCTTTCCCTGGCCGGGCAGAGGTCGCAAATGTAAATGCACACTCTGCCCCCTTCTAATCTGAGAAATAACAACGAACGGTTGTGCTGTAGATTGCCCTTTACGCCCCCATTTCTGGTCCAACCCCTCTTTCGTCAGCAGCACTCGGCGTCTTCTTCCCCACGTACATCACAACTTGTGAACGTCAGACGTAGTCGCAAACTGGGATAAGGCCGATGCGTACAGCGTCGACAGTGCCACAGGCGACGTGGTCGGTTGCCAGTTGATCAGCACCAGAGGCTGCTTGGCGTCAGCTATGCTTCATGAGGCAACCAGGGAAATAGGACATACAAAGGATACGCGCCCGTCCGTCCTTGTGGTTGAGTTTGTAAGAGTACACGACAAAGCGCGGTGAGTTCTTTGATATGGTCAGTGTTGGCAGTTAGTGCGCCAGACGGAAAACGTACCTCGGGCAGCTCCTCCGCGAGCTCGTCCGGCGTCACACCATCCAGTGTGTCATCAATGTCGAGCGTGAGCGTCTTCTTGTCGATCTTGAGCACCACAGCGGTATCGCCAGCACTGGCTTTGCGGTAGCGAAACTTCTTCAGCTCAGCCTTGACCGACTCGGGGATGTCGACGGTGGTGGACATGGTGGTGGGCCAGGAGGAGCGAGGGAGCGCGATAAAGCCTATCCAATATCCATCCGCCTCCAATATGGCCCCAGCACAGACGCCCGCCATCCAGCTGTGTTGACGTAATACGTAATCAGTCTTCGCCTTTCCGCGTCACACGCCAGACTGGACACTTGCCAAAGCAGAAAGTACACTCGCCCATCTTGCGTCTCCACCGTCGCGCGTCTCCTTCCCCCACCCACCCGCCATGTTCGTGGTAGCGGATGTGTTCGAGTCCCAGGCGGCGCATGCGTCCGCCGTCGCTCTCGACTTCCTCCCCGGCCGCCCCGCCGTCCTGGCCGTGGCTAAAAAGGGTCAGATTGACCTGCTCGCCCTGCCCGATGCTCTGTCCACCCGTCCCGGCCCCACTACCGCCGCCGACCCTACCCTGCGCTTTCTCTCCCTTGTCGCGGCAATCCCTGTCGTTGGTTCCATTATCTCCATCCGTCCGGTCTTGGGCCCCGGCATGACCACCAGCGCTCTGCTTCTCCTCGTCGACCCAGGGCAGGAGCATCTATTGGTCGTAACAGCCGAGCGGGCGGAACTGCCTACTGGTTACCGGTTCAACGTCCAAGCCAATGTGGACCTCAGCCTTGCCTCGTCGGTACCGGCGCCATCGGGGATGGGCATGTGGATCGACAAGAACCTTGGTTCCTTGCGTGGTGGAAATGCCGCTCGTGCCCATGCCCACGTGGCCGTCTACACGCGATCGCGCATCTTGCGCTTCTTGCCGCTCCAACTGGGATCCGACCGATTACTGGGACCCGAAGGCAAAATCGAGTTCCCCTTTTCCCATGCGGACGTGATTTCTATTACCCCCTCTACCGCTCCTCTCTGGAAGAACCGGCAATGTACGCAGTGCTTGGCACCTCCACTCGCGTTGCGGACGATCCCATTGGCACTGGACCACAAGGCATGACTGTCCTTTTCTTCATCACTCTTCGTCTACAGGAAGGAAAGTCCACAAAAGATGCGAGCGCCGTTGTTGTTCCTGAACGCTGGGGTGGCGTGCTCGAGGAGTCCCCCCCCAACCCGTCCGACCCATGGAGGTACTAATGGCCAATTTCAAGCCAAAGAATGGCGCCAGTCCCAGCAGAACAAGGGCAAAAAACCTGCCCCGCTGGACCCCGAACAAATTGCCTGGAATGATGCGCATGTACCTCTGGACCGCTATGAAGCGCTGACCGCCCACTTGGTCCTATCCCTCCCACCTGAAATGGGAGGTGAGTTGCAGTATTTACGGAATCGGCAGTGTTATACGTGTCGCCTCCCGAGGGATATTCCTCTCCTCCTGCACAGGGAAGGGGAAACGGGGTGGGAAAGCGAAAAATCCTCCTGGTGGCAGCCAGCAAAAGCCAGAGGTGATCAAGGTAGTCCTCAGCTCTCCAGCGCAGGTCGTTGCTGCTACTCCGCTTGACCTGGGGAGCGCTCCAGGGCACGTTGTCTTCTCCACTCATGCGGGAGACCTTTATGTTATCCGCCTTCTATGAACGCGGGCCAGTACGTTCGATGGACGTCACATGGGCAGGAAGTGCGAGCAAACCCTCTGGCCCCGATGGCCTTACGCATTTGGGAGACGGATACGTCCACATTGCTTCCTCATCGGGGGATGTTGGTGTTGCAGCTTGCGATTGCACCTCCTGCAACTCAACCTGCATCAAAGGGGAGGCAAAAGGCTAACCCTTCTCTCGAGAAGTATACGTGCACAGTAGTGCAGCGCTGGCCCCAGATTGGCCCCGTGATCGATATGACGGTGGCGGGGCCCCGAGAAATTCCCGTCGGCAAAGGCCCAGGCTCTCGCACGGGTACTGGCACCGAGCGGATCATCACCGCCTCAGGAACGGAATCGTCCGGGTCCATTCGTACCATCCGGCGTGGCCTTTCGGTCCTCCCTTTTTACAAAGTGGACTTCCCCAACCAACCGAGTAAGCAGCAGTGGCTCTTGCATCCATCGGGCGAGCATAAGATTCTCGTGCGCAACACTCAAGGGTTTGCCACCTGGTTCCTCCTTCGCCCGGGGGCGAAGCCATTGAACTTGACTCCGTCCATGGGACCTTTGGGGACCGATCCCTTCCTCACGGTTGTCCAGTTGCAAGCGAGTCCTGATCACCCCGACCGCCGTTTAGCCATGCTAGTGACTCGGACGCTGATCTGCGTCGTGGACCTGGCCAGCATTACAGAGCGAAAGCAAGCGGTGGTGGACAGCTGCATGCCCTTTGGCTCGCATGTGTTCGTCTCTGTTGCTGCAGTCAGTGAAGATGGGCGGATCGTGTTGGCCTCAAGCGGTGCCTTTGGGCATTATGAATCCCAGGTGCAGACTCTGACGTGGACTAAGCAAGAGGGCTTTACCCCAGTGGCCTCCTTTACCTCTGCTCCAGTCAGTGCCCTCGCTCTCTCTCCTCCAGGCAAGAAGAGGGGCTGGTGGTTCTCGGCACCTGGGCGGAGACGGAACAAGTAAAGATCACCAACTTTGCGGGCGAGGACAGGACGCCGCCCCACGTTCGTGACTTTTTCCTTGCTCCACCTTCACGTATCCGCGTGTATGATGTGGAGTTTGACTTTAAGATGGACTATACACCCGTGCGGCCAACAAGCCTGCTGCTACACCCGTTTCAGGATGGAAAAGGTCTTGTCCTCCTCACTGCCGGGCCGGATGGGACGGTGCACTACGCCCCGCTGCACCTGGCTTTCCCCTGCTTGGAGGAAGCAAGTGCTTACTGGACCTCGGTCCCAATCAGCAAGTGTGAGGTCCACCTGAGCTCGATCGCCCTTCCAGATGGGAAGAGTGGAGTTTTTGTCGGTCAACCCGAAACGCGCCCAAATATGCTCACGCTGGCCTCGCACCCTCCTACGGTGAACGACCAAGGCTGGACAGGGGTGCCGGCACTCAATGTCCACGTGGTCGATTGCGACGCCGACTATGCTACGCTGGTGTCGAACGAGGCTGATCCAGTGGCAGCGATCTTTACCAGCCAATGCTGTTCCTTCGTGCGGTGGGGCAATGTGGAGCCATGGAGCGTGCACACGTTGCCATTAGGCGACAATCAACCAGTGTGTATTAAGGAAACCCCCGAAGGGCTGGTTGTCGGCACCTGGCCGTTCCTCCGCTTTGGCTCGCGAACTGAAAACCCACCGCTCGAGGGTGACCCCAACCTCATCCACAAGGGATCGGACAGGCCGTTCAGGCCCCCTCCAAAGGGGCCTCATGGCAGCGTGCGTTTGTTCCTTCCCAATGAGTATGGTGACATTGCGATCCCCTCGACGGTGATTCCCTTGCGCCGCTGGAACGGCCCAATGCCATTTTGCGTTTCAGACGCGACAACGGCGAAGTGTATCTGGTGGTGGGCACCGGCCTTATGCGCCCGCATCAAACCGAAGTGACCGAGGGCCGGCTCCACCTTCTTTCCTTCAAAGGTCCCAATTGGGAGGGACCCTCCGTGTTCAGTACAGAAATCATGGGAAACGTATTTGCCATGACGCAAGAAGGAACAAACCTGTTGGTCGCGCACAACAGCGTCGTTAGCTCGTTCTTGGTTTGTGATGGCCCTGAAGGCAAGAAGACCTTCTTGCGGGGGGAATTCTTTTCGTCTTATCTGGCCACCAGCCTTTCCCCCATTTATACCACCAGGCGATTCAAATCTACCGACAAGGCCCCCGATGTCGTCCATTATGACCGCGTCGGAGCGGCCGAGCGGCGATACAAACGTCTCCTTGCGGGCGGATGCCATGCGAGAGAACTGGCCTCTTTTGCGGACGACGACCCGGACGATCCGGCGTGGGACGATGTCGACGCGCATTCGGAAGCCTCGGGCGGAAGCTGCGGTGAGGACCATACTCCCGACGAGATGGAGTCAGACACGACGGCTCTGTTGGTAGGGGACGCAATGCGGTCGTTGACGGTGGTGCGGGTGGAGAAGGCAGGTTCCTGCGCCAAGAAACGACCGATGCCCAGCCCACATGGACCAATGCGGTGAGCCACGCCGACTTGTTCTCGCAGACGTACGTTTCCTCGGATGCTGAGGGAATCTATTGCTCTCGCATCGCCCCCTAAAAGCCAAGTTTGAGAAAGTCCCTTTGTGCCGAGGACACACATATGAGTACAACAGCTGGCAGACCCGCGGCCAGCGTTCGTTGGAGGAGAACATGGTGTTCGATAACAAGGTGCAGCGCGTCTCCCGATTTAACTACGGCGACGTGGTCAACACCTTTGTTCGGGTACGTACTTTGGCCACCTGAGAGGACCCATTGAGCAGAGAACTGACGTGTGCATGCTACAATAGACCTTCCTGTTTCCTTCATCTCCAAGCCCTGCTTACCGCGCCCGGCCCAGTTTGCACTGGGTGACATGGACGTGGATGAGATGCAAGTTGACACTTTGACCGGAACCCTTTCCCGCCTCCAAATTGAGCTGCAAGGTGCCCATGCCAAGCGCAAACAACTGCGCAAGCTCGGTCCTCAGGCGCATGCCCCGCTGGAGTGGATAGAACCAGAGCCTTGACCCTGTTTTCCACCACCGCCGGCGGGCGCTGGGCATGCTGAGCAAAGTGGATGGCGAAGCGACGGCGCTGCTGCGCGCAGTGGAATATGCGCTAGCCCAGCTGCCGTCCGTGGGTAACAAGACGTATGCCCAGTGGCGCTACCCGAACCCGAGTCCTACGGGCGTGTTGGACTACACGTTGCTGAAGCGTTTCCTGTCCCTGTCAGAGGCCGATCAAACGCGCTTGCTGCGTGAGCTGGCGCCAAATGGCAAGCGCGGATTGGTGATCAAGGTGCCACGGACGTATGTGGCTTCGCTGGTGCGTTCCCTTGCGACCTAGCGCTTGGTGCTTTGCCCTGTCACTGGCAATGAGTACGACTGCGTGCTCGGTTTGGTAGACAAATATATTTCTCCAGTGGTGATGCCTGCATGTCCATGTTGGCTGCGGAGTGTGGTTCGTCCCGCAGCATGTATATATGCTTCGATCGACAGCACGTTCTGCGAGGCTACAGGATGAAGGGATCCATCAACAAGGCGTATGCTACGCTCTTAGATCGATCTATTCGTACACCACTTGTCCTTCGGCTGGCTCAGCGACGGCAGGAGATGCGGCACTCCTCCCCTCCCATTGGTTCAACTGAGCAGAAAGGAGCTTAGACGTTGATCCAAGCTGGCCAACTCATCCATCTTGCTCAGCAAAGCCGCCCTCCTTGTTCGCTTCCGCGAGGGACGAGCGGTAGCCTGCTGCGCTTGGCCAGTCGGTCCGCTTCGACTTGACCCCGGCCAGGCGCGGGGCAAAGGTGGCTGCTTGGTCATGAAGGGCAGCCAAGGCACGCATGCGCGTCAACAGTGGTGCTGAAATGGGCAGAATGGGCTCAAGGGCACTCTGAACACGCCATAGGCGCGCCACCTGGGCGGCTGCGTTGCCGCCTCTGGACCCTCGGCAAGAGGCTTAGCCGAACCGTCAGTCGCCTGCACGCTGTGGGCCAAATTACCGCGTGGGACACCCGTAGCCATTGCACTGCCTACAGGGGCGGGCCGAGCGACCCGGCCAAAGGGGCAGAGCGGCGGCTAGCCTCATGTACCCGGTCCAGTTCGGTGCTGAGAACTTTGATCCGGCGTACCACCGCATCGGTGTGCTTGGGCTGGGACAGGAGCGTGAGCCAGTGCTCAATCTTGTCGAGTGTGGGGGCCAGTCCTTCGCCCACGGACAGAGCAGGACCAAAGCCCTCAACCGATACGTTCCCAGGGGTACTACCTACAGCGCGCTCGAGCTGAGTAAGTTGAGCCTCTATTTGACTTGCCTCCACCGTTTGGTGGCTTGCATGGGCAGGTGGATGCACGGCAGGAGGAGGCGTGGGGGTTTGGGCGACCGAGTTGAGCAACTGTTGGGTGCGCTGGTTCCAACTTTGCTGTTTCCCAACAGGGAGTTCGGATGGTCGAGGTAACCGGTGCGAGGCAGACTTCCCTTCCGCTCGGGCAAGAGCCCGGTACAGCGCCTCGAGCTCCTTTTCGTCTTCGTCTCCATCGCCGTCCCGAGCGAGAGTGTCAATTTCGGCGCGTAAGCGAGCAATGCGACGTGCCTTGCTGCCCGGGGGTGGTACCGCGACCGCAGGCCGCACTCGACCCGTTCTCGGGTCCGCAGCGTACCGCTAAAGTCACTTGGGCCCCAGCGGCTTGCCGAAAGCAGATGCGGCCTGAGCGGGCGAAATATGGAGGGCATTGATGCCAGCAGGCAGGGCGGGTTCGTGGAGAGGAGGCTCAGGACCGATGGCACATCCTCCGTCTCGTACACGTCGGGGGCAGTGTCGATGTCAGGGAGGTTGCTGAACTTGTTCATCCTGGTCCTGCGGGCGAGGCGGCGAGGGGCAGAGAAGCGGGCAAGGAGAGGCTGAGGTGGAGCCGCCCATCTCCCCCGGACCGCCTCTGCGCCTCTGCGGCTTCAACTTTCAACATTACCCAATGTGCAGGGTAGGGTTGTGTGGCGCTCTGCTGCTTCCAACAGGCAGAGGGGCTACTGCTACGAACCGATTATGAGCCACCCACACTTCTAACCCCCATTTCCTTTGATGCGAGCATGCCATTTCCCGCCTCTTAGAAGCGGAACACCAGACCCACCCCCTCGTCGCCACCGGCGATGACCTTCCATCCGTGGCCAGGCGTAGCATACGCACCCACACCCCTGTGTCGGCGCCCTGTGTCAAGCCATCGTCCCGCCCCACCGCCACAGCCAGCACGCCTGCCGTAAAGCCCAGGTGTGCCGCCAGCTGCTCGCCTGACCGCGCATCCCACGTCTTGACTGGCCGTCCATGGCCGTTGTTGTAAAGTATGGCGTCGCCCCATGCACCGCGATGGAGGTGATCGAGTCCTCATGAGAGACAGTGGTCCGCACCTTGCCCGTAGTCAAATCCCAAATGTGCACTTGGCCATCCGACGCTCCCGTCACCAGCCCCGAGGCAGGAGTTTGCACCCCTTCTGGAACAAGACCGAGGTGAATGAATTGGATGCCTCCACGCTCTCTCCGGAGGTGGCCTTCGAGCGAGGCAACGACCGACAAAACACCTTCCACATCCGCTCGCGCAAGGCTCACCACCCTCACCTCCCCGTGGCCGAACCCACCACTACCGTCCCACTCTCGGCGGCGGCCCGGAGGGAGGTGATACCACCGGGAAGCTTGAATCGTGGGTCCGTGTCTTGCAACTTGCGAGCGCAGACTGTACCTGCGGGTTCCATACAATCAACGATCCATCCTCGGACGCGGTCACCAACCGACGACCTGACAGGTAATGATTAGCTTTTTCATTAGCTCGTGCGAAGGGGAAGGACGTACCATCAGGCAGCCAACAGCCGCAGGTGACAGCTGCGGTGTGGCCAATAAACGTGCCCATGTGGCCACCGCGCGGAACGTTCCACATCCACACTGTCGAATCGGTCGCGCCCGCGGCAAGAATTGGGGCAGTGGGATGCCAGGCGATCCAAACCACCTCATCGGGCCCCGTAAAGGAATGAGCAAACGTCCAACGCTCCACCGAGTCGCCTACTTGCGACCACACTCGCACCTGACCATCCATCCCACCCGTTGCGGCAAACTTGCCGTCGGAAGAGAATGCGGCAGCCACCACCGAGTCGGTGTGTCCACTGAGCCGCACTAGTGGTCCCATCAAACGTCGACCAAATCCAGCCGCATCGTCCTCGCCACCAGAAATGGCAAGAGGAGGCGAGGGGAAGCGAGGGTGAAGCGAGAGAGTGAACATGGACTTGTCACCATGGCCATGGAACGCAGCAATGACGTGTCGGGGAATTCATTTGATCCCCAGCCCCAGGCGGGGGGCACATCGTCGTCGTCGTCGGACATGGGCTCGGCGTCATCTAGCTCCACCACCTCCTCAACATCCTCTGGCCGGAAAGGAGCAGCATCTCCTGCTCCTCCAGCTCGGCGTGATCCTGAGCTGCGTTGCCGTTGTTCTCGTACTCTGGTTCCATCGCAAGCGTTGGCGTACGTGTCGTTCGGTCGTGGTCGAGAGCCAGACAAGCCCAGCACGATTTTTTTTTCGCCCAAGCTGGTTGGAGGGATAGCGGCGATCGATGATCATCGATCACCGACAAGACAACGATGGCGTCAAAGTTTCATTTCATCATTGGCATCTGGTCGCGCAACAGGGGTAACCGGTAACTAAACGGGCATGGAGGGATTTTGAATTTCTTTTTCCTTTTTGATTTCTTGTCGGATTCTCTCTCTCGCGGAAGATGGACACACCACCACCGCTCCAGTACAGTGCAGAAGTGACGGAGTTAACAAGCGTTGGCGACGCCAATCACTTGTTCCCTCCCCACCATTCTCTTGCCGTTTCCGCTATGGCTAGTCCACCCGCCAAGCCTGTTCCGCCCCTGCATCGATCTTCATGACGGGGGTCAAGCAGATTGTAGGCGGCACCCTGCGCGACGACACGGCCTCCAAGTCCCTGCAGACCAACCATACATCCACCTTACCGCCAGCCCACTTTGCGCGACTCTATGCCCAGCACGGGCTTGAAGGTGGCCACGTCATCAAGCTCGGCCCCCGCAATGATGCGCGCCCAGGAGCGCTCGCTGCGTGGCCTACATCTCCAAGTTGGGGGTGGAATCACACTGGAAAACGCAGCGGCCTGGGTGGACAGCCACAAGATGCGCGCGCCGGCAAAGTCATTGTCACTTCGTACCTCTTCCCTGGCGCAGGGTTTTCCATGGAACGTCTGCTGGCCCTGGAACAGGCTGTGGGGCGGGACAAGCTGGTGGTCGACCTGAGCTGCCGCCGTGTGCCGGGCAAAGAGGCGGAGTGGAGAGTGGCGATGAACCGGTGGCAAGACCTTACCGACCTAGCTATCGAAGGAGAAAGCCTCTCGCGCCTTGCTGAGCACTGCAGCGAGTTCCTCATTCACGCTGCGGATGTTGAAGGGTGTGGGGGGATTGACGAGCAGCTGGTCTCGAAGTTAGGCGCCTGGCTGGTTGAGTACCACAAGAAGCGCCCCGAGTTTGGCGTGACCTATGCAGGGGGTGCGCGGCACGTGGGTGACATGGAGCTCGTTGATCGCCTGTCCGCGGTACAGTCGACTTGACATTTGGTTCCGCGCTCGACATCTTTGGCGGATCCGGGGTGACGTTGGCCGAGCTGGTTGAATGGAATAGGCAGCGGGCAAAGGTCTGAAAGGAGCCGAGCCAATTATCCCAAAATTCTATTGGAGTGATTGGAGCTATAGGGGCAGGTATCGGGCCCATGCCACATTGGTCAGGCTCGCTTAGCCATGGTGACGATGAAGGACGCGACATGTTTGTCCCTCCCAGCGTAGATTGATGGAGTCCCGCCCCCGGGGTATTTTCCCATTGCAAATGGAGGAATGCTCTTCGCTGTATCCCAAGGGAGGCGAGAGGAGCAACTTAGAATGTTGAAAGTTGCAACGATCCTCTCCTGCTGACCTCAGCCTCAAGCAACCCAGCGCGGCGTCGTGGAGTTATCAAGGTGGGGGTACTGCCACACCACCCAACAAGCGCTGCAAATCCAGCCCACAACCGCCACCAGCACCTCCACCAACAACTCTTCGCTGCCATGGCGTCCTTTTTTGGCTTTGGAGCGCCTGTAGACATCGAGGTCCGGCTTGATGGCGAAGAGGAGCGTCCCGGTGTCGAAGTCAAGGTCGCACGGGACGGCGGAGCGGTGTCCCGTCTATGTGGATGGGGAGAGTGTTAAGGGCGTCGTCATCCTCCGGGCCAAGGACGGCAAGAAGCTTGTTCACGAAGGGGTGAAGATTGAATTCATTGGTTCTCTCGAGCTTCTCACGACCGAGGGAATCACTACGAGTTCATCTCCCTCGTTCAGCAACTTTCAGGTGCCGGCGAGGTCAAGCCCTCGTCACCCTACCCTTGCCGTTTGAGTTCAAGCAAGTGGAAAAGCAATTTGAGAGCTACAACGGTATCAATGTCAAGCTCCGCTACTTCTCCGAGCCACCGTCTATCGCGCAGGATGGCCGACGTGGTGCACGAGAAGGAGTGTGGGTTCATCAGTTCCTCGTCCCTCCCGAGTCCAATGCACCCATCAAGATGGAGGTGGGCATTGAGGACTGTCTCCACATTGAATTTGAATACAACAAGTCCAAGTACCACCTCAAGGACGTCATTGTCGGAAAGATCTACTTCCTGCTGGTCCGCATCAAGATCAAGAACATGGAACTCTCCATCATCGCCGCGAGACAACAGGGACGGGTACGTGATGTGCCTTTTTGCTTTCGTGTTTTTGTATTAACCCCTCGACAGCGCCCAACCAGTACAATGAGAGCGAGACGATCACCAAGTTTGAGATTATGGATGGGGCACCGGTTCGTGGAGAAACGATTCCCATCCGCCTCTTCTTGGGAGGCTTTGAGTTGACGCCAACGTTCGTGACGTGAACAAAAAGTTCTCGAGCGCTACTATCTCAACTTGGTGTTGATTGACGAGGAGAACAGAAGGTACTTTAAGCAGCAGGAGATCACGCTCTTCCGCTTCCCCGACGAATAATCTGTAGCACATTTTCTCTCATGCTCCAAAGCTCCCTACTGCAATCATTTGTTGTCCGCCCTTGCTACTACGCCAGTCGTTCGATCGAACTTGACTGGGCACTTTGGTCCCCCGGCCGAAGCATACCCTTCCCTTCCCCTTGCGATTCACCCGATACGTTGGGCCTGAAGGAGGCTTGGTGTTCAAAAGTGGGTGTTTCATGTATCCTACGCCCCCTTCATAATGCATGTGTGGCCAGGAAAGAGGAAGGGAGATCAGAGGTAGGTTTTATTAGAGGGTAGCCTAACAGGAAGGGAAGAGGCGACGTGGGGGAGGGATCAAAGATCAAACAAATTGAACATTTACTGGATTCCAAATGCGCGCGTGCGTGCCATGCCTCGCGATATCGTCTGGCCGCTTTTGTTGGGCGCTGTCATCGACGACACCCTTTTTGGCGCCATGGCCGACGTCCCCCTCATCTCGCCCCTCTCACTGGGTAGCCTGACATTTGTGGTGCTCCTCGTGATCGGGGGCTGGGTGTTGAACTTGTTCTTTGACCGGATCGCTGCGCAAAGTGGAACGAAACGGACACGCTGGGCCTACTAGCCGGCCTGTGGTACTGCTTTGACGCGCTGACCCACCTTGTTCTCGAGGCGAGCTTTGTCTATTGGAGTCTGGGTGGGCGTACCGTTGCCACTTCCTTGAACCATGGAGGTCCCTCGGGTTTACCGCACACATGTGGTCCGACTATGCTCGGGCAGACAGCCGATGGGCGCATGCCGATCCCTGTGTGGTATCGATTGAGCTCATCACCGTCCTCGGGCGCCGGACCCTTGGCGTTACTCACCGCCTACCTCTTTGCGCGGGGCAAGACGGGCCAAGCACACTTTTGTAATTTGGTCTTGGTACTGGAGAGATTTATGGATGCGGTACGTACGCCTCGGTCACCTGGGTGTTTTGCCCATCAGATCTCAGAACGGTTCCTGACCTGCCCCCTCTTCTCCAGATGACGTTCGCGCCCGAGGGTTGATTGGCAGTCCCAGCTTGCCTCCCGCAACGGACGTTCTGCTCTTCTGGATCTACCTCGTCGTGATGAACACTGTTTGGGTGGTAGTCCCAGCTGGGCTCATGTACGATTCCTGGCGCGTGTTGTCGTCGGCCTTGCCGGGTCCCGCCCCTGCTGCGCGCGCGGCACCAAGCAAGAATGACTAATTCGATCCCCGACAGATGCTACCCATCAGCCAGAGTCTCCTCATCGTCATCCAAAATCAATCGTCAATCATTGTGTCAGCTGCGCCAAATGGTACTTATACCTCCTACAGACAGTAAGGCTCAGAAGTCATTCGAGGCATAGAGGGCAATGGAGATGGAATCAACTATCAGCGCAAAAGTAGTGGGGGAACAGTCCGAATAATAGCCATTGCAAGTCTCCAGCCCCTCGACCCCTCAACGGCTCCAAGCCTGAGCCCGTTTGCCCATCTCCTCAAACACAGACACGAACGTTGCCACGTCTTGAGCGCCCTGGATCTCCGCCTTGAGCGGTTGAGCATCCCGATTGGGGTGTGCGACAATTTCAAAGTTGGGCACGCCGCGAATGCCAGCCTTACGAGCCCGAGCAAATCCTTTTCCACCTCGGCGAGGAGCTGGTCCGATTGCACGAAGGCCGTCGCCTCGCTCAAAGAGGGGAATACACCAGCCTCGACCGCGAGCTGGGCAAGTGCCACGGGGTCCCCCGGATCGCCCTCCTGCTCGAAGTAAAACGGCATTACTTTGTTCAGGAACGCATGTTGCAGTGGCCACCCCCCCGTCTTGTAAGCCTGGAGCAACAGCGATGAGAAAGCACAGTGCTACGCAGCACGCCGCCATAGGAAAAGTGGATGCCCACTTCCTCCCCACGGGCCTTCATCGAAGCTTCCATGGGCGCCACGCGGTCCGCACCAAAGAGAGAGGCATAGTGCTCGCGCTTGTTGATGGGCGTGTCGGGCAAAGTAGGATCCAACTGGTACGGCAGGTACTCTACCGCCGGCTCAAAGATCCGCGAGGACGAGTGGAGCGCGATATACGGCGAGAGACGCAGGGCCTGTTCGAGTTTGCGCAGGCCGAGGAAGCAGAAGGGGCAGATGGTGTCGGACGTGACCTTGACACTGAGCGTGTGCAGCATCGGACGCGTGGCGGGCATGGCTGGTGGTGGCGGTCAGACGAGAAAGCAAAAATGCTGGGCTGGCTGTGCTGCACCAAGGTTACATCGAACAGCTTGCCACAGGTAGAGAGAGAATCGAGTCCTGTCCCAAATGCCCCATTGCGCACGGATACGCGCCCAGTACCGCGCGGACTTGGTCCTGGGGACACAGACCCCATGCTACGACCGCCTTAAGTCCGGCGTCCGTAGATCGATCACCGCCCTTACCTAACCACCTCACCGGTCGATCCTTGGGATCTGCATCTGCAACGTTCGAGGCACAGCAACTGTGTCGACGCGGGTTCAACGTATGGTCGGCAGCTCGTTCTGACCTTGATTATATACCCGGCCAATACACAGCAGGCAACACCTTCCAACACCATTGGTACTCGCGTGGTCCTTCTGGCGTGGACATGGGGGTGGTATAGTACTGTGTGAATTACCACTTCGTGCTGGTTCTGGGAGCTTCGCCAATGCCATATTTTGCAACCGACAGCTCAAGCCATTATCATGCCCTCCCTTGCAAACGCCTCCCAGTCTGTCACAGTTTGGCTGATCTCACTCCCCATTTCCAATTTCTTCGTCTCGAGCGTCTCGCTCCTTCCCTGTTTTCTTCCACTTCGCACCATGTCCTCTGTTCTTGCTTTCCCCACGAACGATTGCTACACCCCTTGGCCTAGTCCGATTCTGGTCTCCTCGCCTTAGCCCCGACTGTGACACAGTCCACCCCTGTTGTCCCGCCCGTCTCCGCCTCCGCCTCCGCCTCCGCCTCCGTTGACGGCTGGTCCGTGGCTTTGTCCACGGGCCGTGTGAGCCGGAGGAGCGGAACGAGAAAAGGCCGACCATGTGCGCACTGGAAAGGGAACTGAGTCTGGGCCAAGCGGGTGAAGAGAGCGGTGGCCTCGACCTGGTCCAGCCGATCGTTAAACATGATCGCACCGCGGCACGCTTTGCTCTCCAGGGTGACGCAGCGGGGGCGGCAGGAACCGAAGAAACGTAGCTAACTCTTCGTCCGTCTCTTGTCCTTCCCCGTCGTGTTCTTGATCGACACGTGGTGGGGGAGATAGCACAGGAACCATCCACGCCTATCCCTCTTGCACACCCCTCCCGCCTGTGCCTACGCTGCCCTCGCGAGCGAGAGAGGATGGAGAGCACAATGTTGCCTGCTAGGGGTGGGACCAGCGCGAGAGAGAGGGCGCGTCGCGCTCCGGCCGTTCGGTCACCAAAGCCGGGGCCAAGCACAGTCCTGCGCTCCTTTCGTGCAGCTGGAGTTGGAACCGAAAAAGGCAAGCATACTCCGAACACAGTCGCCAAGCCCGGGTCCACCTGTCCTTCGCACAACGTACGAACGCGAGTTAAGACCGAAGACGTCAGTTGGGGCTCCAATGGGAGCGCAGGGCAGAGCGGGGCATGCCCCCCGGCCAGCGTCCAGGGGAGGTGCGACTTCGGATGGGCTCGTCACCCCTCTTGCCACCCACTAATTCGATCCGACCCGCCTCCCACATGGCCCCGCCCCGACAATCCTGTAGGTACGAACGGAAAAACGTTTCCACCCTCACTCGTTCGTCCGCGGCATGCTGGTCTACCAGCACGAGGATGCTGCCCCCTTGTGCAGCAACACGGCCAACATGCATTTCCGCTCAAATTGGCCCACCAGTCGGGCAGAGGCAAGAGCCGGATGTGTGATGGCCAAGTCAGCGAGGACAGTTGTGTCGGCTGCAGATGCATCAGCACGCATCCCATCCGCGTCGGCGCAGGGAAGTTCCAGGGCTGCATCGGCCACCATGCAGTCCCGCTCTAGTTCAGGGTCCGGATCGTCCTGCCCTTCCGGTTGCACTGTCGTCGTTGTGGCCCAATTGCCGACCCAGGACGATGAATCGACGCAAGGCTGTCGTCCAACCAACGCGGCCGGGAAGATGGGTGACGAGTACTTGAAATGGATCCTTCCCGCAAACGTTTACGGAGCGTTTGACTGCGTGAGGAGGGGGATTCGAGGTCGACTCGATTACCGGTCGTGCATCGACCAGGTGCACTTGTTGAGTACTTGGGCCCCTCCACGCCAGTGCACACGGGGGCACAGGAGGCAAGGGGGCACGAATACTTTTTGCAGGCGCGCCGAGCGTCTCGGCACAGCAGAGGAGAGGAGGACGGGTGACAGTGTGGGGGCCTGGCAGGATGGGTAGGAGCAGTGTGGGCAGTGTGAAAACCTCTTGATGGGGATCGCGCTGACGCTTGAGAGGTCGGCGAGGGTGCAAGAGAGAATACCATTCCGCCCCAATAGCCTTTTGGAGAAATTGGACTTGACCCGGTCCTTCCGGTATCATGTCAAGTCAAGCAAAAAATACTAACCACGACCATAGGGGCTGTCCTATCCAGTACGGAGGCTCCGAGGGAGGCGAGGAAGGCAGTGAGCGGTTGAGTGACCATCCCCTGCGTCAGGTGGGAAGGGAGGGCTTTAGTTTTGAGGGCAACGGGAGCATGTGGTTTCAGATGAGGTTCCCGTTCGGCAAGCCACTGAGACAGAAGTGCGTCAGGCTGGATTGGTTCGCCATTGAGACATACGAGGCTAGGAGCTTTCACTGTCGGCCATGCCACCAATCCTACCATCTGGAGGGAAGAAGGGTCAGGACGAACATGGACCGCCGTCTCAAGCCAAGTGAGGTCGAGCCCGGGCGAGGAAAGCTGAAGCAGGAGCGGTAACCCCCAGGCAGACCCGCACCCGCCGGAAAGGGAGAGAACCTTCCTTGGGAGAAGGACAACGCCTGTACCCAGTTCTACCTTGATTGGTGCCGAGGCCAGTGGGACGCACACGAATGCGACGGGTGTTTGATCTGTTCCCACTGCGCACGCAGTGCAGCCTTGTCCTCAGGACACGGAAACGCCTTGCGGCGAATGGGAAGCGGTGGTGGAACAAGTCGCGCACCACCACCTTGGTCCGCACATGAGGATCGACGTCTAGCAGGACAGAATGAAAAGTGGTTCTTCCCGAACGAAGAGTAATTAAAGCAGACGTGCACCGTGCTGTCCAGGCGGACGGCTCCATATGTCCAGCTGGGCTGGAACAGCCGCGGCGAGCAACGTGTGGCGGGGCGCTTCGTTCGCTTCCACTTCCTCGTACAGCTGGGCGAGGGTATCAAGGGGAATCCCACGGCCATTGTCGGTGCACTCGAAGCGCCAGTCATGCAGGTGAACCGTGACACATACACGGGTTGCGTGAGCGGCAACCGCGTTGGGGATGAGGGCCTGAACAACGTCGGCGAGGTGGGTGAGGCGGGTGCTAGCAGCGACGAGGGTAGCGGTGGGGGCGGGGGTTCCCAATCGCAGGCTTGGTGCTCAGGCTGAGCCAAGAGGGCAGGGCACACATGGGCCCGGGCATGGTGCGGCGCAACAGGCGAGGGAGAGGCGAAGCGCTCCATGACGACAACAAGATGGGCGTCATCCCATCTCCATCGCTCGCGGGCAGGGGAGTGGACGGGGGACGGGGATTGGCAGCGATAAGGGGCAGAGAAGCGAAGGCAACTCGGCAATCAGTTAAATGAGGGTCTCTCATTCAGCTTTCGGTGCATAGGATTAGTATTTCGCTTGAGGCAGGGAAGCCAGGCAACAGGTACTACGAGGTTGACTGGTGATCAATCATCGATCGAAGTGATCAGTGACTCGACTTGCCTGCGTCCCGCGCACTTAGCCTATGCGCTAAGGCTTTCTCTTAGCAATCACTAGCTCGATCACCGATCATCCATCGTGATTCACTCGATCACTCGCGTGGCAGGCAAAGCGGGCACTGTGGCGCACTGCCTACCCGCAGAGCACTGCAGGACAGAAAACATGGTGCGGACACTCCCCAGATGCGGCGAGAGTTGCACCGCGCAAGCTGAACTAATGCGGAGTGTCGCACTCGGGCGGCCCCATCCCTGTATCAGCGCGGGGCGGCTTAAAGCTTAACCCGCAGTATGCGTGCGTCAGGCTCTCGGCGCTAAGTGCTTTTAGCTAAGCGCTAGGGGCTAGCCGACGGGAACGCGCTTTGTACTTGTCACGGCATCGATCCGCCAGTGGCATTAGCATCCCCTCAGGAGCTCATGGAACGCAAAGAAAATTATGGACCGCCGGAGGTTGGGCAGCAAAAAAACGGCAGTGTCGCGTTATATCCTTTTCTCCGGGAAACGCGCCGGCTCCTCCGGTGCTGATATCTGTGGAGGAAACAGCCGCTGCCGCCGTCGGGCATGGAGTGGGCGGGTCGGGGCGGCAAAACGCGGCTGGGCTTTGGGCTCTTCTGAGCGCCTGAGCCGCTGGGATGGAGATGAATATTCTGTGACATGACATGTGAGTACTGCATACGGAGTTGAGACGCAGGCAAAACGGTGCAGCCGATGAAATGGATGATCGATGATCGATGGTGGATACCCTGCGGCACCACAGGACAGCACTCTTACTCCCGAAGCTCATCGATCCGATGGATCATCCATCTGCCGCTCGACTGCTCGGCAAAAGGGGACAAGGCCTCGATTGAAGCACCATGGGCCAGGCGGCAGTGTCCGCAGACGAGGGCCTCGGTACGCGCAAATCAATGAGGGGCGGTGATGGATGATCGATGATGCATGTTGCTGTTGCATGTGGTGCTTCTGGATGGGTGACTAAGCCAGGGACTAGTGTCGTGGTGACGCGGTGACGGGGCCTTGCAAGGCCTTTCTGACGATGCGAGCCCAGCACAAGAGAGGCATCGCGGCACACGGCACGATGGCCCACGGCAGCTGCTGCCGCCAGGCCGAGCCAGAACGTTGTCCCGGCGGCTTTTTCGCACTTGCAACCGCCGCGGGGGCAGTGTTGTGTGTGATCCCCACGTGCGGGCAGGGCCTGCGGGGGCGGAGCGGGGATTGAGAGGTAGCGGGGAAACTGCCCCCCTGTGCAGAGAATGCGCTGGGCCGCAGCAGGGCCCTGGCAGGGCAGAGCAGGAACATGCCCGCGTGTCGAATAAGGTGCAACTTCGTATAATGATCGCCCGCACTCTCTCCCGCGGCTTTATAAACTCCTCCGGCCCCCCCCCCCCCCCCCCCCCCTTCCCCCACCACAACCCTCGTCGGTGCCGCCATGTACGACTTTACCCATGGTCTCTTCAAGCTGCCCACGCGCGACCAGCGCGCGGCCGACCGCCACGGCGAGACCAACAACCCGATCAAGCTCGCCTGCATGCTTAACCTCAAACAGTATATCTACCTCATTACCGGCATGCTTGCCTGGACGTGCGACGCACTCGACTTCTTCTCTGTGAGTCTCGCCAACACCCACCTCTCCGCTCTCTACGGGAAGTCGACCAACGACATCACCACCTCCATCACCTTAACCCTCCTCTTCCGCCCCCTTGGTGCCGTCATCTTTGGCCTCGTTTCCGACCGTTTTGGACGCAAGTGGCCCCTCTTTGTCAATCTCCTCTGTATTTCCGCCCTCTCTCTCTCCACCTCATTCTGTAAATCCTACGGGCCCTTCCTCGCTGTACGATCACTCTTTGGCATCTTTATGGGTATGCAATCCTCTCCTTTCCCAAAAAAAACTCGGTCGAAACTAACGTGATCGCGTTTGCCAGGTGGAATTTGGGGCATGGCCACAGCCACTGCACTGGAGAACATGCCCGCTGCCCCTCGTGGTCTGTTCAGCGGTGTGATACAGCAATGCTATGCCGTGGGCTACCTTTTGGCGGCCTCGGTCAATGTATCTGTGGTCAACAGGACAGGCAACTGGAAGATCCTCTTCTGGTTTGGCTCCGCCGTCTCGCTTTTTGCTGCTGGCGTGCGCGCAATCGTGTGGGAGTCGGAACTGTTCCTTGAACACAAGAAGGCACAGCAGGAAGCAGCCGAAGCGGGTGTCGATACTTCGATCCGGACCAAGGTCCGCAAGTATCTCGCTGACATGGGCGACATGCTCAAGCAGCATTGGGTCCGCTGCATCTATGGTATCCTACTCATGTCAGGCTTTAACTGGCTCAGCCACTCCTCTCGTACGTCCATATCCATTTTCCTCCCTCTCTCTATATGCGACTTTGGCTGACGCACCCCATTATGCAATTAGAGGACTTGTACCCTACCATGATCGAGAAAGTCAAGCTTGCCACGCTGCCCACTAAGGAGGCAAACCAACTGGCTTCCAAGGCCACCATCATTTCCAACTGTGGGGCCATTGTCGGTGGTACCCTGGGCGGATACATTTCACAATGGCTTGGCCGCCGTTTGACCATGGCCATTTTTGTCGTTATCTCAGGTGTACTCATCCCTGCCTGGATCCTGCCTACCAGCTTTAGTGGTTTGGCTGCTGGCGCATTCTGGATCCAGTTTGGCGTGCAAGGCGCGTGGGGTGTGGTGCCCGTCTACCTCTCTGAGATTTCACCCCCTGGGTTTCGGGCAACGTATGCCGGCCTGGCCTACCAACTGGGCAACATGGTCTCCTCCTCCTCCGCGCAGATCGAGACGCGCGGTGGTCAGGGCATTACGATTGCCAACCCCCGCTTTGATCCAAGTAAGCCCTCTGGGCCAAACAACGAACCCCGCTTGCCCGATTACGCCATGTATCGGGTATCCTGCTGGGTGTCGTGTGTGCTTACCTGTTGGCCGTGATTGTGGTGGGAAGGGAAGAGCACGGTGCCAAGTTTGAAGAGGATGCGGTGGTAGGCACAAGACCCTCGGGCACCCAGCGAATTGAAGGCGAAGATCAGATTGAGCACGTGGGCGATCAGTTTATGGCGCCGGCTGTTGATGCCCTCCCGCCCAGCGACCGGCCCAGCGACGAGAAGTTGGATCAGCAGTTGGATGAGAAGAAACTTGATGCCTAACTCTGCACGCCTCCAGCGTGTGGGGGGCGGGGCAGGATATCTCGCATCTGCATACATATCTTTTCACCGGGCTTTCCCATCCCTCCGCTATCATTTTCAGTATACCACAAAACCTGCTCCCGGTACTATGCCTCACTGGTCGACCTGACCGCACCCTCCCTTTTTCTCCTACGCATCAGGCCTGCAACAGGCTTCTTACGATCCTTCCAACTGTGTACATTTCCCCCCCCTCCGATCCTCCCTTCCCCTGTTGGCCCTTCTGTGCTCCGCTCCTCCAGTTTCATTCGTCTCTCTTTAGGACAAGTTGAAGCCCCTGATTGATATGCACCAGGCTCCCTGTTCTATGCGATGTTTGCTCGTGATAGCGAAGACCAGACGTACCAGGAAGCTCCATCTGGGTGATATATATGGTCGAGAGAGACATGCATGCTGTCCTCGAAAATGAACCATGCGGTGACATGGTTTCAGAGCTGCGCGCTCGAGCCTCTATAATAACAGCATCGGCTTTAAAGTTTCATTCGCTCCATATTCAATCCAGACCGGCTCTCTTTGTCCCCACGTCCCGGTCTCACCGGTGACCGGTGAAGGCGGACCCCACACCAATCGCTCATCGTTTTCCACCCCCACACTAACCCCTCACCTTCTTCCACCCCACCCCATTCACCGCACTGACCACAAATGGCGATCCGTCCTACTCATTTTCTGCAGTCGCGCACTGGCATCCGTCTGAACCACTCACGTTTGGGCGTCCGTCCTCTGGTCCGGAATGCCCCAAGCGGTGCCTATGCTCTGCGCACCAGCACCATGGCTGCGGCGCCGAAACAACGTGCCCTCACACAGATGGTTCGGACATTGCACACCACTCCTGTTGCACGACAGGAAATCAAGCCCTACACCCCTATCAGTGCTCCGCTCTACTTCCCTGGCGGGGTACCGGAGCCGGGCACGTCCGAGCCATCGGTATTGATTGTGACGGAGGCCGAGGAAGGAGTGTGGGTGGTAACGTTTACCGGGGCGCAAACTCCCGACAACCGTCTTACCCCATACTTTCTCCATGCCTACCTCGAAGCGCTGGACCACATTGAGCAGGCTTGGCACCGCTTTGCCTCATCCCCAGCAACAAGGAAAGGGAGCGGCTATGATCACCACGGGCCAAGTACAGGGAGCAAATTTTTCTCCAATGGGCTCGATCTGGACCTAGCCTTGCGTACGCCTGGCTTTTTGACCATCCATTTGCTGCAACGTTGCACCGCCTCATGCGTTTCCCATTCCCCCATTGCCTCGGTGGGGGGGGCATGCGTTTGCTGGTGCGTTGGCTTTGGTGTTGGCGCCGATTACCGGGTGATGAACGCGCATCGCGGGTTCCTCATGAATGAAATTTTGTTTGGCGCTCGCATCCCAGCTGCCATGGCGGGCCATGACCAAGGCCAAGCTGACGGATGGCCAGGTCCAACGCAAAGTTGTGTTGGAGGGACATCGATTTACTGGACCGAAGCGGAACAGGATGTTGGTCGATTACCTCGTCCCGGCCAAGGGAGACTCGTCCCCGAAGACCACATTCCCCACTTGGCCTCCTAGTCCTCCACCGCTCTCTCATCTCGCCAACCAGCTCCGTCCCCTGGCGGCTAAGGGCGCCTATGGGATCAACAAGGCAGTCCTCTACGCCACGTCTTGGCCGTCATGAAAACCAAGTATGTCCCCCCACTCCCACTCCCCCCCTCCCTTCCCCGCTGTTTCGCTGTCCCGAGCGAACAGTACTAATCCCCATGTACTGTGTTACAGGGAAGACGATGCGGTGGCCCGCTCTAAGCAGTTGCGAGCCGATCGCACGGATCGAGTAATGTGCAGTATCACGAAAGCGACAGGAACAATCAATAACCAGGAAGTTGTACGCTCAGTGGGTTGAGGCAGGATTCTGGATACAGGGTAGAAGGTCGACACAAGACATCCCAGGCCACCCGTCGATCTGACTACTGTTGCATCTCTGCCCCTCCGGGGTGGCAGCCGGATCATCATCTGCCAGAGACAAGTTACCGTTAATCTCGCCGTGGTACATATATAAGGGGAGAAGAGAAGGGAGAGGAGGGGACGGCACCTGACGTACGCCAAGACCGTTTGCACATGGGACAGAACTCATTGGAGTCAAGCCAAGTTTCGATGCAGTGGGTGTGGAACACGTGCGAACACATCCCGACCGACACGGGGCAGTCGGCACCCGGGACGCGACAGGTGGCGCAGGTGCCATCAAAGTTGTTCTGGCAGATGCCGCACACTTCGTCCGGATCCTTCACGTCCCATACCCAGTACCCCACCGGGCGCCACGCCGTCACGTCCACCTTCATCCTCCCTCCCGCTGCTGGTGGCGTTGTGTTGGACTGGGCACCTGCATCAACACGACCAACTAGCAGCGGTTGCAAGCGAGCGGAGGCGGGGCGATTACGTAATCTCACGTGCAAAGAGCCTCCCCGTCGGAGGGCGTTCCGTGATATCCGCGTCCCCCGTCGCTGGACTCTCCGGCACGAGCTCCGGGGCGGAGGAAATGGAACGAATCCCAGTCCGCCGCAATGGTGGGCCCACTGCCTCGGCTGAAGAGCATTACAAGCATTGGCTTGCCATTGCTGCCGTGGCGAGGGCAGCCATGTTCGCGAGAGGCCTCTCGAACGCAGAAAATCACCAGATGCCGGCCCGTGCGCCATCCACACTGCCCTGGGCCCGAGCGCGGCAATAGGGCGGCCCGCAGCTGCGAGGGTTGCGTCGCAGTCGATAATTCGCCATGTCTTTTGGGTTGGAGCGCCACGCTCGTGGTTATATTACGCGGTATCCCGTCCACCAGATCCACCCGCTTGCCCATCGCGCTTAAGAGCTGGAAGCATTGCCAATGAGCACAGAGCAAACCAGCCTGCTTCCTCAGCCCGTGCCCGCGGCCTCCGCCCACCCCTTGCCGCGCTGGATGGGGCCAAGTTCGCGGGCCTATGCCAAGCGGCGCTCGTTGGGTCGGATCCTGGGCTACGCTGTGGGCCTGATCATGCTGGTTACGTTCTATCTCGCTGGTCCGGCCACTGGTTCGGTGGCTCGCACAGCGGGCACGATGTTCCCCGGAGCAAGCCGCCTGCAGTGCCGACCGACGAGGGCGCCATCCTTGCCACCGCGCAGTGGAACGACGTGCGTCGGCCGCGCCAAGGCCGCTTGGGAGACGGAGTGAACCGCCGTTATGTGCGTACGGCCGACTTGACGTTTGACGCGCCCGACCAGCTCTTTTTCCACAGCTTTGGCGCCCCCATTTCACCTCTTTACGCCTTCTCGGCGAGGGAAGCAACGGATCGGTCGCGGTACACGTCGAGGCGTGGGCAGACGAGGCGTGGGTGCTGGAGAATGAGTTGACCATCGTTGCCCTCAATTCGTCCAAAGGCACCCATGGGTCGGTGTCTATTCCAACCATCATCCTTTCCACTCGTTCCACCACAACATCCATGTCGAACTCACCGCCCATTTGCCCCATGCCAGTGGCGCGGAGCGAGGCGTATTCAAGCGAATTGACGTTCGTGGTGATGCGGCCAGCTTCACCGCGGAAGACGCGGCATTGGATGTGGGTGCGATGGATGTCAATGTCAATGTGGGCAGCATCAAATTGTTGGGGGTATGTTCAACCTGTCGGATGCGGTATAAGCGTAGGAACTCAACCCACTGACCTTATATGATACTTTTCTTTGTTTCTATAGGTTGTTCCCACCACGACGCTCCTGCAGCTCTGGTCTAGCACTGGCTCGATCCAGGTACCCGGAGCGGTCAAGACCAAAACTCTAGTGGCCAAGTCGGATGTAGGCTCGATCACGTTTGGCCAGGTGAACGCGACGGCCTATGCCCTGTTCCAGTCACAAAGTGGCAGTGTGACGGTGGAAAGTGTGCAGGCCCCTCGCGCCCAACTCAAGTCCAACGTTGGCTCGATCACTGTGAAGGGCCCGGTGCAAGTGGCCGATCTTCTCTTCGATGCCGGCACGGGGCGTTACGCGTTACCGGTCCCGTCTGGACAGACAAGCTGCGTGCACAATCGCGAGTGGGCTCAATCTGGTTTGGCGAAGTCATGCTCGTTTCTCGGTCTCGGCCCAGTCCTTCCAATCGGGGTCGGTGACGGTGGACAAGGTTCATGCTCCGAAGGTGAGCCTGAATTCGGATGTGGGAAAAGTACAGGTCACCAAGGCCGCTGTGGTCCAGCACCTTCAGCTTCACAGTAGCACGGGCTCTGTCTCTGCAGCAGGTCTCCCCCGTCCTGTTCCCAAAAAGCAAGAGGAAGAGGCTACAGTTTCTCTTACCTCGAAACTCGGATCGGTCAAGGCCGTCTTTACGGACGAATATGAAGAGGCGGAGGACGATGTGAAGACGATTCCTGCTGAGCGCGTCATTTCCAATTTGGAGAGCGAAACGGGATCGGTTTCTGCAGTGTACCCTTCCTCGTTTGCCGGTACCGTTGATGCCGGATCGGACAGTGGCAGTGTACATGTTGCCTGGGAGAAAGCGAACGCGTCGCGCGATTGGGCTTGGAACCATCAGAAGTTCACGTTGGGCGAGAAGTACGAAGGCTGCGTCTTTGCCGTTTCTCATGATGATGCCCAGTTTGAAGCGGAGGCCCCTCAGCTCGATGCTACTCTTCGTGCCATCCCGCTGTGACACCGAGAAGGTGCCATCCGAGACGCACTTGCACTCTAACTTGGGCTCGGTCCGGATCACATTTTGAAAACCAGAAGCCCCAGTCTCTGGCGACGTCGCGTTGATCAGCAAGTCTGTCTACAAAAAAGCAACAGAAATGTATATATGCTGTGTGAATTGTACTACATGTGCCTTACATCTCCGTGAGTGTAAACTGAATGAGGGAACTGGCCACGAAAAGGACCTAGTTGTATGCATAGACTGGCAAGCGATAAAATGCATTTGACATGAGGCATGACCTCATGACGAGGTTGGAAGCGGGGGTGGGAGGAGAAGTGGAGGGCGTGAAGGTGCGGCCGCTCTGCCCGTACGTTCGTCACGCCGCTCCCACGAACAGCACTCACGCCGGACGCAACTGAGCGTCGCCGGGGGTGCCCATGCCGAGCAGGCGAATGGCAGCGGCAAAGAACCATTCTTGGCGGGGACTCCAGGCCTGGCCTGGGTTGCGGAACGAGTTGCGCAGCAAGCGCCCCAGCTGCTCGCGCAGAGCCAGGAGCAGCACCAGCGACCGCAGGCTGCCCAACCGCACTCGCACCTTCTTGTCCAGCACCAGCGTCAGCGCCCCCAGCCGTGGCTCCCCCTCCCCACACATCAGCAACAGCGCCCGGTCGTCCAGCGGCGCCGTCTCGCACGCATACAACCGCCGGCTGCGCAGCAGCGTAAAGTACAGCAAGTGATGCACGCTCGACGGCAACTCGTCCCCCAGCCGCCGGCGTGCATTCACGCTGCCCGGGTGGATTGCGATCGGTTGCTGGCTGCCAATCGTGCGCATCGCATTCGTGCTCTTTTCGAGCGCCACCACCTTGGGGTACAGCCCTGCCGCCGCGGCCGCATGGATGATACTGGCGCTGGAGCCATACTCGTTGTATGCCGGCGGCACTGCCGTAAACCGCGGCCGACCCCACCCGCGCACCCGCACCCGCGCCAGCTCTTTCCGTGCACCTCCCGGGACCGAGACGAATCCAGCGTCGATCAGGTACAGCAAGTACTGTTGCCGCAGCTCTTCCATCTCGCCCAGCGTTTGGGGCGAAAGGAAATTCTTTTGGCAGAATTGCCGACCCACGTGGTTCCCCACCGCACGTTTCCAACTGTTGAACGCATTCGCCACCGTCAGCAGGTCCGAGTCGGCAATTTTGAAGCCCTGCTTGGCCGCATCCGCACGATTCTCCTTCCCTAGCGGCCCAAAGGGCGACTTGGCGTTGAGCGCCGCTGTGATGGTCAGGGCCGCATCTAGGCATCGCATCGACGTGGCGACAAGGAGGAACTTGCCCATGTGCACATCGAGCGGAAGCTTGCTCAGGTGCCGGCCGAGCGGAGTGATCTCCTCAGTTGTCGTGAGCGCCTTGACCTCGACCAGCGCGGCGACAGCCCGCTGCACATTGACAGCCGTTGGGGGATCGAGTGCTTGCGACAAGGCATTCTCAATCGACGTGCCAATCTTGATTTTCATGACCTTGAGTTTGAGTGCCAGATCTTGAAGCGACAAGCGCAGCATCTCAGGAAGTGGATGTTCCTCCATGTGGTGCTCATACCGGAATTTGGTAAATAGATGGAAGCACAATCCCTCCTGCACACGCCCGCACGGCCACGGCGCTGCTTGGCGTTGGACTTGGCAATGAAGCAGTCGACCAACCGCGAAATTTGGCGCTTCTCATCAAACCGCATCTCCCGATGCCGCCCCGAGTCAATAACGCACGTCACGTCCGGGATCGTCACACCTGTTTCAGCAATGTTGGTCGAGATGACGATCTTGCGCGTCCCTTCGGGTGGAACCTCAAACACCTGTTGCTGGCTATCGCTACTTAGCGACGAATGGAGCGGGTAAATGCGGAAGCCGCGGTCAAAGCGCGGATGCCCAATCAACACGTCGTGCAGGGCACGAATGTCGGCCAACCCCGGCATAAAAACGAGCACGGCCTTGCTGAACCGCTGGTACTCGGGCGTATCAAAGCAGATCTGCTCCAGAAGCTTGACGATCAACTCGTGATTGACCACATTCTGGTTCATCCGATCAATCATCTCAATCGTCTTCGGCGAGTAGACGCGGCCTTCTCCCGAACCCGAGCTGGAGGCCAGTGCCGCTGCATCTTCCTCTTCTTCCCCATCTCCTTCTCCATCGTCCACGTCTTCATCAAGGTCCTTGCTGCGCTTCAGTTTGGCCAGGTTGCTCTTCTTCTGCGCGGCAGACATTCCGTTCTTGTTCACGTCCCTCCGCTCGTACTGCGAGTTGGGCTCTACCACATATTTGCACAGTTCCACCGCGTCCTCGAGGTGCTCCACTTGCACGGGGAATGTACGTCCGGGAACCGAGAGGGTAGGACAGCCACCAAAGTAGGCGCTAATCCGCTCCGCATCCAAAGTAGCGGACATGAGCACAACCTTGAGCTCGGGCTTGGCCGCCATCAGGCTCTTGAGGATGATCAAGAGGAAATCCGACTCGATCGAACGCTCATGAACCTCATCGATAATGATGTGGGTAATGTCCTTGAAGCCGTCACCTTCAAGCATCCGAAGAACAATACCGTTGGTGGCGTAGATCAAGCGTGCATCCCGGCCGACATTGCTCTCCAGGCGGATCGCATATCCGACCAGACTCTCTGCGGTACCCACTGCATGCTTGGCTTCGCCCAACTCGGCCGATACACGTTCGGCCAACGAGATGGCCGAAATCCGACGCGGCTCGGTACAGTAAATCTTACACGGCTGGGAGCGGCCCAAGCAATGCTCGAGAATGTACGCAGGCACTTGCGTCGACTTACCGCAACCCGTCTCGCCTGATAAGACAAACACTTGGTTGTGGTCGAGAATGTCGAGAATGTGATCGCGATAAGCATAAATGGGCAACTGCGCCCGGCAGGCCGCATCGCCTCGTACGCAGGGGAGGCTTGACGCGTCTCGAGCGCTTCGCGCAGGCGTGCCGTCGTACGTTCGCTCGGGCGCTTGGATTGGAGAGAAAGCGTGGTTTGTCCCTCATCCGCCGCGGGCTTGGCTTTGACGGGGGTGCAGTAGATGGAGGAGGGCAGGCGCCTCAACCAACCGCGGTTCAACCAAGTCTTTGATCCGGCCAAGGTCTGGCGCGCCGCCGTGCTCCGCTCCCGCGAACGACAATTCTCAATCTGATCCCACCACTCACGGTAGCCTGCGCTGAGCATCCGCTGAACTGGACGGTCTTGTTCAATGCAGTTGAGAGCCAGAGTAGCGGTCAAGTCATGGGCTTGCTCCTTGGATTCGGCACACTCGCCTGTCATGGCAAACGTGTCGATGAAAACCATGTCGGGAGCACGCCGTTGAGAGATGGGAAGGGCCGCTTGAGCCGATGCCACATGAGGACCCGTCCACTGCACCGTCAACTTACTGCGGAAGAAGCGGCCTGGTCCATTCAGTGTCTCGTACTTGGCCGTTGCCGTGGGATCGAGCCGACGCAAGGTCTGTAGCAGTAGACTCTGGGGGGTTTCCTCCATTCTTGGTTTTGGGGGGCATCTTGCGTACTGTCACTGTTGCTTGGGGCTCGCTGTCCTTGCTTGCGTCCCCGGGATCTTGGAACATTCTTCCCAGTCCCTCCTCATCCTCCTCCGGCTTGGAGGCGGGTGCAACTGAATCGGGGCTAGACTTGTTGTTCCCTCCTTCCTGGGATGAGGAAGACGCCTCCTCCTCAGAAGCGGGGGGTTGCGTAGCATCCTCAGCAACCGACTTAGCCGCTGCCGCTTCCTCTGTCTCTTTCTTCTTCTCCGCCGCCTCTTGCTCGGCAAATGCGATGATTTGTTCCCAATTCTCCTTCCCAGCACGAGGGCGGTCATTGGCACGCTGCTTCCCCAGGGCTGCAGTCAAGACACTCTCGGCCGCCGTAGTGTTGAAGCGAGGCACCTTCTCCGCCTCGGCGATTCGCGCATACAGACTGCCATGGACTTGCCGAACAACCTTGGCCGTCTCGAATCCAACCCCTTGCGGGTTGAGCAAGTGGGCTTGGCCGAGCGCGCGCTTCATCTGGGCATACACCTCCTCCACCTTATTGGTCCAGATCTTGGTTGCCACCCAGGCCTTGATTGCGCCGGCAGTGATTACATCCAACTCTCCCTCCTCATCGGTGAGGTGGGCTTGAGCTTCATTTGCAAGAGAAAGCGCATGCTTGAGCAGCTCCCTCACCCGGAACATCGGAAGGATGATGGTCTCGTCCGAAGGAGGCTGAATCGTCCGTTTCTTTTTCCCTTCCTGCTCTTGTGCTCCCTCCCCCTCAACTGCGGGGGCAGGCGAAGGCACAAATTTCGCTTCACTGGCCTTGGTGATCGTGCGCTGGAACATATACGCCGGATGGGAGGGGGGGATACTGCGATCCAACACTGCCTCATCTTCTTCCCCAGTCCCAGCCCCTGGACTGGCGCTTTCCATTGCCTTGGTCGCTGCTTCCAGCTCCTCTTCGGACAGACGGAGGGCGAGGTAGGTCAAGCAGTCCTCTAACTCGAACCGAGGTGCGTTGCGCAGTGCCATTTCGGTCTGCTCTTGAGAATAGCCAAGCTTGAGTAGGAGGCCGCGCGTGACGAGCGCACGGGACAAAGCCTTGTCCAGCGGCTGGGTCGCATCCTTCAGCGGCGGAGGCGGAAGCGTCTCCCACTCGGGTGCCGGTGGGTGAGGAGGCACAGTTGCAGTCTCCGGCTCTGCAGCAGCTGCCACAGTCTCGGTGGATACGACAGCACCAGGAACGAATTCGGCAGCTTGGGCTGAAAGCGGAGTGTCGCCTTGCTTGGGCTTCTCATTACTTCCATTAGCAGATGTGTCCTTTTCCTCCTCAACAGGCTTGTCCTTATCCTCCGCCTCTGGCACACGATAGGTACGATACAAGGTCCAGCAGTTCCTCCTGTAGTTCGGGCTCGAGGTCAAAGGACAAGAGCGAGTCAGCCTGAAGACGGTCAAACGCCAGCGTCTGTACGGCGGGTTCAAATTCGGTCAGTTGGGAGAAGAGAACATCACCACGGAAGACCAACGCACCTTCCACAATTTGGCAATTTCCTTATCGGCTTTGTCCCAGTACTGGTTCACCAAGTCTTGCAGAAGCTGCTGCTCAGTATCGTCTTCATCGAAACCATACAACGTCTGGCAAGAGGGTGCGTCCTTGCCCTTTTCCTTGTCATTTGAGGCGGGCGCGGCAGTGTCCTTGCCTTGAGGGCGGGTAGATGGAGCTGGAGCCGCGGCGGACGGGGGTTGTGCAGCTGCCTTCTTGGGAACCGACGTGGTCGCAAACCCACGGTTGATGCCAGGAGGCGCCTTGAGGGTAGGCTTCTTCTTCTTTGCCATCGGCGTGGTGCCCGCAGGCTGGCGGGCTCAAGGCACAGTAGTGGGGGTAAGGGAAAAGAGCGCAGGCGTTGGTAGCGCCAGGTACAGCACGATCGGCGGTTGTAGCGGGCGGTGCAGGCCAGTCAGGCTAAGAAAGCGATTCCGATGGCAGGAGAAGCGGTGTTGTGATGACGATGTCGGTGATTATGGTGAGGTCGATGGCGATGGCGATGGCGATGGTGGGCAGTGGCGGTGGCAATGGCGCTAGTGGAGGTGGACTGCCAGCCGGAAGCTCGCGGTTGCTGCTTCAAGCTTCATGACTGGAGCGTTGAAGCATGTGCAGGAGCACAGACCAGCCGCTGGGGCCTTTGAGCACTGCGCCAGTGTGCACACGCCAACCCTAGCAACCCTAGCCTGTATGGGCAAGAAGCACCGCCGACGGCAGGCCGGATGATCTTGAAGCTAGCTTGAAGATGCTCACATGGAATGATGACATGGAATGAAATGTCATTCATTGGTGTTTCTTCTGCGTTAGTAACACAACTAGCAACTAGTAGCCCAACGCAGTCCCCGTCACTCCCGGCCTAACGCCATCCTCATTTGCAGTGGCCACATTCATTCGCTTAGGCCGTCGCCCCCAGATGGAACATAGTCGAGTGCAGTGCTCCCAGCAGACGCTTGGGGTTGCCCTGGCTCTCTACCAGGCGCGCACGCAGGTCGTCCTGCGTCATCCCGCCCACCATCTTGGTGCCTGCCACTTCCTTGAACGCCAGCGCCTCGGGCACGGTAATGACTCGCTCTGTGTTGAACACAGTAAACTCACATGCCTTGGCGTGGGCCACATGCTCGGGCTTGAGCCTCTTGTCATAGACCTCCCAGATCGTTCCCGCCTTCTGATCGTGGACCTGGAGGAGCAAGTGATACGCCATGCGGAACCACGACGGCGCATAGGATTGAGCTGCAATCGCAAGCCCCTTTTTGATCCGCAGCTCGGCGCTTGGATCGGCCGAACGCGCATTGTCCTTAAAGATCTGAAGGAAAAAGCGCTGCAGGGCAAACTCCCACGACTGGAGGGTATGGAAACTAGGGTCCTTGTACTCCGTCGGGGTAAAGCACGTCTCCGCCTCGTCCAGAGCAAACACAAATGGAACCTTGTCCTGGGCGATGAGCGAGCGGAAGATAAGCTCGAGGCCTTCCTGCTTGCGCGTCGGGGAAACGCCTTCCTTGACAACTTCCTGGATCAGTGCGGCAACCGATTTGCCCGCCCCAAACTCCAGCCCAGGGTAGGTAATCGTCTGCACATCTGGCAGAACGTCCTTGTTGGTCTTTTGTAGATCCAATAGAATGTCATCCACCCGCTTAGGCAGCACACACCCGCCTGCAGCGCCGGGCTGTACACGTACTCGTTCCGACTCATGGAGAGTGTGTCAGCCTTGGGCGTATACGCGACCACCGCCCCCTTGGACTTGCTGTGGCCAATAGCGTAAGCGAGAAGGTGGGACTTCCCTGTTCCTGCGGGGCCCATTAGAAGCAAGGCCGAATGGTCACGGGGCGCAGTCGGGTCCTGGGCGAAGGCCTTGTTAATGGTCCCGGCCATCTCGTAGTAGTGTGGGCGGTAGACCCAGGGACGAGAAAATCGGGGTTGTCCTGTGCACAAGCGTCAATGTCACGCCCAATGACATATTATAGGGAGGGTACTCACCTCCTTGCCGCGGGCTTTGTACGACCGAAGGGTGGAGAAGGACGAGGACAAGCGTCCGGCCAGTGGAAGATGCCATGAAGGCTGGTTGGCGTTGCGTGGGCAGCGTTGTATTCCACCGAAGGAGGCGGGGCTGCGGTTCGCGCCGGAAGTCGGACTCGGTGGTCCACTTGATGGGTGGGCCAGCCTCACGGATCATGTGGTCGGATACTTTGACAATGGTGCGGTCCTTCTTGGCAAAGCGGCGGATGCTCTTGCCAGCCACGGGTGTGGAAGAGGTAAGGTAGCGAGGAGCGGGGATGTGGGCGACAGATGCGAGGGCGCCCTGGCCAGCGCGCCGGCTCGTGCACGCACCGTCCGAGAAACGCACCCGCACGACATGGTCGTCGTCGATGTCGGTGTCAGCGTCGCCGTCCCGGCGGGGATGGCTGGAGCCAACAAGAATGTTGCCAGGAAGATGGGGCTGGCTGAGGTAAGCGGAGGGCGTTGGATATTGAACGTTTGAAGTTGAAGGGCTGGTGTGCCCCACATAATAATTCGAGCCGCCAGCGAACGTCATTACAATCGTTGCAATGGCCGCGGGGCTCTCCTCGTTCGGTATACTGCCACAATGCGTCTCTGGCCTCCAGCCCCCACCAGCACGACCCAGACATCCCTTGGCGAACCCCGAAAATGCTTCGTGAACGGTCCGAAAAACATCTGAAGCTCTGACGTTTGGCGCTTAAACCTGGAAGAGTCAAGCTCAGAGGGTCTGTGCTCTCCACAGTCGAGGGCTGGCACTTCGGAGTATACACGAACATGTGGGTCTTACTACTATTGCGCCATTTCCCGCGGCGTTCTCCCCGTCCTCTCCGTAGCTGCAGAAGGAGATTGAGAGAACAGTGTATCCGGCGTTGGGATCCGCGGTCCCGTATTTAGGCCAAGGTGCCTCATCACCCTTCGCCTCTGATTTGACCTCCGAAGCCTCCACGTGCATACTCAGGCTTGTTTGAACCCCTGTCTCCTTTAGGTGTGGCATAAGGCTTAGACCCAACCACCACCATCGCGATTGCTTACTCTACATTTACAAAGGTTCTTCACCCACCCCTTGGGTTCCTCCGGTCTTACGTCCGGCACGCCACTAACCCCGACGCGCATATAAATCTTCGGCCGCCATGTACTCCCCCCCTCTCTTTCTTGTCCCACACCCGGAGAGCCACCACCTTCATCGACACATCTGTTTATTCCCGTTTTTCTCTTGCGCCTCCCCCCGACACACTTCGTATTCCAGACACATTATGACCTCTGAGACTCCTGCCGCTTTTTCCCTGGCCGACGTGCCCGACCTTTCAGGCAAGGTGGCCCTCGTCACCGGCTCGAATCGAGGGTGTGTGGTAGTCTATCGTGTCTTTTCTCCTTCTCATATTCCTCGCCCACCTTATTCTAACACATCTTCCCTTCTCCGCAGGATCGGTCTCGAACTAACCCACCCCCGCTGAGCGTGGGGCCCGCGTATACGCTGCAGTTCGCACCCTGAGTAGGGGTGAGCAAGCGCTCGCGTCGCGCACTTGGTCCTCGCCTGAAGTGCGCCAGCGCATTTCATTGGTTCAGCTCGACCTCAGCGACCTGGAGAGCATCAAAGGATGTGCCGCCCAAGTGCTTGCTCCGCAGGAACAAGGCGGCCCCTCCGGCCGTCTCGACATCCTCCTGAACAATGCTGCGGTCGGTCTGCAGGAGCATGCCTTGACGCAACAAGGTCTCGAAAACAACATTGGTGTCAACTTGATCGGAACTGCAGCGCTCACGTACCTCTTACTCCCCTTGCTCGCGCGCACAGGGGCTCGCTCCGAATATGCTTCTTCTTCCCCCCGAATCGTTAACATCTCCAGCGCCATGGCTGCAATAAGCGGCCCCACGCGTTAAAAGAGTACGAAACACGCCTGGCTCCAGCCCCTGCATGGATCGATGTTTTTGCCTCGTGGCGACGGTATGGTATCAGCAAAGCTGCCATAATTCCTGGACGGCCTCCCTGTCGCGCTCTCTGCGCCAAGCAGGAATCAAAGTGACTGCGTTAGCTCTCCACCCCGGGTCCGTGGGTACCTACTTTTTCCGCCACAGCCCCAATATCAGCTGGACCACCTGGCTGATCTTGACCGCTGCCACGCCTTTCTACGTCACGGTTGAGCAGGGTCCCGGGCGCCTTTGTGCGCCGCCACTTCACCCAAGGTGGACGAGCTCAAGTGGAAGGGAGACGAGACGACACTCGGGCCTTTGGGGGTGCGGGTACCTTTGAAGGACAAATCCTTTACCGGTCCAGCCAGCGACCCAGCGGAGCAAGAGGAGGTCCAGACGTTTGTTCGCTCGGTCCTTTTGGACAAGGCCGGCATTGACCCCGTTTTGTACGTTGAGCGGGCTCATCAAGAGGCTGGACTGGTGTGACCATGCGAATGTTGAATGCTTTGATGTTGATGATTGAGAGTTGAATGTGGGACATGGATCTGTCATGTGGCGGGGAATCGATGGAGGCACCCTTGCTCGAACCCATCTGCGTCTACGGGGTACATCGATGTCGAGAGATGTTGGAAAGGGATGTATGCCCTTGTATACCAAAACTCTCAGTCGTTGTGATGAGCCAACTGGAGGGAGCTTGCAACTCATGACGCGTGACGCGAATCACGCACGAGGAACTGCTAGTTCGGGTGGCAATCATCAATTAGGCCTTAGGCCTTAGGCGCCAATGGCACGTGCGCCCTTACCTCAGCACGTGCAGCAAATTCATTTTTGTCTTCGCTTGCGTAGCTTTATCTCCGTTCCCTCCCCTACCATCACAACGTCCAACATGGGTCTGCCCGCCGCTGTCTTGCAGAGCGACTTGCCCCTACCGCTTCTAGCTCGGGGAAAGGTGCGCGACGTATACGACACAAAGTCCGTGCTGCAGGGTGAACAGGGCGCCGAAGCACCCTTGCTATTTGTTGCCTCGGACCGCATCAGTGCCTTTGATGTTCTGATGGACAACGTGCGTCCTTCCCCCCCCCCCCCTTATCAGTACGAGAAGGAGACACTAATTCATTTATGTAGGGTGTCCCATCCAAGGGAGATCTTGACTGGCATCTCTACCTTTTGGTTTGACCTGCTCACCTCCACAAGGATGGAATTGTGCCGTCCCACGTTCTCAGCACCTCTGTGTCAACCTTCCCTACCGCTCTCAAGGAAACTCTGAACAAGTCGGCCGGTGCGCTGGAGCGTGCCCAGGGCCGTTCGATGCTCGTGCGTCGCGCCAGCGTCATTCCCATTGAGGCAATTGTTCGTGGCTACCTTTCTGGCAGTGGCTGGGCCGAGTACAAGCGTGCCGGTACGGTGCATGGCATTTCCCTTCCCGCCGGGCTGGAGGAGAGCGCTAAGATCCCCAATGGCCCACTCTTTACCCCATCCACAAAGGCGGAACAGGGCGACCATGACGAGAACATCCACCCGGACCAGGTCCCAAGATCTTGGGTGGAGGAGAGTATGGAACGACACTTGCTGCCCACCTAGCTCAGACGGCCAAAGCTGTTTACACCCGGGCGGCCGAACATGCTGCCACCCGTGGCTGATCCTGGCTGACACCAAGTTCGAGTTTGGACTGGTGCCCCGGGCGCACCTGCCCTCGACCCCGCTGGTGCAGGCACAACCGAGCTTTGTCAACCCCCAAACGGGGGTGGAAGAGGTGCTGATTCTGGTGGATGAGGTGCTGACACCCGACAGCTCCCGCTTTTGGGATGCCGCCACGTATGCTGTGGGCCGGTCCCAGACCTCGTTTGACAAGCAGTTTGTGCGCGATTGGTTGTTGGAGACGAAACTCATTGGCCCTGACAAGCAGCCGGCCGGTGGGAAACCCATTTGCTGCCGGACACGATCATTGCGGCGACCCGGGATCGTTATGCCCAGGCGTTCGAGAAGATTACCGGGACCAAGTTTGGGGCCTAAATCACCCTTGTTCGATCGACTGCAACCGACACTGCCATCCCACGTAATTCGGACATCGTTACTAGTGTATGCGTCCCTATCTGTCCAGACGCTATAGATATCACAGGGAAATCGCCCTGCATCGACATCATATGAACGCCATGAGAGGCGTCCTCAATGAATTGAGTAGGTTTTTGTCGCCTGAAGTCGGAGACAAAAGGCGGGTGGAATGAGCATACACCACATCCGTGATCAACGGTCACGTCAAGTAGTGCCATACTCGGTTGGGAGACAGCCACCACGTCCATTCATTCGGGACGGCAGCGGTACGTTCCCAGCAGACGGGCAAAGAGAGAGGGGGCAACGGGAATGTTTCTTGACAGGGGTAGTCAAGAATGGTTAGGCCGCCGTCTTCTTCAGCTCCGCGCCGAGCAGCTTCCTCCGCTGCTGCTTGAGGTGGGTAATCTCAAAGCGCTGGAAGTCAGTGGTGGACTTCTTGGCAGCGCGCGAAGCAAGGGTCTTGGCCCAGTTGCTCGCGGCCCACTTCTCGGCCACACCAGCCTTCTCGAAGTACTTCTTGACCACCTTGGAGCGAGCCGCGCGCGGCAGGTCCTTGACCACAAACTTGGTCAGGAGCAAGTACTTGTACTGGTACGGCTGGCGCGCCACCCGTGGTAGGCCCGTCAATGATGGCCCGGTTGGCATCAATGATCTCGGCAATCACCGCCAGCTTGCCGTTGACCGGCGACTTCTCATCGTTGATGAGCACCACACGGCCCACCTCGACGTAGCGCTTGAAGGACGAAGCCTGGGTCGACATCTGCGAAGAAAAGGGCTAACGTTAGCTAGCGCTGCCAACCGTGGCGCGAGGAAAGACGGACCTTGACCTCCGGACTAGCTGGGTAGATGGTGAAAGGCTGCGAGGCCACCTCACTCCCGCGGCTCGATACCCCGGGCCAAGCGCGGCTCGGGCCCCACACCGCCCCTGTGCCCACAAACCCTGTGGGCCAGGAAGGTCACTGCCCCTTTGCGGCTCCTAGCGTAATATACCTAGGGTTAACGGCGCAATTAATACCTGCCCACCCCGGCCCTCTCCCTTATTTCAGGTGGCAACACCACTCGTCACGTGATGCGCGTGATGGTGACCCACCGATCATCGATCTCAACTCAACACCAGTGATCATTTCAGATTGGAAAAGACATCATGCATCACGTGCACAGTGGGGAATCGGTGCAAAGAGCAGCCTATTTTTTTGGCGGGATGGGCCAGCAAGCAGGCCAACTTAGTCCAGCTTGGGCAGGCTTTGGCTTGGTGGAGGCAAGGCGGGGGCGCGGGGTGTCCCTCCTCCACCACCCCTGACAGGCGCTTTGTGAACATCGGCAGGCACCATGTCCGACACTGAACCTGCCGCATCTGCGGACACACCCGCACTGACCAATAAGGAGCTTCGCATGGCCAAAAAGGCAGCGCGCGCCGAAGCCAAGGCGGCGCTTGCGCTAAGCCCGCCAAGCCCGACCTCCGCGGTCAAGAGGCCAAAAAGCGTAAGCGTCCCGCCCCCGATACGGACGCCGATGGTGCTGCTGCAACGGAACCTGTCGAGGAAGCAGCTGCTGAATCCGAACAGCCAAATGAGGTGACGGAGGAAGAGGCCATCTCGCATAAGGAGGCACGCAAACGGAGAAAGTTGGCCAAAGCGAGTGCGCAGCGGCGGAACAAGGTCTGCCTGAACCGGAAGTCCAGGTAGACACACGAAGGAAAAAGATGCGCGGTCTCCGTTTGCTCTGTGGGTGGGCAACATGTCGTTCAAGACCACGTCGGAGCACCTGGTGGAATGGTTGGAGGATAAGGGCATCCACGGCATTTCGCGCGTGGCCATGCCCAAGGGCGTGCGCAAGGGGGAAAAGAACCGCGGGTACGCTATGTCGACGTGCCTTCCCAGGCTGAAGTGGAGATTGGCATTCGCATGTCGGAGTTGATGCTGGACGGACGTAAGCTCCTCATCAAGTCGGCCGGCGACTTTTCCGGCCGGCCCCATTCCCTCGGCGGCGGTGCAAGCCGGTGAGAATGCGTTGAGTGAGGCCCAAAAGGCCCGCCCGGGTCTGCCCAAAACGGCAGCTGCCATCCTGCGCAAACAGCGCCACCCCCCCGCCGAAACCCTCTTCTTTGGCAACCTTAGCTTCAAGACCACCCCAGCCGACATTGAAATGATGCTGACCCGGGCAGCCGAGGAGCGGATGAACCGGAATCAAAAGAAGGCTGCTGCCGCTGGAAGAGCCAGGCTGCATCTGGCCCAGGCGCTGATTCTGGTTCGGACTCCGACTCTGATTCAGATTCAGAGATGAAGGATGGCGAAGTAGCAGCAGACGAGGCCGGTGAGGCCGCTGCGTCGACCAAAGCCTCGACCAAGGATAAGAAGGCTGCCAAGAGAGTGGGTCCAAGCAGATCCGTGGTGCTGGGATCCGCAAAATCCGGATGGGAACATTTGAGGATGCACCCGAAAAGTGCAAAGGATGGGCATTTGTTGACTTTCACACATTGGAGCATGCCACGGCGTCGTTGATCGATGCGCCTGCCACCCACCGACTTCTTGGGCGACAATTGGAAGTGGCCTATGCGTCCCCCGATGCAGTTCGGCGCGGGGCAAAGAAGGCTGTTCGTCTGTTGGATACCGAACGGCCAAAGCCGATGCGTTTGGGTAAGACGGCACGGATGCAGAAGCGAGAGCAAGACCAAGAACAGAAAGAGTCCGGTCCCGCCATGCGCCAATGGGGGGCACCCGCCACTGGTGGAGATGTCCAACCGGTATCAACTCCAGCCCCAGCTCCCTTTGATCCTCAGCCCCATTGCCAAAGGCCCACAAGCCAACGCAGGCAGAACGTGCCGCCGCCAGGGCCGCCAAAAAGGGCGGGTCTTCCCACCGTCCTGCGCCGGGCGCAGCACTGGCTCAGGCTCAGCGTGCTCCTGTGGCCGCAGCGCCCGCCGGAACGAAAACAACATTCGATTAGGCACACAACTGCGACTCCTATCTCGATGCTTAACCTGAACCTAGGAGCGTATGTGCATGTATGTGATAACCCAGCTGTACCCTCCTCATCAAGATCAGCGTCTTGTAGAATGCCTTTAGAATCGCACATTTCGCAGTACATCCACCTCCCATGGCTGGGGGGCATTGAACGGGACCAACTGGGCCGTGACCTGGGCCAGAACCAGGCCGGCATCGTGAGTGACGGAAAGGTGAAGTTGGATGCGCTGGTCGTGACTGGGGGGTAAATCCCTGGCCGCGCTCAGGGGGTCGTCCAGGGTGCCCTCGCCCGAAGGGGCAGCCGCAGCGGGCTTGTCAGGGGGTCCCCCGCGGGCTAGCGCGCCCGCTCCATCGGCGATGGAACACTGGCGTAAAGGTCAAAAATGGTTTGCCTGACTTGGAAGACGGCAGGCTTTCATCCACTCTCTCCGTGGATGGCAGTCCGGCCTCCTTGTCCTGTTGCTCGCGCTGCAAAATAAAGTCGTGGGCTCCTTCCTCAAACGCGGGCGTGGCAGCTTGCTCCGAACGTTTAAGTTTTTGCCCAGGGCCGGTCCTGCAGCGCCCAGGGTAAGGGGCCGGCGCCGTGGGCTGCGGTGGCAGGCACGTCGGACAGCTGGAGGCGGGCCAGACGCCCCGGCGAGGAGAGAGAGCGGTGCTTGGTCAGTTGGAGGTCGTACCAGCGGAGGGTGAAGTGGGGCTGGAGGGCCTTGAAAGCGGCTTCCTTGGCGGTCCAACGAAGCGCAAGCGAACGCAAAATCGCCGGGTCCACCACGCGGTCGTGCGGACGGGCGGACGGGACTGCATGATGGGGCTTCCATCAGGACGAAGAGGCCCGCCGTACAAGCGAGCAAGGAAGGATTTGAGCTCTTCCGGGGCCATGAGGCGGTGCGCCAGCTTGGCAGCTGCGGCTAGGGTGTACGGCGGGGCGGCATGGACGGGGCCGGGGCGGAGAAATTCGGGGACAGCGGTGGGGCTGCTGGCGGCGATGCGAACGCTGTGGCGGTGCAGCAGGGCCTGGAGGCGTGTGAGCTGCAGCACGTCTACGCCCACGCCCAGCATGAGGCCGCCCATGCTGGCAGGAGCGGCGCGGGGGACATGGGAACAAGAAGACGGGGGCTCGAATGCGGAAGCTCAGGCAAGAAGTAATTAAAATTGAGCGGCTGGGTGTGGTTTGCTCGTCGGATTGAGAATTGAGCGCATTGAGCGCTGATGGAGAGCGGAAGAGAGGGAAGGGCGGAATGAAGGACGATCTCTGCCCGTGGGGCAAAAGGTGCAGCGCAGGGATCGTAGGATTGAGCGTACGACCGATAGCAGTAGGGTTACGCTCGTGACGCCGACTGGTACTCGGGGCACCGGCGGAGTAGCAGCATACATCGGCCGGCATCGGCACGGCAGCTCGGCGCACTGAAAAGCAGCGCGGAGGGCGCTGAGGCTCAGCTGGGATCGGAGTGCTGGGAGACGCGCGCCGTGCAGCAGCGGCCGCATGCTGACAATCTACTGACAGCCGCCGACTGCCAGCGCCTGTCGGCCTGCCGTGCTTGGCGCCTCAACCAGAGAACGAGCACCCGCCTGCTTGCCGCACCTGTTCGTTTCAATAGCCATCGCGCATCCCCACCGCCCCGCTGCGCCACCGCCCCCGACGCCATGGCCGCACCCACACTGCAGGTGCCCGCTGGGCCCATGCTCAAGTACGACACTGTCATCAGCAACACCTACCGCATCTTTGTCCTCCTCTCTGTCGACAATGCCCACTCCACCCCCGGCCTCGCCCCCGAACTCGTCTGGACCGTGGCCCCGCAGCCCAACGCGCCCCTCGACCCCGCCCACGGCCACACCGCTGTCGCCCATCCCACACCCCTCTATCACTACACAGGGCCCGCCGGCGACGTGACCTTCTGGCGCTTCCTGCTCGAGATCCCCATGGCCCCCACCCCTACCTTTTGCTCCTACCAGATCTCCCCGGGCCGCGTTGCCCCCAAGCCCCAGCAGCGGCCCGACTCGGTCGACCCCACCCGTCCCTACACCTTTGCTGTCCCCGGTGCCCAGCAAAACTTCCACTGGGCTGCCTACTCCTGCAACGGTTTCTCCCTCTCCGTCAACCCGACGACTTCAATGGCCCCAACCCCGTGTGGGACGACCTGCTGCGCGAGCACGAGCGCAACCCTTTCCACGTGCTTAATGGAGGCGGCGATCAGAGTACGTCCTATCCACCTTTCTTGCTCCCCTCGGCCCACCTTAACCCGTCGATCCAGTCTACTGTGACCGCATGGTCCGCGAGCCTGAGCTTCAAGCCTGGCATAACAGCAAAAATGCCCACGAGCGGGGTGCCATGCCCCTGACCGAGGAAATCCGCATCGGCCTAGACCGGTTTTGGATCCAATGGTATACCGAGTGGTTCTCCACGGGTGCATTTAGCCGTGCCATTGCCCAGATCCCCATGGTCAACATGACCGACGATCATGACTTGATCGATGGCTTTGGCACCTACGAAAACCGAATGGTCCACCACCCCCATCTTTAACCACATTGGTACCCGCGGCTACTGGTGGTACCTGCTCTTCCAGCAGTTCCTCGTCGACGAGGTTGATGGCACCGACGAGGTAACTCATCCCAACAAGTCGATCATCTTTGGTGCGGTGGACGCCTCCTTCATCAAGGGTGCTCGCGGTCACTCCTTCCTCACCTACCTGGGACCCCAGCAGTATCTCCTCTCTCTCGACTGTCGCGCTGAACGGACGGTCAACACGGTGGTAAGCGAGGCAACGTACCACAAGGTCCTGTATAACTTGTACAACTCCCTAGCTCGGTCACCCACCTTGTGGTACTCCTCGGCGTACCGTGGCGTACCCGCGCATGGTGTTTGTCGAGAAGATGCTGTCCAACTCACACAACCCATTGGTAATGTTGGCCAAGACATCAGCAGTGGGTTTACCAACTCGTTTGACGAACGTCCCGAACTTCTCGACGACCTGGGGGACCATTGGTGTGCCGCTCCGCACAAGCGCGAACGCAACTGGCTCGTCGAGCACTTGCAGCACCTCGCTACTGCCCGTGCGTTGCGCATCTCCTTTGTCTCGGGCGACGTGCACGCTGGGGGAGCAGGGTTGTTTTATGGCTACACGCACCAGGATGCGCCCAAGGACCCGAAACACATGCTCGCCATGATCACCTCGGCCATTGTCAATACCCCTCCGCCCGCGGCGCTCATCACCATCCTCAACAAACTTGCCGCCAAAAAACACCGCTCGCTCTTCTACATTGGGACCAAGGAGACGATGCTGGGCTTGTTTGAGGAAGGTCTGGATGGCCAGAAACAGAATGACAAGTACATTATCGGAGCGCGGAATTGGTGCGATGTACGACTGGACCCGGCGGGCGCCTTGCAATTTGAGCTGCGGGTCGAAAAAGTTCGCGGAGAGGCGAGACGAAAGGCTACCTGGTCCAAACCCCGCCACCGGCATGGGAAGCCACGGTGCCCCCTTCGTTCCCCATGCACGAACACCATCCCCTTGCTGCGGCCCTTGCGCATGTCCAGGCGGCGGCGAGCAACACTTTGCAGGAACCGCCCACCCTCCACGCCCGCCTCCCGGAACGGATTGAACAGCAGGGAGGATTAAACCATTGAGCCCACCATTGAGCCCCGTTGGACCACGCTTTCCCGTGACTGCAGTGGTTGTGTATGTTTTGTTTGCTTCGGATGATCCTCGCATTAGGCCGCGTGCTATGGCCACTGCAATACCATTTTTACCTGCCCTCTGTGATGTGATTCGCACTAGCCTCTCGTTTCTCGTCGCAGCGTATCTTCTCTATCCTCTCTTATTGCCCCTTGTTTTAACGAAGCTCAGGTATCTCACGTGCCTATCACTTGCTCGCGGTCAATTCGCGTTTCTTCCCTCATGTTGTTGTATCCTTTAAAGAAGTCTTCCCTTGGAGGAGGGCAGGCCACTCACGGTTGATCGAGCTTGATCCCTACTGATGGTAGATCCTTTAGCAGAGGCGAAGAGGTCAGACCTCTCAATTGGGGCGTCGGAGTTGGCTCGCCTGACAAAAGGTTGCGTATATCCACTGGAACGAGCAAGACTAGCAGCGTGCCTATAGGCTCAAATGCCTGAAGGTGACGCAGGCAAAGACTGAAGGAGGACAGGTCCTGTCCCAGACCAACTCAACAGACTTGTAGGATTGCCGCGGATTCTATACAGAGAAGGGACTGAAAGCATGAGATGGACAATGGACGTTCGACAGTCGAAAGGATATACGGAAAGACCAAGAGGTGGTCACTGAAAGCACGTCAAAGGGACTGCTGGTGAACTATTCTAGTAGGAGTAAGGCGGGTGTTTTCCGGTGGTTGAGGTCAACGATCATGCATTGACAAAAATGCCGCTGTCAAGGACGAAGGACGAGATGAAGAGACGAAATGGGGACGAAGAAGACGATGTAATAGACGAAGGACAAGACGAGTACGACAAAATGAGCCATTAGGGGGAAAGGAACAAGGATCAAATAAGCCTAGGGGCTTCCACGCAGGATCTATAATGGACAGACGATAAACAACACAACGAAGAAAGGGAAAGGAATCGAGATCAGTGCATTGGCTCCCAGAACTAAGGAGCACAGTTGATCTTAGGGAAAGGCACCCACACTCAACCCGGAAAACGAGAATAGACAAAACCCGAAATGTGTAGTGACGTCCGGACCCACGCCCCTGGTATATGGAAGCCGCAATGGATGCTAAAGCGGATAGGACAGTAGCGTAGCCGATCGATTGCGCCAGAGAAATATGCATTGGTGGTAAACAGCAGGACAGGAGAAGACCACTAAGCCGCGGGATAATGTGGCTACGCTTGCATCATGCATCACTAGTCTTCGGAGCCCGCAGAGTCTCGGAACTATGTGAGGCTCGAAGGGCTCCACAATCGGCGAAGCCAGCCCCCGGTCACCGTGAGACCGGTCACCGTCGGAGCAAATGCCCAAGCCCATGGTAAAGGGCAACTTCTCCCCCCTCGGCTAGAAACGCAAAAGGCGCGAGGCATGGGGGGAGGATCTCACAACGAAAACGAGACGCTCGGGCCAGGAGACTGACGTCCAAACCCGGAGGCTCAATATGCTCCACTTAGAGCTCACTTGCGTCCAAGACCAAAAAGACACCAAATAATTGTGAGGTAGGACCAAATTAGGGACTCTGAAGCCCACGTACGGATGGTCTCGATCATCGACTCGCAGCCGCACTAAAAGGATTAATCCTGCTAGAGTGCGACTTGGGAGCACTCGCGATCCTATGGATCAGCTGCAAAGCAGCCTTCAGACAAGGCGTGAAGGCAAAGTGGTGAGCCACAAGTCTTCAAGCAACGTCTGAAGGGAAGGCGAAAGGAGAGAGAGAAGGGAGATGGAGCGAGCAGGGCGTGCGCGGCCTGCGAGCGGAACGCTTCCGCTCGGCTAGGCGAGCGTCACCGATCCATTGAGGGCCGCGCAGGAGAACCTAGCAGTACCCTCTAACAAATCCTGGTCACAGTGCCTAGATCGAAGGGAGCATACTCCGTTTAAAAACACAACGGAGCGCATAGGTTTGCTCAACATTCAGATCTCAGACCAGCCACAGTTCACTGTTCCGTCGTGAAGTGGACCTAACCGTGGCAAGGGAGACAAGGGGAGAGGATGGGCTCGGCCGGACTCGGCCGGGCCCGCCACCGTCGCCCGTGACGCGTGACAAGAGTGTTTGTGGTTTGATGATTCCTTATTTATATGGTGGAGTTAGACGCTGCAGTGCGGCACCGCGGCACCGCTAGAGTGTGTGGGTTGGGTGGCTGCCCCTTCTTTCCACATAATGATGCCACCCTGAATCCTGGGTCAATATGACCATCGGTGCGCTTTCCACTTCTCAAGTTTTAGGTATTAGGCCAGACCTCCGGTCTCAGCCTCAACAGCCTCTATCTAAACGCCGCTCACTAATAACTTCCAATGTCCCAAACATCTCTGGGACATGGTGACGACACAAAGTCAATTTATCTAGTACCAAGTGGCAGACGCCATCTGTTGTCAGTTGTTCCTTCGTCCCGTGGTTCTTGCCTACATGATAGTATCTCTCGGATGTATCGACAAAAGCCACCGAGAGGCGCTTGTGCCGCTGGCCATCACGAGCCGCTCGATCTGATCTGTGATGCTTATATATAATACGCTGGTCAGGCTGTCTGTCAGCCTCAGGCCTCAGTAGGGCAGAGTGGCTACTCTCGTATAGACAAAGAAAAGGATTGTATGTATATAGTACGTCTTCTGTTGTGGGCCGAGTCTGTTGTCCGCATGTCGTGCACACCACACGTTGGCCCCGAGGACGCGCGGTGCTGGCATCGACGTAACACTCTAAAAAAAGGTAAAACGCTAAAGCTATATATAAGCTTCTTTCTTATAAATAGTGTACCTACACACACGTACCTGGGCATGATGATCTCGTACATGGACCGCTAGTCCGTGCCCTACATCTTGTTACATGTTACAGCCGAGAGAGGGGCGCAGCACACGCTGTCGCATGTGTCAACATGCCATATTGCACGGTTGGCAGATATTGGATCTCTCAGATCTCAAGCCCTAACAAGAAATCAGGCCCCAGCAAACCTGGTGACTATGTGTGACCGGTGTCCACATGTGGGTCTAGTCCCAGCAGGCGCTGTGAGAGCCCTCCAGGCCGCAGCCGCCCCACACAGACACTCCCATGGGAAGGAAACTGCCATTCCGACTCTTTTTGACGCCCCTCCGGCCATAGCATTACACCAGCTACCCACGGCTCCCGCCGCGGTAAGACCCAATGCCGCACGCCGATCCGTCGAGGAGAGAGCATACAGACTGTGGAAAGACAATAGTGTTGTGGCTGCACCCCATCCACCTTCTAACGTTTAACAGTTTAACCGGTTTAACTCACTTACCCCGTTACGAATATCAAAGTCGGGCCGCGATCCAAAACGACGCCAACAGTATATGTATTGCAGGAAGAGGGGTTGTGGGAAAATGCGGGTTGCTTTTGCTTTGCGATAATATGTGCGGCTTTGCCCTGTACCCACAATTAGTACCTAATGCACACATTATCTTCCCCTATACCGGGACCGCAGACCCAAATACCGGGATAGGTACTAGATAGCGGCGTTTGCGGCTCGCACGCGCTTACACCCCATATTCAATGTGGATCCTGTATCGTTTTGTTTGAGGCTGTTTGGCATGTGTTACGAAGACTGTAGCATATGACATCAGACTTGCGCACTATAGATTGCTCGCTCTCGCGCATATCAAATCTTTTCCACTCGCCGTTGGTTAGCAGGCCGTGGGAGAGACGCCCAAGGACGTACCTCTCTTCCCTCATCAGATGTTCTCAGGGCCTAGGACCCTCAATAGCGCGTAACGTTAACGCGCCTAGCATTAGGCATCCTTATTGGCCCTTCGTTGCAGTGGTTTCCACACAACGGCTGCGTTTTACTGTCTCCTCTGATAGCACCAATCGGCGGGGGCGTATCTATGCGAACGAAGGACGGAGGAAGGCAGTCGTGCCATCGGACCAAGGTTCTTCCAGCGACGGTATGGCGAGGGCGTGTCAGCACTCGTTTGTGAGCGACGCGCGCGTCGGGGGAGGCCGGCGTGGGAATGCATCCGGCCGGCAAAGGCAAAGGGACAGGAGCAGTCCAGATCCAGCCGAAGCAGCCCGGCCAAGGGCAACCCTAATGGGCCAAGGGAGCAATGGGGCAGCAGGAATATCCTGAGGTGCGCTGTGGTGCTGTGAACAGCATTGACAGGCGGCCCGCACGGCGTCTGTGTATGTGGGGAGGGCGATCCGCGAGCGCGAGCTGGCTCGTGCAGAGACGCCTAACTGACACGTGGTAACTAGTAGCTGGCCTAAGGCCTAGGCCTAGTCTAAGGCCCAACCGGTACCCGGCGTGTGGTGGCGGCAGCGGAGCCTAGCAGCACCGAGGAGAGCAGCCACTGGTCCTGCGGCTGACAGCGACAGGGGCGCAACTAGCAACTAGCGACTCCCTTCCTTCTGGCTGGGACGATGCAAAGCGCAGGCACACGAGCAGTCTATCTGCTGCTCCCAGTCTGCGCCTGTGCTGCGACCTGAGACCGGCTGCCCGGTGCGCAGGGTCTTCGGTGGCGGATACAGCCCCCTGCCAGCGGCCTGCGCCGGCTGCACGAGCTGAACCCCCTCCCGCTTGAGCTGCTGGCCGGCGGCGCCTCCTCCGGCCTGCTCCGCGTCGCACGGCAGCGCCCTGGCCCTGCACCCCTCGCTTCTCCACAGCAGCGTTTCGGCTGCGACCGCAATACTGGCGCCGTGTCTCCCAGGCAATGTCCGCCGGCAGAGCGTGGGGGCACTCATGGGGCCTGTGCGCGGCCCTCTTCTTCCTCTGTGCGCTCTTCGGAGCTAATAGTGGTTCTCCTCGGCGTTAGGTTGTATATATAACCCTTGCGCCCACACCCCGCTTCCGCCATACCCTCCCTTCTGCTCCCTGTCGTTTCCCCCCTTCGTCCCCTCCCTCCACCAGCCACCCGACCGCCGGGCCTCCCCCCTTTCGCTATGTCCGACGACGCAGGCTACGCCAAGGGCGCTTACGGCGCCCACGTCAACGACGAATATGCCGCCCTCATCGACTTTATTCGCGCCCAAAAGTCTGTTTCTGCCGACGATGGTGAAATCGACGGTGTTACCATCGTCCGCAAACGCGAGCTCCTCCGCCCTTGGAAGGTCCGTGAGATCCGCGTCAACAAAGACGGGGAGGAGGAGACCGTAGCTGCCAAGGTCCCCGCCAGCTGGTACGTGTTCCCTGTCCCCTCATTTTGCCTTTGCCACACCTCACCCCATCCCTTTCGGCCTCACATTACTGACATCCCGCTTTCACGCATCTCATAGGCTGGAGACGTCATGCAGCAGGGTCTGTCCGAGTCGGATGTCCACACTCGGCGTGCCCAGTTTGGTTACAATGAGCTGGAGGCTCCGTCCGAGAACCTCTTTCTCAAGTTCCTTGGGTTCTTCAAGGGTCCCATTCTGTACGTGATGGAGTTGGCGGTTGCGCTGGCTGGTGGTCTTCGTGACTGGATCGACCTGGGTGTTATCTGCGGTATCTTGGCTCTCAATGCGTTTGTCGGTTGGTACCAGGAGAAACAGGCTGGCGACATTGTTGCCCAGCTCAAGGCTGGCATTGCTCTCCGCGCTTTTGTAATTCGCAACGGTCAAGAGATTGAGATTGAGGCTCGGGAGGTTGTGCCCGGCGACATTGTCGTGGTTCAGGACGGTCAGACGGTTCCCTGCGACGGCCGTCTCTTGGCCGACTATGATGACAAGGATGGTTCGGCGGCCGCTGCGATTCTTGAGAAGGCACGTGCTACTGCTCATGACGAGGATGATGACGAGGGCGTGGACAAGGCCCGGCCATCATTGCCTGCGACCAGTCGGCCATTACGGGTGAGTCGCTGGCCGTCGACAAGCACATTGGTGACACGGTCTTCTACACCACTGGCTGCAAGCGTGGAAAGGGTTACGTCCTGGTGACCGACATTGCCAAGCAGACGTTTGTGGGCCGCACCGCTGCCCTTGTGCTTGGCGGTACCTCCAAGGGTCACTTCCAAAAGGTTATGGACTCGATCGGCACTGCGTTGCTCGTGTGGTCATGGCTTTTGTTGTCGGTTTCTGGATCTCGGGTTTCTTCCGCCACACTGGCATTGCTGAGCCCAAGGAGAACAACTTGCTCACTTACACTGATCTTCCTTGTCATCGGTGTTCCTGTAGGTCTGCCCTGCGTCACCACCACCACCATGGCTGTCGGCGCTGCCTACCTCGCCAAGCGTCAGGCTATCGTTCAAAAGCTCACCGCCATTGAGTCGTTGGCCGGTGTCGACGTGCTATGCTCGGACAAGACGGGTACCCTACTGCCAACAAACTCTCTATCCACGAGCCTTTCACCTCGGAGGGTGTGGACGTGAACTTCATGATGGCTGTCGCTGCCCTCGCTTCGTCCCACAACATCAAGTCGCTCGACCCCATTGACAAGGTCACCATCTCCACCCTTAAGGACTACCCCCCGGTGCGCAGGAAGAGCTCGCGTCCGGATGGATTACCCACCGTTTCACTCCCTTTGACCCTGTTTCCAAACGCATCACGCTGAGGTGGAAAAGGATGGGAAGCAGTTTATCGCCGCCAAGGGCGCCCCCAACGCGATCCTCAAGCTCTGCCAACCCGACCCTGAGCAGGCTGCCCAGTACCGCAAGGTCTCGGGCGACTTTGCCTCTCGTGGTTTCCGTTCCCTCGGGTTGCCATCAACGATGGCGAGTGGCACCTCCTCGGTCTCATGCCCATGTTTGACCCTCCTCGTGGTGACACGGCTGCGACGATTGCCGAGGCCCAGAACCTGGGGATTGCTGTCAAGATGCTTACGGGTGACGCGGTGGCCATTGCCAAGGAAACGTGCAAGATGCTTTCGCTTGGTACCAAGGTGTACGACTCGCAGCGTCTGATTGGATCTGGCGGTCTGGCTGGTTCGGCCATCCACGACTTTATTGAGGCTGCTGACGGGTTCGCCGAGGTGTTCCCCGAGCACAAGTACCAGGTCGTTGAGATGCTCCAGCACCGTGGTCACCTGGTCGCCATGACGGGTGACGGTGTGAACGACGCCCCGTCGCTGAAGAAGGCAGACTGTGGATCGCCGTCGAGGGCGCATCGGACGCTGCCCGCTCGGCAGCCGACGTGGTGTTCCTCGACGAGGGTCTGTCGACCATCATTACCTCGATCAAGGTTGCTCGTCAGATCTTCCACCGTATGAAGGCGTACATCCAGTACCGTATCTCGCTCTGTCTCCACCTTGAAATCTACCTCTTGCTCTCGATCTGCATCCGGGACGAGGTGATCCGTGCCGACCTGATTGTCTTTATCGCCCTCTTTGCCGACTTGGCCACGATCGCCATTGCCTACGACAATGCTCCCGCTGCCAAGGAGCCAGTCGAGTGGCAACTGCCCAAGATCTGGACCATCTCACCATCTGGGCATCCTGCTTGCGGCCGGCACGTGGATTGTTCGTGGTACCCTTTTCCTTCCGGACGGTGGGATTGTGCAAAACTTTGGTAACCTGCAGCTCATCCTCTTCCTGGAAGTCTCGCTTACTGAGAACTGGCTCATCTTTGTCACCCTCTTGGTTCCGGCTCGGCGGATGAGAACACTATCCCATCCTGGGAGCTGGTCGGGGCCATTCTGGTGTTGATGCGTTGGCCACGACTCTTCTGTCTCTTTGGTTGGCTCGGCGGGCCAATTGCCGAGTACATTCACTCCCCCGCTTGCGCCACAACAAGCACACACCTGGACCGACGTGGTTACTGTTGTGCGCGTTTGGGCGTATCCATTGGTGTGACTATCGTCACGGTGGTGTACTACGTGCTGAACAAGATTGGCTGGATCAACCGTATGGGCCGTCGGGTCGTTCGACCAAGAACGAGGTCCTGGAAGACTTCTTTACCAACTTGCAGCGCCTCACCGTCGTCCATGAGAAGTCCGAAGATGCGACCCTGACATTTACTCCTTCGCCACCCGGATCGAGGTCGACGAGGAGGAGTGATCCCCCTGTTCCTCACACCATCGCGCTTCTATGCTCTCTCCCCCCTTTTTGGCTCCTCTCCCCTCTGTTCGTTTGTTGGAGCCATCGTATGACCCCACCACATAAACCATTTTACCCGGGCATGTGGATTCTGCTTGGTATTCTGCCCTTCTCTGGGTTTTCTTCGGGCAGGCTCCCTTTTGTCCCCTCTTTCCCCATTTATGCGCGTCAGTATGAATTCTCTTCTATAAACCTCTTCTCCATTTTGCCTTTTGCTTCTTCACTACAGTTCCATCCCACATAAAAATCCGCAGGCGTGCGCAAGGACTCTGCTGCTGTCAGCGCTGTGAGCCTCGTGGTGGACACCTATCTTCTTTTGTGGTGGCTGTAAGTTGGTACCATCCATCAACTGGGCTTGGCCTCGAATGGGAGAGGTTTAGGCCATTGAAGATTCATCACCGCAGTCGGCAGACGGTGATGCATGATGCATGTGATTCACCGGAGCGGGTTGCGCTGTACGCGTACGCATGGTCCCGAGATTGCAAGTGTGATATTGATTTTGGTATCTCGGATCTCAACCCGAAAACAAAAAACTCCGCCACAGCAAACCTTCTTAGCCTGCTTCCATCTCAACGGCGCGCGGCCCCGTTCACCACCATCATGGTGCTGCCGTCGATGCAAGCCACGCGTCCTCAATGGGCCCAATGGCGATGGCCATAGCCAGGGCTAAGGCTGCTGCTCCGGCTTCTCCCTTGTCTTCGTCCTTGCCGAGGCGGCGAGGCCTCGGCTCACTTGCCCCTGCCCCCATCTCCACTCTCACATCTCCGTCTGCCAGCGTCGAAGCCCTCGCTAGCACCGCTCGCAAACGCATTGCTGATATCGACCGCCGCGCGGTTGCGCCAGCGCTCATTGACCGGCACCGCCCGTGCTCACACCTACTCCGCCTGTCCCTGACCGAGCGATGCATGCAACTTGCGCTGCATGTACTGCATGCCTGCCGACGGCGTCCCGCTTACTCCCTCTGCTCAGTTGCTCACCGCCGACGAGCTCAGTCGCCTGCCCGCCTTTTGTGCACAGCGGTGTGACCAAAATCCGCCTCACAGGGGGCGAGCCTACTATTCGCCGCGACTTGCCCGAGATTCTCAGTGCGTGTCCATGCCCCTGCCTCCCAAATTCCTACCCCCTTTTTCCCGCTGTCTCCCTCTCTTTTCCCCATCTAACTCGCTCCCCTTTCAGCCGCACTCGGGCGGCTTACGTGCCGATGGCCTGGAATCAATCGGAATGACGTCGAATGGGGTGGCACTTACCCGCCGTCTGCCCGCGCTCGTTGACGCTGGACTTACCCACCTCAACCTTTCTCTCGACACGATGGACCGTTCAAATTTGAGATTATGACGCGGGCCCGGCCGGTGCACTGGACAAGGTTTTAGCCGCGCTTGAACTAGCCCAGTCACTTCCCTTGCAGAGCGTGAAGATCAATGTCGTCGTCCTCAAGGGCCTCAACGACTCGCCCGAAGAATTGCGCGCATTTGTTGATTACACACGCGAGCATAATGTTTGTCGTGCGGTTTATTGAGGTACGTTCACCTTCCTCTTTTGTGGCCTGTCCTGTTTCTGGTTCTGGCTTGGTGGTCCTAACCACTTGGCCCGCTCATAGTACATGCCCTTTGACGGCAACCAATGGCAAACGTCCAAGTTGGTTCCGTATCAGACATTGCTCGCTCAGCTCCAAAACATCTATGGGCCACTGGAACGCCTCCAAGACGATAAGATGACACGAGCAAGCACTGGCGTGTCCCTGGGTACCAAGGTAGCCTTGGTTTCATCACAAGGTACGTGCTGTCCTCGGTAAGAAATTTGTTGCGTTCGGCTGTACTGACGCACTGGCACTGATGATCCAGTATGACCGACCATTTTTGCGGTACGTGCAATCGATTGCGCATCACAGCCGACGGCAACCTGAAGGGTGCTTGTTTGGGAACACGGAGGTCTCCCTCCGCGACCAGATGCGGGGCACGGGGCCGAAGGCAGGGGGGGGTAACGACTTCTGGGCAGGGCGGGGCAACGGACGAGGAACTGTTGGAGGTGATTGCCGCGGCGGTGGGGCGGAAACATGCCAAGCATGCCGGGATGCGATCGCCGGCGACATTGCACGGCAAAAGAATCGACCCATGATCCACATTGGCGGGTAACCGGCAACCTCACTTTCCTGCCCATATGTACCTACAGCGTTGCTCGACCCCTTATTTATCCCCCGTTCCTAATATTCCCTTCCCCCATTTCTCTTGGGGGGTGCCCCTGCACTCGGGACCCAGTGGAGGTACATTTGGATGGTTGTGTTGTCGAGTAGCTGCTGATTCCGTCATTTTCCCTTTTGTTTGCAGCCCCCACCTCGTCTTCCCTGCCTCTTACCGTCCGCTCGGGGGCGCGGCCCGCCCGCGGCTCCACGCGCGCCTGCGTTCCCGTCCATTCGGAGCAGCACTGCGCAGCTCTGCTCGTACTCTCCATACCTCCACTGTTACTGCCCGCTCGCCCCCAACAACGGTACCGATCACGATGACCTCGCCAACGCATGGAACGATATGCTGCACTTTGATGGGTGGGAAGACGTAGACCCAAGCAAGTACTTTGGCTCGTCCCCTTCGTCCTTGACTCCGTCCGCGTTCCCGCCCTCATTCAGCGCTGCCCCTTCCATGGACCGAGCCCAGACCACATTCGCTCACCACCCCCGGCCCACTTCCCCAAGCATGGCGTCCAACCCCAACCCAGCGCAACAGACTTGGTCCGAATACATGGGCACCAGCCAGGACGACGACAATCCCTGGTCCAACCTCGATGCCTTTGCCGATAGTTCCACCGTCGTTGCGCCCCTGCCTTCCGGTCCGACTTCTTCCCCGTTCGCCTCGCAAGGGTGGGACGGACATGATCTGGCTATGGGCTTGGCCACGGCTCCGCAACCGGGGGACAGCGCGGAGACATTGGCTATGAAAGCGCTTGTGGCCCAGATGGTTGCACGGGACTCGAATTTGGGTGGGCCGTTGGTCCCGCCGCCTAGGGATGCACCTGCGCCTCCGTCAGCGCCTGTGCCCGCGCCTACCTCGCCTGTGAATGCAGCCTCTGCCACGGCCCCTCACCCCGGGGACAGCGCCGAAACGCTGGCCATGAAAGCCCTTGTGGCACAGATGGTTGCACGGGACTCGACTCAAATGGAGGCATCAGCTCGTCGGCCAGGAGAGGATCAATGTACACTTCACCCCCATCTGTGCCGCGCCCGGTACCTGCAGCCCCACGCCTAACCCACGTTGCCCCCCCAGGGCCCAAAGAGGGCGGAGTGCACATGGTGGATGTATCGCACAAAGCTGCTACCCGGCGCAGCGCCACAGCCCAAGGCCGGATCTGGCTACCGAGCGGGACGGTGGAGGCGGTCAGGCGGCAGAACAGGGTCGTGGACCTCTTACCAAAGGCCCCATCTTCCACACTGCTCAGTTGGCTGGGATCATGGGTGCCAAAAAAACAGCGGAGCTAGTACCGCTGTGCACCCGTTGGCCTTGAGCCAAGTGGAGGTGGATCTGGCCTGGGACGAGCCAGAGGAGGGAGGGTGTTATGTCGTGGTCCGCTGTACCGCGCGTACCACTGGCCCGACGGGTGTCGAGATGGAAGCCTTGGCTGGCGTTCGACTGCATGCCTCACCGTTTGGGACATGACCAAGGCCCTGGCGGGTACCGAGATGGTGATTGACGATCTCAAGGTTGTGGCCAAAAGCGGTGGACGCAGTGGAGATTGGGTGCGGGAGGATGCGTAACTCGGGCCTAAGCGACTGCACTACCGTTTGTCCTCAAGCAAAGATAATGAGGATGATGAGGATGAGGATGAAGATAGATGGAGAGTACATTTAGCGGATGAGGTTACGTGGGCTGGTAGTTTGTGTTCTCACTTTCCTCAGGCGGTTCAGTAACCCAGTGGTAGTAGGCCCCCCAAGGACCATGCAGTTTGCGACAGAATTGCGCTTCGAATAGGCGCGGAGCCGCTGAACACCGGCCAACGTCGAAACATTGAACAGATCACTAAGTTCATTAATTAAGTGGGGACCCTCCAAGTGAAGTTGGAACGTGGCGCTCATTTCCGCCGCGCTGCCATCACCTCCCTCTAACCCCCTCGCCATGGCCGCCGCACCAATGCTGCTCACGTCCCAGTAAGTTCGCCCCATCTGCAACGGGATAGGTCACGTTGCTCCCTACCGACACCAGCGCAGACTACTGACCGCACCTCCCATTCTGCCCGTCTGTCCAGGTCGCCTCATCCCCAGCCCGTCTTTGCAGACCTTCTGGCCGAGCTGGGAGGTAGTGTCGATCTTACTTCTCCCGCTCTTTGCCTGATGCCGGCACCTCATCTCCTACCACTTCAAGGTCTGTCCTGCCAACACTGCATCTGTGTCTGCGCCCACATCAGCATCTGTCCCTTCGACATCGGCTCTGCCCCCTCTCTCTCCGCCCCTCTTTCTCCCTCGCCCCCCCCCGCCTCCATCCCAGTCTTATACAGCGCTCGGGCTTGCAGGGGGTCTTCGCCGCCGCCAGCCAGTGTTGGATGCGGATGAGCTAGAAGCTGAGTATGGTGGTGCGTCTCTCTCTGGCTCCCTCCCCACCTGTGGCTGGGAAAACGAGACGGATACGAAAGAGGAAGAGGAAGAGGACCAGGCCAATGCGGAACACGCTTCGTCGCGCGCAATGCAAGCGGGGCTGATGGGCGAGTTGGTGCGGATGGCCGGGACACTGAAAGGCAACAGCATAGCCTTGGCTCAGGCACTGGAACGGGATCGTCACCTCGTCGAGGCGGCCGAGACCAATTGACGAGCAACCTGGACTTTATGACGCGCACACGAGGTCGCTTGGGCGAGGTGAGCCACCGCGCTCGCTCCATGACCTGGCTCACCATCTACTCCCTTGCCACCGTCGTCGTTTCCTGGATCTTGATCTTTATCCTGATCCGGCTCACGTAGCCCACCTGGCCACTGGGGCGACGCCCTGGAGGAGGTGCGGACGTGGAGCTATGGGATTGGAGTGACCTGGAAAACCATGAGATTGGGATCAGCTAGAAACTTTGGATGGGCCGGGAGCAGGTTGATGGGATGACGGGAGGATACGGGTAGAGAGACAAGAGCAGAGGGATTCAAATGCCGAGGTTTAAACATGAAATGGAAGAGAGGGAGCGACAAACAGCAATGTGTCTATAGTTCCTAGCTCTGCTCGGCGGCGCGCACCAGGTCATCAATGGCCTGTGCCACATATTCCACATTGGACCGTGTGAGGCCGGCGATGGAAATGCGGCCATTGGCAGTTAGGTAAATGTGATAGTTGTGGACCAAAACCTGACACTGCAGCGGGTTCAGCCCTGTAAAACAAAACATGCCATCTGCTCCAGTATGTGGACCAATCATTCACGCCGGCCGGCGGGGGTACAACGGCGCTGCAAAGCCGCAACAATGCCTGCCGCATCTCCTGGATCCGTAGTGCCATCGTCTTCACATCCGCTTGCCACTGGCTGATGAACCTTGCATTCGTGAGCAGGCGCCGCACTACCTGTGCTCCATATGCGGAGGGGTACTGACTTCCGTGCGAATCAGGGTACTGAGTTGGGAAGTAACCTGCGCTGTGCAACTAGGCGCAAGAATATGCAGCGCGCCAACTCGCTCGCCGTACAAGCCTGCGTTCTTGGAAAAACTTTGGCACACGAGCAAAGGGATGTCGCCGCGCTGAGCAAAGTGCCTGATGGCCCCTGCGTCGGCATCCAGGTCGCCCGAGGCAAGCCTTGGTACGCACAGTCGAAAAGGCGAAATGATGTTTGCGTGCCATAAAGCAGCTGCGATTGCCTGCCACTGTTCTCGTGTCGGGTCGACACCGGTGGGGTTGTGGGCACACGGGTGGAGGAGAATACTGTGATCAGGCCTGGTCCAGGGTATGGAGCAGGGCAGTGAAGTCGAGGCGGATGTGCGGGTCGTAGTAAGGGTACTCTACCATGGTGATCCCTACGGCCTGAAGGATCCCCTCGTGGTTCGTCCACGATGGGCGCGAGACGTAGATCTGTTTTTGCTTGGTCCCGTCGGGCCCTGCAGGGAAGCAGTAAAAATGTGCGAGAAAGAGGGCCCCCAGATGGTTTGCCCCCTACCAGAGATGGTTTGGACGGAGGCTACCTGCCCGCCGACAACACCGGGCTGTCAGACCCAAAGATCAGCTGAACTGCTGCTCGGGTAAACGTCTCTAGCCCTGTAATGGGCAGGTACTCGTGGGTCGTCTCAGGATCAGCGATCCATGCTTCTGTGGCCGCTTGCACGCTTGGCAGAATCCATGGCATGCCCCTTTCGTCCCGATAGGCACCTACACCAAGGTTGACTTTGCAATCGCTCGTGTCGGCTTCGTAGTTGGCCGTGAGACGGAAGACAGCGTCGGGCGGGGTGAGCGGGACGTTGGCCCAGAAATGGTCAAGCTGCTGCTGGAGGCAATGGGATCAATCGTGGTCGTATCCATGCTGATGTGGTTGGTAGGGTGGGAAATATCGAGATTGGGAAAAGGGGGAGCTTTCTTTTTTGGCAGCAAAGAAAATTTGGATGGGGGAGTGAAGGAGAGATGGGGAGCAGGTTATATGTTGAGGGAGGGAGAAGCAGAAAGAGTAAAGAGGGAGGAGGATACATTGGTCTTTCATTCTTCTGTGGTCACAGCTTTCTACTGTTTTTGCGGAGCAAAGACGCTTGCACGGCGCTAGTCTCATCCTTGTTTTCATGTGTTTTCTCATCTCCGCATGCTCTGTTGTGGCTTGGCTGTTTTGCGGGGAACAGCACGGACCACCCAGGGGCTGGGTGCTAGGGGGCTGGAATCAGCAGGGCATGATATAGCAATGGAGCCTGAGGCTCAGGCTTCCGCCTGGGGCCCCGGCTGAGGGGTTGTTTGTGCGCTTTCCCGGTTCCCTCCGGTTTTCTCGTTTGCCGCCTGCATCCTGCCCTAATAGCAAGGCTGAGCGCGCGTATTGAGTACTTCGGCGCTAATAGCGTTGGCTTAGATATTTAACCCCGCACGACGAGCCTGTGTGACATGTGAATGCAATCCTACTCCGACTCCTTGCGAGTGATATTGAGATTGATGTCGACGTTGATAGCGCAATGCGGGGTGTGCTGACGTCAGCTGGCTCCTGTCCCATCTACTGTGTGCGCCGCTGCTTATTGCGGTTAGCAGTGGCTCGGCCACCACCACCTTGTCTCCCGCCGCCGCCATGGCTGACCCGTTTCTTCCAGACCAATCGCCAGCTCCTGCGCCCCACCCACCCATCCCCATCCCCACTCCCACACCCTCCTGGCCGACACCAGCATTGCATCGCCCTTTGAGGAGGAGCATCCCGCCAGTGCCCCCAGCCCCGGCGCAGCGGATGCCGCATCGTCGTCATCTGCGGGGGCACCCGCACCTGCGCCCGTCGCCCGTGGCCCTGAATACTACGACAACCAAGACCACGATGACCAGGCCGATGTTGACGATTACGATGACGATGTGTACGACGATGGATATGGACAAGCCTCATTTGCTGCGGCCGCTCAGAGCATGGCTGCCTCCATCGCCAGCGTTGGTCGCAGGATAGCTGCACGCGCTGAGAAGGAGCGCTCGCTCGGACTGAGCCATTCTGCATCTATACCCATCAAGAAGGTGAGGAGATCCCCTGTTTGATGCTGATGTTGAGACACAATCCGCCCTACCCGCACGCATACCTCCCGCCGCCGCTCTCTCTGCCTTCTCTCCACCACCACCACCAGACGACGTGACGTCGGCGGTGTACCGGTCCCACTATGCTTCCCGATCATCCGCTACTCGTGGAGCGGTAGCTGCACTCTCCCCGCGTGATCGTGCGCTATGGCAGTGGGTCAATATTGTCGATCTGGACGCGTTTCTGCGCGAGGCGTACAGTTACTACTATGGAAAGGGTTTCATCGCCCTCGTTCTATCCAAAGTTCTCGGATTGGCAACGTTTGCATTTGTGGTCAGCTTCTCCACCTTTATTGGTGGATGCCTCGACTTCAGTAAGATCCGCCACAATGGCCAGCTGGACGACATTATTGTCCCCCAATGTTTTTCCCGTTTTTCCTTTTCCTCCAAGCTGCTCTACTTCTTCCTGTTTCTGATCTTTGCCTGGCAGGTTGGGCCACCGCATTTCAGATCCCCCAGCTCTGGGCTATGCGCCGCTTTTACACTTATGTTCTCGACATTCCTGACGTATGTCCAAAACTCCATCATTCCTACACGCTGAGATGCTTATGCTGACTCTTTTTCTTTAGGCGGACGTGGCCTCCATCTCATGGAACGAAGTTGTGAATCGCCTCTCCAACCTGCGGACCACCAATCCTATCGTCTCTCTCGAGCCTCGTAACACGAGCCTTGACCCAATGAATCCAGCTGCTGCCGGTAGCAGCAGCCGTCCGGGGGACTCCCCCCCTTCGGCGAACACGATGGATGCACACAATGTGGCAAATCGGATCATGCGGCAAGAAAATTTCCTCATTGCCCTCTTCAACAAGGACGTTCCGGATCTTCGTCCTCCCTTGTCGCCGCGCATGGCCTATTGGGTCCGTTTTGTTGGCATTACACCTGAGCCCATTTTGACGCGCAGCCTATTGTGGAACCTCAAGTACTGTCTCTTGGACTTTCTGTTTGACGAGCACTCTGTGCTGCGGAAGCAATTTCTTTCGGAGCGGTACCGCGAGCCGTTGATCCGGGGTCTACGCCATCGCTTCTATTTCATGGCGTTGGTCAACACGCTGTGCTCTCCCTTCATTGTGCTGTATGTGTTGGTCTACTCGTTTCTCCGCTACTTTGAAGAGTATCACAAGGATCCTTCCAATCTGGGTTCGCGGCAGTACACTGAATGGGCCCGCTGGAAGTTTCGCGAATTTAACGAGCTGCCACACCTCTTCAAGCGACGAATTCATCGATCCTACCCTGCTGCCCGAAGATACATCAACCAGTTTCCTAAGGAATCGGTCGCCATTGTTGCCCGCTTCGTTGCCTTTGTCGCTGGTGCGTTCACGGCGGTGTTACTACTGGCGTCTCTGTACGACTCGGACTTGTTCCTCCACTTTTATCTCGGCGGACAGCGCAGTGTTCTATTCTACGTCAGCGTGTTTGCCACCATTACCGCCGTGGCGCGTGGCATGATCCCCGAGGAACATCTGGTCTTTGACCCGGAACAGACTCTGGCTGAGGTGGTGGACTACATTCATTACCTCCCTCCGCACTGGGTCGGGCATTTTCACAGCGCCGAGGTGCACCAAGAGTTTGGTCGATTGTGCCAGTTGAAGATCAGTCTGTTTGTCACCGAGCTGTGGTCGGTGCTCCTGACCCCATTTATCCTCTGGTGCTCTCTGCCTCAGAGTGCAGAGGCGATCATCGATTTTTTCCGGACCTACACTGTATATGTCGAAGGATTGGGCTACGTTTGTGCCTTTGCCGACTTTAACCTGGAGCGCAACGGGTCTAATGCGTATGGGGCGCCCGAGTCAGCCGCGGATCAGCGGATGGCTTCCAAGGAGGGGAAAATGGAGCAATCAGTGCTCAACTTTAAGGCCGCCCACCCGGACTGGCAACCCCATCGCGCTTCGCTGAACCTGTACCTCTCACGAATGGCAGGCAAGCCCGAAGGAGCAAGCGGGGTGCGTACCGCATCGTCTCCCCTTGTGCAGCGGCGGCGCCTTCACTTTACCCCGATGAATTCGGTGATGCTGGGTGCCGCAGGTACCGGCACGGGTATGAGTATGGGCCCGAACCCGGGCTACCCAAGCAATGGGTACAATCCCTATGCCTATGGGGCCGACGACGAGATTGCCCACTCGATCCAGCTGGGTTTGGCTGGGAGGATGGGCACAGGTTTGGCGGCCGGTACGTCGCCTTTGGCTGTGCGGTCAGCCCCGCTCCAGGCGGTGGAAGAGAGCCAGGGCAGCTTGCCACGCTCGGGACGCCCAAGTGGCGAGGTAGGGGTGGAACCAGGGGAGGAGGAGGAGGAGGGGGGCCTGGACCGGCACCAACAACCCCGGCCATGATGGAGGATGGCTTTGAAGACCCCGCTGCGTTGGCCGCGTCGTCGATGCCAGAGCCGACGCCGCAGATGGCGGCCGCCCAGGCGGGGTGCGGGGGCTGTTGGACCAGATGTATCTCACTGGGCCCGGGCCACGGCGGTGGTAAGGGTGAGGTCGAGCGGGTGCAGTGCAGTGTGCCTGCTCCCGGACCGGGCGGAGGGTGGTTGGGTGTGGCGCATGATGTATTTGATACTCAGTGGGATGCGCTGCTGCTGGCTCATGGATGCTATGGCGAGACGCGCGTGACTCGCGTATACTTGGCGACGCTGGCCTGCTGGAGCGAGTGTCACATGTCACAATGCATGCAGTGTGGTAGACTTCTTACTCTTAGCCAGGTCCAGAGGATCTGCGTCCACCGACCATCACACCAGCTGAATGTTTCAATCGCGTGCTTGGCCGCCGTAGCCGAAAAGGGAAAAGAAAAGCAAGAGAAACGCAGATGACACTGGCGTGGTTTGGTTGCAGCGAACGTCGGCTGCTGTTGCAAACGGCATGGGACAAACGGAGGCAGGATCAGCACAGCACCGCTTATCTTTGCTCTTTCTCGTCTTCTTCCAGCGCACCACCACCCCCATCGCTCGCCTTCCACCTTCGCTTGAGGTGCCCACCAATCGAACCCGACTTGATGCCTGCCGCCGCGCCCAGTGGCAAGCCCATCCCCACGCCGCGCCCCGTGCCTGGGCCCAGTGGTAGAGGCGCCGCTCCTGGCCCATCCTCGGGCCGCCGTGATCGCGAGACTCGTGGCCACCAGCAGCCAACATGGAAGAGCAGCTTGGATCTTGTTTGGTCCTACTCCCGCTCCCAGGCTTTCTACGCCGAGAACATTGGCACCTCGCCTTCCTTTGTCGAGCACTACATCCCTGGCGCCTCGGATGAGGAGCAGGCTTTTGACGCCTCCGACTCTTTCGAAGATGACGAGGACTATTATGACGAAGATGAGGACGAAGAGTACAGCGGTGATGAGGAAGAGGAGGAGGAGGGCTCGGGACAGTACTACGCCACCGACTATACTCCTGATGCGTCTGAAGCCCCTGTGGACGATGGCCTTGCTCCGTCCGAAAGCGAACACGGCGAAGACGATGAGGCCGGCGGCACGACCGTCGACCTTCGTCCATCGCCGCCTAACCACTGGGTTGGAGAACAACTTCCCTCGAATGCGCGTGCTCCCTGGGAGGGCAGGCAGATGCGGCGCACTTGAACGACGGGCTTGGTTTGAACCAGGGCAACCGGGCCTGAGCAATCTTTCGCGTGCGGCACTGCAGGCACGTAATGATAAGCTGCGCAAACTCGCCGACGACGATGCCCCATCCCAGGACGAGGGGCGTGAGCGCGGCCGGCGTCGAAGCCGGTCCGACATGGAACAAGGGGATGGTCTGCTGCACCCCCCTGCTCCTTTGGGCTCGAGCGGTCGTCGGCCCAGTACAACTGGCTCAACTGCTTCCGGCAGACGCCTCCTGGCACTCGTCAATCCCGCTCTCAATCCAGCAGCACCTCTCGTACCCGCCGCTCCCACCCACATCCTCGTCCTCTCAGTTCGGCTGGCCTCGAGAATGGGGATCCCAAGCTGGGTCCGCGTGGCTCGATGGCCAATGGGGAGCAGGCCACCCTTTTGGATGGGGCTAAGCGTCGTTCGTCTGGGCTGGGAATCGCAGCTCGGCGGCGTAGCACGCTGATCCACCCCCATGCGGCTCCAGGGGTCGCTTATCCTGCTGGTACGAGCACTTTCCTCCAATCTTGGTTCAACACCCTCAATGCTGTGATGGGCGTTGGCATTCTGGCGACGCCATTGGCGTTTAGTTATGCTGGCTGGATTGGTGGTCCACTGCTATTTCTGATCTGTGGCGGTCTGACCAACTATACTGGCAAGGTTCTCTTTAGCATTCTGGCACGCAATGGCAGACTCAAGACGTACGCTGATATTGGCTCGTATGCATTTGGCCCCCGTGCGCGCGCGTGGGTTAGTACCCTCTTCTGCCTGGAACTCTGGGCGGTGTGCGTGGCTTTGGTTATCCTCTTTGCCGACAGCTTGCACGCCATCTTCCCTACCGGCCCTGGCGCGAATGCATACAAGATCGTCTGCCTTGCCTTGGTTCTCCCCACCATCTTCCTCCCGCTCAAACTCTTGAGCCCTGTGAGTGTCGTCGGAATTCTGTCGGCATTGACGCTCGTGGCTGTGGTGCTGGTCGACGGGGTGATTAAGCCTTCGGCGCCTGGCAGTCTTTGGGAATGGGATCCTTCGGGCACGGTTCGTCCCGACTGGGCCCGCGTACCCTTGGCGTTTGGCCTGATCATGTCTGGTTTCAGCTCCCATCCTGTCATCCCCAGTTTGGCACGGGACATGCGGGAGCCGATTCAGTTCCCCAAGATGCTTGACCGCGCTTACCTCGCTGCGACTGTGCTCTACCTTTCCATGGGGGCGGCGGGGTACGCCATGTTTGGAACGAGCGTCTCAGATGAGATCACCAAGGACTTGGCCCGCACCCCTGGGTTCCCGCCCACACTCAATCAGGTGGCCGTCTGGCTGATTGTGATCAACCCGCTTTCCAAGTTTGCCCTTGCTGCGCGGCCGGTAATCAATACCTTCGAGTCGGCTCTGGGGGTGGAAGAGCCTACGGCACCACATGCACGCCCGCACTCGCACCCGCCTCACCACCCACCGGCGCGCCTCCCACCGTCCTTCTCTCGCGGTGGAGGAAGAAGGGTACGGAGCCATGGGCGACAACCGTCGTATGTCGCGCAAATTGACGCGCACCTCCACCACTTCCTTCAGACGTTCGGTCGCTGCGCCGAATGGAACAGCAGATCCCAACGCCAAGCGCCCCACCTCGCTCGGTACCGCCCCCACCCTCGATTCGCTCGGCTTGGGTCCCAGCGGCGAAGCAGCTGCGTTGCCTGATAGTGCTGGCGCCAGCTACGCGCCAGCGGAAGAGGACCGTACCTCCCGCTTGGCCCGCATTGGTGTGCAGGTGGGTGTGTCGGTGCTAATTACCCTCACGGCCATTGCGTTGCCTGGGTTTGAGAAGGTCATGGCCTTCCTTGGCTCGTTCTTGGTCATCACCACCTGTGTACTCGGACCGTTGTTGGCTAAGCTCAAGCTGTTTAGGCACGAGATGAGCTATGGCGCCATCATGCTCGACCTTTTCATTCTCGCTGTGTCGGCAGTCGCCGCGGTCGTGGGCACCATCTGGGCGTTTGCCGACTAAGAACGTCCAATCGGCAGCTGGCCCACTTTGGTTCGGTTTGGTCTGCTCTCGCCTTGCCTTGCCCGATCCGGTCCAGTCACACCCCACTCTTTCGAATCCAGTCCCGTGTATTCCCTTGTCCAACCCACTGTTTGTCTCTCGTATGGATATGGATGCATGGTTGAGAATCTGCTTGTGGTGGTGCTGGGACAGCTGTTAATTGATGCATCTTGACGTGAGACACTTGCATCCCAGTAGCCAATTCCGCGGTCATGGGAGTTGGGCGATAGGACATTCCGCCGGCCAAGGAGCCAAGGCGGGTGAGACTGGCGCCGTGCCGGTGCTGCGTTGCCGCTGGTTGCCCTGCGCTTGCCGTGGGCGTGGCACTGCTCGCGTTGCTGTCACCCCCCATCTCTCCCCCCACCCCCACCTCCTCGCCCGTACTCCCATCCGCCCATCATGTCCTGGAAGGGCTTCCAGAAGGCCATCAACCGCGCCGGCACCACGGTCCATGCAAAAGACCGGCAGATCGAGCGCACCGATGACCCGAGTTTGACGAGTTCACCTCGGTCAATAGGGCATGGAGAAACAGATCCAGCAGCTCCAGCGAGAACCAAGACCTACCTCGATGCAGTCCGCGGCATGGCTGCTGCCCAGTCCCGTATTGCAGATGGTGTTGAGCTCTTCTTTAACGATACAAACGAGTCCTCGTCGCCGCCAACGCCTACCGCCGCGCGGCTGATGAGTACGATACGGAACTGGCTCAGGACATTGACGCTACTTTCCGCGCCACCGTGCTCGACCCGATCGGTAAGATGGCGTCCTACTTCCCTGAGATCACAAGAACATCGAAAAGCGCAATAAGAAGTTGCTTGACTACGATGCCGCTCGTTCGCGTACAAGAAGGTGCTGGACAAGAACGAGGACCCGACCAAGCTGCCTCGTGCAGAAAAGGAGATGGAAGACACCAAGCTCTTGTTTGAGACGATAGATCAGCAACTGAAAGAGGAACTTCCCCAGCTGCGTGGGCTCGAGTGCCTTATCTCGACCCCTCGTTCGAAGCCATGGTGCGCGTGCAAGCCAAGGTATCGGAAATGGGCTACGAAAAGCTGGGTGGCGTGCAGAGGTACTTTGACGAACGGGTCGCGAAGACTATGCTGGTGGTGTATTGGACGAACAGGTGGAGGGCGTGTTAAACGAAATGCGGGCGCTGAGCATTGTTGGCATCTCCACGGCGAGTAACGTAAATGACATATTGCCCCCCCTCTTCCCCACTTCCGCTTTCGTGTCTCCTTTTCTCCTTATCATGAAGGACGCTTTTAACGTCTCGGCTCGATCTGAGCAACTACGGAGGTCCCCTGCTAGATCACCAACACCATGCGTGTGCTGCCGCTTCGCTTCCCGTCCCCCATAGCTCAGGTTGCATAACCAAATGCGAAATGATTACTTGCGCCCCAAACCAAAGCGGCTGAGCACGCCGCCCTGGGATTTGGCTCGGAACCGTCCGACTTGGGTGAGGGCCGTGGCGCGGTCCGCACGCCGCTCCCGGATCGTCTCTCCCAACACAGAATAGAAACGAGGGTTAAACCGTCCTCCCTCAAACGCTGGTACGCCGTCCAGCTCAACCAAGCGGGGGGTGACTGACATCCGTTGCATCCTCGGCCTTGTGCTCGGGTAGGCCCACGTCGAGTCCAGGTAGCCCGTCTGCGAGCGTTGAGGCAGACCACCTCCTTTGCTGTGCCTGTGAAGACAAAGGGACGAAGCTGGGGACAGAGGAAACGCGGACAGACAGACAGACAGATAGACAGGAGGCGCACACACAGACAAGCAAGCAGAAAAGGTCAGCTGAGGCGGCCGAGAGTGTGGGCGAGCAAGAAGGCTGCGTACCTTGCACTCTCCCAGGCCAGGGGAACAACAAAAGCAGTGGTACGGCTCTCGTCGATCTGGGCCATCTTCCATGTCCATCGTCGGGGGAAGCCCTTCTTGTCAAGCAGCACCTTGCCGCGGCGGGTGGTGCGCGTGATACGTTGGCGCAGCAGCACATTCTTGGCGCCCGTACCCTTGTAGAAGTTCTTGTTTCCGGACTTGGAGTAGATGGGCAGACGCAGAGCGCCGAAGCACGGGCGCGGTGGCGCGGAAGGGGGCAGCCGACATGGCGGTGGTGGTGGTGGTGGTGGCTCGATGGGAGTACTGACTGGGTCCTGGGCTGGGCGCCATGGGCACCCGGTCGCCAGAAGTTTCCAGGCACCACATTGAAATGGAAAAGCCGGCCGAGTGCTTTGCGTTGGACGGCGCGGCGGAACAGAGGCGGGCGGAAGCGGAGTGCGCAACCCTAGCACACATGCCGGGCGCCATGCACGGGAGTGCCAGCCCCGCTCCCACCCGCCCATCTCCCAGCCACAGCTGCTGCTTCGCCGATGAGCCGCCGTCGCTCGGGCCGCGTGTCGCTGCCCGCGACCCCCGCCGCCCCACCCCACCGCCCCCCCCCCCGACCCTCCTCCGACCCGCTCGCCCACCCTCGCCGTCGCGCCCAGCGTCCCGCTCCCCATCGCCCGCCTGCGACGCGACTGGCGCTTTGCCGCCGTCTGCCAGTTCCTGGTCCCTCCAGGACGCCCTTGCCCTCCCCAACTTCTCCACCCACACGCTCGAACAAGACCTCGCCCTTCATGGCGGCACGTACGCCGCCGATGTCTGCTCAGGCTCCTGCGCGCCCTCACCCTCCGCCCGGTCTCGCACGCTACGTGGCTCTCCATCCTGCGCAAAGAGTATGCGCTCCGCACTCCGGAGCGCACTGCCTGGCTCGGCTCCGACGCTCACCCGCGCGCATGGTCTTCCCTTGCGATGCACTCAAGATAGGCGTGCTGCACGATGTGACGGAATGGTTTATGCACCAACCCGAACGGTTCCGTAAGCTGCTGGGCTCGGACGAGGATCTGGTCCAGTGGGGCCGAATCGAGCCGATCGGGTGGGACCGCCATGCGAACGCGTACTGGCTCTTTGATGATAACCGTCTATGGGTGCAGTACCCCCCCACCCGTTTCGGCCGCTTCCTCCCCGTCCCAGCCCGAGCCCAGCCCCGAACCCAGCCCGAACCGACTCCCCCTCCCCCGCGCGCCAAGGGCAAACCCAAGTCCCAAGCCAACGGACGCGCCAAGGGCCGTCGATCGACGCGCAATTCTACGTATTTGGAAGAAAACGCAGAGGAGCAGGAGGAGCAGGAGGTACCCAAATTGTCCGCACGGGAGCTGCGTGCTCAAGCACGCCAGTCTCGCTCGCACCCTTCCCCTCGCACAAGAAGAAGCCGGCGCAGGGCCAGCCCGGAGGAAGAGGAGTGGGAAGAACCCTCCTGAGGAATGGCTGAACGACACGAGTGTTGACCAGACCGCTTTGCAGGAGAAGACCTCTCCAGATGATCATCGGCGCCTGCCAAGGAGGAGAAGACCCAGAAGCCCTCCCAACTGAGGACAATCAAGAGACTTCTCTCAAGACGGTCACCAGGTCAGGAGCAGGATGCTCCCAAGTCCGAGGGACCGAGGACAAGGGGCAAGGTGAAGCCTCCGAGAGTGAGCAGGCACAACCGGCCCAACAAAATGGTGCGCCCACACAGCATCATACAGACACTCGACCAGGATGAGAAGATGCAAATTGACGATGTGGGCCAGCCCGGAACCGAGCGCAGGAGCCGAAGAGTACCGAGACGAATGGTGCGCTCAACGGTGAGCTCATAGTGGAGAAGGACCGAAGACGGCGGAGCAACTGGCCCGGAGAAAGCGGAGACCCAGCGTCGCGAAGCTGAGGCTGCCCAAGCCAATTGGAACAAACGTGGGCCGAATGGGATGAGCAAGTGGAACGAGATGCAGTTTGCACTCGAGGCCGCCCTGCCCGGAGAAGTGGATGCCGAAGGCTCTCCACGTTCAGTTGAGATGGAAGTGTGTGTGACCCGTGCGCAATGGGAGGCGTTTGCTGCTGCCCTTCGTCCACCGGAAAGGCAAGTCACACCGAAAGGGGGCCAACCGGGGGTTGGTTCAAGACCCGGACGAGCTGCGCTTCACGCCCATCTCGCCTCTGACGTTCTAGACCGCATTCTCGCCGATCTTGATGCCCAGGCTAAAGCAGCGGCGATGGAATTGGCTTTGGCCACGCGTAAACGGTCTTCTCGCCTCGTTGCACGAGAAGAGGAACAGCATCGTGCTGAGGCTGAGGCAGAAGCACAGGCCGAAGCCGAAGCACGCATCTCGGCTGCTCAACGGGCAGAAGAGGAAGCGGAGCGTGCCGAGCGAGATAAGCTGAACAAAGCTCAAGCACGGGAAGATCGGTGCGAGCCGAATTGAGGAACAGAAGGCTCGTCGTGAAAAGGAGGAGATGGACCGAGTGGAACGTGAGAGGGTTCGGGATGAGCGCAAGCGTAAACGGGACGAGGCACGTACCTCATCAGGGGGACCATCTACCCCCCATGCTGAAGGCACTTCGCTACCGGCCACTCCATCTTCCCTCCCTCCGCCTCCGGCACTCAAGAAGGTCAAAGTTTCGACTCCTCAAGACTGGGAGTTTGCCTGTGAGGTCTGTGGATTCATGGGCACAATCTTTGGCCAAGGAAGGACCGTCGCTTGTGAAACGTGTGGAGTGTGGCAACATACCCAGTGCTGGTCCAAGTTTGTTAACCGACATGGTGCCCAAGCTCCCAAGTGGACCGATCCCAAGACGGTATTCTATTGCACTCTGCATCGTCCTCTCCGATCCTCGGTGCATGGTGAGCCGATCGAACGTCCAAGCGACGAGCGCCAGCGCAAACTTGAAGACCAACGCGCTAGGGCCAGAGAACGCAGAGCGTCTCGTAAGTCCCTCAACCTGCCCCGGGCACGGAGGGGGTCTCGTCTCCACCCTTTCGGTTCCTGTTTCTTCGGTTCCTCCCGCTTCGGTTCCTCCCGCTTCGGTTCCTCCCTCTACTCTTCCATCGAGCACGCCTACCACCGTCACCCTAGCGCCTTACACGCATACTCCTTCGCAGTCAGCTGGACCTGCTCCCCCCGCCTCCCCCCCCATCCCCTTGCCTCAGGGATCCAACTTTCCACCCTCTCCTTTCCCGCCACCAATCTTCCCGGGGGACGCCCTCCGGCTGCCGGGGTCCCACAGGGTTTCGCACCTGGTCCCCCGGGGTTCCCTCCTGGGCCAATGGAGCACATCCGCCGCCCTTCGGTTATCCTGGCACGCTCGCCTCTCCGGTCAGGGTCAGGGTCAGGGTCAGGGTCAGGGCCAGGGTCAGGGCCAGGGTCAAGGACAGGGTCAGGGGCATCCCCTTCCATTGGCACGTCCAGTACCACCGCCTCCAGTCCAGGGTCAGGGAAACCCATTCCCAGTGGGACATCCAGTGCCACACTTACCACCGCAGTTGGCCAATGGGTCGAGGATGTCGGTGTCCCCATTGGACGCCCTCGCGGTCGCGAGGCAGCGCAGGGCCAACGTCTCGATCGCCCTTGGTCGCCTCGCAGGCTAGCCCTGGCAGCGCTCCCCACCCAGAAGGCAACAACAAGCTGCCCGACTTCCGCCAGTGTCTGCTCGACCTTCCAGTCCGACTATCGCCACGTACGTCGGGCACCGTCGACGCCAGGGTCGTTTTCCACTGCGCTACAAGCCAAAGCATCACGCCCTTCACAGCCAGCTCAAGGGTCCGGTGAGACGCCTAGTGTACCGCCATCCGCTGCGGGCAGGGACGCGCTCCCTCCCCTTCCCCCGACCTAACAAAAAGCTCTGTCTACGTGTCCGAACGGATCATGATGGCGAGCTGGATGAGATCATGTTGAGACTTAATTGCGTGACGTTCTGTGCTTGATCCGCATGAGAGGCAGCGCATAGCAGAGAATACCGTATGTTCTGTGAAGCTTATTGAAGACTACCGTTGGAGCAAGCGGTAGATATACCACAAGATTGCGATTAGTGACTGGAGGTGCTTGCTGATACAGAAGGCTGCACCGTGATATGTTCCTGGTTGTGTGGCTGTACAGAGAGGGTCTAGCCGGCAACCTCTGACCATTTTGCTCCCATAGTTGTGACGGTGGACAAAAGACAACAGACGTTTGCAATTTGGCCAAACCTTCGCATCAACGTCCAAAACAATGTATGTGGTCTGTGCCGGCTGTGTGGTGCATGCGCATTGTGTAGCATGGAGGGGTTGAAGCCGCCGAGTTGTCAGGCGGTGTTACATGTTTGGCCGGCTACCGGTAATCTCCGGTGGTCTAGAATACCTGTAGTAACTGCAACAAACCAATAATAAAAGGGTGCGGGGTCGGAGTTTAGGCCGCTTAGGTCTGACACCTGTCTAAACTAGCCGCACACGTAGCAGTGTGGCCGCCATGTGCGTAACTCCACGCTAGCAAGTGCCTCGTCCGCCGGCCTATCATATAGGTTATTGGGTCTTAAACGGGGATAGAATCACCACCGTCCGGCCGCATTGCATGTATTGTGCCTCGTAGACCCCTAACGCATAGGAGCTGGATGCGTATCGCCGGTCACGTCAAGCTGACGTAGCATCCATGGAGAAGTACATTATCACGCCTCCAAGCACGCTATCAGTTCAAGCTCCACAAGAGCTTCAACATCGTTGGCCAAAATGCATCCGACACCTCTCGTGAGAGGTGTCGGTGTGAGCCCACCTTAGTTACAACCCGGGCCTCCGGCCGCATGCTAGATCCTGCACTGCAATACTGCCGGTGAGTCCTGAGTCCCCGGGTCAATACTTTTCTTGACATAAGACTTGTAGTGCTTCGATCCGGACATAACCTCTAGTACCAGAGCATCTGTCGCGATTGATTCTGTCCCTATGATGTGCCATGGAATTCTTGGAGGATGGGTTGCTGATCCACATACACGAGCTTTCTCACAGAGCTCTTGGCTGTCAAGCAGCATGTCGCCACGCTTGATGGAAGCTTGATATTCATCGATCATCCCTCCAGCAAGCACACGGTAGTATACGCCCGCACGCGGCCCTATCCTGTCGGCGCGGAACCGGAATGTATTAAGGTGCGCTATATGGTTGTGGCACTGCTTCATCTGCTATATAATCGAATCCTCCTTCCTCTCTCCCTCTCTCCCTCTCTCCCTCCCTCCCACCACCACATCTCTACATATCCCCCTTCTTTCTTCATCAATATGACCAACGGAATCACTCGCATTGCCGTCGCTGGCGTGGGCCACGTGGGCGCGCCCGTGCTGAACGTTCTGCTTGCTACGCCCGGTCTGGCCAAGCCTATCGTGTCACCCTCGACCCCACACTGGCCCGAGCGTCCAACCGTATGCAGACAAGGTCACGCTCGTCAAGATCCCCTCCTATGACGACGAGGCCGCAGTGGCCGAGGCCCTGAAGAGCCACAACATCGAGGCTCTGATCGCTGCCACCGGTGGTGCCAACGGTTCAACTCAGCTGCCGATTGCTAAGGCGGCTAAGGCGGCTAACGTCAAGCTCTTTGTTTCGGCTGAGTTTGGCTCCGACTTCCGCTACCTCTCCCCAGCTCAGCTCCACCCCTGGCTTGCGGACCGCAAGGCATTCCATACAACCTTGAACGAGGTACGCCCCTCTTCTCTCCCTTCTTCTTCTCCCCTCTCTCCCTCTTTTTTAAATGTTGTATACTGACATACCACAGTTGGGCGTGCCTTGGGCGTCGCTGGCCAATGGTCTGTTTGCCGACTGGGTCCTCACCCCTTTCTTCGACATCGACATCAAGAACCGCAAGGCGACCATCTACGGTGACGGAAACCAACCCTTTGACGCAACCGCCCTAGTGGACATTGGTCGGGCTGCCGTATTGGCCACGTTGGCGCCGCTGCCGCAGCCGGGGGCCGGGCGCAACTACTCTGTCGCTGGCATCACTGCCTCGTGGAACCAGTGGATTGCGCAGGTGGAGAAACTGATTGGGTCCAAGTTTGACGTTACCTACAAACCTGAGGCGGAGGTCAAGGCGATTGAGCAGCAGCCCGATCCCGCTGGCTTTGCTGCTTTCCTCAAGGCTGCCCAGGCTGACGGCCGTGGCCGCGCTGCGACGGACAAGCTCGACAACAAGCTGCTCGGGTTCACACCGACCGCCACTCTCGAAACAGTGAGCCAAGCAGCGGTCGACGCAGCCAAGTAAGATATTCATTTGCCTTTTGCAACAGTTGGTCTACCAGTACTCTTCTGGCCCGACTATAGAGGCCCATTTGTTCCTCGGACAAGATCTTATAGCAAGTGGGGGGTAACATAGGTATCTTGTACGAATACAAATGAAGTGCAAAAGGGCCCGTATATATGGGCATAGAGCGAAGGCTTGAGATCTGCAAGCCCCTTTGCACCCTATCTCCTTTTGGATTGGGGATGGATACTCGAAACTCGCCCTCGAACCGCGGGGCTGAGGACGGACCAATGTGATCCACATGGTTCAGGATTTAGCAGTGAGGCACCCGTATGATCTGGATGCTAATAACCTCCCTGCCACTAGTGCCTAGGCAAGTTTTGGCGTTCTTTTCGTCCTTGTAGTTCGTCAAGAGGTCCCCCCAATCAACCATTCACTTTTGCAATGATCTCCCCCAAAGTCACATAACTTACACCATAAGAACTTTTCTCTGCAATGCACCTGATCTTCACAGCGGGGCTGGCACAGACATGGCAGGGGAGCGAACGTCATTTACCCAAGATGCTTGACGGCGCAATCGAGGCTTGCCCAACCTCCGTGCCACTCGCCCACGCTGTATATTCAAGTGGTAATCCCAGCGGTGCAAGGGCATGATACAGAAAAACGGAGACAAAAAAGGTCCAGTGAGGGGGAGGGGGTGGGGGGAGGGTGCGAGCGAAAAGTAGATGGCAGGGCAGAGTAAGCGGGAGTGAACAGGACCCAGCGGCTAGCATGGGACGTGAGAGGGATCTCATCGGCGCTTGTGGTCGCAAAAAAGGGGCGAGGAAGTTGGATATACGCAATAGAAAAAGACAAATAGTCCAAGAGAGGTTTCGAAAACTTACCTCTTGAAGTCATGGAGAGCGTCACGCATTTGGTGCCCGTAGGAGGTTTGCAACGTGACGAAGTAGGCCTGGGCAAGGGGGCAAGGTCACGCGTCAGTTCCAACACTAATAAAACAGAGAAGGGACAAAACGCACTTCAAGTACCGCAAGGAGGAGAGAAGACCAGACATGCAGCCCAATTGGGCATAGATGAGAGCGTTGCAAATGTCGTGACCAACTTCATTGGAGGTGTTCGAGTTAAAATTGTTAACGTGGCCTGAGGCAGTGATGGGCGGGTTGTACCCAAAGTTGCCCATGCACGAGTTGTACGTCTTGGAGTGCTGCACCCCGGCCACAATGATAAACACAATGGCAGGGATGAAGATGACCAGCAGGCCTAACCGGAGAAAGAGGTAGAGACGGTAGACCGAGTACCGCTCCGTTGCGATCCCAATCACACCCACCACCTGCCACAGACCCACAACAGGAGCGAGAGACCGGTGAGGTACTTTGTCCATGACAATGACACCCCCATCAAAGCCACAATCTCCTTGGGGCCAAACGCAAGGGCACACCCGGCGATGCCCATGAGAAAGTTGAGAAGAGATGCCGTAGCTGCCACTGTTGATCAGTGGCAGGGCCTAGAGTAAGTGGGTAACATGTTAGCCTGGTGCATGGACAAGAAGAACAAAGCCGACCAACGTACACAGCAGCAAAAGTTGATCCCGTGGCGGCCCATTTTGCGGAACGGGTGGTGGTGGTGCACTTGGTCCCGCCCCTGGAGCCCCCGCGATACATCCATCCAACGTCTGACAAGCCCCACGCCCGATGGGGACCGATGCGGAGCGCAGCGGAACCCTACCGCTTCAAAGTTGCACCTCGCCTGGTCTCCGGCACAGGGCCAGTTCGGCCCAAATGGTTGTTTCATTTTCGTCCTCATCCAAGGGTGCTTGATGCAGCCAACGCCGACAACCAACGCCGACGATAGCCAAGCCACATCGATCGCTGTTGTCAGCGATTGTGGAGCAGGCCCGAGGTTGGGCTTTCCTTGGTGGACGTAATTATGTGAGCGTGTAGATATATCATCTAGGACCCACGATCGAAGCAGTTTTGTTGCATTGCAGAGCACTTTGGGCACGCTGGGAAAGATGATATAGTAGGGTGACGAACGCGGAGACACGAGAATGCAGCAAAAAAAAACGAGAGACAGGAACAAGCACAGCGAGGACAGAAAAGCGAAGGTGGGTCTCCATAAGGAGGAAGAGATGCGAGGTAACCTGAAAAACATTCCGTGACTGATGACCAAAAAAGAGTGCTAACGCATAAGTTGTTCCCGGGATGGCGAGTAAGGATAGAGTCGTTTCCATATGTCTGGGCGTATGCAGTCGGCTGCTCCGACGAATCCATGGGAGCCAAAGGATCGCCCAAGTCACCCAGGTGAGAGTGGCTCGAAGGCGGCTCAGATAGGCGTCAGAAGGAGAGTCCGGAATGGCTCGACTGACTGCAGGGATCAGCTGTGTGTCGCTCCGGTTATCGTCGAGCAGGCTCTGGCGGTCCTTCTGCAACCGCTTCTGGGTTGCCAGTACCGCCGGCACGATCTCGGGTCCATACATGTCGGTGAGCTTGGTCATAAAGTCCTCCTGGATCCGAGCAACCGTGCTGGAATTGAGGCGGTAGGCAGGGGGTGTGAGACCCTTTCCGAAACGATAGGTAATGTGATTCGATGACAAGAGTGAAACGACAATTAGGACAAGGTGCGGGCCCAACGAGTGGAAAGCACAGGTGTAAATGTACCGCAAGGCCCTCCGTTCAAACCGCGTCATCCGCCCTTTGCACCCGGGAAGAGCAGAACGGGCATAGCACAAACTGCTCTCGCTGGCCTCGATTGTAGGATTGAACCAGCCACAGCAGGTTAACGTGTTCTGAACCATCCTGCGGCCATCCACACCAAGGGAACGAGACCAGGCCTCGTTCATTTTCCCTTCGAGGTTAAAGGTGTGCCGCTTGTAGGCAATGTATCCGGGCGCGACAAGGAAGGCAAAGCAGATCCAGTGAAGCAAGGTCCAAACAGCAAGGAAAGCGCGGTTGTTGAGTAGGATCCCAGCCCATCCGATGATTGATGTCATAAACATCAAACATGCGGCGATAGTGCCGAGAACGAGCTCAGTACGATTGACGGTCCGCACAATGTCCGAGCGCTCCCATACGTTGGTCCAGGTAAGAATGGTGCCTACCAGCCCACCAATGGAAATCAAGGTCAACAGCGTGTTGGCCCCAAAAAGGGCCCACTTGAACTTGTTCCAGCGCAGACGGCGTTTGCCCTTTCCGTCTGAATTGCGGGGAAAGACGCCATCCATGAGGCGATGGACAAAGTTGGGCTCCTCTTGCGTGTCGGGGTCGTCCTTGTAAGTGTCAAGCACTTCTTTAGCCGTCACACTAAACACAGTCCGTTGCCGTAGCCCAGGCTCTTGAGTCGCGGGGACTGCGCCCGACGCAAAGCCCAGATTGACACCATCGTCGTCTTCAAATCCGCCAGCGCCCAGGCTGCGTGGCCACCGCCGTTCGGGCCCCATGCGTCCCTCCCCCCGCCTTCCTTCGGCAATGAGATAGAATTGAGATGCGAAGAGGGCCGGAGCGAAGGAGTGGGAGAACGGTGCCCGCCCAAGGTCGGGAGACCAAGGGTGCTATCCTCTTCTGCAGCAAGTTGCTGAAGAGTGGGCTTGGACGCGCTCTTAGAGGCAGCCAAAGTGGCCGAGAGGGTAGACCAACGGCTGGGATCACCTCTACGGAAGGCACCCGAACCAAATGTGCTTAGCCGGGGAGTGGAAGGTGCGCTGGCCCCAAACTCCTCCTCCTCCCCGATTGCTTCGTAGTGGCTCCTCCGCTGCTGGTCAATGTAGGGCGACGAACCGCGGTGGCGGCGGGAGCCAAGACGGTGCATCCGGCCGATCTTGCCGGGAGGTAGTGGCTGGCGAGGGAGAGAGGCCCGTCATGAGTTCCTTGATTGGGGGTAGGAAGGGGGCTGGCGAGTGGACTGGCGGAGGGAGAGGGAGGGAAGGCCCGGCCGTACGAGGAGCGCTGGGTTAGACCATCCTCGGGGGCAAGGTACGGATGGGGCGAACCCGCATCAATCGGGGGACTGAGGGGTTGTGCTGCAAAAATTTGGGACCGGTGGGAGAGGTGGGCAGGTGGGGCACTTCGGAGGGGAAATGGTCCGCCTGAGGCGTCGTGGGCTGGGCAAAGGGGTTGGACATGCCCAAGAAAGGGCCAAAGAGCGTGGATGAGGAGGTGACTCGAAAGGGTGGCAGAGAGGAAGGTGGTGGGGACGAGGTGCGTGGGCCAGAAGGCAGCTAGCGACTGGTGAGGTGGAGGGTGGTCCGCCAGTGCTCCTCCCGCCGCAGACGCTGGCCCCTGTTCTGCCTGGAAGCACAAGCTTCCATCTTCGAGGTGCAAGCGCATGGGCATTGTGCATTGGATAGCCCCAAGGAACACCAAGCCACGCCCGAGGAAGCACAGCGCACTAGACCCCTGGTTTCACCCTCCTTCTCTGCAAGACTGCCCCTCTGCTGATCCACAGCTGATCTGCAACCAGGGACCCCGGCTCAGCGGCTCAGGCCATAGCTGGCCAACACAAGACTGGCGTGGTGCCGGTGTCGCCGAAAACGACACGCGGCAGCACAGCCTCCGCGCCCTGCAGCGCCCCCGGGCCCCATTGATGCATGATGCGACTGGGAATGTAGCCCAGAGCCGGTTCATTATTCCATTCCATCACACACCCACTGAATCTAGGCCACGCAAGACACTGGCTCAGTGCTGCTGCCGCCGCCCGATGGGGGGTGGTCGCGAAGCACTGCACTGCCAGCTTCACACATCCGAGACGAGCGCCGAGCCCTTAGGCGCTTAGCGCCGATTAATGAACCCATTGGACAACTGCCATCGAGCGTCACGCGTCACGCGTCACTGGTCCGGTCATTAATCGATCATACATCATACACATCATGCATCATGGGTCATATGGTCACACATTCCTACGTTTCGTTTGTTGGTGGGGCCTGCATGTGATTTGCGTTTGACGATGTGGATTTCTACCCATCCGCCCTGATAAAGAAAGAGCTTCCAACTTCAGGCGTACTCAGTACTCATCGACATCAGGCTACCGCGCTCTACTGAGTTAGAGAGCCAGCTAGTATGTTTTCCCCTGTCCCAGCCGTCAGCTCTGTCAATGATATGGATGCAGAATAGAGTTGTGCATTCCGCCTCCGTTGCCACAAAATTGCACCGAACATTGGCCCCGCTTCCACACACAATATCATTCTGCTCCTGTGGCCCTTTTCGAAAGGTCTCTCGACCCGCTAGCGTAGTCGCGTCATGAACGTGTAGCCATTCTCCCTCCAACCCTCAAGTCGTTGGTGTCTTCGCCTCCGCGTTTTTCTTCACCTATGGATCCGCGCTCAATAATCAACGAAAACGGCCCTCAACGCTTAATTGAACTGTTGTGAGTGTGATGAGCTGTGATGAGCTGCGATGATATAAGTTTCGAAGCTGGAAGCGTACGTCGAGCCACATATGTCACTGAAGCTTAAAGGCCGATGGGCTCTTGGCCACTCCACATACCCCCCTCCCCCCCAACCGTATACTCACTGCCCAACATACTTCTCCAACTACTCCGTCCAGTTCTCCGTAATAAGAGGGGTAATAGGAGTATGGCGGGGTGCCTGGTGCAAAAGTGCGGAGTAAATTGGGGTGTGAACATTTCATGTGCTTAGCTCAGCGCACCTGTCCCTTTCAGGCTCCGATTGCTGGGCGTGGCGAGCCGTTCGAGCTCCTGGACGGCAACGACGATGGCCAACGAGTACGGGAACGGGAGTGCAGGTGGGAGTGGGGGATTGGGGACAGCAGCACCGGAAGCGGCTCCGGCCTGGTGGGTCTTAGCGACACCACCAGCCAGTACACCTTCTCTGGAGTGCTCCACCACCTTCAATCTGAGTGGCGGCAATACGAGCGCGAACGCAACGAGTGGGAGATTGAACGTGCCGAGATGCGAGCGCGCATCGCCCTGCTCGAGGGGGAGCAGCGAGTATGGAGAATGCCAAGACGGATCTCATGCGCCGTGTTAAGATGCTTGAGTTTGCGCTCCGCCAGGAACGCGCACGCTACCTCGTTGCAGCCGCGGGCGCCACACAAGATTCCGGCCCTGCTTCTCCCGTCTCCCCCTCCGAAACCTAACGGCCACCCCGATGAACCGCACGAGGAGGAGGACCACCTGCCTCACCCGATTCACACTCAGATCGCCAACATCCTTCCCTCTCGCCCGCTCTCGTCACGCGGGTCTCGCCCCGGTTCAGCGCTCGGCGCCGCCCCGTCTGGTTCCAGCGTGCTGCTAGCCCAGAAAGACCCCAAGTCCAAAGCGCGAAGCAGGGACTTTATGCAGCAGTACGTTCTCCCCTTCTACCCTGTCTACACCATATTATTAGGCATTGATGCTAATCCAACCCAGATGTCTACAGGAGATCAATTACCTTACCAGTGCCAGTGCCACTAAACCCACTCCCCGACCATGGGACCGAGTCGATTGTTGGGATTACCTCGTTTTCCCAGCTGGGACAAGCCCCGCGGCCACGTCGCGTCATGGAAAGAACCGAGGCACCCGCAGGAGCACCAGGAATTTGATCCTCCTCATTCGCCTGTACGGAATGAGACGCTGGTGTAGCCTGGATGGCAACAATGCATCTCACTCGACGATTTACGGATAGGCAAGTCAAGTCGAGCCCATCTAGCATTCACCCATAGCCGAGCGTTACTGGTCCCCGTGGTTAAGCACATTTGCTTGTTTGTGTTCGTCGAGCACTTTCCCTCCTGGCAATGAGGGACAAGGCCATTGAATCCTGTTCTGGCCTGCGTTACCCCCCTCGCGTTATGCGCATCGATCCGCTTCCTGTTAGCCATCTTACCTGGACGATGGCCAAGGTTCAATAGGGTTTCTTCAAGGAAAAGCCCTGTATTGTTCGCTTTAGTATCCCAAGATATGGACATCCGTAGGACCGGAAATGCTCTGTATGTCATTTTTTGGGTGAAGTTGGGAAAAGGCAATATGATCATAAGATGGCGGGAGAAACAGAAGTGTACCTGCGCAGCCATTGAATGGACCACAAGTCGGAATCACACATGGGTCGATTAGACCATTTGACACAGGTGACGACAACTGTTATGGGGCGCTCTGGTCATCTCCGGACACCGAGCCCCGCATTTCGTAAACCTCTCAGGATCTCAGATCTCATCGAAGCACACGCCAGCCCTGCGAGCCTAGTGAGTGACTAGTGAGAGGCAGCATATAGTATGGGCAACTTACACTTGCCGCGGATACTTTCCCTAGAGAGCCAGGGGAACCGGACTTACAGTACTCGGAAGCTTCGAAACTGCTGCGCCCAATCTTGGTAGAACCCTTCACCAGCTTCATCTGCTGCGGCGCACCGAATCACAATCTTGACAGAGCAGGCCACGCTTTGTTCCTTGCTATGCAGGAGAATCATTCCCTTCTGTTGAACGTTGATGCCTGTTCTAGTACGGGATATATAAGCAGCCCTATCTGAGGCTCGCTAGCGTTGATCCTCACCGCCCAACCCTTGTCTTTCCCCCGTCTTTCCATTACTCTCTTATCCTTGCGTCGCCCCTCTCAACACTCAGTCTTCACTAGCTTCACTGGTCTCCCTTACGCTTTACGACTTACGTCGATCACATTGCATGCCACGGTTACTCGCAGTTGCCCTTGCTCTTCATTAGGACTCAGTCATTCCGCCTATACTACAGCGTGTCGAGTGTGGTAACGACCGGGTAACCCACGTTACGCGTTACCTCGAGTACCAGGACCCCTTCAGCGACCTGTCCCCAAGGCCCGGAGGCTTCAGACACGTTACTACTGTCCAACCGGTGCACACGTAGCCTTGCCACACGTGCAGACACCTCCGCTTCACGACCAAAGTCCCCTCCTCGTTCAATCGCTCGCACCCACCGACTAGCCCAAGCTCGAAAGTACCGTGTGCCGTCCTTCCGTCTCCTAAGGGATTGTATCCCATAAACCTGGGTGAACCCCCTGGCGGGGCACGCCCGTGACACGCCCATGATGGCAACAACTGCGGGTCATGTGCCATACCTCCATCTCAAATATCTCCTCTTTCTTCAAGCTTCAAGGGAATTCTTTGTTGCTGGATAGCCCAAAAGGGTTCTCCTCTCGAAGGAGAAGGAGAGATATAGATTGCGGCGCCCTCCTCCCATACTACGGTGTATAGTGCCTCAGGTAGACCACTGTTGGGGCGATGCCCCAATCACGCCATCCTGCGTGATAGTCATCACCCTCTTATCCGCCCGGAAGCTTCCTCAGCTCTGCGGTACCTCGTCTATATAAGGCCCTACCCTTCTCATAGCCTCCTGTAGCCTCCTCAGAACCACATCCTCCATTCCACTCCTCCTTCAGCAACCACGCCCACCGGATCCTTCCGGTGGGTTCCTTCCAATATTCCACACGGGAATATTTTCTATAGCCTCTGCAGCTCATGGCGCGCCCATGTACCAGCAACTGCCAGTTTTCTGTCTTCTATACATTGACAGCTAGGGTCAAGCCTTCGTGGTAATGCCGAACATCTAATCTCTGTGCCTATCACAGTGCACCGGTGGGCATAGCGCGGACAGCACCAGTACTCCGTCTGAGTACTGAGCTCAGTGCTATCGAAGCAATCATTTTAATCAGCGTTCAACACGTTCAACGGCCACCGGTCATCGGCATCACGTCTTCTTTTACTTCTTTTTAGATACGCACTGGATAAAGTTCAACTCAATGTTTCGCTTACTGCTGCGGCGCTCGGCGCACTCATGGCGCCCATTTACTCTCCCATATACGAGAGTGGGCGACCCTCCTTGTGCTGAGGACCCACCGGTACCTAAAGTCAATAATAGTTTTTTGGCATCCTCATCGTCTTGCGCACGAACGAAAGGAGAGCATATTTTGCAGCTTATCATTAGAATACGTATTCGGATCTTTGCTCCGCCGCTTTACAAGATGCAGTTTGGGATGCGGGATGCTCAATGTAATCGGATCTCAGATCAATCAGAGCACGACGATATCCGGCGGGCGAACTTGGAACATTACCCAGTGTCTGGTACCACAGGTAACTGTTGGTAGCCCTTTTCTCAGTGTGGAACAAAAAAGCCACCTCGTCTTCTATACATATAACGTCCTAAATGCATAATACTACCATCCCTTCCCTTTGTTATCCCTCTTGTAGTAATCGGGGCAAGGCGAGGGAGACCAAGATCCTGTCAGAGACGGGGGAACGCAAAGAGAGTTCGTAGGGGAAACAGAAGGCATCGTGTAGGGCCAGAAGGGAATCGACGAAAAGAGTATTGGGCACCTAATATATATAAGAGCGTCTTCCAGCACGCACATCTAGTTTTCATTCGTATCATATACCATTCCAGCCCCCCACCGTTACAAGTCGATCCGGATATATGACACTCCCTGTCAACAAAGAAGCCTTGCGCATGGCCTTGGCCGACCCGAGTGAGGTGGTTCTACCCCTCCTTCCCCCTGCCAACTCAGGGGAGACGTACGAAGAACTGCAAGTCCCTTTTGACGTATGTGACGCATTGGAGCCACCTTTTCATTGTTTACCAAACGGCCTACGGGAGGAAAGGGTGGCTTTCTACGGTCCCGACGACGTCGCATGGATCAGCCGTTCGCACACATTCCCTGCCGCCTGGCCGCGCCTGCTAAGGGAAGCAACTTTGCCCGAGGGTCAAGCCTTTCCACCCCCGGGTTTGAGCAGAAAAGAATCAGCAGAACGGTGGGAAGAATTGGCATCATCACATATAGAGCGCTTGGCTCTACACCCAGTGCCCTTCGGGAAAGAGGAGAAAAAACGGATTGTGGAAGAACGTATCCGTGACAAGCAACGTCAGCTATGGGGTGTCGCCGAACGAATCTACCCTTCCCCTCCGTTTTCTGCTTCCCACGACGAGGAAGGGGAAGATGTGACCCTAGTTCTGGGGCATGCAGCAGGGATGGTCAAGGAGGTTGTTATTGTTGGCATTGGAATGGGTATAATTCAGGGGTTGCATCGCATCTGACTCTCTTCTTGCAGATATTGGAGCCTTTTCTTCGCGTGCTGGTTCATCGTTTGCACAATAGCAAGGTACGGATTCGCGACATTTGGATCATGGAGCTCCTCATACCGGGTGAGGCTGCCGATCTGAACCGTGAAGGTAGCGCGCACGGTCGTAAGTCCCGTTCCTTTTTGACCTAAAATACTGTGTATTATGCGCACGGAAACAACAGTCAGTACAGTACTAACACAGAGATTTGTTTAAAACACAGTTGTTTTTTGGCCTGATATGTGTCGTGACTTCATCCAGTTTTGGACCATTACCTCCCCCCACCCGATACTTCGTCATCCCAAATTCTTCCCCGGCTTGCGTCTGACCGCTCACGCCCACGCACTATTTTTGTGGGACACAGTATGGGTGGCGCGCTAGGTGGAATGGCACTAAACGTTCGCCCGGATCTGTTCCACACTGGTATCCTTTTGGATCCTACCTACTTCATGCCGCCGTTTTATGCTGTGAGGGATATACCACCTCTCCTTACCGAAAACAAGGAAGAGATCCCACGTGGCCTGCCGATCTGGACGAGTACGGAACGAGGGCTCAGCAATCTGTCCCACTTGGTGTCCAAACGACGTGATTTGTTTCCTAATCAGCAAAAGGCAGAGAGTGCCATCCGTCGCGCCTATCCGAATTGGACCGATGAGGCAATTGCTATCTATCTTCGCTTCGCCTTGTCTTTTCACCCTGATGGTGTAGCCTTGAACAACAACAAGACAGCCGAAGCTGAGGTCTACGCAGCAGGATGGCCCAGTGCCTATGTCCATCTAGCCAACACCAGTGGGCGCTTTGGTGCGTTTCATCCCCCACTCGGGGCCGAATGTACGTTCTTTTGGCCACCGAGTTTCCTGTGCACGATACGCCTTTTCCCTTTTTCACTCGCGTCCGTACTTTCCCCTCGCCACGTCCCAGCCCGCCAAGCCCCTCCAACTATCTAATGGAGAGAAGATGCGTACCGCACTCACCCAGGCTCAGCTGGCTCGCTACTCAAGTGACCCTCCCTTTGTAGACTGGCCCACTCTGTTGCAGTACCTTCCTATCCGTGGGAGGCTGCACTCGTCGAGGGAGCCCAGCATATGATGCCCCAGGTCCACCCGGAACTCTATGCAGACATGGTGAGCCAGTGGCTGGAGGAGACCTTACTCTCCCCTTTGTCCAATGACGATGAGAGCGAGTGGCCTGAAGCACGACTCTAGCCTCTATCATTGCCCCAATTTCGATTTGCCATGTCCGATCTTTCAGGTATTGACCGTTTTTGTCACTGCACCAAGTGTATATATACTTGTAGCTTCAATGGATGATTAAGTACGATGGAGTCGCAAATGTCGTTCTTCCATAATGGATCCCCTCCATCGTCATCAAGAAAAGGCTGCATACAGTCTAAATATAGGTGCACAGTTGGGCGACCGTCCACACCCAGACGTGCGCGACCGCCATGTTCTGACATGTTGACAGTCGCGACCTACGGAAGAGTTGCCCGACCCCGGGGGGTGAACGAGGTGAACCTCGTAGACGGGTCGAGCGGCAAGTCGGCCACCGGCGAGTCGCCAAAACTAAGTCTCCCCGCGTGCGTGTCACGAACATGCATGACAGGGTCACGCATGCACACACGCCCCAGTAGGGCCGGTCTCTTCTTGTGGTCTCCTACGCTCGGTGTGCCTGACTCGTGACGTGTTGACTATGACTAGTGACGCTGACGCGTGACGCGTGACGTGACTTGTTGCTTGAGCGCGTGCGGGGAGGGGGTCTCCAATATCGGCCGAGGCGCAGATCCGAGAAAGAGCGAGGCAGATGGTCGATGATCGATCGATGAGCTTGAAGGTGGCTTCCACACGTGCGGTGCCCTGCCAGACAGCCTGGGGTGTGGGTGAGTGAAGGTGACCGTGAGGGTGGGCTGGTGCGGGGGGCGCGACCGGCATGGCTGCGATCCGCTCTTTTGGCAGACGCCAGCATGCTAGAGGATGTGGCTTGAAGTATAGCTTGAAGCGCTGCGGAAGTCTTCTCATCGTTCCCCCCTTGCGCGCCAACAAGGGCTGGAACATGTGCCGTGCAATCAATCCGTTGCGACTCGTTCCCCTCCCTTTCTCTCTTCTCCCTGTGGCACACAAGGTCGTGTTTCCTATCATCCTTTTGCCAATCGTCCTTAGCTTGGTAGCGTAATAGCTATACTTCCCTTCCCCCATCTCCGTCTCCTGACAGTGATGGGTGGGGCGGAACAGACCATCCCGGATTCTACGTAGTATGTGGGGTGGATGCAATGGTCGATGGCATCAGCGCCATTATGCATTAGAGCGCATCAGCCGCCGTAGGAGGTTCTAGGCCTGGGCTTCTATCCGCTGGCCACCCCACGCATCCCGGGCATCCCTCGGGCGCGCCGTCTGATCGGCCAGTCGCGAGCCGAGACAGGGGGCAGCGCACTGTTAAACAATTTTGTCGCCCATTGCGGGGAACGGCACGGCGCGGCGTTGGACCCTGGCAACCCTCTCTTGTGCCGGCGTAGGCCTCGTCCAACGCCGTTCCTTCTCCGAAGTCTGGGCTGTGGGACGGAAGAAATGCGCAGTGCGCTTGGAGAGCTAGGATGGTGGATGGTTGGGGCGCAGAAGGGCGCAAAGCGCAGACGTACGTACTATGGTTACCCTGACAGCGCCCCAGGCCATGGCTACGGTCAGTAGCTATAGTGGTTACTAGGGGCGACGATGTGGCTTCCTTCGCGGCCCAGTCGTCCACATCGGGTTTCTGGGTGGAGCTTGCAACGTGATATACGCCGACTGGTGCTTCTTGCTTCTCTCGCCATCGCTTCCTCCCCGTCTCCCCCCTCCCACCCGCGACCACCCGCACCCCACCAGCAGGTGCAGCAGCCTGGGCGAACATGTCGTACCAATACGCCTACCACCGCCCCCCACCCCGCCTCAGCGCTTTCGTCGACCGACACCCACTATTCCTCCCGTCGCGGCGCCCAACGCTCCACCCCATACCGCACGTAAGTGATGATCGCTCCGTTGCCACCCCTACCACACCGGCGCCAAGGCCGCCACCGCCCCCGCTTGGGATAATCACTGGGGCCTCGAAGCCGAGCCAGACGACGACTTGCATGCCATGCGCCCTGGCGAGAAGGACTGCGGGTGGCATGGAATCGACTGGAGGGGGGGTTGTCAACCTCATTTTTCTCTTTGGCGTCATTGGCGGCTGCCTCATGCTTTTTGCCGGCTATCCCCTTCTCCGGCATTTCCTTCATCATACCCACAAATATGTCAATCTCAACTCGACTGGTCAGGTCGCATCCCTGCCGTCTTTGCCCCGCTCATCGATCCTGATACCCCTCAGAACGCTTATCACTTTACCTCCCCAGCATCGAACAGCCAATACTCTCTGGTCTTCTCAGACGAGTTCAATCAAGAGGGACGCACCTTCTACCCTGGCGACGACCCCTTCTGGGAGGCTGTTAATATCTGGTATGGTGCCACAGGTGACTATGAGTGGTACTCGCCTGAACAGGTCAACACCACCAATGGCGCACTGCTCTTCACCATGATCCAAAAGGATTCGCACAACCTCAACTTTCATCCGGCATGCTTCAGAGCTGGAACAAACTTTGCTTCCAGGGAGGATACCTCGTCATGGCTGTCAAGCTCCCTGGCACCTCGACGCAAAGGGGGTGGTGGCCCGGTCTCTGGACCATGGGGAACTTGGGCCGCCCTGGTTATTTGGGTTCGCCGAGGGCATGTGGCCGTATGTCTTTTTCCATCCACTTTACAGTTGTTTGGGCGCCACACTGACTCATATGCTCGAATAGTTACTCCTATGACTCCTGCGACTGGGGTACCCTTCCCAATCAGACCAACCCAGAGAAAACTGGGCCCGAAGCAGCGATCAATGCGCATGGTCAATACTCTGGTATGTACGACCACAAGCTCTCCTTCCTCCTCCCAGGCAACGAGCGAGTGCATGTACATGCCCGGGCGAGGACCACCCAGGGCCGAACGTGGGTGTGGGTCGCTCGGCACCGGAAATCGACCTTGCCGAGGTACAAAACCAAGTGTCAGGAGGGAGAGTGTCCCAGTCTGTGCAAACTGCGCCGTTTGATGCGTCGTATTGGTGGAACAACGCGTCGGCAAAGCTGTATGGTGACACTACGTTTAACACCTACACGGGTGGGGTTTGGCAAAGCCATTTCTGGCGTCGCTGTGGTTCCCGATAAAGCGTACCGCGACGATCCGGCTTCGGAATACGTCGAGTTTGCCATTGAGTACGACCCAGATCTAACTGGAGATGGGACGAAGGGGTTTATCACCTGGTACGTCGATGGTTCCCCCCACATGGACCGCGACGGCAGGCACCATGGGCCCAAATGAGGCTGCCAATATCTCCCAACGCCTGATCCCGCAGGAGCCCATGTCAATCGTGAAATCTAGGTACGCACCCTCTCCTCCTCCTCCCCTCCTCACCCCCATCATTCTCGGGTTTTCCTCTGCCTTTCATCTAACCATGCCCCAATAGGTATTAGCGCGGGATTCACTGCGATCCATTGGGACGAGATTACCTTCCCCGCGTACATGAGCGTGGACTACGTACGGCTTTACCAGCCTCCGAACAGACCCGGATTTCGTGTGACCCGCCTGACCATCCCACCAAAGCCTTCATCGATGCCCACCCCCCGTACAACAATCCAACCTGACCAATTGGCCGCGGGACTTATACGGATGGCCAAAAATCGGCTACTGGAGACGTGCTAAGTTCCCCCTTCGCATCCCTCCTGCGCTTCCCTTCAAGTTCCGAGGATATCCCCTTTTTTACCCTCTGTGGCCGTTGCCCATCTGTAACAATTACCATGAATGGACTCTTCCGAAATCGGGATGAAACAGTATCGTCAAGTCTCTGTGGCTGGTGGTGAACTCCAATTGCAGTGTACATCACTGCCTACGACTCCCGCCAACATCATCACGCCCTCTTTGGTCTTGTTGCCGTCGCTCTTGTTTCGTGCCACTCTCATTTTCGTTTTGTACTGCGCCTTTCCATCAAGTCCTACTCTCTTACCTGAGGCCTTTGCCCTGATATGCGGTCATGCAGGTCATGCCACACATGTCACACGTCTGTTACTATATACTGTGCCTTTTCGCGACGGAAGTCAAAGTTGGCCCGCCGGGGAGACTAATTAAACACATTGTCCGTAATAGTATGCTGACATTCTGTATCGTTGTTTCTTCGTCATTGCGAGCCTACCGAGCGGGAGGGTTCTGTAACAATACGGCAGGGGCAATGAATGCTGGACTCCGAAGACTGTGTGGAGATGTACAAGAATTTGAGGAGGGAGGGTGTAGGAGGGGGGGAGGACGGGTCATCCCGGTCACACGCTTATATATAAAGGACGGAAGAGCGAATGGGGCTCTCCGATAAAAGAAAACAGTGGAATGAGAAGTAATGGTTCACTCTGTTCGCCAAACTACTGGCACGAGCGCCAGCAAATGATTGAAGCACAGATCCCTCTCCTCGACGGTGGCAAACTCCAGGACCCCTGCTCGTATGGAGGCCGCTGCGTAGCCAAAAGGATCTCCAACCCGCGTAGGGAAAGCTTTTGGACCCGTTGCAACCTTTTCCAATGGTACCCACCACCCCTTGTCCTCAGTGTCTCCAACCAGGCAGATTTGGTTGGCAGAAGGATCAGACGAGTAGGCTCCGCATCCACTTGGACAGGGTACACTCCGTCTGGTACCTTGGGGCCTGGCGGGACGCGCATCTGCAGTAGCGCCTGTACCGCCTCACTCGCCACTCCAGATAAACACTGTGCGGCCGCGCGTTGGCGGATCAACTCCATTGCTAACTCGGCATCGTCGGGCGCGGCTAAGAGCCGGAACAATGTTCGACCTTTCTTGCCCCCCATGCCCATCCACCGCCTTAACGGCGCAAGGAACCCCCGCCCATCCAAAGCCCGGGTGGGATGATCAATCCGACTAGGCCTGCACATACAAGAAGTAAGAGGAACCGCATGGTCGCCCCGGTGCACGCCAGAGCAGCACATTTCCTGCTTGTTCGCTAATCCGGGCCAATTTGAATGCCCACAATAACGCTTCCCCTCCTCTTCCTGGCTTTGTCCCGGGGCTAGTGCCAGCCCGACCAGCGCACGTAGCCGCCGTTCAGTGCTTGTCGGTGGGGCGACGAGTGCACGACATGGTACATCGTCCAGGCAAGAAAAACGTGTAGATGCAAGCCGAGGTAGAGGGCACCAAGCCACGTCTGTCGGTCCAATATAAAAAAGTCCAAGGGGGGTTAGGTATAGCTTATGAGTACAGTATCGAGAAAGAGGAGTGGAGGACTCGGAGTGTGCGTACCAGCATCGCAAGCAATGTGAAAGAAGGATCTTCCCATCCATACATCGTACCGATTGACCGGGCCATTCCCTCGCCTAAAGGGGCTTGGGACGCATGCAAGCTCATCAGGGCCAGCGAGGCTGGGGTGTGCGTCGGCACGGCCGGGTGACCAGGGGCAAGTCGAGTGGGGGAGACGGTGGTAAACGCAGTTCGAAGGGCAGTGAGGAAAGCAAGGTAAAGCCGACCCAATTAGTTTCTGGGCCTGTGGGCAAATCGACAGTCCACTGTCGCTTGCATGGGAATAAGTGCGATGGAGAGAGGCAGACCAAGCACGCCAGCCTTGTTTGGGTGCGGCCCAGGATTTCACCACGTCTAGTTCAACCGGAGGCACAGGAAGCAACGCTTGGGCTACCTTCACTTCTATCCCCCATGCGAGGAGATAGCGGATCACCAGCAAATCGGACCAACTGGAAGTTGCGAGGACTTGGCTTGCCTGTTGTGCCTCGGACAGTGACGATAGCGAGCTAGGTACAGGGGAAGCGAAGGGATGAGACGAAGAAGATGAGGAACAAGTTGTATGTGCTGGGTGAGGCAGTAGGTGGAGCCAGGGAAATCACATGGTTCGTCTCACAAGAAGCAAAGGAGACTGCCTTACCCTCTTTTAAAAGGGGCCAGGTATCGCGCCTGTTGCACAGGGGCAAAGCGTCGGCGAGAGGCGCAGATGCAACGCTAGTACCAACATCACAGGAAGGTGAGGCACAAGAATCCATATAATGCTGGTATGGTGGTGACGACAATCCGGTGGTATGGGAGCAAGGGGCGAGACGATGCTCCAGTCGTCAGGGGTGGCGTCGGTGCCTAAGGAGGTGTGGGGGGTATGCCTGTTAGACTTGGGGGAGGCTACGGGAAGAGTGGGAGGCTCTCGGACTGTGACAGAGGGAGATGTTCCTCTTCTTGATTCCCTGGCTCCGGGGTTGGTCAGACATCATGGGTTATGTCAGGAGCTGGACGGTTGGAGGTGAGGAGCGCCCCGGAGCTGGGAAAGGGCGAGTTTGACATGGGCCACCCCATTGTATCGCTGAAGGTGAAGGGAGGATGAGGAGGAAGAGGAAGCGTAAGGGAAGAAGGTTCGGGCGACGTCGGGTGTGGGGATGAGAGGGTGGAGAGGGTATCATCGGAGCTAAAAGCAAAGGCTGAGCGACTGGGGGTGGCGTATGCATCTACTGGCATAGTAGCGATGGGTGTAGCCAGTGATGAGGTAATAGTTGGGGTGGGGAGCGGCCGCGGGAGAGAGTAGGTGGGGCGTCGGCGGGATTGGTGGGTTCAGCTCCTACTTAAACGGACAGAGACGCAAAGGAATACTTACCGGCCTTGTCCGTTGTGTGGGGACAAGATGAGTGGATGAGGATTGGTTGTGTGCATCTTTTGGCCAGGCGGGGCCTCTTTCTGCCGTGACAAAAATAAGCAACGGAAAAGGGGGATTGTTTAAATGAAGGAAGAACCCCACATATTACGCCGCTTTGATGCAATGATGGCGCAGCGGAGTGTGGGTCTTGTCGGGCCTGGTTAGTGCTGCGCCACACCACCGTCATAAACGCAGTGGAGATATATAGAACCCCCCCAAAGTGCCTGTCCCCACAGACAGGGGGCACAAGCCCCTAATGCTTGAACAGCCTGTAGCTGCGCAAGAAGTGTGGCAGTGGTAGGGGCTCTGTTACGACATCACCGTCACCGGTCATGCGTCACGCGTCACGCGTCACGGCGCTTGCGCTGTGGCCTGGGCCTCTCTTGTAGTAAACCATCGAAGATAAATTGCAACGTTCATATCAGATTTTGCACCGATTGACGTTCATCAAGTGTGAACTTTTTTTTCCACCTACATCCCTTGTTTGCCAGAAGCTCCAGCCACCACCATGTCCGAGGACTACACGCCGCCATCAGGCTTTCGCCTTGCCGACTTTCAGGATGAGGGCGAATTTGATGCGGCTACACTTGGACCTGCGCTTCAGGCGAAGGACAAGGCGCTGTGGATGGTCAAGCTGCCAGCAGGGCTGAAAGCGAGCGAGCTCGATGGCTCAAGCTTCCACTTACCTCGTCTTTGGAGAAGGGTCGCGTTCCCACAATAGCACGCTTCTCAGCCGGACCCAAGGGAGAGAAGGTGGACTACCAAATTGTCCCTGTTCCTCTGCAGGAGGGTCTGGCTCAACCTCCCCCCGGTGCAGAGATGCCCAACTTTGACATTTTCCTCCTGGTCAGCGTGGGGCTATGGCCCGTGTTCCCCGTCCCAGCCATTACTTTACTGTGGCTCTTGCGCCACCACCTGCCGCCCAGGCACCCCCTGAAGCTGTGTTACCCATTCAGATTTCCAAGGACGAGGCAAAGAAGGTGGAGCGTGCGCTGAAGGCACGCAAGACTCCGCATGCTCAACCATCGCATAAGCTCAATGGCTTCTTTAATCCGGCCGGTGCTGGGGTGGGAAGCAAAGAGTTGACCATGGGGGAAGACTCAGAATGTTGATCTGGCTCCCGAGGCGCAGCAGGAATTGCGCCATTTCCTTTCTGGTCAACAGCAACGCGATTTGCGTGCCAGTTTGTCGCTGCCGTCGGTACCCAACCTGTGGACGGGGCCGAGGAGCAGCTGGAGGCTGCTGCTCAAGAGGACCAAAATGGAGATGTGACTATGGATGATGGGGCGATTTCCACTCCGGCTGGTGGCCAGTTTGAGTCCAACGACCCGTCTGTCCCTGAGGCGGACGTTAAGCCGAAGATCAAGAAGAGCAGGTGGCGCCAGCAGAGGCGGATGAAAGTAAGGACAAGCACCGTTCGTCCAAGGATAAGGACAAGAAGCGTCGCCATTCCTCGTCGAAGCACTCATCCAAAGACAAGGCTGAAAGCAAAGAGAAGAAGCACCATTCCTCTTCTTCCAAGGATAAGGAGAAATCCAAGACGTCGCTCGAGCGAGATCAAAGAAGAGCGGAAGCCCAAGCAAGAAAAGACCGAGTAAAATCCATTTGTACTGCATTATTCCCATCCACATCCTCGCCAACGATATCTGGCCTAGATGTGAAGTCTTTCTTTTGAGATGGAGAGCGCGCTATAGGCCCGTCACGTATCCATTAGGCTAGTTGGCTCGTATGGCCCCCCGTGCCATTGATAGAACTACACATGGTACTTCATGAAATATTGAAACTCCCTTTGTCTCGTATCCGCCGAGGCGCTCTTGTCCCACCAGTCGCACCACCATCTCCCAGTTAACTACTCCTACTCGAGCTTCTAGCTTCAATCACGACAATGCTTCGCACACGCGTTCCCCGTCGGGAAGAGTATGAAGACTCTCCATCCGCACCGCATGTGGGGGCAGGATTACCAACCTCGTCTCCAACGCAAGCTGAATTGCGCCCACGCCGAAACCCCCGCTCCCTTCCCAAGGGAGAAGAACCTCTGGACGTCCGGGTCCTACTTGGCATTGCCGCTTTCGCCCTCTTGATTGGAACGGGCGTGGGACTTTACCTAGCGTATCACCCCGTTGTCGATGCCACACTGGCGTATACACCCAAGCATCGTCCTGCGCCTCATGGACTGACATCATTTCATGACCGCGGAGAGCTTTGAAAGTGCCATTCACTTCTCGGTTGCTTCTCACTCTGCTTCAAACACTGCCTATATTTCCGGTCCATAAGGGACTGGACGCTTACGATAGCGTCCTTTGGACCTCTGCTCCGCGCCCGTAACCACGCGTCCTCCAAGAGGGCAACAGACACGAGATCGAATGAACAATATACACTTAGAAACCGATTGGGTTGACACGGCGGTCGACCTTGGTCCACTTGGCGAACTAGATGAGAGAAATGGAGTGTCAGCACAAGGTCAAGAAGAACATGTGAGGTTACGTACATGGTTCAGGGGCTTACGGTAGCCCCGAGCATTGCGCGAGTAGTGGGTGTACTTTTGTCCTTGGCGGGCATCTCGTCCACAGTGGGGAAAGAAGCGTGGTAACGTTGCAGTGCACGCAGTTGTACCCCGCTATCAGCGAGAGTAGCAATGACCTTGTCAACATTGGCCAGGCGTTGGCGTTGCCTGCGCTTTTGCTCGGGTCCGAGACGGCCGCGGCGCTTCCACAGTAGGCCGCCGAGTGCCGGCATGGAAGGACGCAGCGCTCCCAATACGGGCGCGGGGGCAATTGCACCGAGTGCGGCACCGACCATGGCACCGGTAGTGCGGTTGAGCATCTGCAGCCCAGACAGTCCCAACATGATGATGGCGGCAGGCTGGACTTGCTGTAGGAGGCCCCCAGGAAGAAGGAAGGGAGCATGACGTACGTAAGCTCACTGTGTGTTGCATTTTGAAATTATTGTGGGCGGCGCGGTTGACCTGAAGCCCTGAGGGCGTAATCGGCAATACGGCGGCCCACCACCTCGATGCGCTGGTAGACATGCCGTCGTCCCGACCTCGTCCAGCCACGCACCCTCTTCGTCCACCCCGCCGGCGAGCACAGACAAGGGAAAAGGTAAGGAGAAACAGGATACCAAGTCTAATCCTCCTCCGAAGGATCCTAAGAAACCCACCGAACCACCCTCGGCGCCGCTGGACCCCAGCGCAAGCCGGAAGGAAGCCAAGGCCGCGGCCAAGAAGGAGAAGTTGCGTCTTAAGAGAGAGGAAATCAAGAAGGCCAAGAAGGCGGCCAAGGATGCGCCTGAGGGCCAGAAGGGGGCTCCCTCATCCGAACTGAAGCCTTCAGAGAAGGGGGTCGAAGCGGAAGAGGACAAAGCCAAGCCCAAGAAAAAACAGCGGACGAGGAAAAAGAAGGAGGAGGGGGGTCCAGCTACCAAGCACGAGCGGAAGCCCCGTCTCAAGGTTGTCGTGCGGCATTTGCCAGCAGCATTGCCTGAGAAAATTTTCTGGGCAGCATCCTACCCTGGGTGCGTACCGCTGCCCAAGCGGATGCGGCCAAGAAGGTACTCGCAGGGGACGTTGTCGAGGCAACTGATGTGCCTGCAGTTTCCCCCTCTCCTCCCGCTAATAATGATACTGAGGCTGGCCCTCCTTCTGTCGAAGAGGCGAATTCAGTCCCTCCCAAGCCTCAGCAGAAACCGATCGAGCCCTCTCTTCTTGCAGTGAGGGAGGCCGCTGCCCAGCCCTACTCAGACATTGACTTTTTGAATGTTACGGCCAAGTGGATCAGCTATGTGCAAGGCAAGCAACGTGCTACGTACGTCCCCCCATCCCATTTTATCTCTGCCTCACAAGCAGCTAATAATGTCTACCAGGGGGAGCACCAAACCTACCATCCCCTCTCGAGCCTACATCAGTTTCGTCTCGGATGATGCGCTGGGTGCGTTTGTGGGTGCATTCCAAGGTCACACATTTAGGGACAGCACCAGGAACACCACCAGTGTTGCCCAGATCGAGTTTGCCCCTCATCAGAAAGTGCCAGAACCTCAAGGGGAGCGGAGAAAACGCCTGGAAGCCCAGAGGGTGGGAACGATTGAGCAGGATCCGGAGTACATTGCTTTCCTTGACCTTTTGAAGGGAAAGGAAGAGGAAGCCTCCGCCGAAGAAGAGAAGAAGGCCGCTCCGCTTTCGGATGCGCAGCTCACCGCGTCCCTACTGGCAGCTACCGAGGCAAAGGCCCAAGAAGCCCGTCTTGCGCAAGAGGCCATGGCCCGCTCTACGCCGCTTTTGGAGCATCTGAGGATGCAGCGGGAGAAAACGCAGAAGGGTCGGGATAAGGGTAAAGAGAAGCCGGATCAGAGCAAAGCCAAGCCTGAGGATGCCAAGGACAAGAAAAAGAAGGAGAAAGATACCGAGGTGAAAAAGGACAAGGGGAAAGAGAAGGAGAGCATCAAGGCAAAACCCAAGGAAAACCCCAAGGAAAAAGCCAAGGAAAAAGCTAAAGATAAGCTCAAGGAGAAGCCCAAGGAGAAGCCCGTGGAGAAGCCCAAGGAGAAGCCCAAGGAGAAGCCCAAGGAGAAGAAGGTCAAAGGAAGCGAAAAGGAGAAGGCAGACCCTCCCCTTCCCCCTCCCAAGGGAGGAAAGAAGAAGCCTCCCTCTGGCCCTTCCACAGCCCCCTCGAACCCCTCGCCAGCGGGTAAGATTGCGATCCTCAAACGCTCCCCCCTCCCCCCAAAGAGCCTGCTTCAACCTCTGGCCCCGACTCTGCTACGGCTTCCGTTTCAGTGTCCGCCCCAGATAAAAAGGACAAGCCAAAGAAGAAGCCATTTTACAAGAAGAAGCCAGCAGGGCCGAGCTAGCTCCTCGCATTTAGCTTCTCCCACTTGCTTCTCTGCGTCCCGGAGCACATGCGTCGTGGTGACAAAGATGATGTGCTCTTTCGGAGCACGGGGTGACTCGCTTCAGTTACGCGTTACGACGCATCGTGGCTCACCGCAACCACTTTCACATGTTCTGACGTGTGCCATATCCACTGGCGAACTGACCTTCGGTTGGGCGCAGGAACTGCAAACTGCAGAATGGGTGCCACCCTCGTTGAACGTTTGAACGTCCGACTTTAAGCTTTACATGCGATGTTGGTCGTTGTCACTGGCGTCCTCCAGCGTTGTGCTGGACACGCATCATCGGCTTACCGACATATCGTATCGTGTCATCATCCGCACTGTAGAGAAATGTCACATGTCACTATTCAGCATTCGGATGGCGTACACCTCCCCAGGGGGGCAGTGGTCACTCTATCCAGCCTGGCCACCGCCTAAACTCACAGCAGCGACAGCAATCGGTAAAGAAGAACTGCCCGAGTCACCGAGAAGGTCACTGAGTGTCCCTTGTCAATGTTCAATCGAGATGTGTATAGTAGGCGATGGCGATGTTGAACTTTGCTTGACCTCGCCTACGTTTTGTTTTTCTGGGAAAGTAAACCACAAAAGACCGTTAGACATGCATGATCATGATCTCTCGCCCGTTGGATGCGTTGAACAGACCCGCGACTCAACTTTCGCCTTCTTTTGACTATAGGCGTAAGTACTGTAAGTGCGCCTCCTCAGTACTCACGTACTCAGTCTCCCTCAAACGGCTATCATGCACAACTCTACCATCAACGGTCCGCTCTATTTGTTCTGAGTGTGAACGCTGTGACACCTGCTGAGTTGACCACGCGAAGATATGTATATTGTCTTCGTTAAACGTCCTTGATGCAGATCCATCGACCATCACTGTTTCGATGCGGTGCGCGTGAGGAATCGTACGGTCCGTCTGGAGACTTCCTAGGGGTAATACCAGTTTCCCATTGAATTGATGGTTGACTTCTCCACAACAGTCACCACGGTCGCAGTACGTGTGTCCCCTCTACACTGCTAGAACAGACTCAAGGTCCGCCCTTTCCCCTCTCATGCATCATGGTCCATGTTCAGGATATGCAGTGCAGTGGTGCTCTGTTACATGTGATGGCCGCACAACCATAGTATAGTGAACGCGTTTTTGCCTGTGAGAATGGTCTCAAGGTCGGGATGTGTGGCACCACGACGTGCATTACGACGGCATTATAATGCGTTGGAACAGTGCCCACGTCCACCAGCTCTGTATGTGACCACGCCACGCCTGTCTGTCCCGCCATTTACCAATGGTTTGGCGCCAGCACGGACAACAGAATGGGATGGATCATACACGCGTGCGCGGCGCGCCAAGATCACCTTCGTCAACATCGCCATCGCCATGAGGGATGTATATTTTAGCTTCGTTGGCTGTCACAGCGCACATTCAAGATTCGCATGCGGATTCAATATTCATAGCTGGGGCCGATAGAGGGAGCGTCGCTCGTTCCTCTTAACGTAACGCGCAATGTAAAGACTAAACTCACTAAAATCACTGCATAGCGATCCAAAATGGCCGATCCCCAGCAGTGGGCCAGTGTCTGCAACGTGTCCCAGGGGTAAGAGGCTTAACAAAACACTGCCCCCGCCGCCATATATTTGCTGGGGGAAACAGAGGCACAAGGGCAGAGGAAGTGTCTTGTGGGCTGACAGGAACGACACTGGCCCCATGCTGACTCTCCACGCGCGCAAGGTGACTCGGGTTCCCGCTGCGATCAGACGAGATGGAGCATATAAGCCTGTTGCTCAGAGAGGCAACAAAACGCGGTACCTCCCTGCCTTCACCTAACCTCTACACTCCCACCACATTCGTTTACCCATTTCGAGATGAAGACCCAATCCTCTCGCCCACGCGGCCGGACGCTGCTTCGTGCGGCTCTCCTCGCCGGCGCTGTGTCGAGCGCCGCCACCCATGCGCCCTTGATGGAGCACCGCCATGTCAACCGTGACGCGGTGCACCCGCTGGTATCTCGAGCAGCCCCCAGGCCTTCGACGGACAGACGTTCGACTATGTCATTGTCGGAGGCGGCAATGCTGGCCTCGTGGTGGCTTCGCGCTTGAGTGAACAGGCCAACCTTACGGTCGCCGTCATTGAGGCCGGGCCTAGCGGAGAAGGCGAGCCCAGCCTCACCACGCCAGCTGCGAACGTACGTTCTTTTATTTTGCCATTGCGTGCAACATCCTGGCTAACCTAACATCAACTCTGCAGCTTTACAACTCCTCCGTTGGTACCGACATGGACTGGTCCTACACTACGACGGCTCAAGCTAGTTTGATGAACCGTCAGCTCCCTTGGCCTCGGGGTAAGACCCTCGGTGGATCCAGTGCCATCAACGGGCTGTATCTTGTGCGCCAGCCCGAGGTTGAGCAGGACAGTTGGGCAAACCTTATGGCGAATGGTACGGAGACCAATATTTGGGCTTGGGACAATGTGCTTGACGCTATGAAGCGGAGCGAGACCTACACCCCTGTTGACGACGCTGCCGAGAGCATCATTGCCGCCGGTGCTGGCTCATCGTCATCTTCGGCAAAGAGTTTGGTCCCTTACACGTCCTCCAACCACGGTAGCTCGGGTCCGATCCATCACAGCTACCCCGGCTACTCGTACGAAGACGTGGGTGCCTTCCTCGAGTCGGCGGCAACCGTGACGGGCATCAACATCAACCAGGATGCTTACGGTGGCAACAACTCTGGTCCGTTCCTGTCCATCTCGTCGATCAACCCTGGCAACTGGACCCGTTCCTTTGCCCGAACAGGTTACCTCGACCCTGTCGTCTACCGGAGCAACTTGCATGTTCTCACGGGCTACCAGGCAACCAAGATCAACTTTGACACCAGCAGCCCCCCCAAGGCCGTGGGGGTTAGCTTTGCTGCCTCCGCAAATGGTTCCACCTACACAGTCACTGCCAAGAACGAGGTTATCATCTCGGCTGGTGTTATTGGCTCCCCCCAACTGCTGCAGTTGTCGGGTGTAGGTGACAGCTCGGTGCTGGACCCGTTGGGGATCAAACAAGTGGCTAATGTGCCGGGTGTCGGATTCAACCTACAGGACCACCTGTCTACTTCCGTTAAGTTCTCCCCTGTGGCCAACACTACCATTGCCCCTGCCAAAGTGACGGGAAATGCGACAGTGGACAGTTATGTCAACTCAGCGACGGCTTACATCCCCCTCAGCAAGGTTCTGGGTAAGAAGACCCAAGCCTTCATTGATGGTTACAAGGCCAACATTTCCAACTATGTGGCCGCCTACGATGCCCCCGCTACGGTCAAGGCTGGATTTAAAGCCACAAGCTATGAGTTGGTCGTACAACATACATACCCCAAGGACGTCCCCCGCTGTGGAGATTCTCCTGGTAACACCTATGGCACATTCTCGTTGAGTGTGGTCTTCACAGCACCCGGCCTCTCGTGGCAGTGTCAAAATCAACTCCACTCGGCGTTTGACAAGCCTCAGGTGACCCGGGCTATTTGCTGCACGAGGATATGTGACGATCATGCGTGAAGGATGCCGTATGGCCCGCAGATCGGCTCCACCCCCCCCTCTAACTTTGCTGGTACCGAAGTGTCGCCAGGTGGGACAATCAAGTCCTCGGCTGACTGGAACACCTATGTGGCCACTCATCCGCACCGAGTACCACCCCTTCGTCATCTTGCTCCATGCTTCCCCTTGAGTTGGAGGTGTGGTGATGCCGAATTCAACGTGTACAATCCAGAACCTGCGTCATTGACTCGTCCGTGCCCCCCCTTTCCATGTCCCAACATCTCATGACCATCACTTATGGCTTGGGCGAGATTGGGGCGGACCTCATCAGGCAGGCCAACGGTGTCAACTACAGTGCTGTAACAGCCAACAACTCTTCCCCCCACCGCCTCTTCTAGCTCCGGAGGGAACTCGAAGGCCAACCGAGTCTAGTGGCGGGTCGCACCTCATGGCGTCGGTGATGGGGTTGTTCGTTGCTGCACTGGCGGGTGCAAGCTGGTTCTGATCTCTTTGCGTTCGGATCTCTTTGCTCTGATTTCTCTTGCCTACATCGATGCTCTCATGATGCTTTTGCCTTTTATCAGTCACGCCCAAATACCGCTTTCACGATCCCTGCCAATTACGTCTGCTCTCTCTCCGCCCTGTACGGGAACCCACAATGGGGGCGACATTTATCATCGTGGACGCCATTCGCCATGGATGTCTGACCTTTCGTTCGTTCCACTATACACCCCTTCTCATGCCTCTGCCACTTTGGTCTTTTTGGACACTTTAGTTATTGTTGCTTTTGAGTTTCTCTCCCTCCATCGCAGCGTTCAAATGCTATATGGTGTCCCTGCGCTGCCTACTACGATTCCATACCTTTGCAATAGTCCCACGCAGCTTCTTCTCCTGGCGTTCCACAGCATATGCCGTCCCGGCATGTTCCACCTCTCGGCACACACCCCTCCTGTGGGCTTCGTTTGTACCCGATCACCCACATACTCCTGTTGACCACGCACTGAGAACTGAGTCCACTGGTCCTAGTATTATCACTTGGAAGTCCGAGTACGTCTGGCCCCGTTACCCACAGCGTTATCTCATCCTCACGGACTCATTAGAATACCTGGGGGCGTTCTTCTCGGTGTCACAGTCGGGGCTAAGGCGAGGAGACCAGATCGGACTAGGCCAAGGGGTAGCAATCGTTCGTGGGGAAGAAGCAAGAACAGAGGACATGGTGCGAAGTGGAAGGAACAGGGAAGGAGCGAGACGCTCGAGACGAAGAAATTGGAAATGGGAGCGAGATCAGCCAACTATGACACTCGGTACGGTGGTGCGCACAAGCTTGAGGTTTGGCTCCGCATATGGTTCCGTGCCAAAGCCAACAAACCTTAATTTTTGTGGATGGAAGTCATAGCTAATCGAAAATGCCGGTAACAAGGTTCCGGGTAGATATGTGAGGCCCGAAATTCAAGGTGGGCAAGGCCCACAAGATTGTGCACCAGAAATTTCGATTAGCCATGAAGCTGAGTGCGAGTGCAGCCCGATATACCACAATATGCTGCACCAAAAAGGAACGAACGACAAAGGATGCGGATTAGAGTAGAGACCATATCAATCTGGAGCTAGCTGCTGGGCATCAGTGCTCAGCGCGTGAGTTCAAGGCCACAGTTGGCTACCTGGATCAGGAAAGCCAGTGTTGATCACCACTGGGGTCCAGAGCCCATCGGCCTTTAGCTGCACGTGGCCCGACACACGCAGTGCAGCGGGAGAGTGTGTCCCCGCCTTCTACCGGTTTCCACTGGCTTCAGGGTCCGGAACTCATCACTATAGTGGCCCATATAGATCTTAGTACTAAGGCCTGCAATACCATCGTATCTTCATTTCCTATACTATATACCACCAGCACCGATATAGCTATAGGTCCGTGACAAAGCAAGGTGTAGATGAGCGCATTGATTTGTGCTCAACCACATTGCGGCCAAGCCTCGCCAAGATTTTTAGTTCCTAGTTACTTCCGCGCGCTTTCTCCCACATGCAAAGCATACTGCCGAAAGATTGTTGACGACGTTGACGTTGACCTATGGTCATTTGTGGCCAAAAGGTCACTTCCATCACCCCGTTGAAATGTCATCATGTGTGACATGTGACATGTGATTGGCATGTGATGATTTTCTGACGTGGCGTTTTCGACTCCATAACTTGGATTCGCCACCGCCTTCGCATTTGATCTCCATCGACCACACCTTTCCATGTCTGCTCTTTGAGCTACTCCTGGGAGTTAATAAAGACTACTTACCATATCATTTTGACACAGAGCTTAAGGCTAAGGCTGTGGGACAAAGAAACGCTGTGCTGCGCCTAACCGACCTCCTCATCCGGCGGTGTGTTGTTTGTTGTGCGCCAACCCCTTTTTTTAGGAAACCAAAGAAACCGCCGGCAGATCAGGAACCTACATCCGTTTCCAAACCTGAGTTAGCGCATGTGGATACGAATGAGCGCGAGCTATCAAAACTGGGCGACAGAAGTTCTCGCGTTACGCGTTGCAAGCCGTTGAGAACAAATTAACCGAGTATTACCCCACAAAAAAACGGGTCTAGGAGTTTCCGGGAATTTATACGGTGTTATTGTGCCGTTGCAATGATCGATGATCGATCTGATCGAGAGGATATATGATAGCTCCTCTAGACAGTCCCTCTGCTGCGCCGGTGTATAAGGCCACTCGGTACTCATTACTCACTAGTCTCGCTATATTATAGTCACTACTACTCACAGTTGAGTGTTCAGTTGAACACTCAACGGTTGTACTCAACGTACTCATGTCCTGGCGCCTACGCCCCTTCTTTTGCGCTTTCACGCGTAACGGCAGTTGTGTTCGTTCTACATATTCTGTTCTTCTCCACACGGCCACACGCGTGTTTGGCCAAACTCTTCAGTCCCTCCTCAGGCCTGAGCCTCAGGCCTCACGCGCCCTACGCGCCACGCACCTATAGGAACTCCTCGCTTTTGTCGCTTCTGTGCCCCTTGTTCCGCAGTCCTATTTCTGTCAGAGGCCCGGTGTAACTGTGCTTGAAATATGCCCCCTAATATAAAGATGTCGTTGGCCGCGGATTAGACCACCACCACCGCCGGTTGTGCCAAAGCTTCACCCTCAAGAGCTCTATATCAGGACTTCAGATCTCTCATACTATTATGCATCAATCAGGCATGGGGCTGTGAGGTTAAGTCCATCGCCTCCGAGCTGGACTGAACGTACTGAACTGCTGAAGTAGCATCATTAACATGTGTAAAAAAGATTTCGGACGTAGCGCCCCACACTGGCGCCCTAACTAGTCACTCATCCATGATGATCATAACTTGGATTTGCCACCGCCCTTGCAATGTGGACACTATGCGGTCTCCATCAACCACGCCATTTCCACATTTTGTCTGCCATGCCTCAGGCCTCAGTACCTGAGGAGTACTGAGTACGGAGGGCTCAGCTCAGCCTATCCTACCTGGACCCTAGTATAGCCTTCCAAACGCCAGTCACTGGTCATGCATCATGGGAGCGATGTGAGATCGCCCTATCATATATTGACCAGTTGCAACAATAATGGTGGCTTTGCTGCGCGCCGGCATCTCGGCCACATCCATGCATATAGAGATGCTTTAAACGATACAAAACACGAGACAGCTGTCAATCGTTTGGCTGATCTCGCTCCCATTTCCAATTTCGTCGTCCCGAGCGTCTCCCTCCTTCTCTGTTCTTCCGCTCCGCACTGTTCTCTGCCCTTTTGCTTCTATTTTTCCCACGAACGATTGTGCTACATAGTACCCAAGTATATAGTTCGTCGCCGACGATACTTGGAGCAGGCTCTCCCCGCGAGGGGATCCGACGAAAGAAAAGGGGGCGCGGGTAGAGATGAAACTGAATCAGCCCGTTGAGGTCGCCGATCATCCAGCGCGAGAAGAGGAAAGCGAGAACAGTGGATGTCGATGCTCGATGAGTAAACTGGGCGGCTGAGCATTCCGCTCTGTACCTGGACCCTCTGAGATCTGAGATCTGAGATCTGATGCCTGAATATTGCCAAAAAAGAAAAAGAGTTACCGGTTACTGGCTACCGGCTACCGGCTACCGTTATTTTATACGAGGAAGTGCTATCGGATGACATTCTTAGTGCCTTCGCAGTCTTCACTTGCTTCTGTTGGAGGGTAGTGCTGGGGTTCCCTTGCACGGCCTCGGTGGATGGGTGACGCTCACTTGACCGGGCGGAAGTTCCGCTCGCAGGGCGCGCGCGCTGCTCGCTTCATCTCCCTCTCTCTCTCCTGTCTCCGTCTCTTCAATTCAGATGTTGCTTGAACTTTGCCTTCACGCCTTGTCTGAAGGCTGCATTGCAGCGGATCCATAGGATCGCGAGTGCTCCCAAGTCGCACTCTATAGCAGGTTCGTCTGCTTCGCTCTGTCAACATCTATGCGATGGGGCTTAGACAGAAGGGGTTACCGAAAAGGGCCAACCAACAGTCAGCATCCTCGATTGGTGGGGATCCTTTCCCACCTTCCGGTCTCGTCCTCCCTCCTTCCCGCCTTTCCTGTCCAACTCCTGAACGTTTCCAGCCAAAATTGATTCAGTAATACAGGCAAGCTCTCGTCTCCACTTGGCTGCATCATCTCATCATCCAACCTCGTCCTCCAGCTTTCCATCTGCCCAGTCGCGCGAGCCTTCCATCAGCCGCGTCGGTTCTCCATACCACAGCATGTCTCGTGGGTTCCTTTGACAACCACTGCCATCATGCCTCAGCCCTGGCAGGGTCTGTCCGCTCCACTGCATCTACCCGTCTCTCAGCCCCGGAGGCTTCAGACACGTTACTACCCTCCAGCCGGCGTATACGCAGCCTTGCCACGCGTGCAGCCGCCTCAGCTTCACGCCCAAAGGCTTCTCCTCCTCGCTCGGATAGCCCATGCTCGAAACTACCGTGAGCCGTCTTTCACGTAAGGGACTGTCCCCACCAACCTGAGTGAGCCCCCTGGCAGGGCCCGCCTGCGACAGGGTCGTCGTAATTCACGTTACATGGATCGAGGATCATCCTTACTCCATCCTTCCACCAATCCCTTTGTCCCCCCCTCTCTTCTTGTCCTCCCCCCCCTCTTCTTGTCCTTCCTCCGCCCACCTTATTTTTGTCGCAAAGACCCCAATTGCTTTCCACATCTCCTCCTTGCTCCACCGCTCCGCGGTAGCCTTGTAGCCAGGTCGACGGCCGTGGGGGCACAAACGTGGGAGTGGATTGAAGGGGCACCGTGTGCCAGTGTGGTCGTTGGTGCCGCAATGGGGGCACCGGCGGTGAGTACGGGTAGGGGGCATTTTAAGGGAGTGGAGGGACGCGTCGACGCGACTCTGCCATATGCCCCATAGTTGGCGCAGCCAGCCCCCCAGCCGTCACGTGCAGGTCGGCGGGCAGTAGGGTTGTTGGCACTTTTCTTTGCACCCTCGCATATGGAACTAAAGATCCCAACCTGCATCACTTATGTCACATGCATGTCACAGAATCTGATTTGGCTGTTGCATCTGCGGTTGCGGATCCTTTCCGTTACGCGTGAAACGTTAACTACGGCGTTGACGTGTTAACGGGATTTCCATCACGGGACGCTTCAAGCTTCACTTGAACGTTGAACTCCGCTCCTCGTATAACCCGCCGCGTTGCCGTGTTGCCGTTCTGCCATCCCATCACGTGTATCACGCGAGATACCCTGGGGAACTGTTGCGCCGTGACAAAAACTGGCCGCAATCATTAATCAGATGACTCAATGACCCGACTGACTAGTGACTGAAAGAACTAATAGGGAGCTGATCACGAGCATGGAAGTTCACGCTTCAGGTGAAGGAAGTATCTAGTGCAAGCGGTGTCGGTCGTGGTGAAGAGAACACCTACAAAGCTGGAGGGGAAGACAGGAGCAGAAAAGGAAGGAGGATGCACGTCACCAGAGCACCGGCCTAGTGCCAGCATCGCACAGGATTTGGGTCATCTTCTGGCCGTTGACGGTTATCGAGTATCGATTATCGACGACCACCCCAACAGCACTGGATATGTCCATCTCTCTACAGTGTGGGGAGAGATGGACCTCACCCTCAGGCCTCATGCATGGCATGCATGACACATGGTGACAAGAGCGATCGGTGATCGATGTCATGGATGATGGCATGTGACATGTGACGTGCGGGGCACGGCTGTAACATGTAAGTACTAAGTTAAGCTTTAAGCTTTAAGCATCTTGTGACATGTGCGCGCTGTGAGCTAATGACGTTAATGACGAGTGACTAGTGACTAGTAGCTAGTAGTGATCGATGATCGATGATCTAGCACAATAACCTACTATATACTACAGCTCATTAGGACATGATGTATGATGTACAAGCAGCTATACCATCACAGGCACAAACAGACTGTGCCGTTCTAACATGGACATGAGACATGCCAGCTGGGCAACGGGGGGCCCCATTTACATTTGTCTCAGAGGGCATGCACACCACCCTTTAAGCTTTACGTCGCTTCGCCTGGCGACCGCTTCGAAAGATCAGGCCGTAGGGGTACAGGTACCGCGTACCACAAAGCTGCCGGTTGTCAATTACTGCTTGCATGCTACATCGGCACACTCCTTTGATATAGTAGGCATCTCAAAAGGATCCATCGAGCTTCAAAAATCTCCCCATTCTTTTACCATTAAACGCATCCGCGGCGTGGAAGCCAGGAAGACTCAGCTTTGGACTCGCCTAACTATTCGGCTTCCGACTCCAGAAGGGAGTATCGCTTACCGCTAACCGCTACTAAATCAGTAGTCTCTGCCGGTGCATTGTGTGCGACAGTCCGCCCCCCGCCAGCCCGGCTCGACGGAGTGCCCCGCCATGCTGTCAGGTTTTGCAGTAGCCCCCAGCCTTCTTGTATAGCGGCAAGGGGTTATGCTGTAAACACTATCTGGTCCCCCCACACCGTGACAATTGTTTCCCTTTGGACCGGACCACATGGGATTGCACAAGTATATATAAACCTCTCTTCGTCTCCCCATCATTGAATCCTACATCAGCCTCGGTCATATTCTTTCATCCTCCCCGATTTCGGCACTTGAATTGCTCCTGCCGATGCTACGACCAAGTTCTACTACTGGCTCTTGCAGCCGTCCATCTTGTACAAGCCTATCCTCACCCTGAGCCCGACCCAGTTCTTGGCTGGACTGGGTCGAAACACACAATTTACCCCGTGCAAGCAACCCCAGACTCGTGCCGCAGACCAACGGCACCGGTCGTTGGGTCGAGGCTATCTCGAAGGCCAAGCAGGCGGTGGCCAAGCTCACCCCCGAAGAAAAGGTTTGGCTTGTGACAGGCACTGGGTGGCAAGCCGGTCAATGCGTCGGCAACATTTGGCCTCTCGAAAAGATCGGGTTTAAGGGCTTGTGTCTACAAGACGCACCCCTGGGTGTACGTGGAGCCGACTTGGTTACGGTGTGGCCCACGGGCATCACCACTGCTGCCACCTTCAGCTCGAATCTCACCCGTGCCCGCGGCGTTGGTATGGGGGAGGAGTTCCGCACCAAAGGTGCCAATGTCCAGCTGGGCCCGGGAATGAACATGCTACGTGCCCCAGAGATGGGACGAAGCTGGGAAATGTGCGGTGGAGACGCTTACCTCTGTGGTGAGGCTGCCTATCACACCATCCAAGGTGTTCAGTCAACGGGGGTGCAGTCCTGCTCTAAACACTATATCCTCAACGATCAAGAACATGCTCGCACGAACTACTCGTATGTCTCTCATACACCGTTCTGCAGGGCCTGTACTGCTCTATTTCGCGTCTCCCGCATTTGCTGATTATAATATTTTGTGCTGCAGGTCGATCGCAGAAGAACGTCCACTGAGAGAGATCTACCTCCATCCTTTCCTCCGCAGTGTGCAGGCGGATGTGGCCTCGGTTATGTGCAGTTACAACCAAGTCAACGGTACATACGCGTGCGAGAACGACGAAACCCTCAACACGATTCTCAAGCACGAGATGGGATTCAATGGCTATGTGATGACGGATTGGGGAGCCCACCACTCGGGCGCCAAGTCGGCTAATGCAGGACTCGACATGTCCATGCCAGGCGAAATCGACTCGGCCCCCTACGGTTTTAGTGCCGCAGGAGACTTCAATCCGCCTCCTGTCGTTCCAGGGCCAATGGGAATCTCACTTCGTATTGGGGCAAGAATCTTCTAGTTGAAATCAAGAACGGATCGGTGCCCATGGCACGGGTGGATGATATGGTATCGCGTATTTTGTCGGCCTGGTACATGCTCGGTCAAGATGACGATTACCCCGCTCCCAACTTCTCAGCCATTGAACCGGCTAACGCGACGGTCCAGCAGGCTGTCAACGCCATGTCTCAAAATCACTCCAACGTAGCCCGAGAGGTCGCTGCGGCAGGCACGGTGTTGCTCAAGAACAAGGGTGGGCTCCCTCTCAAGCGGCCCAAGAAGTTGGCGATCATTGGATCCGATGCTGCACCAGCCCATAACGGTGTTAACTACTTCCCTGTCAATGGGGCGTCGACGGAGTCGTCAAACAGGTTGGGGGAGTGGCACGGGAACGTATGCCTACCTCGTGTCTCCATATGAAGCCATTGCCCAGTATGTTTCTTACCTCCTTTCTAATTCTATTACCATATTGCGTATATGAAGGGCCAAGACACTAACTGTATTTTATTCTTGCGCATCCTACAGACAAGTTTATCAAGACCGTACCGGTTTGGCCTGGACCTTCATGACACCGACTACACGCAGGCTCAAACTATCGCTGCTCCGGCGCAGGCTGCGGTTGTGTTTATCTTCAGCGACTCGGGCGAATCATTTGATGTCGATGGAAACCAGGGCGATCGGAACAACCTTACTCTCTGGAACGACGGAAACAAGATGGTCAGGAATGTGGCCCAGGTGAACAACATACGATTGTTGTCATCCATTCGGGAGCACAGGTGGATGTTGACGATTGGATCGAGCATCCCAACGTGACAGCGGTGGTGTGGGCGGGCATGCCTGGAAGCGAAGCCGGGAACGCCATCGCCGATGTTCTGTATGGCCGGGTCAACCCCAGTGGCCGTCTGCCTCTCACTATTGCAAAGAGACGCGAAGATTACAGTGCGGATGTGGTATACACGACGAATGCGACGCACACCAAGATCAAGTACTGGGAGGGCTTGCATGTCGACTACCGTTGGTTCGACTCAGAGGGCGCACCTACCCCTCGCTACCCCTTTGGACACGGCCTGTCTTAACCACGTTTGACTATGCTGCACCCAAGGGCGCCTTCCTCCCCGGCAAGCAAGTGTTTGATTCCGCCTCATGCTCGCAAACGTACCCTCCGGAGCTGTTTGAAGACGTGTTCTCCTTTAGCTTTGACGTGACCAACAATGGTACCCTCGATGGGTTTGAGGTCCCGCAGGCATATCTTTCCTTCCCTCCCGAAAGCGGCGAGCCGCCCAAAGTGCTGCGCAAGTTTGACCGCTTTGCCCTGGCGAAAAACGAGACCAAGACGGTGAGTTGGACGCTCAACACGTACGATCTGTCTGTCTGGAGTGCCGAGCAGCATAAGTGGATTGTGCCCAAGGGTGCCACCAAGCTCCTGATTGGTGCAAGCTCCCGCGACATCCGTCTTTCCCTCCCGGTCGCTTAACAGACACGTAAACGTCGGGAACCTTTTCCCTACTATTTCTTCACGTTTCCATCACTTCTGAAAACCCCTTTTTTCTTGTCGGCAAAAGCCTGTTCTCTACGAATGCTATGCCTTATACGTCATAAAACTATTTCCGTCCGTACCTTTTTCGCTTGACCGCTTGACCTTGACCTCCCCCTGAACCCCTAGCAGTCGAGCATAGGGGTCTTTAATTGCCAACACGCCTGTCAGTAAAAGTAATAAGCGCGATGATATAAATTGTAAGTGTTAGAGGGTACTGCTAGGGTTCTCCTGCGCGGCCCTCAATGGATCGGCGACCCTCGCTTAGCCGGGCGTAAGAGTTCCGCTCGCAGGCCGCGCACGCCCTGCTCGCTCCATCTCCCCCCTCTCCCCCTGTCTCTTTCCCTTGACACGTTGCTTGAAGACTTGTGGCTCACCACTTTGCCTTCGCGTCTTGTCTGAAGGCTGCTTTGCAGCTGATCCATCGGAACGCTCGTGTCCCCAAAAGTCGCACTCTAGCAATAATATAATGACCGCACGGGTACAGCCCCCAAAACGCCACGATGGCTTATATGCTGGCGAAACTCTTCGTCTGCGCACACCTTCTGCGCAGCGGCACTCTCTCGCAAAAGTGTTCCCAGCCCGTTTCTCCCTGACAGTGGCTTAATGCCATTGGCGTTCTAAGGTGGAGAGCTCTACTAGTATATAGGCAGAAGGAGCAAACGAGACGGACTGATGTTCGCGTTCTTGGTTCTCCTCCCTCACTATACTAGTACTATAGCTATACGGCCTCACTGCACCATCATATTTCAGGGCAATTTTTCCACCCCAGAGGGCAGATATGCCACCGCAGCGGTATAATACTGAAAAGCACACTCAATGGGTCCTCACCCACTCGCGTGCCCGCGTGCCCCAGTCCCAGTGCACCACATAAGGCTGGCTGGCTTCCTTGCCCAGTCCACCGCGTCGGTAGCTGTCCTGAGGGTTGATCTTTCGGAGGCTGGTGTTCAGCCTGAACCGTGTCTCATGCTTCATCCCACACCAGGAATCCGGGGGTTAATCACACTTGCGTTGTCAATTGGAAAGAGAGTACGTACTTGCGATAACATATGATTTCTTTCGTTCAACAATAAGGAGGCACTAAAAGCGGTGAATGCGACGCTGGCACCGGCCGGTGTGAGCAGGCTGGAGGACGGCAGAAATTGAGATCTGTAGTGCACGGTGCTCAACCACTGGGTCCCCTCCGCACATGGGCCCGGAAGGGAAAAGTTCGTGCCCAACACTATTGGTTCAAGCTCCGACGCGTCCACCATTATGGCAGGCAGGGGGAGGTCGGTCACGCGAATCTCGTCTGGCCGCGACGCATGCTTCCAATCCAACAAAACCATTCGCATCGATCCCACAAACGCTTGGGCTGCAGACCATCTGCTGAACGATTTGTACTGGCCAATCACGCCGCGGTGGCTTTGAGTCTGCGTCACTTTCACGTGCCAGTTAGGAACCAAGACGGGGAAAAGAGCTCGGCCATCGTCGATAACAAGGTCGCATTTGGAGCCTATAGTGGTCCACCGTTCCAAATAGGTCAGGCGCATTTTGGAAGGTTGTGGTGGGCTGATATCAATGAACACCATCCACGGATCAGGGCTCAGGCAGTGCGGGGCTAATATGGCGCGGTAATGTTTGACCAGCACTAGACGCACCAAGTCCGTCGTGCTATCGTAGAACATAAAGACCCAGGTATCCGATGAGGGCCAGACAGTAAACCCCCACAGAGGTTCATGTGTTACGTCCAAATTTGGCAATGTAGGCGCGGTTTTCAGGAACGAGTGACCTTGAGGGGTGGCTGGGCCTTGAGGCGTAAAATAGGATCGGGACATCTTCACTCCGGCTTGGGCCGACATGAGCTGGGTAACATTCAAGATGCATGTGCCAGTCGCACGTTCGAGAACGATCCACGTATGTTCGTTCCAAACATAGGCCCAATTCCGATCGATCCTAAGGTGGGTGCCATTAATTTCCCAAGGAGAGAACATATCGGCGCATTTCAGAAGTGCCGCTTCATCCCTCCTCTCTTGGGTAAGGAGATTGTATGTTGTGAGGTCAGCCTGGTCGTCGTCATTCGGTGAGTAGCTTCTGATGAGATTCACCCCAATCACCCACAGGTCAGGTACAAATTGTGCGCACGATTTTCATTTTAGGATGAGGAATCACGCACAAGGTAAACAAATGAGGGTATTGGACGACAGCTGCATTAATTTTTCTGAAGTACAGCACGTCATAGGCTTTGTCCCATTCCTGGCATTCATGGGATCGAAACTCTCCAGGGGGGCATGCCTTTGCCCGATATACCACCACACGGTACTGGACCCCACCGTTGCTCGATAACGCCGTGGCCATGGGCATTTCGACGATCCACCGGAGCAAAAGCCACCCTTCTTCCAGCACCATCCCTCCGTAAAAGGTTTCTCCTTCCGGCACCCGGCAAGACCAGAGGATGCTGGGTAGTGAGCATTCAACCGCATCCGTCATGATAACCATGTTCCCCGTTCGATGAAATCGGGGATCGTCAAACTCTTTATTGTTCCGGCGCTGGTCGTGCATAACGGGGGCAAACGCGGGTGTGATGGGCAAGCCGTCGGCCCACCCATAGAGGCCAGCCACTGTACCGCACCGGGCACGAGGGAGAACCGTAGTAAGATGCGGGTCTGGAGATGGATCAGGGTTTGTTTGCCGAGGCGTCGTCGCCAAAACAATGAATCCCTAGTCTTCTGCTGGGGAGGGGGGATGGTCTGCTTGGTGAGCAGAGAGGTTCCCGTCATGGTCCACCCAAACTCTTCCTCCAGCATCTCACAAGCAACAACAAGCAGTCCCTGCCACGTTCGCGGTGCAACCTCAAAACCGGCACACTGATGGGCAGCCTGAGGGAGAGTGGTGGCCATGGATGGAAGATGGAGAAGAAGAAGAGCGACATGGTGCCACAGAGTTTCGTCTTGCAAAGTAGCATGGAGGCCTGGGATGAGCACAGCAGAGAGTTAGCGCATCCGACACTGAGGCCTGGATACTATACAGATGTCGTTCCCCCTGCAAGGCGTTGCGTGGGGGGGCAGGAGGGAACTGTGCGCACCAAGACACGTCCACGACAGGTGGATGAGTTCACGAGGTGCAAGGTGGCCGCTCGTGGCGATTTGCAGAAGGATCTCAATGGGAAAGCGGTCGAGCATCGAAGTTGATGGTGGTAGAACGGAGAGGGTCCGAGGTGTGTTTGCAGGGATTGCAGGGGTTGGGGGGATTCTCCAAAGCAACGAGGACACTGCGACCGTCCTGATATATATACCGGGAGTGTGGCGCACACAACAACTATATGCATTCCCGGGTTTCAACTCATATTTAATTGTGGATTGTATAAGAGGGTCTGCATGTCTGTTGCGATATATACTGAAGTCAGGTGTCCCTCATGTTGAGCCGTCAGGTGGCTCGTGCTTTGGCCAACGTCGCTTCAATTCCTCTCGGGCCTAGGAGTTCCGTTGTTTTCTCTCTCTTGTTTTTCCTTGTTCCGCAGCTTAGCCCCTGGGGGCGACTCGCTGCTCGATGATCCGCTGAAGGCGTTGCTGGTTGGCTTAGCGCACCGCCACCACCAGTGCGATTGCGATTGCATCATCATTGAGGGCCATCCGGACTCCAGGTCTCATCACTTCAACCTGTAATTAGGGGGTAGGAGAAACCATCGCCACAGCTCGAGGTTCTCCTTTCGCTCCGCCCCCTGTGTGACATGTGAACGCGGAGATCTGGTTATTTCCGAATATAAATCACCACATTTCGCAGCCCTCTCATCGAAGCAGATGTCACATGTCAACTCTATCCCATCATATAGTGTACTACGATATATATTAGTGAGGATCGAGGATGTTTTCAAAGCTCCGGTCATCGATCCATCGCATCCGAACATGGAAGGGTCCCAAATGCCACGAGATTATCCGTACGCACATTGCGCCCATCTTGCCGAACCTCGTAATTGGTCCGTCTGCGCACCGTCTGCGCAGCGGTTTAGTGCTCTTGAAAAAGGAATATGCACAACGTTTTATATAACCTCTCTCTCTATATATATTTCCATTAAGCTCCTTCATGTTGTTTCCGGCTTTAATCGGGCCTCAGGTCAGGCCTCAGGAGTGCTAGAGTTCTATCCTATGGGATCACAGCTGCAAAGCAGCCTTGAGACAAGCCATGAAGACAAAATGTGTGGTGATCCATGATACTGCATGATCGTTGATCCACAAGTCTTCTAGCAAAACGTCTGTTGGGAAGAAAAGGAAAGAAGGGAGATGAAGGAGAGAGATGGAGCGAGCAAGAGGCGTGTCGCCTGGTCCGGCTAGGCGAGAGCGACATCGATCATTTGAGGGCTGTGTGCAGGGAAACCCTAGCACACATCCATAGAGGGTGGATGTATAGTCACATGTCATATGTCATGCATGTCACGGGCCTAGCTAGCGATGCTGGCTTCAAACTCAGGGCAGACTCTGTTCTCTCGCCCTTTCATCTTATCTCCATTGACTCCATCGAACCTCATCCTTTTGTCAGTTGCTAACACTTGAGGTTGTCCGTGTTTCCCGCATCTCCTTGGTTGCCTCATCGTCCGGCCCTCTGCGCTGTGTACGCCCTTTTATTCTTGCACGCCCCTATATATATTTCTGGTACAGCCGTTATTGTTATCACCTTTTGAACTTGAAGTTAGCTTGAAAGGATGGCGCTGGTCTCTCTTTATTTTCAAGTTTCCACCCCGCGGGCGGAATGGATGCGGAATTGGCGCCCCCGCTTCGTCGGGTTGAATTTGAAGAGTGAGATGGCAGTGCGGCCGCCTTCGCGCCTGGTGGTGCTATAACCGCCATTGGCCATCCTCCACCATCGACGTGTCGCGCACGATGGGCGAAGGCAATGGCGTCCCCGCCGCCGCCGCCGCTTCCCACCTGCCCAAGGCCCAGCCGCCTCCTTCTTCCCAACCCCCTTCCCAGCCTCAGCCCCAGCCCCACCAAGCGCGGCCAGACATGAGCGAAGACGAGGCGAACAGCGCCATCATCTCCTACCTCCGCCGCAAGGGCTTTGACAAGGTCATTTCCGCCTTCTCCTCCGAGCTGAACCAGCGGGCAGGACGCGCGTCTGCGCCTGTGCCGGCCCCTGCGCCTGTCACTGCGCCTGCCGCCGTGCCGGCCCCCACCCTCGCCAGCAACAACGCCCCGCGTGCCCCCGCATCGCAGGCCGGTCCCCCCCTCCAGCATCCTCACTCCAGCCGAGAAGCGCGCGGCGGAAGCTCTGGCGCGAGACCCAACCGATTCTGCTCGTGGGTTTTCTGAGCTGCTGCGCTGGGTGCAAGGTAGTCTGGACGTGTACCAGCCCGAGCTGCGCCCGGTTTTGGTCCCTGTGTTTGCTCATGCCTACCTCGACCTGGTCCGTCGCGCCCAATCCGATGCCGCACGCTCCTTTTACGACCGACATGCTGCGTCATTGATCGCAACTGGCGGGGCGGCTAGCGCGTTGCTCCCGCCCCTCCAGGCAGCTACGCTGCCCCAGCACCTGCTTCCGCCTGACGCCACATCCTCCTCGACGAGCACCGCGTCCAATGGCCAGGTGGCACTACAGTTCCAAGCCGAACGTTATGTGCCCAAGTTGACCCGCAGCACGTTTTCGCTCCTCCTATCTTGGCTGACCGATGGAATGGGTCCGATTGCCGCGTCAATGCAGCCTGCTACTTGGACCTCGGACCCGGCCCAGGCTGAACTCGCCCCCGACGTACAGCACCGTGCTCGTGCACAAGTACTGCGCACGCTCAATGACCGCACGCGGATCGAGTTGCTCGACCAGGAACCGTGGGAGGTAGCGCCGTCGCAGCTACTCGAAGGAACGGGGCTGATGGGGTTCCCAGTGCCGGCTGCGAGCTTGGGCAAGGCGCCACTTGCTTCGACCGAGCGCGACGTGGTGAAGGACGTGAACGCGCGACCGCGTTTGAAATTGCATCCGCTCGTGCCTTTGCCCGACCGGCTCAAGGAAGAAGTCCAAAAAGAACTACTGATCTCCGATTGGATGGCAAGGAACAACAAGCTTCCCGCCCCACCGACGAGACGATCACAGACGAAAAGAAAGAACCCGTGCCGTCAACCGAACCGAGCGAGGTGTCCCTCAACACGGCCCCCGCTACGAGTCAGGGGTTGGAAGGTGCGAGTGTGGCGGACCTGCTGCCGCTGCCCACTGGGTACAGGGTAGCAGATGTGAACCGCGAAGTGGCCAAGGTGCTGGATGCGCGGAAAGCACTGCGGTTCACCCCGTCCGCACAGCCAGAGTCAGAGGAAGGTCCAACGGGAAGCGTGGCGCTCCCGAGCGTGTGCGCTTACACTTACTTTGACGCGGACGACGGTCTAACGTGCTCGACATTTTCCTACGACGCTACGCTGATGGCGGCGGGGTTTGAGGAGAGTTACGTGCAACTGTGGTCGCTCAAGGGCGAAGCATTGCGCTCGTTGCAGTCCGACTTTGAGTTGAGCCAAGTACGAGACAGCAAGTCGCTGCGAGCTCACCGTGCGGGGACGGGCAACGCGTAAGTTGATTGGCCATTCCGGACCTGTGTACAGTGTGGACTTTGATCCCCTGTCGGGTTCGGCCAGTGCACCTCACTATCTCCTCTCGGGCTCGGCCGACGGTACAGCCCGATTGTGGAACCTGGACACGTACTCGGCCACAGTAGTGTACCGCGGGCACGAGTTACCCGTTTGGCAGGCCAAGTGGGGTCCGTTGGGCATGTACTTTGCCACTGCCTCGGCCGACCGGACAGCGCGACTGTGGTCGACGGAACGGATCAACCCATTGCGCATCTACGCTGGCCATGGGAGCGATGTGGACTGTCTCGACTTTCATCCCAACTCGTTGTACTTGGCAACGGGATCGTCGGACCGGACTTGTCGACTGTGGGATGTGCAGAGGGGCACGGGGGTGCGGCTATTTGTTGGCCACACAAGCGGCGTGGCCTGCGTTAAAATTTCGCCTGATGGCCGGTTCTTGGCCTCGGCTGGCTGGGGCGATGGGTTCTGGCGAGCAGCGGGCGGCGACGCCGTGGCCGGGGAAGATACCGCCATCTCGATTTGGGATTTGGGGTCTGGACGGAGGATCAAGACCATGTGGGGCCATACGGCAAGTGTACATGCGATGGACTTTAGTCGCGATGGTGCGCTCCTCGTCTCTGCCGCTGGGGATGGGACGGTACGGTGTTGGGATGTGTTGTCCGCTGGGGGGAAACGGAGCACAGTGGTAGATGAAGGAGGACGACCGGGCGCGCTGGCCGAAGCGCTTGGCGCGGGCGAAAGTGCACCCGCCAAGATGTGGGTCAAGACTTCATCGGCCGACTGTCTTGCCACCTGGTTCACCAAGCAAACTGCCATGGTCGATGTACGGTTTACTCCAAGGAATCTCTGTCTCGTGGCCGGGTACCACGACCCGGCGCTGTGAATGCATCCTACTAATGAGGTTGGACCGTTGGCCTTAGGCCTTAGCCCCATAGATAGAGATCCGAGATAGCTAGTTACATATCACCCATCACATGTCACAGCCCACCGAGCTCGGCGGCGAGCTGTGCCAGCTCGTCCTCTTCCTTGGGTGTAGCGGAGCTGGGGGAGGCTCCGAGCGGCTGCGATGCAGGTGCAGGTGCAGTCGCAGTTACAGGTGCAGGTGCAGGTGTAGGAGGTGCAGGTGCAGGCGAGGAGAGAAGGGCAAACAAGCTATCGTCGGATGGCTGGTCCCTTGGGTCGTGGGAGTTGCTTGGATCGCCCAGCTGGCTTGGGTCACTCAGCTGGTTGAGGTCACTTGACTCAGACTCTGTCGGCGGCGGAAGAGCCGGCTGGGCGGGCAGAGCCGGCTGGGCGGGCAGAGCCGGCTGGGCGGGCAGAGCCGGCTGGTGGGGAGGTGAACTGATTTTGGGTTGGGGAACCAGTACAGATTCGGGCTGCCAGCCTGGGGCAGCATGGAGGAGGAACGTGCGGCGACGCAGAGCTTTCTGTTCGTCGTGTTGGGCCACCGTTTGTTGAGCGCGTTGGAGAAGTTCCCGAATCTGGGCATTGCGCGCACGTGGCCCCAGCACCGACTGGAGCAGCGCGGCGGTGAGAGGGGCGGGGCGGGCGGTGGACGGGGGTGGGACGGGCGGGGCGAGGACAAAGGACTCGAGCGAAAAGTCGTACACAAAGTACTCGGAGACGGACGCAGGCAGCGCATGTAGTTCTCCTGCTGGGAGGGCGGGGTAGGGAGGCGCACGCAGCGCAGGCGACTGGACGAGGGGGACAGCCGAGGCAAGCGAGTAGAGACCCTCGGCCATCGCGGCGGTGGTGGTGGGGGTGGTGGAGCCGCGATCGGATCAGTAATCCGTCTCCTGCGATGCAAGGAGCATGACGGGGGATCTCATCTCGCAGTCACGTGGGCAACAGCAGTGTGCACATACAGCCTCGCTATTTCAATCGGTAGAATTTGAGACTCTTATTTCGGAGGTCCATCTCACGGTTGTGGGTTCGAGTCCCACGTGGGGCGTAATTTTTTGCCCAACTCTGGCCAGCCCCTCCCCCCCCCACCGCCACCAGAACTTGTACGCCTACGGTCCCGCTCGCCTTGCACTACTTCCTCCGTCGCAATTGGATTTTGTTCTGCCTTGCACCAGGTACTCAGACGCCACGCTACGCCACTGCGACCTCCAACCGATTGCGACTCACCGCCACCACGCGCGTCTGCAGCCCACCGTCATCCACCACCACCGCCCTCTTCTCCGGCACAGCCGGGGGTCCAGCAGAGGCAGTCCGGTCACTGGCACCATCGGCTTGCGACCCTACCTCCTCCGCCGCAACAGGCGCCACTTCCTCTACTGCCGCCACAAAAGCATAGCTGCCCCGGGCAAGGAAAGCAAGCGACTTGCTTACCTCGGTACTTGCCCCAGCTGGCAAGGGCCACGGCAACACCCGCGCAGTGAGCGATCAGCGGCAGGGAGCAGGTGACGCAAGATCGGATCGGTGGGGTGAGTGGGCGTGTCAATTTGTGGCGCGCCGGGGGGTAGGGGGGCACCGTTAGGGTCCAACGCGGCTGCCGGTAAGGGGTAAGGCGGTAAAGTAGCTTGACCGGGCGCGGGAGTGCGTTGGTGTGATGCGGGCGGCGATGGGGGTGAACTCCCCCCGCTTGGGCGTAGGGGAGGAAAGGACGATGCTCAATGGCAACGCGCGAAGGAGGTCGATTTGTGCATCGCTCCAGTCCTGCACTTCCCGCAGCAAAAGCGTTCCTTCGTGGGGGCCATGGGCAAAACTTTCCCCCCCCCCTGGGCCGGTGGCAAGTGCCAGAAACACCGTAGCCCAGCATAGAGCAGATGGGTGTACCAGAACTTACGCCGCATCAGACGGTCTTCCGTTGGTGTCATCCCGCCCCGGGTCACAGTGAATTGTCGCTCAGACAGAGAGGGAATCGGGGCCTGTTCCACCTCCGGTAGCAGGGCCAAGCGCGGGAAGGGTAACACGAGACGACACCGCTGCCCCGGGGGCACAAGGCGCTGGAACGTGACCCCCTCCGTAGTAGGTGGATGCACCTCCACCGTACCGTCTTCGGTGACTGTAGCGGAAGCAGGGGCATACGCCAACCCACCGTAAGTCTCGAACCGGGTGCACGTTCTTTACATCCAAGCTGATCAGTGCCATATCGTCCCCTTCGGCCTCGTCTGCCGCCTGGACCACGCTGCTCCCATTGCCTCGTTCTCCTCCGCATCAAAGGGAGTAAGAGATCCGTTGGCAGCCATAAGCCCCGTCAGATCATTTACCATCAGTGGCCGAGTGCCCAGGCAGCGGCTGGATCACCCGCACCACCTCGACGGGAACGACAGGCGCAGCTGGCGCGTATAAAAGGTATCGCCATCCGGAGGGAGGTAGCCATATTCAACCGAGATGTGGCCGCCATCACGCCTGCGCGGCCAAAACGTTCACCGCAACACTGCGTGACTCATTGGGCGGGATGGTGATGGCAGTGTCACTACCTTCGCGCTGGAGAACAGGACGGGCAATAAGGCGGTATTCCAGTGCATGTGTGGCTGCCGGGGTTAATCCACCCTCTGCGAGCGTGCTGCGCGCCAAGGACGACAAGTTGTCTTCCAACCCCAGAGAGATGTAGTTGACTTCAAGCCGAGGTGCGTGCGGAGGCACTACGTTGCGTAAGTGCAGGCGTACCACACGGGTTTCGCCCTCATACAAGACCAGCCTCCCGTCAGGAAGAGACATACTCTCCAGCTCCAGCAGCGGCTGGGGCACACGACGCGCACGCTCGTGTGCGTGTCGAACCCCTCCGATGGCCGCGGGGGTACGGGTGAAGCGTGAGGCCAAGCCAGTAAACTTGGTCCGCAACCGACGATCATGAGGTCCGCCTCGGCGTTGGTCCAGGCCAGTTCGGTAGTCGCGTCGAGTGGAGTTAGCCGTACCTCCTCAGGTCCACAGCCTTGGAGGGTAACCCGTACCCCGACCAGGTAAAGGGTACCCGTCTCCCTAGGAGTGCCAGTCAGACGAAGACGCAAAAACGATTTGGCGGGCACAGTAGCTGTGCTGGGCGTTGGGTCAAAACGGACACCGTGACAAGCAAACGCAGGTCTGTCAGGGGCAACGGAACATCCAACGGGTTGTACAGAACCACCGATGTGGTCACCTCATCGTCGCTTACGACCAGCATGGAGCTGGGCTTCTTGCTTGCCCGCGCATCGAGTGCCCGAGAGCGTTCAGTCACCTTCTTGGTCTCGCTCGGAGTCAGCAGGTCCATGCGGCACACGAGCTGGCGCGGGCCCCAGTACTGCACCACGGTCTTTCCGTTGCGCTTGCCTGGTTCGTTGTCATCAGGCGAAACAAACACATCCCGCTCGTTCCGCACCAATGGTTCAGTCCGGCAACGAGCTGCGCCTGTTCGCCTTAGGCAAAAGGGGGCGAAGTCGCGTAACAAGACCGAGGCAAAGACAGCCATCGCAATGGGGTCGCCCACCGTTTCGGCAATGGCAAGTGCATCTTTCACAACCAGCGCCTGGACCTCGTCCCAGCCAAAGGCTTCGGCGTGCATTTCCAACAATGCATCGTTCAACCCTTCCCCTCGCCGTCGAGGGGACGATATCGTTCGCGTGCCCAAAGCTGGCGTGCGCCTCGGGCCGTAAGGTACCCAAGGAGGTCAGACGGCGGACATCGCGAGTACGCGCCAATGCATGGTCGTCAGGCACGTGAACAACATCTCATCCACTGGATCCCATATGTATCGCATACCTGGGCGGCAAGAACGAGAAGGGCATCGTAGTCCGCCTTGCCCCGGTGCGGGGAGTAGATCACATGCAAGCCAGGCGCCACCTCACCTAGACGGATGCGCAGGATATCCACCCCAGCGTGAGCGGCAGCGTGAAGCCAATCCATCACGCTGGCCAGAAGACGGCGCAGGAGGTACGTTTCTCTTCGCACGAAACCAATCCAGCCAAACAGGCTCGCCATTGAGGAAAGCACATCCACTTGGTCCCGCGCCTTGAGCGCCGGTACAGAAAGCGTCAGCGCTTGGCTCGCAGCCGCCGCTACCTCGTCCCGCCGCACACCAGCATCGAGGGACCATTGATGAGGCTGGCCTCATCTGGAGCTGGGCCGTCGCCTCGAAGGAGAAGAGGGGTACCTCCATAGAGAAGCTGGTCAAAGCACTCGCCGTTCCATCCACGGCAGCTCCAGATGGCCAAAAGGAACCGTGAGTACTGGACACAGGCAGTGGCATGGATGAGTGGGTGGGTAAAGTCGGTGGGAGAATTAGAAGAAACAGCTTTGGCTGGCGCTAGAAGGACAGACAGCGGAGAAAGCATTTGGCATAGATGCTGATGGCCACCGTGTACGCCTTGGCAATGCTTTCCCAGGCAAACCTTCATAAGGCAAGTCGGCCGTACCATCCTTCTCCTTTTCGCGCTTGGCTTGCTCTTTGTCCTTGTCCTTGCCGACAGCGACGGTAAGCGGGGTAGCCTGGAGTTAAGGTGAGCAAACGCATTCAAGATAGGAAGAAAATATAGGATACTTACCCTTTCCTCCACACCTTGCCCAAGCGGGCCATCAGGCGCGTGTCACAGCCCAGCCTTCGAGGGCTGAAGCAAACCAGACTGCATCGCGGCCGCCAGCTAAGGAACGTTCTTTCCCCATCCACTTCATAGCCAAATCGTAGTGCGCCATGGCGTTCCACAGTCGCCTGAGAGGAGATACACGTCGGCCACGATCTTGGTGTGACGTCCTTCACCCTGCGGACCGGAGCTGCCGGTGTGGTTTTACGCCAGGCGGAGCTGATGCGCTTGGGCGCAATGCTCGGGGGACGGGAAAGGTTAGTCGAGGAGCTGGAGGAGAGAGAGATGGACCGGGCAAACTGAAGCGATTCCGGCTGTTGGCCACCACCCATGGCCTTGATGGGGGTGCCGGACGATGGCTCAGGTTTTCCGGAAAAGAGAAAAGGGACGAAGCGCGGTCCCACGTCCCACTGCCACCCGAATTGCGTGAATCAGGCGCAATGCCAAACACAGTTTCCCCCACTTCTTCGGGCGTCTGGGGCGGTGAGGCAGTTGGGTGCTGGGAAGTAGTCAGCAGCGACGACAGCCCACCATCGAGCGTGTCTCGTGGCGTTTCGAGCGGGACACCCTTGAGTGTGTCCACCATCTCCTCTAGCTGATCTAGCAGGGCCGAGATGACATCGGCCAATGCGGTCTTGACGTGGTGACGAACGTCCTTACCGTCGGCACGGTGGGCAGGGATGACGAGCATTCGTCCTGGGCGTGCTTGACGTTGTCGCCATCTTCTCCACCGCCTTCGCCCATCCCGCTCTCGGCCATGCCAGCACCCAAGAGCTGGGCATGGAGAGCCTGCAGTTTAGCTCGCTCGGCAGAGGAATTGGGATCATAATCGCCCTTGGTGGTCTTCGTCTGGCTGCGCCAGGCGCCGGTGGTGGAGGAGGCTTTCCATGGATTCTCGGTCGCTCGTCAGCATCACCGCCATGGCCATTGGCCTCGCCCTCCCCCGATCCATCCGCGCCCTCGACGGCACCCAAGTCGCCTGCGGGGTCGGAGGGCGCAGCGACGGGCTGGGCAGCATCGAAGGCTAGACACGATGCATCAGAGCTCCGGGATGGGCGCGCTTGAGCTCTTCGACGGCGCCCGCGAGTGATCCAGCGGAGTTGTCCTCGTCAGTGGCGGTGTGGTGGTCGTCGGCCAGGGGCGCCGGTGTAGCGGTGGCGAGGCCCACGACGGCGAGCACAGTGCGGGAAGGGCAAAGGGGGCGAGGAAGGCATGGGCAGGGTCGTAGGAGGTGGCAAAGCTGATGTGCACCTCGCCCTTGCGCGCCAGCGCACTGCCGGGGGCGACGCTGGCGCGTGGGCGCGCACTCCGCGGCAGGTCCGCCAGGTGCAGCGTGCCAAAGCGACGCACAAGCGAGGCCCAGTGCTCAAACTGCCGGTCCGCAGCCCCGCCGCGCCCCACCGGTGTCAGCAGCACCCGCAGCTTGGCCGGCGCCGCAAACGACACATCCCCCGTCAAGTCACTGAGCGGCGGCGCGTCCATCGTCCAGTCAGTCCCGTCCGCGGCGATGGGGTTGGCGCGCACGCTGGTGGGGCTGCCTGGGCCTGGACACCAACGTGGAGCATCCAGCCCACCGCGCCCCGCATTCTTATGTAATCCCTCACCCCCACCCGGTGTGCTTATCATACTTCGCATGTCACATGTCACACCTCTTCCTCACACAATTGCACTACGACGGAACAACAATGTGTCATGTTGTCGAAAAGGCCGTGCCCCATCCACCAATATACTCTACAGCCACCGTCAATGAAAGCCCGTGTCGTATCTCTGATACACGCATGCCAAAGTTGACGATGGCGAAAAGTAGAACATCTTATTGTGGGAGGAGAGGAGCATTTCAACAGGCTTTTTATGCCATGTCGATATGGTGATGAAAAAGAAACGATGGGGTGAGAAGCATGTTGATTATCCAAAGGAGACATACGAGAGTGGTCGCAGGCAGTGAGTGAATGTGTATAGAGGGAGTGACAAGAGAGCGAAAAAGGTGAGAGAATTGAGCCTCAACAACAACAACAAAACGATCACAACTTGGCGGTCGGAGTTGAGTTATTGCCAGCGACAATGTCCTGACTCAAAGCGATGAGCAAGTGTTTCGTCGCGTCCATCCATTCCTGTGCGTGCGCTGTTCATACCACTTGGGAATGGTAAGTTGAAGTTCAAGTTGGCCGCGGAATGTCCAGATGTGCAAGAGAGAGTGACCCGAGGTCATGCGGATGCTAACACCAAAATCGTTGGTGGTCATCCGCACCGCACCATCTTCCAACTCAGAGGGGAAGGGTGCAGCTTTGCCCTTGTCCAGTGGCCCCGGGGAAGAGACATAAATCGCGCCCGACCCATATTCTGGCGCTTGGGCCGGGTTGAAGGGGACCAAAGCGTCTTCGTACATTTTCTGAGCAGGTTCAACCCCCACAGCGGAACGGGACGGTGGGGGGCCAAGTCGGCCCATTGACGCTTGTACACCTCCCGGGCCAATTGCAGCACGTCAGTGCCATGGTTGGGAGCATGGAGAATCTGGACCGAGTTGCCAAAGAAGGGAATGACAGCTCAGGGTCCGTGATACGGTGCTCAGAAAGCCAGCGGCGTCGGTTGACGACATTGAGGAACACGTGGCGCCGCTCTTCTCCGAGGGAGGGGAGAACGTCTTGAGGGTGTGCATCGCACATGCAATTATGAAGGGTGTGACGCTCAATCCCGCCTTCTTGACAGCCTGGATTAGATTCTTGGTTTCAGGCTGGGTCAGACGGACGTTAGCCTTCTTGCTCGGACCACTCGATACAGCGGCCCAATTAGGGACCGTGGCGTACGGGAGGTTGAAATGGGGCTCGTTCACCTTGGCCATGTGCGCCGTAACCTCGGCGTTGGCATCGGCCACCTGAGCCGGGGTGAAGGCACCCATATCGTCGTGCACCGCTTGCTCCGTAGGGATGGGGAGACGCCGCACTTCTTGCCCCCATTGGCGGCTTGGCAACTTGTTCTGAAGCGCATCCGAAAGTGCTTGCTGGAACGCTCGGAACACCATGCATATACCCTGGATGTCGTACGCAGCGTGGCGGCAGTGGATCCCAACGGAGAAGCCACCGTCCTCTTTCGGAGCAATGGTGAAATGTGCAGAGTACTTGTGGCTGTACCGCTCACTCAGCTGCACATCAAGCACCTCTTGAACCGCTTCGGTCCCCCCACTGGGGAGGTAGACAAAGGTATCCTTCAGCCATTCGGTTTGGTTCGATGATACACTGTAATCCGGGTAGAACCAAATGCCATCCTCATAATTGCCCTGATGGCAAACGTGTCAGTTCTCGTATGATTCTCGGATTTGGTATGGCCGCAGGCGAAAAGGTTATTATAGAAAAGGACAGTAGGAGGGACATACATGTTTCTCTACACCGATGATGGGATGACGGAAAAGAGTGTCCGTCCAAGCCGCTGCCAGCGCTTTGGGCGAAACAGGCTGATTGACTGCAAACTCGTAGCGGACGCCAAAGTCTAGACAGCCATCCTCCACTTCACTTTGCATGAACTGGGTCTTTTCCGCTGGAGACGGGGAGCGCAGCCAGCCTCCCGCAGTAGGATCGGCAACCCAAATGGGGTGGGGGTTGCAGCTGTTGGCATGGACTTGGTTCATGATCAGAGGCGTGGGAGGGGGCTGCACCGAACCAATTCTTCGTGGGGCGATGACAGGACGACGATCGGCACTGGAGGTGGACACCATCCGCACCAATGGCTGCGCCAATAACGGGGCAACAGGTTTGGCTTGGAGCGTACGGAGGGCCAGACGAGTGCTGCGTTGAAGAGCCATGGTTGGAAGACGGATGGGTGGTAAGGAAAGAAGGATACAAGTCGAGCGAGGAGGGAGACAGGTCACATATATATACAGTGCTGCCGCACATCACGCGCACCGATATCGTTAGCACTAGGGGATGATGGAAGGATGCCACGCGGCGAGTATTAGAGTTCGGTTTGACATCTGTTCAGCAATCTGATTGTGGAGGTGCGGAGCGGGCGGGAGTTTGAATGAGTGTGGCGGGCACTGGTGGGAGCATCGAGACCAAGCAGGTGCTGTCAGCAGATGGATCCAAGGCTCAGAACACCGTCAGCACGCCAACGATCGCCAGAGGGTGAGATAGTCATCGGCTGCTCACCGCTCCTGCCTCCGCCGATGGTGGTATCAATGATCGAAGGAGGTCGATGCAGGGTGTTACCTAATCCGCACCCCCGACCCTGTCCGAGAAATCAAACTGTTCAAGCGGCGGCCGTTTCAATTTCTGTCTCGCTTAGGCCCGCCCAATGCCGCACACTGCCCAGCTGCCTCCCTCCGCCATCCTCCTGACGCCGCCTCCAGCAGGCGGCATAAGCACCTCTTTGAATCTCGCGTAAGCCGCTCGTTATTGCTATTAGTCTAGCAATGGACCGCTGGCGGCAGCATAAGCGCTCCTTAGGCGCTCGCGTACACTCCTAATTAGCCGCTCAGCATACTCACCTCAACAGTACCTTCAGGCCTCAGGGCCTCAGCGGAGCGATGTCCTGATCCACTGTGGGCGGGCCCCGCCAGGGGGCTCGCCCGGGGGGGTTGGGGTACAATCCCTTAGGAGACGGTAGGTCGACTCGGCAGTTTCCGGCTTGGTCTAGTTGGTGGATCCGAGAGGAGCTATACGAACGATGAGAGGCGTTTGGTGGGCGGCTGCACCTGTGCACAGCAAGGCTGCATCTGCCCCGGCTTGGGCCGTAGTAACGTGTCTGAAGCCCCGGGGCTTAGGGATGGGAAGAGGCAGTGGCGGTCAAACACTGCCTCAACTGAGACCGGATAGAGATAGGAAATCGACGCGGCTGAAGGAGGGTTCGTATGACTGGACTGATGGAGAGCTGGAGGACGAGGTCGGAAGAGGAGTCGGGAGCTGACAAAAGAGGAGGCTGCCTGTACTGGATCAATTGGCTGGAAAACGGGCAGGAATCGGCCAGGATAAGAGGGACAGGACGAGGGGTGGACGAGAGTGAAGACGAGAATGGAAGGTATAGGGAAAAGGATCCCCATCAACAAGGGGTACAGGCAAGATCAAAAGGGAAAACGGATACAAGAGGGGGCGTAGAAAGGAAGACACGTCAAAAGAGTCGTTGGTCGGCGCGAGCGTGACCGAGAAAGGAAAAGGAGGCGGGGACAGAGTGACAGTCGTAGCAAAGATACTGGAAGCTCGGTGGTCTTATTTAGACCAGCCGACTTGGACTTGGGCGGGGGGGGGCTATTGTCGCGCGGATGCATGGTCCCTCTCGGGCCACCGTTCCTAAGTTAACCAACCGTCATCACTCTTTTGGTTTTGGACTCCTAAGCACGCTCCACTGGGCACGTGCGGAGCAAGCGGGCCTTAGCTTGGATCGGTCAATCTCGGGTCCAACGCAGCCCGTAAAAACATCCACCTGGCTATGAGAAGACCTCAATGGATACTATCCACAACCCGTCTTATATCGATCTCTTCATCTGCCGGGGCTCGCAATCCCCCCCCCATACACTTGAGCGATGGTCGAGATGATCAGTGCGGTGCCACACTGGTGTAGGGGCGGGTAACTTACACCATTCTGTCATCTGCTTCTCCATCCCTTGATGTCTTTATCGAGCCCGTCCCCTCCGGGTTTGAAGACCACAGTGACCACGAGGCCACCATTCCATAATATTCTCTGACCTCTCCCAAGGTTCACTCCCACGTGTGGACCTCTTCTCTCTACCCCATACCCACGCGCCTCCTGGCTGCTAGGCCTCAGCATCTCTCGTTCTTGGCTCCTGACAATAACAGTGGACAAAGCAGGATAGTTCAGCTCATTCTTATCGATTCAACTTGTTGAGCCTATATATAGTCTCTTTCTTTCCCCGAAAGGGAAAGGGGAATCGCCATTGTACCGGTCAGCCGAAATTGCGTATTCGGAGTGATGAAGCTACCAATGACGACGGCGAGGTGGGGGGGGGAGATTGCTAAAGTTTAGCCTTGGGAGCCTGCTCTGCCTTGAGCTGGTCCCGGAGGATGCGATGCAGAATCTTGCCCGACGGGGACTTGGGGATGGCATCGATGATGCGCACGCCTCCCCTAAGGCGCTTGTAATACACCACCTTGCCATCCACGTATGCGCGTACATCCTCCGGCACGCTCTTGTCTCCCTTGAACTCGGGCTTGACCACAATGTACGCCAATGGGTACTCGTCCGACTTTTCCTCCACGTACAAGGGCACCACCGCTGCATCTGCGACTTTGGGATGCGTGAGCAGAATCGCCTCCAGCTCCGACGGGGCCACTTGCCTTCCGCCCACTTTGATTACTTGCTTGAGCCGCTCCTCGATTGTCAGCCGACCTTGGCGGAAGGACCCGAGGTCGCCGGTGCGGTACCACCCTTCGGCAGCGAACGATTCGGCATTGGCCTGGTCATTATTCAGGTACCCTCGGAAGATCGTGGGTCCACGCAACCATACTTCGCCCGATAACGTCGCTCCATCAGGACCTTCGCCCTCGGTCAGTCCCACATCCTTCCCTTCCTCATTCACCAGGCGCACTTCCAGCCCAGGGATCAAACGGTTGGCGCTGCCTCGGTTCCCATGCGCTGCACTAACTTTGGGGTCGTCCATGCAGACCAAGGGACTGGCTTCGGTCAACCCGTAACCATTGGCAATCTTGAGATGGGGAAAGCGCTTTTCGACCTCGGACACGAGTGCCGACGAGAGTGGCGCCGCACCCGATTGCACTGCAACAAGGGAGCGAAGGTCGTACTTCTCCACATCGGGACTCTTGGCCAGGAGGAGGAGGATGGGAGGAGCAACCGAGGTCCACTCCACCTTGAACTGTTGAATGGCCGAACAAAACTTGGCCAGCGAAAACGAATCGAGCACGACACACGGCGCACCAATGTAAAAGGTGTGGTGCACATGGAATGTGAGGCAAAACACATGTTGCATCGGAAGAAAGCCATGGTCATCGTTCCAGCCGAGAGGAAGAGCTTGGTGATCTCCGTCATGTAAACACAGCACGACGTCATATTGGTATGGCTCAGGATTGCGCCTTTGGACCGGCCCGTCGTTCCCGACGAATAGGCGATGAAGGCAGGTGTGTTTTCCGGATCGCGAATGGGAATGGGTACAAGCTCCTCTTGACCCAACAGGGTGCGTAAATCCTTTTCACCGCCTGCCCCCTGAGCCAACACATCATCGTCGGACAGGAGCCAGACCGTGTCTGGTGCATTGGCGCGTGGGTGGCCGATCTTCTCCAGGGCTGTACGCACAGCTACGACCGATGCATCCTGCGGCTGGACCAAGACGTACTTGACCGCAGCGTCGGCAAAGGGGTGGGAAAGCTCGTCAGAGGTATACGCTGCATTGAGCGGCACCACCACCACGCCCGCAGCGAGGCAGGCATGCACAATCACCGGGTACAACGTCGAGTTGCCCGCAACAAGCGCGACAGTATCCCCGGGGCAAGGTTGAGCTTGTGCACCAATGCATGGGCAAAGCGGTAAGAGGTGTGGATCACTTCGCCGCGCGTGAGCACCTTGCCATCCGAGGCGCGGATAAAGGCCGGGGCCGAGTCTGGGGCGCCGTTGGGGTTGCTGTGCAGCGTGGCGACCAGATTGCCACGGGGCAACACGGGGGTAGGGAAGAAGCTGGATCGCAGGGTCTGAGGTGGCATGTCCGTGGGCTGGGGCGGAGGGGGCGCAGGATGGATGGGGAGAGGGGGGGGGGAGGACCTGCGCCCTCTTTATCCACTGGGCGAAGCAAGGGACGACGCGGGCGGTGGCTTTTTCATGCGCCCCCGCCGGGCCAGCAGCCAGCCAGCGGGATTAGTGTGAACGTTGTCAACAATCAGCTAGTCGCTGGTGACCCGGTGACGCAGTCACAAGTGCTAGTCATGAGCACTAGCACTGGCACTAGCACTGGCCACTCCACTAGTCCGCCAGTCAGGCCCTCCGCAGATCTCAGACTAGCCAGGTCAGAACCTAAACCATTGCAACCCCAGCATCCCGCCCGCCACGCATCCGGCAAGTGTCCGCCACCGGATCCAAGCAGCCACCGCAGCTCAGCGCTGAGGCTCAGCGCTCAGCCTGAGCGCCCACCGGCCACCAGCGGCGGTCTCAGATCTCATCGATCTCATCGATCATCGGTTATCGATTAACCCTTCTTTCACGCAGTCGCCCACGTCCCGCCGCCTCCTCAGTCTTAGTTTACCAGTTACTAGAAGACCACCGGGCCTACGGCCCGGTCAGCTGGGGCTTCGCCCCAGCTTGGTGCTTGGTGCACCGTCGCCACCGTAGCCACTGTTCCACGCTGGAGGAATTTATCACCCATGTGCATGTGCATGGCTGAGCGCGCGGGGTGGGGTGCATTCCGCCCGCGCAAACAAATAGGTAAGCATGACGTAAGTACCGTTGCGTCTGTGTTGTGGAAATAGAGATTGTTTACACAAGCACCCAAAGCGGATATAGTCGTGTTCCTGCTGAAGCTTGACGCGACTCCTCTCCCATGGACGACACAATGGGAACCAACACTAAATCTTTGCCTTTTATCATCCAAGTCAATGTGGATCTGGTCGCCCACCGTCAGCTCGCCCTCAGGCACACCGACATCGTCCTTCGAATCGCCGTCGAGTGTGAACATGTGAACACAGGCTGGAGAAGCCGCCACCATTGTTTTGACCACCAGTTGGTACTCTGTGGGCAAAGACACCGTGGGCACTACCATGGGCTGGATCAATAAGGCATAGGCAACACAACGAAGAAAGGGGAAATCAATCGAGATCAATGGCTCCCCATAGAACGAGCACAGACCATTCCCACACTCCGCCAGGAATGGAAACTGGGACGCCACACTGGCGTATAGTGGTGCCGGTATTAGCCTCATAGCTAATCGAAATTTCTTGTGCACAATCTTGTGGGCCTTGCCCATCACCTTGAATTTTGTACGTAGTCCTCACATATCTATCCGGAACCTTGTTACCAGCATTTTCGACGAGGAAGTGCTATCGGATGACATTCTTAGTGCCTTCGCAGTCTTCGCTTGCTTCTGTTGGAGGGTAGTACTGGGGTTCCCCTGCACGGCCCTCGATGGATCGGCGACGCTCACTTAACCGGGCGGAAGAGTTCCGCTTGCAGGGCGCGCGCGCCCTGCTCGCTTCATCTCCCTTCTCTCCCTCCTGTCTCCTTCCCTTCAATTCAGATGTTGCTTGAGCTTTGCCTTCACGCCTTGTCTGAAGGCTGCTTTGCAGGTGATCCATAGGATCGCGAGTGCTCCCAAGTCGCACTCTATAGCAGCTTCGTCTGCTTCGCTCTGTCAACATCTATCCCAGTGCGATGGGGCTTAGACAGAAGGAGGTTACCAAAAAGGGGTCAACCAACAGTCAGCATCCTCGGTCAGTGGGAATCATTTATTCCACCTTCCATTCTCGTTCCTTCCCGCCTTTCTTGTCCATCTCCTGACCGTTTGCAGCCAATTGATTGAGTAATACAGGCAACCTCTCGTCTCCACTTAGCTGCCTCATCTTCATCATCCAACCTCGTCCTCCAGCTTTCCATCCGCCCAGTCACGCGAGCCTTCCTTCAGCGGCGTCGATTCGCTCTACCACAGTGTATCGTGTGGGTTCCTTTCACAGCTACGCCCACAGCCGCCCCCGCCCAGCTTCAGCCCTGGCAGTCTTTGTCCTCCACAGCATCTACCCGTCCCTAAGCTCCGGAGGCTTCAGACATGTTACTACCCCCAAGCCGGCGCATACACAGCCTTTCCGCGCGTGCGGCCGCCTCGGCTTCACGCCCAAAGGCTTCTCCTCGGCTTGGATCCATCAAATAGCCCAAACCCGAAACTACCGCAGGCGGCAGCCTTGTGGCCATGGCGACGGCAGTGGCGGCACAACTCTCGGCGTGGATTGAAGGAACACTGGGCGCGAGTGTGGTCACTGGTGCGGCAATGGGGGCACCGCCAGTGAGCACGGGTAGGGGGCATTTAAGGGAGTGGAGGGACGCGTCGACGCGACTTAGGTGTCATTTAGGTGTGATATGCCCGATTATTAGCCAGCTGGCGCAGCAAGCCTCCCCGCCCGTCACGTGCAGGCAAGAGCAGTAGGGTTGTTGGCGGATTTTGATGGGTACTCGCATATGGAACTAAAGGATTAGCTATGCTGAGAGCCTGGAACCTTCCGGTTCATTTTCCTATTAGCTCATGTACACAATGCAAAACACCATCAACCGCCTGCTCTCTGTGGTCTTCTGCAAAAATGTCCAAGGTACAGGACAGGTTCTCCGCCCTCAGCTAAAAACGCAAAAGGCTTGCGAGCTTTAGGAGGGAATCTTCCGCCGAAAACGAGAGACGCTCAGATCAGGAAACTGACGTCCAGATCCACCGCGGAGGCTCAACTGAGGGCTTACTAGCGCGCTTCTTGCGTCCAAGATCAGAGAGACCAAATAATTGAGAAGTTATCGACTCATCAGAGCTCCGTCCCAGCTCCAACGGCACCTTCGTCGTCTACCCGCCAGAGCCCCAGTTTGCCGACCGGATCGCCACGTTTCAGAAGGCGGTCTGGTTGTGTCGGACCAGATTGACAGCAAAAGACGACCACCATTGTCTGGGTCGATTACCTTCCCACCCATATTAACATCCTCCAGTCCGTTCTGCGGAACAGCCCACAGATCCACTGGATCAAGCTCCCCTTGGCTGGGATCAATGTGTATGCCTCCTGATCACCTCGGATTTGGGGAAAAAGAAGCTCTGATGGACATCGGGCAAAGGTGCTCTACCAGCGGGCAAAGGTGCATCTGCTCAACTGGTAGCGGAGCATGCGCTGGCGCTGGCGCTGGCTGTGCCTTGCGCGTCTTCCCTTGGCGCGCCAAGGAGACAAGGTGGAGTGTCCCGGCTGGCTCTTCCCTCTTTGGTGCTCAGGTGGTTCTCGTTGGCGAGGGAGGGGTCACAATTTCGCTTTTGGCGCTGTTGGAACCGTTCGAGGTACAAACTACGGTTGTGCGAAGACAAACGCCGTCTCTGGCTAGCCATCCAAAGATGCACGTCGACTCATCACACCGCTCTGGACACGCATCTCCCCGAGACGGTCGATGTTTTCATCGTTGCCGCAGCAACTGCGGAAACAGACAAGATTATTGACAACCATGTCCTCAATTTGCTTCCCAAGCACACAATCGTTGTCAGCTTCGCCCTGGTACGTTGGAGGACGCGGAGGCTTTACTCTTGGCTCTGGAGGCTGGCGAGATTTCCTGGGCAGGGTTGGACGTGACGGACCCCGAGCCACTGCTGGACAACCACGTCCGCTCCGGGCGTACGGCAGCCAGGAAGACTACACCCTTCTCATCACACCTCACATCGCCACCACGTTGGAGATGGTGCTGCTGCTTTTGCAGCAGCGCGTCCAGGCGAACACCGAGGCTACTATTCAAAGTGACGGCACTTTGATCGGCCGGATTTCTACCGAGACTGGCTACTAGACTGGGCCTGCGCCTTCTTGCCCGCTCCATCTTCTTCTCTAACTACTAGCTAACTATCTATACAGTTATACGATGTGATATTGTTGCAGCAGCTGAGGCAGAGACTGCACTAGCCGCTGCCACCAAACCGTGTATAGTCATCACATTAGTCGCGAGCCGGATTGCACAACATCCCCAAAGTGATGAGATGAAAGCAACAGACTGAGCAAAGGGGTTACATTTCGACGAGCATTTTGAAAACCAAACGCACAAGGAACTGAGCGCTCTCCGTCCTACGTTAACATCACGTTAAACGCACCAGTAAGACACAATAGAAAGGCAAACTTCCAGGAAGCCGGGGTCGTACGGCTGAGGAAAGACGTGCTCGACCTTGACTTCGGCGCGGAGAGGTATCCATGGCTTGGGCGCGACATGATCAAGATAGGTGGTACGTCTTAGAATAGGGGAAGTCGGCAGTCTCGCCACGGCCTGGCCCCACACCCAAAAGCGATTTGAGCATTGCGCACACCCACCGTCCTGCGTCCAAGGCCACATTCCAGCCCTGGCAAGGAATGTCGTTAGCCGGGGGAAACACTGCTACAGAGGATGATTGGCTCGACCGTGCTCAACCTTTGTCCTAGGACGTGCAAGGACAGTGCTAACGAGTCGAGCAGGAGAAAGGGAGAAAATTTGACGTACTAGAAAGACCTGCCATGGAGAAGATAAAACACCAAAGCATAGCACTGCGACCGCTGTGCCATGGCCGTGGGACATTAACGCAGCCCCAACCACCAAGATACCGTAAGCAACAAAGTCCATGGCTGCGGCGCGGACCCATCCAACCCAGGGTACCAAAGAGAGGAAAATAAGCCCCCTGCCCGCCACGAGGTACGCAATCACCGTTTGCCCCTGCGTGTGAGGAGTATCAAGAAACTGTGTCAAGCCCGATAAGAGGGCTTTGGCCGTGAACAGCTCGAAGCAACCGAAGATGAAGCCGCCCAATATAGCACCGAGTGGATAGCGAGGGCCTGGTTCAAGCAGGTCCCCGGAGGACTTGGACGGCGGTGAGGTTGGCGATGAGGACATTCAAAAGGCGATGATGGAGATGGTGGCACTACCAAAGCAGCGCAGAAACGCTGCAGCCAACTTGAGCTATTGGGGGTTTTATTTAACCAGGCATCACATGTCACATGTCACAGGGGCGGCTATCTGACGTCATACACATCATGCATCATGCATGTCATGATGCAGGGGCTGCGCTCAGGGGCTGTGCTTGGCTGTGCTTAGCTGTGCTTGGCTGTGCTAGGGGGTTACGCCGAGTACGTAGAGCAGGCACCACATCAGTACTGCTCCTCCGCACTCGGTTTGCCCAGCCAAAACAATAAGGATCCTTAGCTCAGTGGCAGAGTGTTACTTTCCGGTTAAGCCCGAGAGTTATGGTAATGGTCGTCGGTTCGACCCCGGCAGGATTCGTTTTTTGTTTCTAAAATCCACCTCTCCTCTCTTTTGTCCGACTCTATCCTCCTTTTTGGGCAAGCCCCAGTGATATATCCCATCATGCACATCATGGCACCATGCCTTGCTATATGCTGATGGCGCTGATGTTGGCCCCTGGTGGCTTGTCCGTGTTCGCGAACACAACTAGTACCCCGTGTACCGTTTTTTTCTTTTCTTCTCGTCCGCTTTATACACTTCAATGCATAGACACTATCCTACTGTTGTGAAGTGCATGTGGAGAGAGAGACTGTGATGGCCTGAGAACAAAATATACAAAAGAACGTAGTACTGATATCGCATCGCCCCCGTATTTTATGACAAAAGGAGACAAGTCCCAGGCAGAGAGTGGAAGGGGCACATTTTCCTGGCCCAATGAAGCAGTGCCTCATACAAGACATATGGAAAGTCTCGATATTAGTACCCCCCCAACTGGGTGGGGCAATTGCCACCCCTAGCAGCCATCCAGGTGTGCATATAGTACCCCTCATGGTCTCCCCATTGCAAGGATAAGTCGTATGCGACAGAATCAGCACCGTTCACGTTTTCTTGGCCTGGGTAGAACATCCACTGCAACAAATGGAGCAAAAATGCAAGAGTGCATAAGGGTTTTCGGTCAGAAAAAGAGCTCTTCCACACGCGAGTTTGTACTCCTCCCCCCCCCCTGTTTTTGACTATCCGATTTCTCCCCCCATCGCAGTCCAGGATGACGGTGCGAGCGCATGTGTGATGAGGGGAAACGGTAGGGGGAGGGAGATAAGGAAGCTGATAAACGTACGCTGGTCGAGTTGGCAGGGTTGATCCATACTTCCCCTTGGGGGTGACGCGCGCCAAAGGCATAGGGCACCACATGCGGGACCCAATCCTGACCGTTGGTAACGTGGTTGAACTTGCTGGGCCCAAAGAGAGAGTCAACGTAATCGGCCCAGGCTTGGTTCCCCACCCGCGGCTGACCGACTGATGTGTGTGTATATGGATTAGGCAGTGGTCAGTATCAGGTCAATGGAGGGACTTCGATTCTTCTTGCTTGTCGCTCTTCTCAGTGAAATCTAGAGCAAGAGGCGGAAAGTATAATGAAAAAGAAAACGTACAAGTGATAACCGTATCGACCTTGTTGCCAAACGCAACAGCCACCAATTGTGCAATGGACGCGCCGAGGGAGTGGCCGACAACCGTCAAGTTGCGCCCGGGGTACTGTTGTTGCGCTTGAGAAACCATCGACTGGACCGAGTCCCAAATATCAAGGAACGCATTTTGGAACCCTCCATCAACCAGGGCGCCATCTGCGACCCCCTGAGTACCCAAAACGGCATCGGGCTCCTTCCACAAAAAGTCCACATCGTGCCACAGGCTTTCGAGGGCACTGCTGTTGGTGCCCTGGATGGCAACGACGATTCCAAGCGAATCAGAAACGTACACCATACTTTGCTGCTCGTCCATTCCGTCACCAACATGAGAAAGCAAGGTTGCATCCCCGATTTTCGTCCCGGCATTCAAAAGAACCAGTGCAGTAGCACCCTTGGGCCAAAGCAGCCGCTTGGGTGTACCATGCAACCGGGAAGGGGAGGTCAGGCACGCCAGGGTCGGTCGACTTGCGTGCGACTGTAGTGGTAGACACTTGGCCGCTCACGTCGGTCAAGTGATCCGTGCCCACCCAGGACTCGGGGCGGGAGACTTGGTGTGGCATGCCGCGCGGCTGTAGGGGAGCCGCACTCGCCAGGGTGGCAAGAGCCAAGAGCGAAGAGATGGTGAGCTGCATATTGGGGGTGCGGATGGCGCTGATGAAAGTAGGAAGAGAATCCGCGTGCTACTGATGAAGATGGAAAGGTCATCACCACAAAAGAGAGTGCACTTTATATCGTTTGCTCCGGCGGTGTGGATGTCCGTTTTTGTGTTCATTATTGTGGTGCGAGGCTCTTTCGTACGTAGCCCCTACTCCTCATAAAGCTTGTATCATTGAATAGATCGATTTGGACCATCTGCACGGGGGGAACGTGGGCTGTGTCCAAGATAGAAATAACAGTGGCTTTTTGGTTCAGCGCTTAGGCTTAGGGCTTAGCGCTCATTTTGAAGAAGGTGTGTGTGAACGACAACCACATCATATGATCGCTATACATGCGGTGGATGCTCAGGGTTGATTTCTGCTCAAAGCGTACTGTAGCAGCAATCGTGTCCGTAACATGTACTCCAAAGGCATGCTGTCTGCCCCTCAACTTTTACCACATATACATCGCCGCATGCGGTCCCTTGCGTTTCTAACTGAATGATATACCACAGATGCCCAAGCGTGGTGGCATGGTTGTGGTAATTAAGCTAATACGCATTGTATTCTATGATTAACTATAGTGTTTGGGCACTCTTGATATTGATTGGCGGGCCGCATGCACCGGTTATACACTGGCGTGTGGAGTGTGCGATTTGTGGTTTCGATGGAGAACGCATATGAGAATAACACGCCGTATTCTGGCGCACCCCACCAAAGAAACGGATAGACGAAATGGTGTGTGGTCTGATAACTTAGCATATGAAAGGCAACGCGTGAAAAAGGCATCAACAACAGACGACGTTAGATGATGCGCAATGCGATAAGCATGACTTTTGTTACATGTTATCGACAACCCTGTACGAAAGAATTGATGTGTGTGTGTATACAGAAAGCCACATAGCCGGGTATTTTTGATGCGTATGTGGACATCGAAAAGCCACTATACTAACTAGGGAAGTGCGGCATCTGTGGGGCGTCTATTAGCATGTTCAGTTCGGCAAGGAGGAGAATGTGAACGGAACATGGTGATGCTTCCATGAACCCACAAAACAAAAAAGGAAGAGAGAAAGAGGAGGAGGGTGGGATGTGGAATGCGCTGTGCTGCGAGATGTCTCCCGGGGTAATATGCTGTTATCCAGGAGTGTCTTAGCTGCTGGGATGAACACCTCGTGTCTGCCATAAAATGCAGTATCCATGACTTGCATGGCTGTCCTCCTGTTTTCGCAGTCTGCACACACGTGCTCTTCTCCACGTGATAACCATCCGCGTGTGGTGCAGACGATGGAGGTGATGCCACATTCAGGAAGTATATGTATGCCATGCATTTTGCATATGCCAAAATGGTTGAAGCATATGCACCCCTGGCGCAGCAGTAGCTAGCACAAGAGTAATGAACGTGCCCTCTCCCAGCTTCCTGATATATGATCCCCCCCCGTAAGATTGGTTCACCCGACAGGGGGGCCTGGCGTGGTCTCTCCTCTTCTGAGGCTGATGTATCGCAGGTGCGAACGGCGACGCGTGACGCGTGGCGTTTGACGTGTCCATGTGACATGTGATGTGGCATGTGACACAGCACGTGGCGCCGGATGTTTCGGCTGGTCGGCGGGCCGCGCAGTGCCCCAGTAGGCCCCAGTCTATTTGGTGCTTACACAGCGGTCTTGTCAGTCAGCCAGTCACGCGTCACACATCAATATTCAATGCCTGATATGATGGCGGCTGCGTGGGCCTCTCTTCTGAGATCGGAGATCGGATGTCTGATGGATCTGATGCGCCGCATGTGTGGGCCGCCGGCAAGACAGGTTTTTGCGGGTGCGCGTCGAAATAACGGTCGTTTGGTCGACCCACACTTATCGACTGGGATCCACAGGGGTCCGTGTGGGAACTAAGCTATGCATATGTATTCTCCACACATAGGTCTCCTGGCTGCCGTCGTGAAAGTGGTACCGTCAAAAAGCAGATCGTCGGAGAGACCATAACGAAAAAGCTTTTTGCCATAAAGGGACTAATCGGCGAGCTAACATGCGCTCATCCTTCTCAAACCTGCTCACATGTGTGCTCATCACCTACTTATGCGAAGAGAGACGCGCGGGTACTATTACATATGCCACCAAGGAGGAGGCAAAAAAAGATGTTAATAGAGGACAGGAAGAATATGACTGAAGAATATCAATGGAGCTTGAAGGGTCAAACACGTACGTTGCAGACGTTCAACGCTCACATTTCTATCATGCTAATAATTCGTATCCACTCGCGCTACATCCGATTTTTGGAAGTGATCTAGTGATCGAAGAGCGGGAGAGCCAGGGGGCCCTGTCCTGAATGTTGTCGACTCCACTGAGCCTCTTCTGCCCCTAACTGACGCGCCCTCTTTGCTTTCTGTCCCCCCCCGGTCTACTTCTGTATGCCTATAGATGATCCATATGCCGGAGAGGCCAAACTGTGCGATTGACCATGGCCGAGCCCTTCTCCCTGTTTTGGTTAGGTATTGTGGGCACCAACTTGCCGTACGGGTCCTTAATATTCCTCAAGTCCCGTTGGTCAGGTCCCTGATCGATCGGCGCAGGTATATCAACCAGAAGGGCTATCACAGGTTATACGGAACGTGTATATTCCTTTTTCAAGAGCACTAAACCGCTGCGAAAACGGTGCGCAGACGGACCATCAATTACGAGGTTCGGCAAGATGGGCGCAATATGGGTACGGATAATTGTGGCGTTTGGGGCCCCTTCCATGTCCGGCTGCGATGGATAACCGTAGCTTTGAAAGCATCTTCAATTCTCACACTAATATATCGTAGTACACTGTATTACCGGGGATAGAGTTGGCATCTGTGCTTCATCAATGAGAGGGCTGCGAAATGTGGTGCTTTATATTCGAAAATAACCCGATCGCCTCATTCACAAAGGGGGCGGAGCGAAGGGGGAACCTCGAGCTGTGGCGGTGGTGGGTTCCTCCTACCCCCTAATTACAGGTTGAGGTGATGCCGGTGATGAGACCTGGAGTCCCGATGGCCCTCGATGATGATGCAATCGCAATCGCACTGGTGGTGGCGGTGCGCTAAGCCAACCAGCAACGCCTTCAGCGGATCATCGAGCAGCGAGTCGCCCCCAGGGGCTAAGCTGCGGAACAAGGAAAAACAAGAGAGAGAAAACAACGGAACTCCTAGGCCTGAGGAGGAATTGAAGCGACGTTGGCCAAAGCACGAGCCACCTGACGGCTCAACATGAGGGACACCTGACTTCAGTATATATCGCAACAGACATGCAGACCCTCTTATACAATCCACAACTGAATATGCGTTGAAACCTGGGAATGCATATAATAGCTGTTGTGTGCGCCACACTCGCGGTATATATATGAGGACGGTCGCAGTGTCCTCGATGCTTTGGAGAATCCCCCCAACCCCTGCAATCCTTGCAAACACACCTCGGACCCTCTCGTTATACCACCATCAACTTCGATGCTCGACCGCTTTCCTGTTGAAATCCTTCTGCAAATCGCCACGAGCGGCCACCTTGCACCTCGTGAACTCATCCACCTGTCGTGGACTTGCCAAGGTACTCACACTTCCCTCCTGCATGTGCAACCCCAAGTATCGTCCTATGCTAGGAAACGGCATCTGTATAGTATCCACAGGCCCATGTCGGATCCGCTAACTCTCTGTCCTCATTCCAGGCCTCCATGCTAGTTTGCAAGACGAAACGCTGTGGCACCATGTTGCTTTACTTCTTCTCCATCTGCCATCCATGGCCACCACTCTCCCCGAGGCCGCCCAGTGTGCCGGGTTTGAGGTCACACCACGCACGTGGCAGGGACTGCTCGTTGCTTGTGAGATACTGGAGGAAGAGTTTGGGTGGACCATGACCGGGACCTCTCTGCTCACCAAGCAAACCCCCCCCTCCCCAGCAGAAGACTAGGGATCCATTATTTTGGGGACGACGCCCTCAGCAAACAAACGCCGATCCATCTCCAGACCCGCATCTTACTATGGTTTCCTCTCGTGTCCAGTGCGATGCGACGTTTGGCCTGGTTGGGTGCACATCGCCCATACCCACGTTTGCCTCGGCAACGGTTATGAACCTCCAGCGCCGGAACATTAAAGAGTTTAGCGATCCCCGAATTCAGCGACAGGGGAACATGGTCGTCATGACGGATTTGTTTAAATGCCCACCATCCAACGTCATCTGGTCTTGCCGGATGCCGGCAGGAGAACAATTTTACGGAGGGATGGTGCTGGAAGAAGGCTGGCTTTTGCTCTCGTGGATCGTCAAAATGCCCACGGCCACGGCGTTATCGCGCAGCGGTGGGGTCCTGCAACGTGTGGAAGCGTATCGGGCAAAGGCATGCCCCCTGGAGAGTTTCGATCCCATGAATGCCAAGAATGGGACAAAGCCGATGACGTGCTGTACTTCAGGGAAATTGATGCAGCTGTCGTTCAATACCCTTACTTGTTTACCTTGTGTGTGAACCCTCCTAACATGAGAATCATCGTGCGCACAATTGTACCTGACCTGTGGGCAATCGGGGTGAATCTCATCAGAGGCTACTCACCGAATGACGACGACCAGGGTGAACTCACCACCTACAATCTCCTTACCCAAGAGAGGAGGGATGAAGTGGCACTCCTGAGACGCGCCGATATGATCTATCGTTGGGGAATGCATTTGGTACCCAACACCTTAGGATCGATCAGAAGTGGGCTTATTTTTGGACCAAACGTACGTGGATCGTTATCGAACGTACGACTGGCACATGCATCTTCAATTTACCCAGCTCATGTCGGCCCAAGCTGGAGTGAAGATGTCCCGGTCCTATTTTACGCTCCAAGGCCCGGCCACCCCTCAAGGTCACCCGTTCCTACTGAAGACCGCGCCTACATTGCCAGATTTGGACGTAACACATGAACCTCTGTGGGGGTTTACTGTCTGGCCCTCATCGGATACCTGGGTCTTTATGTTCCACGAGAGCACGACGGACTTGGTGCATCTAGTGCTGGTCAAACACTACCGCGCCATATTAGCCCGCACTGCCTGAGCCCTGATCCGTGGATGGTGTTCATTACTATCGAGCCACCACAGCTCTCCGAAATGCGCCTGTTGACCAATTTGGGACGGCAGACTGTCATCCGCCCCAAATGCGATCTTGCTATCGACGATGGCCGAGCTCTTTTCCCTGTCTTTTTGGTTCCCGACTGGCACGTGGAAGTGACCCAGACACAAAGCCACTGCGGCGTGATTGGCCAGTACCAATCGTTCGGCAGATCCTCCATTTGGCCCAGGCCTGTGTCTGAAGCCCAAGATTTTGTTGGATCGATGCGAATGGTTTTGTTGGATTGGAAGCATGCGTCGGGGCCAGACGAGATTCGCGTGACCGACCTCCCCCTTCCTGCCATAATGGTGGACGCGTCGGAGCCTGAACAAATAGTGTTGGGCACGAACTTTTCCCTTCCAGGATCATGTGCGGAGGGGACCCAGCTCTTGAGCACCGTGCACTGCCGTTCTCAATTTCAACCTCCGCCAGCCTGCTCACATCGGCCAGTGCCACCGTCGCATTCACCGCTTTTAGCGCCTCCTTATTGAACTTAATATTAGTAGAAGATCCACCGCAAGTACGTATACTCTCTTTCCAATTGACAGCGCAACTGTGGTTAACCCCCGGATTCCCGGTGTGGGATGATCGATGCAGGAGACACGGCTGACCACCATCCTCCGGAAGGTCACACCTCAGGACAGCGACGGACGCGATGGACTGGGCAAGGAAGCCAGCCAGCCTTATGTGGTGCACTGGGACTGGGGCACGCGGGCACGCGATTGGCTGAGGGCCCATTGAGTATGCTTCAGTTGTTAAGACGCGCTCCGGTTATCTCCGCACGTTGAGCCTTAATACATGTCGTAGACATCTCAGCCGGACACGCGTCAGTCTTGTTAGACTATCGAGAAGGAGTCAGTCGGGCTATCATCCGCGGCCCGCCATGGTCGCATGGGTTCATCGGTACGATGCTTTGTGCCCATTGTGTCCAGCCTTGGCAGAATCCTTCATGCTGTGCCCGACTACACAGCGTCATCTCGCCTTTGAGAGCATGGGCTGTGCATAAGTCTTTACCTCTCTGGAAAGTGCCCCGCATTCTGTTTATCCTTTCTGTGATGAGGCACTTGAGGCCGGATTATAATGATTCCTTCTGTTGTATATACTAAGCAGCCATGTCTAAGGCTTGCTAGCTGTGTCGACCATCCTGTCTCCTGTCTTTGGTCTCCCTGACTACCCGTTCCTCTCTCGCTCTTACACCTTCTACCACCCTTACGCTTACGAATTTACGACTTATTACGTCGAGTACGCTGCAAGCCGCGGTTACCCTCATCAGTGTAGCGCTTGCTCTTCTTATAGTAGGACTCTGTCTGTTCCCGCCTACTACAGCGTTCCGAGTGTGGTAACGCTGCGAGGAACAGAGAGTAACTTGGGAGCTCCTGGACCCCTTCACCGTCTAACGACCTATGTACGCGGCTCCTTCTCGGAGGGTCTGTGAGCTGCGGCCTTCGCACGCAGGCAGCCACCCAAACTAAGTCGGAATATATCAAGGTAGGGCGCGAAGAGCGACGAGAGGACCAGCGGCAGAGATGATTAGTATTCCAGCCCAAAGTAAGAATTTAGTGCTTGAGCTGGTTGGGGGATCCGAGCATCAGAGCTATAGGGACACAAGGAGAGTGGCATCTCGGCGTAGAGCAGGGACATCTGCAGGTGTGTGGCAAGGCTGGGTATGCACCGGCTTGGGCAGTCCTGACGTATCTGAAGCCTTCGAGGCTCAGGGACGGGAAATGGAAGCAGAGGACAAACACTGTGAGAGCTGGGACTTGGCAGGGGCCGAATTCGGCGGGGCTGGAATAGAAACCGACGCGACAAGACTGGGACTGAACTCGACGTGGCTAGAGGAGGGCTCACCCGGCTTGACTGTTGGAAACGCTGAGAGCGGGGAGACGGGAGCTCAAAGGCGAGATCGAATGGCAAGGAGGAAACTAAGTGGAGACGAGGTTTTGAATAAATTGCCTGGAGAAAAGGCAGATGTGGTGAACAGGAAAGGCTGAAGGCAGCGAAAATGAAAGGTGGGCAAAGATCCCCACCAACCAGGGGTCCAGGCTAGATCTAAGAAGGAAAAACACATACAATGAAGGGGTGCAAAGGGGGACATAGAAACGGGGGGTTGGATGCCACAGGCACAACGGAGAAAGAGAGAAACGGGAACGCGGCGACAATTGTTGTATTGTTGTATTAAGGAACCGACAACTTGACGGTGGCCTCATTGTGGCCACCGACTTCAGCTTGAGCAAGGTGCGACCGGACGCGTGATCACTCGGGCCACCGTACACGGTTTGACCAGCGACGGTCAAACTTGGTTGGACTAGGGAACGCGCTCTACTGGGTGTGGGTAGAGGAGGAGGACCTTAATTCGAATCAGACCATCTTAGATCCGAGACGCGGCCCGTAACAATAGACAGCCTATTGCAGTAGTTGGTAGGCCATCAAAGCCGGGCAGAGGGATGTTGCTGCAGCCTCGTGGCAGGCTCTGCCTCTTCTACATCCGCCCGCTCAAATATCGGAATCGGCTCTCCTGCCACTCGTGCTGCGTCGCATTCCTCCCGGCGCGCTTCCCTCTCATCCTGGCACGTGCAAAGTCTATGGTGCGGTGGCACAGTCGCACTTGACTCAGCAGGTCTGTGTCCACCTCCCCATGCAAGACGTAGGCGAGCACGAACGGCCAGTAGACATCTTCTCGCCGGAGAACAACACTGTCGGTGGTGATGGACGGGCCACCGTTAGTGCCGGGACGGAAGAGATGCACATGCCCTCCATAGGGCAGTACACCTTCGACATGCGGCAGTGCCGGATCGAGCTTGATGTGGTAGAGAGGTTGTGCCGCCGCATATTGGCTTGCCATCTTTTCAAACATGGCACTGGGTCCACACATTCACAGAGATGATGATAAGTACACATTCTAACTCGCCAGCCATAGAGAAACGACACGTACTCCAGGGGAATCATATCGTCATCTTGGAACTGGAGCATGGTCAACGGATGTGAAGCCAAGTTGGCACGCATGTGGTTCTCATTCTCCTCCCGTGCCAAGCTAAAGAGCGGGTGCATCATCCTGGTACACATTACGGGTCAGTATTTGGCGTCGGTTCCTCAAATGTGTGGTAAGAGAACCTACCACTCGTACCACTCCCACCCAGGGCTGGCAGGATAATCTACTCCCAGCCCAGCGGCAGAGGAACGGAAGACACACCCTCGGCCATCATCCGCGGGACAATCATGCGTTGCCAAAAGTGCTTCACTGCCTCAGGGGGGTGTGGGTGTGCATACGCCAGTGCGGTTGGCCCCGCCCACAGTGAGGATGCGAGAGACGGTCTGGCCACGACCACCATGATTCGGCCTAAGAGTAAAGGCAGCGTCTTGAACAGCAGCCAAATGCCCTCCCAACGAATGACCCAACACTGTCAACTCCAACTCGTCCGCCGCCGCACCCAAAGGGCAAATGCTTCGTCCCTAGCGCACTGATAACCAGCCGAAGTCTTCTCGTGCCCATGTCCCCGTCAAGCTCACATTGTCTGGACACGCGCGCACCCCATCATCGCCACTGTAGCCGGGGGGATAGAGCGTCCAGTCCATCGTAGTCAAACGTTGCCACCCCAACGCCCTGGGAGGCAAACCAGAGCGCAAACAAGCGGTAAAAACTCGCGGTCACGCCGGTCGCATTGGCGAGAACAAGGAGGGCACGCAGCGAACTGGCGGACTGTGGGCGGAAGGCTCGCCCTGGATGGTATACTGGTTGCCAAGGAGGGAGAGGGGACGCGTGTGCACGGGCTCGGGGGCAATAAGGACGTGAGTGCGAGCGCCGGGGCCAGCTTGATTCGCATGCTGGCGATGGTGGGTCCCCGTGGTCCAAGAACAGAGGGGGTGGGGCCTGGTGGGGGCAAGCGTTTTCAAGCCTGTTTGTTGCGGGGTTGGCTCTGCTATTTCTATGACCAGGTACCTGTTGAAGTGCGTGATGCATGCGTGATGTTGCAGACTAACCCGGCTGAGTTGTGGGCCGGGTTGGGATCTCAACGGGTGCATATCTCATCTCAGCCCCGCAAACGCCACTGGTCGTCCTCTTTCACATCATCAACTATGGTGCTCGACTGCCTTCTCTTTGACATCGTACTGCATATCGCCACCAGCGCCCACATCGCACCTCGTGACCTCATGGATGTGCCAAGGCGCCCGCAGCTCCTCCTCTTGCTCCCCTAAGCATCGCCTGTGGGGGGGGGTTAGAAGCGAGACATCTGTATACTGTACCCAGACCTCAGTTCCCACATCGCTATCTCTGTGTGCTCGTCCCAGGTCTCCATGCTACATTGCAAGATGAGCCCTGTGGTATCGCGCCGCTTTACGTATTCTCCGTCTTCCATCCATGCGGTGCGCACCAACAAAGCACCAGCTTGATTGTCCCATAAACTGTCGGGCAACGCTATGCAAGTCTTTGCCGATGAGTTAAGAAGCATGCATGAAGACACGCTAGGGAGCGCATGCATAGGGACTGAAAAGGTGGCTTGACAACAAGGCCAGGGAGAGCAAAATGATCATGCCAGCGCAAGCGCTGACTGTCCTTGACAGTGCCCAAGCCTAGCACGTCAAAATGGGGTAGGAAAACCCTCCCCCAATGGCCCTATCTTTTGGCGTCGGCCTCCACCAATATCCAGGGAGTGGACAAAGGCAGAGACCAGACAGATCTAAGCGGGGTCGCATTTACTTAAGGACCTTCTTCTTGCGCAGCTGCGACGAGTGGCCGCACTTGCGCTTCCGGCAGTTGGTCGCACGGGGAGGAAGACGAGCGTAGCACTTGCGGCAGATCTGCTTCTCAACGTTGGTCTTAGAGGCGAGCACCTTGAGCGAGGGCTCAATGATACCACCGAGAAGGCTACAGAGATACAACGCCAAGTTCCGTCAGTACATCTAAGACACCATCGTCCGTCCCTTGTAGGTTGGGATCAAACATACCTCAGCGACATGTGCAGCGTCGAGTCCTTCTGAATGCCGTAGTCGGCGAGGGTGCGGCCATCGGCGAGCTGCTTGCCACCGTAGAGCAGGCGCTGCTCCGCGGCGGGGATGCCGTCACGCGCAAAGTTGAGAGCCTTGATCGACTCGACGGTAGCCTCGGGGGCCACAGCCAGGGTCAGGGTTTGCCCTGGACAGAGTTGACGAAGATCTGCATCTCGAAAGACCTGGAATGAAAAGGAGATGACAGCGCATTAGTACGTCAAGATCCCAACAAGCGGTCAGAAGAAGTTGCGAGAGGGGCATCGAAGCCGCCGTCCTTGGCTAGGGCAACCCCTGGACCGAGGTAGGGGGTCAGGACAAGCGTAGCCGCACACCCATCTTGGATCCATGTAGCCAGAGACGCAATTCCCTCTCATCTGCCCCAGAGTCGACTCAAGTTGGGACTCACCTCAGATCGCTTGGTGTGGTGGATAGCAAACCGCGAAGTCGGCTTGCGAAAGCAGACAACCGACATCCGGCAAAGCGAGCGCAGTACTGCACTGAGAACAAGGCACTGTCCCTGTCCCATTGGCCGTCACGGCCGCAGCAAAGAGCCCGCATGGCACTGGCTCCCCCATGCGCCGGCATTTTATTGCGCCGTGGACAAATCGACGACCAACCCTAAACTTAAATTTGAAATGAACATTTGATGGCAATGTTTCTATTTGTCGACTCCACTTCTCGTCCAGCCGCGTGCTCTTAGCCCTTTTTCATTACGAAGCGCGCTATGGTATGAAACGCGTCGCGAGAATGATGTTCCCCCCTGTACGCAACTGGCTGCATAGGCAGAAATAACAGCAATGCTATGCCAAAAAGGTTCGCTGAAGCATCCTGGGTAGCAATTTGGCTGCCCTCCAATTGGGCTGTCAGCGTCAATAGAAATCCTTGGGCCCGTTAGTGCTAGGTCCCCTGCACCGTAGCGGCCCCAAGTTGATAGGTGACGCTCGCCTGCGAGGGGCGTAACGCGTAACCATCCAAAAGGATATCTCTGGTGGCGCCCTCCACATAGTTGAGAAGGTGCTTCGCCAGATTAGCAATCGATGAAGGGATGAAGAAGGTATTGCGGATTATGTATCAACAGGGTACTACGACTAGACCAAGGTAGTTCAGGCACTTGCCGCACCCCAGCAATATGGCCACCGCAACTCCAGAAAACTTAATGGGTCCTCAGCCAGTCATGTGCCTGCGTGCCCCAGTCCCAGTGCACCACATAGGGCAGGTCGGCCTCCTTGCCCAGCCCATCGCTTGGCCCGTCGGTGTCCTGAGGGGTGCCTTTTGGAGGATGGTGTTCAGTCGTGCTTTCTCCTTCGTCACACACTAGACACCCTGTGGTTAACCATATTGCACTGTATGCCGATTGGAAAAGAGTACGTACTTGCGCGATAACCATTTCAAGGAGGCCCTAAAAGAGGTGCATGCGACGGTGGCACCGGCTGATGTGAGTACGCTGGAGGTGGGTAGGAGTTGGCGGGGACTGTGCACAATGCCCAGCCATTTGGTCCCCTCCGCGCATGGGCCCGGAAGGGAAAAGTTCGTACCCAACACTATTGGCTCAGGCTTCGACGCGTCTATCCTCACCGCAGGCAGGGGGAGGTCAGTGATGCGAATCTCGTCCGCCCGCGAAGCATACTTCCAATCGATCAAAACCATCCGCATCGAGCCAACAACTTGAGTTGTAGGCCGAGGTTTCTTCAGGAAGGAAGGTTTGTCATCGAACGATTTGTATTGGCCAATAACGCGGTCAGTTAATTGGTCCTGGGACACTTGAACGTGCCAGTTGGGAACCATGACAGGGACAAGGCTTCGACCGTCATCAATAAGGAGATCACACTTGGCCTCTGTGGCTGGCTTCCACTCCCAATACGTCGGGTATACTTCCGGGGGCTGTGAGGGACCGATATCAATGGCCGCCATCCAGGGCTCAGGGTTTGGGGAGTTTGGGGTTAATAGGGAAGAGTAATTCTTGACCAACACTAGACGTATCTGGCCCGCCGTTCGCTGGGGGAGCAGAAAGACCCATGTGTCTGTTAAGGGCCAGGCTGAAAAGCACCACAAAGGTTCAGGGTCGTCCAAATCTGGTAGCGTAGTCGCGCGTTGTAGGTACGAGTGACCATGAGATGTGGCTAGGCCATGGAAGGTAAAATAGGATCGGCGCATCTTCATTCCAGCTTTGGGAGACATGAGCCGAGCAAAATTGGAGAGGCGGTGCCGGTCTCACGATCGAACACGCTCCAAGCACGTTCGTTCCAAAGGTAGGCCCACTTCCCATGGATTGCAGGCAGATACGACCATAATATCCTTCTCTAAATCGAGGTTTAGTATCACAGCCTCCCTCTTTTGGGTGAGAAGGTTGTAAGTGGTGAGTTCAGACTGGGTGTTGGATGGGCCGGGTACGGAACCCCTGATGAAAATCACCGTGATCGTACATAGAAGTCAGGCACAACGTGTTCACACGCTTCTCATTTTAGGATGACGATACACTTACAAGGTAAACAGGTAAGGGTACTGTACGATTGCAGCAAATTGATATTCTGAGTACAGCACGTCATAGGCGTTGTCCCAGTTTGCTCTTTCATGGGTCTGCAATCCACCAGGGCCGTCTTCCCTTGTTCGATATACTGACACGCGAGAGCGGTGGTACTGGGGATCGTCAACCGACATCGTCTTGGGCATTTTGGTTCTCCATTTGAGCAAAAGCCAGCCTTCTGCCAGTACCACCGCCCCGCCAAAAGTATCTTCTTCCGGTGCCGGACATGACCAGATGCGGCCGGATTGTGAGGATTCCACACATCTTCCATGACAACCACGTCAGTCAACACATAAAATCGGGGATCGTCAAATTCTTTGACTCGGCGCCGGTCCATTGCCCGTGCCGGGGGCAAACATGGGCAGGGGCAACTCGGCTCGCTCACATAGGCCAACCGGCGCGTCGCACCGAACACGAGGGAGAGAGCAGAGGCGACGTGCGGGCATAGAGATGAATCGGATTCTTTTTTGTGCCGAGCGCGTCGTCGCATAAATGGATGACCAATCCGATGAGAGGTTGAACGCTTAGGACGCAGAGAGGTTCCCGTCATGGTCCATCCAAACACTTCTTCTAGCATCTCACAAGCAACGAGCAGTCCCTGCCACGTGCGAGGTGCGACCTTAAACCCGGCACACTGGGCGGCCTCGGGGAGAGTGGTGGCCATAGATGGAAGACGGAGAAGAATTAAAGCGACATGGTGCCACAGCGTTTCGTCTTGCAAAGTGGCATGTAGACCTGGAAAGAGCACAGCGAGTTAGCGCATCCGACATGGATACTACAGACGCCGTTTCCTAGCATAGGGTGATGCTTGGGGCTGCACATGCAGGAGGGAGGTGCGAGTACCTTGGCAAGTCCACGACAGGTGGATGAGTTCACGAGGTGCGAGGTGGCCGCTGGTGGCGATTTGCAGAAGGATCTCAAAGGGAAAGCGGTTGAGCATCGAAGTTGATGGTAGCAAAGAGGGGGGGGATTAGGGCGCGCGATCAGCGGTGTTGAATTTGCAGGCGGGATTGCGGGGATTATATATCAGCGCTCAGCAGTCTATAGACAACGTTCAATCCAACCTGGGCTTCTGTGCCTGTGGTTTAACCCATCATTAATCATTGTGTCCTGCGTCAGGCACACCAGACATCAGGCACATCAGCTGCATCAGCCTGCATGAGAAAGTTTTTATCGTATCCTCCTTGCGACCCACAAGGAGCCCCCTTTCCATCTCCAGGCGGCCTCCCGCCGCGCGTAAGTACCCCCGCCCCAAGACCCCCCGATATCCCGTGAACGTCGTGAACAAGCGGTCCCCTCCCAAAGTCCCCTCCCCAAGACTTATCGATACCGTTTATGAGGCAATCCCCTAACACATGTTGGCGCTGTCGCGGTGTGGGCCACTATACAGGCCGAGCTTAATATTTGGGCCACCGGTGACATATGGCACGCACAGTGGCTGTGGCTGCGGAGGATATCCGCAGTGTGGATCGTTTGTCCTTTGTCGTTTTACGAGACTATCGCGCGACCGATGTGTGCTTCGACGAGAGATAACTTCGAGAAAACCGCGCGGCCAGTGTGTGGTCCCGTATATATCAAAGGGATGCAGGTATGGGTGGAGAGAGGAGACAGGAAAATGTAAGAGAATTAAGGGGAGAGGGGGAGGGCGGAAACGTGTGGGGTGCGGACGTAAAAGCAAAGCAACTACACAGGGAGCACGCCCAGTGGTTCGTAGGTTAGCTAGAAGGGGGTGTTGAGTGATGGTGGCAAGAAGGTGGCAAAAATATGCTGCGCTGCCATGCATCATATAGCGTGGAGAGCGCTGGGAGTAATTAACACCCTTGAAAAAGGATGACCGATCGATCACTGATCACCAGGATCACACCTTCCCGTTCCGGCTGTTCCGGCCTGATCCCCCGGTCGGGACAGGTCGGGACCACTGGCAGCCACTCGCGACAATCACATGTCCGATGCGTCGGATTTCTCGGCCCGGACATATTGACTACGTTGATTGATCACAGTCCCAGTTCGGCCCGGACCTTTTAACTGTGGGCTCAAGTAGATTTAAGCAGCCCCCCTGTCCCGGCGGGAAGCTGGCACCCCGCTGTAACCCCCCGACCATCTCCCCCCCTCTCCCACCGAGCACGATGACCGAGACAAAGCGTGTGCAGGACCTGCTCGGCATCCGACACCCCGTTGTGCAAGCACCTTGCTCCTGGATCACCTCTGCTGAGCTAGCTGCGGCAGTGAGCAATGCCGGTGGACTGGGCACCCTCGGCCCCAGTGCCCCGCACCACCCCGATGCGCGACTTGGGCGAGGCGCGCGAGCAGCTATGTGCCGAGGTGCACAACTTCGTACCCTCACCACCCACCCTTTCGGCGTCAACTTCATCGTACCCCCGCGAACGGGGCAGTGGATTACATGGCGATCTGGCCTACCATTGCGGCCGATGTGATTGTGGAGGAGAACGTGCCAGTCGTCATCTTTGTCAACCACCACCCGCTCTCTGAGGCAGCTCCTTACCTGGACCGATTCCGTGCGGCTGGTGTAACCATCGTGTATCGGGACATCACTCCTACCGTTAGAAAAGCCCTGGCTGCCGAGCAGGCTGGGGTGCACATTTACGTTGCAACAGGGCACGAATCAGGCGGGCTACTGAGTGGAAACGATGTGTCGACGATGGTTATCGTACCACAAATTGTTGATGCCCTCCACATCCCCGTCTTGGCTGCTGGAGGTGTGTACAATCACCGCACCGCGGCTGCCGCTCGAGCCCTTGGTGCAGCGGGCGTGTTTGCCGGAACGAGGTTTATGGTCGCAGAGGAGTGCCGTACCTGTATGGTGGCCAAACAGGCCATCTTACAGGTAAAGTCCGAAGAGCTGATTGAGGTTAGCAACGGGCACAAATCCTCACGCATCATCCCCCCTCTCAAGGGCGTGGAGAGCTTAGACAAGACACGCAGCCCTTATCAGGCGGCTCTGTACGAGGGTGATTTGGTGGCTGGTTACATCACCGTCTCCTCCTCTGCCGGGGGCATCCACCACATTTCCTCGGCGGCTGAGATTGTCGCTGAGCTAGGTGGTCCCTTTGACGAGTTGTAAAAAACTTAGCACCAGACAGACAGCACCTTTCCCCAGCACTTGCTCTCACCGATCCGATTTCCCACATTGCCATTCGTACATGTTGCTCGTTTTCATTGTATCCATTGAAGGCAGCATCCAACGTGCCCCACGAACCCTCTGGTAGTACTGATGAAAGAAATATGAAGTCCATGCGATAACAGGGTCCTGGGACCAAATGTAAGTTTGGGGGGGTGGGCAACCTAGAGGTAGCCCTCGTCGATCTCTTCAAACTGCTTGCGTCGCTGTTCGGCCAACCGTTCCTCTTCCTCCTCTGTATCACAATCTGAGTAGACCGATGCGCGCCTAAGCTGGACCCACCTTTTTTGACCGTTTGCTTGGCGGTAAGGTCTACCGGCGCGAGGGGGGGGCGAGCGGGTTTACGAGTGGAAACGGGTGGAGGGAAGGGATGTGCGTGCGTCGGGTCAGACCAACTCGAGGAGACATTCCAGGAGAGAGGACGGAAGTGAGGGCTGAGCGCAGGAGTCAGCACAGAATGAAACGATCGATAGGCGAAGCAGAGGAAAATACGCACGCTTTCCATAGAAGGATCGCCTGCCCTTTTGTGATACGGAGCCGGTGGAGGTGATGCTGATATTGCCATGGGACGTATCGAATGATACATCGCCCATAGATGTGGGCACGGTCCCTGAAGAAGACTGAGCCCCATCACCAGCCGGAGCAGGGGTGACGGGTAGGATCGTTGTATCCTCGATGGCTGGAGGCGACGTCTCCCGACCGAAGGCATGGCTTCTTTGGTTTCCGAAGTTGGGGGGGAGAAAGTTCGTCACGGTCGGAATGGACAGCCAAAGATGGACGGGAAGATCTTGCCTTGTTCTTGCAAGGCGGTTTCTTGGTTGGTGAATTTTTGGCGATCGTCTCTTACGCGTACCCTTACTGGTAGTAGCTTCCTTGCGTCCGCGTTTGGCAGGTGGGGGCTGGGAGAAGCCATCCAATATGGCTCATCATCCGAGGGTGGTACCTGTTCGAAATTGGATGTTGGCACCGTCGCATCCCCTCCCGCTCTCTTCATCGTCCGATTCGACTACGTGAACGGGTTTATGTGCCCGTTTGGTAGGGGAAGGTGTCCTGCGTTTGGGCCTTGAGCGAGTGGACGATGATTTGGACAAGCCTTGTTCCTCATCGGATGCCGGCACCTCGTCATGATGGGGTATGCGAGCCGCGCGTTGACGCGCAGACCGGGTTTGACGTTTCTGGGGACCCAGAGCCGCCTGGATCGCAGCTACATCCTCTGACGAGATTCGCGTTTCGTGCCTCGGCCGGCGCGTGGAAGGACCGGGCTGGTACTCATCTTCCTCCGATTCGGCTACAATCGGACGCTTCCGCAAAGGACGCGAAGGAGGCCTGGGAGAGCTGGCTGGATGTGTTGCGCTCAGACGGTTCATCTGACAAGTCGGAGCTGGGGATGGGCGCCATCTTGTTGCTGGGCCTAGGGGATAAATATGGGGGCTGCAAAGTTTGGAGTTGGGTGGGGGATGCGAGGGGAAGGGATGGAAGGGGTACAGCTGTTGTGGATGGGGAGGGATGGTGGGGAAGAGTGGGCGGAGGGAGAGCCGAGGCTGGCGCGAGATTAGGAGCCGAGGGTGTAGCACTCTGGGATATTTCGCGCGGTGGACCTGGACGTGCTGGACGGGGACGGGGACGTGGTTTGCTGGGAATGGAGGGGGGGTCGAAAGGAGGGGAAAGGCCAGGATGGTTCTGACTGGTCAAGTCGAAAGTACCGCGCCGGGGAGCAGCCACATGGCCGGGTACCGCATCCGGTATGGGAGGATGAGGGAGAGAGGGCAGGGGAATGCGGGCAGAAGCGTCGGGAAGAGGTGCGTTGGGGGGCGCTGGTGGTGGTGGCGAGGCGCGAGGCGCGTGCGAGGGATGCATGGGGGGGAGGTGGTGTCATTTATCACTCTGCTCAACCCGATCAACGGAACGCGCTCTGCTTAGTTCCTCCGCCTCGACCACGCTAGGAGCAGCCGAGATGACGTAACCAATGAAGAGCTGGAGACACCCGGCACGTGACCTGCGGCGCGCCCTGCAATTTCCGCGTCGAGGCAAGCAACATGGGCTGGGCCTGAGAAAGTGCCCCCACATCGTGTTGGGTCTCGTGCGCATCGTCCAGGCCAATCCCCGCAAGGCCATCACGGCCATCAAGTCGATCAACGCAGCCTACTTGAGTGCGTCGAGTCGAGCAAGTCAAGCAAGTCGAGGATGATGCCTGGCGGCTCGCGTCTCCCCGTGCCATCGCATCCAGCAGCTGCCACGGGCATTCCCGCTCCCGCCCCTGCCCGCACCCCGCGCCGTACCAACCCCGTCCGACCCGCCGCGTCCACCAAGGCTCAGCCGCAACCCAAAACGAAATCCACCCGCACCGTCAGCAGCAGCACTCAGGCCAGCCGCGGTCTCGGCCCCGGCGAGAGCCTTTAGCCACCCATTCTTCCAGCCGCCCCACCAAACGCCCCACCGCTACTTCCCGCTCAGTCTCGGCTTCGGCCGCCACCAGCCTGAGGGCTGCTAGCACTGCTGCACCACCTCCCAGTGCTCGAGGAGGAAACCGCGTTGATGCCCTCGAGGGGCAAGTGCAAGGCCTCATTGCCCGGTTTGAGGAGGACCGACAACGGCACGAGGAGGAGCTTGCCCAGCTCAAAGCCCAATGGGGATCCGCATCCCCTCGGTATCCGGGCCAAGCGTCAGTGAGATCCAGCTACAGGCACAGCTTGATGCACTTCGTGACACTCATCGGCGCGACCGCGACGATTGGTCTGCCCAGTTGGACCGTGTTCGTTCCGACTCTGCCTCTGCGTTGGAGCGAGAGCGGCAGACGATTTCTACTCTCCAATCTGCGTTGGCTGAGCAAACCGCAGGCCACTTGGCACTTGAGACCCAAGTGGGTGTGCTACGGACCCAGGCGGACGCTCTGCGGGACGAAGTGGACCATGAGCGTCAGTTGGTCTCCTCCCTCCGCTCGCAATTGGCTGAGGTAGAGTGTCTGGTCCAGGCTAAAGAGGAGGAGCTGAGAGCAGCTGAGCGATTGCGACGCAAGCTTCACAATCAAGTCCAAGAGCTCCGGGGCAACATTCGAGTTGTCGCTCGCGTTCGACCAGCGGTTAATGCCGGCAGCCAGAATGGCGCGGGGGACCGCACCATGGCGGACATACGCTATCCGGAGCCTTTCCCACGGGAAGCGGGAGTTGCAGGTGGCCATCGTGGGGGAAAGTGCGAGCGGTACGCCCACCAATGTCCTCCATTCCTTCGCTTTGATCGGGTCCTGCCCCCGCATGCCTCCCAGACTGATTTTTGGCGAGGTAGAACACCTGGCCCAGAGCGTGTTGGACGGGTACAATACTTGCATCTTTGCTTATGGCCAGACGGGCAGTGGCAAGACGTACACACTCGAAGGTCCTCCTCGCTCTGGCTCGCCTACAAGTTCTACTCTCTCCGATCCATCAGCTGGTCTTATTCCCCGAACGGTGCAGATGCTGTGGTCGGTGGCCGATCAGCTCAGAGCCCGAGGATGGCAATACACATTTTCGGGCCAGATGGTCGAGATCTATCTTGATGGCATTATTGATCTTCTTTCCTCAACCTCCGACGACCCAGCTTCGGCTATGGGGCGACACGAAATCCGCCACGACAGCCAGGGCGGGCGTACAATTGTCGTGGGGGCCGAAGAGGTGGCACTGCATAACCCAGACCAGGTGATGACCCTTTTGGCAAGAGCCCAGGCTAAGCGGCAAGTCGCCGCTACCGCCATGAACGCCCGCTCTTCGCGCTCCCACAGTGTATTTACCTTGGCCGTGGTAGGCCACAATGAGGCTACGGGAGAAAAGACGGAAGCGGTACTGAACCTGGTTGACCTGGCAGGCTCAGAGCGTCTGTCCAACTCGGGCTCGGCTGACGATCCAGCGCGCCTACGCGAAGCCCAGAGCATCAACAAGTCTCTCTCGGCCTTAGGTGACGTGATTGCAGCGCTGGGTAAAGCAGGTTCTCGCTCCGCCAAGGCCGAGCAGCATGTGCCGTACCGCAATTCGACGCTCACTTGGCTGCTTAAGAACTCGCTCGGAGGCAACTCAAAGACGTGCGTTTCTCTTCCCCATGCGTCCGCTTGAAGAAGACGGCAGCTAACCATTTCCCTTTCTTCTCCCTTGAAGCCTCATGCTACTCAACCTCTCCCCCTTGGCCGAGCACCAGAACGAAACACTCTGTTCGCTTCGCTTTGCTACCAAGGTCAATGCGACTCAGATTGGCACCGCAACGGCCCGGCGAACAGTACGGACAGAGCCATGAAGCGTCCATGTGGACTCCTACATTTGCCTTCTCATTATGTTTCCTTTCTCGTCCGTTTATGTCTATGTCTCCAATGCGGCCCTCGTGGTTTTCATGTCACAGTAGATGGGTTTTTATGCACGCAGCACGCCAGACCGATAAGACCTTGGACCAACTCATCGCCCTTTGGACCAGTAGCCAACGCTTCGGCTTCCCGTGCGGCAGCCAAAAGCGTATCCCTCCGTTGGGATGCCGCATTGGCCGCAGGGTCGTAAAATGCGGCTTGTCCTACTGCCCCCGTGGACTTGCGCGAAGCAAATTGGTTTGTCCACAGTTCATAGGCTCGCTCAACGATCGTTTCTGAAATGGAATGTGGCGATCGGAGAGTAAGACGAGGAGTTGAGCCACTTGAGCGATCGCCACCCGTTGCTCAGGGGGGGTATACTACACAATAAAAAACGTCAGTACCTCCATTGGGGGATGAGAAGATGTTGGCTAGTACTCACCTCGTTTTGGTCGCCGTACACGCCGTCTCCGGCATCAATGTCAAATCCGATCCCACGCCCCCCGAGGCCTTCAGCCTCCTGCACATGACCAGGGGTTCTTCGGTAGGCTTTCCCTCAGCTTCGGCTTGATCCATATCGAACGCAATGTGCTTCGCGACCCAAGTGTATCCGTTCATGCCGACTACTAGGTCGACCTGGGCCTTGGAGAGGGTGACAAAATGCGACTTGAGCCGTTGGATCAGCTGCGGTTGAACTGCCACCAGAAGTCCGTTGCGTAGCTTGCCGTACCGAAGGCTACGGGTGTGGAGGATAACACTGCCGTCGTGGTTCACCGCCTGGACTTCGGCCACGAGCAGGTCGCCTTCCTTGAAGAATGCACGCATTTGCAGTTCATCCGACTCGAGTTTCTTGCGTTGCACGCCCCCGGGCAAATTGATGCTACTGAGCAAGAGAGAGGCTTCAGACCGGCCATTGATATCCACCTTCCACCGTTTGCTTCCAGGTTGCACTTCCACCACACGACCAACAACCAAATCGCCCACCTCGGGCGCATAGCGTGCCCTGAGCGCCCGGACCGACACTAATTTGTTTGTCCAAATCACTGGACCAGCAAGGGAAGAGTAAATCAGGTTCACCACCTCTTCACCCTCTTCATCTTCAGGGCGCGACGGGTCCGCGCCATCGTCCACGTCAACCGCCATAGCCTCCGCATGAGCATCTTGTTGGCCCGATGCACGAGCACCAGGGGGAGGTGCCAAGTATGTCCCATGTCCCCGCATATAGGTTGCCGATGACGCTACATGTTCACCAGCCGTGGCCACTTTGGCATGCATCATCGCCACGCGCTCGTCGGCCTTGGCCTCGCCTTCTCCATCCTCCGCCTCGTCCAACAGCTCGTCCCGGTCGACGTCCATGTCGGCCTCTTCGTCCGGCAGGGCCTGGCCCGAAAGGTAGTTGTACGACGCGAGGGATACATCGTCGGGCGTCGAAAGATGTATCCTAAACGTCCCCGTCGTGCTGGTGGCCATGGTCGAGTCGTCTGCCCTTGCGCTGCAAGCGTCCCGTGCCCTGTGTCCTGTGTCCAGCGGGTAGGTCGGGGCAGGTGGTTGCTAGTTCCCCAAATCCTGGACACAAACCCAAACCAGCATCTCCAACCCAATGCAGGTCAGTGCAACGGCGCCGGCCCTAATAAAAATCACCAGAGCTCGAGCACTCAATTCAATATTCAATCCGCCCTTTGCACCGATCCTTCCGCCCCGCTGCTCGCTACATACGCTCCCACTTTTTTTTCCCGCCCCTCCTCAAAACCTCTGATTAACCCAACCGCATCACTCCCAGCACCCAGCTCCCCCCCCAGCATCCCCAACATCCCAACAACTATCCCAGCCACCCCAACCACCCCAACCACCACTGCCACCTTGACCATGCCGCGCCTCGAGGCTGATTCCGGATCTTCGTCCGAGAGCGAATCCGAGTACGAGTCGGTGCTCCAGTCGCCCCAAGCGGCACCGCAGCCGAGCCGCAAAGAGCAGCGGGCGCAGGACTTGCGTTCGGTGCGTGCGACCTACGGCGACGCCTCCGCTCGGTCGTCCAAATTGCGTAGGTCGGGACCGCAGACGAGCTATGCGGGCATACCCACCACGTCGGCCCAGATGTTTGGGCATGCCTCGGAGGATGAGGATGAGGATAGGATGGAGGACGGGGACGAGGACGAGGACGAGGACGAGTGAGGAGGGCTCCAGCGCATCAGAGGATGCGAGTTCACAAGAGTCAGAGTCCGATGAAGAGAGGCAAGATGAGGATGAGGATGATGAGGACGAAGAGGAGGAGGAGGATGGGGATGAGGACGAAGGCGAAGATGCGGATGCGGATGCGGATGAGGGCCCTACCCTGGCTGCTCAACAAGCCGATGAGGACAAGTTGGCCAAAAGCCTGGCGCGTCAACGAGAGCAGGACGCCAAGCGGGGAAAGAGCGTGGAGAAACAACGGGCCGCGTATGAGCTGGCGCTTGACTTGCGTATCCGATCCCAAAAGGTCACAGCACCATTGCAGGCGTAGATGTACGTGCTCCTTCCTCCTTTCATTTCTCTGTCCGTCTCCTTTGATCCCGTGGAAGACGTGGCTTGCTGGTGAGGCTTGACTTGCTGACATATGATACAGAGCAACGTACTCTCCTTGCTGACCGCCTCTGGGTCCGGCGACGCCCTCCAAGGGAAATTGGTCGAGGTGGCTAGCTCATTGCTCAACGTATCCGCCGAGCTATTCCAGTTGCGCACCGAGCTCATGTCGAGACTGGGTCTTTGCCCCCAAACTGGCCGACGTTGCCGACAAGTATCGCGGTAAGAAACGCAAGTTTGGCTCGTTGTCGGACGCAAGAGATGCTCTCGAGGCCACTTGGCGGATGCGGCACCGCTAGCATCAGCAGCCTGGGCACATGACGTAAAGTCCTCGACAAATGGTCGTCCCGTGCTCGTGCGGACCCTGCGCTCGGTGGGGCAGCCGACAAATTTGCGCCATCGCGGATTCAAGCCATCAACCAATCGGCCACAGCGCAGATTGAGCGTGCGTTGCACCCGCAGGCCATTGAGCGACTACGCGAACGCGCACATACGTGGCGTGGACCTGCGCGGTTCGTTTGCCTGGAGAGGAGGAGACTTCTTCTTCGGGCCAGGATGCGTTTGACGATACCGACTTTTATCACTCGCTCTTGCGGGAATTGATCGAGTCGCGTGCAGCTGGTGGGGCAGCCGTGGCTAATGGGATGGGCGAGGCAGGAGTCTCCCTCCCCCCGGCTGGCCTGGGGAGGGATAAAGCCCCCAAGGCGCCACGCGACCAAAAGGCTTCCAAGGGCCGCAAGTTGCGGTACGAAACCCACGAGAAAATCTTGCACTTTATGCCCCCCATCCCTCGTACCACCTGGGGTCAGGGCCAAACCGACCGCCTTTTTTCTCAGCTGGCCGGGGCCGCTCAGGGTCTCCACTTGGACAACGAGGCCGACTCGTCTGCCTCGGAACCAGAAAAGGACGACGCACCGAATGATGAGGGGTTCCGCCTCTTTGGCTGATCTCTCTCTCACACCTCATCGGTCATCTCCTTTCTTTGCCTGTAGCTTGGCGCATTCATATATGCACGCTTGCATCCATCCCATCCCTTCCTAGGTGGACTCGTACACTCTTGACGACTGTGATAGTTAGATGGCCCTCAGGCCTCACGTATTATTCGCCCACTGCAATCGTATGATTGGGTTACACAAGTTTTGTGGGCCAATGGCGCGTCGGGAATCCCAAGAGCCCACTGCAAAGGGCGCTATAACCTGTGGAAAAAAGCAATCCCAACCAAGCTCGCGCCAACAATTAAGATTCCGCCGCGGAAATGTCTTGGGCGTCGCCGCTAGGACGCGTCATGTCCTCAGCGCCTCAGCCCCGCCACCCAATTCCCGCCGCACAAGCCCGGCCGAGGTTCTGACTCCGCTGCCTCGTTCGTTCGACCCACCGCGTTTGCCTCGCTTCCCTCGCATGGCCCTGTGGGCATGAAACCATCCAGCTTTGCCGTCGTTGCCGGCGTGACGCTCGCCACGGTTGTGGCGGGCTACGCGCTGTACGTCGGATCTCTCTCGTAAGGCCGGGGAGCCGTGCGCTGACGGGGACCTGCTGCCACAGATTCTTTGACTACCGCCGTCGTCATTCCACCTCCTTCCGCCGACAACTGGACCAGCAGAGTAAAAAACAGCAGCGCGCCCAGGCCCGCTCCCAAGCCGAAGCAAAGGCCCAATCTGAAAAGCTCCTCAAGGACGCCGTTCTGGCCCAGGTCAAGGCGGTCCGACGGGAAATTGACAGGGTCTCTTGCCCCCTCCTCCGGCCGAGTTGGAGAGTTACCTCCTGTCTCAGTCCCAGCAGGAGAGACGTTGCTAAAGGAAGGTGAGGCGTCCTACCTTCCTGCAGCAGCAGCTTTCTTCCGCATCGTGCGTGTCCACCCCAACCCGTTTCAGCTCTTGCTGGCCCTGTCGGAAGCAGTGCCGGAAGCGGTGCACGACCTGGTGCTCAAGTTTATCGAGGTGGACACTGAGCTGGATGCTATCGAGGGCAAGCCCACCCCGAAGTCCGACGTAGAGGACAGTTCTGACGAGAACGAGCAATTGGCTCAGTCGGCTGACTCGCAGGGGTCATGGGATGTCGTTTCGTCAGGATCGCATGCTTCAGCTGAGCCCACCCCTGCTCCTGCACTCGCGCCTGAACCTGAGCCAGAGCCAGAGCCAGAACCGGAACCGCTCTTGGGCAAGGGCTTTGGTGCGGCTGCCCCTGCATCCATTCCTGTAGTTACCGCCACCCCCACCCCGATCCACTTTGGCTTTGGCTCATCTGGGTTCCTGCCGAAGAGCCGGAGGTGCATGGGACCCAAGCTTAGCGTATCGGTGCGCTCGCATTCGTTGCTCTCATGGTCACTTTCTTTCCTCTTTACTTACTGTACCCCGACACTCGATCTTTGCGTAGCGTGACTGGCTCGGACTCATGTTTGGCGTGTGGATTGTGTGGATGTGGTGGGGCTGGGGTAGTAGCGCCATGGGTATGTAGCAGACAGGTAACAGCGCACAGCGCAGGCCCTTTGCGCAGGCGCCCCCACTCTGCGCGGGTAGTGGGGAGCGGGGTGGCTCATGGTTGCGTGCAGGTGGCGCCAAGGCCCAGATCCACGCCCAATCTGGCAGGCGGGCAAGCTGATCGACCTGGTCGGTGGCGATGGTACATGATACAGCCAGCACGCGGTGGCAAGTGGGGGCAGCACACACGAGTGAGGGAAATGTGCCAAGCCAAACTGAGCACTGACACTGGAGACACTGGATGGGCCGCACACTTGCCCAGTGCCCACACGCAGCGCCAGGGACCCCGAGAGAAAATGATTAATGAGCGTCGTGCCGCCCCAGGCCCCATCCCTCCACGGTGGCTGGTCCCATGCGGGAGACAGCCGAGGGGTTATCGGCCGCACTGACGTTGATATAGGCATAGGATACGGAGGCCTCATATATTCGCCAGGCCTGCTTCCTTCTCCCCGCACAGACCCACTGGCCTTCGTCGTCGCTCGCGCCATCCCACACCCGGCCATCCCACCCTCCCGCTCGACTCCACTCTGGCACCCCAGCGCGCCCCCAGCCCCAACACCCCGTCCGTCTTTTGTGTTGGGGGCGCTCGCACTCCTCCCTCTCCCCATCGCCCCCACCACTGCCCGCATGAGTGCATCCCCGATCCCGATCAGCTGGCCCATGCCGACTCAGCTCCCCACCAGCCGGCGTCAGCTCCCGCCATCCCCGAGCTCGTGCCCCCCACGCTCGCCTCCCCCGCCTCCTCCGACAAGGGGAAGGAGGTGTCACGCACGCCTTCTCCCAGCTGGGCCCCGGCCCCTCGGTCCGCCTTCGCCCCCGCGCCCCTTGGAGCGCTGGTCATCATCGCCCAACAGTTCCTCACTTCGGACGTGTTGTCCAGCGGAGTGGAAATCATGATGGCCTGTCTCGCCTCCTTTGTGGCGGCAGCCGCGTTCAACGGTGGCAATGGGTACTGGTGTTATGGCGCCGTGGCCGGCGGTGCCGTTGTGCTCATCCTGCCTGGTTTCCTATTTTTGACGGCGGCGTTGGAACTGCAGAGCAAATCTGTTATGGCCGGAAGTGTCCATTTGGTCTGGGCATGCATCTACAGTATGCTTCTTGGTGCGTACCCGTCGTTGTCCTTATGTTTCTGTAGCGTGGACAAACGTGCTAACTCCGCCTCGAATCTAGGGTTTGGGCTCTCGATCGGATCGGCATTGTGGACCTTGGTTTCGTCCCAGGAAATGAACTTGTCCTCCAACACGGCCACCTGCAAGGCCATGCAGAACCACCCGGGCCAGCCGTGGCGGGACACGGTGAGTTTGTACTGGGCCTTCCTCGTGGTGCCCGCGTACAGCATCTGTGTTTCGCTGCGCAACCAAGCCAAGCCGACGCGCAAAGAGTTCCCCGTGATGGTAGCCATCGCAGCGATCGGGTGGGTGGTAAGGCACTTTGCTGGCAAACGACCCGCCTTGTCCAACCGTTCGGACTTTTTGGCCATGCTGAGTAGCTTGGCAGTGGGTGTGCTGGCATCCCTCTATGGCCGCTTCTTTGATGGACGCGTGTTTGTGGTGAGTGTGCCCGGGATGTTGTACCAGCTGCCTTCGGGGTTGGGCAACGGTGGTGGTCTACTCCTCTTTGCCCAGAGCAACTCATCCACCACAACCGCCACTACGTTCCAGAACGGATTCCAGGTAGCTCAAACGCTCATCTCGACGGCGATGGGGTTGAGCGTCGGCTTGTTTGGCGCTTCGGCAGTCAACTTTATTGTGTTTGGCGGCTCGCGCACCCGGTCCAAAGGCGTCTTCTCGTTTTAATCGTCGGTTACCGGTTATTGTTGGTCACTTTGTTTCTTCACTCTCATTCACTTTTTTTGTCCCTTAATTATTCAACTACATCTCTCCCTTCCCGCCTGGCTATGCAATGGGCTACGATCGGCTGGGCTGGACCTGCTCCGTCAGGCAATATTTCATGCATGTCCAACTTATCTGCCCCCCCCCCCCCCCCTCCTTTGCTTCGTCCTTGGGTCGGCTTGCCGGACTATAAGAGGGTCGTTTTCTCCTATCATTTGACTTTGTGGTGCACATTTTTTTCTTCGGGGATGCTCCTGTCGCTTGTATGGCCACATGGCATTATGGTCACCATCGGCATAATTGGCATCCTCGGCATCTTCATACATTTTCTGGCTAGTTGACGAGTCAGCGTGGCTCGTATATAACGTAGCAGGAGAGAGTGGGATCTGCGTACTAGTATAATAGTGCAACCTGCCACCAGTCATGACTTGAGGCCTATACCATTCGGAGTTGTTGTCCTGCTTCCTCCCACATTCGGGTACCCGACCTATACCGAACATGGATGGAGAACACCGGTAGCGCAGTACTGGATGGCAGGGGCCAACGGGAAGAGAAAGAGAAAAGGGTGGCTATATTGGCGCGTAGCGCGCATCCCCGGCAACTGCGAACCCCCGATCGCCGAGAGCAGGATTTACTACGCGAGCACGCCGAAGAGAACATAAGCGAGCCGAGCTGCGCACCATGCCTTGCGTTTGGCGTTTAGCTTTTGGCGTTTGGCCTTTGGGCCATTTGAGCAGCGCTGGGGGGCTCCTGTCGCCGGAGACCCACGGCTGGCTGACGGGCGCCCACCTCCCACTCATCCCTGCGTTATTGCGCTGGTCAGCGGATGTTGAAGCCTCTTCACGCTTAAAATACCGGGCAGTCTGCCTCTCCGACGACACCACCGCCACCTGGTCTTTGCGCGTCATCATGTCCCGTCCAGCACCCCTTCCCTCTGCTTCTGCGTCGTCACCGCTTGCCAGTCTGTCCGCAGCGGTCCAGCGGGCCCATGGTCACCAGCACTCATCCTCCTCCTCCACTGCCACCGTCACCAGCAGCACGACCAACACTCCCCGCCCGGTCCACTCCACTGCTGTGGCGGAGGAACCTGACCTCGCACCCCCAGTGCCGTGGGGTGCCGCTCACAGCACTGTCTTCCCATCCTCATCTGCTTCGTCATCGCGCTCGGCGGTCAATGAGATAAGAGATCAGCTTGTACCCGCCTCTTTCCCTGAAACGCCTGATCCGGGACCCCTGCGGCAGTCGCAACAAGAGCCAGCTCGTCTGCTGGCCATCCAGACGGCTGATCTCCATGTCAATTATGTCCATGGACCAGAACCCCTCTCTCCACGAAGCATTTCTCTAGCGCCCACCTCGGCGATTGAGGACTTGTCACTTGAATCAGTAGTGACCCATCCGTCCCCTGTGACTGCCATGCCGATACGGTCCATCCTTCCTCAATTGGTGACGGTGCAAGCGTCATCTTCGGACGCCCAGCAAGAAACTGCCGAGGTGGGATTTGAGTACAACGAGTCAATTGGCCAACGAATTTTTCAAATTGGTGTGGGAAATGTACCACTCGTACCGTCAGGGAGCTCTTCTCCTGGGACCAGATTGTCTGGCTTTTTGGCGACTTGGCCTACTGAGCATGCTGGCCCACACACATGGACACAGACTGGGAAGTACTACGATCTACCACCGTCTGAGCGGCCTACCGAAGAAAGCGCTGCTTTCTCTCTGACTCACTATGAACAATCTAAGCCGCACCTTATGGAAGGATCCGAAGGAGTCTTTTCGAACCAACACCAGCTTCCGTCACCTTTGAACGATCGCCTTCCCGCCACAACGAACTCGACCAGCAATGTTTGGGCGGTAAACAATCTCGATTCCCCTATAGGCCTCCATCCTTCAACCTTGCCAGAAGTACCGAGTGGTATGGCACTCAACAATCTCGCCGCTGATGCCCTGCGTGATGCGTTGGAGAATACTGAGACACAGCAAGCGTCGGCACTTGCTAAACTAACTTCGTCAGCTTCCAATGCAACACCACGTTCATCAAGGCGCGTCTCCTACCTTCTCCCGCAAGAGCGACGGGAACCCCCCTCCCCAACAGTGAGGGAGATCCAACCAATCTTCCTCTTATTCCACTCACTTCCCGTTCCGGGTCTGGTGTGACAACGCCAAGCGAGTCCAGAGGGTTGCTCCGTTCTTCCGTCATTCATGCTCGGGCCTCAACGGCCACACTGGTCGATTCTCACCGCAAATCTCTCGCCTCTCTCCTGGACCCGGGCACCAATACCAAGTCGTTCATGTCAGCCCATCGGTCTAGTATGGCAACCCTGGTAGCCCCCGCAGGGCACAAGAGGTCCATGTCGGACAGCAAGCCTGTTGGCCCTTCAGAAGCTCATCCCCTGGAGGAGCCCCTCTCCCCGGCGGTCCACCTGGAGGGAAACCACCTCTTGAATTTGGAAGTCATGACTTGTTCGACCCCAAGTTACGCCCTCTTTTCCGCCCCATCTTCAATGGTTACCTGCCATTCATTGCTGTTCTTTCCATCGTTGTCGTTTGGGGCATCGTGCCCATCTTTGTAAGTATCATTTCCTTTTCAGTGGGCATACGCTTCGTCTTTTTGTACTGTTGTTTATTATGTGGGAAATGTGAAAGCTGACGCTCCCGCATACACACAGTGGGGATCGTTGTACAAGCTCACCAGTCGCGAGCTGGTCGGATTCGTGATCAACGGCGATCCCCCCCACTACCAGATTGGTTCTACATTCGAAAACGCTTTTCTGAATAGTCGTGATAACAAGTCCAATACCGAACGTCTCCATTGGGAGCCGTGTTCACGGAGCGTGTTCCCCGACAACGACAGTATCATTAAAGCCCTCAAGACCGACCAAAAGGCTTGGATCATCGTTCAGATTATGGACAATGCAACAACCGCTCTGCTTGATGCTCAGACAACTGGCAATGGCTTATGGGAACCCCAAGATGTAGTGACCATCTGGTACGCCACTGCACGCAACTACCAAGCCGTACAAGAAAAGGTTGTAGCCCCCACAAAAAGATTTTGGTCGAGAGTATGAATGCGCTCAACTTGAACATCACTGCCACCTGGCTGGGCAACAGGGTAGCCGACAATGACGATGCGACTCTACGGAACAATATCAACTTGGCCCTCGCTTCGCCTCAGACGATTGGCCACGCGGTTGACTTTTCCGAGATTGACGTCAATGAGTTTGATCAATCCGTCACGGTTGCCACTACGTTTGTCGGGTTGATCTATCTTTTGCTTTTGGCATTCAACATTACCATGGCCCTCTTTGGTGCTCGGCAACCGATTCTTCCCTTTCTCAAGTTCAAGCACTTGCTCTTGTTGCGCTTGCTCATCCCTCTTGCCACCAACTTCTTGGTAGCGTTTCTCTTTAGTTTGGTCAACCTCCCATTCCACGTTTCTTTCCGGGGATACGGTGCGGGTGGGTTCTTTGCCTTTTTTGCCATTATGTACACGGGCATGATGGTCCTCGGTCTGTGCACCGAGGTGGCCCTGCAGATCCTCGGGCCTAAATTCGTGGCGTTTGGATGCTTTCCTTGTCATCCTCAACGTCTCGGGAGCGGGTACCCAATCCCGATGCTCAACACGTTTTACCGCATCTCATACGCCATGCCCTTTTATAACTTGCGCAAAGCGTTTCTCGTCTTGCTCTATTCCCAGGGGAAAGGGATCGATATTTTCATCAGCTGGATCATCTTGGTCTCTTGGCTCGTCCTTCTCCTCGCCCTCTTTCCCTTACTCGTTTGGCGCGAACAAAGAATGCCATCCAGATGCGTAAAGCCGCTCGCGCGGGTGTGGGGCCAGGCGGACTTCCTCCTGGTCCGCCTGCTGGTCCGCCTGCTGGTCCGCCTTCTGGTCCCCTACCCAACCTAGCTTCTCTGGCCCCCTCTGATGGTGAGGTCGCAACGGCTGCTCAAGATCAAATGGGTCCCGGGAAGAATTTGCCCGCCGTCCCTCCACTTGGTGATGCTTCGACGCAGCCCTTGGGGATCCTTGAGCGCGCACGCCCCCCGCACACCGAGGTACAGGAAGCCTAGTTTTGCGTTTCCTCCTTGTTCTGTGACCCATATTGTGGGGTTTTCAAGTTTTCTACATGATGTGATGGACGTTTGGACTCTCTCGCCGGTTATTTGAGTGAATTGAAGAGAGGCGTGTTGGCCGAGCGCCTGTGCAATGGTTCTTTTGCGAGCCTTACGGTGTTTTTATGGGTTTTTGATCCTCTGGCGAACACTGATGTGCGTCTTCTGGTCTACGAAGAAGACGGCGCTGAGAATGCTACCCTTACCCTTTGACGTTTATTGTACCGCCACTATGAAGACTGCTTACACGCTCACATGCATTCCTTTAGCATCCCTTCTTTATTGTTGCTATAAGCAGTGAGAGGTGTAGGATTGAACGGTGTGCAGTGTGCATGGACGGATGACCAAGCGCAGACTAGACTACTAGTAGTAGCAAACGTACTTATTGCTCTTCTTCTTCGCCCCGCTGTGTCGCTTTCCGTCTCCTTTCCCATACCGTTGTAGGCGCTGTCACATGTCACACCGTATATGAATGACGTGAAAGGGGCCAATGTCTATGAACGACAGAAGTGCATGTGGGTGCGCCGCGTGGCGCCTCCAGCGACCCAGGGGCGGCGGGCAGGCACAGGCACGGGGGCGAGAGACGGGGGTGTGGCGCAGGGCAGCGGGTTATGCTGTTCCTGCCGGCCAGGCACGCAGCATGTTGCCTGCATGCGTAGCAGGGGCTGCACCGCAGCAGTGTGGGGATGTCGGATGCATGAGCCCTGCACCCACGCGGCGATGGGCCGCGGCAGCCGCCCAACCCTACACCCCGCCCGCCGCCCAACCCCGCTACGGAGGACTGCCGACTCAGACCCGAGCGCTGTTTCCTCAGCACAGCCGGCGTAGTGCAGGCAGGCGGCAGGCGGCATTGCGCATGACCACTCGGTCGCCCCCAGGCCATGTGGCTTAACCCGTAACCCCTTGCTCGCCTCGCAACCCCTTCCCCCCGCCTCCACCCACCCCCACCCCCGCCTCATGCCGCGATGAAGTTCGGCAAGTCCTACCAGGAGACCATTGCCTCCCCCTCCTTCCCCGAGCGCTGGCGCCGCGGCGCCATCGAGTACAAGCAGCTCAAAAAACTCATCAACGGTGTCGTGGCCGAGCTCGAGTCCCTGGGGCTGTCGGCCGCCGTGCTGCGCGAGCTGCTGGTGGAGCAGCAGCGCATCAAGGACGCCCAAAACACATCCGCTCCGCCTGCGTCTTCGCCTGAGCATGTGTCTCCTGCCTCGGCATCTGCGCCACTTGCGGATGCTTGCCAGCACGCCGCGCTCCCCGCCGGTGCCCCACACCCGCACCCAGCGCCAAAGACTGGCTCGAGTCCCTTCCCCATTCCGCCCACCATCGCGACCGCTCCCTTCGACCCGAAGACCGATCCTCACGCTTCTCCGCTACCGACAGCGGCGCTTCGCCCCCTCCCACCCACTACTCCACCTCCTCGTCGCAGCTTCACAGCAGCTGGGCCAGCACACGACCAACTTCTTGCTCTCGGTCCCGCGTCCAAACCAGCGTATGTGACGCCCCTGACCCTTATCCATTCCACTCGGCTGCCGCCGCCGAGCGGCGGATTGCGACGAGGAGGAGGTGGAGGAGGGGGAGGAGGTGGAGGAAGTGGTGATGGACCAGACCGATTGGGTCGAGGGCAGCGAGGGACGCCGAGCCCATGCCGCCTACGAGCTGGGAGGTACTACCGAACATCCCGTCCCCCGTATTCGCATTACAATCGAGTCGCCTGTCACTTCGTCGGACGAAGAGGAAGGGATGGACAACGAAACGATGAAGGCCGTACCTTCCGCCGCTTCTCCACGTGCTTTGATGCGCGAGTTGCCTACCACCGACGAGGAGGGCCGACGTGGCCGGTCCACGCGGCGTGTCGCTACGACACTCGCTATGGCAACACCCAGGCGTATTGCGAGCCGGCGCTGAGACCGACTGGGAAGGCGATTCGGAGATGGACCACGCGCCAGACGGGTTGTGCCGACCCCTGCTTTACACAACGTCGTCCCCTCTCCCCCTCCACAGTATTCACAGTCTCCCTGCCATCCAGTACAAGTGATGAGAAGTTCACCTCGACCCCCTTCCAATTTCACACCACCCCGCTGGCACCCCAGCAGCTCCCCCATCTCCTCACCCCAGTACGAATTCGAGGAGAACAGCAACTGGTCCGCACGACCGGCGCGTGCGCGTGAGAGAGATGACGATTCCTCTCGTGGCAGACGAACTGTTCCTGACCCTGTTCACTTCGGCCCTGGTGGCAGTGCAGAGTGTACAGGCACTGCAACGCACCGAGTTTGTCACCGCCACCGAACGCTTGACCAAAGCCATTGCGCAAGCCAGCTCCCTACGGAGCCCAATCGGACCTCTACACTTGGGCGCCATCTTCCAGCTGTACACCGACTTGCAAGTGTTTGAATCAACACGCGAGAAGGATGCCGGGGAACTGGATGCGGACGAATCGGAGCGTCGGTTGATTGGGTTTGCCAACCAACTCTACCGTCGTGGCTGGCTCCAGGGTCCCATCACGCCCTCTCGCGTAGCGACGAAGGATGTGTTGCCACCGCCCTCGGGTGCAGAGGCCGGTACCGCTCAGGTCGCATCCAGCTTGCATGGCCTACCTGACGTCGGGAGTACGGCTACCTTCACCGAGGTGCGGCAGGAAGAAAAGTTGTCCCCCGGTCGGCACAGGCCTTGACCGACTTTTTGACTCTCAACGTGGCATTGCTCGATGTGAAAAAGTACCAGCGTCTCAACCTCGAGGCAGCACGCAAGATTCTCAAGAAACACGACAAACGTACCGCCTTGACTGCCGGCACGGGGCTGCGCGCTTTCATGGCGCAACACGAACATGACCGTACGGTTTTCCAGGTGGAGCCGGAGCAGGAGGGAGAGGCAGGTGTTGTATCTGCGTCATTGCCCCAGATTCGCTTCTGGCAACCGCCAACCCCCCACCTCGATGTGAGTCCCAGTCCCAGCTGGACGTCCAAAAGCTCCCTCGTCTGTTACGGCGAAAGGGGAAAAAAGCGCCTGGGCTGACGGCGCACATGCCCGCGCTCGACGGGGCGGAGGTGCTTTGCCCACTGGGGCTGAATGGGCGGGCGGGCGAGCACGAGCGCTGGCGCCCATTGCGACGTGCGTCCCGTCGCTCGAAGCTCTCCTTCCGCTCACAGGGCCAGGAGGCATGTTGAGTGCGACTGGCAAAGAAAGCGAATCGTTGGCTCACATTTTATTTTCGTTGATGACCCATCAACTGATGCCTATCTTACCTTCACTCGACGACTATTCCTGTGCGATTTGTCTCGATGTGGCCTGGCGCCCGATCCGACTGGACTGCCAGCACTTGTTTTGCATTCGGTGTTTGGTCAAGTTACAAAAACAAGGTCGACGCGCCTGCCCGCTCTGCCGCGCCATCGACGCCGTTGGATCAGCAGGCGAACGCAACCTCGATACGGCCATGACCAACTTACTCCAAGTTTGGTTCCCACGCGAAGTCCGCGCCAAAGATCGCGAGAACGAACGCGATCGAAAACAAGAGGAACGTAAAGAGTTGGGACTCAACGATAACCAGTGCCTCGTCATGTAACTCTTTAACTGTACCTGTAACTGTACCAGTTCTTTTTTCTTTCTCTTTCTTTCTTTTTTGGGCCGTTTCGTTTCGCTTTTCTGGCCACTTGTAGTCCCCGTACCCGGTACCCCTCTCCCGGCCTCAGTCCTCACCGGCACTGCTCACCTGTCTGTGGTCACCGGTCAAGCTTCAAAGGGGCAGGGTAACCTTGTTTCTCGCTATACACGGGTACTGTCCCCCCCCCCAAACCTCGTATCATACCCGGTACCCCCTTTTGCACAAGTCCAACCTCCACTCTCTTGCCCCCTGCGGTCAGGTTGTCAGGTTGTCCAGGTTGTCAGGTTGTCAGGTTGTCACGTTCCAGGTCTTACATGTATAGGGCTCCGGGCTCCGGGCTCCGTTTCGATAATGGAGCTTGGAGTCTATGTCGATTGGATGTTGGGTATACGCTCCAATATCAGACAAACCAGCTCCGCCCGCGTCACGCGTAGCGCGTAGACCTCGTCCAGGCAAGGGTTCATGCAGTGGGACAGGGACGTGCGCACGCACATGGATTGCGTCTTGGACCACATTGTGCTTGAGGAGGGTAGCATCCCATGGGACCATGGGATCACGTAGACGAACTGGTACGTGCTGTGCTTGCTGCACCTGCAACTGTAGTATATGTTCTACCTGCGTAGGTCTGGATGGCAGCGTCTCGCACCAAAAACGCGCTGGTTTAGCACGTTTAGCCTCAAAACCCATTTGGTGCGCGGTGCTAGGGTTTGGATCCGGTGCCGGCCGCCACTGGTCGATCCTGATGTAATTTAGCACCCGGCGGCGTTCCTTGTACCCATCATCACCAAACTCATTCGAGTGCCGGCCAGCTGCCTATGGTCCCCGGCGCACTCGTTTGCACTCGCTCTGTCTGCGCTCCTCGTTCCCTCCCCTCCGCTCTCCGGCTACACGCTGCTCTTGCCCACCCGCCATGCCTCGCTTGCCCCCACCACCGCGCCCCACCCAGCCCCAGGCACGCATCGCAGCTGTCCAGCTCGCGCCCACGTTTGCCTCCCCACATCAAAGCGCAGCACGCGTCCAGCAGCTGCTCCAGGACGCTGACATCTCCCGGCCTGGGCAGGTTGACTGCTCGTCCTTCCAGAGATGGCATTGGGCGGCTACAAGTTCTCGGGTCGGGCGCAGATCGAGTCTATCCTCGAACCGATGCCTACCGATGCGGCTGCCTCTTCTAATCAACCCACCTTGTCTCTTGCCCGGACGCTCGCCACGCGTCTCCACTCATATGTGCTCATTGGTTTTGCGTGTCGCTCTGCAACACAGAGCTGGCCCCCGAGCGTCGGCGTCAGCGCCCCCTCTGATTCTCGCCCTGTGGATCAGGATCCACCACCACCTACCCCTGACCCTGTGCCGACCGAGTGGCTGTACAATGCCGCGCTGTTGGTTGATCGGAAAGGGAAGGTACTGCATGTGTTCACCAAGCACTTTCTCTACGAGGATGACAAGCACTGGTCCAGCCCTGGCCCTGGGTTTCAGTGCATCGACTTGGACATTGGCCGTCTTGCCGTCGGCATTTGCATGGACATGAATCCCTATGAGTTTACTGCCCCGTTCGAATCTTTTGAGCTGGCTCGCTATGCCGCTACCGTGCACGCTCATATCCTGGCTGTCCCCATGGCCTGGGCCATGCCCCAAGATGAAGTCCATCCTCTCGATGCTGGCCCCACCACCACGACACGTGCAGACAAGCACGATCCACCCTCCCGCTCCATGCCCAGCACGTCTACGATCAACTACTGGGCTTGGCGCTGCACGCCTCTCTGGAGCGCAGAGGCGGACCCGCACCCGGACCCCACCTCGGATCGCAGCACCATTGTCGTCGCATGCGATCGAGTGGGACACGAAAAGGGCACCACGTTCGCAGGCAGTTCCAGCGTGTTCACAATGGATCCGCGCCAGGGCCGGCCGGTACTGTTGGATTGTCTGGGAGGACGGGAAGAAGGAGTACTGCTCGTGTCGGCACCTTTGGATCAATCGTGAGACGACGTTAAAAGCAGGTTATCTTATTCCAAAGGTCAAAGCTAACAGCCTCACAACTCTGCACCCTACTTTTTTCCCATGCATGCCCCCTTCACCACGTACACATCATGTATGTCGCCTTCACTCGTGTCACCTTTACCCCCATCCCAACCCTTCCATCACCCTGGAGGACTGCTCTTCCCTACGCTCGACCAATCTCTGCTGAACAGCCCGCCCGCTGCTCTGCTTCCCTCGTTTTCTCTCCATGGCTGCTCCGTAACGTGTGACTATAAACTTCTTTTTCCGTACCAGAAGGTGGTACGCTATCGAACCGCAACGCAACGCCGTTGGAACGCCGGGAGAAGGAGCTACATCGACTGTTGGGCCGAGCGGAATGCACCAAGGACGTCAAGTATCAAGGACGCCCGTAAGAACCTTTCGTCCCCTTAGTTATGACGGCGCGAGGATACCATACCACCAAGGAGGCGTGCCAGTTGTTTGGGGCTCATTGGAAAGAATTAACGGACGAGTCTCATTGGAGATGACGTCGATGACGGTTCACCGTTCACGTGTGTACCGTGGTCATTCGTATCCACGCGCGCTACACGTTTGGGAGCGAGAATGGCAAGCATCAAAATGGTGCAGGTCGGTTTAGGCTCAGCGTTTCTTTATCCCAGCCCGAAGCTTTGTAGATGATATGAATGCAACAGCTGGAACCAAGTTAACCGGAGTGGGCACGCACCTCGTCCCAAAGAGAGAAGAGAGAGAAGAGAGAGAAAGAGAAGAGAAGAGAAAGAGAAGAGAAGAGAGAAGAGAAAGAAAGAGAAGAGAAGAGAGAAGAGAAGAGAGAAGAGAGAGAAGAGAAGAAGAGAAGAGAAGAGAAGAGAAGAGAGGAAGAGAAGAGAAGAGAGAGAAGAAGAGAAGAGAAGAGAAGAGAAGAGAAGTGTTGTTTGAACGCAACCTCGCGTTCGTCGTGATGAAAGAAATGAAAATGGTGCGCGTAGTAGCGTAGATAGGAGAAACGGGATGGGTTACGTTGCTGACGCGGTGGGTAAGGTAGTCTGGGGAAGGGGAACTAAACGGAACTTAACTGTGGGGGTGGAAAATACACATGTCCTGCAGACTACTCTCCTCATCGTTCGGAGATAGAACTCAGAGCCGGGATATCCGGGATCAATCTTCTGAATTTATTGCTACTGCTTTGGTGCCGAACATAATCTGGATCGGTTGTCGAGGAGGCGCTGTATTACGCCTTTGATCGATCAAGCTGTCTGGCCCACCTAGGAAGATCACAATGGTCAATACCACGAGCAGTAGTCCGTCGCCTCTGCGGAGCTGCAGCAGTTCTTCTTGTCTGGCAGCAGTACCTCAGTCTATTCCACGCCATACAACTCTTCTGGCGCTATAATACGGATGACACTGCGGTGAAGGTGAAGGACTGCGGCATGTGCGCGGCGATCTTGTCCCAGATGTTGACATGTCTTCCTCCTCGCACCCCCGGGTTTGCTTCTCGATGGCATTTGCTTCGCATAGAACATCACTTCCTCCGCTCATGCCCATGGTGTCCCGGAAGAGATCTTTTCGCCCATTGTCATCTTGTACGCGTTGCCGACCCTCTCCAACTCATGGCGCCTCGCATGGGTAGGACTCGAGGCGGGAATGGCGTACAACCTGGCCCCGAGGCGCAGCCTTTTCTTGACGAATCATCGCTGCTCTCCCCGGTCTTCCCCCTCCCACACTGGTTCGAGTGCTGGCACCCAAGGCTGGCTCTGGTGGACAGGACCTCTTCACCGCATCTGCGCCCATACCAAGTGGTGGTCCAGTTCAATAAGGCCAATTACCGCCTGGCTCAGTTGAATGGCCACCCAACTTGAACGACCTGTTCACTCAAGGGCAATGTTCGCGTATTACGGGCCCATGCCGTCGGCCGTTCGAAGTCCCACCCGTCGTGATCCCATCTCTTCACACACCCTTCCTGCGGTGGCTATGGGCCGTGACCCGGTGTGTCACGGTGTCGCCGAGCAGATCCACTCGATAGTGACCCATCTCCTCGTCCCTACCGCGGGTCATGGCTTTCTTTACCCTTTCTCCCTGTATGAATACTGGGAATTTGTGGGTTTGTTCACACTCTTGGATTTGTCCTCCAGTTCTCGCTCGTTAGCGGGATGTTGTCACCAGGATCACCAATCCACGGCGGGCGGGGATGAGATGTAAAGAGCTCAACGGCGACTGTGGCCTTGTCTCCGTTTCCCCCACGTTTTCATAGATTCAAAAGCCTCCTGACTCCTTGACACCTACCCGTCTTCGTCCCATCTCACTCCTAATCTAACTCGCTACATCCCTCTCTACCCCCCCGCTTTGATTCCAGGGCTTGTTTTCTCTGTCACATACAGTAGTTGTTCGCTAATCGATCGTCTCTTCTTGTGCAAATCCTGTTAGCCACTCATATTGTTGCAATAATTGGTCTCTAGCACTATTTTATTGCAGGGTTGATCATGGCAATATGGTCGAGTACAGGTACGAACGTCCAAATACACTTGGATGTTCCTGAGCGCCAAATAGTCATAAAGGAGATCCAGATTGGTTTTGCAACACCGCACCCAACACTATGTGTTTGGGACAGACCGGGATGATATCGGTTTTGGAGCATTAATGCACGGTTGGCACACAATCGAAGTTTGGGGCATTGTCAGGGGGTGACGTAGAACCGACGTCGGCTTATGCACCCCATCTGTAACACGTATATCAGACACATACATGCCAAGAAGAGAAAGTATCTGAAAAGGGGCAGTGGTATGCATTATGGATGAGTAGGACTAAGATCATTGTGAAAATTCAGTATGGGGCGGACCACATTCTAAAAGACTTTCTTAAAATATGGCAAAATGGGTTATCATCAGATGTTACATTGTTACACCGCAGGAGACGGTGATATACCCGAGGACAGAGCAGAAAAGGAACGGCATTTGTTTCGACCACCACTTCACAGTACTCATTCACTTTTTTTTTGCGAGATTCTTGTTGGTTGAAAATTCGCGTTCAAACTAAAGGAGAGCAGTATTAAATAGCGGAGTGAGATAGTAGACAATGCCAAAGATAAATGCAGCGGGCGCAGAAAATTGCAAGAACAATGTAGCATGAGTGGGGGGGCACCTTATTTGAATGAGCAAGCCCCCCCGGCTACTGTGGTTGATGGAGTATATATTTGATAGTGGGGTATGTGATTCTGCATTCAGTGGTGAAACTCTGGCTACTATTTTTAGTAAGTACGTGAGATTTGAACCTCACCGCGTGATGGCTCAAGTGGACCTGTAGTTGTTTTATGATACGAGAAAATTACAGTGATTACCGACATCGATTCACATTCGGCTGCCATTGTTCCCCGTTTTCTTGCATCAGTGACTTCGGCTACAGTTCTGATAGAACTGTGCATGGTTACAAGAGCGGGATGTGTTCAGCGGGCGAAAAATACCAACCGCGGGGCGTCAAGAAGTTATCTGAATGCGTGAACCCTCGGCTAGTTGTCAACTGCCAGTAGTCTAAGGACCTCTGCACAGGCTGTTCAAAGGATAGCAACAAAAAGGTGATGGGCGGTCGGCAGGCTATTTTCTATGCCTTGACCGATAAAATCAAGCGGCCACCTGCCACCCCACTGCAACTAATCATGACCCAGGATCACACGCACCCCGTGCCAAAAAACAGTTGAATGGCCACTGCGATGATGTAGAAGTTTTTCACCTCTGACATCCCTCTTCTAGCCAATGGCTCACACCTTCCACTAGTTTGCAACGCTGGTTAGTTTTGGCATCGTGCAGTGTAATCTAGTCCAACCCTGCGCCATGCCATGAACTGTTGGGGCTCTAGTACTACATTACCCTCTCATTAGCAAAGAATCGTGTACATAACTCGTAATGCAGGAGAAGAAGATAACATGCTGATGTTGAAGGACAAAAGCTCCCGCAAATCACTTGGGATTACGAGTTCTGCCTTCGTGAATCCAGAAAACAATGCTGCTGGCCTGGAGAAGTCACAATTTTGATGCTGCCGTATGTGGGGGGCGCTACGTTCGAACATCAGCTGCTTGCACGGTAACATATGCGACGAAAGAATTAACTCATGCATTAGTGGACTATAAAACCAGACCTCAGATTGAACCAGTATCATTAGAGTGATGCAGTGGCACTTGTGGTGGTAGCGTAGTCTATGCGAACGAGCAACACGCAGGGCCACATAACACAACTAGGCGTCACCGGGGCTGACGACTGTCTCGAGGCCGCAAAACAAAAATCGGAAATCAGTGGGCCTCTTAGACCCGAGAGTCTGGCCACTGGCCAAATGTACAAGCAACACGATTGCTCAACAGATTATTGTCATAGTGGTCCTGGAGTAGAGTAACACGCTGTAGACATACTGTGTCTTGTCCTTCGCTTCTTCGAGCCCTCTGGATATTCCATACATTTTCTACAAGATCAAGTCCAACCGATAATCAGGTTCCCCTGCAGCATCTTCTACATAATGGGCGTACATATGTGTCCATAATGAGAGGCATGTGCGCTTTAGCACTGCTCATGGAGGATATCTCAGCCGGAATCTCGAGAATCCATCTACCACCCAATATGGTAACCACGAGCAACCCAAAAGTAGTGCCATAAAGCCGTAGCTCTCAGATAATTCAATTGGAAAGGTGTCTGGTGTGCAGTGGAGATTGGGAGGTACTCTGCTGGAAAACTCGGCAATAGGCAATTACCTCGCCGAGTTGTTAATTACAGTTGCACCCGTGACTGTGACCGCTAGCCCACATAATACTAGTGCATATGGGGACGTTGCCAATGGGACGTGCAGTTTTAAAACCTGAAGTGATCATGGAATTGTGTTCGTCGTGGGCAATGTATGCAGGGTCGATGAGCGAAGAGTCTCAATCCATGAACTGAGTCGGGCACTGCCCTGAGCAAAGTGGTGTGCTGCAAAAACGAGGTAATATGGACTGTTACTCAATATTGGATTTAACCGACTATGTCTGCTGAAGGCATATCCGCCTCGTCCAAGTCAACATTTATACTGCTGTGGCACCTTTTCGGTATCCCTTCTTCTTCATCCTAGTTGACGCGTCCTATATCTGCGTCCGATACTTCCATCTTGCAAACTTGTTATTGTACCTGTATGGTTGTGATTGCTTCCAGTTTTGCGGCTGAACCGGGTTTGGGAACAAAATGGACAGACCATCGGTGCATATAGCTCCTTTCCCTCACTGTTTTATAAAATCTGGTCCGCCTTTTGTCCTTTGAGCTCCGCTGCCGCATATGGCTTCTTACTTCTCTCGTTAGATAATTGAATACCGTTTTCCCTCATCTCTTCATCGAGACTAGGGCAACGGACGTAGCACTTGTTCGTGGGAAGAAGCAACAGTAGATGATACCGTACGAGTCAGCGAGCACGGCCTTATTGGGGTACAGTATCACGGGGCGACGAGACTGAGCCGCCTTGCACAGCCACGTCCACTTCTTTATCGTCGCTACCGCTTCTCGGCTTTTTTCCCTATCGTGACTCGGATTCTCTTCTCTTTCGCTAACGTGACTCGGATTCTCTTCCTATCTACAAAACCCACAACAATCATCATTTTTCCGCTCGCAGTCGTCTAGAATCCAAACACCACACATTGGTTTCGACTCGGTTTCTCGCCTCGTTTCTCACCTCGGGTCCACTTTGCCCTTGACCCTCACCTCGTCTCTCGTCTCATCTCTCTCGCACTTGGTCCTCTTCTCCCCTTTGACTCGTTTCCCCTTTTGCACTGTAGACCTCTTGCTCTCCCCTTGTCCCCCTTCAGTCCCTTCTATAAGACCTGCCTCTTCTTAGATCCAATAATGGCCCAAGCCGCCGACCATTCTTTCCCCTTCCCCCTTCTTATAGACACTTTACTTCTAGTAGAAACCCCTTCCGACCAGCTCGCTCGCCCTCCCTCGCTCGTCGGAGTTCCCCGCTTTCCCGTCCTGAGCTCCGACACACGCAACCTCGGCTTGCAGACCGTTGCTCGCAGACCGTTGCTCAGGCTCTGCTCGACGTAGAGCAAAACATCACTCACCACCCTCCTACGTTCACGCCAGTGAGTCTTGGACTTTGGATCTGAAACGCGTTCAGTCGTCCGTGAGTCCTGTCTCCGATGGGCAGGGAAGGTCTCCGCGTGGGAAGCCAGTTACCCCGTCACATAAAGGGCATGGAAACGGACCACCGGCTCTCATGAGACATGCCCGCGGCTGGTACCCACTCCCGCTCGTGGACGGGATAGCCACAGAGGTGAACGAAGTACTCAATGCGACCTCCACAGCCCTTGCGGCGATCGTCGAGGACGTGTTCGATCTCATTTTGAACCGCATCATTGTCAGCATATTGGGGAAGAGAAGACGGGGACTCAATTAAGCGGGCAGGTACCATATGTCACCGGGAGTGTAGGCACGGAAGCAGGACACATGAGACACGTCATGGCAGTGTAGGTAGGTAGTCGGGAAGGCGGACCTGGTACGCGGCGGTCCACAGCGCGGACAATGGGAAAGGGGCCGAGGTAGCGATAGTGGAGGCCGTCAAAGGGTCGCTGGTTAGACACATACCCGTCCCGGCGGACCAAGACAGGCTTGCCAGTAGTGAAGGGCGCCGCCTCGATGATGCGCTGCTGGTCGGCATAGTGCTTGTAGGGTTCTTCACTCGCTGCGCGAGCGTCCGGCGGGCCACCACCTGGGACGAACGCGAACCTTCAAGGTACGACGCAGCGTCGGGGGCACGAGCGGAGGGGCGGGCTTCAACTCCCCCGCGGGAGTACCCAAAGTAAGAACAAAAGGGGACTGGTGGGTGCTAGAGTGAAAGGACAAGTTGTAGGCATATTCATCGGCCGTGGGGAGGAGGTCGAATCAATTGGACTGCTGCTCGTCGAGGTAACAGCGGAGGTGCTATTTGAAGATCTGGTTGAGGTGCTCGGTCTAGCCGTCCGTCTGAGGGTGGTAAGCGGCGCTAGACGCTCGGCTTGATACCCAAGTCGACACGCAAGGCTTTCCAGACGTGGCTCATGAAGGTCGGTCCCCAATTAGTCACCAGAAGTAAGAGAAGGACCTGGTAGCGGAAGAGACATGGTGTACAAACTTGTAAAGGGGCGGAGTGTACCATGCAAGCCAAAGGGAGTGGGTGTGGTGAAGAATAGCATTGTATACCCGCGAGGGGTCGTCCTACTTATACGCAAAGTAGGGAAAAAGAAGAAAGACAACTCGAGCAAAAGAACCTTGCAGCTCAGACCACTTAAGTCGTTTGGCCCACAAAGCAGGACGAACCAAACCAATGCCGAACCAAACTGTTGAGTCTCAAATCCAGATGATGTGGTCCGATACTCAACAAAACTGGAGTGCGAGCTGTGACGGTATCGGTCGTTTGAGCGGGAATGAAGTGACCCATTTTGATGAACCGATCCACCACCACCAAAATCGCGTCGTAACCAAGGCATCGGCGGAGTTGGGTAACGTGGCCCATCGTCAGGTGCTGGTGCTGGTGCTGGTGCTGGTATTACACTCTCCGATCCCGCTGTTTCTACTACTGCCCCCTTCGCCACCACCTTTCCTTCTCATTCCCTTACTTCCGCTTACATATACCTCGTTACTTGGCAATTCCTCGTTGGCCGGTGTGCGCTTTAGATACTAGGTTTCTCCTAAGTCAGAGCCTCAGTTCTACGGGTCGCTATAGATACAGCAAAGTCCCTGATTGCCGCGAGTGCATCAATATACTCGTTATGTATAGTGTAATGATCTGTGCATAGTAGCCACATGAGAGGAAATCAATTCCCCCGGACAGTAAGGGGTCACATGTCGATGATGAAGCAGCAAGCGAAGAAAAGGCAAGAATCAAGTAAAGAAAACGGCATCGAACTGTTGAGAACTTGTTGAAGAAAGGCGTGTAACGCGTTGTTTTGCTCTTTTCACATGAGCAGAGCGCCGGCGAGCAGACTTCCAACGAGAGAGAGCAAGGCCATTGGCGCGCAATCCCCCACCAGCGCTGGATTTCTTGGCCGACGACCAGCAGCTTGCGCACTGGCACTGCCGGTAGCCGCGCTCACGGCGCTCTCCGTAACCGTGGCACCACCTGCAGCAGTGAGAGGCCCATCACCGCTGTACCCCATGTAAGTCGCCGTCTTTACTCCCCCCGTTCCAGACGCAACAGGGGCGGAGAAAAGGGCGGTAGCCCAATCAATCCCAGCGCCTGTTACCGGCTCGGTCGTTTCGAAAATATCGGTGGTGATATCCCAAAGAGATGCAAGTTGGGTGTTGGAGACGAACGTTGCAGTTTGCGGCATGGTCTGGGCCGTCGTACTGGTTTTAAGCGACGCAATCCCAACTTGAGGACCTTGCGGACCCAACTGGAAGGCAGTAAAGTACGACTTGAGAAACGCATCTCCCAGGATGAAATCGGGCGAGTCATCACCAAGACTAGGCCCCGCAAAAACGCCACCATAGCACATCGTACCTTCGTCGTTGACCGGACCGTGGTTGAAATCAGCGGGATCAATAGGGTATACCTTACCTCCCAAGGTGAATGAGAGCTCCACTTGGGTATCACAAGGGTAGAAGTACTTCTGGGATGACGACGACGACGACGACTATCACCACCTTGCGTAGTTGACCCAGGGATGGAGTTATACACCGCTAATGCCACCTGAGGTGGTACGCTGATCAAAGTTGTTCCTTTTGACAGAGAGTCAAGCGAACAAAAGGTCAGCACTTGGAAGAGAACTGACTGGGATAAACGCACCTGAGTCCATGAGCGCCCACGACTGTTGCAAAGGAGCAGTACTCCCATTCAGCGTGACTGCATCCAGGGGGATACCCCAACGAGTATTATCCACCGTGTTGATCCAGTTGATGTCGCCAGAATACTGGCTAGAGTCAATCTCACCCAAGGTAAAAATGCCGCCGGGTGCCTCGTCGGTGACGTTCTTAGCACCCGGGTTCCGTGCCATTTGGAACGAAAAGGCCGGTGTGATAGAGTGCAAATCGGCGAGCACCATCCAGAACGGAGTGATGCCCATGGTACTCAATCCGGGAAGACCCATGCCCATGATGCCTGAAACAGGCGGGATGAAGGGACTCTGGGTAAGCTCAGATGCAACACCAAAAGAAAGAGATTCGACAACCGCTCCAGCCATTTCGACCCGATCCGAGACGAGAGACCCCTGAGCGTCGCCTATGCCATACGAATCCTCCCAAGGTTGGTCTGAATACCGTAGTGTCTTGGAATCGGCTGTAACAAACTTTGAGTAGGGCGCACATGATTCGGAGGTGCACTGGTCGCTGATAAACCACAGATCGGAGCTTCCCGTGTCAAGTATGAGTTTCATAGTCTGAGGAGGGGTACCAATGCTCACGGGGGCGTAGTAGGACACGTCCAATGCGAGATCGGTCAGCGCAACACGCTGACGCTTGGAAAGGAGGTCAGGGGAGCCCTGATCGGCACGAGCAGCGACAGGTGGGGTAGAGTTGCGTTTCTGATACTTGGCCTCTAGGTACGCGACCTCGGCCTCGAAGCGGGCGGCAGCCTCGCGTGCGGTGAGAGAGTCACGCTTGCGGTTTGCATAAGGACGGGAGGATTGATGGTACAAGGGCAGGCTCAGACGCTTGAGCGGCTGGGGCTTGCTGGCTTGCTCCTGCCCCATGGGCAGGGCGCCCACCAGAGCGCTCGCGGCAATGTAGGCGAAGACGACGGACAAAGGGAGCGCATTGGGGGGTGGGCGAGCAAGGCGGCTGAGCAACAACGGTACGGCTATATATACATCGCGAGAGGGCCGGCTAGTCCCACGGTCTCCTCCGATGCGAGCATCACAAGGGAGGATTGAATTCTTCGCAAGAACGGCTGCGGAAACGAGCTGCACGCGCAGGATGTACAACTTGTGCCCTCGCGAACCAACGAAGAGCGGCCATCTCCAAGGGCCGGAGACCGGTGAGTACGAGTACCGACGTCCTGAGGCCTGCGTAGCCGCGTGCCGAGTGCCGCGGACCGAGTACCGAGTATACCAGCTGGCGAGGATGCGCGCACTGCCGCAGCCCGGGTCTTGGCAAGGCGGCGCGAAGGAGCACTGGGGCAGTCGCCACCGGAGCACCCGAGCATCCCCAGCGGCGCACTAGCGCAGTGCTCTGCACGGGGCGGCGTGGCTGCCAGGGTCCTTCGCGGATGCGGAGAGACGCACCGGAAGGACGGGGCGGAAGGCTGGTACTACGGGGCAAATATGTATCTTGTGGCGGGCGACACAGCCGTCCTGCCGGGAATATTTAAAGGCGTCTGCCATCTCAGGAACAAGAGCCTGCGCTGTGGGGCAGGGGCGCGGGAATAGCACTCAGCGTGCCGAGTACGCACTGTAACCCAGTCCCTGGTTGAGCCTGTTGTAGCGCATCGCTGGGAGGCCTTATTAGCGCTTAGCGCTTAGCGCTTATCGATTGTCGACTATTAGCTGTCGGTGCTGATTGTCGATCCGCAGCCTCCCTTGTTTCTTCCCACGCGTGCGAGTTACTGAGTCCCTGAGGCCTGAGGGCTGCCATTGTGACAAGGCCTAAACTCAGTACTCAGGCAAACTACAGCGTCGGCCGTCGGGCGTTTTGCACATCCACAGCCATTTCACCGTACTGGCCACTTCTCAACTCGTTGCGTGTTGGCCACATGGCAAAAGCACCGCAGCATTTTTGGTCCATGATATACCGATTACCTTACTTATAGCGCGTGGATTACGTGCACGCCAACATCGGCACTGAACCGGGGTGTGTGTGTGTGAGAAAGCCAGAGGCAGGTCCAGTGGCTGTAAAACATGAAACGCCTACTGTAACATATGATGTAACACGTAACGCGTAACATGTAACATGTAAATGCATAATGCCTCCCACTATGCATGTCTGACTGGGTGAGAGAGGAGGCTGCGTTAGACCACGGTTTTGTCCGGCACACCAACGAATACGCTGCAATGGGGAAACATCCCCACAAATGGCTGTCCGTACTATCTGACTGAGTGAGAGACTGGCTTCTGTCTGTAGTTGAGGAGACCTTGTGGCATGCGAGCTTTTGTGTTACGCATCAATCATGCTCATGAATCTTGCTAATCATGCAAACACCTGTGGCAGTGGCAGGCAAGCAAGGCAAGGGAGGAGGAGGTGGTGTGTATGCAATCAGGGTTAGGCATCCTGGAGGCGCAACAGCAGGAGCGGAGCAGAGGCGGAACGGGGGCCGCCTCGCACAACAACACGGGCGTACAAACATGTGAACGTTGAACCTTCCACTCGCAGGCTGCACAACCCCAGCCTGCTCGCGCCATCCTCCTCCTCTCTCTCCTGTCTCCTTCCCTTCAAACGTTGCTTGAAGAATTGTGGCTCGCCACCTTGCCTTCACACCTTGTCTGAGATCTGAAGGCTGCTTTGCAGCTGATTCTTAGGTAGGATCGCGAGTGCTCCCAAGTGGCACTCTAGCAGACAACGCCAAGCAATTCTGATTGTTCTTAGTACATAAATTGTACCGCGCCGTTCCACACAGGGGGTGGCGGCGTACATACATACAGGTGTATTAAACGGATGTCATGGACATACATAAGGCGAATGTCCACAAGGGACTAGTGGCTGTGTACTGAGGTACTACCTGGTACTGCTGAACCTCAGCACTCAGGGTACTCAGGTCCGGCCCTCAGGCCCTCAGGCCTCAGCCACCGGACGGCGATCAGATATTTGGACTCGATATATCAATGAACGTATGAGTGTGAAACTACACAGCTGACGTCCTGCGGTGTGACAGTGACTAAAGCTTTGCGGGAGTAGTAGTAAGATGGCAGGCGACAGCTATGGTGGCTCACGATGGCCCAACTATAGATTGGACAGCAGGATCAAGTACCTACATAACGGCAAGACGGTTCCTACTGAGCGATCTTCTCTCTCCCTCTTACCAGTGTGGCACGTGAGAAAGCGGTAGAGATGATTGCCAGAGCCGGAATGGGGGTATGGTTGCCATGCCGGGAGGCAAAGAGGGGATCTATAACGAGCTACACAAGAGAAGAGAAGGAAGAACAAACGTGGACGGGGGTGGCGGGACGTGTGGTAAGAGGCGTCAAATGGATTCTTCGTGGCAGGATGGTCTTCGTCACGTGTTGGCACGGCAGTGCAGGAGGGGAAAAGGGGCACATATGCACACAACATTACCCCTCTTCCCCAGTTATGTGTTCTCGCGATGAAAGTGCAAATGGCAGGAGCAGTTTGGGGGGAGAAGCTCCCGAGGCTGATTCGCCACTGAGATGGGTTTTGGAAGGACAATGTGAAGTGTGGTATTGAAAGTCCCCAATACTCAGTCAGGAGGGAATGCAGGCCTCGTCGTCAAGATGGAAAAGATATAGTTGTACGGGTACCGATCAGTCAGATCTTCGAAAGGCCAAAGTGGAAGAAAGATAGGCATCGCAATGGAGTGGCATGCTACCCTCCCCACAATCTCCACAGAGAGACCTAGTGACCAGAGAGAAAAGAAGGGTTAACGGTTAACGTACCGGTCGTTGTGGTGCACGACGGGCAATCACAACCGCGACCAAGACTACCACACCAAGGAACCCAATCGCTGCTGGGAGAGCCAGATCTTTGGTCCGCTCCTCCCGCTCGAGACTTGGGTTGTTTCTTGGCTTTGCGCCTCGATCCGAGGTCTGATAGTTCATCTGACGAGCAAGTCGAGGCGGTGGAAGCGGTCGAGCGGGACGAGGGATCCATCACCGGAGAGCGAGTCTCGGTGGGTTCATGGCGTACGCCAGCGATGCGGGAGGAGGAGGGTTGGTCCGCATGGTCGAGAAAACCTTGTGAGGAGTAGCTTTTTCCTCTGATCGTCCAGTTCTTGAGACTGCGGGGTGAGGAGAGCGCTGGTGCTGACGCTGGTGGCTGACGCTGGTGCTGACCAAGAGGAGCCACCAAAGATGAGCAGGGTAACGCGGTCTCTTCCCAGCTGGCGAGCAAGGCGAACAGCTTCGATCATATCATCATCCGTAGTGATGGTTACCTTGTCCCCGTCGTCGTCCTCATACCCCAACTTAAAGTCTTTTGGGTTGGGTACCCATCGGCCTAAATGTTCTTCGGCAAAGAATTCGTCTCGAGCTAACTTGGACGCCACCATGTCCTGCACGACGTCCAGTTGGTCAAAGGGAGCTTGGAAGCGGTGAACGTGCTTGGAAGGGGTGGTGAACTTGAACAGGCAAAACTCTGGTCCTCCTCCATCCAACACTCCCTCGGAACCAAGCAGTGCATCCGATACACCCCCGACCTTGGAATTGCTGTCGTGTGTCATTGAGCCTGCAGGGGCCTCGACCTCCGCAAGTTCTTGGGCTGCAGCTACAGCGGATGCACTGTCATTGGGGAACGTCGGAGGAAAGGTTGCCGTCGGGAGAGAAGGGCGGATCGTACTCTCCCTCGTAGGATGGATCGAGTGGGACGCCCGAGAGGAAACTGCCTCCTCGCCCACTCCATCATCAGCATTCGATCCATAGTACGATCCTGAGCCCAAGCTGTTCCAAAAGTGGTTCCACATCGGGCCTCCTTCGCTTGCTTCCACGCCCGCTTCCTCGGGGTTTCTTGCATAGCCGTGATGATCTCGAGTGTCTTCCACGTGAGACGGAGCACATCGACCACTCCAACTACGCCCAACCGCTTGGTCCACCACAGGGAGGTTGAGGTAATGACCATCGTGCATCTTGCGCAGCGCCGTTTGGATCGTCATGGTGGGTGAGGCCGGTCAGGGTGCGGAGTCATGACCCGGACCACACTGCACGTCCGAGGATCCAAGCCGGCCGCGATCACACGCAGCACCACATCTTTCGAAGTAAATATGCCTGCCAATCGGGGCCCTGCGGCGCCTCCAGCCCCAAAGCCCGATACATCCCCCGAAGGCACGCTGCCCTCAATCACACAAGCACCGCAGTAGTCTGGTACTCGGCCATCATCCGTGCCTCGAGGACGAGGTGGCGGACTGAAACCGTGCAGGGGACAGTACCTTCGTCGAGACAAGTGGACAGGTCGGGCAAGGTCCTGTTCCGGAGCGTGTCAATGTAATCGCGCATCGTGTCTTGGTTACCAACGGTGCCAGTGCCCCATTCATTCTGCACGCCCTCGACGCAGTGTACAGTTTTGTTGACTGGCTTGCATACGCTCGTTCAAGCTTTTTGAGCGCGTCGTAAAATACTTTGGCAATGTCCAGGAGACCAATGTCCCCTTCGTCGTTGCATACGGGCAAGTGGCGGAAGCCACGGGAGACCATGGTGTGAGCGCATCGGTCGCTAGCATGCTGTCGCGTGTAACCATCGGCGAAAGCGTCATGATTTCACTGACGGGTGTGGTGCGTGGATCGATGGATTCAGCCACGACCTGCAAACGACCAGAAATGCGTCAGCTGGCCCTGGGCCACAAGGGGGGGGGGCATATACCCTCGAGACAAGGGAAAGGGGGGGGG